>OU744265.1:8752500-10002500 GCA_916610215.1 Omphaloscelis lunosa | reverse complement strand
TTTTTTTTTTTAGATAAAAACCAATATGGCAGATTTTTGGCGCCAAAATGAGCGTTTTCAAAAAAAAAATCTCTTATTCTTTTTCGCCACTCGATAGAGTGGCGTACCAAAATGAAGGGTTTTGAAAGGTGATTACAGAAATATATATAAATTATGTTTAAATGTAATTTGGAATGATAAAAACTAAAAAGCTGAAAATAAAAAAAATATTTAAAAAAAATAAAAAACCCGACTGCAAAAACACATAACTGAAAAGAGAATAAAAACAAGCATTATAATCTATAGAATTTTGGAATTGCATGGCGGGACAAACCAATGACCTGAAATATGGTGAACTTTGGTGCCGCCTGCGATACCAAAATTCTTTTTCTCTTTTCAGTTATGTGTTTTTGAAGTCGGCTATTTTCGTTTTTAATAAAGATTATTAAAGATTAAAGAACCCCAATTTTTCTTCACATATATCTCAGTACAAAATATCGTTCCAAGGGATTCCTCAAACTTTCCATACAAGATATATGACTTTACCGACTATTATATGAGCTTTAAACCCACTCATATGATCCAGGTTACTTAAACACGAGTGTTAGATTATTCCCTCTTACTGGGTCAAGGGGAGCTGAGAAAAGTTAGGATTAGAAAATATGACGCCGCTTGCTTGAAGCAATTTAATAAAATTGTCTCTTCATGCTTCAAAGACCTAAAGGTTAAGACACTTTAAGTGGTTTAAGATAACTAAAGTTTCCGTGAAAATGGATTTTATAAAACCCAATAAAAAATTTGTTATCTCCTGCTTACTGAGGATAAGTAGGAATTACTGCGAAAAGATTTAAAGATCTTCAAGTCAAGGATAGGAATTCGTAGGTAATCTTAAAGCCATTTACGAGAATCTCTTACTTAACAAAAGCTATAACAATAAACAAGTTCTTTTTTGGCACAAAGTTTCCATCACATTATCTCCATAATATCTGCACTTATTTACATATGATACATTATCTACTTGAAACTTCTAGATAGTTTAGAAGAGATCAGAAAGAGGCTGTGTGTGCCTACACTATGCTACACAGACGCACACATCTCCATAGTTCTAAGATAGATCGTATGTTGTAACTTACTCATAACTTAGGAGATTTGCTATTAGAAGTGTTATTGAATGGCATTATGATGGAGATGGCCGTTCAATATCACAACAGTGATTTTAAGAAAATATTGATATCTTACTTGTTTTTTTCCTTCTGTTAATTTTTTTTTGGGTTTTAATAAACCTGTCAAAGTTAAACGTAGCGCACAGCACATTATGGGTTACGTCATACTACCTAATGAGTTCAATCCAGGCTAGTATAAGCATAATCAGCCTATGATCTTCCCACTGCTGGGACACAGGCATCCTCCCTGTGAAGTGCGTTTTGGTAGATGTTACCCGTCTTTGAATTTTAGGTTTTAGGACATGCCGGTTTCCTCACGATGTTTTCCTTCACCGTTTTGAGAGCAGTGGTGATGAAATAATTTACACAAAGTAAAGCGCCTGTCAGGGTTCGAACCCACGACCTACAACTATATGAAAATGATATAATATGACCCGAACATTATAGTAATCAACGGCATACTGAGAACTAACGCTTCTGCAGCTATCCAAGACCGCCCATAATTAGTGATATACTGACCTAATTACAATCAGCAGAGCTTGGTGATAAATTAATTAATATTGTAAGCATACAATATCTACCTCATAATTTCTATAGATAGCCAAGATTGCAACTCACTGAATACCTACCAGGAAACCAGGAGTTTAGAGCATTGAATGAAATAAACATGAAAGGTATGAAAAGCCCGGTACCTACTCGATACTTAATGGCAATCAAGTTTAAAAGAGAGCTTTATTCATTGACTATTAAATAAATCCTTCGAAAATTAAATTAATAAGATCTTTTGAGAATATTTTGTAACTACCAAAAACTTCAGAATCAATGCTTAAAATATTTTTTTAAAGATTTCAATACAAACAAAATTAAATGATAAGTCCAGCCTGCATTGCATTCAGTACCAGGAGGTTAGGAATGCAAGGCGATGTAACAGACATGAACAGACCAAGGCAGATGGTCGCTAGTAAATAATGGTCAGTCTCCAAGACGTTCAGGGGCGCGGAAGCGACGCAGACTTTAACTTGGAACGTTTGCATTACGTAGTCAAGTTAAACTCGTCGCACAAGAACATTACAAGAAAACTTATCTTATATGTGGACTTTGAAAAATCTAATAATTTTTACTTCCTTTAGTAGGACCACCTGTGCATACTTGCAATCTTCCAGGCATTTTTAGATATTATATACTACCTTGTCGACCGAGCTCTGTTCGGATGAAATTAGGGAAAACGAATTTTCACAGAAATGAGACCTATTTATGTAGCTAAATCTATTTTTCGCTCCCGTAATTGCAACTCTCATCGAAATCGTTAGAGCCGTTTTCGAAAACGTGATTACAAATATATATGCAAAATGCTCATTTAATAGTATAGGATAGTTCATACTAATCCCATATATAGTGCATACTAATTCCATGCTGCCTTGATAGTAGGTACTTACTAATTCTATGCTGCCATGTCACTATTCTAAGGTAGCCATCTTGTTCTAAACTTTGGGCGACCAAGCTCTGCTCGGGTGAAAATACGGAGAAAACGAAATTTCCCAGATATGAGACCTAGTTAAATCGATTTTTCGCCCCCGTAAATCCCTATATTGCAACTTTCATCGAAATCGTTAGAGCCGTTTTCGAGAACGTGATTACAAATATATATAAGTATACAAATAGTGCTTATTTAATATTATAGGATAGGATGTGTTTTATTAAACTTTAAAAGTACAATGCTTACAAGTATCAACATTGACAGGGCGCGTTGTTGTTAAACATTGTTTTTTTTTTTGTGTTAAATTCATAAATTGATTGAAAAATCAAGATGGCGGCTTTAGTTCCGATTTTGACCACGCGCCAAAAGATTGTTGTACAATTATCTAAAAAATAACAATGCCGTTTATACTCTTTATAAAAGTTGATCCTTCAAAATCATTCAAGCTTTCCGTGATACGACAAAATAAAATAGAACCATTAATTAAAATTCCCTCGTCTGAATTTCTTTTCTTACGTAACGATTGCAATCCCCTCACAATCACATTTGCATGGCCACATTCCCCTCTGTTTACGTAAAGGAAACTCTCAGCACAAAGACACCGCAAGCCACG
This sequence comes from Omphaloscelis lunosa, assembly GCA_916610215.1. NCBI lineage: Eukaryota > Metazoa > Arthropoda > Insecta > Lepidoptera > Noctuidae > Omphaloscelis > Omphaloscelis lunosa. The sequence goes on along the minus strand of OU744265.1, from coordinate 9,999,268 downwards.
CTATCAAGACAGGTGTGTACACGCCGTATCAATATTTAAAGTTGAGCCATAAAACATGGGCTACACTGGGTGACACAGCCGTACACAATCGGTTATAGATAGGTCAGGTTACGTAGTCTCTACGAGGCCACACCGTGAGCTAAGCTAACTTAGCTATAACTTACGTAGCTTAGCGTATCTGCTTTGTTAGCTAATCAAAACTATGCGAGCTACTTATGGGTCTAAACCAAAAACGAAGGATGTGTATGTGGTAACTTGATGCACGGGAAAGGTAGATAGAAGGGTGGAAAAGTTAAATAACTTAAAACGTCTGGTTAGCAAGCCCATGGTTCAGTAAGCTCGCTTAGCTTAGCTCTGTGGCGTGAAACCACTTGCGAAAACACGCCGTGGCTTCGTGGGCTAGGCTAAGTTAGCCTATCTCGCAGTGTGGCCTGCGCTTAACCCGTGTGTCCGCGACCTTTCAATTACCTGGTCGAGGTTACAATAAATTTCGTGTTATAGGTCCCTTGGGAGCTCCTTAGATATTCATAGTGGTGGTGCAGATCGTAATGCTACGAACATTTTGTTTTAGGTATATTTGACACTAGCTGCGCCCCGCGGTTTCACCCCATAAGTCTCAATCCCGTGAGAATATCGGTATAAAAGGTATCCTATATCCTAAGCCAGTTTATGGTTTACCCATGTGCCAAATTTCATCCAAATCCGTTCAGCCGTTTTAGCGTGAAAACGTCACAAACTAACTCATTTTCGCATATATAATATTAGTTAGGATGGTCATGTTGAGAATGAAGACAATTATACTTAACTGGCATTCTTTAACTTGAGGCTGTCAAAAAACTTTTTCATTTTTAATGCCAAGAGCATTTAATTGTTTTAACTAGACAATGTTTTTATACAAAATTATCTAGAACCTACCTGGTCAGTTCCTCGTGAGGTTTCAATTTCAATATACCTACTCAAATATGGGCGATTTGGTCAGGTAGCGAACGGAGGTGACAAGACACGGATTTGTAGTTCTATGAAAACACATAAACCAAAGCCCACATGATAAATTTAACGTTACATTTTGTTGACACTAGCCCAAATTATGAAAATGAGAAACGTGTTTAACACCAAAAATTTAATTACCCCAAATTCAGAAACGTTTTCCGTCAAAAGGAAATCCAGCGTTAAACTCCATTTGCTAATGCAATAAGTGTGAAAACAGAAATATACCAGTATCACCTTGCCAAAGTAAGTCGGAGGCACTCAAATTAGAAGGTGACCTGGTTTCCAGCCACTAAAATAAAGTTAGATATCAAAAGAGCCCGGGTCACAGGTATGACCTTTTGGAATTAGGAAGTTTAGTCCGAAATAGACGCGACAACAGTTGTCTGTGAGACTGTTTGATGAGACGAGACCGCAGCCCGACTGTGACGAAACTCGGGTACACGTAATTCATGTTAGAAGTGGGTACTTTCAGTTGTGTAATGTTGGATTTAACACAACATCATGTAAACTTTATTTCAAGTATACAGAGTTCTATTTTGCACCCACAATTGGCACGTTATAAACTCAGAGGTGAATAAATGTGAAGTTTAACTTGACTGTGAGGTTCTAGACTATACAGTGACGTAGTATTCCACACCTTTGTGTGTATCCCGAATAGCATGCATGGGTAAATTGACTTGCCAGTCAGCAAGGTCCGGGCTGATTGCTCTGAGGGCGCCTAATGTTTCAAGTATTGTGTCTCGTAAAGATACTTTTAATGCACTCCTATATGTACTTAGACTATAAGTGAAGTCATAGTTCAATGGCTAGAGTTAATACAATGAGAAACTTAGGCGTCACTTTTGACTCGATACTTCTTTTTGACACACACATCGATAATATTATTAAAAAAGCTTCTAAGGCACTAGGTTTCATTTTGAGGATATCAGTCGATTTTCAAAATATCAAAAGACTCAAAATTCTTTATTGTGCTTTTGTACGCAGTCATCTCGAATATTGCTCACCGGTGTGGAATCCTTTTTATAATACCTACGTCAATCGCATCGAAAGCATTTAAAAGAAATTTGCCTAATTATTATAGCCGCTGCAGGAAGTTTCACATTCTTCCACTAATTGAGAGGAGAAAAATTTCCGATAGTTAATTCTTGTTCAATTTGGCAAATGGTTCATCCGACTATTCTGAATTGATGAGCAAAATTGGGCTGCGTGTTCCATTCTTTACCTTAAGGAATCATGAACCTCTGTATGTTCCTTCTGTGCGGTGCATTTATCGACAAAACTCTTATATGATAAGAGCCTAGCAGAGCATACAACGCGATGTGTCAGAGTGTCGATGATCTTAATTTATTCTCTTGAAGATCATAAAACCTGTTTAGTCTTAATACCGAGTGCTTACTTAATTTTACTTTCGCTTGCTTGTCTGCTGTTTCATGTGTATATTGTCAGTGAAAACTTTTAATTGGCCTTCTTTCTGTATCCTAGCTGTAAGTTTTCCTAAGAAATAAAATAAATAGGTCTCGATTTCAAACCCAAGGCAAGCACCTCCGACTTTTCGGATTCATGTGCGTACTGTATAATTATCACTTGTTTCAAAAACGGTGAAGGAAAACATCGTGAAGAAATCGGCATGCCTGAGAAATATTTCTCGACGGCATGTGAAGCCAAGTCAGAGGCCTATGGGTGCTTTAAAACTCTGACACCAGGTTAATCACTAACCACACGAAAAGAAGAAGTTAAGTGAATGATGTGGTCTCCTAGTAGTGTTAAGCCCTGTTCTTGTAAACTTGCATGTAATAATTGTGTAGCCTCTGTTGGAGATCCAATAAAAATAATTATAAATTTAGGTACTTCAAAGAACCTGTCGAAACTTTTTCTCTAATATCAATAATGCATTTATTAGACACACAACTTACGGTATGTGCCTTTTAACGGTTGAACAACAGCCAAACTCCTCTCCTGACATTATTAAACTAAAACGATACGTACAAAAATTTGGCCACTCACTACATTGGCTGGAGAGCCAAGCCAGCCATCTCATTGTCTCATTGGCACATTCTACAAGCAAGCCAAAGTGTAGCTATTTCTTCAGTACAAGTTTACGAAAAATTCCTGTTCGTCGCCTCGAAAATAAAGTTTAGAACGTTACCGTTGCTACCAAGTAAAATATAACAACAATATTCTGAACGCCTACTCCATCACGCACAATGGTCCACCTGACGGGCTAAGTGCGGAAACCAAACCCCGTAACATAGAACGCATACTCCATATTCTATTGTTCCCGGGACACTTATAAAAATCTCAGCGATTTATTTTCAAAATAATGCAAATGTTCAAATCTTACCTGTACCAATGCCAGGGGTATTACACTCAAAGTAGATTCACAAGGTTTCCAATGCCCGCATCTTCACTGAGTTTGAATATGAAGCACGCTCGAGCATACGACACAAATGCTACACAACGGGCACTTTACAGCAAATTGGATCTACTGAGTGCAGTACACAGGGGTTGCCAAGCACAATTCTGCGAATTCAAGTGTACAGGGAAGCTGAAGTACTTAAATCTAAACGCTTGAATGGCTCACGTAGTTAAACGTGTAAGGACGCAATTTCAGAGAAGAAAAGCATAGAACGAAATATAAATATATGCTCACAGATAATCATAGGGTATTCAGAATTGGTTACTGAATAAGAATACCTTTTTGTTAGAGCCTTAAAAGAAATATGGAATCATGTTAAACGAGGTAGAAATCATAACTTATTTCACTCCATATCCGCTGCGCAAATTGCGTGGGCCCTAGGGAGTGAAGCTGAGTTTCCGTAGGGTAAGTAACTTAAATTGTTAAATTATTATCCTATAGCTATATTTAACTTAAAGACAATGCCGAAATTAACACTTTCGAGTCCACCCACTTTTGAAAGAACTCATAATATGCCATATCGCCATACATATTGGAAGTGAACCCTCCGGGAGGGTTACCGGCATTACGTTCGCACTAAAGTTAACCATCGCGGACGGTCAACGGCATTAGGTTAAAAGCCGTGTTAACACTGTAAAATTAAGTAAAATTATGTTCTTGTAGTTTTAAAAGTAGTTTCCAACCTTCAAAACTTTTAATAAATATTTGTAACCGTGAACAAAAAATAAATAAAAAATGTTTTGATTATAAAATCAACGCATATACTAATAAATCTTGTTAAAATGTGCATCAAATTTTATTTTCACGGTTTATAATGCTGTATTCGCTAAGAAAAACTTACCATGTTAACTTACCATGCTTAGTAAACGTACCTATTGGTGATTGCAGTTTAAGTATATGCCTGATTTATTGCCAAAATTTCCTGTTTTGTAATTCGTCTTGATCCATAACTCAAAATTTCCCCTCCAAATCGTCAATTACAGAGTGTCTCATTGTTTCTCATATAAAACATAGAGATAAATCACAAATAAAACAGTTTGCAACCCTAGAAATAAATTTTGAACAAACATTAAAAGCTACTCCGTAGAATATCCCTGAACGATGTTACCTGTCAATGTAACATATATCTGGGTATGAATTTAAAAGCTCTTACGCTAATAGGTACCCTATCTTTGTGACCTATTTACCTGTCCTATCGTGTTTCACGAGCTAAAGAGCCAAGGGTAATTGGATATTAATTACGAATGGAATGATGAATTATGAATTAATTAATTAGAGTACTTATAATGTAGAAATCGAAAGGGTTAAACACTGATCATGACGTCAGTAGAGCGAATAAAGGACATGCAAAGGTCACGACAGTTATCATGTCCTCATATTATACTATTATCTGTGCTAATATGAAAGTAAGTACTTGCCTAACTCTGTCTGTCTGTCTGTTATATGAAATTATCTGTGCTAATATGAAAGTAAGTACTTGCCTAACTCTGTCTGTCTGTCTGTTATATGAAATTATCTGTGCTAATATGAAAGTAAGTACTTGCCTAACTCTGTCTGTCTGTCTGTTATATGAAATTATCTGTGCTAATATGAAAGTAAGTACTTGCCTAACTCTGTCTGTCTGTCTGTTATATGAAATTATCTGTGCTAATATGAAAGTAAGTACTTGCCTAACTCTGACTGTCTGTCTGTTATATGAAATTATCTGTGCTAATATGAAAGTAAGTACTTGCCTAACTCTGACTGTCTGTCTGTTATATGAAATTATCTGTGCTAATATGAAAGTAAGTACTTGCCTAACTCTGTCTGTCTGTCTGTTATATGAAATTATCTGTGCTAATATGAAAGTAAGTACTTGCCTAACTCTGTCTGTCTGTCTGTTATATTAAATTATCTGTGCTAATATGAAAGTAAGTACTTGCCTAACTCTGTCTGTCTGTCTGTTATATGAAATTATCTGTGCTAATATGAAAGTAAGTACTTGCCTAACTCTGACTGTCTGTCTGTTATATGAAATTATCTGTGCTAATATGAAAGTAAGTACTTGCCTAACTCTGACTGTCTGTCTGTTATATGAAATTATCTGTGCTAATATGAAAGTAAGTACTTGCCTAACTCTGTCTGTCTGTCTGTTATATGAAATTATCTGTGCTAATATGAAAGTAAGTACTTGCCTAACTCTGACTGTCTGTCTGTTATATGAAATTATCTGTGCTAATATGAAAGTAAGTACTTGCCTAACTCTGTCTGTCTGTCTGTTATATTAAATTATCTGTGCTAATGTGAAAGTAAGTACTTGCCTAACTCTGACTGTCTGTCTGTTATATTAAATTATCAGTCTTAATATGAAAGTAAGTACTTGCCTAACTCTGTCTGTCTGTCTGTTATATGAAATTATCTGTGCTAATATGAAAGTAAGTACTTGCCTAACTTTGACTGTCTGTCTGTTATATTAAATTATCAGTCTTAATATGAAAGTAAGTACTTGCCTAACTCTGTCTGTCTGTCTGTTATATGAAATTATCTGTGCTAATATGAAAGTAAGTACTTGCCTAACTCTGTCTGTCTGTCTGTTATATGAAATTATCTGTGCTAATATGAAAGTAAGTACTTGCCTAACTTTGACTGTCTGTCTGTTATATTAAATTATCAGTCTTAATATGAAAGTAAGTACTTGCCTAACTCTGTCTGTCTGTCTGTTATATGAAATTATCTGTGCTAATATGAAAGTAAGTACTTGCCTAACTCTGTCTGTCTGTCTGTTATATGAAATTATCTGTGCTAATATGAAAGTAAGTACTTGCCTAACTCTGTCTGTCTGTCTGTTATATGAAATTATCTGTGCTAATATGAAAGTAAGTACTTGCCTAACTCTGTCTGTCTGTCTGTTATATGAAATTATCTGTGCTAATATGAAAGTAAGTACTTGCCTAACTCTGTCTGTCTGTCTGTTATATGAAATTATCTGTGCTAATATGAAAGTAAGTACTTGCCTAACTTTGACTGTCTGTCTGTTATATTAAATTATCAGTCTTAATATGAAAGTAAGTACTTGCCTAACTCTGTCTGTCTGTCTGTTATATGAAATTATCTGTGCTAATATGAAAGTAAGTACTCGCCTAACTATGATAGAATATAGATATCTCCTAACAGACCGGCGCTATATCGCGGGCGCGACACGAGTCGCACTGCCTGTCGCGCCCGCGATATCACTACAGACAGACAGACAGAGTTAATGCTTGTGCAGACCACTGCACAAGCATTAACTCTGTCTGTCTGTCTGTTACGTTTCACGCCTTATCAACTGAACGTTTTTTAATGAAATTTGGCAGACAGGTAAACCATGACCTGGTTTAGGACAGGGGATACTTTTAACCCGGTAGCACGTTCCCGTGGGAAAGTTTTCGACATCCACGCGAGTAAAACCGCTAGTTTCAATATAATTACTTACCTACTTAGATCTCACTTCAACAGTCAGCAATTTCGATTCGTTACGCAAACTCCTCAAGACAATAAATCTTCGGATTTTGATAAAGGAACGATAAAAACCGTTTCGCTGTTGAAAACGATAGATTCGCCGCGAACCGTTCACCTCTCATTTCTTCAAGATTTTTATTCCAAATCTTACAAAGAATTTGTGGAGTTCTAAGGGATATAAAGGAATTTATTTGAATCGACAGTTCATTTAAAATGCAAAACTTTATATTTCCTACTCAAAATCTTTTAGGTAATTATTTTGACGTTTTGTTCCTGCCTAGTAGGTACTATATTAACTAAGTACTCGCTATCATACTACGAGGTTGTTAATCAATAAAAGATTATTTACTTTATTAGCATAAGTATTTGGATCTTTAAATTTATTCATATAATATGACAGTTCCTGGGCGACCGAGCTCTGCTCTAGTGAAAATTTTCCCAGTTAGAGACCTAGCTAGATCGATTTTTTCGCCCTCGTAAACCACCATATTGCAACTTTCATCGAAATCATTAGAGCCGTTTTCGAGAACGTGATTACAAATATATTATATATATATTTACATTTTTTTTTTTATATTATTAATTATTTTTATTTATTATATTATATATTATAAATATTGCTCGTTTAATAGTATAGGATAGGATACGCTTGTTAAACCGCTAAGCTGACCACCAAATATTTTCTTACTCTCAATACAAATTAATGTTTTTCTCGTATTTATGCCATGAACTTATAACGGACTCGCCGAGGTTGCGAGCAAATACCATGCCAGGTTACAGCCTCTACAGTATCTTATTATATTATCACCATCAGCCTACAGCAGTCCACTGCTGGACATAGGCCTCTCCAATTGGACGCCATTCAACTTCATTCTCTCATCTAGCTGCTACCCTACAAAGATCGTTGACCCTATTTCTTAAAATTCCAAATCCGTTTTGGATTAACTACAGAAAACTCCAAACTGCAGGTAAATTAATCAGTAAGCCCTGTCAGCACCAAACTGGGAATTCAAAAATTTTACCAATTTACTTCAACTACATCCAACTATGCTCCACATTAACATGAATTATGAGATGATTGGTCAGACTCGGTCTGAACATTACACCAATACCTTAGAACAAAGATTAATAGAAGCGACACATTCGCTCCGAACGCATTCTATATTCAAAATTAGATTAAGAAATGTTTATTTGGGCGGCAAATTACCGCGTTCAAGAGCTGTCTGGGTTTTAAGGCTCCCACTGACAAGCGCAACGCGATTCTAGTAGAACAATTTCTATGAAAACTTAATGGAAATTGTTCTACCAGAATCACGTCGCATCGTCGCGTCCGCTTGTCTGCGGTAGCTTTTAACAATGATGACGTTCACAGCTCTTGACCGCGTTTAGTTTCATGGGATCGCCCTAAGACAGACAGGAATTTATATTATTTATATTTATTTATATCGTCACAAGCGCCTCCAGTATCGACAAATTCCAATATTAGCAAATCCAGGTTGATTTGTCAATTATTTTGACTAAAGTTGGCTGTCGGGTGAAGCTAGGAGCTGTATTTCAATATTTTACAGGCATAATGACACATCAAGCACTGTTTCTAAAACTGGCTGTGCCATGTATAGCTCAGTTTCGCTTCTAGTTTTATTTATCTATGCCAATATCCACGCCCAGTAAAACAAGGGCCGCGTAAAATTTGTGGTAACAACACACTAACTAATCCGAACGTGTCCGTCCAAACTTTATGGCGGTATCGACGAATACGTTTGCCTGAACTCGTCGGGATTGTAATTATTAGTTCCCCCTTCCATGAATAACATTGAGCCTCCAATTTAAAAATGTTTGAGATGAAAATTAGTTTGCTAGGTAGTCATAGAAGTAAATAACGTTTTTAAAGAGAAATATGTCTGTCTGATGTTATGTTATGTTAGATGTCTATCATTTTAACGTCATACAGACTCAGAGCCTGTGCACACGATGCGTTGCGGCGCCGCACCGCACAGATTTCGTCGCATTGCGGGTCACACGGACGCTGCTGCGGTGTAACAACGTTACGGCAACGCACAAACAACTGAGCGGTACCGCTCCAGTGTGGCAACGCGTACACCCCTCCCCGCCTCGTCTCGCAGACCTCAAGTCCGGTGTACGTGCGGTGCAGCATACCATGGATATTTATATGTAGGACGCCACAGCGACACCGCTCCGGCGCGGCACCGCGCCGCCGCGCGCCGCCGCAACACATCGTGTGCACAGGCTCTTAGAAAATGTGGTTAGTGGTAACATACTTATGATTGTAGCTGCCATTGAGAGAGCCATTTTGAACCCTCTCAATAAAGGCTGATGTTGGGAGATCAGACATTGTTTCACAAAACCGCCCAATACCAAATAGATACCAAATTTGTATTATCTACAAAATCGATATATTATATATTAAACTAGCTGCGCCCGCGATTTCACCCACATAAGTCTCGATATCGTGGGAATATCGGGATTAAAAAAAACCTATGTCCTTCTTACTAAAGTCAGTGATGCGAGGTTTGATTTGATTTAAGTCAGCGAAATATATTAATAAATAATGTTATAAAAAATTATTTAGGTGTCATAATTGAAGATACATTATGCAGCTAAGTTACACATACACAAAATACCAATACATCTTATACTTAGCGACACGGTAACGTCGGCGACATTATGACAGATTTTCAGCTCCTCGCCGAGGAGTGCCGTAATAATCCATTTCACGTTGTTGACATCTTGACACGGATGATACATAATCCTGTTAATTCTGTGAAAAGTAGGAATGGCATATCACGTGAAAAGAAATATTTATGTTCCTTTACTTGTGTTATTTATAGGAGAAAATTGGGAATAGTTTTTTAATAATATACGTAGTAACCTAATTCAATACATTTGGTGTAGGAAAACGTAATTTTAATAGTGGTAGTTATGTACTACCATTATTAAAATAACTTTTTTTTTTTGAAAATCAGCGTAATGTCAATAATATGACGTATGGTAAGATCTTCGTTAACTTCGTAGGTATTGATTTGAATGATATTATTAAATTTATACTTCGTCAAAAAGAAAAAAAAAAAACATTTAAAATATTTTAATTTATACTTCAAAGTTACGGAGTATAAAATTTTTGTGGGTATATTTCATAGAGAAAATTCCGTGAAAAGTTGTTACCTAAGAATTGCTAAAGTCTCGCACGCCCGTGTAAAACTGTAATCAACATTATTATCAAGAGGCCAACTTTGTCCATTTGTTTCACTGTTCGAGATAACATCAAGTTATTCCTGCTGAACTTGAAACTTCCACAATTTGATAATTCATCGTCTGCTTCAGCTAACTTGTTATCTTAGGAGGAATGTCTAAGCAGAATAATATTTTTGGATTAAATACAGTCAGTTAACAATGGCCATTGTTAAAAGATTGTGAATTTTTTTTTTTTTCACGAAATTTTAAATTTATTTTTAATTATCTTTTTCTGTGTATTTATTCTCTAATTTTAAAACATTTATTAGCATTTTTTTATTTTGTTTGAAAAGCAATTTGTATGTTTTAAACTAATTACTCGAAAGCTAGCAAAGATTATGGTCAGAATTGGGTAATTCACTTAATAATATTATTTTGTATTTAAAATAAATATTATTATTATACAAGGTAATAATATTAATTGTAATTTGACGTATTCCTTCTTGGATGTGATAGTGTGACCCATTTGCAACAATTAGGCACCCCATAAAGCCTAGGCCAAAATTCATGCGATTCGAGAAACCCAACTTTTATGTAAAAAGTTTTTAAAGTTTACCAGATTCGTCACTTAATATCACTTTTCTCCAAACTCTCTTTATTGGTCTTCATTGCTATGCTATTGGATACCTTATACTTTAGCAAACCTTTCGATGGAACCAAATTTTCTAAAACATTAAACAGTTAAAAGTTTAAGTAAAAAAGTTTATTAATATTTTTCAAATAATATATCATCTCCGTACATGAATTTTGACATCAGCTATCTTAAAATTTTACTAAGGCTTTAAGCGTACAAATTACGGAGAAGACATCTTCATTTAATCAGCTATCCAAAGAGGTACACCAGTTAAAAAAAAATTGTAAGGTGCCGATGAAACAGTCGATAATGCTGGAAAAGGTTGAATTTGCTAATGGTTGAACGGAATAAAAGTTATCTATTCCTAATCCAGGCCATGACCGTTCGCCATGGGATCTGGAGGCAAAGGTCCTCGCGCACATTTGGGAGTGGCGCGAGGAGGCGAAACGCCGGGGCTTAACTCCGCTGCCGCGAGAAATCGCGGCACAGCGGACAGAGCTCCGGCGGGATCTCATGGCGTCATGGAGAGTGCGATTGTCGCAACCCAGCGCTGGGCACGCCACAATTGCGGCGATAAGACCCCTCTTTGAGGAGTGGCTAGAGAGGCGCCACGGCGTCCTCACCTTACGCCTGACGCAGGTCCTCACCGGACACGGCAGTTTCGGGAGGTTCCTGCACAGGATAAGGCGGGAGGAAACGCCCGGGTGTCACCATTGTGTGGATCGCCCGGAGGACACGGTGGAGCATACGGTTGAGGTCTGCCCAGCTTGGGCGGAGCATCGCCGTGTCCTAGTGGAGGCGATCGGCGGCGGTGATCTCTCGCGTCCGGCCCTGGTTCAGGCCATGGTACGGAGCGAGAGGAAATGGGAGGCCGTCACCTCCTTCTGCGAAGCGGTAATGCTCGCGAAGGAGGAGGCGGAACGCGTGAGGGAGAGGCAAATTTCGCGCCCTCATGCCCCTAGCCGCCGCAGGAGGAGACGCCCAGGGCGTCGGGAATCGCGAGGCGATTTCCGGCCACCGTAGGCGCGGGCTTGCGGACGGTGAGCAATGGGTGGCTCACCGTCCGATAAGGACCAGGCCCGGGTCGACGGCGCGTTGTGTTCCACGCGCGCCTCAAAGAGATGTCAGCAGATTCGAAGGGGTCCACTAGGGCCGATGCCTGCCGGGGTTGCGAAGAAAACCGAAAGGGAGATCGTGGCCCTCGGCAACAGGGCAGCCGAAGGAACACGGGTGGGTTTTAGTCAGTAAGAGTCTGACACGCCCTCCCGCTCCGCCCAGAGCGGGAGAAGTTATTTGATGATTTCCCACACTCAAAAAAAAAACAAAAAAAAAAAAAAAAAAAAAAGGCCATGACCGTTCAGCCATTTTAGCGTGAAAGCGTAACAAACACTTCACTTTGGCATTTATAATATTAGTAGTTAGGATGAATTACTTTCGGTTATTTTCGTAAACCATTTATATTTGTTAGGCACGAAGGTGCCTGATATCTAAAATAGTACCTACTCTTTTTTATTTAAATAAAGGCAAACAGATTTTCAAATTCATAACTCAAATTGAATCATCTGCATATGAAAATCTGCTTACTAACAAAAAAAGAATATCCGGCATTAACTACCCACCCATACAACAAACTACGCTATTCGATTTCGTGAAATACCTAACCGTATTGATGGACAGTATGCCAGTACCAGGGCACCATCACACATGCACAGGTATCTCTACGTTACAAGCGCTCATGCCTGAAATCATTCCCAAATTTGGTTGTGCCACGGCCAAAGGATGACCACTGCACTGCAAATAAAATGTACCCATTTCAACGGACGTTTGAATTTACTGCACCACACACCGCTACCTACAAACATTTTATGTTTGCCTGGTACATTCGTAAAATAATTTTAAGATAAAAGGGCGAAGAAATTCTTAAATAACAAAAGAAATAATCGAAAGAGTAATTAATGAAGAGAATTTTACAAAAAAGAATTATTAGTCAAAAAGCAGAAAATTGGATGGGCTCCATTGTATTAAATTGCACACACGTATACCCACCTAGATTCACCAATTAAAAGTTAAGTGTAAAAGCAAACAGGTCATTATTTACATTCCTCCGATCTGCAACAGAAATAAAACCATATATTTATCAGCTGTTTATTTGACCGTGCAAATTATATGGGAGTGACCCTATTACCGACGGGCAGACAAATGGATCTGGGTCCCAATCCCCGTAGACCATAAACTAACAACGTACCTTTTACAATGTATTAACTTAATAGGAACAATTATGTATACCACCACCTTAGGATATTGTATTCAAATGTACTCATAGATGTTTGAATTCAGGTTATAATTTAATTCTTTTTTTATTGTTTTATCTCTTGCCTAAAACAAAATTTACCATTGATCTGGCCAAGAAACGTATATTTGATTTATGTTTTACTAGCTGTTGACTTCTTCTGCGTGATTTTGTATTTCATCGTTTATCAATACAATGAAAGTGGCCTTTGTCCTTCTCCAGGTCCCAGACCTGTCAAACGTAACAATCGGTTCAGTGGTTCAGGGGTGAAAAGGTCAGAGACAGACAAAGTTACTTTCGTATTTATAATGTATAAAAAAGTACCTAGTATATAGAGCTATAGAGAAATCAACATGCTGCCTAACCCGTCTTCTGAGAATGAGAGGTGTGTCATACCACACCTACTCACTCCCAGAGGAAAAACAGATCCGCATAGTGATTAAGCGTATCCCACGCGAAATCCTCCCATCCGACATTCTAGAGGACCTTCAGTCACAGAAAGTCCCCGTAGATGAGGTCCATCGCATGCACCGCTCTAGAGGCGGAGAGTCATACGACATGGTCCTTGTCATCTGCCCGCCCGTAGAGGGCCATCACCCGATCTTTCAAATTCGTTCCCTGTGCAAGCTCACAGGGTTCGAAATTGAAAAACCCCACAAGAGTGGCATTGTCGGCCAATGCCACCGCTGCCAGTTATATGGTCACTCGCAGAGGAACTGCCATGCTACACCTAGATGCGTCAAGTGCCTAGGTGAGCACGGCACTTCCGATTGCCCCCGTCCAAAGGATCGTTCCCTTTGTACCGACCTTCCCAGCTGCGTCCTATGCGGCAAACAAGGCCACCCGGCCAACTACCGCGGTTGCCCCAAAGCCCCTAAGGCCTCTTCTCCCAAACTGGCCAAGCGTTTCGACGCCCGCCAGCAAAGGGAAGCTCCCTCCTCTCATAGGATTCCCTCATCCCATTTGCCCCAACGACTAAGCCCTCAGAGGCCTAGTCCGTGGAGTTATCTCCACCACCAGCAGTCTTTCCCTGCCATGGTGCCCTCTCAATTCACTAACTTCCCTCCCCCTCCCCCCGCTCCCCTCCCCCGCCTTATGGATCCCCGTATTCGCGCCGCCGCGCCACCCGCGCCCCCTGCGCCCTCTGCGCCCCCAGCGCCCGCCGCGCCCCCCGCGAAACCCACGCCCGCTTCTAAAGCTACGCGCCCCTCTCAAACCACTCCCGTGGCTAGCCCCAATGCGTCCGTTGACTCGTTCAACGTTATCACGTCAACCTTCTTGGCTTTCGTCTCCCCTCGCGCAAAGAAAATGGCCAACGAAATCCTTGCGGCCCATGGCAATCTCCTCCAGATCCAGGCCATCTACAATGCGTATCCGGATATTACGCAAGCCCTAACCTCCCTCGCTACTAAACCCCATTATGGATAATACGGTCTTAACTAGGTTCAAACCGCGATCCCTAATAATAGGTTATTTCAATGCAAACGGCATTAAAAATCAACGCGAAGAGATTGCGGCTTTCCTCCGCGATCATCAAATAGACGTTCTCTTAGTCCAAGAGACTTTTCTAAAACCCTGCAATCGTAACTCATCAATAGCTAACTACCGGATAGTTCGCAACGATAGGTCACAATGCCATAGAGGAGGTACCCTGATATACTATAAAAAGCAGCTTCACTGCATCCCAATCGACCCTCCTCCCCTCTCACGATTAGAAGTTTCGGCCTGCCGCCTAGGCATGTCAGGCCACGAGCCGATCACTCTCGTGTCGGTCTATCTCCCCCCCGTTACTACTTCGGAGAATTTCCAACTCCTCTCTGACGACCTCTCGATCCTACTCACCATAAATAACTCGCTCATTTTAGCGGGCGATTTCAATGCCAAACATCCCTCCTGGAATAGTTCGGTAACTACTACAAGAGGCCGACACTTGTTCGACCTCTCCCACTCCCTGACCTTTGACGTCATCGCTCCAATGACTCCCACCCACTTTCCGGTAAACGTAAATCATGCCCCTGATATCTTAGATGTGGCGCTCCTTAAGAACGTCAACCTAAGACTAGACTCCATAGAAACTATTAACGAGCTCGACTCTGATCACCGTCCGGTAGTCATGAGATTAGACCCCCGCATAGGTCTCCGCGACCCAAACTCTCCTCCTATCACTAAGAGGATCACGGACTGGAAGAAAGTAAGCACTCAGCTGAAATCCATCACGTCCCCTCAGTTAGACTCTATTCCCGACCAATTCAACTCTATCGCAGACACGACGTCCGCGATCGACTCACTCACTAATCACGTACAAACCGTCCTGAACGAATGTTCAAGGGAGGTTCCAGCGACGGAGGACCGTCACTGGAGCTTGCCGGACGAGGTGCGCGCATTACTGACTGAGAAGAACGCGGCCGTCCGTGCCTACAGCAGCTTCCCCTGCGCCGCAAACAAAGCCCATATGCGCTATTTACAGAGATCTGTAAAGACACGCATACAGGAGCTGCGTGACGCGGGCTGGGACAAGATGCTCGGCGAACTAGAGCCCAACCATTTGGCATTTTGGGAACTTCAGAGGAAACTCAGATCCCCTCAATCTTCCTCCATGCCCCCCCTGACCCGTCCCGATAAGACAATAGCCTTCGAGGACGTTGAAAAGGCAGAATGCCTGGCCGACACCCTCGAGGCCCAATGCTCACCTAGCTCCCTGCCAATAGACCAAGCTCACCTCCTAAAGGTCGACGCTGAAGTCGAACGTAGAGCCTCTCTCCCTCCCGTCGATGACCCTGATTGTCCACTGCCTCCCGTCGCTCCAGACGAAGTGCATGACATTATCAAAGGTCTTAAAGCTCGTAAAGCTCCCGGTTCAGACGGACTCACCAATAGGGTGATTCAATTATTCCCTGCCCACCTGATAATGCTTTTGACTACCATCTTCAATGGTGCCTTAAGCAACAACTTCTTTCCCCAGTCGTGGAAAGAAGCTACAGTCATAGGTATCAGAAAGCCCGGTAAACCCAGTACCGAGCCCTCTAGCTATCGTCCCATCAGTTTGCTCAAGGTTCTCGGAAAAATCTATGAGAGGCTTATTTACAAGCGTCTCAGAGACTTCGCCGAGACCAAGGGCCTCATCCCCAACGAACAGTTCGGCTTTCGAACTGAGCACTCTAGCGTGCATCAGGCCCACCGCATCATTGAGTTCATAAGCGATGGTTTCCAACGCGGCTCTCTGACGGGTGCAGTATTCTTCGACATTGCGAAAGCATTCGATAAAGTCTGGCACAACGGCTTATTATACAAGCTGTACCAGCTCGGTGTGCCGGATCGTCTCGTACTCATCTTACGGGACTATCTATCGAACCGCGTATTCCGCTATCGCATTGAAGGAGCACTTTCCTCTCCCCGCCCCATTCGTGCAGGAGTCCCTCAGGGCTCCGTGCTAGCTCCCCTCATGTTCACGCTATTCACTAGCGATATTCCAAACCCAGGTAGAAGGGCGCACTTCGCTCTGTTCGCAGACGATACGGCCATCTACTTTAGGTCTAGATACCCCGACAATATCGCCCACACTCTCCAAGGCGCAGTCAATCGACTCGCTGCCTGGTTTCGAAAGTGGCGCATAGAAGTCAATCCCGAAAAAAGTCAAGCGGTTCTCTTCTCGAAACCGCGCACAAGGCTTAGAGACCCCCTCCCCCGACCTCTCACTATGTTCGGTAAGCAGATCCCTTGGGAGAAGCGAGCCAAATACCTAGGTGTTTTCCTCGACCACCATCTCACCTTCGCTGAGCACATAAAGAAGGTTCGTTCGCGAGCCGCTTTCGCTCTCGGTAGGCTCCATTCCGTCCTAAACGCACGCAGCAAGATGTCACTTAAGTGCAAATTGCGAATCTACACAGCGTGTATTCGTCCCATCATGACTTATGCGGGCGCCGTCTTTGCTCATGCAAAACCCCACCATATCCACAGGTTGCAAACGCTCCAAAACCGATTCCTCCGTAGGGCCACAGGCTCCCCCTGGTATGTTAGGAACGAGAGTCTCCATCTCGACCTTAGAATTCCCACGATCCACCAATTTCTAAAACGCCTTGCAAAGCGTTATTTCGATTCCGCGGTCAAACATCGCAACCCTCTGGTTGTCGAGGCCGCCAGTTATGTCCCAAGTAGGATTAGCCGTACCCGCCGACCTAGGCACATTCTCACCGACCCTGATGACCCCACAACCCTCCTTCAGGAGAGCAGTAGGGCTACTAGTACTATACACAGACACAGACGCCTCTCGTCATTCCGACCTCGCCGTCGAGGTCCTTTGCGATCGCGTCCGCGCCCCCGAGTAAATGATACTCCTCCCCGACCCTTGCTCGATAACAAGGTGCCAGCAGTGGTTTCAGCTGTGCACGTAGCTTTAAATTCCCCGATTAATAATAATGATCAAAACTTTGATCCAGCCCGTCCCATCTTTGATGTCCTCCCTCCGGTGACGCCCTAAGCCGAGGCTCGTACCCCACAGGGGGTGCCCTTAGCGAGCGTTCACCTAGCTTTTTAGCTTAGTTTTGTATGCCCCTGGCTGGAGGCTTTGAGTGTAGCAGCTTAAGGCAACCACAGGATTGACCGGTTAAGTAGTCATGACCTCAGAGGTCAGCTACGAGATGCCCAACAGAAAAAAAAAAAAAAAAAAAACAACAACATGCTGCCGATCTCAAATACATATTAATAAGACCAGGAACAAAAACTATTTCCCAGTCTTATCTGAATGATATAGATGAACCTGTGTCCACAAATGGAGACGTACTTAAGGTCTAACACTCTCTAACAACTCTCTGTAAGCTCTTCACATTATACATCACTATGTATGCCCTAACTTTGAATGTGTAAGGGCCACACCGGAGGCAATCTTAGTACTATCAGTATAGTTGCATTTCCATAAGTAAATATTTGAGGTCAGGTAGTGCTTCACTTAATGACTTATGTTATTATGTAGAAGAGTCATGGGCTAATGGGAAGGGTTTAGTACAGTGATTAAGCTCTGGCACAGATGTATACAGATGGTTCACTCCGCAAAATCATTTAAATAAAAAGCGACTCTTGCTACGACACAATTAAGTGCAATTCAGATCGCACAACGCTAATTACCTACATTTGTATTCACACGCGACACGCGACGCGACACAAAGACACCGCTCGTCGCGCGACTAGCGGTGTCTTTGTGTCGCGTCGCGTGTCGCGCCTGTTTGAAAGAGCCTTAACTCTTATATCTTCTGATTACGTTACACTTACTGAATTTGCCCGACAAGACGGGCCCGCCGCGTACTTGTAGCTTCATAATGCGGAGTGAACCATCTGTATTCATCTGTGGCTCTGGCCACAAACGAACTCCATGCTAGATGCGGGACTGTCTGCGATGCGCTAGTCGCGACAATTTGTACTCGGTATTTTAGACCCATATTCTACGTGGGATTCGCCTCAGATAGGTCAGAACTTTATAGAGTTTTATAATACATTATTTAAAGGGCCACAAAAATTATATCTTTAAGTAGTTAAACAGCCAAGAGTCTTTAATGGCCACTATACCAAATAGGCCCGAAACGCGTGATGCATGCAACGGTCCGGGACATTCCGCCACAATGGAGGGAGGCAATATTGGAGGTACAATTTCATATTACCTATAATATAGTCATTATTAATAACCTGTGTGTCACGAAGTTAATAACAGCCATATACGAGTTTTATAAAGGTGTTCTGTTATTGTGTTTCCTATCGCTATATTACATGTGTCACATAAATAAAATGGAACTCTTTGCTCGATAATAATATAGGTAGATAGTTATTTGAAACTTCCACCAATAAAAATTTAATGAGCTGTAATAACGGACCTATTCGTTAATACAGAATAGATAATAGTTAGTAGATATAACGGTAAAATGAAATCTAACAACAAAAGGTATTTGTGTAAATTTGATAAAAATAATTGAAGATCGCAGATTTGTCTCCCGTAATACTTCGACAGATGATAGGACCAACAATTTTATAAGCTAAGTAAATATATTACGATAAAGTAAATTGACCTAGATACAGTCTTGGTTTCCTTTAAAAGCTACAACAAATCTTTAAATAAAAAATCTACACATTACAAACCGCAATTAGTACTGTTGTGTACTCATGTTCTTACAAATAAATGATCATCATTTATAAAAAATAAACACATTTAAATGCAGATTTATAAATAAATTCATTAAAACACACCGCTTTGCATTAAGCTTTGTAAAATAAAAACAATAATATCATACCAATAAATGTAATTTGAAAACAAAGAAACGCAATATCACGTAGTTATATTGCATTTGTGCTACCAATACTTATTGCCGTTAGTATACCAATAAATAAATACATAAAAGTACAGGCTGACTGTGTAAAAGAGGAACACAATAGGGATGATTTCAGAAAAAAAGAAATTCTATTTAGTCCGTCAGACAGATAATAAAAAAACATTAAACACGTATTTTTTGCTTTATCATATTAACTAGCGTTCCCGTGGGAGTACGGGGACAAAATATAGCCTATGTTACTCGCTGATAATGTAGCTATCCATTGCTGAAACAATTTTTCAAATCGGTCCAGTAGTTTCTAAGTTTATACGTTACATACAAAAATACAAATCTTTCCTCGTTATAATATTAAGTATAGATAAAAAATTACTTACTTAAAACGCATTAAAGTTGGGGAGTGGGGGTCGCTACGTCAGAGGTATAAAATCTACACACTCGTGATGTCATGGCACATCTTAAATCGATGTATCGCCGTAATATTTTAAGTACGTAAAAAAGAAAAAATATTTATCCTATATTTTTTTAATAATCTCGTTGATGGACAATTTTTTTTTTTTTGTCACCATCCCTATGACCATCCCATGTATTGTTAATATTTCGTTCCAAATATGACATGTAAAAGTATTTTAACCTAAATATCCCTAATTAAAATAATATATATGTACGCAAATAAGAACTAATATCTATTTAATAAATAAAAATAACAAAATTATATCCTAACTAAAACTATTCACAAACTAAATTAAGGCGTCGAAAAACTCATCCGCATCGACAGGACAAGGAAACGGATCTAATATGGACCTTATCGTTATCAATGATCATTGGTCCGTTGGAGTATCGGGACTCCTAAACAATAATTCCATTAAACATGTTTTATTTCACAAGGTGTACATTAATTGTCCATGAGTATGTCCCTAGTTTAGAGTAGCAGTCATACTGCATTACAACTAACGAATTCAATACACCAACCGCATTTAGATTCGTGCACCGCGCCGATAAACGAGAATGTCGCTCACAAACCAATATTCAGTTAATTGTGGCTAGCCCGCGGCATTGAGTTCCAAACTCATTAAATCAATTTTACAATTCTATTATCCCGGTTCCCTGAATTCACTTATTTTTTGCAGTCCACGAAACTGGAATGCATTTTTATGTGATAATTTTTTCCTGGCTTTGTATGAAGAAATGTATTTAACCCGGTCAGAATGTTCATGATAAACGTACGCAGTAGGCCTCACCACTTGCGTAACTATGTCGTAAACATACTTTACTAAGACTTAAAAAAATCATATTGTACAAGGGCACTTATGAAACATCAGAAGTTAGGAGCACGGTTCCAATTGGTCGTTTCCTTTGGAGAAGAGCCGGCAAGAAACCGCACGGCTACTCTTTTTAAAATGCCGTGTTGTTGGCTTTTACAATGTTTTCAAATTACACTATTAATAGGTATGGGAGGACAGTACAGGCGTGTCAACAAGTAATAGGTACTAAATAAAATAGAAAACGGTAAAAAAATCGGAGCATCTATCTATGAACTACTGCTTAGAAGAGAAGTCTATTAAGAGTCTCCTCTAAGCAGGCTGATGACGTCAGAGCCTCCATCCTTCGCCAACTGAAGACGTCATTGATGCTTCTCATTGGTCAAAATCTGCTCGTAAGACTACTGACTTACTAAATCGTCTATCGTTCATTCCTTGTCCGTTTACGAGTAAGTGCTTATGCACTTCTTATCATCATTCTCTCCTATGCCAATTTATTTTCACCCCTTTGTAGCCATATCATCTTTCATACAGTCCAGCTCAAGGCTCGAAACCGGTTTAAAAAATACCGGTGAAAACCGGTTTATTTGGGTTTTACTCCGCACTTTTCTTAAGAACGTGAACGTTTTAAGAACTTTATTTTGACCTAAATTAACCGGTTTATACGACGAGCGGCATGTTGGTAAACGCATTGCAAAAACTAAACAAAAATCCTGTTAATATTGCTCTAAACCGTTTAATCACATGTTAATATTTGAAGAATTGGAAATGGGATGCTATTACGATATTTATTGTTCAACGGATTTGTTATTTGTGTTTGACATAGGTAGCTTATTTTCAGAGGGGATTATAATAAATTAATAATCTATGTAACCACGTATGTTATACTACGATCACTTGTCTGATTTGCCAGGCGGTTGTTATCATAACATTATTCACACCGCACACCTCATCATCACTGTCGTCATTTTCAAATTTTATTTTTTATATTTTTTATTTTTATTTTTATTGATGACATGTTCAAAATTGAGCTTCAGTTTTGCTCACAACTTTGCTCTACAACTTGTAAATAAAATAAAATAAAAAATATTTTATTTCAGGTCCTAGACCATATTAAATACACAAACAAGACACATAATTGTCAATTTTACAAGTGTCACTATTTCAGTCACAGATAAATGTCAGATCAAATCAATTAATTAAAAGCACTCAGTAAAATAAAAATTAAATTAAATATGTCAATGAATTAAATTAAATAAGTGAAGTTATGTCAGAAGCAAAAATTTTAATTATAATATTCATAACATTAAATTAAATGACAAATCACTTATGTATTCAGTTTTGGCCCTTGTTTAAGTACTGTGTGACAGACGTTATAACTTCAAAAAATCAAAGCCATCTTTTTCAGCCTACATTTTCAGAATATCATGTTTTTATAAGGCTTAATCTAGAAAATCTGAAGCTCCGCTGGAGTGTAACTAATAGCGATCATAACAATAACTAGACCTTTGCCAAAAACGCGATTGTCTTAAACTCAGCGGACGAGAAAGCATTCATTACAAGATGGCGGTTGGGGTATGAATTAAGGAAGCTGTTCTTTTCTGCTGTGATTACAAGCTTTTTTTTATCAATCAATCTGCCTAGCCTTTTCCCACCTGTATTGGAGTCAACTTCTAGTCTAACGGGATGCAGCTGGATACTAGTATTTTACATGGAGAGTTTGCTTATCTGACCTCTACAACCCAGTAACTGGGTAATACGATACCCCTTGATAAAACTTTTTGTCAGACTTTCAGTCTTCTGACGACCCGTAACGACTGTCAAAGATCCACGAATGACAGCCGGGACCAACGGCTTAACGTGCTTTCCGAGGCACGGAGGAGTCTGGGTATGTAAAGCACCCATCTATACACCAACCCCGGCGAGCGTAGAAGTAAGAACAGCCGCACGGATCGATCCATAAGGTTACTTATGGATCGATCCGTGCGGCTGTTCTTACTTAGCCACGAGCTTCTCACACAAGCAAGCACAAGGTTTTCACAAGCACACAAGCTAGTACAAGCTTTTTTGTATACCATGTTAAATAGATGGTTGCTGCTGTAGTGTAGTAGGTACCGACCTAATGAACGTTTGCAATTACTCAGGTATGCACCCAAAAAAAGGTATGTCTTTTTGATATTCACTATGTATTTTAATTTATACTTACCTACTTAATACTGTAGTGTATTGTACAGTACTATTTAATACTATATTTAGTTTGGTTGTTCAAGATGACCTTCCGATTAACCTCTATAACGTACTTACCTAACGTTAGGTACTTACTTACCTACGTATTATATCTACTTTTTGACACAGTGAAAGAAAGAAAGAAAAATAGGTTTATTTGTCACAGAGACACGTGCATACATAAAAGACAAGAGTAAACGAAAACAACAAAAAGTACATAATAAATCACGAGCAGTGACAGAGCAGAGCAGTTACTGTGAATTCAGGTAATTTAATTTCAGTAAGAACACAGCACAGGTGAGCCCCTTTTCGACTTGTTTGATAAGTACCACCATATTAATATTACATAGGTTATAGATTGTTGAATTCATACAGTAAGGAGGTTCAATTGTGGAACCTGCCGAAGCTAACAAAAGCTAACTTTTTCCTCAGCTTTTGATTTCGATCGAGAAACTTGCCGCCTTTGTTTCCTGTGAACTTCGCTATAATCTTGAAGTTAGTTAATCTTTCCGTGTTTACGATCTAACCAGCACCCGGTTACTTTTTAATGAAGACTTCCGAGTAATTTATAATGAGGATCCTAACTCCTATTAAAATACGAAAAAAATTGGGTAGTATATACACCAGAAAGTAAATAAGGTAAATACGTATATCATTAAAATTCTTTTCTTTTTTACCTAGCCAATTTTTCATCAAAGAAAATTAATATAAATAGGTTATATCATGAAATCTTCAAGCTAACATATTGACCGTCACAAATATTTAAAAGAAGTACGATCCAAATGATCCAGTAAGAGATCAGCACCGAAAACGACTTAACCCTAAAAAGCGGACACATTTTTCGTCCTTACAGGCCACATCGCGATCTCGGAGTTTGCTCGGGTCGTCTCCGATGTAATTTCCGACGCGGGTCTAAACGACCTGCCTCATGAGATACCGTTTTGATAAAAGCCTGTATCAAGCGTGCTTGAGAGGGTTAAAGGGCCCCGTTATTGGGTAGTTTCGTTGTAATTATCCGAAACTGGAAGTACATGGAGAGTAATGGATGACACACACAATCTATGAATAAACCATGTATTAGGGGCTGGTCGCTTATCTTACTAATTTGGATCGAATGGGTTTCGCATGTACATACAGGTGATCCCATTGTATTGTAGTTTCAAGTTGTCTATTGTTTACTGATAAATTTACGTAGATAAGTGACGAGGGTGTACAGAACAAAGGTCTGATCGCTTGGCATTAATAACTCGAGGTTGATATCAATAGGTATATGTATAACTGTGAAGGGTACATACTCGTGAAGCTTATCATATCTAATTCTCGTATGGATTCATAACTATGTTGTAGGACAAAAAAACCATTTTCAAAGTATGTTTGTTACTGCTACGCCATACTACTACGCGGCCCTGCGCTGCGGCTCTGCTACACGGCCCTGCTACGCGGTCCTGCTACGGAGCCTTGCAACGCAGGCTCGTAGCGTCATGCTTTGCAAGACCGCCTTTTTTTCTTGGTTTCTCGGTATTTTCTCATTGAATCCTTTTCCTAACACATCCACACGTTTACGACGTATCCATATGCTACAAAACTTTCTCCATAATCGTAAAACGTATAACATTATCACAGCAAATACCACACATACGTCTGTTGAAATTGAAAACATAAAATAAAACGAAACTCCCGCATTTTCTCGGCTTTTCTTACATATACATGCCGGGGAGCAGACCATATTCTTATTTAGGCAGGCAGGAATGAAACGTGAAGCCTGCAAACCTCATCTGTATTCGTCAAACGTAATATGATATAACAATAGCGACTAGTTACTAAAGGGGTTTGCAGGGGTATTCTTAATGACATTTGCAGTATCTCGATATAATGCGTAGAGCGTCTAGGGTCACAACTGCAGACAAATACTTGTATCTAACAAAGAACTACGTTAGGCCGTTTGTCGATTTAATCTATAGAACTAAATTGTACATACTTACTTAACAATTAGAGGTACTTTAGAGGTATCGCGATTATTTATGTAGATTATAATCTTTGGGATCCTAATTAAGTCCCACACGTTTATTGGCTGCCATTTTTATTCCGATTAAAGCGTGTACGCAAGAACGAACAAGAACATGGTGAAAACGAACATGGAACACTGTTTGCATGTGCGTACAGCTAACGAACATCAAACACTGTCTTCGTCGGAAATGTTCGTGGCGATCCAATTTCTAATCCATGGCTACTTAAACTCGCATCCAGATATGTTCTTTTGTCCGTACCGTACTTCCATTTCGTATCAGCGTCGTGATCCAAAAACTCTGGCCGCAAAGTAAAATAGCCCGTATCTCCGTAACGTCGCTCGTAGCTGCGATCATCGCGTGTTCATTTCTGTGGCAAGTTTGTGTGTGTCCTTTGAACGGTGTGAAAATACCGACTCGCGATGGATCGGAGCGTACCTGTATCCGTATCGAGACGCAGTACCACCCTACCGTACCGAACGGGTGTCCAAACTAGCGTTCTTGGATCGCGACGCTGATATGAAACGGAGGTACGGTACGGACAAAGAACATATATGGATGCAGCTTTAGAGAGCGGAGCAGTTAAGCGCAAACTGTGTTCCTATGAGGTTCGTGTTCGCTTTGCTAATTTACGTTCACACGTACGAACCAAATATTCCGTGTTTGATGTTGGTGTTCACCATGTTTTGTTCGTTCGTGCGTGACCAACAATAAAAACTGTACCGTCTAAAAAGTGTTTAGACAATACAAGTCATTTGTTGTTCGAATTTTATAGAAACTTGCACTGTGTAAATAAGGATTTTAGGCAGTTGTTAGCGATGGTACTCCAAAACTTCCTCCAAAAGCAGTTCCACCAAAACCCGTAACTCGAAACCGTGAATCCTCATCAGAATTCCTCAAACGTACTTACTTTTATTTTTGCCTACACAAGGGAATCAATAATGTTACTCCGATGCCCTATAAACAGCCCCTAAGGTTTCTAAGTTCCCCTCCATTTATTATTATTGCCCCCTATTACTCAGGGGCGTGTGGGTACCAGAAAATTCCCACGCGAGCTATTATCATGAAGGTCGATATATCCTAACCTTTTTTCTTATATTACTTACGTGTAATTTATAGACTAATTAGGCGGAATTTATTTTCACGAATTTTAGTTAAAGGAGGCTCTACACTACACAGTATCATGTACTAGGTTAAATATTTTTTGAGTTATTTTTAAAGAGTCATCTTCTGCAATTACGTCCATTATTTTTCTGTATTTTATGTGATCTCTTGTGGTCTCTATTAACAATTTTTACTGTGTGAATTAGTATATATTGTTAATTGTACTTTTATTTTAAAAAAAAACGATTTGTATACCGGAGCAAAGGAAAATCAGTTTTAGATTTCAAGCAACACATTTAGTCATCCATAATTCCACATAAATATCTAAACCAATTATAACCATTATCGTCATTCTATAATTTTTAACTATTAGGTATATTATTGGGGACTTGTAGCAAAGTTATAACAGCCGCACGGGTCAATCAAATCAGGTTAAGCTACGCTTGCCGCGGTTAGTCCGGGGTTGGGTGACCATCTTTACATATCAAGACTCAGATTGGGTCTCAGAAGAAATATGTTCCGTTATTCTATAACCTACCCATATTAACTCGTAAACATCTAAGGCTGAACCATTTCGAAGACAATTTGCCGTTACTAACCACCACGCATGAAAATATGTCTATACTCAATTTGAAATAAGATTAGACATTTGAACAAACCTTTTTTACAGTCCGTGCAACCGATTTTGACTTCTATACCTTAGGCATAAGAATGCCATTAAAAGCAAAAAAAATGGTTGCAATACCAACTGTTTATTGCAGCTACCGTTTGTCATTCCGTCAACGCAATATAAGTCAAAATCGGTTGAACGGACTGTAGAAAAAGGTTTATTTAAATGTCTAATCTTAGTTCAAATGGAGTATAGATCATTATGTGCGATATACTAGGGCTGGTCAAAAAGTAATGATAATCTGTTATTTTCGGTCTTTTTGCTCGGCGCCTATGGGTCCTAGCATGATGTTAAATAGCCTGTAACCTTCCTTAAGAATTGGGCTATCAAAACCATACCGACTTTTTTGAAATCTTACAAGTAATTCCAGAGATTAGCGCGTTCAAACATCAAAAAAACACTTCAACTTTATTATTAGTATAGACAATATGAACCGATCATCATTACTTTTTGATCAGCCTAGTATATGTGCTGTATTTGTCTGATAAGGTTATGATAACAGTCGTAATACATAGGTATACTCCTGATGTAACATCTTTGTATAGTTCTTTATTATTTTCTAGAAAACACTAGAAAGGAAGTGGTCAAAGGTAGAGATTATAATCTTCTTTCTTACTTTTCTTTTCATATGCACGTGTGTGATAACAAACCAGTTTTCTTGCTTTCCTTTTCTTGCCAAGCTAAGCGACCATTTAGTGACTTATAATATACACACATTTTTATCATGAGATACTAAATTCCCCAGTAGTCACCCGTATTCACCCGTCCAATTAAAAAAGGTAAAATATTCACATCATGAACACTGGGCCATACGCGGCGTCGGATGGAGTGGATACTTAAATTTATAATTGCCAAATTTTAAGCTGAATTGAAAAAGAACCGGCGCTGCGTGTAAGTCATATAAGACTTCAATGAAAGAACTTACGGTTCGGCGATTTTGAACGGAATATTTTGAAAGATATTGGTGCTTTTGAATGAAGGGATTTCGGGAAATTGAAGTTAGTTTCGGGAATATAAGTAAAATTGAAATACTACAAGGTACTTTAAAAATAATTATGTAAGATGTGGTCATTCAAGGGGCCTTCGTTGGGCCTACGTATGACTAACAAAAGCTCTTCAAATAAACAGAAATAGACAAAAGATCACAATTTTGATAACCTAAAAGTTAGATGAAGCTAATAAACCCCAATAAGTCACATAACTTTGGCCTACTCCTTTGTTTTATGATGAATAAATTATTAAGACGCATTCTTAAAGTTTAGCGACAATATCGAAATTGTTTGCGAACTGTTCCCGTTCCTTGTAAAGTCACATTAATTTTGTCAAGTGTAAACAAAAAGACATTGGCAAGGTTTTGTATTAAAAGTTAAAAGTATCAGTGATCGGGTTAGGCATTCTTTACCTACTTTGACTAAGTTATTTTACTTCTCTAAACCTTTTAAACCTTTATGTAGGAATCGAAACGTAATTCTGTCGTGTAAAAAGACTCATCTCTCAACCCTGCAGAATAAATCACAGACTTCTACAGTTTGCGTAGCCCTAGACAGGCAATAAACAATAGAAAAGAATACATTTATAATTTCTGGCTCGTTTCGCCACAAAACAATTACAGGAATTTTCCGTTCACCGGTTCCACGTAAATCGTTTCCCGCCACTAATTCATTTCCAAATATAGCGTACCATTTCTACGTATTTAACTAATTATTCCCAGTAGGTAACCGTATTCAAAGAGATATCGTTTGGAAGATTTTATTCGTCCTTAGACCGTTAGCCTGAATAAAGGAAGTAATGTTCACATTTTTGCCAGCGACGTCTTCGCTGTGCCAACGTCGAGATTAGCATATCTATCCGTAAGCTTGTCTCCCTGCTTACATACTGAACTACCAACTAGGGAGTGCATACACTACAGAATCGTTTACTCCCTGATTGTGAATGTGTTCATGACTGTTGAACAGGAGTTTCCACGCAAGATATCAACCACAATCGTTTACAGATTTCCAACCACAATGAAAGGCAAAACCTACGTGTGAACAAATTTAGCCTGTTCTTTAATCTACTTTTACATAGATTTTTTCATTATCATTGGCTTGTAAATGGCCATCGCTGAACATAGACAACGAATCTGCTGACTACTACAGTTATTATCTCTGATCGTCTCCGATAAAATTGCTGACTTGCCCAGAAATCCGGTATGACGAAGTCCACAATAGACAGCGATTACTTCGAAAGTACAAAGATAGTTTGGAAGGATTTCCTGTAGCACAAACTATTATTGTTGCGTAGTGTTCTTTAAGTGTCTGTCGGCCCAACAGTTAATAGTTAATCAAATAGAAATCTGGACGCCTCGCCTTTCAGATTATTTCATCCCGTTATGTAATGCACATATTATTATCCATTACAATCCATTATCAAAATTATGACTCTGTGTCTGAGTGTTATAATCGTGTACCGACCTATATCTGTGCATGGGAGTTTTAACACTTTCAACTCCATCCACTTTTCAGAGAACTCATACGACATGCCGCCATACATATTGGAAGTGAACCCTCCGGGATGGTTGCCGGTATTACGTTTGCGCTAAAGTTAACCATCGCGGCCGATCAACGGCATTAGGTTTATAACCGTGTTATAAAACACTGTAAAACGAAGTAAAATTGTGTTTTTAGGGGTTCTTGTCGCTATAAGTAGTTTTCAACCTTGTAATTTTTTTGTAAACATTATAACCGTGAACAAAAAAAAATAAAATAAAAATTATGTTTGGATTTTAAAACCAACGCATATAATAATAAATGTTGATAAAATTCAGATCCAGCTTTTATTTTCCCGGTTTATAATGCTGTATTCGCAAATAAAAACCTACTTTTAAAATGAGCCCTCCGCGAGGGCTTCCGGCATCCCATATGCGACTAGGTGAACCCTCCAGGAGTGCTCCCGGCACTGAACGTGTTACTATATTTTACACAATATTGATAACAAAGAAAAAAAGCCTAGTATATAGCAACATTATTGAAAATAAGGCTCAACACGCGTGGTGTGTATGCTCTCCCTTATCTAGTATCTGTAACGTTTGCGTGTTCACCAGCTATACCCAAGCACAATGGTACCTAATGTCGGTAGACGCAGAAACGTACCATCGTAACCATCTTT
This sequence comes from Omphaloscelis lunosa, assembly GCA_916610215.1. Classification (NCBI taxonomy): domain Eukaryota; kingdom Metazoa; phylum Arthropoda; class Insecta; order Lepidoptera; family Noctuidae; genus Omphaloscelis; species Omphaloscelis lunosa. Next base: position 9,969,543 of record OU744265.1, on the reverse strand, counting down.
AATCTTCAACACTTGGTTTACGACGAAAACCTACTTCTGACGAACTCGTAAACAGGCGATTAACCTTTTTTTCTTTCCTTGGAACTTTATTTAATTTCGTCAAGTAAAATTTATTGACGGCTCTGCTTACAGTTACTTACCTTAATCCTAAGGGAACACATAATCTAATTAAAATTTCGTGTGTCAATGATATCTGTTGTTATAGTAAATATAGGTACAATCTCCAAAAAACCGGCCAAATGCGTCTCGGACCACGCACAATAAAGGGTTCCGTAGTTGGGATGAATTTATCCCAAGAACAAACTTAACTTTGTAGTCGAAAAACATGTTCTCCAATACGGAATGTATGGGAGAACATGGTTTTGCAACCGCAAATGTAAGTTGGTCCATTATTACTCGTTAACTTGTAAAGCCTACTTAGCTATGATAGTTTTCCTTTTAATTTCGTTATATATACTACTTCTGTGATTTTTTCACACTCCCAAAACTAACTATTTAGCTGGCAGGGGACACTACACCCGTAGGCGCGGGCTTGCGGATGGTGAGCAATGGGTGGCTCACCGTCCGATAAGGACCAGGCCCGGGTCGACGGCGCGTTGTGTTCCACGCGCGCCTCAAAGAGATGTCAGCAGATTTGAAGGGGTCCACTAGGGCCGATGCCTGCCGGGGTTGCGAAGAAAACCGAAAGGGACATCGTGGCCCCCGGCGACAGGGCAACCGAAGTAACACGGGTGGGTTTTAGTCAGTAAGAGTCTGACACGCCCTCCCGCTCCGCCCAGAGCGGGAGAAGTTATTTGATGATTTCCCACCCTCAAAAAAAATAGATACCTAAAAAAAAAGATTTTATTTGACCACTTTGTTAGCATAATTAATATGTATCCCTATACCAAATTACAGTTTTCTAGTACTAGAGTGTCTGACCTAAGCCGCGGACAGACAGACAGACAGACGGACATGGCAAAACTATAAGGGTTTCTTGTTTACTACGGAACCCTAAAAAAAACATGCATCTATTTTGTAATGCTACCTTATTACCTATTTTGTTATGCTAATAATTCTACCTAGAGAAACCGAATTGTCTTACCTATTAAAAGAGATGACTTGTCTAAAATAAAACAAAATTTGGTAAATCAATAAATAGTTCTCAAGTATGTAAGAAGCATTCAGACAGACCATGAATTTACATTTAATACACGTAAAGATGTGAAAGTTCAAATGTTATAACATATTCAAAACGCCTGAACGGATATTGATAGGCTTAAAGGTAGAATATATTATTCTGGTTACGAAACCTTTTTACATTCCAGGATGATGCGAAAGGTTTGATGTTTATCATACAATCACACCGTAACGGTGAAATGGATTTGGATAAATCTTGTTATAAAGAAAAAAATATTTACACATCATACGGTTCTTTATATCCCATCGTATTTCGAAACGAATGCCTGAATTCCTCTCACCCTGATGTTGGTCGCGTACGGTCGGTCGCGTACGCAATGTACGTACGTACGCGCCGCTGACGTCAGGCTCGCAGTATAGAACATAGAACACGATGTATATACAGCATTTCTATTTTCTTAATGTCCCTCGGGAATCACCGCATTTCCGAAAACAAACGAATGCTAATTTCCATGTCCATCAATTATGAGATTTGTCGTTTAAAATAATTTGTATTCAGAACTAAGTACTTTATTGTTGTTTTGTTTTGATTTCCGTGTGAACTTTACAGAGCTGTATAACTATTATCCTATCTGTCGCGCCTGCGACTTTAGCAGCTTTCCTCCCATTTTTAAAACAAATAACATTAAGGTTGCTATTAACTACTGCTCTTATACTGCGTCCTGTTTTTTAACCCGAAATGTCCTGGTATTTTCACCTTCAAATCCTGGTTTAAAAAATTTGGGGATGGCAACCCTAGCTTATACAGACAATTTAAGTTGTTAGTCAATTCGTTTACCAATTAATTTCCGTGACTTTTCCTTTTAACACCATTCGTAGAATACAATAGAAGTGGATATATTTAGTAACCTGTTCCGCTTAGCTATTTCTTAAGAGTCTCAAAAAAACCCTGAAAGAAATCGACACGTGTTTCACCTCTCAACGAGGCATCCTCAGGATGACGATTGACTTGTCGCGAACTCGAACACGGCGTGTTGCCACACCAAGCTTGCTTGGTTGAGGTGAAACACGTTTCGATTTCTTCCAGGGTTTTTTTAAGACTCTTTAGAAATAGCTAAGCGGAACAGGTTACTAAATATATCCACTTCTATTGTATTTTATAATGGATTTCCGCAAGGTCACACCCGAATCAATTAACTACCATTCGTAGAGCCATGCATCCTATTCATGCCCTCAGAAATTTATAAAATAAAATAGCGAGCGAAGCCACTGCCACAGCTAGTCTACAACAAATTACTTTTCCACTTGACAGTGCATTCATAAAGTATGAGCCAGTGATGGATTAATCCATTTAGTGGCACTCAACTTGTCTCCGCCGGAGCCCTGTTTGACTAACTCGCTCCAGTGATTGTGCAACGTACCATCGGATATTAATGCTAAAGCTACAGTGGTGATCGTTACGTAAATGGAAAATTCTTGGCTAAAAAGATGTAAACTTACACTGTACCTAAAATCAACATATTTTTCTTAAAGTGGTTATAAGTGGTTATAGTTTGTTTAATCAACAGCCTGTTAATCTGAAAAATACATTCACTTTAATAATTTTATTCTTTTTTAAAGTGACGTGATTATTTCCATACATTTTATCATACATCCCTGTGTTATCTTGCTGCCGTGATGGGACGTAGACGTCCATGATAATATTATTTATTTATTTATTTATTTATTTAAGTTTTCATGCACAACATAACAGAATGTATTTCCAAGGCGTTGTACAGAACAATATACAAACTAAAAATTATCTTAATAATATTATCTTTCATCCATCCTCTCACAAAAACTTAAACATTCACGACACACATCGATCCAGATGGATCGATGTGTGTTGTTTGTGTTTTGTGAATAATGAATGTGACTTGTTTGCTGGGAGATCCCAGCAAACAAGTCACATTCATTATTGTCATGTTAGAAATTACAAAAGCGCAAAATAACGTTCGTTATTATAATTTTATGCCCAGTCATTCTTAAATCCAATTTAATTTTGGGTATGTCTTCGGGTCAACTCAACAAATAAGGAAAACAAATCTGCAGAAGCTCGACTGGTCGACTCCTCACAATGTCATGTCAAAGCCGATACCAATAATACCTACCTACTTAAACCAAATTGATATTATCAATATCCACGTCTACCTTGGTAACATCAAACTACAAAACATAGTTCTCTCAAGGGACAGAGGTCGCTGAAAATAAACGAAATAGAAATACGCCACGTCAGGCGGACTTACCTGATAGGATCCTCTATTAACCTTTCCGATTTCGATTCTTAGCGACACGACAAAATAATCTATTAAGTGCTTTTTATATCTGTGGAATAAAAATAAATAGAGATTTGAAAATAATATTTTTAATGTTAAATTTAAACGTTTGATAGCCGATTTATTTATATTGTGGTTGCTGTACATACTTATGCATGTCGTTGTGGTTGCTGCACAAACTCATGTATACCGCTGTCTGGTTGCTGCACAAACTCGTGCATGTCGCTCTGGTTGCTGCACAAACTCCCGTGGTTGCTGCAAAAACTCATTCATTTTGCGTTGGTTGCTGCACAAACTCATTCATGTCGCTGTGATTACTGCACAAACTCATGCATGTCACTGTGGTTGCTGTAGAAGTAAATGGAAGAATGATTGTTATTGATAAAGAAACTATCAAGTTTCCAGCATTAAGCAGGCGGCGTTAAGCAGGGGAGAGACACTTACCCCAATATTCATAAACGCTGCTTAAAGTTAATAATCATTATACATTTTTGACGTTTAAAACGCCTCTTAACTTAAAGCAACGTTTATGAATAAGAGGGTTAGTGTCAGCTCTTTACTAACCCATCAAAACGATAGCTTACTTGAAGCATTGGTTGCAGCATTTAAACGCTCAACGGTTTTCACGATTATGTTTATTGCCGTTTCGAGTGTATTTTTCTTATGAATAATCGCTGGTTAATATGATATTTGTCGGGTTAATTAAGCTTATACACTCACTATATTCTTCTGAAAAACATTATCAATACCTATTTTTTATGTTATCCGTAATGTCGAACTAATGATAGGTCAATACCTACCTTGTATACTGAATATGTAACAACTAGCAAACAGTTAACTAACAATTTCTTTAATTCAGTCTACCCTTAGCCTCTCAGCTTCCCGAGAATAGCTTTACCTCTATCTATAAATCTTTGATCACATCAATTAGTCCAGGAATCCGTGGTTGGTTGTTCGCACGGAAAGTTCCCTTTATCTCATTCTTTATCACTTTTATTGTTTTATTTTATGGCAATAGTTAGTCTATGGGTGCAATTCTAGACTAATGAGAGGACTTCTACTTTCCGTGGTTTGTCGCCATAAGCTCTGGTCCTTAAGAAAGCGGTCAACGGTCACACAATAACGGCTGTCCAAATACAGAGCGTTTTTTGAAGCCTTAACGTCAAATGCTGGTGAAAATTACAGAATTTTTTGACGGCCAATTTAAGATGGTACCGCTTTCTTAGGAAACTAAAGCTAACGTAACATACTTCTTTACTCCATCGTAATACCTCAGTGTAACCAACGTTTCAGTCTTACTTATTACTTGACCGGAGAATCTTTCCAAGAGAGGTTTTACTGTGTTTCAAAAACTTACAGTAAACTAGAAAAATGTATCCTGTTTCCTAACCGAGGACATGGTCTACCTGTGTGACAAATTTCATAGAAAACCGTTAACGCATTTATAATATTCTTATGTATATGATCGTGCCACCTATCACAAGCCAGTAAACTAGACTATTTTAAGACCGTACTACAATACTTTATCGAGCTTGACCCACATATAAGGCACCGGCGAAGCACGTCCGCAGCAGCAGGAGTGCTGAGCAGCCCAAACATGGCACTATTGTGAACATATGTATTATGCATTGCTGGGTCCACTGTCACTTCCGAAGAGGAATGGAATATTGCAGCCAAGACATTTTATTATATACTTAACGAGTACCTTATACTGGAGATTTAAACCAGCTTTGCTTTGCTTTGTTTTGTTTTTTTGAACCAGCGCTGCAGCTCTGTCTCGCATAGGGTCGTAGCATTATGCTGAGCGATGGCCGTTTTGCGTGGATGGGACGCTTATTTTCCCCCAAATTGTTATTTTCGTGTATTGTACTTTCTTTGCGTCATGTTTACCGCAAATAAACGTATTTTCTTTCTTTTCTTTCTTTCTTTCTTTAACTGGTAAACTGGAAATCAAGTAGAAAACTATCACTGTGCATTTGTGCATTCTCAAATTATACCTACTTCTCCTCTTAGTTACAAATAATAGCATACAAAGCCATTAGGCTTTAGATATCAATGTCAATTCTCTAAACCTGTGTACTGTACATATCCCATGTTTATTCACATTTACCTGTGACAGTACAGTATACATATATATGTATACTATTTATGTACACACGGCTACACATCAAGCTATACATGTCCAGTATAAGCTGACCTTGCATTGTACGGAAATCGCGACAAAGCGAGATCAGCATAAACTGGAAATGTATAGCTTGATGTGTAGCCGTGTGTACAAGTTTACCGGTGACACGTCTGCTAGCACCGTAGCGTGTTTGTCTTTCACGTCACAATATCTGGAGCTCGGCTACCGGTGACAAAGCGGTTTTAACCCTGACACTGCTACATATATCTGTACACTACGTTCGGCTGCATAAATTGCCGGGTTTACGATCGGCTTGTGGCATAATATTGGAATTTCTTAGCCTAACCCAACACGACTGCAATTGGATCCACAAGACCATTACCTACATACATACATCTACAGAGTTTATTCCAGAAATCCCCACCGACAAATCCCTACCAGTGGGGAATGTAATTTTTTTTTCCAGAAATCCCCACTAGTTAAAAGGTTAGGTTAGGTTAGAACTGTGACGCCCTACGCACAAGCCGAGCGAGCGAAGTCAAAAACTACTAGAATATTAGAAAAAAAGGCTGAGTTTATTTAACTAGTGGGGATTTCTGGAAAAAAAAATAACAATCCCCACTGGTGGGGATTTGTCTGTGGGGATTTCTGGAAAAAACCATCTACAGTTTTGTTGTCAAGCTTTCATAATTCTGACGTCCGTAACAACAATATAATTTATTTAATCAAATATGACGTTTGGTGCCGTTGTGTGATATATTTTTTCGGTAAATTTAGTTAAGAACTAAAAACTGACCGAGATAAGAAATTATCAAATCACGGCTAACAAAACAATGTAAGATTCCCTGGAACATTCGAAAATCTTTGTTTATAAATAGAGTCAGATTTTCGCCTAGGCTAAAATATTCCAGGCCAGATTATTCTGAAACTTTAACTACAGACAAACTTCATTAATCTTTGTTCTGCTGTACTGATCTGCGAAGAATTAATATATTTTCTGAATGAATATTCATGGACAATAGCACAAAGGGATGCCTAGAGGGTTGGGTAGGCATCCTATGTAACAATAATAATAGGAAAATATTGTTTGTAACCATTTTATCCCTTGTGCTCAATTGAAAAGACTGACTGACAAAACCTTAGTAGAAAAGACTGAGCAGTTAAGATAACCATGAAACAAATGACAAGAAAATTGATGATTGTATAAACATGAGTACAAATGGGAGTTTGTAAGGTAAGGTGTTAACTTATAAATAATGGCCACAAGCTTTGCCATAGACAATAGCGTACAAAGTAAAAGTACAATCAAAAAGAAGAGAGAAAATTATGAATTCCAAAGATTTGAACTCATTTTTAAAATGCAAATACATCCGTTTTCTTACCAAAATTTTGTAGTTCAAACGTTGTTTCAAAGCAACTCGGACTTACTCACAGCTAATTACAACTAAGTATTAAGTATGATCCTACTCACAAACTTGATTCTTAAGTAGGAGTGAGCCACGAGCCAGCCGGTGCTCACTAATTATTATCTGACATGAGGCCGGTGTTGCCAACTTAATTAAACTATTGCTACCACGAATTTATCCCTGCAGTACCTAAACATACTTGTGTGTAGTTAGCACTTTATATAATTAACTACGTTGCTCATTGTAAGCCCCAATTAAGGGATTATTATTTTATGGCAGATTAATTATTTTGTCTCATGTTACCATGTTCTATTTGTATTTGGAAATATCAAGAATTCTGTTATTCATTGAGCCTGCTATTATTATGAAACTTTTTTCTTGAAGGCAGTTAGATTTACATCTAGTACATAAAAATACAATAGAAGTGGATAAATTTAGTAACTTGTTACGCTTAGCTATTTCTAAAGAGTCTTTAAAAAAACCCTGAATGAAATCGACACGTGTTTCACGTCTCAACGAGGCATCCTCAGGATGATGATTGACTTGTCGCGAACTCGAACACGGCGTGTTGCCAAGCGCTGAGCGCAGACTGAGCCTTATCGCCCGTCAAAATATGAGAAACCAGTGAGGTGAAACACGTGTCGATTTCTTTCAGGGTTTTTATTTAAGTCTTTAAAAATAGTTACTAAATATATCCACTTCTATCGTATTTTATGATGGATTTCCGTAAGATCACGCCTGAATCTGAATCAATTAACTATCTAGTATATACAACCTTAATGTTCTTTTACTTAAAACAATGCATTGAGCATTGTTTCAAGTAAAAGAACATTAAGGTTAAAGGCTTTTTTTACTGTTCTCTGGGTTCAAACCCATTTGCATAGCGAGGACGGACTAAGTGTAATAAGTTACAAACTTTTCATTCCCCGCCTTATTCTTGTTTCGTCTCGATATCTTAGCTTGTACAATTATGCATACACATTACACACATCACGATGCAGTATAAAACTGATTTACATTCGTCACCTCACACACCAGGTCCAGTTGAAAACCAGCGTCAGGCACCAGTTGTCTGGCATTTTTGCTGAACTGGGCCTTTTTGGCGCAGCCGTGAGGCACACTCTCCTGCTAATTTCTTACATCGGACTTTGCACTTTTTATTTTATCTTATTTTTTTTTTCCTGATGTACGACTATAATTACCCAACTATCTGGTGTATTGTGTGTCTCTTAGTCTGTGCTAAATAAATGTATTTTCTTTCTTTCTTTCTTTCTTTACAAGGAATTAAATTCGCAGAAACCCAAAAGGAACCCCCAGATCTGCCTATTTTAAGATGACCGAGAATAAATTTATCTGTATTACGTAAATGTTTAATGCGGTAGCGGCCAGACGACTCGACAGGGACGCTACCTGAAAATAAACGACACCTGAAATGGAATGAAAACTGGAGGCCACGGATAAATACAGCTTTAAGCGAATTCTATCAATCATCATTTGATCGTGTTGGTAAGGAAAATTAAAATAAACCCTGATGAAAATCGGAGTCGTGAACAGCTTTTTCTCAAAACTTTCGCTGTGGAAATGAGTGAAAACAGATTAAAGTTTCGAGATGGTTTTCGGTCGGGCGTTTGATTTTCTTTGTCAAACATCAAAACGTGACGTGGAAACGAACCAACTTTTTACGTGTTAAAAGCTGAACATGATTCTTCGAAAACAGCGGACCGTTTTTATACTATCCCACGAAACCAGATCGAAATTCACTCAACTGTTTTTCATTGAATGCACATACGGATGGACGGAGTTTTATTTTATCTTTTTATGCAAACGGCATCTATCGCCATGTTGAATTTATAGTAGGTACCTAGCTGCACTTCCTACGCTCACATTTGTTATTTCACATATAAAAAGGAATGGTAGGTTTGCTGCCTGAAATATATGTATGCCTCATTCTAATAAAGGCGATTTCAGAGATGTCTGAAGCATAAACAATGAAACAGAAGTCTTGTTGCTCAAGACTTCTGTTTAAGGTAATTTTTTAGTTCAAAGGAAAATAGAATATGTAGTCTGTCCAACTTGTATTTAGGTCCTGAATTGTATGCCTGATGTCTAGTTGCATTACCAACAAGAACAAACATATTTGCCTAAGTTAATTTAGATAATCAGAACCGTACTAATGCTTGTCCAAAGACGCTAGCTTAAATCAGGAGCAACGAGATCGAGCCCGCTTGATTAGTGAAATTAATGATGATTCTGAATTATTGATGATGTGCATTTTACCAAGTACCTAGTAGAACTTAGGCCCATCGTCCACGACGCTACTCAAAAGTAAACAGTTACAAACACAAATCACTAATGAGTAGCCAGAATGTCACAGCACTGGTATTTCAATGACGGTCTGTACACGACCCGACCAATCACAAACTAGTTAATAACGTTAGTAAGATACGTCGTGGACGAAGGCAATTAAGTTCCTCTGCGACTGTCTACAATTACTCAAGAAACAATACTTAAATACAAAATAAATTCGCTGCCGCATCGTAGTTACCAACCTTAAAATATTTCACGAAGACGTACCCAGACTACCATAAACTTCGCACGGCAGTAATTCTACCTAACTAGCTATAACATTACCAATTCTACCGTCCGTAGACTTTGCATGACATGGCCACAAATAAACAAAGGCTATAAAAACTACAACCGAATGGACTCACGCCAAATATAGTCCAGTTAAAGCCATTAGTTTCGTTCTACCAAATAATTCGCTTTTATTAACTCTCCGTAGTTAGAATTTATGTGGAGTGGATTCCGGTAATGAGGCGTTTTGTATTGCTAACATATATTTCTGTGTCGTTATTATTAATCATTGGTACGAGTAACGGTTGGTTATTATATTGATTTTACAAACTGGCCTAGATTTTATGAAAATAACAGCAATCTTTTTAAGTGTTCTAGTGGGAGGTCGATCGCTGTTATGGTAGTGAATTTTAATACACCTGATTTAAAATTTATATTTTTTGAACATCGGTACTTCGGTCATTAATCTACTTATCGACGAAACAGCAGAGGGTGATTGTGGACGAACTTAGATGTTTAAACTGCTCATTTAATTAAACTTTGTCTTGGTTTCATTGTAACCATTGTCTTCTACCTGCCCTGGTTCCATATTGTTTGGGATCTCTCTATCACTTTCATTATCAACTATCAGCATAACATTCATATTATATCCCACACACAATGCGCCCTTATTTTCTTAACTTTCCTCTCGCCATCCTTCAACATGAATATAAGCAATATCTGCTCCAAAATTGGCCTTTTATTCAAAAATTCTTATTAAAACTTCAACTGACTTTCTTACCGTACCTAAAAATTGTTTTGTTAGTTATAATTCCTGTGGCCAATCCGAGCATTGTCGCGAACACACAGGACAATACGCGTAAATGTTGGATGAGGCGTCAGGTCACCGTCTGACCTACTTGCTTAGCATATTATTATTTCACGGGCTTCGCCTGTCACCTCACCTTAGCTTTATCTAATGACTGGAGTTATAAATAACGTCTGGATGGCATTAAAATTTGAGTTAAATATTTATCTCAACAATATTTTACTCGCCAGCGGCTGCGCTATTCCTTCGGGTATTCGTACAGACCTCAACAGCCCATTATTTAGTATATCCTCAACAGGAGAGAAGAGAAGAGCAATGGTGGACTCCGGCTTATGAATTGTGGGTTGTGTGTTCGAATCCAAGCAGGCGCTTTACTTTGTGTAAATAATTTCATCACCACCGCTCTCAAAACGATGAAGGAAAACATCGTGAGGAAACCGGCATGTCCTAAATCGACAAATTTGAAGACATGTGGCAACTACCAACCCGCTCTGGGCCCGCGTGGTAGTTTACAGCGTTCTCGGGATCTTGAAGGAGGCCTGTGTCCCAGCAGAGGGAAAATTATAGGCCGATTATGCTATATATTATGTTATCCTCAAAAGGATCTTTTCTTCCAAAGTCACTGAATTTTGGCCCGAACAAATCTGAATTAATTCAATTTATATTTTTTTCCATTGACACGCTAAGATCCAAGTATCACCATTTTCCGCAATTTAATTTAATTTATTTTATTAGAAGGGAAGCTAACCAAACTTCCAAACTCCCAATCGCTTTTGAAAACACACTTTTGAAGAGCGATTTATCTTTATCAGTTTAGCACCACCCAAACAGCTATAACAACCAGATGAGTACCTCCAGGTAAGTAGATAAGTACTTACCTCTTCCGTTTTACACTTCGGATAACAGCGTAAGCGGTTGTAGTATGTTGTGTACGTAATCTCTTTACTAAATCTCAGCTTATGCATAGATTACCTACCCTCAGTGATGTGGTTTCGCAACCGAGACCAAAAAGTGCTAATACCATTACAACTGTGATTCTCAGATTCAATCACAATCTGTTTCGTTTCGAAACAGATTGCTAATCCATTGCTTCATAAGTTGGAAAAAAAAAATTGCTCAACAACGTAAATAACGCAATGAATGTTGTTGAACTGTCAAAATGAAACAATTTAGGCATAATTGTTTACGAAAATAAGTTACGCAATTAGGGTACTGGTTTGAGCTTACCAATGTAGTTCCTATGATATTAATTTGGTGGTGGTTTTTATAGAGAATTAATCTAAAAGTAGCTATTTTTAACGTGCGTAAATCCTTGTGGGAAACCCCTAGTAATAGTATAGTAGAGTAGTAGTAGTAGTATAGTGGTGTAGTAGTTTGTGTAGTAGTCGGCTACGGGATCATCGCTGAAAACCACCTCTCCCGAGCCATACCTATGATGGCATGTCTCCGGCGAAACTTATGTTCTCTCACGGCAGCAAATTACCAGATAGTGTTACCGTCTCTTATACATAGGTACTGGTTATACATAGGTACATAGGTTGTTCTTACTCACCTGACTTGGCCATACCTTTTTTTTTGGGTGGGAAATTATCAAAAACTTCTCCCGCTCTGGGCGGAGCAAAAGAGCGTACTAGCTTACTGACTAAAACCCATCCGTGTGCTTTCAGTTGCTTGTTTGTTGCCAGAGGCCACGGTAACCCTTTCGGACAAACCCGCAACCACGGCAGGCATCGACCCTACCAGGCCACTCCAGTTGTGCTGACATCTCTTTGAGGCGCGCGTGGAACACAACGCGCCGTCGACCCGGGCCTGGTCCTTATCGGACGGCGAGCTACCCATTGCTCACCGACCGCAGGCCCGCGCCTACGGTGGCCGGAAATCGGCCTGCTACTCCCGACGCCTACGGTGTCTCCTGCTGCGGTTAGGAGCGTGAGGGCGCCATACCTGACGGTCCATTCTCTTAAAAATCTCCCCGTGATATCTTACGTTAAGTAAGCTTACATCCCATCCATCTGATGCTATTGATATGTCACGACAAGCTCATTTCTAAGCGACTTCAAAGAGGAGTAGGTTCTCAATTCGACAGTACTTTTTTATGTTTGTTACGTGCTTATTCCACCCCAATTACGAATTGATTTTGATGATTAATTTTTAGTTGGTAGGTCATACTTCAGAGGTGGTCCCGTATAAATTTTATTAACTTTGCTTGGGCAGTTTTTGAGTTAGTTTCAATAATACTCATTTTTAACACTAAGTCTATTTGGATGATATTATAATAATGAGTTCTTATCACTGTTATTTACATAGCAGGTAGTGGTATTCGAATTTGTGTGGGGTAGATACCACTAAAATAATATGTTGTTAGAAAATATTTATAAAAAAAAAAAAAACAACTGACCTCCAAAAAAAAACACTAAAATGTGAAAAATAACTTTAATTTCGGAAGTCAATGGCAAAAAACGAAAACTCAAAACCAAAGACACCGACTTCCGAAATTAAAGTTATATTTCACATTGTAGTGTTTTTTTGGAAGTCGGTTGTTTTATTTTGTCACATATATTTTTTAGGTCAGGTATTTTTCAAGTCTATATGTTATGTACGTTACGTGTGCTGAATTCTCCTGCTAATTAGAAATTCGATGTTCCTAGCACGCGGTGCAATAAAGATAATGGAAGGTCTGTTTATTCTCGGCCCCTAGTTACGGACATGGCAATCGAATATTCTGGATACGGATCTAATATAGACCCAAATGTAGGCCATTCAGATGTTGCTGGTAATAATTTTATCGGAATTAATCTGTATATTCCAATGTGTCTATGACCATGGACTATTGAGAAATTGATTATAAGATAGTTAATTAATTCAGGCGTGACCTTGCGGAAATCTATTAAAAAATACAATAGACGTAGATATATTTAGTCCGTATTTGTGTGCGGCGCTCGGCGTGGCAACACGCTGTGTTCTGATTCGTGACGAGTCAATCGTCATCCTGAGGATGCCTCGTTGAGAGTAAAACACGTGTCAATTTCTTACAAGGTTTATTAAGATTCTTTAGGAATAGTTAAGCGGAATAGGTTACTAAATATATCTACGTCTATTGTATTTATTATAAGCTCAGCTATCTCTCTACTAGAAACTCTCATAATAATATCAGTTAACTAGCTGCGCCCCGCGGTTTAAACCGCAAAAGTCTCGATTCCGTGGGAATATCGGGATAAAAAGTATCCTATGTCTTAACCCAGGTCATGGTCTACTCATGTGTCAAATTTTATCCAAATCCGTTCAGCCGTTTTTGCATGAAAGCGTTACAAACAAACACTTTCGCATATTATAATTACGATTAGGATGTCCAAAGCACCGCCACCTTTGGACATGCAAGTAAAGAAAGACGAACACGCTTGCTGGGCCTGGGACTGAGGTGAACTGGGCCCTTTTGGTACAGCCGTGAGGTACACTCCCCTGCTAATTTCTTACATCGCCTTTTACAGTTTTTATTGGATTTTAAGTTTTATCTGCTCTTAAATATATTGTGTGCTTTTTTGCCTGTGCTAAATAAACGTATTTACTTTCTTTCTTTCCTTTCTTGCTCATACGTGGTGGCGATTTCTTGAATAGGTTCTCCCACGATTTTTGTCTTCACCATATAGGTCCAATAGTAACCTATGCACCACAAATTGGATCAGTTTATCATTACGGTCATTAGTCCAAGTTTTATTGATGTGTAACATCTTTCCTCTCGCTTTCCTGCAATCTGTGGGAGTGATTTCGTGAAAAGAGACGGAGTGCGTAACAGGAAGCCGAAACGCCCGCTAGTTGATTTGACTAATGAGCGCGCGCGGTGCTAGAGTTGGCCGTCAGATTGTATCAACCGATTTTTCGAGAGGTTGGTACTGTCAGCGAAAATGACAGATGTTACACATATTAAGCGACTACTGTTAAGGCTCGCTCGATTTTGATTTAAAAAAAAATCTCGATTCACTGTAGCGTCTAAAGTAAACAAAACGAACAGAGGATAAGCCCGAGATTTGTCATTGTCCATTCCATATTTAAAACAACAGCATCTGGAAATCTGCTGATTTTCTCTTTGCCATAAAAAGTAAAAACTACCCGCATTGTTTTAATATAATAACGTCCTGTTCTCTCATTACCTACTCCAGGCAGGTAACATTTTATTAAAACAAACATGAAAAAATAATACTCACTTAATTAAGTTGTAAAATCCTTTTGTTACAATGAAACAGAATTAGAAACTTGATATATTAAGATTGAAGTAGACAATTATTTTAGCTCAGAGATTAATTTTACGAATTAAGTATCCAGGGATTTTATGTCTCACTAGATTTTGGGGACTGTTTGTCAGGAAATTAAATTGTTTATCAAATCAAAGCATTTATTCCAAATAAACAAATTATAAGCACTTTTGAATGATCAAGCGGTCCCGGTCGGTCAGTCACAAAGATGAAGTAAGTTGCCCAATTCAAAATGTATAAACTTCGTTCGCGATTTAGTTTTCAAAAATGTAAACAAATGTGTTTTTTTTTTTTAATTACTAAGATATCGACGCATAAAGTTCAGTAACCTCTACAACTTCAAACATTTTTATGACTTTTTTAATAGTACGAGTTATTCAGAAATCAACTTAATTTATACTTTTGTAAAGTTGATGATATAAACAATTTAAACATATTTTTACTTTGACCATTTTTGTACCTATGTTTTGATTTCTGTCTGAAATATTTTCTTGTCACATACTTTTTAGAGCGTGATTTAGAGCGTCGTTTTCAGAAGTCGGGTTATAGATTTTGAACTTACTTTTTATTAAAATTATTTTGGAAATATAATTTCGTGATAAAGTATTTTCAGAGCAGCATATTTTATTTTTGTTTGAGTTTTATTGTATAATATGTATTAATTTTACAGCAACGTCGTACGTAGTACAGTCTCACTTTTACTTGTTTTTAACAATTTAAACATATTTATTTACTTAGACATTATGATATTTATATATAATACATATTTATAATGTGCTCGTCAAGCCATTTCATTTGATACCCGATAAGGCACAATAAAAAAAAATCATGACTTTATATCCTCTAGAGGGCGCCATATTGCATTTAATGTGACGTTACATAGCTTATAACCAGCAGACGAACAAGACGCTTCCAATGATACCTCATTTGACAAATTATATGATCGGTGGTTTAGAACTTATGAGGTAACAGATGAACATACATACCGGTCAAAATCATAACCCTCCTTTTTGCTTCGCCATAGTCGGGTAAAAAACTAACGGATTTTCATGTCACCATTGGACGAAGTGATTCATGAGGAAGGATTAGGTGTATAATTCATTAAAGTTTTGTGTAAATTGGCTGAAACATGTCAATGATTGTTGAAGATGTCGGAAAAAATAATGTTGACTGCCAGCTTTACTGGCGTGCGCCGCGTAAACCAATAAAGTTATTTGAAAACAATGTATTACGGAATTAATACATTATTTACCTGGATTAACACATAGGTTAGTTTTAATCCCGGTAGTACGTTCAAGTGGGGTATTTTCCGACGTCCTCCTGGGCGAAACCACGGGTACCATTTTTCAAATTATCTAAAGTACACAGTGGTCTTTTATGGGGTACTGTGTTAAATGTTACAACATAATACCTTGTGACATATTGCAATTAAATGAAAGAAAATTTAAAAGTCATATTAAAAGTACACTTTGTAAACAAGCATATTACAAATTAGAGGATTATATCCAAGATAAGAGTGCTTGGAAACATGCTGGTCCTGTTCCATAGGACAATTTAGAATCAAGACAAGATCAAACTGGTTGCTAATTTAATTATAAAATTGATATTTTTGTGTTACATAACATTGATTTTACATTCTGTGATTACTTTCTCACACACTCACTTATTAATTTAAAAAAAAAAAAATAAGAAAATCATCTACTTTTACAATGTTTACAATGTGTGAGCACCATGTATCTATCACATAATTAAATTATCTGTTGTTGCTTCATTCTTTTTACCTATTGTGGTATAGTAATTTTATTCTAGGTGCATCGTTTGCATGTTGCATGTTTTGCAATAGTTTGTAAAAACACGTACATTAGTTAAATAATTATATGTGAAGATATAATTATTTAACTAATGTACGTACTAATACAAACTATTGCAAAACATTTTAAAAGAGTAACGGTGGAGTTTCTTGCCCATTCTTCTCCATACGAAAACTACCTTTTGGAAGGGGCGACTTGAATCAATTATATTATTTTGTAATTGTGACGTTCAAAAGTGCCATACATGGGCCTATTTGAAATAAATGATTTGACTTTGGTAAAAGCTAGTAAATTATAAAACAAACATATATTTCACTTTTTACAGTAATGTCATAATAATGCCTGTGAATAAAAAGAGAAGGATTAATTTAATTACACAAAATATACGAGGTAAAGTTCTAATAATTTGGAAAAAAATACCGAAAAATGAAGACGAAGAGTGTCTCATTGGGCATGCCTAATAAGGTGCTTGTACAACATAACTCTTCAAAAGAAAGCGGGAATAAATTACAATATTTATAATAAAAGGCCTGTTCCCCCAGATTTTGAACAATAAGATAGCAAGTTCTGTATTGAATGCCTGAAGTTATTGCATCAAACATCCAAGTGTACATTCGGCCCCAAAAAGATGTATATGTCACCGTAAGATTTTGAAAACCTTAACACGTTCAGTTTCGGGAGCCCTCCTGGAGGATTCACTTAATTCATATATATTTTTTTTTTTTTTTTCTGTTCGGCATCTCGTAGCTGACCTCTGAGGTCATGACTACTTAACCGGTTAATCCTGTGGTTGCCTTAAGCTGCTACACTCAAAGCCTCCAGCCAGGGGCATACAAAACTAAGCTAAAAAGCTAGGTGAACGCTCGCTAAGGGCACCCCCTGTGGGGTACGAGCCTCGGCTTAGGGCGTCACCGGAGGGAGGACATCAAAGATGGGACGGGCTGGAATTCATATATGGGATGCCAAGAGCCCTTGCGGAGGGCTCATTTTCAATATAGGTTTTTCTTAGCGAATTCAGAATTATAAACTGTGAAAATAAAATTAGTTCTTATATTTTAACAAGATTTCAAACCTAATGCCGGACGGTGACACTCCTCGAGGATTAACTTTAGCGCAAACGTAATGCCGGTGACCCACCTGGAATCAACTTACATAAGTATGGCGGCATGACGAATGAGCTCTATGAAAAATGGGTGGAGTCGAAAGTGTTAAGTTTATAATCTATCGGTATAATCGAAAAATTGTGAACGGGGTAAAATGAGATAAGTTAGGTTAGAACTGTGAGCAACCACTACTTCCAAGCAGTTGCTCGCAGCTAAGCAGGCTATTTAGTATTAGCGCAAGGTGCGTTACGTCGCAAGCAAGTTTGATACTAGTTCACAATTTGTCGGTTTCCCATGGGTAGATTATAAAGTATAAAAAATAATGCGTTAAATTGTAAATAGTTTGTCGCAGTTCACGCATACGCAATGACATGCATATTTTTTTTTTTTTTTATTATTGTGAATGTGAGGACTATGTGGGTCATATATATATATATATATTTATTTTTCTCAGTTACTTTTAATGATAATCTGGCAGTTGTGAGTACTTTATGCGACCTATCCAAATGTCCTTTCCTTGGTATTATTCGTAGAATCATTGAGCTCCTTTTAAGTTCTGAGTTGAGCTACACGATTACTGACAAATGCGTGCATGGAATGGACAGGTCCACTCAAATCTGTATGGTTCTTTCCTCAAAAGACCATTTCAGACACAAATCTACATGGTCCTCAAATGAAATGCTCTGACCAAGATTATTTCCTGGTTTTTATATATACAATGACATGACTATTTACTTTTAAAGTATTATATTATTTAAATTATTGTGAATGTGAAGACTATGTGGGTCATTCCTTTTGTTTTGTTTTTAATTTTTTCTCAGTTAGTTCTAATTATAGTCTGACAGTTTGAGTTATTTATGCGGCCTACCCAAATGTCCTTTCTTTGGTATTGTTCGTCGAATCGTTGAGCTCCTTAAATTCTGAGTTGAGCTGCACGATAACTGACAAATGCGTGCACTGACTGGACAGGCCCTCTCAATCTGTGTGATGCTTTCCTCAAAAGACCATTTCAGACACCAATCTACATGGTCTTCACATGATCTGACCAAGATCTGATCTCATGTCTGGACTTTAAAAGAGACTGTGACCTCTGAGTTTGTTTCGGCCTTTCTTCTCAGAGTAGTCAGATAGGAAACGCCGACCTCATCTAGTTTTTAAAATATGATTGACGTTTAAAAGTGTTTGTACAAACCTATTTACAGAAATAAAATCATTTATCATTTATCACAATTTTTCGCCAGTTATAATACCGATTATAAACTAATGAAGTTCATAATTACACGGTGACAAGAATTCATTTGATTTTCTACAAATTGTGTTCCATAATACTGTATCAATGTGTAACTACAATTAAGACGCAGATAAATGCCAGAGACCTTGACTGGTTAGCTTGCGTGTTCTGTACTGAGCCCACGCAACGCGTCGTACGTCCAGCCAATAATAGGACTCGCCCATCAAGGAGCGCTGGCGCTGTCCCAAATTAGACGCATTATTAATTTATTATACAAAAAGTATTTTAATAAAACACATATACTAAAAAATCAATAATTAAATTCACTTTAAAATGGTGAAGGTTTCAGGAAAAACACTTGATAGATTTTGCGTGATTCTCAGTTTTTTATCCGCGTTAAACATAACTTTAAAAATTAATTTCACTATGTAGTATAAACATAATCTAAAATAATCCTAAATGAAGTTATTAAAAAAATGCTCTAATTGAACATATATTTTTTTCCAAATCATTAACACTACTCGTTTAGACGTGATCTTCAGTATAAAATAATTAAAAGTCGGTTATCGTCACCTTAAGTACCCAATGAATCAGAATCAGAATCAGAATCAGAATCAGAATCAGAATTTTATTTATTTCTCTAGTTTTAATATTACATATCACTTAAAAATAAAAACTCATTTCACAATTACGTGTTTTATTTTGTCCGTAGAGTAGGAGCTTTTGAAACCTATCCTGTACGTTTCCTCTATTACTAGTGCTTATATAATTTAACGTGAGGACAACGATAAAGCAGTGGGATTAGCCCCAGCGGCAAGCCGCTTATTACTTATTGAGTGACTCTACGGTCAGAGCCTACGCTGTCGGAAGGGGGCCAGTCGTTTGAAGAGCGGCTTGTCCCTATCTTTTTTATTAATATAATCAATTTCACCTACTCTAGTTGCGAAAAGAAAGGGATTGTGTTGTCCATAGCGCGTGTATGCCGGGCCTTGTTCTTGTAGCCCCTCGATCGACAGAGATTTGAGACGTTGTATCATGTCGCCGTGAAGGTCGTGCGCACGAATGTGCCACGGATCTTGTTGCAAGATTTCCCAGGGTAAATCGGTGTCAGTGCGTCTGGGTAACTGTGCGGCGCTCTTCAATGCCATTTTATACTGCCTCTCAAGCTTGAGCAGGTTTGTTTTGCAATACCTCGGTAGCAGTTGTATTACTCCGTAGTCTATCACTGGCAGTAAGCATGCTTGAATGACAAGTAGCTTGACTTCGACGCTTAGCTTGGAGCGGTAGCCTATGATTGGGTATAGCGCTCCTCTGACCTTTTCTTGGCCTTTTCAATGTTTTCCTTCGCATGCTTATTCATCGAAAACCTTTTGTCCAGCCAAACTCCGAGGTATTTTATTTCTGGTTTGAATGCGATGAGTTCGCCACGTAATTGAACATAATTGCGATACCCTGTGTTCAAATGATTGAGTCTTAGTCTCTTGTGCGAGAACATTATGCATTCTGTTTTATCGACATTGCATTTGAGGCCCCATTTTTTGTAGTAGTCAATTATGTCGATGGCGGCCCACTCTGCTCGACGAGTAGCATGGTCCGGTCTTTCAGCTGCGTTGAGTATACATAGGTCGTCGGCGTACTGTGACAGCATCTGGCCTGCTATTCTTTCGTTTGGTAGGTCAGCCACAAAGAGGTTGAAGATCGCTGGACCGAGTATTGAGCCCTGGGGCACCCCATGTGGCACACGCTGCTCCGTTCCCAAAGTGGTTCTGAAGCTACCTCTTATTGTTCTGTTGCTCAGATAGTTCTCGATCATCTTTACGATGTTGTTGCGTGCTCCAGCGTCGATCAGTTTTCGAATGAGCCCTTTATGATTAATTGAATCGAAGGCTTTGCTGAGGTCAGTCGATATCATGGCGACGCTATGGCCCTTATCCAGCGCGTCGGCGATGTATTTGCCTGTACGAAGGATTTGGGTAGCGGTGCCTCTGTTTCTCGTGAACCCATGCTGGTGGCTGGATATTATTTCGCTTAACTCTGTCTCGATGCGGTTGAGTATTATTCCCTCGGCCCATTTGCCCATGATGTTGAGCAGGCTGATGGGTCTATATGATTTGGGATCACTGTGATCCTTACCCGCTTTATGCAAAAAAATACATGTACTGGTTTTCCAACGTATAGGGAAGTAACACGTCTCGAGTACATAGTCCATAACCCGTTTGAATATCGCAATCATGGTGTCGCCTCCTAATTTGAGTATGTCGGCTTTGATGCCGTCAGGTCCGGGGGCTTTGCTGTTCTTGAAGCGTCTAAGAGCTAATTTGAGCTCGTGTTTTGAAGTTCAATCGAGTGGTGCGAATGGTGTAGAAATTTCTGTACATTCGTCACTTGCATCGATAGTAGCTTCCTTGACTATGGCTGTATCGACCATTCTGTCAATGATTTCTAGTTCATTGGTGCAGTCGCTGAAGTGAGGCAGTTTCATGATGGGCTTTTTCATTGCTCTTTGCACAGTCCACATGCGTTTCCTATTATCTTTAGTGTTTTCGAGTAGCTTGGTCCACTCGGCGTCGTTATGTTGGATAATTTCTTTAGCCAGTTGATGCTTACAGGCATTGTATTGCCTTCTTGCCATTCTCCTGAGAACAGTGTATCTAAGTCGCCACGCGCGCTGCTTCTTGGTGTTACGCTCAGCTATTCTTTCTTTTATGTGTGTTAGAAGTCTGTCTTTGGAGTCAACGATTCTCAGCGGGGCCAACTCGTCAAGTGTTTTGACGACGGCCTTTTCTATTTCCGCAATATACATTTCACAGTAGTCGTTTGAGGCGATCTGTAGTTCTGAGTTCATGTTGTTAGCAAGTAGCTCTTCGAAGGCTTGTCTGCCTTCTCGGGTACCTTTTATTGGTATTAAATCGCGACTCATCGGTTGTTCGTAGTCGCTATCGATTATTATATCCAACGTCCACGGAAGGTGGTCTGAGGAAATACACTCCCTCTGCTGGCACTTAAATTCCAGTAGTGAGTGATCGTGGTTCACGATTGCTGTGTCGAGTATACTGTTTCCTGAACTCGTAGGCCGAGATGGTTGACCAGTGTTAACGAGTCTGACGGAGCCGCGTTGGATTGCGTCGCGAAGTACGATGCCCAGGCCTACGCCTCTGGTGTGATTCAGTTGTCTCATGCGTAGGTTCGAGTCACCTATGATGATGGCGCTTTCACCGAGTATCAGCGTCTCGAACTCGTCGACGAGGTCTCCCTGTCTCGGTATCGGTATGTAAATGCCCTTGATTGTGATTTTGTCATTGGTTATGTGTTTGGTGTAAAGATTGATACTGCATCCCTCGATACGTCTGTCCGTATCGTCGATACTGTCTATCAGCCGAGTTTGAGCCCATCTTAGGCCTCGCTTGATATACATTACGGTGCCTAGATGTTGCTCTTACCCAAGTACCCAATGAGTAATATATTTTGTCGCTACACAGTGATACCCACAATATTATGGAACAGAGATTGTAGACAATTTAATGAATTCTTATGATGTAAGTATACATCTTTTTGAGGCTGACCCTACCTACTATCTAAGAATATTATACCCGAAGTACCTACTTAATTTAACAAGTAAAGTAACTGCGTTGTTTTACGCCGTCCTGCGGGTAATTGAGTAACGCACTAACAGTAGCATAAGCTTTCATTTTGACAGTTCAACAACATTCATTGCGTTTTTTACGTTGTTGAGCGGACTATTTTCGAACAAATAAAGCAATGGATTAGCAATGTCTTTCAAAATCATTCCGATTGTAATTGGGTGGTGTTTTCATCCTCTTACTGTTTAAGGGGTGAGCAGCTTTCGCATGCAACTTTTACGGTTTACCTACAATCGGGAGTTAGTCTATTGTCATTGTCATTTTCTAAGGACTTCTTTTACTGTCCCACTGCTGGGCATAGGTTTCCGACCCAGTCTTTTCTAAGCAATTAGTAACCAATAATAAATTAAGCTCATTTTACTTTTAGAACACTAATCTTATCAATTGATATTTCAAAGTGATTCTAAAAAGTGATATTGAAAAATCTGTTTGTAATATCAAAATAACAGATTTTTACTCACAGCTTTTAATGCATATACGGTACCAACAATTTTTTTTTAAATGTTTTCAGTCTGTCTGTTTGTTCCGGCTAATCTCCGAAATTGCGAGACCGATTTTGACGGAACTTTCACTGGCAGATAGCTGATGTTATAAGGAGTAACTTAGACTACTTATGTTTTAAGTGGGCGAAGCCACGGGCAGTAGCCATCTTCTCTTATAAATCTAGCGAAGCGTAATCGTATTAAGTTCTAATCAATTTTAAATAAAACACCGTCTCTGAACGAGTACCTACTTAACTTAGTTTTACTACAAAGACAGACAATACAAATAAAACTAATCTCCTAAACAATTCCTTTAAATGACTACAATTTCCTTTTAGTATCGATAACCTCAGTGTCGGCCGCCTGAACTTTAAGTAACGTACTTTGACAAAGTTAGTCCAACTTGCCTGAGGGATACAATCAGCCTAAATAGTGAATACTGATTGGTCGATATTATGATACTACTTTTCATTCCATATCGAGCCTTATGTTATAATAATAGAGTGCATATTCGGTTTGATGTATGCCCGCTAAAGTGAACATCTGTTACTTGCCATGGTTTAATAGCGCAGGGTGTTTTTGTACGAGAAAAGAAAATGTAAGAGTTCTTATTTACTTATTATACTCGCACAGTCATGAAAGTAAAATTCGTACTAACATCTGCTGTATAATTTTATTGCGGCCTTGAGAAAATGGATCACTAAAAAGTAGGTAGTTGTTTTCTTTTTATTTACCTATAAAAACGCCTTTCTCATCTCCTTATTCGCCTTAAGGGGGATGCGCTAAGATAGCCCGCAAAATTCATTTCTTTTTTTGCAATTTGCAGGTCAGTGTCGTCAGGTTGTATGTTGATCAAAATAAGAGTCGTGGCAGTAAAATAGATGTATATGTTAACTACAATCATTAGAATCATTAATTCAACTATCTAAGCTTAAATTACTCTGTTGAATGACTATTTCATGAAATCATGACATTTGAGGTCAATTCAAACCTAAAGATTGATGAGTCTAATTTTGATAATTCTGTAAATATATCTGCATATTTACGTAGGTTCGGTCGCGAATCATATTTTGATCAACATACAACCTGATACTGGCCAGCGAATTGCAAAAAACGTAAGAAAAAAAGTTTGGTGGCACTCCGGGAGTACTAACAGAAGTGAAAACTTGAACAAGATCGCCATGGTGTAAGAAAAATTCTTGTATAGAACATCGGTCCGTAACGTTATATAAATAAAGAGCACAATCGCGTTTGCAAAAAAAAAAACTTTCGAAAACTTTAAAGTAAAAATACTTGCATAAAACATTGATCCGTAACGTAACATAAATAAAGAGTACAATAGCGCTTACAAAAATGATGTGTCGTCATGGTGTCGCGGAATCAATGGTTTACTCCCATCTCAAAAATGCCCAACGCGCCTAAAGAAATTTTCACTTCAAAAATTAATTTCGCGGGCTGTCATGGCATTTTCGCCTTAAATTGAAATTGAAAAAATCAAATCAACCAGGGGGCTATTTAATAAAACCGACAAGTGACAGGCCACAATTCGAAAATTTTACAAGTTTCTTTCACACATTTTCTGCTTTATTGAACAAACAACACCTGTCGTGAAAATATGACAATTATTAGATAAGGTCCCGAAAACCTCTTTTGTACATACCTCGGTAACAATATTCTAACTTAAAACTTAACAATGCCATATATCACAAGCAAGTCTTCCTTTATACACACTGCTCTTAACCAATGCAATAATTCATTATAAAACTTTCTAAAGAAACATTAGAACAATCTGCTGCACCAAAACCAAGCCAAAACATAATTCTGTCGCTACAGTACCTACCATGAGCCACATGTCAACGTCTCCAGCTAACATTCCTCTCCCTCCGAAAACTTATCCAATTATATAATCCAAGCTGCACAAATACAATGTTATAACTACGAGTAGGTACCTAAGTCTCACATAAAAAAATGGGTCACTTTGATTTTATTTTTGATATGGCTATATTTTTAATTATTTAATATTTTTATTTTTACTTCGTTCAATGCAATTCAAGCTTTATTTTATTTATTTTTTTATTTTTGATAATTTACAATTTAAGTTTTCACCGCTATTTTTTTTTTTGGGTGGGATATTATTAAATACTTCTCCCGCTCTGGGCGGAGCGAGAGGGTGTGTCAGACTCTTACTAACTAAAACCCACCCGTGTTCCTTCAGTTGCCCTGTTGCCAGGGGCCACGATCTCCCTTTCGGTTTTCTTCGCAACCCCGGCAGGCATCGGCCCTAGCGGACCCCGTCAATTCTGCTGACATCTCTTTGAGGTGCGAGTGGAACACGAAGCGCCGTCGATCCGAGCCTGGTCCTTACCGACTAAAATATCAAAATGAAGATCGAACAGTTACAGACATTAAAGTTAAGCTAATTATAACGTAATATTAATAGTCATAATTTTTTTATTTCTCTCTTCACAAAGCTTCTCATAGTTATAAACATAGACACAAAAATTATAGCGTTTTAACAAAAATGCATAAAATATGATCCTTTGCGAAAGACTGGGGTCCATACTAGGATACCCTGTGTAACGGAAAACCACAAATAATTGTTACATTGGTTCAATTAATTTATTATTATAATTATATACATGTTAAACTTATAAACACTATCTATATGAAGAAGGATGTAACTTCAGAATGAAAACTGAAACTGTGTTTTAAACTGAAAGCATTGGTCAAATTAATTTTCTCGATTTCGGAAAAAATTCAACATACCTTATAATTTTGCCGAAATCAAGCCATACAACATTAACTCAAACTAATCTCTGATTTTAGTCTGTTTTTGCATGAATAAAATACCGAGTTCGCGTATCACTGGTCAGCTTCCCTCACTCGTCAGTTTATTTAGTTTACCAGTTACTTTGATTCGTCAGTTTTGCGAATTAGACAGTTGCGTCAAACTCGACAGTTTCCAGTATTAGCTAGTTACGTTGATTCGTCAGTTTGGTTCACTTAAGGAAAAAGATATGTTTACGTTGTAACAAACAATAGTGGATAATGTAAGGCATTGTAAGGAATACCTAGCCCCATTTAAATCAAACTTAAACTTGTATTTAAAATCTCAAAATATATAATTAATTTTAAAAAACCCTTAATTTATAACATCATGTAACTGTAATCTGATAGGTAGACCTTAGTACTTATTTGTTTTTGATTTATTTTATGTAGCTTCGTTGATCTGGTGGTCTCAAGCGCTACTGCGAGGCATGAAGTACTGGGTTCGATTCTCAAGTCAAAATAGTGGTATTGGCCTTTTCCAGTAAACATTCTTCAGTAGCGGCACGGAGTGTGGATTTGAGCCCGATTAGTGGCAATACGCTCGCCGCCTATTACATAGTTCTTCTAAGTACTTCTAAGTACACCTCTGCCTAACCCTCTGAGGAAGCAAGCGTGATGTTATATTACGTGAAACATAATTAAAATTAGCAGACGTGTATAGTATATGCAGTTTTCTACAGACTGTATTTTGACTGACGATTTGAATAAAACTGACGAATCAACGAAACTAGCGAACACTGGAAACTGTTGAGTTGACGCAACTGTCTAATCCGCAAAACTGACCAATCTGCGAAACTGACTAATCAACGAAACTAGCGATTGCAATAAAATAACGAGTGAGGGAAACTGACCGGTGATACGCGGACTCAAAATACCACCCAGACTAATGTGGTGTTGTTGTGCTGCTTTAATATCTATCGAGTCTTGCAAGGAATCGCCATCTGTTATCAAGAAAGCGATAGTCCTAATAAGCGATGTATCAGGCATCTACAGGTACCACTCTCAATCAATCTGCCTAGCCTATTCCCAATTATGTTGGTGTTGGCTTCCAGTCTAACCGGATTTAGCTGAACCCAGTTACTGGGTAACACGATACCCCTTGGTAACACAAGCTACAGGGACCACCTTAATCCTTATCATTTTGGCCGTAGATTGAGCATCCGCATTAGCCCAAAAACTAATTCAATTACTAAACAGAACAAATGCAGTGTGAGGCAACATCTTTCAGAAACTAGGTCACTGTCGTAGTATTTTTATACAACCTTCGTAAATCTCAAACCTCCATGCCTACCATAAAGATATATCTCACAGAGTACTAAGGAAATAGAGTGATAACGTGAAGGATACAGTTTAAACAGTCCACGCTTACCGTTGAAATAAATACCCGACAGGGAAACGATAAATGAACAAAGATAATGTACAAGTACGCTAATTAATAGTGCCATGGCACTATATACTTTACACTTTACATAATTTAGATACATGCGAGATCTATATAATTATTATGACTAAGATTGTGGGTTAATACTGTGTATGGATTTAGTTGGTAAGCCTTTATATAAATAAATACAGGAGCTAGTAAATGCTTTACAACTGAAATCAAAAGGGACGCTGCATAAGGTTATCTTGAGAACATAGGATTGCTGCAAGGTATATTGAAACCCAAACTCACCGCTTTTCCTGCGCACGCCAGAAACAAAACGAGGTTAACCCCAACGTTGAAAATAAGTCATCCATTTCCTGTCTACTCCATGGCATACAAACACGTCGGTCCCTTAATCCAACGTGAGCCGACCGACACTGACACGACGTCAGGTATCAATAATTCAGTACACAATCTGGCCTCCCACGAATATTATTATTTTAATAAAACAGCTTGTAATAAAAGAGCCATGTTCTCTGTTATTCTTGTTTATATCAACTAGGATGCTACATTTGTTATAATTAACTTTGCAGGAGTAAATTTTTCTGAGAAAAAAATTTCTTAGATTCTTCTGAGGTTCCTTTGAATAATTCTAACATTTCTGTTTTATTCCCAAAGGATAAAAGTATACTCAACATTTTGCAACTTATTTTATTTAGTCTCTGGTTTTCTTGTGTCAGCACAATCTATGACTATATGAGAATATCTCGTACTAAAAATAATACAAGTCAGATAACAAAGGCAGTAGCAGAACTGACTATGTACTTTACACCTAGGTACTGTAAAGATCTTTACTATTTAGTTAATTTACAACCTTTCCTAGTTATTATACTTAATAACTATGGCATAAAATTATAAGATAAACGTTGACACAAAAAAAAAGAGAAGAAAATTTTTGACAGTCGGCGCCATATTTAAGTATTATCTATGGTCGGCCCCCTCACCTGACAAGAGATGTCATGATAATAATGTAAAAACTTTTTTTTTTTTTTTTTTTTTTTTAACGGGCATCTCGCAGTTTTGACCACTAAGGTCTTGGCTGCTTAACCGGACTTTCCTGTGGGTGCCTTAAGCTGCTACACTCAAAGCCTCCAGCCAGGGGCAAAAAACTAAACTAAATTAAAACTAGGCGAACGCTCGCTAAGGGCACCCCCTGTGGGGTACGAACCTCGGCTTAGGGCGTCGCTGAGGGGAGGACAGCAAGAAGGGACAGGCTGGATCAAAAATGGTTTTAAATCATGATTATTATGCGGGGTAGTTTTAAAGCTACGTGCTCAGCGGCAACAACTTGCTGGCACCTCGTTTTCGAGCAAGGGTCGGGGAGGAGTATTTACTCAGGGACACGGTCGCGGTCGCAAAGGACCTCGGCGGCGAGGTCGGAATGACGGGAGGCGTCTGTTCTTGTATATTATTGTGCTGGTGGCCCTATTCTGCTCTTGGAGGAGTGTGATGGGATCATCAGGGTCGGAGAGGACATGCCGCGGACGGCGGATCTGACTAATTCGGGAAGGGACATAATTGGCTGCTTCGACAACCAAGGGGTTGCGATGTCTAGGAGCGGAGTCAAAGTAACGCTTGGACATGCGTTTTAGGAACTGGTGAATCGTAGGGATTCTACAGTCGAGATGGAGGATCTCGTTTCTGACATAGAAGGGAGCTCCCGTGGCTTTACGGAGGAAACGGTTCTGTAAGGCTTGCATCCTATGGATGGAGTGGGACTTGACGTGGGCGAATACTGCACCCGCATAGGTCATAATGGGTCGGATACACGATGTATAGATGCGCAGTTTGCACTTAAGTGACAATTTGCTGCGTGCATTTAAAACGAAATGGAGTCTACCTAGAGCGAAAGCGGCTCGCGAACGAACCGTCTTTATGTGCTCAGAAAAGGAGAGATGATGATCTAGGATAACACCTAGGTATTTGGCGCGCCTAGCCCAAGGGATTGGTTTGCCGAACATGGTGATAGGTCGGGGGAAAGGGGGGGGTCTAGTTCTCGGTTTAGAAAAGCTAACCGCTTGACTTTTGTCGGGATTTACTTCTATTCGCCATTTTCTAAACCAGGCGCCAAGGTTGTTGACAGCCCTTTGGAGGTTTAGCAGCATCGTAGCTGAATTTCCCTTACAGATGATCGCTGTATCGTCTGCGAACAGAGCCAACTGCGTCGATCTGTGTTTGGGGATGTCGCTGGTGAATAGCGTGAAAATGAGGGGGGCTAATACTGAGCCCTGAGGGACTCCTGCCCTTATGGGGCGGGGGGAGGAGAGGGCTCCTTCGATGCGGAAGCGAAAGGTGCGATTCGACAAATAGTCTCGTAAGATGAGCACGAGACGATCCGGCACACCGAGTTTGTAGAGCTTATAAATTAAGCCGTTGTGCCAGACTTTGTCAAATGCCTTTGCTATGTCGAAGAATACTACGCTCGTTTGTCGGCCGTGGGTGAGAGCACCGCTGATTAGCTCAACAATACGATGGACCTGATGCACGCTAGAGTGCTGAGTTCGAAAGCCGAACTGTTCATTGGGGATGAGGCCCTTGGTCTCTGCATAGTCTCTGAGACGCTTATAAATAAGCCTCTCATAGATCTTGCCTAGTACCTTGAGCAGACTGATGGGCCTATAACTGGATGGCTCGTTTTTGGGTTTTCCGGGTTTAGGGATACCTATGACAGTGGCCTCTTTCCACGTCTGGGGAAAAATGTTGTTGCTTAACGCACCATTGAAGATGGTGGTCAAAAGCATGATTAGATGGGCTGGGAATAGTTGGACCACCCTATTGGTGAGTCCGTCTGAGCCGGGGGCTTTACGATTTTTCAGACCTTTGATAATCTCATGTACCTCATCTGGTTCGATGGGGGGCAGGGGAAAATCAGGGTCTTCAATGGGAGGGATAGAGGCTCTACGTTTGACTTCGGCGTCGACCTCATCGAGGTGAGCTTTGTCTACTGGTAGGGTACTGGGAGAGCATTGGGCTTCAAGACTGTCGGCTAGGCACTCGGCTTTGTCGATGTCATCGAAGGCTAATGTTTTGTCCGGGCGGACTAAGGGGGGCATATGGCCTGAGTGAGGGGATCTAAGTTTTCTCTGGAGTTCCCAGAAGGCAAGGTGGGTAGGCTCAAGGTCGCTCAGCATCTTGTCCCAGCCCGTTTCACGCAGCTCCGCCATACGTGTCCTCACAGTTCTCTGTAAGTAGCGCATGTGGGCTTTGTTAGCGGCGCAGGGAAAGCTGCTGTAGGCACGGACAGCTGCGTTCTTCTCAGTCAGCAGGGCGCGCGCATCGTCCGGGAGTTTCAGGTAACAGGGATCTGTTGCCGGAACCTCCCTTGAGCAATCGCTCAGGACGGTTTGCACGTGCTCCGTGAGTGAGTCGATCGCAGCTGTCGTGTTAGCGACAGAGTCAAACTGGTCCGGAATAGAATCTAGTAAGGGGGACGTGTTGGATTTCAGCTTTTCGCTTACTTTCTTCCAGTCCGTCACCTTTCTAGTGGGGAGAGGGTGGTTAGGGTCAGAGGGACCTATGCGGGATACAAGATGGAAGATTACTGGGCGGTGGTCAGAGGTAAGCTCGTGCACCGTTTCTATTGAGTCAAGTCGTAAGTTAACGTTCTTAAGGAGCGTTATGTCAAGGACGTCAGGGGTGTAATTTAACATATGGGGATAGTACGTGGGATTCATCGGAGCGATGATGTCGAAGTTAAGAATGGAAGAGAGGTCGAACAAGTGTCGGCCCCTGGGGTTAGTGGTATTGCTGTTCCAAGAAGGATGTTTGGCGTTGAAGTCCCCTGCCATAATGACAGAGTCGCTCATGCCGAAAAGTAGCTGTAGGTCATCAGAAATAAGTTGGTAGTTTTCTGAGGCCTGAGCTGGGATGGGAGGGATATAGACCGACACTAGAGTGATCGGCGGGTGACCAGTCATGCCTAGGCGACAGACTGATACTTCTAGTCGGGAGAGAGGTGGAGGGTCCATAGGGATGCAATACAGATCCTTTTTATAGTAAATGAGAGTGCCACCCGCGTGACAGCGCGTCCTATCATTTCGAATTAAACGATAGTTAGCAATGGAGGGGTTTCGTTTATGGGGCTTTAGGAAGGTTTCCTGTATGAGGAGAAGATCTAACTGATGATCGCGGAGAAATTCCGCGATTTCATCTTTCTGATTAAATAAGCCATTGGCATTGAAAGTTCCTATCTTTAGGGATCGGGGTTTAAACCTTTCATAAGAGGCGTTATACATTATGAGGGTCTAGTGAAGGATGTGAGGGCGGAGGTGATATCCTCGTAAGCCAGGAATACATTCTGGATTTGCTCGAAGCATCCTGATTTCCTGGCTTCTACAATGTCTAGGGCCATTTGTTGAGCCCTGGGGGTACAGAAGGTCATGAATGTGGAACTAATTATGCTGAATGCATTTTTAGCGGGGTCCGAGTAAATGTTGTTATTTTTGTTAGCCACGGGAGTGGGAACGGGACGCGGGGTAGCCGGGTTTACGTTGGGTTTAGCGGAGGTCGCGGGGGGAGCGCTACGCTGTGTAGGCGCTTGGGGGGCGGGGAAGCCGGGGGGAGGAGGAGGGCGGACTCGCGGGTCCATTAGGGAGTATAGCGGGGTGTGAGGGGGAGGGGGGCGCGGGGTAACCAGAGCCGGGAAGGTCTGCTGGTGGTTATAATTAAGCTGAGACCAAGGGCTAGGTCTCTGTGGGCTTAGCCTCTGAGGTATCTGAGAAGAGGGGAAAGGTTGGAAGACCTGTTGACGTTGCTGCCTAGCATCTAGACGCTTAGACAGCTTTGTTGTGTTAGCCTTAGGGGCTTTGGGACATCCGCGGTAGTTAGCCGTGTGGCCTTCGAGGCCGCACAGCACGCAACTTGGCGGGGTGGCGCACAAGTTGCGATCTTTGGGTCGGGTGCAGTCAGCAGTGCCATGGTCTCCCAGGCACTTTACGCACCTGGGTTTCGCATGGCAATGCTTCTGGCTATGGCCATATAGCTGGCAACGGTGACATTGCCCTATGGCGCTGTTTTTCCAGGGCTTCTCAATAGTGAAGCCCACTAATTGACAGATGGTCTTTACATTGAATATGGGGTGATGCCCCTCGGTAGGGGAGCACACGACAATAACCATGTCGTATGCTTCCCTGCCGCGCGAGCGGTGCATTCTGTGCACTTCGTCGACGGGAATATTCTGCGACTGAAGGTCGGCAAGGATGTCAGCGGAGGGAATCTCCTTAGGGATCTTTTTAATTACTACCCTAATCTGTCTTTCTTCTGGGAGGGAGTAGGTGTGGAATGACACACCTCTCTCTCTCAGGACCCTGGTTAAGTCCCTATAATCTTTCGACGTAGGGACGAGTACTTTAATACCCTGTTGGGTTGATCGGGCGCTAGTGTAGCCTATTTTTAGGTCTACACACCATTTTGAAACAGCCGTCCACTTATCCTTGTCTTGGATGAAGACAGGAGGTGGCGGCGCGACCTTTTTAGGGCCGGATGATTGCGCGGAACGAGGTGCGTCACTTTGTGAAGATGACGCAATCGGGCGGGGGGCGGTGGAGGGGGAAGCTACGGGGGTGCAAGTAGCGGCGGGAGTGATGGTGGGGGTTGCCTGAGGGGCGACTATGATTGAGTCGTCGATGACGACTACTTTGCTCGCTTGGGACGAGCTCTGCTTCTTCTTCTTCCTCTTGTTCCCTTTCCCGGTGACTGGCGTGAAGCCTTCGTCGTCCGAGTGGGAAGAGGAAGAAGAATGAGCAGAGGCTAGGGCCTCTGAGTCGGGGGTATAAAATGGATGGGGGGTCGGGGCGCGGGCTACGGCGGTAGCGACTTCTACTACGTCCATGCTGTCAGAGGGACAGGGACTAAATTGAGCCTCGATTACGTCGCTGAAGTCAGCGATGGATTGGGACCTAGTTAAGGTCTGCTGTGAAGCAGCGAGACCTTCGAGCTCGTTACCGAACTCGTTGATAAGAGTGGGCTCCTTTTTGAGCACTCTGCTAAGGAGGTCTAACAACTTGGAGTTTTCACTCCTGAGGGAAATGAGGTCGTTTCGGAGTGACTGAATGTCACTCTGTACGGCCTCCATAATGACTAACTAAAATTAAATTTTGGGACCTAATTTTTCCCTAATAAAAATCCTAACAACCTATTTCCCCGGGCGGACTACCGGGGATGTGTAAACCCTCCCTGTCGGGTATAGACAGGGAGGTTGTGTGCCTAATGGTGAGCCCTAAGCTTGCTTTTGCCCGTTGCCTATCTTATTGTGCAACGGGGTCCTGACCAGTCTAGTGCGCCGGGTGTAGACACACCCGACCGACACTAGGTGTGTTGCTGTGGAAGGAAAACTGTCACCAATGCCGACTAGGAGACCCCCCAAGGCCGAACACTGGGACCCGGCCAATTGACTGCCTAACCCTGAAGGGGCTCGGCGGGTGTGATTGGGTCAACACCCCCTCGGTTTCGTTGGCACCGTATGGTTTCCACCGAGGACCACGAAACTGTGGTTTTTCCCTGAAGGGGCAAAATGACTTGAAGAGTCAGTTGACAATACTCCAAAAAAGAAACAGATAATTAATCGTATCTTGAAAAAGACTCCGATTAATTGGTCGACGATAGTCGATTAATAAAAATCGACTATGAAGAGCGTCGCAGTACGCGACGAAACGATGACTCAGGAACAGGATCGCTTGAGTCACTATCAGGAACCACGATCAGCAGCGCAGCACGTCCGTCCGCGTCCGATGCCAGGCGCAGAGTGTGAATGTAAAAACTAAAAGATTCTACATAAGTATTCGAGTTACATCACAAAAAAAAAAGTGTTTTATTTATTCTGGTACCGTCAGCGCTCCACCGAGCGTTGACAATATCTACTTAAGGGCGAATATCACCAATATAACTGAACGAGATCAGCGCATATATACCGCGTTCAAGAACTGTCAGTGTCATCATGGTTGTGGTTAAAATGTGCTGATGGCGTTCAATTTCTAGCTAAATAGCAAAGGCATTCATCTGAGAAGATGTATTAATCTAATCGGCATGTTAGATTACGCCAAGCAATTTCCTGACACTGATCTTGTGAGAGGTATCTGATGTTCTATAAGGTAACTAGGTATGGTTACCTGCGAATACTACGAATCCAGATAAGCATTCAAATTCAGAAGGAAATTGATAAAGTTTCTTCTATCATTTGTTTTGCGCTTGAGATTATTTTCAACGGTTTTATAGAAGAGCCGTGGCCGCCACATAGTGTCTGCAATTTATCGGCGAATGACGTCAATTTTTATCTTTTTCGTGTGGTTATTGACTTTCGTGGTGTCAGAGTTTTTATGCCGCCCATGGGTTCACATGCCGTCGAGAAATATCTCTCAGGCATGCCGGTTTCCTCACGATGTTTTCTTTCACCGTTTTTAAAGCAAGTGATAAATATATAATACGCATGAATGAATCCGAAAAGTCGGAAGTGCCTTGGGTTTGAACTCAAGACCTATGACTTGCTCTGCTCTGTGACGTCACTGAAATGCTCTAGGAAAACGTCAACTTACTTTCATAAATAATATGAAAGTAAGTTGGAGTTTTCTTAGAGAGCGTTTTTTGACACCGAGGCCTACCACGCCGACATCATTTTCATGACAGCCTCTTATAGGAAATCGTAACTTCGCTAAAGAATTTCACTTGCAATGAGATGCTAAAACGTTTAAAGACTAGCCCTATATGCAAACAAATAGGTAATTAATTTGTGTTAGGATTCGAATCTGCTACCCGCAAAGTGGACAGTCAATTGCTCAGACATTAAACCTACCAAGTTATTTAAACGTCAATAAGATCAAAAATATAAAATACAATATTTTTGATCTTATTGACGTTTAAGTAGATTTCCAAGCCTTAAGTTAAAGGAATATTTACTTCTAACAGCTAACTTTTATTTTCCGCAACACTTTACCTATTCCAAAAAGGTTTTATGCTCGAAAACCTTCAATACGATCTAACATCTTTCCTGTAACTGTCATTTGTTTATTTTTAAAAGGGTAATATTATTTACAAGTACTGCTATTTAAACATTAGGGAGGTTATTAACCCTTAAACCCTACCCGGGGGTCCAGCAAACCCCAGAGGATGAATTATATTAAATATTTTTGCAATAATTGATCGCACTTTTATGTCACTCGAGTCTAATCTCTAGTGACGTCGGCGGCCATCTTGTAATTAGTCGAGCGTCAGCGCTTTCACTGTTTTGACGGATTTATTGCAATTTATGGGTTTGTCAGACCCCAGGGTAGTAATAACGCAATATATTGTCATTTCATTTCGTCGATATATTGGTGAATGCTGTTATTTTTTATATAATATTATAAAGGGTAAGTTTCATATTTTGATGTAGTTATTACAATAACAGTGTCCACCAAAATCCAAAAAGAAAAAAATTGTCACCATGTTGTCAACTATGCATCCAACAGCAGATCCTGATGCAACGATTCAATTACTAGAGATGATAGAGTATTATAATAAGACTAAAGGCGGAGTTGACTTGATGGATCAGCTATGCCACAAGTACAGCGTGTCTAAAAATGACCACGAAAAGAGCTACAAAAAGACGTCATTTCTTGAAAAAACTTGCCTTAGATCTGATCACCCCTCAAATGGAAGAACGCTTTACATGGCCCTCTTTGCCCATGAATCTTCAAGTTCTCTTAGGTGGAAACTTGCAAAAGAAGCGGCCATTGCATGAACCAAGTTCTGCTCCCACTGCTAAGAAAAGATGTGCCATGTGCCCAAGGGGTAAGGACCGGAAAACCAAGGTCACCTGTGGCATGTGCCGAAAACCTCTTTGCGGTGAACATACTGAGGCTATGTGCCAAGAATGTGTTACCAAAAACATTTTTTTTTTTTTTGTATTGTTAAATAAGCGTTCATAATATTAAACAGTAATTGTAATTGAATTGTAGTTTTATTTTGTGAGCATAAATTTTTGTGTATTGGGGTCCTTAAAACCCCTGGGTAGTAATAGTGTTTCTCCAGGAATGGGTAGGGTTTAAGGGTTAAATAAACGGACAGTCATTTTATTTTTCGACGGTTAATCAATTAATATGACATTAAAACATGAACAGGGATATTGTTCAGTTATTGTTATTGTTTAGTTATAATTCAACCTACAATGTCAGAACAAAAAATACTCAAGAAGTGTAATAATAAATGAATGGCCAGTATTTAATTACCCATTTAAATATTTGATATGACTCATTAACCGACTTCAAAAAACGGAGGAGTTTACTCATTTTAGTTTACTGTTCAGTTTTTAATGCCAAACTTGTTAAGAAACATGCATTTTGTAATTTTTAATTTACCTAAACTACGATAAACAACTGTCGGTTTAAAACAGTGCCTTTAAAAAAATAATATTTGCTGTTTACGTACAGCTTTTTCGCAAATTCCACTTTGCATTTAGATTTTTTTCCTATTTTACGATTTGTCTTTGCTCTGTTTAGCTTTGAAATTTATTACACCTAAGAGGATTTAGCTTTTTTATGAATTTATAAAAAAGTCTTTAGGGGTTGTACACTCGTACCGCCTGATATAATGTGATGTTATAAATTATAACATTGACTAGAAATAAATTGTATGGCAGAGTGGCAAAACGACAATCTCCCTACATGATATAATAGAATACTCTTTATTATGTATACCATACGAATAGGGTGACAAAATAGGTGGTTTTACTCCTAAAAACGATCTTTTAAAGACAAGCTTTGGTAAAACCTAACTAAAACTATTAACAAACTAAAATATGGCGTCGAAAAATCACTCCGCATCGCTGTCGACTGGTAATGTACCCAAGAGACTGGCGGCATTGCCACTTTGTATGGCAAAGCTTAGCCTCTGGTCAAGGTCTGCCCTTGGGTCTCGGGAAATCCGTGGGAGGGAGATCGTGGCCCCCGGCAACAGGGCAACCGAAGGAACACGGGTGGGTTTAGTCAGTAAGAGTCTGACACGCCTTCTCGCTCCGCCCAGAGTGGGAGAAGTTATTTGATAATTTCCCAACCAAACAAAAAAAGCGCCTCGGGAAATATCATCGAGCCGTTTGAAGATTTCGTTGATTTCGTTACGTAGCTTTGGATAGATTTGAAGAGAAAAGAAGAGACGACGCATATTTATTATAACATTAGACAAATAACAATCACCCTTTCGTTATTTCGATATAAACGTATTGTCATCTTTTTACCATTTACATTTTAAAAAATACTCTAAAATGCAGTAATTAAAAAAAAACACAATAACTGTCGCGATTTAGCCGTTATTTGTCTAATAATAAATGGAGTATATCATATTTTTTCGTAAATAAAAAGGTACCTAAACTATACAAACCCGATCGTATAGAAAAAGGGTGCCCTCATTATTTTAGATAGCCTATGAGTTATTTGAAGTGTCGATAAGATTTTTTTTTTTTTTTTTTTTTCGCATCGATAATCTTAGGTATCTGATAGGAGTGGCTAGAGAGGCGCTACGGCGTCCTCACCTTCCGCCTGACGCAGGTCCTCACCGGACACGGCTGTTTCGGGAGGTTCCTGCACAGGATAAGGCGGGAGGAAACGCCCGGGTGTCATCATTGTGTGGATCGCCCGGAGGACACGGTAGAGCATACGGTGGAGGTCTGCCCAGCTTGGGCGGAGCATCGCCGTGTCCTCGTGGAGGCGATCGGCGGCGGTGATCTCTCGCGTCCGGCCCTGGTTCAGGCCATGGTACGGAGCGAGAGGAAATGGGAGGCCGTCACCTCCTTCTGCGAAGCGGTAATGCTCGCGAAGGAGGAAGCGGAACGCGTGAGGGAGAGGCAAATTTCGCGCCCTCACGCCCCTAACCGCCGCAGGAGGAGACGCCCAGGGCGTCGGGAGTCGCAAGCCGATTTCCGGCCACCGTAGGCGCGGGCTTGCGGACTGTGAGCAATGGGTAGCTCACCGTCCGATAAGGACCAGGCCCGGGTCGACGGCGCGTTGTGTTCCACGCGCGCCTCAAAGAGATGTCAGCAGAATTGACGGGGTCCGCTAGGGCCGATGCCTGCCGGGGTTGCGAAGAAAACCGAAAGGGAGATCGTGGCCCCCGGCAACAGGGCAAACGAAGGAACACGGGTGGGTTTTAGTCAGTAAGAGTCTGACACGCCCTCCCGCTCCGCCCAGAGCGGGAGAAGTTATTTGATGATTTCCCACCCAAAAAAAAAAAAAAAAAAAAAAAAAAAAAAAAAAAATAAAAAAAAAAAAATAAAAAAAAAAAAAAAAAGGTATCAATTTAGTTGTCCCATTTGATAGACTGAAATATATTTATGAGGATGTATCTTATATTGATCTAGCAACCCTCCGTTTAAAATATCGCGATTTATTTATTATATGGAAGTTTAATTGCAAAGTGTATGTATCGTTGTCTATATTATATATAAACCTTGAGGGAATAAATTTCTAAATTATGGTGAAAACTGAATCAAAATCCATTGCGCAGTTTAGAATAACAACGATGGTCACAGAGACACACGAAAAGTGACTTTAATTTATAATATTTATAAGACGATGTATGTTTATCTTCTTTTTTTTTTCTTTGGTAAATTGGTATCAGATTTAATGATACCTCCGTTCCGGAACGTTATCTGCTGCTTATCAGAAATGAAATTAATAGCGTCAAAAGAAAAAAAATTAAAACATTGTTTTAATACACAATAGTTTGCGCTTAATTGTGAAAAATTATCTCATAAAAGCGTAAAGCGTCATATTGAAATACCATTGTGTACATTTTAAATTCATTGTGAATCTGCTAATTATTATTTCGCAGAATTAATTTAAAATAATTGGCTGTATTAGCACGTTATATTGGCAAATTCAATAAAGGCACGTAATAAAATAGAGTTTCAATAACCACGTTACATCATAGACGGGGAAAAGTGTAAACTAAAATAAAAATATTTTTATTCGAAGAAGAATAAAAATATTTTTATACCAGCTTTAAAGCTCGTGCAGACCAGCGCGATATCGCGGGCGCTACAAGGGTCGCGCGCCCGCGATATCGCGCTGGTCTGCACGAGCCTTTACCCCGTCCGGCTTCGCACGGTGAGCACTATGTACTTATCTACGGCGCACCTACCTACCTATCCTACCTACCTATCTAACTACCTACCTACCTCCCCTACGTCTACGTTCCCTACCTTTTATTTTTATAGATATGAGTGCCAAATTTCAACCAAATCCTATTAGTTAATCTATGGAAAAGATAAGGTCATCTTTCACAAAGAGGAAGATGACATTCTAAAATAAAAATAGAGATTCAATAACCACGTTACTTCATAGACGAGGAAAAGTGTAAATTAAAATAAAAATATTTGTATTCTTCTTCTGTGTGAAAGATGATATGGCTAGGAAGAAACTAATTCTGAGATGACGGGTAATAGAGATGTATCGAAGAAAATAAAGTAGTGCGTACTTTATTTTCTTCGATACATCTCAGACCCCTAGTAAATTGGGATAAGAAAGAAAGGTGACCTCCTCATTAATATAAATTAATTTTCTTTTCTCCAGGAAGACGATGATGACGGCCGCCCACCCATCAGTATGGAGGTGAAGAAGAATGACAAGCCCGGCAGCCTGTCGCCCGTGAAACTAGCAGTGAAAAGAGACAGTGGAGACGAAGGCAAGACCTCCAGGTCCAGTAGTAGATGTGACAAGGAACTGAGGCTACCACCAGAGAAGTCTCCCAGTGAAGATGCTGTGTTGAGACGGGAGAGGAAACTCTCCAGGACGAGTGATAGCTCTAAAGAGACTTTAGAGAGGTAGGTATGATGTTTTTCCTACATACGTATTAATAAGGCCAGTAGGTCCGTAGCAGTAAATGCGACAAGGAACTGAGGCACCTGAGAAATAGTCCAGTGAAGATGCGGCGTTGAGAAGGGAGACGAGACTCTTGAGGGTGAGCCATAGCTCTAAAGAGACTTTAGAGAGGTAGGTATGATGTTTCTTCTATCTAAACGTCATCATTAGAACAATAGGATGTTGCTCAAGCAGTAAATGCGACAAGGAACTAAGGTACCTGAGAAATCCAGTAAAGACACGGCGTTAAGAAGGGAGAGGGGACTCTGGGGGGTAAGTGATAGCTCTAAAGAGACTTTAAAAGGTAGGTATGGTGATCCTTTTGTTCTTAAAATATTATTAGGCCACCGGGACTTGCCACTGAAGTAGTGAATGCTAACAAGGGATGCTATGATATTTTCTTTTGTGTCACCATTATTCAATATGAGACAGCCACCAATAGATATTGTGTTGCCCACTGTACAAGAAGTAGGTACTTACAAGAAGCAGGGACCGTTATCTAAATAATGTTCCTACAAAAATAAGGAACGATTATGCCTTACAATGGCTCAAAGTAAACTCTGCGACGTACACCATCATTATATTTTAAGATCAGAATCAAATATTCAGGTACAATAAGACATCTCGTACACACAAAGGTACTAGGCGCTCATAAACCGCCAAGCAACTCGTAACACTCGATAGCACTGTTGGCTCCTGTATATCAACAAAACGGTTCTAGTCTCCTTTGAAATATGCATCGATGCTCCTTCGAGCCCCATCAGCAGCGAATATTTCAAATGTAACCTACATATTGGAGCAGACTGGACACAAAAGGACCAAGATGGCGGTGAAAGAGTATAAAGTTCTTCGTTCATTATCGCTAAAACATTTTCAAAGAGCATCTGTTGTTACAGTTTTGAAAAGTAAGAAGCGCTATTTTCATTTCTGTTACTTAAGGGGGACAATAAATTAAACTGCGTATATCTGTGTAATGACGCTCTTAGTCTGTATACGAAAATTCAATCAAAGATATTCAATAGTTTAGTCACTGTAGCTAGTCAAAGATTGGCAAACCCCATAGCCGGCCCATCACAACTAATTAGTTTTTTTGAAAAAAATCACTTTTTAGGGTTTCGTACCAAAATGGTAAAAAAGAACCACTTAAGACGGACTGAGTCGCACCATAAGGGTGGCCTTATGGTGCGACTCAGTCCGTCTGTCCATCTGTCTGTCACAGCTGGATATCTCAAGAACTACTAATGCTATCAACTTGAAATGTGGAATAGTTTTAGATAACGTTTGCCCACTTTGAAACTATTTTGCAAATAAGAAAGGAATAAAAATGTGTATTTTTTTTTGCTGCTATTACGGATGTCGCGGCTTCCTTTATTTTCAACCAATAATAAAACTTAATATAGATGCCCAAAATCACCGATTAACCCCGATAACATCAACAAAAACATTATAAAGGGGTCGAAAAGCGTTAATTGAGAGGTATCGCGTAATCCATCATGTTAGCCAGATGATCGATTACTTACGTATTTAGCAGCAGACCCTAATAACTGGCATATTTCGTGACTAGAAATATTCGTAATCAGTTTAGTTTAATCTTTATACCATAGTTTCGCAACTTGGTTGTTAAACTTTATGATTTATTAGCAAATTCCAGCAGGATTTACAACAGTTCAAAACAATGCGTTGAAAATCACATACAATAGATAATTTAGTGCTGCTCCGGAATTTTAGAGGGTACAGATTTCATCAAGATTAGATGAAGAGTAAGATCCATTGTACACGGAACGGTTTTTTTACGGTAAGAAGCGCTAGCCGTACCGCAGAATAATCGTTTGCGATTATACAATAATATGACATGGCAAACCACCGTTTCTATAGTATGCGGCAATGCCGCACTGAGGATCGAAAGCAGGCTCTCGAAGACATAGGAGCTTAAATTTTAAAGTGCCGGTTTTTTGCTTGAAATGGCTTCTAATAGCCAATATCATGCAAAAATATATCATAGGATATAATCTGGCACGCAAATTGGCAACTTGTTGTTTTTATACAAAAAAAATATATATGGAGCTAATGTTTATATCTCCGGAACTGAAAGAATAACCATAAAATCCTTGCACACGGTTTATTTATTTTTTTATTGCCACTTTGCATACCAGATTCCTATGATATATTTTTAAGACATATCTTGATTTGTTTGTGTCTTTGGATAAGTATATGATTAAAAGTCTCTTGTGCACAGTAATTACTTATTAATTAAGTAAATTATTCTAATTACAATTTCTGTGTCGTCACAGCGAGCGTTCCGGAGCGACTGTCCGCAACCGTACTCCGTAGGAACCATAGCACAGATAGTGTCATAGGTACATGTAGACAAATGATATCCCTACACATTTATGCATAATATTGGCTATTAGAAGCCATTTTAAGCAAAAAACCGACGCTTTAAAATTTAAGCTCCTGTCTTCGAGAGCCTTTTTTTGATCCACAGTGCGGCGTGCCGTAGTGCCGCCGTGTCGTCAACAAACTTCCATATTGATTCATTGAACACTGACGACCAACCGTGCCTACACACGTCGAATAAGCCGTGTTTTTTACGTCAAAAAAAAAAACGTGTGTACAACGGGGAGTGTTGAGTTTTAACGAAGGGATGAAGACGACTGGAATAACGACGGTCTTTTATTTCTTAGTTCGCAAGCAAGTTATGACAATGTCTCTGTAGTAAACCTTAAGAGTATCTCCTCATTTTCGTTGTTCAAGGAGGCGCACATAAACGTCCCTGGCCATACTAAGTTTTTACTACAGTGCCCATTGAATCGTAAATTGCAACACAAAAAAAAACACATTTCGTTGGCTGGAAGTGTTCGCTGGCCGATTTGTCAGCGGCGACAAATATACGTGAAAATATTGCCTTCTGCTGAGCATTTTTCATTGTCACTAGCTGTTTACATATTCACAAGGGAAAAATCAATACAACAACACAAACACGCAACCGTGACGTTCACAATAAATAAAGTTCTTGAAATATTCTTTTTATCACACCTGCTCTGAAAATACATACTAATTATACCAATTAGAGGGAAGAAACGCCTTTATCCCGCCCTTTAAATCCTTTCATCCCAAGGTATGGAAGTTTGTATGAAAATCCTTCCGACCCATGGGTGGGAAGTATGTATGAAATTCCATTACATACCCGGTTTTTCTTTTTTTTTAAATTTGTCAGCTGTCATATTGCCAAGAGACTTTAACTGTCTACTAATTAAATTTCAAGTAAATTGTTACTGGCCACATACAGTTTTTTTTTTACCAGTTACCAACCTCCTTGGTGCATACAGAAAATTAAAAATGAAATTATTTTTGTATATAAAACGCGCGGAATCACGGAAGAAGTGGCTTCTTCAAGCCTTCAACTATTTCAAGATGTAAACATGTCTCAAAATATCAAGATACCCGGACAAAATGTAACATCTTATAATAGCTGCACTTTTAATAATTGTACTTTTAACTAAATATAAACATTTCTATGCATTTATGTCCATAATTTTCCTCGTAGGTGTAATAAAAAGCACTATACATCCCTCAGGATAAAGTACAGTTCCATACCTCAAATGGTTTGCGCCCCTCGCAAGCTCGTGGCGCAAATGCCATAATCTCGGTATGGAACTGTCACTTTCTTCCCTCTGAAGTAATGTACTATTGTATTACTCTAATATAACTTACTTAATTGTTTAGGTACACTTGTTAACTATTCAGGTCATAATGACGCGGGACAAAGTGTAGGTACTTATCTCCGACGTCAAGCTGCAATCAAATAAAAATAAAAATACAATCAAACAACGACCGGTTTTTCGAGACACGAGACCAAACAAATATCATGTACAGTCAAGCGCAAAAATGTATTATAAACGTCATGTGTAGCATAATCAGCCTATAATGTTCCCACAGCTGGGACAAAGGCCTACTCTTTTGGAGAGAGAGTGGGCTGTAATCTCCCATGTGGGCCCAGTGCGGGTAGGAAAATACTAAAACAAGTTTCTCGTCGTATATCGGTTCTATTAATAATAGTCCTCCAGACCGAATTCAACCAATGCGACCAATCTTAGCGAAGACCAGCCTTCGGCGCGGGAGATATTTTAGTGCACAAGTGTGTGCACAGAATCAGGTGCACTCTCTCTTCCCTCACTCTCATAATCTGATGGGACAGCAATCCGACACAACCGGAAAGATCAGGCGCAGGACCAAAGGCTAAACGTGCTTTCCGAGGCATGGGGGTATCATACCATTCATACTCCTCCTACTCAGAAATTCCAATGGAAAAACCTAATAACACTCTACCCGACCCGGGAATCGAACCTAGGACCCACGCTCAACAGTAGCGCTTGCGACCACGAGACCAACGGGGTACTCCAATTATGTAGGTATTGAAATGTTATAGGTATAATTCGCCAAAGTACAGCGGGTGTACAAAGACTAATACTAGGGCTATACCTAGCGTGTCTTTGTACGGTGACGCAGATTTTCAATCAATGTACTAAAGTAGAAAATCGTTGTCGAACAATAACTGCATACAAGACTTTATCTACACCCATGATATGAATCCTCTATACAAGGTTCTGAAACCATAGGGTGTTGTACAGTGTTGTAAGAACTCTATGTCAATTCATGGAAAGTTTAATTACTGAGTATTTAACACAAACAAACTATGTATAATAGATGATCTCGAAAGACGATATTAAAAAACGAATGTTGGTTTATATTATCACACGAGTGTAATACTTCTATTATACAACAGCTACATAAATAACTATTTTGTCCCTGACAGTACCTGCCTATTTAAGATAAACTAACCGAATCATTTTGTTGTCAGACAAGACTCGAAGTCCACCTCGCTATCAAGTCCGAAGGTCTCTCGGAAGTACTTCACGAACTGGCGTCAGGCATGTGACAAGACGAAGGACAAGACCAAGGAGTTGCTGAAGCGTTGGAGGACGTTGCCGGAGTCCGAGGGGGCGGAGTCACCCATGCAGGCCGC
The DNA here is from genome assembly GCA_916610215.1 of Omphaloscelis lunosa. Classification (NCBI taxonomy): domain Eukaryota; kingdom Metazoa; phylum Arthropoda; class Insecta; order Lepidoptera; family Noctuidae; genus Omphaloscelis; species Omphaloscelis lunosa. Next base: position 9,924,576 of record OU744265.1, on the reverse strand, counting down.
GGGGCATAGCGACGAGGACAAGCATCGGGGGTGGAGCGTGCACGTGTGGAGTGAGTGTTTATTTAATTATTATTATCTAGCTAGTTAATTGATTCAGGCGTGACCTTGCGGAAATCCATTATAAAATGATGATGTGGATATATTTAGTAACCTGTTCCGCTTAGCTATTTCTAAAGAGTCTTAAAAAGATTCTGGAAGAAATCGACAAGTGTTTCACCTCTCAACACGGCGTGTTGCCACACCAAGCTGCAAGTCTGCGCTCGGTGCTTGGTGTGGCAACACGCCGTGTTCGAGTTCGCGACAAGTTAATCGTCATCTTGAGGATGCCTCGTTGAGAGGTGAAACACGTGTCGATTTCTTCCAGAGTCTTTTTAAGACTCTTTAGAAATAGCTAAGCGGAACAGGTTACTAAATATATCCACATCATCATTTTATTATCTAGCTTATAACAGCGACATTGTCCGCGTGAAATTTCGCCCCCCGACCCACCGCATCGGATCTCATCCTTCGCCCGCGCTAACGCTCTTACTTCGTTTTCGCTTAGCGTACTTTCTGCTTTTTTTTATTTTTTTTCGGCTCCTAAGGGTCGTAGCGTGATGTTACATAGCCTAATCTCAACCTTCCTCAAGAATTGGGTTATCTAATGCTAAAAGAATTTTTCAAATTCAACTGGTAGTTCCGGAGATTTCCCCCTACATACAAACTTACAAACAAATAAACAAGACAAATTTTACCTCTTTATAAATATATATAATTAGTATTCCGTTTATTCATTTTAAATCTATAATTATTAATATTGTATTATATTGTGTATTTTTGTTTATTAATTTATAATAATAATTATACTAATTGTATAATACTAATATAATATATATATATATAAGTATACAAATAATAATTATATGTCATATAATTTAATTATTATTATTAGTATAGACAGACCGTGTGCCCGACAGAATTTCTCATCCGAAAAAATTACGAAATTCGCCTTTGGGTGATAAATTTTTAACAATCCTTCCTAAGTGCTCACCTTCGTTACATAACGAACTCTTGTGCAGACTTTGATGCTTCTAGACCCAGTGATTCAGGCAGTGGGTTGACTGTCAGTGAATTAATGAATTTAAGATTTTTATTAACTAGATTTGGTCTGTCCACTGCAGAATATAAACCTCTCCTAGGTTGCGAATTGGCAGCTATCTAAACCTTTTTATGCCTAAGAATAGATTTTTCGTCTTTCTGCATCCGTTCAAAAGGTGGGAAAGAATTTTGGTATTCATAACCTGGATTCATCATCCGGTTAGACTTGAAGCCGACCCCAACAGAGTTGAGTAGGGACTTATATTATGACCTCTTGAAGCCTAAGAGCTCATAACATAACTTCAATAATCTCACATAAAAATAAATTAATAAGTATCGTTTTATCGGAACGTCCAGTTGAGAGCTCATCTTTTGCTAAGAGATTTTTCATTTTATTGGGCCGTTCCTCTATTAAAATAAACGAAAAGGGTCAAATCTACGGTTTACATATTACAAATGCAAAAAGATTCTGCAATTGTTCCCCAACAAAATAAGTCATATGACAAAACTGAATAAATCTTAACATAATAAGTGGTGAGCAAAAACACACACACACACACATTTCGCATTCATGACACATTAATCTTAAAAAGTAAAATAATGTACCTTACCTTACCATTAAACAAATCTTAAATTAAAATTAAACTTACCTTGACTGCCTCATTGGTCTAGTGGTCGCAAGCGCTACTGCTGAGCATATAAGGTCCTTTTTTTTTTTTTTGGTGGCAAATCATCAAATAACTTCTCCCGCTCAAGGTGGAGCGGGAGGGCGTGTCAGACTCTTACTCCTCCTCCTTCGCGAGCATTACTGCTTCGCAGAAGGAGGTGACGGCCTCCCATTTCCTCTCGCTCCCTACCATGGCCCTAATCAGGGCCGGACGCGAGAGATCACCGCCACCGATCGCCTCCACGAGGACACGGCGATGCTCCGCCCAAGCCGGGCAGACCTCCACCGTATGCTCCACCGTGTCCTCCGGGCGATCCACACAATGGTGACACCCGGGCGTTTCCTCCCGCCTTATCCTGAACAGGAACCTCCCGAAACAGCCATGTCCGGTGAGGACCTGCGTCAGGCGGAAGGTGAGGACGCCGTGGCGCCTCTCTAGAGCATATAAGGTCCTGGGTTCGATTCCCGGGTCGAGCAAAGTGTTATTAAGTTTTTCTATTTGAAATTTCTCAGTAGCAGCCCGGAGTCTGGATTTGTGCCCGGTTGATGGCATTAGGCTCGCCCCCTATTACATGGCACTAAAAACATAACTGGCGAAATGTGGGTGAACCTGCTACAGGGACGCCTCTGCCCAACCCTTCGGGGAAACAAGGCGTGATGTTATGTTGTTTGTAAACTTACCTTAAACTTAATATTGTGAAACTCAATACTCTAAAATTGTAATAGCAACGTCACAAGCACTATGTAACTTTACTTCATTATACTCTATGCCCTAGAGTGTAATGAGAAACATCCCCTAGAGTCTAGAGGATCGATCTGTTTCTCCTAAACATAACCTGTGTTAAGGATAATTTTTCATAAATTTGTTGAGGAGAGTAGTGCACTGTTGTTGAAATAATACTTATTTTGTAAAACTGTATTATTAACATATAGGTACTACAACCCTGCTACCCGAGTAAATAAATATTAAATTATATGACTGGGGCAAAAACTTCAAATCTTCAATACTCATCGAGGATACCTCATACTTTTTCCCTTACAAAACAATGAAAATAATTTACGCGGACAAAACCTTTATACAGAAGAGTTTCCGCACCAAAATTTCTGGAATATTCCCCTTTATTACGTCACTAATTCCCGGAATAAAGGACAAAACGTGTTCGCCGGGCGCGAGTTGAAATATACTATAAGTTAATAGGAAGTTACTTTAAAACGAACGTGGGGAAACGGCATTTACATTAGTTCTAACTTTGCTCGGGTTTTTGGTCACGAAATATTAATTTAGTGGGGTGCAGTGGAGCGGTGAGAATAAAAATTGTTCATTTACAGTTCGCTTACTATTTTATTGGTATGAGGAACAGGGTGTAAAGTTCACTCATCCTCTATAGAAAAGAGAGGCTCCGCCGACCAGACGGGCGTCGTGTCTTGCGGGCAACTGCTGAACGGTTCGGTAAAACGGTGTTATTACAAAAAGCGTTTTAACTAAAAACCCAGGTTTAAACATCTATAAACTACGGTTTAAACAAAAATGGTATTACAAATCGTGGTTTTTCGATAAACCATAGACCATTTTATGGTTTAACCCTAAACCTCGGCGGCCCCTAGTTTAAACGATCAAACGGTGGTCTAAATTGTATCTGTCAAAGTTTATCTTTTAAGTTAAAGCATCTTTTTCATTGTGTTGTCTTGTTTTTACCCTAAAATGGATATTAACTTGGTCGATTTCATTGATATTGAGGATATTGAAGCCGCTGAGTTGTTGGGAACGCCACGCCGACACAACATAAATCGTGTTCGCATAAATCCCTTCATGGAATTATCCGATGAAGATTTTAGACAAAAGTATAGGTTTAATAAACGATATGCGATGAAAATAGTGGATTTATTAAGAGAAGATTTAACCAGAGACACTCGAGGATGCCCTGTGTCTCCCGAAATACAAGTGGTTTGCGCATTACGAAGTTGGGCTCGACATGAATTAAGTAGATTCAAAGCCTATATTATTACTGCATGTAACAAAACATTTTGGTAGCAATGTATACTAAATTATGTCCTAAGTTCCAAACTAATATTTTGTTATCGTTTTAATAGATCCAGGATGACACAGCCGATTTGCACGGAGTCTCACAACCTTTTATAAGTCAGACATGCAAAAAAATTGCAGAAGATTATTGAGATTATTATTATTATTATTAATTGTGCGATGCAGGATTTGTGTGACAACATGTGTTTGATGCTCATGTAGATACCGCCACATTATCATCCATCGACTTTCCCATCCTACTACTATCCGATCGACTCGCTAATAAGAGAAAATCCTTCTGCGCCAAATGCAGCGCCGACTTTAAAGAAATTGGGATACTCAGGTATGCCACTTTCGTTGCATATTCTTCTACTTCCATACGTATCTATTCCCCGTCATCTCAGTATTCACCCCACCCTTTCTTGACATAATTATCATCCTTACATCCGGGCTGCTACTGAGAAATTCCAGATGGAAAAATCCAATAACACTTTGTTCGCCCCGGGAATCGAACCCAGGACCTCTTGCTCCGCAGTAGCGCCTGCAACCACTAGACCAACAAAGTAGTCAAATATTAGCCATACATCATTTATTTGGTCTTCTCCTATACTTCACATTCATACTCAAAACTCCATACAACGTGTACTCATTATAATTTACACTCTCTTGGTAAGAAATTTTTATTATGTGCATCTAAATCGATAGTGTGTTCTGACTATAACGTTCCCACTGCTGGGGCACAGCCCACAGAGAGCTGTGAGAGGGAGCGGGCCGTAATCCACCACGCGAGCCCAGTAATGGACAAATACAATTGCTCAATATGGTCTGAGTCTCAACATAATTTTTATGTAAGCGGGCACGCCCTTTATGCCTGGAGGCTTCATTTAGATATTTAGTTCTGTTTACGTTTAGTTTTTGTTTTTTTATTTCTGCTTGAGTATAGTTCTCGATGTTTTTGGTTGGTATATTGGCGTGTGTTAGCTGACATATGGCCAATAATTTATCATTTAAATTATTTTTGTGCTGCTTAATGTAAATTATTTTGCATTCTAACTTGAACAGACAGCTGTGCTGCTGGGGAGTTTGTTGCGCCACTTCTTCTTCCCAGCTAAAGGTACTAGGAAGTGGTGAAGGGTGGGCGTTTTGGGGGACTGTCTTATGTAATTTTGACGTTCGAAAAGTCTTGATTCTCAGCCTAGTTTGAATAAATGACTTTTGAATTTGAATTTAAATGAAATTCATAAGGCCTTGCCTCGTTACGTCGTGTGCTCTGATTTCAGCCGCTGAACTGATTCCACTGAACTGCTGTTGAAATATGATAATCAATGTTATATATGCTAATGAATTCTGAAACAATGTCGACGGGTTTCATGTGTTTTCATATGTTTCGGGAGCGTTGCGTGCTATAGATGGATTTTGATTATTGTAATAGAAAATTAGGGTGTATTCAGTAGCCACGAATATATTAATAAAACTAGAGTACGGAACATTTGTATATACCATGTGGGTAAAATCAAAATACTAGTGCATAAGAATATAATTAAACCATAAAATACCTGAAATATGGGTTGTGTCATTCAGTCTACTAACTATAGTGACTAATTGGTTATTAGAAATTCGTTTGTCGTTAGAAATTTGTTGTTAGAAATAATAGTAATTTATCTTCGCGTATAGCAGATAAATTTTCCAGAAATAGGTGTGATTAAAGTCAGCTCTGTCTGCATAGTAGTAAGATTGCACTAATGCACAAAAGCAAGGCTCGGATACCGGTAAAATTTTCAAACCGTTATTGTGTACTTGACGCAACAACCTTTACATTCGGTTTCGCTCGTAAAATCCGGTTTTTTTAAACCTATTTTGGAAGAGTCTTTACATAAAGGTTTTTTAGGGTTAAACGGTTTAGAGCAATATTAACCGGTTTAATTTTTAATTTTATTCATCGCGGCATCCTCACAAGTAGTCACAAGTTACAACGTGTTTACCGACATTTTCCGCTTGTCATATAAGCCAGTTAATTTAGGTTAAAATAAAGTTCTTAAACGTTCACGTTCTTAAGAAAAGTTCGGAGTAAAACCCAAATAAACCGGTGTTCACCGGTATTTTTAAACCGGTTCCGAGCCTTGTGCAAAAGTTACATGGCCCCCATCGTCTTTAACAACTTCCCAAAAAGTTGGAGGGAGCTTAATAATAACAATTGAAGAAACAACTAAAGTCATTTCTAACCAATTCTAGCCGACAAAGCAAATTATAATATTAAGAAATTTCTGACCGAACCATATATTTTGACATAGTTTTTTTTTTTTTTTAATTTACATAACACATAACATCACGCCTGTATTCCCCGAAGGGTTAGGCAGAGGTGTACCTATAGTACACCCACATTTCGCCAGTTATGTTTAAGTCCCATGTAATAGGGGGCGAACCTATTGCCTTCAACCGGGCTCAAATCCAGACTCCGGGCTGCTACTGAGAAATTCCAGATGGAAAAACCCAATAATACCTTGCTGCCGATGTTCGATGCCCGACCCGGGAATCGAACCAAGGACCTCTTACTCAGCAGTAGCGCTTTGCGACCACTAGACCAACGAGGCAGTTTTTATTTACTGTTGACATTTATAATTTATTAATGTTTGCTAAATTCAAGGTAAATTAACGATATTGACTTCACTATCAAAATGATTAACAATCATAATTATGAATATTTGCACGCCATAATATGTGGCAAACATGTCTGTACCTGTACTTTTTTAATGTTATCCTGCATGCATGTTTTTATTTCTGTATGTATACACATGTTTGAGCAAATAAATTTTTTCTTATGATTTGATTGAATTTTTGCTTTCTGATTTTTGTTTGATCGGTATACGAAACTGAACGTATACGTATACCCACGTCGTTAACCGCCCACGCTAATATAAGTCTTACAAGAACCAACCAAAAAGAACAACTTTACAGACATATCAAAATACTGCTTTCAGCCATATTTCGTCCTAAGTATGTACTCCAATGTTTTCAGATATTCCCAGGAGATCATAAAACAACACTCCTCCACAAAAAAGAACATAAATTATCTTGATACAAAAGACTTCGTACACTATCTACCGGAAAATCAAAGAGATGAAAATAAATTTAATCGTATTATTTTACTTAACTTTGTAAAGTTTAAAGGGAACGTGTAAATGTAATCCGCCTAGGTAAACGAATCTCAAAGTTTATCTGTTCTGGATCAAAGAGCAAGTGTTCATGCTTTATATTATAATTATTATAAAATAGCTTCTGCCCGCGACTTCGGGCGCGTGAAATTTCTTGTTCCCCCGACCCACCGCGTGGTATCGCATTACTTGCTCGCGCTTTTATTTCGTTTTCGCTTAGTTCTTTCAAACTTTTTTTTCCTTTTTACACGGCTCCTAAGGGGCCTAGCGTGATGTTGCCTTCCTCAATCGAATTGGTATATCAAATGCCAATTTTTTTTTAAATCCGCCTGGTATACCAGTCACTATAGTTTCAGAGATTACCTCGTTCAAACAAATAAAGAAACAAAAAAAACGAGCGAGTCTTACAGTAGTCACATATGATGTGTAACATCTAACATCTCATCTTGGTAATAAGCAACATTAAGGTAATAAGCAACATTAAAGGGGCGGGGCCTCGTCTAGGTCGTTTCTGACGGCCAAGAGCCGATGCTGGTCAAATCAAATAGCGCGCGCTTCCCCGGCGTCCTGTAACACACTTCCGTCCTTTTTCAAGAAATCACTTCCACAGATTTGATATTTCGATTTATTTTTGATTTTTTTAGATTTTGATTTAGAGTTTGATTGCAGGAATGCGAGAGGAAAGATGTTACACGTCAAAAAAATCTCTTCTGCTTCATTATTAGAATACTCAGACCAAATAAAAACCAAGACAGCGCTGTCAAAAGTGACGTGAAGCCGGTTTCGTGAACATGTGTGCAGTAGTGAGGTGTAGTTTGATTGTAGTAGGTATAATTGTGAGTGTGTGCGTGTGAGCGTGTATGTACAGAGCGGAGGTCTAGTTTTGGTATGCTTCAGTGTATTGTTCGCAGCACTATTTCTTGGTTTTTTATTTGGTCTGAATTAGTATAGATAACAAGCTATTTACCCGATGGGCGTTACATTGGCGAAAATGACGAACTTAGGAGGAGCTCGTGGCTAAGTAATAACAGCCGCACGGGTCGATCCAACAGATTAAGCTACGCTTGCCGGGGTTAGTCCGTGGATGGGTGATCTTTAGACACCGAGCCTCCTCTGTGCCTCGTTAAGCCGTTGGTCCCGGCAATCATTTGTAGATCTTTGACAGTTGTTACGGGTCGTCAGAAGCCCGAAATTCTGACAACCAGTCTTACCAAGGGGTATCGTGTTACCTAACTGGGTTGTGGAGGTCAGATAGGCAGTTTATTCATGTAAAATACTGGTATTCAGCTGCATCCGGGTAGACTAGAAGCCGGCCCGAACATAGTTGGGAAAAGGCTAAACTGAAAATGACGAACTTCTTCTGTAAAAAACTTTCATTCTCTATTTAACCCGTTAAGAAGATGAATTTTGAAAAATCCTTCCTTAGTGCTCACTTTCTTGGGACTCTTGTGCTTTCATCCTTCTAGACTTGTCTGTCAGTGAATGTAAGTTTTCATTACGTAGATAGGAATCATCTAAAGTATGATCATTTAATACAAATTAATAATAGTGAAAAAAATATTATTAACCTAGAACAAAAGCGTTCATAAGTGGTGCTCATAATTCTTTAAAATACGTGAAACATTCTAAATTCAGCGATATTTGGTTGTCACTCACTTCGTTACCCCATAGGGATCTACGGAACCGTTTGGATGTACAGTAAGCGTTCAAAAGTGCATAAGCACGTTAAGAATCATATTGCTGTGAACACGCGGTATAGTCCGTATATCTGTATGTGTAAACAACAGGGCACACACACCACAGAGAACGCAGTATTGCGCTTTACACACTGTCGTATCGTCGCGTACTTGCGCCTCACTACCGAAACAAATATATATTTCCGTCGCTTTTGTTAGACAACACGCATCATGCGCTTGACCTTGGCCAGTTTATGGCAATGCTAAAATTCGAACCAAACTTACGTGTGCAGATAGCAGAACGCGTTAAGCATTGATCTGAGATGCAAAATGGCTAAGGTTCCAACCTCGTCAAGCACAGTGTAGTTTTTGCAAATATTAATATTTTTGTTTGCAATAATATTATATTTTAACTATTGCTGCCTTTTTTATTAATGCTGTTATTGCAATAAAGGGTTTAGAATTAAAAATGCGTGATATGTGATAGCAAAATTAAAAAATTGTATTCGTTATATTTATTTTACTTATAGATAATATATTACTACAATTATTTGTCATTACGTCAGCTCAATAAGATGTGAAATAGATGTCAAGAAACTTAGAAGTAATTTATATTATTTTGACATATTTGTATTATGAAATGTTTTAAATTTTAAATTGATTTTTTCACCATAAATATTAGCTAGCTTATTATTAGTTAGCTTTGATCATGGTCGAAGTAATTAAGCAATAAATAAGAATATAAGACTAATCAAAATGTAAAAAAAAACTACTTACAAAATAGGTGATTTTAAGGTAAAGTATGGGCAGTTTGTTTACATTTTTTATTTTACATTTTATTTGGCTTTAGTAAATATTGGTTGGTATTGAGGTTAGCTTAAGTATTCATTTTCTTTACAAAAAGAAGATTGAAACTTAACCTCAAATTGTAATCCTAAAATAATAATATTACTAAAACAATCTTAAACATTTTCGGTCTATCTGCGAGAAATACGACAAACAACATATTGTAACTTGCTTAAAAAATCGTTACCACAAATTCATGCAATAACGAATCTGTTGTTTATTAAGTTGGTACGGTAAATATTTTAAGGTTAAAATATAGCAGTGTCCCACTTGAAGTCTTAATATTATCGTGCGAAACTTAAACGTTCTTGTTTATGCCTTTCTGTCGAAAACGGCTTCCTAGCTGGTCTTCAGTGATACAAGTCTTCAGAGTGAACAGCGAACGGTTCATAATAACGTGTTTAATAATTCAGCAAAATATCTCGTTGGTAAGAAACCATTTGTTTCATATTCCTCCATCATTTGACGTCGCTACTGCTCGATAATAAGCCTCTTCCTCATTACTCTTAACCCTCACAGTATTTCTCTAGAACAAAGAATAATATTGTATTTATTACACATAATAATTATTTATCATTCACTAATCGAATTAAACCTCATAATGAATTTAAAATTTTAAAGGCAACAAATTTTCTGTCTCAACAATACCTCTGTTCTATCAACAATACCTTTGATTAAGATTTTTGTTTAGTAAAATATGAAATATTTAAATGATAACACTCACACTTAGTCCGGCCTCATTAGATATTTGTGTAAATTACATTCACTTTTACGCAGCGCAATAATATTTGATCTCCCTTCAATATTTATATTTGACTGCATTTTGAAAACAATAACCACAACACCGCTAATACCTAATACTCGTCAAATCAATGACTTGTCACCAATAATAACCACGAACCAACAAAGTTTTGAGATTGGCTGGGAACAGACCGTAGCAATCGCGAATACGCGTAACGAACTGCGTCTGTCTACCCCACAGAAATCGAAATGATTTACTTAGTTTTCTGTGGTCTACCTGCTAAACCTTAATATTTATGTGAACAAGACGACCGAAACAAAAAACGAATGATTATTGAACTAGTCATTATTAAAAAATAACAAAAACTATGAATAATAATTATTAAAAAATAACAAAAACTATGAATGTAGTAATTATTAAAAATTACAAGCAAACCACAGAAGAGATTTGAACCCTCGCTCGGCTCGCCATAATCGCACATACCAAAGCACGTTATCCACTGAGCTAGCACGCCGTATCCTATATTGATAGAAATTATGAACTACTATGAGTTGCAGACAAAGTGAGTGTGTGTGTATCTATAGTATTGTAACATCTTATAGAAGAAGGTCGTAAGTCAAACCGAAGCATCCTAAGCCTATGGACTTTTGGTTGCTACTGTACATTCCTGATTGCGATACAGTACAAGGTAATGTCAGGAAAATTCATTGTTAAGCCAATTGTCTACCAACTTAAATTGTCTGTTTATTCAAATCACAACTGTAATTTCTCGACAGTTGTATGAAATGGCTATAACACGGCAAGTTGACGTAGGGTGTCAATTCGATTAAAAATTAATGTCTCTGATAGTACATAACCTAAACACACGTACACCAATGTATATGTAACACAATTTCTCATACCTACGTCACAATGCAAGCTCTCGCCACGTGTAGCCGTAGCGAGCTAATCTTGGATTCAACCACTAATTGGATTTCAATGCCCGTCTAGTTGGACGGGCATCGAAATGCGCAGTTTGAGGCTCGAGACAGTGGTCTCAAGCCTCAAACTGCATATATGTTACGCCTACATTCTCAAAGGGGTAAGCAGATATCTGCTGACCTGTATATTGTCGAGAAAATTATGTGGTCCCAAGGCTCCTGGAGCCGCCAAACTAAATGCAATACTGAGGAATATTGCAATTAATGTCACTCCATTTCTATACGTGTCTTTTCTTTTTTGTTTATTGCCATCTTATTTTTATATATATTCATGTTATTCGTTATCATTTTATTGTGCTTATGTGTGTCTTTTGTGTGCACGGAACAAATGTATTATCTATCTATCTAATTAGTTTTCTCCGAACCCATGGACTGTTCCCAGAAATTGTAAATACTTCATTTAATCATTTTAAAATGATTCTGAATTTAATTTTTAATATTATTGTATCTACCGTAACTATAAAATGTGTACGCCACTGGCAAAACAGAGAGTAGACAGAGAATTTTTACTGAAGACCAAATGTATGTAAGTACTTGTGTTTACCAAATAAATATCATTCATTTATTCATCCAAAATTATCTAATGAAAATGTAAACAAATGGATCAGAAAACGTAGAGTACTTGTGAATGTCAATTTGTGGTTCCACTTTCAAATTGAGTGCTTTGATTTGATTGGATGTGATATTTGTTTACATAAATCCGAAATTCTAATTTTAAACCTTATAGGTAGATGTTTTTCATTTGACAACTGAGATTAATTTTATACCTTACCTCAATTTTTGTCTATAATTTTTCTATTACAATTTTAATCATGTTATTGAAACAATAATTGTTAGAAAAAGTGGTGAGATATAAATTATAAACCTTTTAAATACAGACAGAAATAGAAATAATATTTATTTGCAAAAATGTATCTATTACTAATTCCCTATAGTAAGTAATTGCGTAAGAATTTAACCTAAAAAGGTTTTGTTTACACTTCCATTATATACTTTTGGAACAGTAACAATATTTTTTTTTATAAGTACTCATATTCGAAGAGGATAGATTCGGAGGAGCTTGTGACTTAGTAATAACAGCCGCACGGCCGAGCCATCAGGTTAAGCTATATTGGCCGGGGTTGGTCCGTGGATGGGTGACCATATTTACATAACGAGACTCGATCTTTTAAACCGTTGATCGCGGCTGTCATTCGTGGACCTTTGACAGTCGTTACGGGTCATCAAAAGCCCAAAAGTACAACAACCAGTCTTACCAAGAAGTATCGTATTACACAGTTACTGGGTTGTGGAGGTCAGATAAGCAGTGCTCCATGTAAAAGATTCAGTATTCAGCTGTATCCAGTTAGACTGGAAGCTGACCCCAACATATTAGGGAAAAGGCTAGGCAGATTGATTTTGAAGTACTCATATTCGACTTTTATTATTTCTATCAGCGTCTATTTTCAGTATCACCATCCAATTAGCTTCCACTGTTGGACCTAGGCTAGGCTATACTAAATAGTCAGCCATTTTTCTATTTTTATCAGGCTAGCGCTGACGTGATAAATAACTACACTACACAGTTCGCCTCTCAATTTGGCTTGTATCACATTTTTTATGCTCGTGTTTCCAGTTTGATGACTTTAGACTTTAATACACTCTCTCGAACAGGAATTCTGGGACATACACAAGCAAAATATTATAGAGTACCTTACTAGTTATTTACTTATAAGTAGGTACCTTTCTTACGTATGCATGATACCTCTCTTCTTTTTTATATGCAAGCATGATACCTCTCAAATCCCTCCGACACCTCTGAAATTGTTATAGTTTATAAAAATTTCTTAGTTTTAATGTTGTATTTCCTGTGCGTGTCCCAAATTTTTTTACCTCGCCAATTTAACGAAAATGGACCAATATTGTTTTGATGGAAAGCTGCTGCTAATTCAGCTGTAGATTGAGAATCATCAGCGTCCACAATCGTCTTTAATTCGTCAATGTCGACTAAAGATTTCGGTCGACCACGGGGTTCATTTTTTAGGTCGAAATTTCCAGAACGGAAGCGGGCAAATCAATAACGGGTGGTGCAATTGTTAGTAGTGTTCTCTCCGTATACGTCGTTGAAGTTGCGTGCCGCTTCTACCGGTTTGCTGCTATAACGGTACTCATCACTCGGATTTTTAACGTATCCATGTTGACGAAAAACGTACAAATACGATAAAAACAGAACGCTAACCATTAAACAAATGACTAATTTTCAAAAAAGAATTCCATTCTTTCTTTTTTTTCTTTCTCTCCACTTTTCCCATCGCAAGGGAAAACCTATAAAATGTATTTATCTTCAGTACCAAGAGGTTTTGAAGGCTTGCACGCTACGATCCTTTTGACTTACATAATCAAGGCATCTTTAAGCACATTACCAATCTTCTGAATGGCTAATGTTTCTGAATAAACTATATTTAAGAATTTAGTTTTAACATTTGCTGACTTCATATAATGATTACCTGGTCGACCGAGCTCAGCTCGGTTGAAAATAAAGAAAGCTCATAGTTCATACTAATTCCATGTATTACTACATACTAATTCCCTGCTACCAAGATAATAGGTACTTACTAATTCCATTCTAAGGTAGCCATCTTGTTCAATATTTTGGACGACCGAGCTCTGGTGGAATGAAAATACTGAGAAAATGAATTTTCCCAGAATTGAGACCTACCTAAATCGATTTTTCGCCCCCGTAAACCCCTATATTGCAACTTTTATCGAAATCGTTAGAGCCGTTTTCGAGAACGTGATATATAAAATAAAAATGTTATTTCTTGTCTAACTTTTATTATCTTTATATAAGTCACTTCAAATTTAAATACGCTAGAAAACAACCACTAAGTATTTATAACACAGCAACAAAACCAATGGTCGATAAGTTCTGTCGTGAAGAAAATTGACTGTAATTTGGTCATCAATCAACTCCAAAAAAGCATATTTAATCGTTGGTATAATTTTCAGTCTTTTGAAGGGGAAGTTAATTAAATGTCACTCAAAATCGACAGTCGTTGGAATACTATAATAGAAGTGTTCCACGAATTTCCACTTTCAGATTTATAGCCTTGCTGAAATTGAGGATAGGTACCGAACTTTTTTTTTTAAACAAGGCCTCCACCATTAATAAATGGCAATCGCTTTTAAAGGTACCATTCCGTAGTCGACCGCAGGCGGCAGCAACAGGTACCTTAATAAAGCTATTTATTCTTATAGATTTGCCTGTAATGTATGAGTAAAGAGCTACTATGTATACTATGTATTTTTTCAAAATTTTAGGTCTAGTAGTTTCGGAGATAAGGGGGGAATGGTCAATTTTCATCGAATTTCTTAAATATCTTTAAAAGTATTTATTTTAAAATTATTTAAAAAATATTTTTAAGATCCTCGCAACAAGCCCTTTCATTTGATATGTCACACGGTACTGTTAACAAAACTTTTTTTTTTCTTCTTTGCTCCCCAAAAGTGACCCCTATATTCAAAATTCATTTATTTACACGTTCGTGTTTGAGTCTATGACTAAAATACATATGTGTACCAGATTTCAATTTAATCGGTCCATTAGATTCGGAGCAAATTTGCTGTGATAGACGGACAAACAGACAGACAGACACACGAGTAATAATAAGGGTTCCGTTTTTTCCTTTTGAGGTACGGAACTCTAAAAACGAATCGGTCGAGCCTTTTTCGAGTTTTTGCGAGACTAACGCACGGCAATTAATTTATTACACACACACACACTTTACACTTTTAATATGGATAGACAATAAAAAAAAAAAACAGTGACACACCGGGAGTGCCGACAGAAGTGAAAACTTGAACAAGATCGCCTTGGTGGAAAAAAAATACTTGAATAGAACATTGGTCCGTAACCTTATCTAAATAAAGAACACAATCGCGTTTACAAAAAAAAAATACTTCCAAAACCTTTAAAGTAAAAAAACTTGCATAGAACATGGATCCGTAACGTAATATAAATAAAGAGCACAATCGCGTTTAAAAATTGAGGTGTCAGTAACGGTGTCGCGAGTTCAATTATTTTTTTCCCATCTCAGAAATGACCAACGCGCCTAAAGAAGTTTTCACTTCAAAAATAATATTCAGAATTAACTTTTTGACTATTCCGTCATCATTATCGCTGATAGTCACTTTGTGGTCTTTTAGTTTTCTTCTTCTAAGAAAGTACTTAAAATCTCGGTGAATATAGGATATCGCTCAGAGAATAGAAAATCTCATTTATGCCCAGGAGCACCCATTTCAAGCCTATTTTCAGTAGTAACTGCCTCGTTGGTCTAGTGGTCGCAAGCGCTACTGCTAAGTATGAGGTCCTGGGTTCGATTCCCGGGTCGAGCAAAATGTTATTGGGTTTTTCTATCTGAAATTTCTCAGTAGCAGCTCGGAGTCTGGATTTGTGCCCGGTTGATGGCAATAGGCTCGCCCCCTATTACATGGGACTTAAACATAACTGGCGAAATGTGGGTGTGCCTGCTACAGGGACACCTCTGCCCAACCCTTCGGGGAAACAAGGCGTGATGTTATGTTATGTTTCAGTAGCGAACGTCTTTTAGGTCATAATGAGTTGATGACGTTTATACGAACACTCTAAGCCAAACTAACACGCTCAAATGAAACTGATATTACATTTTATATCTAAAAATAGGCCTTCAGAATGTCAAGTGCTTAGGGCCTACAAGCATTGAACCCACAGAAAGTTAAAACCACAGAAGACACAAAATCCCAACGGTGACATCAAAAGTGATACCCAGTCTCCGCAAGTTAACCGTTCTGTAAGCAAGTAATAAAACCGCTTCTATACCGGTAACGGGCCCACATAACTCTGATAACGTTAATAGCTGGAACCGCCCCAAAATGGAAGTTTCAACCACCTCTTATGTACGTAAACACCAAACAAAATTTAATTCAAACCTCAGGACTTAAGGAGTTACCGCGTCGCCATTATATTGAAATTAGGGATGTCATTTTCAATCAATTATAATTGAAACCATCGGGTATTTATTTTCAAATTACGCCTACATTATCTTACAGTGATTTAAATAGGACATTGAGCATACCTACAATATTACGTAATAATATAATAATCTCTACATTTATTATTTTGTCCAATGACAAAGTATTTGTTTGTATGATTGCGTTATGTCCCCCTGTAAAAGCGGATAAATATGGTGGTGTGGTGCTTAATTATGTCCAACAGCAATGGACATCAATAATCGTCTTTTATGAAAAAGTAGTTGTGGCACTTCATTCACTAGATATGAAGCTACAAGTACGCGGCGGCCTCGACTTGTCGGGCCAATTCAGTGAGTGTAACGTAGTCAGAAGATATAAGTGATACGATAGAAAGAAAAGGAACTTCTAGGTGAATATAACTGTAGGTAATGATCGTGCGACCTGAATTGTACTTTATTAAGTCGTAGCAAGAGTCTTTTTTTTCTATTTAAATGATTTTGCGGAGTGAACCATCTGTATTAATCCGTGATGGTGGCCTAATTCTTTTTAGAAACTGCAGTTAAAACATCACATAAGTGCGATGCATCAGAATTTCAAGTTAAACTCAATTCGCAGCTGCTACAAATTGAGTTATAGGAAAATCCGAGGCCTGCTTAAATATATTATGCTCCTCTTGCAGCCTCTGTATTGACTTATGTATGTAGCATTATGTTAAGGCTTTTTAAGTCTAATACATTTTTGATGTACCCGGCTGGCGGTACGCGCTAATCTTCCCAATTTCATCTCTGCCTGCCGAAAAAGATGTTTTAAAACATTTTTGGAAGTCCTCATAACAAAATCTTTTGCATCAATTTGGTAAACGCCTTTGAGGTGGTCACTAAAAGGATAGATAAAGATGATACACCCCGGAATTTGAAAATCCCTGAAAATTTTTGGGTACCACTTCAAAGCATTTTCTTGGTCCCAGGATCTTACAGAGAACCATTATTATTATTAAACTTTGAATGAAATAAGCTGTAAAGTGTAAGAATTTCATTCTCCAACTCGAACGGATATCAATTTTCGCTCGTGAACTTAATCTGTTCATTCGATTATAACTGGGTCGTTTCTATTGGGCGTCGACCGAACGTCAATGTGTAAAAATGGTGCTTATTCTGTGTTGCAACTGCTTCACTTAGGCTCATAAGGCCATGGCTTTTACAAGGCGTCTTTTTATACAAAAATATCTTTTTATACGAAATTTCATTGACGTAAAATTATACCTCTCATGTTTTTTTTTTCATTTCTCTAAGAGCGCTATCACACACTGATGATTTACCAGCGTGTTTCTAAACGAAGGAATCTGTGGACGTGCTCTCAGGCGGGTGCAAATCGAGCTAACCACGACTACGCGACGCGTTCTACGCGTTTCCACAATATTGTACACTCGCTTGTCTCGCTCTCTCTTGTACACTTACGTCAATCGCTCTCGTTCGAACATGTTGCGTAAACGTGCCGCGCTCGCATCGCACACGCAGCGAGCGCGTTGAACAATCGCCTCGCTGATAATTTGCTCACAAATCGCCAGAGTGATAAAGCCCTTATGATTTCCCTGTAGCAATGAAAGCAATATTTTTAGTTACCTCATTTAATTTTGTTGGTGTGTGACCGAAATATCTCGGGATTTCTTTTGTGGAATAGCTAAATTATTCGTGTTATAACGTCAAATCCGTGTGGCTACGTCACGTCACGACAAATCGATTGCCACTTATTTCTGTCGCACGCTAATGGCGACCGGCGACCGAGCCTGTTGTTTGCATTTCAGTTGGCGCCTACTTATGACACGACAAACAAAACGCAAAGAGCCCACAATTATGTGCAAATAAATGTATTTTCTCTCTTTCTTTCTTCTTTCTCACTGTTTGTCTAGCAGCCGCAGTATTAATCCATGTGGTCGAAGGTTTCTCGTCGAAAATATCCGAAATGCAACCAATTCCGGATTTGGCGAACCCTCAAGCTTCGAATTAAGCCCCAATTCTGCGCCTAAAATCTCTATTCTCTGGATTAAACTGCAATTTCCTCAACTTAGTAACAATACTCCGAATTAAGTCGCATTTCCCCGATTTAAGCCACAAATGTATGGCTTAAGTGCGGTTTGGTTAAAAATACCAGGGAAAACCACAATTTTCGGAATAATCCGTACTTGAGTGAAAATTGAAATTGGCTTTCCGAAATTGAAGGAAATAAAATGAATGTAGTTGATGTCAGAGTTCGCAATCCAATTATGCTGGAGTGTGATTCTTCATTATCTACTGGTTTTTGGGCACAGGAGACCTGGATAGGTAACATGGAACCGTGGAGTTTCTTGCCGGCTCTATATCTCCATTGGAAATGACCAATTGGAACCGTGCATCTAGCTTCTGACGTTTCATAAGTGCCATAAGAAATAAAATATTTTGATTTTGAATCGATTTTAATTTTGGTACAATAATGTGTACGATAGTAATAACTTTAAATGTCTATAACCGATCGTTTTTCAGTGCCTTTTTTCATTCAGGTTGTGGTAGTGGCTCGTCACTCATTAAAAGTCAGCAGTTTTATCTTGAGGATCTGATTAGGCACTCATTATTGTTAACTATAATGAATGTAACAGTGAGTGTGAGTGATTTGAAAATGTAAAACCGGCCAAGTGCGTGTCAATTCACGCACAATGAAGGGTTCCGTACTTAAATTTGTAGTTGAACCGCAAATGTAAATTGCAACCGCAAATGTAAGTTGGTCGATTATTACTCGTTACCTTCTAAAGCCTACTTATCTGTGATAGTGTTCCTTTTTTTATTTTTATTTTTAACATGGCAACTCGCAGTTTTGACCACTAAGGTCTTGGCTGCTTAACCGGACTTTCCTGTGGGTGCCTTAAGCTGCTACACACAAAGCCTCCAGCCGGGGGCAAAAAAACTAAATTAAAACTAGGCGAACGCTCGCTAAGGGCACCCCCTGTGGGGCACGGACCTCGGCTTAGGGCGTCGCTGAGGGGAGGACAGCAAGAAGGGACAGGCTGGATCAAAATTGGTTTAAATCATGATTATTATGCGGGGTAGTTTAAAGCTACGTGCTCAGCGGCAACAACTTGCTGACACCTCGTTTTCGAGAAAGGGTCGGGGAGGAGTATCATTTATTCAGGGACGCGGTCGCGATCGCAAAGGACCTCGGCGGCGAGGTTGGAATGACGGGAGGCGTCTGTGTTTGTGTTTTGTGCTGGTGGCCCTATTCTGCTCTTGGAGGAGTGCAATGGGATCATCAGGGTCGGAAAGGACATGCCTCGGACGGCGGATCTGACTAATTCTGGAAGGGACATAATTGGCTGCTTCGACAACCAAGGGTTTACGATGTCTAGGAGCGGAATCAAAGTAACGCTTGGACATGCGTTTAAGGAACTGGTGAATCGTAGGGATTTTACAGTCGAGATGGAGGATCTCGTTTCTGACATAGAAGGGAGCTCCCGTGGCTTTACGGAGGAAACGGTTCTGCAAGGCTTGCAACCTATGGATGGAATGGGACTTGGCGTGGGCGAATACTGCATAGGTCATAATGGGTTGGATAAACGATGTGTAGATGCGCAGTTTGCACTTAAGTGACAATTTGCTGCGTGCATTTAATACGAAGTGGAGTCTACCTAGAGCGAAAGCGGCTCGCGAACGAACCGTCTTTATGTGCTCATAAAAGGAGAGATTATGATCTAGGATAGCACCTAGGTATTTGGCGCGCCTTGCCCAAGGGATTGGTTTGCCGAACATGGTGATAGGTCGGGGGAAAGGGGGGGTCCTAGTTCTCGGTTTTGAAAAGCTAACCGCTTGACTTTTGTCGGGATTTACTTCTATTCGCCATTTTCTAAATCAGGCGCCAAGGTTGTTGACAGCCATTTGGAGATTTAGCAGCATAGTAGCTGAATTGCCCTTGCAGATGATCGCTGTATCGTCTGCGAACAGAGCCAACTGCGTCGATCTGTGTCTGGGGATGTCGCTGGTGAATAGCGTGAATACGAGGGGGGGCTAATATTGAGCCCTGAGGGACTCCTGCCCTTATGGGGCGGGGGGAGGAAAGGGCTCCTTCGATACGGAAGCGAAAGGTGCGGCTCGACAAATAGTCTCGTAAGATGAGCACGAGACGATCCGGCACTCCGAGTTTGTAGAGCTTATAAATTAAGCCGTTGTGCAAGACTTTGTCGAACGCCTTCGCTATGTCGAAGAAAACTACGCTCGTCTGCCGGCCTTGGGTGAGAGCACCGCTGACCAGCTCGACGATACGATGGACCTGATGCACGCTAGAGTGCTAGATAGTGTTCCTTTTAATTTCGACATATATACTACTGCTGTGAATTTTTTCACATACCCAAAACCAACCATTTAGCTGGTAGGGTGGGGGAACACTTGACTCTAACAAAAATTAGCACTTTAAAGCTTAATATTCCTAAAACGCATCCCTGAATTCAAAAATGGTTTCATTAAATTCACAATATTTTTGAACGACCTTTCCAACGATACCCCACACTATGGGATAGATGAGGAAAAAAATCATCCCCACTTTACCTTAAAAAAAAATTATTATTCTAGATTTTAGTTTAACACTTTGTTTTTATTAATATGTATACCCATACCAAATTACAGCTTTCTAGTACTAAGAGTCTCTGAGTTAAGCCGCGGACAGACAGACAGACGGACATGACGTAACTATAAGGGTTCCTTGTTTACCACGGAACCCTAAAAATGGGCAAATAGATGCCCGTTTATATTTCAAGTCGCACAGTACCTCATACACATCATACAGTAACTCATGAAGCATGGTGTTGCAGACTTAGAAACAGGCAAAGGAATAAAAAGTGTTCAAACAAAAGCCGACTGAAAACGCCATTTTGATTCACCATTAAAGTTATCAGCAATGTAAGTACGTTAACAGCGCATGGAGGCGTTTTAGTACAAGAAGGTTCTAAACCAACAAAATGAAGGATGAAACATATCTCCTCCGGTTTGCTCGTGTTTTTGCCCAATATTAATGATATAACTAATATTTTATGACAATATAATTTTAAAGAGAGTCCACAGAGTTTCTTGCCCGTTCTTCTCCAAAGGTACACTTTGGAATGGGCAACTAGCTTCATATTTCTGACTGACCAACTCCTTGACAATTCAAAAGTAAATGGTTGAATAGAATTGAATTATTTTATTTTGAGTTTGAACTTTGAACACCCTATTTCAGGGGTCACCATGTTTTTTAAAGCCTATTTCCATTTTCGAGAATCAATTTGTCTCTATGACCGTCAAAATCAGTTCAGCGGTTTAGCATTGAAAACGTAACAAACAGACAGACAAAGGCACTTTGGCATTTTTTATATTTGTAAGAATAAGGTGACGTAAGCGGTACCCGTGTCGTTTTACATAACCCTTTACTTCCCTACACTGAAGATGGATTTCCTTTGAACTGTTGACGCAATAAAAAATATTGGTAAACACACCCTTTTAAGGAAAATATTCACGGTTTTAGTAATTCAATCTGTTTTTGTTGATGCTGGTACCTAGTGGTATTTTTTTATTGTTTTTATTGCGAAGTAAGCCTACTCTTGACCTCGATCTCGCCTGTTGGAAAGCGATAGATGAAGATTTGAGATCTCATGACATTTCCTCGTTTATTTAACGATAAGTTCTCCCTACTTCTACATTGTTAAACCTACTTGAGAGGATGTTGTCTTTTACCATAATAAGAAAAGAAGAACCCATATTCTTTCGCAAACCCCATTGTTAGGTCACAATCGCAAAACATTTTTAATACGCATATAAATAGGAAATAAAGCGTTTCTACGATCTACCAACCCACTTAATCGGCTAATTGGTGATTCGCATGAATTTACTCGCCCGAAACGGGTAAATCGACACTTTAAAAAAATATCTTGAGGCGATTCGCACGAATCACCAATAAGCCACATAACCAGCGTTGTGATCATGTGTATTTTGGCAAGAAACTTCTGATACCTATTTCAAAAATAGAATTCCTTCCTAAGTAAATTGGAAGTTTGGAACCAATCAAGGCCTTCTTCTCTTCTGCCAGGGGTGCGAAGAAAGGGAGATCGTGGCCCCCAGCAACAGGGCAACCGAAGGAACACGGGTGGCTCCGCCTAGAGCGGGAGAAGTTATTCGATAATTTCCCACCCAAAAAAAAGCCTTCTTCTCTTAGACAGGCAGTTCGTTTAACGTTAACAATGAAGCTTAAGCGAATCCTTTTGTTGAAAGAACTATCGCTATTGTCGAGTACTCAGAACGATCAATACTCAATAGTGGGTAGACTACGCTTAGTACAGAATGGATGTTTATATTGAAAATAACATTATTTTTCAACTGACTGAAAAATTCACGATCAACTTTCTCAGTTTCTCGCCTCCACTTCGGAGCGGAAACCGTCGATTTAAATAAAGATCACGGAATGTTACAACAACTGTTGTCTATGGTATAAAAAATGGATGAAAATTGGAGTACCTGGAAACACGTAATATGAACGAATCAAACTAATTAAAAGCTTGTAAAAATAAATACGAGTATTTCACAAAAACTGAGTTATTTTCCTATGTATGGTGTTTATCTGTCCCGTTTAATATGGAGCTGGCCTATTTCCATTCATTAGGCACAATTCCATAACTTCGGGCTTCCTGAAAATCGAGATCCTTGCGACCATTACTTTAAGTCCACAGATTTTGAAATCGCTAGCGAAAAATCTCCTGTCAAAATCTATATGGACTTGGGATTTTGAAATCACCAGCGAGTCGCCGATATAACGTCTGCGCCACAAGTCTTTTGACACGGCACTAGTATGTATTTCATTGCACCAAACTGCATTTCAAAAAATGTAGTTCTACAATTTTCCGCCGGACTTCAGTGGTGGCGCGGACTCTAGTATACACTAATTTCATGATTGCTAGCGTTAAAAAGTCGCTGCGTGTGAATCTAGCATAACGTCCAAACGGACAAAAAAAAGTTGCCATTGGTAAAAAAACTGCTCTACAGTCTAAATACAGACTATTAACACAAAAGTAGCTAAGTAAGCTCGGTTCAATTTAATTTTAGATCGTGTGTTTATTTAACCGCATCGTTCTTATTCCTTTGTTAACAAGGAAATAATATTTATTCCATGACGCTGCTCATAATAATTTTTCTCATTACATTCTGAGCTCACCCTCGTGTTGCCAGAGATTTTTATTTCTACAGGACGTCTCGATTTTCATGAACCTTATAACGTTTTCCATTTTCTAATTAAATTCCTACACCACACGCATTTTGTAGTTTTAATTTTATTTTCCGTCTATTTTACCAATTTTGTTGAACAAGAGATCCTTTTCTATTGCTTTCACAAATGTTGTCAACTTGAATCTGGCAGCACTTACCTTCCGAAAAGGTCCCTTGAATTTTAATAACGTTTGAAAGTTTATCCATCGGTATTTTGTTAGCCACCTGCTAAAGTTAAACCAAGGTGTGTGCTCAGTAGGTATTCAGACGAAATTTGAGCTTTATTCTTTGATACTAAATAGGTATTGTGTTCCATTTAATGAACAGTTTATCGAAACAAAATATTTTGATTCATAATAGAAAGGTGCAATCATATGATCTTTTATGGCAACAAGGGAGCAATAATATTTTCGCACCTTTATTAGGTAACTAATAAATATAAGTAGGTACCTACTTTATTTATGTTCCACCAGGAAATGGGAAAAACAAATAACCGTTAACTACTTTTATGCACAGATTAATAACATAAATGTGCATTATAGAACAAACCGCATACTCGGAGTCTGGAGAGAACACAATAATAATAAGCTATTATAAAGTAGAAAACTAATATTCTGTAAGTAAGAAAATAATTAAATTCAGGCCGCAGTAGCTGTTCTTTGTCCTGATCGAAAAAACTCATTACAAAGTTTTTAGAACGAAAGGAATAGTCAAAGAATGCATAAAAAGATGATTTAAATTTTATTAAAGGAATATCGATCGCTGCTTAGTTAATTTTTGTTATATAAGCAACAGAACCTGTTTTAAAACCTCATTTTTATAACAACCCTTGAGGAAAAAGCCCTGTTCTTGTATTTAAAAATAAATAATTAAGTCGCACGTTCGTGTTTCTTCCGCCCTTTTCATTTTTTATTGTAGTAAAGTGTTTACGGGCGTCATAACAAAAAACGTGAGAGCGGCATGTTTTCCGTGATTTGTACCGGCTATGGCTCCCCGGCACGCATATCACCCGAATTCTCATATCGATTATTTCCCACGTTTACTGCTAAAGTATACTATTTTCCCGGCGAGAGGTTCCGACCTCTACGTGTATTGAATTTATAAAAGTAATAACTGAGAACGGTTTTTTTCACGCAAACGTATTCGTGAGCGTAAAATATGAGCGGAACTGCGTACTGAACACTAAATTCCTGTCGTGAAATTCTGGAATCAAACAAACGAAAACAGTGAATTGCCTTTTTACTTCTAATAATTTTACTGAAATGTTTTTAATGTTACGCGAGAAATACTTCGAGTTCAATACTTCAGATTTTCCTACAGACTTTCTGGAACAGTGGCGGATCCAGGATTGTCGTTTGGGAGGGCCTTGACTCCGCTGAGGATAGGTTTTAGCAAAGTAAACACTAAAAAACCACACAACATTTTACAAGCCTCCTCGGATATCTCGGTGAATATACATGGCGGCCAAACCGGGCAGCGTGAGAGCAAAATTCGTCACGTAAACAAAACATCTTATAGAAAAAAACTTGACAACGTAATGGGTACTTAATAGATAAGGATAATTGATGACAATTGTACATTAGGTCGTGTAATACTTGCTTAAAAGTTTAATAAAATAATATCAAGTTCACTTTAAGATTTGTCACAGAAGAACTCAGACGCTTTTGGGGTCCCCCCTGGATCCGCTACTGTTCTGGAAGAATAGGTAGGTATTAGGAATATGCTGCTACAACCACTAGTTAGTTGATGCGAGACCTGAAAATAAAAAAAACTTAAGCGTACACAATCTTAACTTCCTGTGCTAAAACCGGAAAAATGATATCGCAAAGTTTAAGTAATCTTAACACATATGAAAGACTGTATGCTCCCTAATGCGATATGTTAAGGCTCTTTCAAACAGGCGCGACACGCGACGCGACACAAAGACACCGCTCGTCGCGCAACGAGCGGTGTCTTTGTGTCGCGTCGCGTGTCGCGTCTGTTTGAAAGAGGCGTTACACGGAATGTCTTCGCAGAAAAGAAATCTATCAAATTAACGGCATAGAACAAAAAACTTTCAAAAGTAATTCAACGCTTGGCGAGTTTCCTAAAATTGCATCTTTTGATGAATAGTTTTCCCAAAATGTTCCTCGAAACTTAAAAAAAATAACTTCACAGAGCAGCTCTTTCGAAACTTTTTTTATAAACTTGAAATAAGTCAACTAGATTTAAAAGGAATGAATACGTCAAGTGTTCTGGCACTGACAAACAAATAACCAAATAACTATCCCGTAGGCTTAATTTAAATGATGATTTTTAAACAACTCAAAGCCACCGCATAACGTGAGTACTTGCAATAATGACGAAGGAATTAAAAGGGAAAGAGAAAGGCAAACGAAAGCAAACCAAACAGAATGATATCAAGACGAAAGCTTCGTCGTCCGATTGCGATGAAATCAATAAACGCACGAGGACGAGCAACAAAAAAGAGCCAGGATTCTACAAATTCAAGAACATGATGATACGTAACTTAAAATTACAATCAGAACCTATTCCAAGGAAGGTGGCCACACGAAGTAAATCGCGTGTGAAAAAAAGTGGCAGGTCCCGAAAGTAATCTCCATCTATCAAGCTAAAGGCATCGCGTCACAAATGGTGCTGCCGAGATCACATCCCAGTGAATCGTAAAAAGATACGTTTTTAAATTTATTTCCTGCTTATGTTACAGTATTTGAATAAATGAATATCTTGTACCAAAACACGTTTTTCACAGCATAGATTACTGTAGACAAAACATAAGCCTTGTAGATATTATGGCTCCTGAAACCTTAAAACGGAGAAATAGAGATTTTAAGCTGCTTTGGTTAAAATATTACACAATTCGACAAGAGCGAAGCCCCGAGCGAGCTCCCGCCATGTTTTATTCTTTTACTCTTTAGCCGAAGTGAATAAAGGAATATCGGAACCGAACTAACGTTTGATTCGTTTGTGTTTCATTCATGAAATATTAATCGGAAGACCCAGCATCAGCATCAGAGAGGAGTCTATGTAAATACGAACTCTGTTTGTGAACATTACAAGACTATTGAACCTTCTAAAAAAGTTTGTTTTTCAGCAATGGCAATACGCTTCAGGTGCTTTAAATAATTTCATCTGTAAGTTCTTTTATTTTCGTCACAAAACTTTGGAGAGGAAATACATGAAACACGTCGAGCGCTCGGTGCGGCCGCGAACTTTATTGAGAACCTCTGTCTGAATGGAAAAATACGAGGGTACAGTCTCGGCTTACGACATCAAATAATAGACTCACCTGAAATAAAATACGTCATTTTACGTAGACACTTAATGTGCTCGCAATAAACCGCTTTTCCTGGGTTTGAACAACAATATTTCAGAGTTACATCATGAATGAAATGCCTAATTTTATATAAGGTGGCCAAATGAATCTTTACAATCCTTTATAAAAGATATGGTTTGGAAAAACCTCAAAGGTAAATATTTGAGAACTCTCACGTTTTGTGGGTGTCATTTTTAGCTTTATGTAAATAGATTTATTAGCTGATAGCTAAATTAAATCACAAATAAACACAGCCGTGCCCCCAAAGGACATAATATTTGGTAAACGTGTGTGACATATCTAGCAGGTAAACATTACAAAGATTACAATTTACATTTATCTCCTACGTCAACTGTTTTTACATCATATTATTGGTATTCTAATATAAACAGTCTACATCTGCGGTTATATATTGTCGTGAAATCTGGACAGTTCGTAATAGTGTGCGAGCCTTCACGGAAAATGTACGACAAGATTCCCAATGGTTACGTTCTGAGTGAGTTAATTTTATATTTTGTACCTTTTAATTATTGTCCTGTAATTCCTGGGTTTGTAATTAACGTCGAGAGAAAGATCAGTACAGTCCTCCTGTCTGCTAATAACAACAACATAGTGAGATCCCCTACCTGCTGACTGCCCAGTCTTGTGATCTTCTTTGCGAATTTAAATTGGGTCAACTCAGAAATTTAGCTACGATTTGGCTCCTTCAGTAGATTTCATCAGTTTCTGTAACGTGCAGACAACATGACATGCAGAACACGATATAGATAAGGCATAGCAAGCATTATGATTTTATTTTCTGCGACTCGATTTTTGAATCGCGAATCATCCGTCTACCACGGGGCGCGCTATGCGCTTTTATTATCGAAGTGCGCGCGGAGTCATACGACTTCATATGCTGTGATTCACTTTGCGACAAAATAATCGCGCGATAAAAAGTCGTAGTGCTCGCCCTTGTTGTGTCCCATCGTTTAATAAACGATGAAGAGCATCTAACTTTTGCAACGATGGACTAACACAATATTCAGAAAGCAAATAAGTTACTCATGCTACGAAAGAATAACTTTTAGAAACTGCAGGGAACTCATAATATAGTTTATGAACTGCAGAATGTTTTATTAAGATAAATTGAAAGTTTAGATGCGATCATGTGAGACCATGCGAGCGTACAAGAATGTTTTGAAACAAGTTCATAATTTTGCAGGTGTTTTATTTAAACAAAAAACGACTTCCAAAAAAATGGAAAATAATTTTTATTTCGGAAGCCGGTGTCTTTGGTTTTAAATTTTCGTTTGCTACCGTAGAGTTCTCTTTGTAGTGTTTTTTTTTGGATGTCGGTTATTTTTTTTGTAAAAAGTATTTATTTTTCACTTTTTAGTTAAGTATGATACCCCACACAAATTCGAAAACACTACCTGCTATGAAAATAACAGTGCCAGGAACTTATCATCCACATGCTAAGTGGGAAAAAGTACGTATTATTGAAGCTAACTCAAAAACTATCCAAGCAAAGTTAATAAAATTTATATAGGACCATCTCGAGAGCATACCCTTTTAAACAAAAAAGAATTTTCAAAATCGGTCAACAATTGACCGAGAAATCGTTGGACCTCCTTCTTTTTGGAAGTCGGTTAAAAACTAGCAACCCGCTCCTGCTTCGCACGGTTTTACGACTCGACAAAAAATCTAGATTTCTTAGTTATATGTAACTTTAATACGTATAAATAATAAAATATATTTTACACACAAACCTTCCGAAATAAATTCTCTAAACGATGGTGAAAACCTCATCGAAACCTGTTGCGTGGTTTAGAAGAACAACGCGGACATACAGACAAACACGAAAAGCGACTTTAATTTATAATAATTATATTTAGATGTCTTAATTGCGTCTTCTTGATTTTACTTTTAATGTTGGCTTTAGTAAATGTTGATGTAATTTTGTCTACAATGACATATATTAGAGAGACTTTACTGCTCTAACATTCCTTAGTTAATTGTTCAACAGTTAAAGTCCTTTTAATTGTAATTATAACACGTTTTCACCTTACGTTGCTTTATTATGAGCTGCTATTTTCGAGACCATTTGCGTTAGATCAGGGGATTGCGGGGTAATCACATAACATACATAAAATGACAATTGATCGCGATGGGTTTCATTTTGACAGGTCACTCACGTTCAATGCGTTATTTACGTTGTTGAGCAGATGCACTTTGCAAACCTATGAAGCAATGGATTAGCAATATCCTTCAAAACTCTCGACTTGTGTGACTGTGATAGAAAGTGCGTAGGTGCTGGAAAATAAATTAAAAAGTCAAACTTGAAAATCATCATCATCATCTACCTAGCCGTTACCCAACTATGTTGGGGTCGGCTTCCAGTCTAACCGGATCCAGCTGAATACCAGTATTTTACATGGAGCGACTGCCTCTTTCTGACCTCCATAACCCAGTTACGAGTAACACGATACCCCTTGGTAAGCCTGGTTGTCAGACTTTTGGGCTTGTGGCTACCGGCCATCAAAGACCGTCACAAAAAATCCTGACGTCACACAAATCTTGCATCGCGCAATTAGAGTTTGCAGCGCAATTGACATATACATATGTATACAAGATCCCGACTGCAACTGTTGAGCAGTTGCTCCGAGGATCCTCCGATTTCTATAGAGGATGAGTGAACTTTACACCCTGTTCCTCATACCCCTAAAACCCTACTTCTACTAAACTTTAAAAAAGCCAACAATTATATTATACATCATATTTATCCACGACTTAAAACAAAAGTTTCGCATTGTCCGAAAGAGAAAGGTACGTTTACCCTAATTCGAGATTTTGTCAAAACACAATGGGTTCCGCAGTGCGGCGCAATAATTCGACCTCCCTTAAAACGAGAGGAATCTTACCGCGCTTGTTTAATAAGTAATTTTCACGTCCCTACAGAAGACCTTTTCCTGGTATTTCCTGGTAATTTATCGTGATGTGGAAGCAAACCTTGAATTTAAATTACACCTGAATTTTGTCGTAAGGTTTCAAACTTTGAGTTCGGGGCTTTTATGAAAACGAAGTAATTTATAGTCGAATGAAAACTTCGGGAGCAATTGATGAAAGTTGTTTTAGTGACCATATACTGTCATATGTTTAGCAGTTAAAAAGTCCATGCGTAACATCCTTGATGTCCTCCCTCCGGGTGACGCCCTATGCCAAGGTTCATACCCCACAGGGGGTGCCCTTGGCGACCGTTCACCTAATTTTAATTAGCATAGTTGAATAACCCCTGGCTGGATTTTAAGTGTAGTAACTTAAGGCACCCACAGGGAAAGCTCGGTAAAGTAGTCATGATCTCAGAGGTCAACTACGAGATGCCCTACCAAAAAAAAAGAAAGAGATCGTCACCGTATCAACTCGAGCCATTCATTATTCTTTGTATGAAACTCCCTACAGTATCGCACACTAATGGGTATCGTAACGTAATCGCCTCGCCTCGGGACAAGCTCACGAACCGTGGCGATACGGTGACGATCCCCTTCCCAATTGATATGTTTGCTATAACCTTTAACTACAACCAACTATGTCAAACAAAATCGATTGTGTACCTAACTGTACTGACAAAAAAAATGGCCATATATTGTACCTAACTTAGAACGACCACGTCACAAAATTATACCGTGGAGCAATTACTTTTTCTAACCACCCCATAGGGAGTAAAATGTTACAATGGCACGCATGTTCCAACATTTTATGTAAGTATATACAGCGTGTGTCAGAGCTCGTGGCTAAATAATAACAGCCGCACGGGTCGATCGATCAGGTTAAACTACGCTTGCCGCGGTCAGTTCGTGGATGGGTGACTATCTTAACATACTGAGACCCCCCTCCATCCCTCGGAAAGCACGTTAAGACGCAGATATATGACAGTGACCTTGAGTGGTTAGCTTGTGTGTTCTGTACTGAGCTCACGCAACGCGTCGTACGTCCAGCCAGTAATAGGACTCGCCCATCAAGGAGCGCTATCCCAAATTAAACGCATTATTAATTTATTATACCAAAAAAAAAGGTATTTTAATAAAACTCGTATACTGAAAGACCAATAATTAAATTATCTTTAAAATGGTGAAGGTTTCAGAAAAATACGCTTGATAGATTTTGCGCGATTCTCAGTTTTTTATCCGCGTTAGACCTAACTTTACAAATTAATTACACTATGTAATATAAACATAATCCAAAATATGCCTATATTAAAATATTGATGAAATATTATTTTTTCCAAATCATTAACACTACTCGTTTAGACGCCATCTTCAGTGTAAAATCATTAAAAGTCGGTTATCGTCACCTTAAGCCGTTGGTCCCGGCTGTCATTCTTGGATCATTGACAGTCGTTACGGACCGTCAAAGCCCGAAAGTCTGACACCCAGTCTTACCAAGGGGTATAGTGTTACCCAGTTACTAGGTTGTGGAGGTCAGATAGGCAGTCGCTCCATGTAAAATACTGCTGCATCGGACTGGAAGCCGACCCCAACATAGTTAGGAAAAGGCTTGGCATACAAAACTTCAATACCTACTCGACACAAATTTATGGGACAGGATTTTTTTTTCGCAATTACGGTGTTGGTCCCATGGAGAAAATTGTTCATTTTGATGGTTATATGTCACGTTTAAATGTGAACACACATTTCTGATACACGCTGTATCGTACGACACAATATAAGGTTCCATTGGGGACATCCGTCAAACACGATCTCCTCTGCACAAGTGATATTTTAGTTTAAATGAACTAGCGCATTAACAGAGTCCATAACGTTTTGTAAGGAACAAAAATAAGCGATTGTTATAGCTAGTTTTGGTCGTTCATTAAAGGTACAGTTAACCGCACGTCCACGGTAGCAATTTGACATAATAATATTATCTTTTTGACAGCATCTCTGACATTGACATAATCTTTTAGGCGACATCAGCGCCAACCCGTAGCCCGCGAAATACAAATTTGAATTTACAGAGTTACTATTGTATTGATGATCCTATTGATTATAATACTGAAAAATACATATTTATTAATCGTATTTTGTTCCAACATACACCCTGACGCAGACTTGCAAATTGCAAAAAACATTAGAAAATTTTAATTTCGTTTAAGGTGGTTTTCATAGTTCAAGAGTTACGAACGGTTGGCCGTACATCGATCTTTAAGTCGTGTCGTACTATATATACTACTAGCTTCTACCCGCGACTTCGGCCGCGTGAAATTTTTTGTTTTAACACTTAATATATCCTCTGACTCGGCAATACTGTAGCTTCCCAATAGTAAAAAAATATTCGGAATTGGATCAGTAATTCCGAAGATACACACACATAACACGCAACACAAAACATACAAACTCTAGATCATGGATTTTACGGAGCTTCGGTTCCGGTTCCGAAAGGTCGGACTCTGATTAATTTTACACTTCCGATTCCAACTTCGATTCCGATAATTTTGAATCGGAGTTATACCAAAATTCTAAACACAGCGATGCACGTGACTAGAGCGCGTGCAAACCAGTTTTAACTCGTTGCCAGTGTAATTTTACATTCATACATACATAACATCACGCCTGTAATCCCCGAAGGGTTAGGCAGAGGTGTACCTATAGTACACCCACATTTCGCCAGTTATGTTTAAGTCCCATGTAATAGGGGGCGAGCCTATTGCCATCAACCGGGCACAAATCCAGACTCCGGGCTGCTACTGAGAAATTCCAGATGGAAAAACCCAATAACAGCTTGCCCGACCCGGGAATCGAACCCAGGACCTCATACTCAGCAGTAGCGGTTTGCGACCACTAGACCAACGAGGCAGTCAAGTCAAGTTGTTTGTGGATGTTATCGCTAATATTTGACTGATTAAACAGACTGAATTATATTTCAATTGCTTCATTAAGCCGTCCCATAATACATCTTCCTTGTACTTCCTTCTTCTCTACCTTCGACTCCGGTTCCGGTTCCAAATCCCATTCGGGTTCCAATTCCGATATAGCAAATTTAAAACCGGTTCCGGTTCCGGTAAAATTACTTCCGTAACATCCCTGCTCTACATTATCAAACTATGTAGGTAGTATAGTAGGTATAGATTTAGATAAATCAGTCACCAGAAGGTAACCTAGTTTTCATGAAAATGTCAAACCTCGAGGTTGTCAACCATTTTTTATGTGACGTCACACTTTTTTTGTAAAAAATATATTGCTATTGGTTTTGCAAATTGCGTGTTGATTGTAGAACACTAACTAAATCCGCGAGGCAATAAAAATTGCTGGATTTTTTAAACAGGTAGGCCTATAGACAATACATAGGCTATCTCCTTGCATACATATTCTAACGATCGTAGGTACTTAAATCTGGGGTTTTAATGTTATGTACGTAGACATTAACGTTGCTTAAAGTTTTTTAGGGTTAAGCTTTATGCAGCCGATAATCACAACATAATTTTAAGCAACGATTTTAAAACTCCTTACTTATTCTCTAGGCTGTATTCGACCCTCTATTTTTCGTGAATGAAAACTGATTAATGCCAGTATCCAAATTTTATTGCTTTAGGAACCTATCGATTCTCAAAATCAGCCCATTTTGCTAGCCCTAAATCCACACTAAATTTTCTATTTCCACATGACCAAAAATATAAACGAATTTTCATCCATTTGATTTAATTCCCAAACTAGTTTTGAACACTAACTGAAAAGCTATAAAAACCCAGTTCAGGAAATATTCAGTTCATGTACTTGTCAGGAAAACTGAACAAGCAGCAAAACTCATGCGAAACATTTCACGGAAAATATTTTCAATAAATTGAAACATCGAGCGGACTTACCGGAACTATCGCGAGCGAACGATTACATCGACCGAACGAAAAGAAAAGAAATGGAAACCTTTACATTTCCATTTCAAATTTTACTTTAACATTGTAGGCAGCAATGGTTTACTCTCATATTCTTGTACAGTTAGGTCAATTATGACACCCTACGTCAATTTGTCGCGTTCTAGCCATTTTAGGGTTCTTTTCCCGAAGGGTGTCAAACGTAACCATATTACTTACCGGGGGCTAGGTTTTCTATTCTATACAATGTGGAGACGATAATACTACAATAAAAAGGAAAACCCTGAAAAGTTTTGGAACTATCAAATAAATTTAACAACAAAATTAAAAAAGTGTTTTTTTTTTTTAATTGCATCTCGCAGGTCAACCTAAGAGGTTGTCGGCTGCTTAACCGGACTTTCCTGTGGCTGCCTCAATAAATTAAGGCCTCCAGCTAGGGCATAAAACATAGAAACTAAGCGACTACACGCTAAGCTACCCTGTGGGGTACGAACCTCGGCTTAGGGCGTCGCTGGGGGAGCACAGGACAGGCTGAATCGGATTAATTAAAAAAGTGATTTTTCAAACAAACTAAATAGTAGTGAAGGCCCGACTATGGCAATATTTGACTAGCTATGGTGAATTTATTTGGTTGAACTTTTGTAAGCAGACTGGGAATGTCATTCATTAGGTAAACGAAGTTTAATTACTGTCGTATTGTCGTCTCCACCTTGTATGACTGATAAAGAATGACAGTTGTGATTTGAATATACGGACAATTTAAGTTTGTAGTTAATTTACACTGAACATAACATCACGCCTTGTTTCCCCGAAGGGTTGGGCACAGGTGTACCTTATAGTACACCCACATTTCGCCAGTTATGTTTAAGTCCTATGTCATAGGGGGCGAGCCTATTGCCATCAACCGAGCACAAATCGAGACTTTGGCCTGCTACTGAGCAATTCCTGATGGATAAACCCAATAACGCTTTGCCCGACCCGGGAATCGAACCCAGGACCTCATACTCAGCAGTAGCGCTTGCGACCACTAGACTAACGAGGCAGTCCAATGACAATCAATTCAGAAATAATTCAAAAGTGAGTCAGTTCAGAATTCAGAGGTCAGTCAATTTACTTTACAATTATAAACGTTGCTTAAAGTTAACACTTTCGACTCCACCCATTTTTCATAGAGCTCATACGCCATGTCGCCATACATATTGCAAGATGACTCCAGGAGGGTCACCAGCATTACGTTTGCGCTAAAGTTAACCCTCGAGGAGTGTCACCGGCATAAAGCTTGAAATCTTGTTTTAAAACATACAACTAATTTTATATTCATAGTTTATAATGCCGAATTCGCTAAGAAAAACCTACATTTAAAATGAGCCCTCCGCTAGGGCACCTGGCAACCCATATATGACTTGAGTGAACCCTCCAGGAAGGCTCCCGGCACTTAACTTGTGTAATGATTAGCGACTGTTCAACCATACATTTTTAACGTTTGCACGTTACGTCACTTAACTTTAAGCAACGTTTATAAATAAACCCCATTATGTCCTTGGCTTTACTTTAACTTTGACCGAGGCAGCAATGGCTCATTCGTAATTATCCTTTAGAGTTACCCTCATATTCTTACACAAAGAGGTTAGGTCATGAGGGAGGTTCGTCAGTTATTCTGGCGTAACGAGGCAGTTCCCAATGGATTCTTAGAGCCTAATTATGTTATCCGATCTATTGCCCAAAAATTGCTTTGGGCAAATTTTGGAGTACCTAAGATATACAAGTACTTATCTTAATTCCCCAGGTTATTCTAGACAGGTTTTTATTTTTTGTTAAAGTTTGAACAAGATGTTGTTTTACAGTTAATTTTTTTCAGTTTTTATACATCTATAGGTTCGTAAGTACATACATACTTATACATAAGTAGGTACATACAAATAAAGAATATTGAAGTGTCTGTTTGTAATGTCAAAATAACAACTGTTACTAAATTCATATGAAAGTATGTATCTACGTTACATAAAACAAAAAAAAACGGTATACAACTTTTTTTTTATTTGTCTGTCTGTCTGAATGTTTGTTCCAGCTAATCTCCGAAACGGCTGGACCGATTTTAACGGGTCTTTCACTGGCAGATTGCTTATGTCATGAGGAGTAACTAAGGCTATTAGAATTAGGGTCCACGCGGGCGAAGCCGTGAACAGCAGCTAGTTATAGAATAGAAAATATTTATATTTACTTTGTGATGACATATAGTACTGAAACGGGTCACAAACAATGGGCCTTATCAGAAGGTTAAAAGTCACCCAAAGGGCAATGGAGTTTCCCTACATGATCGAATCAGAAATGAAGAGATCCGTAGGAGAACCAAGGTAACCGACATAGCCCGGAGAATTGCCAAACTTAAGTGGCAATGGGCAGGGCACATTACTCGCAGAACAGTTACCGATGAGGCCGATGAGACCTAAAGGTTCTGGAGTGGCGACTGCGTACCGGAAGACGTAGCATTGGAAGGCCTCCCACAAGATGGACCGATGACCTTATGAAGGCCGCAGGAATCCGCTGGATGCGGGAATCACATGGAATGGGTCGAAGTGTCGGTGCTTGTGGGAGGCAATGTCCAGCAGTGGACGTCTTTCGGCTGAAATGATTATGATGATATTTACTTTAAAACATGGTTCAAAACAAAAATAGAGTGTCAGAAGTACCAGAGTGTCAAAACATTAATAGAGTGTCAGAAGTACATAGTGGTTAATAATTTCCAATACTTAAGCCCTAACATTTAGAAGAAAACGAATACATATGTAGCCGATTTGCGTGGATGTGACGCATGCTTCCCCAACTTTTTTTTAACTTTTTTATGTATTTAAAACTTTTTTTTTTGCGTCATGTTTACCGCAAATAAACGTTTTTTCTTTCTTTCTTTCTTTCTTGAAACATCGAATCTGCATTAAAAACGCCCACCAGCACGACCGCGAGACCCAGAGTTGAAATAGCTTTTAGCTTTTTTTTCATATGAGTCGACTAATTGACTCCGCACTAAATTCATGCACGGTCTAACTTTGTTTTATTTGTGGCGAGCGACTCTCGAGGGACGAACACAATCGTACTGTCATTCTATTTCAATCGAGCAATCGATAGTCCCACATTGTAGCTTGAATAAGCCTAAAGTTTTATGTAAAAGCCACGTTTTTGGCAAAATAGACTTTATTATTGGCTATTTTCATCATATTATTCCTTAATACTTGGCAACCGATCTCTGCTCTGGTGAAAATAGAGAATGCTCATTTAATAGTATAGGAAAGTTCATACTAATTCCATGCTGCCATGATGGCAGGTACTTACTAATTCCATGCTGCCATGTCATTATTATAAGGTAGCCATCTTGTTCCGAACTTTGGGCGACCGAGCTCTCCTCGGGTGAAAATACGGAGAAAACAAATTTTCCTAGATATGAGACCTAGCTAGATCGATTTTTCGCCCCCGTAAACATATTGTAGTAAATTAAATAACACAACACAACATAACATCACGCCTGTATTCCCCAAAGGGTTAGCCAGAGTTGTACTTACCTATAGTACACCCACATTTGACCGGTTCCGTTTAAGCCCCATGTAGAGGGCGAGCCTATTGCCATCAACCGGACACAAATCCAGACTCCGGGCTGCTACTGAAAAAATCCTTAAAAAAATCACGATAGCACTTTGCCCGACCTGAGAATCGAGCTGAGGACCTCAGGATCAACGACCGTGGCGCTTTCAACCACAAGACCAATGAGGCAGTAATTAAATCTGCGGTCATATCCAATGTGGTCAAAACCACAGCCAATGAAATCATTTGACATAAGAGCTTACAACAGATCAAAATTCAATAGGCTATCAAAAAGTGAGGGATGGTCGCTTTTACGATATACCCAACGTAGAAGACGGGTTGAGCCTATTCTTTGGCGGAAATCATACTATATGTTTACTTACGTATTTCATGTGAGTCTTTTGAGGCAAGCGAAAGGGTTTACGATAACAATAAAGGGTTTAAATGGCTGCGGACTCCGCTATACCCAACCTTTTGCATCTTATAACTTTTGCCATCAAAGTTATACGTTTCTTTTTTTGTTTTCTTTACATTAGTACTTTACACTAGCACTCAGCAGACATACACATCACACAAGTACATTCACGTCACACAACCACATACACGTCACACAACCACATACACATCACACAACCACATACACATCACACAACCACATACACATCACACAACCACATACACATCACACCACCACATACACATTACACAAACACATACACATCACACAAACATATACTTATACACATCACACAATTACACATCACACACAAAAACATTATTTTACTATATTTTTAAGTCGTTTAGTTTCTTTTAATTTTATTATATTCAGCTTGTCACTTTTCATTGTTTACGAAAAACCTCCATATTATTAATCAAATTAATCCATGTGTACACGACAGTGTGAATGACTTTTAATGACATCACAACTCAGGTTCCCAGGATACAGGTATACACAATACCTACTTTGGAGACCACCGTCACAGTATAAATATGGATATTTAGACGGTGCAGCCGTCCAAACAAACTGATAAAAGATAAAATAACTATTTTACAGTTGTAAGGTCATCTTTTGTAACAATTAACAAATAAATTTATCATTATTTTACTTCTTTCACAGCAACATGGGTCAACCGGTGCAGCGAAGACCTAGAATGTCTGGACTTGGAAGACGAACAACCCCTTGCACAGCTCAGTTCCATGCAAACAGACAAGATGACTCTTTTCTTCACACAACTCCTCGATCACGACCGCGATGACGTCATCATTGACACCGACTTTGATCAATTCTTCGAGGTAGGAAGGTATCAAATTTGTCACATCTTGTCCTTAATAAATCCGATTTGTCGAAGTTGATAGCCCGTGTAATTGCCTTCGATCGATCTAAAAATGTCGTTTCCGTGATCATATCCATCATTATTATGTTCGAAGTGTATATTTACGTTGAGTAGAATATAATATTAGGTAGAATACATAAAGGAATCACAATAATAACTTCCATAACCAACCATTACAGGTACCTATTTCATGCTGAGATTTAAAAAACTTTCGTGGCCAGCAATTAATTGAATTAAATCTTAATTACCTACTTCAATTATAGTCAGGACTATTTCAAATATAAACAACCCGTACTTTAAATACAATTAACTCGGCACAGTTCAAATAACTCAGTTAAAACTTTAACGGAATTAAATAACGAAGTTATATCTTAAAAGCCCTCGAGTTGGGGCGAAGTCAACACAACTCAGAGCGAGAAACTGACGAGCTTTACCTGGCAAATAGACCGAGAAATGAAGGGAAATACAGCAAATTAAGCTTCTAAAACTGGACATTTAGTCATTTCAACCTCACATAATTAACATTGAATAATGAAAGAGCATAATTAAATTAGTTTCTCGTCGTATTTCACAGAGACTGGCGCATTTCGCGGACTGGTCGCCAAACTCGTCGGAATTCCACATACTGCTTGAAGTGAAGCGGGAATTCATAGAGCACTTCATCAATCCGCTGCCGGCCAAGTAAGTCGAAGTAACACCTTGCGTGATAATAGGGATGATACCTGGGTCAAAAAAAAGACATTCTATTTAGTCCGTCAGTCAGATAAGAAAAAAATATTAGACACGTATTTTTTGCTTTATCATATTAATAAAAAATGACTTAGATAAAACGCATTAAAGTTGGGGAGGGGGGATCGCTACGTCAAAAGTAAGTATAAAATCTACATACTCGTGACGTCATGGCAAATTTTAACTCATTGTATCGCTGTAACCTCTTGATAACGTAAAAAAAGAAAAAATATGTGTCCAATATTTTTTAATAATCAACAAGACGGTCATAAAAAATTTTGTTTAGTTATCATCCCTATTGTCTTTTATTAATGTAGTTTTTAGTATCCTTTTTGGGAATTAAAAGATAAGTCCGGCTTAAGACGTCGTGGAAATGGAGACATATCAGCCGAAATAATTACCTTTCTAATTCCTTTAGATCTTATTATCCTTGTTTACATAAAAGCCGAGTACCAACCTCCCCTAAAGGCAGTAAAACTGAAATATGCCCGAACAAATACGTGCTGTAAACTGTCATTTCGTACTATGATATCCCATAAAAATGAATGTCAGCCAGCTGCTGACATTTCATGAAAGTGGCCCAAAAATATGAGCACTTTGTAATGTAATATGCAATTCTGTAGGCTGTATATTTTCCTAACTGGCATTTTAATGGAAAGCCGACCATTTTTATGATACAGTAGCATGATACTGGAGAATAACTTTAGGTCAGACACAAGACAGCTCAAGCATGAAGATAATGAAAG
Organism: Omphaloscelis lunosa; assembly: GCA_916610215.1. Taxonomy (NCBI): domain Eukaryota; kingdom Metazoa; phylum Arthropoda; class Insecta; order Lepidoptera; family Noctuidae; genus Omphaloscelis; species Omphaloscelis lunosa. The sequence goes on along the minus strand of OU744265.1, from coordinate 9,884,629 downwards.
AAAGCATAAAGTTTACGACAATAGAACAACAGCAAACTATAGAGTCACCGCAGCGCAAGAAATATCACTAGAAACTGTACGGCATTCATTCTCTAAGTCACGTGTCTTGTAACTTTCCTTCGTTATTAAATTCCCTCTGTTATGCCAAACTTTTTTATGCCTGTTCTGTATAAGAAAAGTATACGGAAAATCTGATATACAAATTCATGTTCTTCTTTTTGTAATATTCGCAGACAAAACCTTCGTCGCATTCCTTTCTTTGTCTGCGTTTTAAATTTATAGTACCTTTCTATAATTTAATTTTGTGTCCCTTTGCTAGATGGGGTGACTTGCCGTACTACAGAAGGGTTTGCGGTCCGGAGTCAAGCGGTATCAACATACCGGGGAGGACCACACTGGAGGGATGGCTGGCGCGGTGGGCGTTACATCTGAGTGAGATGAAAAGGTTCACTGACCTCCCGCTGTACCTCCAATACCTCTGCAAGATACTGTTCCATGTAGTTGATAGGACAAGTAAGTACTTGTGAATATCAGTTGACATTTTGCGAAAACTAAAATGGGAGACAATGTGCTGAGCATCTGTGTGTTCTCTCTATCGAGTTTTAGTAATTTTTCGTAGTAGGTAGATACGTAAAATTACTTATATTTGTTCTAGAAACTGTCTAGATAAAAACACACTTCAGAAAAGCAACTACTTAGCCCCAGAAACATTCGCAAGTTTATTTATTAACGAACTGTCTAAACTTTTCGCTCTCTACTTCTCACTGCCAAAACAAAGTAAACTTCGTCCTTATTTTTAACCTAAAGCAACTTATTTTCTACTTGATCGTGAGTAAACTTCACCCTCTTTACGGTGATAGAGAGGTACAAGTGACGTGTGTCGATTCCCGGGATGGCTTGATGGACAGGATTAATTTGACGCGGGCGAGCGACGTCACCGCCCCTCAGGCCTCCTGAATCACGTTAATTGTGCTGCATGTAATGTTCTCCTGCACCCATAGGATTGAGCTTCAATTTTTTACTAATTTCAAGTTAATTATTATCGTAATTTAGCCTGAATGTTTGTTAACGACGCTATTGTTGCTGCATTGCTGCTAAAATTATTCTCGCTCGAATTATTTTATGCGCAAAATGAAATTGTGTTAAGAACTTTAATTTGTAACATGACAGCGCTTTTCGCTGCTATGAACTTGCACACTAAATCATTTCACGATGAAGCAATAAGATTGTCTAACATTTAAAATTTATTGCGCCATAAGTAGTCAAAAACTAAATAAAATAAAATGACAACATTTGGTTGTTCTCCAAAGGTTTAAAAATTTGGCACCTTGCTCGACATTTGCAGCCAAAATCACAGCGGGTGCACACTGAAGCGAGGCAGCGCGGTCTTTCCTGTGCCACACTTATTTTTGTATCGTCTGCCTTCGCCTTTATTTTAACTTTTTAATCTAAAGCAAGTAGGTACGCTGTTATTCTCGCTGTTCCACAGAAGAGTTATCGGAATAATATTCTGTATCAATATTTTATGTAGCGTGACCTATATTTTACTGGAAGTTATTAAAATTGTGCAACATTCCGTTCTATAAAGGACTTGATATTTCTGCAACTTATTAATGGAACTGAAAGAAATACAAAGTAATGTTCATTGATATAGTTAAGAGAGTTAAGATGAAAATAGCTCTATGTTATTAGAGCATTGAGCAAGCGTGGTGATCAATGCTCATGCCTTCCCTGTATGAGAAGACATACCATATGCACCGCACACTCACACAACATTTACATCCTATAAATATACTATTAAACAAGCAATATTCGTATATATGTACAGGATGTCCCTAGAAGTATGGATCAAATCGAATAGGGGCGAGAGCAAGGTCATTTCCAAACTTTTTAACCCTGAGAATATCAGTGCAATTTTTACAGTTCCAAAGTTATGACCACTTTTTGTTTTTTATATCATCATTATCATAGTGCTCAAAAAAAAAAATCAATCAGAGCTATCAATTTTTCTTTTTTTTTCTAGAAGTTGTAGAAGAGTGGGCCTTTCCGTAGTAATACTCCTACGGAGCTAGAAAATATGTGTTCAATAAGAAAAAAATATTTACTACATAGTTTTCGGTCTGACAAAATAGGCCCACTAAGTACATAAATACGGAGTACGCTTACGAGGTAACGCTCCGTATTTTCACCCAAGCAGAGCTCGGTCACCCAAAGTCTCTCGTCTCTCGGTTCTCATGTCAGTATTCATTATCTTGTTCTAAACAAGATAATGAATACTGACATGAGAATAATGACATTAGAATAACGACATGGCAGCAGCGATTTAGTAAGTACCGACGATCATGGTAGCATAGAATTAGTATGAACTATCCTATACTATTAAATGAGCAATCTCTATTTTCACTAGAGCAGAGCTCGGTCGCCCAGGTACTTTACCTTACACGTACTAGGTAATAAAACTAGGTAAGTGGGTAAGGAGTTGAAAATACTATCACAAACAGAATCTTTCCTAAATTGCTATATTCTGTCATGCTGATTTAGAAAGCAGAAACGATTTATCACGTAAATGTTTCCAAGGTGAACGATCTCATTTGCTTTAGTAACATCGTCGTATTTCAGCAATATAAGGTAAAAGCTGAGCTTCTACTTGATTTGTCACCATGATGGATTCGAAACATGTCAATATTTTTGTACGTGTTATAACTATAGGTAGGTATAGGAAGGTACACCGGTAACTGCCTCGTTGGTCCTCGTTTGTGGTCGCAAGCACTACTGCCTTTCCTTTTTTTTGGGTGTGAAATTATAAAAATAACTTCTCCCACTCTGGGCGGAGCGGGAGGGCGTGTTAGACTCTTACTGACTAAAACCCACCCGTGCTCCTTCAGTTGCCATGTTGCCGAGGCCACGATATCCCTTTCGGACTTCTTAGCAACACCGGCAGGCATCGGCCCTAGCGGACCCCGTCAGTTCTGCTGACATCTCTTTGAGCGCGCCTCAAACGCCTTAACGGACGGCGAGCTACCCATTGCTCACCGTTCGCAAGCCCGCGGATTTGGTCCTGGATTCGATTCCCGGGTCTGGCAAAAAGTCATTAGTAATTTATTTCATAACAAAATACATTGTGTTGAAAATATTACAGTGATAATAAATAAAATAATAAAAAAGCATAAACATTACATTCAAATTTAAAATTCATTACGCATTTAAAATATATCACTATTACTAATAAATAATTTTATGTCAAAAATTCAGTAACAATAAATTAAATAATCACCAATACACCATTTAAATTTTAAAATTCCCAGTATTAAAAGAAAGAAAAACATTTGGTGGAGTGCCGACAGAAGTGAAAACTTAAACAAGATCGCCTTGGTGGAAGAAAACTACTTGTATAGAACATTGGCCCGTAACCTTATCTAAATTAAGAGTACAATCGCGTTTACAAAACCTTTAAAGTAAAAATACTTAATACTTGCATAGAACATTGATCCGTAACGTAATATAAATAAAGAGCACGATCGCGTTTACAAAAATGAGGTGTCGTCATGGTGTCGCGAAATCAATGGTTTACTCCCATCTACAAAATGCCAAACGCGCCTAAGGAAGTTTTCACTTCAAAAATACAAACAATAACAATGCAATACACAAAAATACATAATAATAATAATTCACAAATCAATCAATCAATAGTGGATGACGTTTGTCATCTAAACAATATAATAGGCTCACCCCCTATCATAACTGGCGAAAGGTGGGTGTTCTATAGATACACCTCTGCTTAACCCTTCGGGGAATACAGGCGTGATGTGATGTTATGTTATGTTATATATTTTTACAGCCACCCGAATTTCTTCATCCACTTTTATTAATTAAACTGGATCGCAAACGCTTGTTTCATAATGTTTCCAACAATAATTCCCAGACCGGACAAAATTGCATTTTTTTAACGGAAATTCCAGCAAAACCCCGATATTTGGAACAGTGCCCGGTAAATATCAATAGGCTCGTGGTATCACAGGGGATCCAATCCCGGAAATGTCGAACAGCGGGTGTACGGGTGTACCAATAAATCTCAAGCGCCCTCTTTTCACGCCTATGCGGATTCAGGCCTATGTGTTGCCATTAAAATAAATATATGTTTTTCATGCAGGTACAGGTGCTATAACGAAAACGGCGTTGGCTGCCTTCTACCGGTCCGTGATCGGGTTGAATGCGACAAGAGTTGACGAAATCATAGACACGGCCTACGATAGGATGACTAGCGTGAGTTACCTTTGTTCTTCATGTTCTCTTGTCTCTGTACGAACTACATATACTTCCAGGGTGTAATTGAAGTCATGGGCATCCTTTTACGGGGTCATTGTACTCATCATTATGGACAACTTTTACTATGGAAAAAAAAAACTACATTTATGTTTGCATAGCTCGTCAAAATGTAAGGAACAGCTGATGTTTTTTAGTGTTAGTCCCTTATTGAAAGTTGTTCATAATAATGAGTACAATGACCCCTTAACAAGATGTCCCATGAATTCAATTTCACCCTGTATGTGAATATCACATGCCGTGGTAGATACTATTACCCTCAGACAAAATAAAAAACCAAAACATAGCGCTGCGAACAATAAAACTACACCTCCGCTCTGTGCATACACGCTCACACGCACACTTTTACAGCCATTTACAATCAAACTACATCTCAGTAAGTGCACACATGTTTACGAAACCGGCCTGACGTCACTGTTGACAGCGCTATGTCTTGGTTTTTATTTGGCCGCATGTTTAAGAAAAACTATTCCACTATGTGCTTTATGTTATAAATATTCTTGATACTTTGTCATAATGTTCATAGAGGTATTTTCATGTTGTTCTACAGAAAGTAGGACATTTTGTAGGATAACATGAAACTAGCTCTGAAGTTGAACTATCCTGTTCTAAATTCGTAAATTTAGGTTTTCGATTTGAAATTAAATTGTTCTGTTAAAATCTAAAAATCGTACCCATGTCTGCCGACGTTGTCAAAATTTTGTCCGGCCCGCTGACCCACTGCCACGTATCATCCTGTCCTGGGCACGGAATAGATAAAGGTCCTCTATTATCTATTACGTGATCCTGAATCGGATAATTAGAATAAATTCCTTTACGATCGCTTAATAATTAACACCATTTCAACAGAACGGGTACCTAATACTGGACTACGGGACCTACGTCCACTGCTTCACCAACTGGCTGATGGGGAAGAACCCCAACGGCCCTGGCCAGTGGGTGCTTGTGCCTCCCAAGGACTCGCTCCCCGCGCCCCCATTCCCCGTCGACTACAGCGCCCTCAACACGGAACCCGCGAAACTGGAACCTTACGCACCAGACAAGAAGACAAACAGACATTCAGTCATTGTTTAAAGACTCAGAAACATTCCTACGTATCCCTAATAAGTCAATTTTAAAAGTGTTCCATTTTTGGTATGTTTATGGACACTCGACTGCGTTTACAAGATCTGTATGTAGATCTTTAAAGAAATGTTGACTTAAAAGAATCCTCGGCACATCGCTTGTCGGAAAACCTGCCATTGTTAAACAAATTCTGTGAAAAATTAGGAATTGATGCACTGAGCTTTTTCAAAAGAACTTCTAACGTACCTACTTAGTGCGAAATCTCAATTCTGGACAACTGAACTTTGTATTTATAGTACTAAAGTAATTTTACTATAGGTTCCTAGTTAATTGGTGAACATCAACAATGTCCTCTGCCGATATCAGTGTAATTAAGCCTAATGAATTGATGTGTGCAATACCTACCTAATGTAATTATATATTGAGTTTTTCTACGGAGATTGTTAACTGAATTATATTCAAATGAGACCTAATTTGTTACGAAAGGAACCTATGTTTCTTGCTACAAAACAAGCAAAGCTATCAGTCAAATGATAGTATTCTCCACAATGAAAAAACTTCACATAATAATATATTAGTTACATAAGTCTCTCTGTAACTGCCTTAAATCTAAAGATTTACTTTAACCTACTCTAAATTCGCTTGAACGTAAAAAGGAACGCTTTATCTAACGTCTTTGAGTGCTACAAAGATCTTTTGGCGCCTGAATGACATTGACAGGGGGCGTTGTTGGTAAACATTTGTGAAATTGACACAGAAATTGTATTGACAAAACAAGGTGGCGGCGTTAGTTCCGATTTTGGCCACGCGCCAAAAGAACTTTGTAGCGTTGTAAACGTGCAATTCGACCAATTCTTGTCTCTATTTCTAGATTTAGACCTAAGTCGGTGTAAATAGTAGTTTGTAATGATGCACGGTATGCAGAACTGCCTTAAAGTAAGCATATTCACATCTCACGACATAGCCTTATTTTATACCTTAGATGTAATATAGGTATTATAAGTTACTTTAAATATATTAGATATCTACACTTTGATTCACTGAAATAAACCCTTTCGTTTGTTTACTTGTATTTTTTTCTTATTCGTCATTAGGATCCAGAACCAATTCAATTTGGTATTCCCAACAGACTGAACCCGGTTTCTCTTAAAAAAGAGTCAACGCGCCAACGACTCTGACTTGAAAACTATCCCCACAGCAAGAATATTCCTTAATTTATCATCGAAAATGTCAAATTACAATTTTCGATGAATATGACTTGATCGATATAGAGTAGTAGATCTATAGACATCGAGTTTTATAACGTTTATCCTGTAGGTACTTAGCTTCGATTAGTTAGACCCACAGTTTGAACGTTACTCACAAGGTAAATTGCCTACAGTCTAGCCGTCGCGTCGGGAGAATGCGTTCTTGACACCTGTCACTTTCATACTAATAACGAATAAGTGTTTTGCGAATTGAATTTGATCGTTATTACCTACAACTAGAAATTGTCCAACTGACAGGTGTCATTAGGAACGCATTCTCTCAACGCAACGGCCGGACTGTACTCACCTAATTACCGATGTTAAGTTTTTAGATAATAAATGAAACTTGCGTCCCCCGGAAGTAATTAATTCACTTATTTGTAAAACATGAGAAAACATGTCGGGTCTCAGCCTCGACCTCAGGAACAGAAGGTCTTTTAAAAGCTTGTTATGATTGATGGAGGGCTTGAAAAGAATCTTGCGACGACCGCAACGCAACCGCTCGGTTCCCTCTCGGACATTTTCCCGAATTATCATTAATCATCCAACGCTCTGACAAATTCGTTATATCTAACAATTTTTTTACTTCTCTTTATTTGACTGGAAAACTGTTTTCAAAGGATAGGAAACCTTTTTAATAAAATTAGGGTGAGTAATCAGTGCCATCTCTTTGAAAAGTTAATTCTTTATACAACCTAAAATAGTTCACCCAAATTAAATGAAGACATGAAAGTTTTACTCGACGTAAAATTCGTGTTTTCCTTCATTAGCTTCAGCGAGAAATTCGTATTTTTGACGAATGAATTTGAAAAATGTGATGCAAATGAAATGGTATGAAGCAGACGTGTTCATGAATCATGCAGATATGAAATACTTAATTTCGTGAAATCTTTTACCATCTAAACTAGAAAATTAGGGCATCAAACAAATATCTGACGCCAAATAATAGGTAGATGCTACCTACACGAGAAATAATTAACATAGTGACAAATAGCTAGAAATAAGAAATATGCCATTACCTTCTAACTAATTAGCTTCTCTATCACGTCTACACAAAGTATTTCAATCAATCGTTGGCAACTAATGGATGGGAAACGATTTCCGAAGAAAAGTGTGTTCATTCAGACGAAAAATTCAGCCACATTCACAGACCCGGAAACGAAGGAGCATAATTTATTTCGCAACAATATCTGAAAAGAAATCAAATCCTGGCCAGAAGTAAATATCTTAAGAAAGTAGATGTACCTACCAGCAAAGGGATAATCCATGCTATGGGTAGGTACCTATTTAAAGCATGCTCAAGCCACCATCGCAACGGTCGTTTTTAATGAAGCTAATGGAGTTACTAAATTCTAGGCAGACGCAGCACATTTAATTTGATCTATGAAAGAGTAACAAGAATATCCCGCCCTTTTCCCGCGCTTTTTTCTTAATCTGTCAACAGCTTGCCCATTTTCAAAACAAGAATGGCCTTTGCGCGTCATTAGCAAACTGTTAAAAAAGTTGCCGTATAAAGGCAGGTCATCGCAATTATTTATAGGATCGTCAACCCGCTCCTGATATTGTTTCTCGACTCAGTAATAGCATCATTAAACGCGGGCGAGCCAGCATTCTTCCTCTACAATATACCGCTCATGATAAATGGAGCGCAATATTTATCGATGTTGGTAGGAAACAACGCTTGCAGGTTTTTGTGAGGCAACGGCTGATGGGAGAAATGCCTATGTTGGAGTGAGTTGGACCGTAATGGTGGTATGATTGGAATGGAAAAGGTGTTTTTCTATTTCTGGAAACATGTGTCAAATAATTGTAATTTAAATACTTATGATAATAATGTTATTTATAGTAATATTCCTGTAAGTGTACTGCGTACATATTAACTCACGCCTTTTCCCATGGGACATAGCAGGAACTACAGAACACCACCTGCTACGATCCTTACATACCTACTCTTTAACCATAACATAAAAACAACTACAACTTACCCAAATAAAGCTAAAAAAACCCTCTACGGGCGTCGTAGCACTCTTTTAGCACTTTCGTAGCAACCTAAATCTCTATACTTCATAGGTTTAGGCAGTTAAATAAAGGTAAACAAATCGTAAAAAGGGTTTTTATAGATCACACTTTCTTGTTTATAATTATGATAACACCAAATTAAAGTTATTTTAGATCTTTATAATAGTTTCCTCGTTTATTAATGTAATGTTCAACGTTATCATTTATTCTTAAACTACTCTTCGTGGATTTAACTGCTAAAGCAGAATATTTTAGTTAGATTTATAATAATAATATAATGTTTTGAAATCTGTCTACTGTAAAGAGACCAAAGTCTAAACGTCAACAATTATAACGTTTATAAATTGAAGAGTACAAATTGACGTAGCATGACAACTGAAGTGACAGGTATTACGTTTAGTCGGTTACCTGACAGCTGTCTTATCACATGGTTTTTTTGTTTACCTTTGTATAACTACCTAAACCTATGGAATACAGACTCGCTAGTTCAGATATACCTACAAAGTTTAATTAGAGACAAAGCCTTAATAATATCTTGATAAGTTTATGGTTATCACGCTATATGAAACGGTTTCTTTCACGTTTGAGATTACAAAGTAACATGATTGATAATAAATCTCCACTAGTATAAAGGAACCACGGGAACAAAGCCTGCATGGAGACTGGAACGAGGGCGGGTTAAAGATAAAATAATAACACCCTTATTGATTCGGTAGTGATTTATTATTATCTCCTTTATTTCAAAAATACATATAAATTACATGTTTTACTAATAGAATATAAAAACATTATAAAAATAGTAGCTCACTGGTATCGGGTCCATGCTACTGGCTATCAAGGTTCCAGGGTGAGGAACATACGAGTCATGTCCAGAAGTACCGCTTTCTGAATCAAGCCCTAATTCAGTTGCTCAACGAGAGCCTCCTCGGGTGTTGCTCAAGGGTCTTGGCTATTGAGCCATTGGCTGTCCGATACTGAATTTATTATTAAAAAGCTGAAATTACACAATTTACTTAGGTTTTAGATTAATTTTTATTTTGATTAATAATCTCTTTCATGTTTTTCACAATATTCTCATCTGTGACAAAAAGGTGTTCACTATCACTGGTACCCATACTCAAACCATTCTTAATTTTAGGCAGATATCTAATTCTTTTGCACGAACTGTGGACTATCTTGCACCCAATATCAATAAAAGTCTTCGCATTACTCAGATTTAGTCCCGCTCCCGGCATAATCTCTACTTTATCACCAGCACTGCTGATAAGTGACTTTATTAGTTGAATAGCTTCGACATTATTAGCAGTCGGCTTCTGTCCGCTTGTTAACAGTCTGTTAAAACCAAGCTCAGATATTTGTATGATGGACAAAAGAGGTTCTAAGCACACGTCAAAGGCTCTATGAAAAGTAACAGGAGTGGGATCAGCCTGGTTTATTATTCTTTCACAGTTTATGACATCGATGTGCTGTGTTTCAGTGAGGGCGCCAAAAACAAATCTGTCTACGCCAAACGCTTTGAAATTATCTACATCAGATAACATTGTATCCATCTCCTCCACAGAGTAATGAAAGTCGGAGCCCGTGCGACATCTGATCATTACGTTCACTTTTGGCCTCTGAAATAAACAAAGACAAGGAAAAAAACAAATAAATAAACAGGTCCTTGTATGAGCACTCCATTTATCAAGTGGACCTACCTTTGTTAATTTATCGCAGCCGCAATCGTGACATGATTTACGGATTGGTTTCCCTGCCGCTATATTATTCACCTAAAATATAAAATATTGTAACTGTGATACTAATTTGAAGTTAACTGTAATGGATAAAATATAGGGAGTGCGTGTGCTGCCGGCGCCGGCTCTCAATAATAACGCCATTGGGAAATAGAAGGAACCTGACTTAAACATAACTTGCTTTAGAGGTCCACCTATAAATAGGTACACCCTCGGGGAATATAGGCATAATGTAAAACTGTATGAAAGTAAATATTATAATGTTATCAGAAAAGGAAAACGTATTATATTTTACCATTTCCGTGATTTGTTTGACAAGCCCCGGTGAAGGAGTGAGTCCTCCTTCTGTGAGTGAGCTGCATACTTCTAGCTCTTCCGCTCCGCCGTGAATTGCGTTTATTGCAGACTCTAAACTGTCTATACAAACCTCTAACATCGTCTGGAAAATAAACAACTTATAACTTGTCTGTCCCGGAGGACGGAAGACATTAGAAGTAAATGGATATCAGATTTGGGAGTATGGTCGACCTGTGTACTTAGCTTTTCGTCGGAGATCAAGCATGAAATAGTTTAGTTTTAATCCGCTAGATGGCGAACTATCCTGGTTTATGTATGCAATCGATAGATGGCGCTGAATACGAAAATGCCACCCAGAAACCCTCATCTCTGGTTGTTTATACGATACATACTATATATAGATGGTGCTGAATCCGCTGCCACGCTCGCTCAGGGAGCGGAAATTGTACTAAAAACAGTCTATGTCAAAACCGTAGACAGAGGTCGGTACTGTGCAGTACTGTCTGTGTTTGTCACAGACTACAATTAATAGAAAGAGTAGTGTTGTTTGAAAAGTCATCAAACCAAAAACTAAAACTTCTTCTACACTTCTATTATACGGAGGAATAAAAGCTTAACTCAACGTGTTACGAGTTTTTGACTGACGGAATAAATTAAAAAACTCACGATAAAATTAAAGATGATCAACGAAGCAGTTATCGAATTTTAATTGTTTCTATTGATGAATCAGTCTGATCCACGTCCAACGTCCAATGATCCAATCAACAATCCAACCTCTTTGAATACAACCAATCCGTATTTAAGGATATTTGACAATGACAAATAGAAAACCTGTGCTGCCAACGCATCTGTCCTCATTCTACTAAAATGGTGAGAAAAGCTCCCAAATAACATATTTGTGTATATTTTGCTCAGTATTAAATTAAATACTTTGCAAATATTGTTTTTAAGGTCCCGTAGTAAAACAAGGTAACCTTATGGAAAGAAAAAACGCAAATAAAATACGTTTATTTGCGGTAAACCTGACGCAAAAGAAGAACACAAAATAAAAAAGAACAAATAAGTATAATTACTTAATTAGTGAGTATAGTTTCTGTCTGTCTGTCCGTGGTTAAAATAGGTTAAAAACTGAAAGCTCATATTAGGTGGCAGCACAGTAATACGTCTTTAAACCGCCATTGTTATGTTTATGTTTACTTTTGTGTTGATCACAAATTATACGAAAACTAGATAAATATGAATGAGACTTGGAGTGTAGCACTACTAAAAGATAAGCTAAGGATAGGGCAAGCGTCTTCCACTGGTAAAAAAGCAGCTATAGTGGAAAAGTCAATAAATTATTAACGTTTTATAATTTATTTCGTGTTTGTTGACTTTAAGTTCGTTTTTTGTTAAAGACTCGAGGCATATGATAGAAATAGCCTGATCAGTGTTGAAAACTAAGGCATGATCTTATTGACTAATACATGACAATATAAACACACACATACTTTACTATAATTTACATAATATCACATCACAAGTGCCTGTACCAGTATGTAATGAAAACAAACTTATTTCTCTTTGGAGCACCGCCTGTACACGACTTTCTCCCATAAGTCTTCAGGTTTAAAAAAGATAGCACATAGTCTCGATGAAATATCGGGTTCCAAATTTTTTTCGGAGAGCTTTCTCCCAGTTTCTTTTTATAACATCTTTGACAAATACATGGGTCCCCGTATTTTTGCAGTAAACAGCTGCGCAACTGGGCTAAATAAAGAATTATGCGTAAAAGAAGTCGCTTGTTTACAAAAAATGTATAGCTAGCGGTCAAATTATTTGTTGAGCCCCTGACTCAGTGGCTCAAAAAATATCGATTTATGAGCTCGTTCACACACGTCCGTGTCCGGGCCGCCGCCGCCGACGGAGCATCAGTGCTTGCCATAGAGTATAGTAATAGATTGGTGCCTGCCTTGTGTGTGCCACGGCCTCGTCACGTCCCGGGAACGGCCCTATTATGTTTGGATAGACCTTTAGTATACCATGCTAAAAGCTCAGATACGAACACAGACCACATGTCATTGGGCACGTCACAATTGTAGCGATAAATTCTCTCTTTGAGGAGTGGCTAGAGAGGCGCCACGGTGTCCTCGCCTTCCGCCTGATGCAGGTCCTCACCGGACACGGTTGTTTCGGAAGATTCCTGTTCAGGATAAGGCGGGAGGAAACGCCCGGGTGTCACCGTTGTGAGGATCGCCCGGAGGATACGGTGGAGTATACGGTGGGGGTATGCCCGGCTTGGGCGGAGCATCGCCGTGTCCTCGTGGAGATGATCGGCGGCAGTGATCTCTCTCGTCCGGCCCTGGTCCAAGCCATGGTACGGAGCGAGCATGCGACATGGGACATGGGAGCCATCACCTTCTTCTGCGAAGCAGTAATGCTCGCGAAGGAGGAAGCGGAACGCGTGAGGGAGAGGCAAATATTGCGTTCTCACGGCCTTAACCATCACAGGAGACGCCCAGGGCGTCGAGAGTCGCAGGCCGATACCGTAGGCGCGGGCTTGCAGATGGTGAGCAATGGGTAGTCGCCATCTGATAAGGACCAGGCCCGGGTCGACGATGCGTTGTGTTCCACGCCCACCTCAAAGAGATGTCAGCAGAACTGACGGGGTCCGTTAGGGCCGATGCCTGCCGGGGTTGCGGTTAATGTCCGAAAGGGTTACCGTGGCCCCTGACAATATAGGCAACTGAAGAAAGAGCGGGAGAAGTTATTTAACAATTTCCCACCCAAAAAAAAAACATGTAATTGTCATCAAGCACCGACTTCAATTTTAAATAGGTTAGACGGTTAGCAAGCTGTGATGCCTCTATTTGATTACTTAAGGGCTTGATACATGGCAGTCAACCGTGTCCCTAACAGAGGTGACCTTGATTGGCAACAGTCGAAGCTGTTTGAAATTTCGTCGTAAACCACCAACTCCACGGTTGTAAACCACCAAGGTCACCTCTGTTGGGACGCGGTTGACTGCTGTGTAGCAAGCCCTTTAGTTAGAGTCTGTCTGTCTGTATGAAAGCTGAGAGTGATTTTTTCACGCTTTCATAAATTGACAACACTGCTGCAAGTGTCACATGTTAGAGATGGGTTGTAACAGGTTAAACACGATATCTGTTAGAGTCTGGCAAACTGGCAAACGAAAGTAGACACTCGATTTATATGCAAACATTTTATAGGGCAATGCTATACTAATGTCAACCTTAATTTGCCAAAACAAGATGAAGTGTTGTTGGCGATTGTTGTGATCTTGATACAGCATTTATTAAAAAATAAAAAATGACAAAACAGTGACTCTTTTGAATCTTTTCACACGGAAGTTTTAGATTCAGATTTTGATTATGGTATTGTATGGGTACGGTATTATTTAACCAAAATTATTATAGAATATTGTTACTTCGTCTGAATAAAAATACGTCTTTAGAATACCTAAAGATACCTAGGGATTTTTAGAAATGTCAAGAAACGTCTCTTTGATTTGGTTCATAATACGTAGCATGATTTTAAATAAATAATTCTAAAGTATCAAATTAGGTTATTCCAGGTATGTCATACTAATGTTGGGGATGCTATGCTGATGTTTTTTAAATTTACCGCGCTTTTTCAGTCTCTACTTTCGTTTGCCAGACTCTATCACTGTTACTGTTACACAAAAATAACAGATCCAAATATCTGTTATTAAATAACAGCCTGTTATTTTTGTACGGACGATAAATACGTATTTTAATATCAATTGAACATCTTCTTTATTTCTATTCGTTTTATGTTTGTTTTACAATGGTAACTGGTCAGTAACAGGTAACATGACCTAATTTAGCAGTCACTTTTTCGTAAGTGTTTGTTCATGTAAGACCACCAACTGTATTTTAGGGATAATGAATACTAAGTGATACTACTTTTAGGGTCTGTTATTTTAAGTAACAGATATGTTATATTGTTAGGAACAATTGTTATTTGTCATTTTTAAATATCTGTTATTCCTACCTGTTACGATAAATACGCCTCATTCCTACAAATAAAATAATTACTATTTTCCATAGTTGATCCGGGGATACACGACGTATTTTTTTCTTTTTCACAGACTGGGTGAAATTTCGTACAGAAACCATACACCTTTATTTTATTTCGATTAGTAAATTGTGTACATTTTATATTTAGGTTTTTCTAAACCACACCAAAAAAAAAATAATTTTAATGTAACAATATTAGATTGATTTGAAATACTACAGATATTGGTTTTTAAATATTTTAGAACGTAATGCCACTTGGCCAAATAGTGCTATGTTCAGAATGGTTTGTTCCTTTTGACATTTCGAGTTCGATGTAAAAGGACACGCGAACGTAGGCAAAGTATCGCCAGCGTTCGCTTTCTTATATCAGGTATTCAGATTTTCCTCATTGTTCGGTAACAATTCACAAGATCAAATATTTTTCTGAAGTGAACCGACACTGACCATTTCATAATAAATAATTATTCACGTCCTAGAAATTGAGGTTATATCGAAGTCTGTGCCACATATCGGACGGTTGTTTTCGTATATTTTCAATTAATTGTGCCGAAAATTTGGTGCTAAATTGTGGTTTTTTGGTAAACAGTTATGTCTCGACATAGACACCATGAGGAGACTGACAAACTCACGCGTATCGCTATCGTGAATGCGGATCGCTGCAAGCCGAAGAGATGCAGGCAGGAATGCAAGAAAAGCTGCCCCGTGGTGCGTATGGGCAAGCTGTGCATCGAGGTCACGCCCAACGACAAGATCGCCACCATCTCCGAGGAGCTGTGTATCGGATGCGGTATTTGTGTCAAGGTAAAACTATCCACAATGTTTTACATTTTTGCTGAACAATGTAAACACTTGGTGACTTCCGCATGTGCCACTCTTAGGTAAAACACAGACCTGTTTTTAGCTTGAAGTAAAGTATGCAGGATAGTTACTGTATATTTGTTTATTTTATACTAATAGGAAATCTTTCTATTATTTTGATAACATTATTTGTGACCTTAAGGCAACATGTCTACACAGAATATACACATTCTAATTTAAAAATATACTAATTACCAATAACTTTTCAGAAATGCCCCTTTGACGCGATCACCATTATCAACATCCCATCCAACTTGGAGAAGCATACCACTCACCGGTACTCAAAGAACTCCTTCAAGCTCCATCGCCTGCCCATCCCTCGGCCAGGTGAAGTGTTGGGTCTGGTCGGTCAGAATGGTATTGGCAAGTCAACCGCACTGAAAATTCTTGCCGGAAAACAGAAGCCCAACTTGGGACGTTTTGCTGTAAGTTGTATGATTTAAATCATTCAAGCTTACTATTTTTTGATGTTGAGTAGTAAATTGAAACTAATTTCAATGTCACTAAAGTTTAACAGCTAAGCAGGTTAACCTTATAAATTATGCTTGTCACCTGTTATCTGTCAAGTCAGAAAGTAGTAACATTCCAGTTCCATAATATTAGCATGTTGTTACATTAACATAATGACCTTATTTATCTCAAAGCTTGCAAATGCATCAATATGGATCAAAAGAAAGACACTATCTTAACAAAAATTGAATTCCCTGATTGATGTAATCTGTTTTAACCTATAGTTTACTTGTCATTGAGGAAAATATAAAATATCAGATAAGCATTGTTTATGGCATTAATTATGTATGGATGCTTATGCTATGCAATAAGGTCTTAAACCAAATTGGTTCATAGTTCTGTTGTCTATCTGTTTGTTTGTTTGTAATGAATAAACTCAAAAACTACTAAACCAATTTTAAAAATTCTTTCACCTGTGTAATGCTATATTATCACTGAGTGACATAGGCTAGAATTTATAAAGATATCACGCGGACGAACCCGCTGGCGGAAGCTAGTAACAATGTTATGAAGAGAAAAGATTTGTATTATGGTTTGTAATGAATAAACTCAAAAACTCCTGGACTGATTTTAAAAATTCTTTCATCAGTAGAAGGCTATATTATTACTGAGTAACATATGCTATAATTTATAAAGATATCATGTGGACAAAGCTGCTGGTGAAGGAGAGTAATAATAAGATTGGTGTCCTCTAGTCAAATCATTTATTTCAATAGAGCACCTTTTTTTGGGTGGGAAATTATCAAATAACTTCTCCCGCTCTGGGTGGAGCGGGAAGGCGTGTCAGACTCTTACTGAATAAAACCCACCCATGTTCCTTCAGTTGCCATATTGCTGGGGGCCCCAATCTCCCTTTCGGACGTCTTCGCAACCCCGGCAGGTATCGGCCCCAGCGGACCACGTCAATAAGGCACCTAAAAGGCACTTTTGAATGTCAAAATTTACAAGAAAATAAAATTGATTTACAATCCACCTTTTAGAAAGGGGTTTCTAAAAGGTAGTTTCCTATACAGAAGAATGGGCAAGAAAATCAGTAGTTTCCTTCTTTTTTTAAATGGTTTTTATACATTATTTATTTATATGTGTCATATTTCTATCAGGACCCTCCAGACTGGCAAGAGATTCTGTCTCACTTTCGCGGCTCTGAGCTGCAGAACTACTTCACGAAGATCCTCGAAGATGACCTAAAAGCCCTGATCAAGCCTCAATATGTGGATCAAATCCCTAAGGCCGTCAAGGGTACTGTCGCTCAACTCCTTGACAAGAAAGATGAAAGGAAAAATCAGACTGAAATCTGTAGAATGTTGGGTAAGTTAACTTATTTAAAGACCAAATGCACGCACCATATGGATTTGTGTCTGCAGTGCAGAACCTAAGTGCATGCCACGTGGTGCGTTACGACGTCTCATCTTGTAGTAACAATTATCAATACCAGAAAACATTTTACACTTGTAACCTACTTTTGACAATGGTTTCGCCCCCGTTGAGAACGAAAATTATCCCACAGGAATGTGGTACAGGGATAAAAAGTATCTTATATCTTAACCCAAGTCATAGTTCTACCTATGTGCCATATTTCATCCAAATCTGTTTAGTCGTTTTAGCGCGAAAGCGTAACAAACAAACTCACTTTCGCATTTATAATATTAATTAGAATATAAATATTATGGATTTTACTGTAAAATAAATAAACATTCCTTGATGTTCTGCTCAGATCTATCCCACATTCGCGACCGTGAGATCGCCGCGCTATCTGGTGGAGAACTGCAGCGTTTCGCTTGCGCCATGGTGTGCATCCAAAATGGAGACATCTTCATGTTCGACGAGCCGTCCTCTTACTTGGATGTTAAGCAGCGCCTTAACGCTGCCCGCACAATTCGGTCGCTCATTCATCCTGACAAGTAAGTCCTGTTATTAATCTGCATCATATATAAGTAGGCACTTAAAACAACTTAGACAAGAGAGATTTCCAGAAAATGGGAGACAAAAATAGTAAACTAACAATGCTGCCAACAAAATTCTGATGGGATTCAGGATTCTAACAACTTCTGGCAGTTACTTCATCTTCTTCAAGAGGTGGGCCCAGCCACTTCTTCTATAATCTTTTTGATCCACCCCAGAATTACAGCCAACCATTTACTATACAATACAATAGTGGTATGTTATAACAGCATAACCCACGATAAATCATTGCTGTGCTCTAGGATTTACTGAATATTTATATTTCTTGTTTGTCCAGATTCATTATCGTAGTGGAGCACGACTTGTCAGTATTGGACTATTTGTCTGACTTCATTTGCTGCCTGTACGGCGTACCCGGTGCTTACGGTGTTGTGACTATGCCATTCTCTGTTAGGGAAGGTAAGCTTTTCGATAATAGAAATGCAGTAATCTTATTCAGGTTAAACAAAATGTTTAATCCATTTTATTTTTAGGTATTAATATATTCCTTGATGGGTTTGTACCCACTGAAAACATGAGATTCAGGACTGAATCGTTAGTTTTTAAAGTCGCTGAGTCTGCCAATGAGGAAGAGGTAAGTTGAGCACAATCAAAAAACATATTTTTTTAAAGGTTTATGTTATGAGTATTTAAATTGTTACGCCCTTTATTATTTTAACAGATCAAAAGGATGAATCATTATGAATATCCTGAAATGTCGAAGAATATGGGTGACTTCAGTTTGAACGTACACCCTGGTGAATTCTCAGATTCAGAGATTCTGGTGTTGCTTGGAGAGAATGGTACTGGCAAAACTACATTCATTAGAATGTTAGCCGGCAATTTGGAGCCCGATGACGGTATGTTTCAACCAATTTTCTAAAATGATACACGTTTTTGTTAGGATCCCCAATTTATTTTTTGGACACGTATCCGAAACTGTTTTTGTACAACAAATTAAATAGTAATGGCAACACCGAGCAATGAAATGTCAAATTTGTGAAAGTTGTCAAATTGTCAATAGGTTTCAGTTTTGTTGTAAAAAATTCTTAATTCAACAGATTTACGTTTAATCCAAGCTTTTACTGTGATATTTAACCGAAAAGAATCGCTTACTTTGAATCTCCAATAAATATGCGTTATATAACAACGTAGACATTGTTTGAAAAATGAGGTTATAGGTGTATTGCATTAAGTGTATTTTAATGAATTTAGACATAATTAAGCTATTGAAATGGCTAGAACTGAATTATTTGATTTATTTTTCCACCCCATTTTTCAAAAATGTTTAAAACACGCGGAATCCTGTGCTACAAACGAAGGTATGACATAAAAATGTTTGACCATAAAAGTCAATATTTGTAGATTCGTTGTCGACGTACCTATTTGTTTATCAATTAATGGTGATTTGCGTGCAAATATATAATAAAGTATATGTCATAGGTTATTTTTACATTTGTAAAACACTTTGTAACTGTTCTTTTTAAACTTCACAATGTTATGTTACTATTGAAAACAAAAGAAAGCATGCTGACAATGTAGCATCATTTAATTGAAAAGGACCTAACATTCCACACAACATATTTTTTCCTTAGCCATTAACTTTTAGGCCTGTATTACAGAACCACACTCAAAAGTCCAGCATTACTTAAAACTAGTCTTAAGTAATACGTGAGCCTTATTGTAGTCATTGTAAAGAGTTGTCCACAGTCTACCATATCAGAAATTAAGTAAATGCTGTTACTTAGTGATTCTTTTCCACATATTATTCAAAGAATAAAATTATTTATTACAAGAGAAAGAGCATGACATGCAGACAAACTATGTGTGGTGCCTTGCCAAACCACACTGATGCACAAAAGCGTATTCTGCAAGGCTCCACATATTTTTATTAAGCTACCATTAAAATTAGGAAAAACAAATGATAGTCTTGTAAAAAACAACTGTGGATTTTACTTTTGCAGAAATGTTTATACTCAATTAATTAATGTTTTGAAGACTAGAATAGACTCATTAGATTTGGACCTTCTTTCGTTTTTACTACATCTGTGTGTACCTAGTTCCTACCTTATACTTCTACTGCCTCATTGGTCTAGTGGTCACAAACGCTACTGCTGAGCATGAGGTCCTGGGTTCAATTCCTCGGTTGGGTAAAGTGTTATTGGGCATTTCCATCTGGAATTTCTCAGTAGCAGCCCGAAGTCTGGATTTGTGCCCGATGGTGGCAATTGGCTTGCCCCCTGCAATATGGGTCTTAAACATTAACTGGTGAAATGTGGGTGTATTATGGGTATACCTCTGCCTCAACCTTTGGGGAAACAAGGTGTAATGTTATGTTATTTTTATTTTCTTATTATTGTACACCCAAAAAATTAAAAAAATTGTCTCCAGGTTCGGGCCAGCTACCACAGCTGCACATTAGTTATAAGCCTCAGAAGATATCCCCCAAATCTCAGGGGCTAGTACGGCAGCTGCTGCATGACAAGATTAGAGATGCTTATATTCATCCACAGGTATTATTAACATTTATAAGGAAAAAATATTTGAAGATACTGTAGAAACATTGGACTTTTATCTATTCATTTATTGCATACTAGCTGCGCCCCGCGGTTTCACCCGCATTAGTCTCGATCCTTTGAAAATATCGGGATAAAAAGTATCCTATGTCCTTCTCCGGGTCATTGTTTACTCATATGCCAAGTTTCATCCAAATCCGTTCAGCTGTTTTTGCGTGATGTCGTGACCAAGGGGAATAGGGATTCATTTTTATATATATAGATTGAGACTGTCTATTGAGCTACTACAGTTTAATTAGGTTTCAGTATGTCCAAATGAAAAACAGAACCCTTGAAGAAAGAAGTGATCTCATCACTTGCCTGTGTAGCTGATTGTCACAGTCAATTTGCTCCGAATCTACTGGACCACTTTAGTTGAAATTTGGTACACATATGGATTTCTGTGAGCCAAACAGAATGTGTGACATAAATAAATGAATTTTGAATATGGGGTCACTTTTCAGGGGCAAATAGGAAAATTAACAAATTACATATCAAATGAAAGGGCTTGTTGTGGGCATCCCAAAGTTTTTTTTACTTTTATATAGTTTTAAAATAAATACTTCTGAAGATATTTAAGAAAATTAATGAAAATTTACCACACCTCTACATATCTTGGAAACTACAGAACCTAAAATTTTGAAAAAAATAATGGAAGAGCATATTTTATTCTTTATTATACAGGATCAAATGAAATTAGCTGGCAAAACTTCACAGACGTGATGGATATCGATATCTTAACACGATGTTACCGATTTTCTCAACTCATACTTCAAGTAACAACACTCAGCAGTCGCTGGCCCTCCAAAAAAACTCAATCACAAAGCATTTATTTTAATCAAACCATTTACAGGCACTTTTGAATTGTCAAAGAGTAAAAAACGTACATCTATATGGAGAAGAAAGGGCAATAAACTCCAACACTCTTTTAAATATATTAATTAAAAAATTCTGGATACATTATTCTTGTTGCTTCTTTATGTGAGAACGATGTAAAAAAGCAAACATTTCAAAATATAAGATTATAAAAAAACCCTGGCAGATAAGAGATTAGATCCTTTTTTAATTTAATTTTCTGTGTTTAGATATTAATATCCGTCACGGCTGCACAGTTTCGCTAGCTATTTTAATTTGACCCTTTATGGAAACCACATAGAAGAATTTTTGTATATTAAACTAGATAATAGATACTAGATAGATGTTAGAATGCCCATATAATTTTTATATCCCTGGGACATGCAGTATGTATTGCAAAAATAGCCACAACATATAAAAAAGAAATATGCCTTTTTACAAGAGGCTCATTGCTCATTCTTCAAAAAAAACATCTTGAGAAAAACAATGAAATACTAATGTATCCGTTTTTTGCCTTCCAGTTTATCACAGACGTGATGAAACCAATGAAGATAGAAGAAATAATGGACCAGGAGGTTCAGAACCTATCTGGTGGTGAGTTGCAGCGAGTAGCACTGGTGCTCTGTCTCGGCAAGCCAGCTGATGTCTACCTCATTGACGAGCCCTCTGCCTATCTAGACTCTGAACAGCGTTTGGTTGCTGCTAAAGTTATTAAACGGTGAGTTTGTTATTATAGGGTAGGAAAACAACATTTTGAGGATAAGATGTATTTATTTGGTAAATATAATGGATATGAAATTCATACATACATAAACTCACGCCTTCCCATGGGGGTAGGCAGTGTCTACAGAACGCCACCTGCTACGATCCTATGAAGCTCAGTTTTACAATAAATAGCCACATATCTAAAAGATCTTGGAAGAAGAAGCAGAAAATTTATAACTTGTAAAAAAAAAACTAATTAACAATGAATCATACCAGTTGACATGATATTTGGTTTGGTTTTATTTTTTTTATGCATGAGACTCTCAAAACATTTTTCCAGTAACTAATTTCATCTTCGTTTCTGCAGGTTCATCCTCCACGCGAAGCGTACCGGCTTTGTAGTAGAGCACGATTTCATAATGGCGACATACTTAGCGGACCGCGTCATCGTGTTCGAAGGCACGCCCTCCTCGAATGCCACTGCGCACGCGCCGCAGTCGCTGCTCAACGGCATGAACAAATTCTTAGAGCTGCTCGGCATCACCTTCCGAAGGGACCCTAATAACTTCAGGCCGAGGATAAACAAACACTCTTCCGTAAAGGTTAGTACTGCAAACCTAGATTTATAAGGGCTATATTCCTACGAATCCGTGCCCTGCCTGTGAGGGAAGTACCCCAGCCGTGTACTCACGAAAATATGCGTTCATGCTATCTGAAATCATTTATACACGTTCGTGTCAGTACCGGCGCCGTGCCAGAGCTTCAGTAAATGTGAGTGTGAAAAGACCACAGCCTGGCTTCTTGACATCCCTCATACGTCACGCATGTGTACTTAGATTAGACTATAATATACCTACAGCGATGTATAAGCACGGAACAGTATTCTCCGGGACGCTGGCTACTACCATAGAATTGCTCAAGGCAATAAACCCTTTTTGAAAGTCCATGCACTGCTGTCCCATAAAGCAGTTCTTACTTTTTCAACAAGGTTGGTCCAGCTGTGAAGACTGAAGATAACAACAGCCATAACAACTGTCTTAAGCATAAGATTTGTTATATTTAAAAATATTGACAAAACTAATAAAATGTTTATTTTTATTACAGGACATAGAACAGAAACGAGCAGGCCAATACTTCTTCCTGGAAGACTAGTGCTAAAGACAACTGTATTTATATATATATTGTATCTGTCACAATGGTGATGGCTTGCCACCCATGTATTTCCAATTAAATGTATTACTGTAATAAATCATGTTTTATACAACCAGCCATTCATATTATTTTGGTGATAGTGACCATACTTGGCTAACATATCGTGAGTATCCAAGAGGCTCGACTAGTTAAAAAGCTGCTTAATAACAACTGCATGCTCAAACGTTTTTATAGAAGACCAATGACCAGTAGAGATCAGAATTGCAAAAAAAGCCATATTTAAGTAGTCGGGAAGAACATACCCTGAGGACCGAAGTTTTGCTTCTATTGGTGGGTCTGAAGTATTATGGGTGAAAATCACATGGAAACAACCACTCTGTGGGTCCCAAACAGTAGTAAACGGACTTCGCGGCAAGCCCACGAAATGGCGTTATAAACTAAACTCCGATGTAAGAGCATTCATAACCGCATACACTTTCTCAATGGGTACCCGGTGCTGAATACCCAACATGCCGCCGGTGTGTGCGTGTGTGAAAGGAACTCTGTGGCGGCATGTACATCGCCACATGCAAACTGCGCATCAAAGACCTGACGTCACACAAATCCTGCATCGCACAAGCATAGTTTCCCGCGCGATCAACATATATATAACATTCCGACAACTATTATTGGGCAGTTACCCGCTAGACACGACACCCGTTTGGTCGGAGGATCAACCCTTTTCTATAGCCTTGAGTGAACTTTACACCCTGTTCCCTCATAGCTCTATAAGTCCAATGCCTCGATCTCGAAGTCAGCGGGCAGCGGGGCGGCGGCGGCGGCAGCGTGGCAACGCATAGTTTAATATGGAACCGCTCACTCCCCGCGCTGCTGCCTTCGAGGCCAGTTACATATAAATCTATACATTTGAACTCGCCGCTGCCGCCACCACCCCGCTGCCTCAAGCTTCGTGCGGACTGGAGATATTACTACTCGTCGGATCCCTAAAGGTAGTTTGGTTGGACCGACATTTATACCGATCAAATCAAATTAAGTATTTTAATTCACATTAACCTACATGGGCTTTCTCCCCGGTTCTAGTTGGTTGTTTCCTATAGAGAAGAGCCGGCAAGAAACTCCACGCTTACTCTTTTAAAAATAATTGTCTTTACTCCAATTTAAATTAGTTATGGGAGGACAGTATAAGCTGGTCAATAAGTACCAGGTACTCTTCGAACCATCTGCGAGTCTACAAGGCCTACAACGTTCTCACATTTACAAAATAGAAAAAAAATCTATATCTACTCCATTTTTAATCGACGTCCAAAAGGTTCTCAAATCGATAGTTTCTTTTTTTTTGTATGTTGCGCGATTACTCCGCCAATTATGAATCGATTTTGACGATTCCTTTTTTGTTTGGTAGGTCACACTCACACTTCAGAGGTGTTTTTGAGTTAGCTTCAATAATACGTATTATTTCCTACTTTATTATGTGGATGATATAATAAGTTCCTGTCACTGTTATTTACATAGCAACTAAAAAGTGAAAAAAAGTTTTACAAAAAAAAAAATCACGGACTTCCAAAAAAAGCACTCCAAAATGAAAAATAATTTATTACACTTACTATAATAATTTTTTTCACTTTGTAGTGTTTTTTTTGAATGTCGGTTGCTTTTTTTTTGTTTTTTTTTTTTGTAATAAGTTTTTATGGTCCATCGTTATTTGTCTAATGTCATAATAACAGTAGACAAATATCGTCTAATAAACTCCGCTATTTCACAATAATACAATGCGTTTAGCATTTACATTTAAAAAAATACTCTAAAGTGCAGTCATTTCAACATTAAGACATTCATTGTCATTTTAACTATCGTTATTTAGCTGTTGTTTTTCTACTGCTATTATAATTGGAGTATATACCTATAAGTAAAAGATAAATAAAACATTAAAAATCTTTTATGTAAACCTGATGACATGATTTTCATTGCAACTGTAACAAGTGCATGATCTATCCCATGCATGCATAATGATTGACTTTCATTCCACTCAAAAATTACAAAGGTGGACGACAAAAATTATTTGTTTGACATAAATAAGGCATTATCGACATGACAAACGAAAGAAAAAGTATTTATTGCGACTTGCACTGGAGATCACAAATTAAACTTTACAACTAACTAAACAAAAATATAACAAAGTAAAATGAAAGCAGAAAGTCCTGTACGATGCCAAAAGGCTCCTATCTCAGCATGAAGCTGCGACAAATGAGTGGCGAAAAATAAGTGTCGCAGAACTGGTATTCTGATAGTAGTGATGGAAAACGAATTGATAAATAGCCATGAAATTATGGGTCAGCGCTATGGACTTACCTATTAAAGTGACTATTGTCATCTAGCAATTACCTGTAATTGCTGTAAAGATCTACTTACTTTTTATCCAGCCCATTATTGTCTCTCAGTCCCACTGCAGGGCCAAGGCCTCTTCTCATATAGAGAAGGCACGAGCATTGATCACCACGGTGGCTCAAGACGGGTTGGCGTTTTTGGACTCGTATTACTTATAAGTCCAGTACCCTAATTAGGTAAAAAGTTTTCGTAAACGATTAAGACTAACGTTTCGTTATGAAAGTTCAACAACATTCATTGCGTTATTTACGTTGTTGAGCAGATTTTTTTTTCCAACATATAAAGCAATGGATTAGTAATTTGTTTTAAAACGATTCATATTCTGTCTGATCGTGTATTACGCAATTATGGTACAGGTTTCTTCACGATGTTTTCCTTCACTGATGTCAGTAATGTACAAGATAAACTTAGAAAGTACTACCGAAGAAACGCATATCTATACACCGTAAGGACTATTTCTGCTTGCAGCGCTCGGCCGCTATAGAAAGCGACCGTTAAACAGATGTGGTTATCGTGTTCACGGGATTTTGTTTTCAAACTGATTAGATATGCGTTTCTTCAATAGTACATATGAGTTGAAGTCACTGTTGCTACTTGCCCGGATTTGAACCCCGAACCTCGAGTATGAGAGGCGGGGCCTTAACCACTGGGCCATCACGACTTACTTAAATATACAAAATTAACTTAATATTTGTTTCATATCGGTATCCTATTAATCCTATAGATAACTCGATTCGAACACAGTACAATTACAATGCACACATTCGTGCATATTGTACCTAAACAGGTTATGGCACGCGATACTTCCATTAAATTAATGACTACGGTATGTATAACCCCATTTTACCGCGTAGGTACACATTCTAGTTACTTACCTACACAATGGTAATGAATAGGTCAACGGTGGTTTTCCAGGTAATGACACCACATATTGATCCAAAACCAATTTCGCGTGAATTCATAAGGTAGGCACAGAGCGTTCCCTTTTTTTCTCGTGGGGAAATCCTCATCGTATCCTCAGTCTGGAGACAATCAATGAAGCTATGTCGGGCTTGTACCAACCAAAACATCATTGTGTTGTTCCTGTTATCATAACTCAGAAGCGCGTTATATAATTCTCGCACACAGGTACTCTGCTTTCCAAGGTGCGAGAGCACGCTAACCACGACTAAAGCCTCATGCCGCTGAAATTAGTCAACAAAACACATAGATTTTATATTTCTATGCAGTACTGAGACTGCCTCGTTGGTCTTGTGGTCGCAAGCGCTACTGCTGAGTATGAGGTCCTGGGTTCGATTCCCGGGTCGGGCAAAGTGTTATTGGGTTTTTCTATCTGAAATTTCTCAGTAGCAGCTCGGAGTCTGGATTTGTGCCCGGTTGATGGCAATAGGTTCGCCCCCTATTACATGGGACTTAAACATAACTGGCGAAATGTGCGTGTGCCTGCTACAGGGACACCTCTGCCCAACCCTTCGGGGAAAAAAGGCGTGATGTTATGTGTTACTTAGACACTCCGTAATTGGACAAGGACGGTTACCGCAGGGGTTCATCGGTTCTCAAAATAAAATCCCCATTCTAAATTTAGGTAGGTATCTATATCATCGTAGCATAATCAGCCTATAACGTTCCCACTGCTGGGTTCTCTCACAGCTTCCTCTCTGTGAGAGGAAGTGGGGTGTAACGTAATCCGCCATGCAGTGAGAGAGAGAGATGTCACATCACATGACTTCGAATTTTTGGTTCTGGACATTTAAGGTCTTTACCTATGAAATTGCCGTTTTTCATGAAATAAGTTAACGCCCTTGTTTCTCTATATTTTTTATTTTTATTAATCAAAGTAAATCAATGCATTTTGCCAACGTAGCTTATTGATGACCTTTTTGAAAAAGTAGCTGGATGGGAGGCAACAAGTTTTTCAAAAGCATTTTGAACTTCCTCTCGGTTATTGAATTTTTTCCCCGCCAAGAAGTTATCCAAATTCTGGAAAAAGTAGAAGTCTGTAGGGGCAAGGTCTGGTGAGTACGGTGGATGACGGAGAACTTCCAAACCCAGCTCTTGTAACTTGAAGACCGTCTGCTGTTCAGTATGAGGTCGCGCGTTGTCGTGCAGAAGCAGCGGAGCCGAACGATTGACCAAAGCTGGTTGGAGATGTGCGAACTTCAGTTCTTCACAGTACACATCTGCAGTAATGCTCATCCCGTTTGGTAAGAAGCTGTGATGAATGACACCGGCGCTAGACCACCAAGCAGTGACCATCACTTTTTCAGGGGTCAGTTTTCGTTTGGGGCATTGTTTAGGTGCTGAACCAGGATCTAACCAACTTGCTGAGCGCTTCCGATTGTCCAACAGAATCCATTTTTCGTCGCAAGTAAAAATGTGGTTCAATATGCCTTCGTTTGTGTGCCTGTTGAGCAGTGCAAGGCTTAACTCGACGCGTGCTTCGCGCTGGCGATCATTCAATTCGTGGGGCACCCATTTGTCAAGCTTTTTTACCTTGCCAATTCGACGCAAATGGACCAATATTGTTTTGATGCTAACATCGAAAGCTTTTGCTAATTTAGCTGTAAATTGAGAATCATCAGCTTCCACAATCGTCTTTAATTCGTCATTGTCGACTAAAGTTTTCGGTCGACCACGGGGTTCATTTCTTAGGTCGAAATTTCCAGAAAGGAAGCGGGCAAATCAATAACGGGTGGTGGGATTGTTAGTAGTGTTCGCTCCATATACGAGTACGTCGTTGATGTTGCGTGCCGCTTCTGGCGCTTTGCAACCACGACGGTACTCTGACTAATTACAAATGACTAATTTTCAAAAAAGAGTTCTTTATTTTAAAAATAAAAATAATTTGAACTTAGAATTCTTAGCGAAAAAAGAAAAAAAATGGACTTAAAGTAGCCAGTACGGCAGAACGGCAATTTCACAGGTAAAGACCTATTATATTTCTTTACCGTTTTGAGAGCAGTGCATGAGTTCGATCCCACAACTTACGACACGTCGTAATATCGTATCAGTTCTCATCTCTAATGGTGATGATGACTAATATAATATTAGCATAAAACAGTGTATGACAGAATGCTAATATAGACTGTAAATTTCAAGAACAATGTCGCGTCTGCTTTCTAATTACGCGATTATCACGCGCCGCCGGGTGACTTTCGAAGAAAATATGCTCTGATAGTGTCAAGATTGTTTACCATATTTTTCATTAGAATTTAGATTAGAAATGAGAACACTTTAGCTTTTAATCTTTAGACTAGGTTCCTCCAGTTTTCAATGTTGATTGATAATAATGATAACACTATGACTATAATGTTGTATTGCAGTCATATACATGGGTGTACCCACGGTGGGGCATGGGCCCCACCCTGGTCCCCGACATAAAGCAAAATATTAGGTTGGTGAAATTCAAAATCACCGCTCGAAACAATGCAGTATCGATGAATCGAGCGCGCGTGCGTAGTTATAGTTTTATCTAGAGAATTTCCTACTACTTTACGAGTTTATTTACTTCTGCCCCACCCATAAAAAAATGCTGGGTACTCCCATGGTCATATACTTGCCGTGGCCTGTACGGGAATCACCGAGTAGAGTAACCTACCTAAAATTGGCCGCTGCAGTTCCTCTGTGGTTGAGGATTCCGGGTGAAGCTCGCTTCCAGATCATCGCTTACCATCAGGTGAGATGCAGACACAAGAGCTTCTGCGTCGTTGTCAAAAAAAAAAAACTATTCGACGAAATGGGGGATTAGGGAGATCCATCCATCTCCTAGTGCGATTGCGGTGCTCCTGAGTTCCTGACCAGACCATGTTTCACTTGCTGAAGTGTCACAAATGTCCGTCTACCTACACTTTCTATGATCGGAAGCGCCAAGGCACATAGGTACAGTTGGTTCCGTCAATAGCAATACGAAAGAACAAGAACAGAGGCAAAACAGTGTATAAAAGTCAACTTTGAGAAAACCCGAACATAAACAGCAGATAAGCTCGAACTCTCAAACCGCGAGTGAAGCTAGATCATTACAAACAAGTTTATTTTAACTCTCATAAATCAAAAAAACAAAAACCGCGAATCATTTACTCCATCTGCTCTTCATCTGTTAATGTAAACTGAATAGTCTAGTCGATTAAAGTATACATACTATAATTGATTCCACTCATACATAGTTGCGTATGCGTATGAATCAGAAGAGAGTTCCTACTACTGACGAATGATCTAATGACCATAAAAAAGATCTGTGACGACACAAGAGTATCAACGGAATACGATGACGCGTATGATGTCTCATAAAAATATAAATTTATTCATTGAGTCAGTTCATTTTCAAACTTTTATGACTGATCAACCTGATGATAGAGAGGTTCCGGAAATTGACAGTTAGAATAATGATAATGGTATAGAATTAGCAGATGATGCACACAGTTACTTTATTATGTAGTTTGCGCTTATTAAAGGAATGCTACAAGGGTATGCAATCGGACCCAGTATTCTTAATATTGATTTTACTACTTGAGGGTTTTTATGTTCGTTTTTCTGAAAATATTCCTTGAACTAGTTATTATTTGTCGAATTTATATTTATCAAAATATAACGCTAAAATAAAAATAGGTACCTATATATTTAATTAATTTCCTGTCTAAATCGAGGAAAACCAAATTGGAAAAGTAAAACCCAGTTTATATTAAATAA
The DNA here is from genome assembly GCA_916610215.1 of Omphaloscelis lunosa. NCBI lineage: Eukaryota > Metazoa > Arthropoda > Insecta > Lepidoptera > Noctuidae > Omphaloscelis > Omphaloscelis lunosa. Next base: position 9,854,258 of record OU744265.1, on the reverse strand, counting down.
TATAATATATTATTTAAAAAGGAATTGTTTATAATTGGCTTCTATCCTTTTGCTGGCCTGCAGTTAATAAAACAAAACAAAATGCAACAGTTATTTTATTTAGTTAATTACAGGAAAACACATTGTAATATGCTTTTGATTGAAGCTTATCCACGGTATCCAATTATAGATTGAAGAGAACTATAACGTACTTATTCAAATTTAAGGGTACCTAGAATATCTATAACTACCTAATAAAATAGTTAGCTAAGCTGCACCTACTCTGGGAATAACTTTCACTTCAAAGAGTCAGGCAACGCGGCCAGACAGTAAAGTGGGATCACTAACCTATGCACATTGCACTACATAACAATAATATGTATATCATCAAATCTGTTGAAGAAACTCGGCTGTAAACTTTCCAATTTGACCGGGGACGGCTATAAATGCCACTAATTAGTATAAAAGATGAGAAAACAAAAGGATCATTTAGGGGAGTATCTATTCAATTGTATAATTTAATAAACGTTTGAAGTATTCAGAAAACAAGGCAATGCGGTAAGCCGTGTTGTTAGAGGCTCCACGGAACCTCGCAAACAACGCGCCGCCGCCGGTAAAGCAACGCTGTGGAGCTGTGGACCTGTGGTGGACGCGGCGTGGTGGTGCGGCGGGGCGGCGCGGCGGGTAGCCGACGGTGATGTCATCGGCTGGCGAATAATACGTGGACCAGGGGTCGGGAGCCTTGGGATCTACATCAAAATATCATCTAAGTAGGTAGGTTTTGTTACTGAAAGCTGGATAGAACCCTGCGATTAAAGAAACCCATCCAAGGTGATGAGATTTAATTAGGTTTAGTTAAATACCTACTCCAAAGAAACTGTGTTCCTGTAACAATTGTATTCTTAGTGTTTGGACGGGCGTTGATAGTTGCGATACAGTTATTAACTTTTCTAGCTCTCTTTGTTTCTATTTTAATTAAGTGTGCCAATTTTTTGTTGGTCCACTTACTCTAGAAGTTGTTAACAGGAAGTCTAATCGTTTAAACTTTAAAATTTGGCTAACCACATTGCTGGACTCAGAATAATTAGGTAGGTACTTATAAAAATAATATCTGATGAAAATGTGTCTGTTCTACCTCTTTATCATGAAAAATTGAGATTTATGACTTATGGGTTTGCCTGATACACACTTTTTGATAAGCCTAATCAATAAATGGAATGGGCTTACAGATACGGGTATCTTTTATTTTGTTATTCGACAACATGTTTTGAGTAGTTACTTATCGTTCAGTTAGTGGAAAAAACGTGTTTATTTGGTTTTTGTATTCAAAAAGCAGCATTCTAGTTAAATCTACAGTAAACCGAGCCAAAGGTTTGTTACCACTGAACGGAGCGAGAGGCGAGAGGGCGACGAACAAAAACGGCTTCGACCGACCTCAACACCGTGTTTCATTCTCTTCGAGCGTATTTCGGAATTCGGTCTGTAGTGATTTGGGTGTGTCGTGTCGCTAACAAAAGTACGTACCATTTTACCGCATTTACCTTGCATTATGCTTTGAAAATGTGCTAGCAAGCTTTGTGGTAACAGTTTAGTGTGTATAAATAACTACTACCTGCAGTAATACAAGTGTAGGTCGATATTTACCGGCAGGCGGTGGCATGCCGTTGTTTGTTAATCGCTAGAAGCCGGTCCGCGTTGATAGCAATTAGTTTTATTTTTAGCGCATACGTGAAAGCGACTGTTTGTAACATTATTTTCTATTCTTCAGGAATCAATCAACATGAGTGGACAACAGTACTACCCCTACAAGGTAAGATATCCACCTACTTACTTAACTACCAACATGGCTATATTTCTCACGGGATGATGTCATCCTTTCAGCGCGAGGTTACCGATAGGCACAAGGTACAAAAATACATTATAATTGGCTATGATATTCATTCCTTTAACGCTAATTTCAAGTCATTATTGCAAGGCAAAAAAGGATTAAAAAAATAAGTTGGTAGAAACAGTTTGTACGCCTTCCCCCAAAAACCGGCAAACTAATCAATTAGTTTATATAGATAGCTATAAAGTATAGGCAGCTTTTATCGTTAGGGGAGCGGGGCGAATCAAGCCCTTTCCGTCCCATGACATGACTAAACCAAACCATGCCAAGGCCAGACATGATATTGACTGCGGGGAGGAAATATCTACAAACAAAAAGATTTATCTACTTAATGACGTAATTCTCGGCCCTGTTTACCGGTTTAATGTTAATTTTTAGTAGGTGTATAAATGATATAGGTAGCTACTTATAAGTATTTTAATATATGCTGCTATGTCTTTCAGTGGAGCAAAAAAGCTACAAACTATATGCTATGCTCATAACGTCATCTTTATAACGAAGCTAAGCTTTAAGTTTGCCATTACTCATCAATGAATACTTTGAATTGATTAGGTGAGCCAAACACTGATGCGGGACTGCGAATACCAATGGCTCATCCTGCCATCTGTAATCTGTAAGATGCCATAATAAATAGACTTGTTTTGACTTCTAGTTACACAATGGTCTGTAGTAAGCTGTTATTATTTAGGTATACATTGTTCGTATCTAAGTAATTTTGCGGGCTAGTTGAACCTTTGAGCTTAAACTTGGAAGATTTTTTGTAAAATGGACCCGATCTTTAGGTCTTCAACACCCCTATACCCAAAACTTATGTTCATATTTATCCCACAGTGCACCCCAACGGTGTACCCAGCGGAGCCCTTCGACCCCGCTGCGGATGCCGAAACCCTGCGCAAGGCGATGAAAGGAATCGGAACCGATGAGAAAGCCATCATCGACGTGCTCTGCAGGCGCGGGATCGTCCAGCGGTTGGAGATCGCCGAGACTTTCAAGACCAACTACGGCAAGGTAAGAAATAAGAGAGAAAAAAATATTCTGCAAAAATGAGACGCACATTAAAAATAGACATAAAATACATAAGTACACTAATTAATACAAAGTAGCCAAAAGCGTCGTACCTAATAAATAAAGAAAACAAAAGTTAAAAGTTAGCTAATGTTAGCTTTTTCTTGTTGACGAATCGATGATACTTTTTAAATAGGGCTGACATGTGAAGGCCGCAGGAATCCACTTGATGCGAGAAGCACAGAAGCGAACCAATCAATGTGGCGACGCTTGGGGAAGGCCTATGTCCAGTAGTGGACGTTTTTTCGGCAGAAATGATGATGATGATGAAGGGTCGAGTAGTCCATGTTAATCGCAGCATCAATGGATTTCATAAGATCCTCAAAAGTGCAGAAGTATGGACACTAGACAATACATCAAGCATAGCTGAAGCTATCTCTGTATTATTCTAACTCAGAACAATAAAACATTGATCTAAGCATTGTGGCCTTTATTTTGTTTTGGCCTCTAGTTTCGGTTGAATGTCAGTGTTAAGATTTTTATCTGACCTCCACAACTCACGTTCCTACTGGGGTATAACATTAGATAGCATCATATGTGTTTTATTGAGTACCGTAGTTAACTAATGGACTATCAACCAGTTTGTAAAGGCTTCCTAAAGGTATGTTACAAAGGAGAGTTTTTCGTCACAATTGAGTTTAACGCCAAGATATGCTTTTCCGTATTTCGCCATGGTGAGATCAGTATCGATTGGCGTAAATTGTATGCATTACAACCTTACCGAGCCCGCCCGAATTATGTAAGTAGATAGCTTTCAAAATCGGACCTTGACGTAAAATTATCGATTCTAAATAAGTACAAGTGGAGTATTTACATGTAGACAAACCGTAATTTTTCCTGAAGTGAATTAGTCACTACAATCATCATTGGGAGTGACCTTTCCGCTCTCTCCGGTGATGTTACTAGCATGATACGATTCCATGTGTCACCGTACGTATATTTCAGTTAAAATAGGCAAAAACATATAATTAATAAGCTAATTCTTTTCTGAGACACGATAAAAGAAGTCACTACATAACAATCGGTTGTTTTTCTCCATTATCTCTCGAAGCGCCATTAAAATTCCCCAGATGCACGCTCAGAAACAAGTGGTAAAATTGGTACACAAATTATCCCACGTACAGTTACTTCATTCTTAATTATCTTAATTACGATTGTTATATTTTGAAGTTTAGGCCTCATACACAAAACCTTGTAGTGTCTTGTAAATGGTTCAACTGTACTTGGCCTTGCCGGCGTCATCGTCAGTGTTCCGTACTTAGTCATCGTTGAATCATGATCATGAGCCTTATTGCATTGACATTAGAGCAATGATAAAGTTTTTCGTGTTCATTTCACGGACGCTGTGAATCATTTAACAAGGATCGACAGCCGCACGGGCGATCGAAGGTTAAGCTACGCTTGCCATAGTCGGTTTGTAGATGGGTGCCCGTCCATTACATATTGAGACCCCTCCGTGCAGTCCCGGCTGTCATTCATAGATCTTTGACAGTCGTTACGGGAAGGGAAGTCAGAAGCCCAAAAGTATGATAACCAGTCTTACCAAAGGGGTATCATATTTCCTAGTAACTGGATTGTGGAGGTCAGATAAGCAGTCGCTTTATGTAAAAGACTGGTATCCAGCTGCATCCGGTTAGACTGGAAGCCGACCCCAACATAGTTGGGAAAAGGCTTAGTAGACTATAGTGTTAACGTTAATTTTTATGGGAGCATTTTTTCATATTCAATTACTCTATCAACTACATAGTAATTGAAGTCTGTCTCGCAGACATATTTTCTAGCAGATGAGATACAAATGTGTTTGAAAGATAAACGATTTACAACATGAATGATGTTAATATCTGCTATCTACATTTTTGTGTGCATTAGCAATCTAATCACATGATCCACATGTTACATTATTATGTTACCTATCTATACTTTTAGCTGGTTATGTTGTACCTATGTAGATACCTATACATATGTTTCCTTAACCTATTATTTGTGTCTATTTCCATGTGATAAAATCAATGCGAATGGCGAAAAGGTCCATTAGATTAAAAAAAACGGCTGAATAACGACATTTATTGTGTCATATTGTTGAAATTACTGCACTTTAGAGTTATGTTTTTAAATTTAAATGGGAAATAGATTACATTGCTTTGTATTATCGTGAAATAACGGAGTTTATTATACGTTTAAGGCTCCTACAAACAGGCGCGACACGCGACGCGACACAAAGGTACGTCGCGTCGCGCGGCGAGCGGTGAAATCGTGTCGCGTCGCGTGTCGCGCCGGTTTGTAGGAGCCTTTATATCGAAATAACGAAAGGGTGATAACCATTATTTGTCTAATAATACATGGAGTATAGTTAAAAACGTCTTATTTAGCACTCTGCCTTGTCCGTCTGGATTTTAGATTTATCCAATATGAATTTCAACTGTGTTGGAAGTTTGTATTGCTTATTTGTCCCCTTTAGGGAATTTTAAGCATGTCTATGGCCCTTTATTGTTCAAGCTATCACTCTTCAAAATCGGTTCAGTGATTTAGCTGACGTACCTGAGTAGGTAGGAGAAAACGCCCCTACTTAACAGACACTTGAGACTCGCATTTAGGTAATTTATTCCTGCCCTGATCGCAATTTATTCAAGTCGGTACAACATATGTTTTTTTTCCTCCATTGCTACTTACTTCTCTCTACACAGACTACAATTATATTTTCTATTAGTCGTCATCTTGGTAGTTAACTAGTCACCCCCTTTCTGCATTTAGGAATATTAGGTCATACATTAGACTAACTAAGTAGGTAGGAACAAGTACATTGTTTCCAACGTTGTTTTGAAGGAATATCCAATCCAATATATATTTAATTGAACCGTCAGCTTTACACTAATGACTCTAATTTAATTAAATATGCAAGTACAACAGGAAAAATTAAAACAGGAAAAACAATATAACAACACATTCTATTTGCGTACCATTTTATAGAATGCCACTAATTCCAGTTGACAACATACATTAAAATTTAATGTTAATGACCTATCACTGCGGTACAGTAGGTCCCACGTCAGAGGTAAGGGGTAATCCCCCATTGGGGGATGCTAGCCTCGTATTCTAACTCTATACCATGCTAGGCTTGCTCAAGGTCACAGTGTTACCAGTGACTTGCGGTCAACTGTATCTACCTCTACTACCTCAAACCGACCAACTTCTACACAATATTTTATTATGCTCTAAAATTAAGGTATACTGTTAGAGGAAACCTAGCGAAACTATTTTCTTCTAAACACACGTAGGCGTTTAATTATTCACGGACATAAAGATTGCCTCATTATATGTGCAGTGCCCCTTCGTAACGTGCCCACAGTACGCAGCGCAGCTCAAACGAGCGAACAATGACTGACAATTACTCATTGTTCAAATATTCCATTTTCCTCCATTTTCTTGGCATAGGTACGCCGCCTAGAAGCGGTCACTTTAGTGAACCATTGAGCCAATACCTTGATAACACAGCCTAGAATGACCAACATTGTTTAAATACTTTCAATTTGATTCGCCTCCGTTGGTACCTACATAGTTGCATGTAACAGGCACTTTAAGCGCAAGCCCCGATCGACTTACAATGTTGTGACTTGTGAGTTGTGACCGAGTTAGTGATGTCGCGCCCGGTACCGGCAGGTGAATGGTTCATTCTGATTGAATGATTACGGGGCCTTACATTCGGGTTCGTATTTCAAATAGAGACAGCTCTTATCGAGTTATTGAACACCGGCAAAGATAAAATAAATAGCGTTTTCATATTGAATCTAGGCATTTTAGTTTTATAGTTTTTTTTTTTTTAAGTGAATACTTCTTTAGGCGTGTTGGGCATTTTTGAGATGGGACTAAACTATTGATTTCGCGACACCGTGATGACACCAGCTTTTGACCATTAAAAAGACATCAACGCGTTGATTGCCGCGGTGCCGATTTTTGTCAAGTTTTCACTTCTGTCGGCACTCCCGAAGTGCCACTGTTTTTTTTTTTTTTTTTTAATATGTAAAAACGTAACAACACGACTATGACCTACTTATATAATAGTGCAAATGCACGAAAACACAAGTGCCCCTGGCTGGAGGCTTTGAGTGTAGCTGCCCCTGGCTGGAGGCTTTGAGTGTAGCAGCTTAAGGCAACCACAGGATTGACCGGTTAAGTAGTCATGACCTCAGAGGTCAGCTACGAGATGCCCTACAGAAAAAAAAAAAAAAAAAAAAAAAAAAAAAACACAAGTTGCACGCCAATCTTAATGACATGAACAAACGCTGCCCAGTGTTCATCCAAATGTTAAAAGGTCGGGAAAAGCCTCATATTACGTAATTCAGATTGCTAGTTAACCAGAAGAGTTCTTCGTTTCGCTTACGACCAATTCTACTGTAGTGTCAGTAGCCTGTGCGCTGTTGGCGATTTTTTGCGCAATAGTTCAGACCAGCCCTCTAACAATAAAAAGAAATGCTTCAAAAAATCTCAAACACATAATTTTCTCTTGTAGGACTTAATCAGCGAACTGAAGAGCGAGCTGGGTGGTAACTTGGAAAACGTGATCGTGGCTCTGATGACCCCCCTCCCCCACTTCTACGCCAAGGAGCTGCATGACGCCGTCGCGGGGATCGGTACCGATGAGGAGGCCATCATTGAGATCCTCTGCACCCTCTCGAACTACGGCATCCGTACCATCTCTGCTTTCTACGAACAGCGTAAGTACCTTACCTATCTAGTCCTGGTTTTTGATTGACTTGAACTTGGAATTTAATGTTATAGATAGATACTAATCGGTTAAAAAACTCGGTTGTTTAGGTTTGGTTGAGCTCGGGTTTGTAACCCTTATGCAGGCCACACACAAGGTTGACCGAAACCCGGCGATGGTCGCAGGAATCCGCTGGAAGCGGTAAACGCAGGAATGGTCGTTGTACAAATACAAAAAAAAAATACAATACAAATACAAATATTTGTCGAAATTTTTCGTTTTTACAGCTCATTTTACACTTTACTACGAGTCGTTAAAAATTAATGCAAATACTTAACGTTTTGATCGCTGCATACGGCCAATTTATTAACCGTGAGTGCAACTTCAAAGCAATGTGCACGCATAAAATAATATAAACGTTTAAAACACTATTGTGTAGTGTAATCGAGGATACCTGATTACGAAATGGCCTGAAGGTCAATTGTAATTATAATGGCATTTCAACAGTTTTGTAGTTTTCATTTATGATTCATGTAGAAGTATGAAGTATGACTATTGAATGAAGTGTTTTAATATTCGTTAAATATAAATAAATCATACGATAACGCAGTAGTTCTCATTTGCATTTCAATTACATTTTATAAGGACTCAACCATGAGTAGGGCAGTCAAAGGATATTTGCTTACGTCAACATTCGTGACACTGCGCAATGGGTGCCAACACAACCGACACACACACGCAATTAATATAAACGTTCATGAAACAAAACGTTATTTATCTAATTAATTAATAGGCTAGGCAGTAGGCACAGTGATAACATTGTTAGATAAAATAAAATTTATATAATAATGTGAAAACTGTGAATTAGAATTATTTTAGATACTAATTTATAGCACCCAAAACTGAATTAATTGATTTTCAGATTCTAAATTGTAGAACGAAACCCTTAAATATTAGATGTGACTTTTACAATTATTTTTTGTTTGAAATAGGCATCATAAGATAACACAATCGGACATACACTCTATTTTTTTTCGGTCCAGCTAGAACCTATTTATAAAACTGTGTATAAAACCCTAAGGTCCTTTTTTGTCGCAGTGTACAACAAGAGCCTAGAGTCTGACCTGAAGGGCGACACATCTGGCCACTTCAAGAGGCTGTGCGTGTCCCTCTGCATGGCCAACCGCGATGAGAACCAGGGAGTTGACGAAGGCGCTGCCAAGGCTGATGCTGAGGCACTCGCGGGTGCTGGTGAAGGACAGTGGGGTACCGACGAGTCGGTGTTCAACTCCATCCTGATCACACGGTCTTACCAGCAGCTTAGACAGGTGAGGAAAAATACTGATGCGAAACGGCACGCTTCATTGCGTAGTGGTTGGTCTACGGATCGCATGATCGATTTCCGTACGAAACAACTACATATTTGTATAGCCTGATAGTTGTTCCTAGTTCTGACTGTTTGTAGACTAGAGATTAGTTTTTAACGCACCCACGATTAAAAATACCAACGTGAGGCAAAAATAAAAAAAAACTGGTCATACAACGGATGCTAGCTTATTAGAAACAGGTTCTTCTAAAAGGGTTAATGCCTCAAAATCACTGTCTAAGTGTAGCCGATGAGTCGGATAGGATAGATTTGTTACAGCTAACACTATATAACTGTAACAAATCTAAAGAAAAATGATTATTCTAGAGATATTGAAACAAGTTGTGCATCAATGATTCTTGTTGTTAGCCGTTTCAAAATAGTATTAACTACGCTCCGATAAATAAAATAAAACTGCAATTGTAATACCTGGTTTTCCGCTAAATTGTTTGAAATGCTAATGATACAAATAATTAATTTGCATCACACAACAGTTTTGTTACAAATATGCATTATTCATGCGTTTTAGTGTAGCAGTCTAGCAGAGCTTGAGAACAATGCAGACATGTTTTAATTATTGCAGAAACGAAATTTTTTATAAGTTCCTCGTGTATGATGCACATATTTGTTTATAAGTATAGATAGTTCTTTGATAAGTTGAGCTAAATCGGTGATGAAGGTGACATTATAGTCTTGCCTACAAAGTCTTTTATTTTTGTCTGCAATATTTGCCAAAATTGACGTTCTTGCTCTTTTTACGATCTCGTTTCTTCTAAAGATCGTTCTGTTTTGTATAGCATAAACATTCATTATTTTATGAGTCATAAAATCTAGAAAGCGCGATACAATTGAGACTGTAGACTGCAATCACATCAATTACTTCATTCATCTGACCGAATGACGCACGCGACTAATTGTATGATGACTTCCAGATCTTCGCTGAGTTCGAGGCTTTAACCGGCAAGGACATTGAGGAGTCCATCAAGAAAGAATTCTCTGGAAGCATCGAGAAGGGCATGCTTGCTATAGGTAAGTAAAACAACCACTTAGGCTTGTAAAAATATGGGCGGAAAAGTTGCGGAACTGCAAATTCTAGGCGGATAAATATAATAATTAGTGGTTAAAAATTCCGCCGCGTTTTCCTTTAAACTTTTTCTCTGGTTTCAACAATCAGTCATTACTCATAACACCGCATATTTTTCATGATAACAAACCACTATGCTTCATAAACGGAACCGCAAAATGGCCATAATGTAGTGCCAAAATGATTCCATTAGTGACGTCTAAACAACAGTCAAGGTCATTGTAACACGAAGTTAGTGTTGTGGCCTTGTTCAGTCGTTCAACTTTTTGTAGTACCTAGGAATTACCGGCGCAGAGTTCCCAACATTGTGGTTTGACACTTGTAGATCAGTTACAATCTGACCTTACATGTCTAAAAGCCCTTTTGGCTATATTACATTTTTAAGAACTTGGTATCCGGAAAAAAAATTACAAGCCGTTTAATTGTTGTTTTTGAAATAGAAATAAACAGGATGGCAGGGACATCGACGCGGAAACTGTTACCATGGATTCAGTAGGTACATTTTTTTTTAAACCGATCGGTTTCGCCGGGATTCAGAACCATGTACTGAATTTATGGTAACAGTTTTCGCGTCAATATTGCCATCCTATATACTATTGCCGTTAACTTGGCCTAAAAGTCTGCACCCTGTATACAACAGCAAAGTATTGATAGTGATCAATTTCCAATGTACGTTGTTTGATAAAAAAACGCGGAATTTACGACCTCAAAAATCTTCATTCTTCTCACCCACACTATTCCATTCATTAATTTAACATAATTTTATATTTCCTCTAACATCAGTACCCCCTTATAACTATAACAAATTATTTAAATTTTCGAAGGACCTCAACGAAATTTTTGGTAGGCCAATGTTTAGCTCTTGCAGCGATTTTGTCTCTATCTGTTTTATATTGGCAAAATGTCGCCCTTTTGCATGCTTGCATTTTTCAGATTGGGGAATAGAAACAAGTCACAGGGTTTCCATCTGCAGGAAGGTTTGCATCATAAAAATAATGATCAAGAGTACTGTCCTATTCTAAATTTGATCCAATTTTGCGAAAATTAAAATATCGCATGACCACACCATAATTTGTGTTACCTTTATGCCAGTCAAAATAAAAGTTAGCGGTTAGACGACCCCCAAAAATGACGAATGCCGCGAACTGTTTGATCAAACCTCGTTTTTTAATTTTCTAGTCAAATGCGTAAAGAGCAAAGTTGGCTTCTTCGCCGAGCGCCTCTACTACTCAATGAAGGGCCTGGGAACCAACGACAAGACCCTCATCAGAATCGTCGTCAGCCGTTCAGAAATCGATCTCGGAGACATCAAGCAAGCATTCCTTGACAAATACGGCAAACCCCTTGAGAGCTGGATCGCTGTAAGTCATTTCTCTTTTACATCCGCATTTGTTTTGGGAATTACTTAATTTCATTATGACATCAGTTGGGATTTTATGGTTTATCACCACATCCATCAACTTCAATTAACTTTAATTAATATCTCTGAGAACACATTTTTAAGACATATGACCTCTAAATCAGACATGGGTGACGGGTGTAACACTTAAGTTAATTGAAGAAGATGCACTGAGATCTTTGTTGTCATGTTGTGAAAATTAGAGTCAATGTGATTATTTGGTTACTTTTTTTTTTGTTGATGTTTTAGTGGCTTAAATTTTTTTTGTATGTACATATTTTACCCCATATAAAATGTTATGTTCTAACAAGTGTCGATAGCCAATCAATTAATCATTCATTCAATTCTTATCTACAATCGTAAAACAACCACACCTCCCCATTAGTCAAAACTAAAACCTTCATTCACATAACTTTTTTGTCCATAGTTATGTATTATTTACCATCAACTATTTATCTTCATACTAACAGCATGATTTTTTGTGGTATTCTATTAATTCTATACTCTAAGAAACTGACCCATACTTTATGATTTGTGAAGTTCGACACGTCTATAAGCTTATATAACTAAAACTTTTCAACGCGCATGTGGGGTGCATAGCGTGTCTCGTAGATAGCCACTCGAAATCATTTAGTCGATACCATGAAGTTATAATGTCCATAAATTAACTGAAAATACCATCTTAACCAGATTATACAGATCTATTTATAATATTGATTGAAAGGAGATTTATAAATTTTATAATACAACACATTTATTTTTTTTTCGTTGATTTTTCTTCGAGTTTTGTTCGATTTGTGTTTACGTGTATTTGCTAACAATGTGTTCATAAAAAAAGTGATAAAACACTAAATGTGTCTGAATATGATAGCCGCTTAGAATAGTGCCCCATTTTGATTACAGGATGACACTTCCGGAGATTACAAGAAGGCTCTGTTGACTCTAGTTGAATAGATTGCGAAAGGTGTTTCCAGACTGCGAATGCGATAACCACCTAATTCGTTAATTTAAGTTTGTCTGTGTCAATTTGTTAGGAAATTAAGTGATCTGTTAGGGTACCGGCACACTGACTGACGACTCTACAGTGCAATGCTCAAACACCACAAACTGGAGGGCCGTAACTACATCCCAGCGGTCAGTTCAGTCTTCAGTGTGCCATTATCTTTAGGTTATCTCGCCGGGTGTAAATTTTATTTAAAAAGATCTGTATATTTTGCTTCCTATTAGCCTTACTCACGATCATGTAATATCTTTGCACTGTAGCTAACTGCTTCGTGTCGTGTGCGTGCATGAGGGTAGCAGTACACGTCGCTTGCTCGTGTATCTTTGAATAGTTTTACAGTAGCTGTTACATTTTCAGGAGGACTTAGGAGGTCCGATCGGTGATCTCCTGTCGACCATGTGTTACTAGCTCAGCAATGCTAACATATAACACTCAGTATTACGAGCGCCATGTAATGTGTGACCATGCTGCAGTGTGAAGCTATATTAATCATACGATACGCGTGTCCGCATAATCGACCGAGTACAATCACCTATGTTGCATTTTAAAGACATTTATCTGATAATTTTAAGATTTACCTTCGTAAGATTTTTTTGTGATACAATTTCGAAAACACGTGTGAATAAAATCATAAGTAATGGGCCAGTTTCTTTAATATTTCTCACAAACTGTGCAAGTGGTAGATTTATTTCGGTATTCTTTCCAGGATGACCTAGGGGGTGACTTCGGATATACGCTAGTCACACTTTGTGCTTAATCCTGCAGAATGAATGAATTATATTTTATTTAATTAGAGTTATTATTTTTATACAAGTAACTGTTTTGGCTTAGCATGCTATTTTAAATAAAACTGAGCTAACGTTACAAAGTACAATGTAATAATTTGCAGGACGATACGAAAGGAGACTACAAACGCGTGTTACTCACTGTAGTGTCGTAAGAACGCATAATACTACGCGAATCGCGATGAGATCCTACTGAATAAGTTCCGTTAACATTACTACTGCCGTTACATTGTATAACTGTTGGGATGTTGTAGAAATTAAAGCTTGATATTTTTGTGAAAAATGAGATATTTATTGGTGCTGTAGTTTTGTTTACAATATACACATATTTACATTAATTATTAATTAAACTACTATGTATGTTGTTACGTGTTTTATTCTACGTCCCTTATTCCCTCTGCTGTGATCTGAAAAACATAATTTTCTTATAATGCCTCATTTATAAGAAAATGGGCGCGGTTTCAACGGTTTCTAAATAATATTTTCATTGATAGAATGTTTTCCACATAGTTTTAATACGCGTACGATGTGAACTTGGCATGTTTTCAAGTAGTGAGTGAGCCATTACTAGGAAAGCCCTGTTTATTTTGGCTCAGCTCCAAAATGCTCATCAATGATTTGCTTAGATCAAATATTGATTTGAGCCTTCATAGCAAGCATTTGGGTCAGCCATAATGGCTTTTTTCTACAGCATTTGCACCTTACAGATTGCTAGGGAGTTTGTTGTGCTACTTTCCAGTTCAAACATCACGAAGTGGTTTTTGGGGGTCGTTTTTTGTCATTTTTAACGTTCAATAAGTGCTAATTCTCAGCCTAATTTGAATAAATTGAGTTTAGAAAATGAATTATAGATGAAATGATGTAAAGCTATGCCAGTATGTTATCTTTATAAAAAGATATAAAAGAAGCATCTTCACCCATGATTTAACCCAAGTGGAATGCACCTTAATCTATTTATATTTAGCCATGCTCCCCACCGGTGTTACGAAAATAACTTTAAACTCTTCGCATGTCTAAACTAAAGACATACATAATCTTTTAAATTATATCTTTCATCTAAATCACCTACTTTTACATCTCTTTTAAAGAAAGTACGATCAAGGCCGACAAGAACGCTTTCGTACATAGATAAGCATCATCTGTTTTTAGTCGTAAGTCTAAAAAGCGTACGAAATGATAATAATAAGTAATACATTTTGGTAACTTTCATTTTTTTTTTTAAGAAGAGCCATTTTATTTTGAACTCAATTTCAACTCTGTGCTATTCAATAGCAATTTTCAAAAGGAATAAAACCTATTGACTTGTCGCTCTCTATACCTACGCAAGATGCATCCGTAGTAAAAAACTCAAAATGCACATTTCCCAAAAACAATACAGGTAGGTAAGTAATCTCACCTGAAACCTCGCCACAGCAGTTGCAGCTACATTGCTCTTCATCAACAACGCAAGTCTCTGCTTCGGATCCTGGGCTGCATGCGGCGTACTCAGCAATACGCGCGTATTGCACCGGTGCGCCCATGCGTCGCCCAGCGAGCCAACCACTGCGCCGCCTTGTAGACCGACGCGGGTACTCATCTCATTTGACAGTACTACCTGGAATATTGACATAAGACACTCGAGATACCAACATTGGCCTGGGCGGTAGCAGCCCCAGGCTATGGCCCAGTCAAACACTAAGTTGTGCGTTCAAATCCGGGCAAGTACCAATGCCACTTTTTAAATTTATATGAATCCTTTCTAAGTTTATCTTGCACATCACTGCCATCAGTGAAGGAAAACATCGTGAGAAAGCCTGTTCTCATAGTTAATATAACTCTGAAATCGTCAACCCGCCGTGAGCAAGTGTAGTGATTAATGCTCGTGCCTTCTCTATACGAGGGCTTTCTCCTGCAGTGGGACAATAATAAGCTGGTATTATTATTATTGAATGCCTCTGGTCTAGTAGTCGCAAACGCTCCAGCTGAGCATGAGGTCCTGGGTTCGATTCGCAGGTCAGCCAAACTGTTATTGGGTTTTTCCATCAGGAATTTCTCAATAGTGACCCGGAGTCTGGATTTGTGCCCGGTTGATGGCAATAGGCTCGCTCCTATTACATGGGACTTCAAAATAGTTGGCGAAATGTGGATGTATATGCTAAGGATTTTATAAATGTATGTGTATTATTATTATTTATAGTCCACGGTTGGGCATAGGACTCTTGAATCGCACGACATTTAACTCGATCCTCGGTTACTCTCATCCAGCCGGTGCCAACCATCCTACAAAGATCGTCTGTCCAGCTTGCTTGAGGGAGTCCTACTCTTTGTGCTGATTCAGTCTCCACTCATGAAAAAGTCTACAGCATACATATATTACAAATCGAAAACACAAGCCTTCAATAAAAAGTATGATGAAAAAATGTCGGCGAAACTTGCAAAAATAAATCGCGCGATGAGCCGAATGAATAGCTATCATCACATACATCAACTGATGATTAATCGTGATGAAATCGTCTGCTAAACGTGTAACATTCAATTTATCATAAAGCATAGAAAAATTAACCCATTTAGCTTTTCTAGATAGTATTACCTAGTACCTGGCTTGTGGAGGTCAGATATGCAGTCGCTCCATGTAAAATACTGATATTCAGCTGCATCCGGTTAGACTGGTAGCCGATCCCAACATAGTTGAGAAAAGGCTAGGCAGATGGATGATCTTTTTTAGATATTAGAAATAGTTCCTTACAGCAATTTGGTGTTGTACAGCAATTTTCTGTAGTTCTGCCATCTGTCTGAACAGCAGGCCTGTTCTCTGCTTGGTTGAGATACCATCTTTGAATGGGTATGCTATGGAGTCTATTGCTATTAGTTTTACCTGAAAAAGTTAAATACTTTAGTTCATTTATTTCAGCCGAAAGGCGTCCACTGCTGGACCTCACTTTCTGCGGCCTTCACAAGGTCTTCGGTCCACCTTGTGGGATGCCTTCCAACGCTGCGTCCTCCGGAACTTAAGTTATTCTTATAAATATTTTTACAAGATCAAAATTATGATCTAAGTCTGTTTAGAAGATCTAAATGTCATTGACTATAGTTTTGTAGGTGCAATAGATCCTTATGAGGGATTCAGTTTATGCCTATTTCCTATTATTGCAATGATGCAAAAATTGAGTCATTAAAGAAAGACATGGCTGTGCAAATAAATAAAAGCAGGGTGCTATCACCAATCCATTTGCCCAGCATCCTTAATTTTTATAACCATGAAGAGGTTTTTATCTATAAAAAATACTCCTGCCTTCTCTGTACGAGGTCTTTGTCCTGCAGTGGAACAATAATAGGCTGGTATTATTAATACTCATATAATAAAACAGAAGAGATTGTTTGTTAAGAACATACTAATCTCTCGAACTAGCAGTCGGATTCTTTTGCATTTGAGCCCAATTTTTGAGGAAGGTGATAAGCTATTTTACATCACGCTACGACCCTTCGGGGCCGACCAAAAAGAAACAAAAGTCAGAAAAAATGCAATTGCAGTGGATATATTTAGTAACCTGTTCCGCTTAGTTATTTCTAAAGAGTCTTAAAAAGACCCTGAAAGAAATCGACACGTGTTTCACCTCTCAACGAGGCATCCTCAGGATGACGATTGACTTGAACTTGGAAAACGGCGTGTTGCCACACCAAGCACAGTCTCTTTAGGAATAGCTAAGCGGAATAGGTTACTAAATATATCCAATTCAATTGCATTTTATAATGGATTTTCGCAAGGTCACGGCTGAATCAATTAACTATCTAAAAGTCAGAAAGAACGCAAATCTAAAACAAAAAAATGCCGCGGGCTGGCGACGCGACGCGCTGATTCAGGAGAACAAGAATTTCAAGCGGACGAAGTCGCGGGCAGAACCTAGTGTTTTATAAACAATAGGTAAACATAAAAAGACTGTGATGATGATCAGGGACCGAAAACCTCTATGAATTATGGTACAAGTATCGAATAATTTTGGTTACTTCTATGATTCAGGTTACCGCTATTGGGGAACAAAGAAGAAGAAACATGCTACCTCTATTTAGGTTACTGTTTGAAAACCGGTTACAATCACACAGGCGATGCGCGCCCTTTGACTAATGCCAACGGAAGATATACTTAGGTAATTTTTATTTCGGTAACCGGTATTAATACTGGTTCGATTAAATTTAAGGTAACCTTGAAAAATACCTGTAAAAAATATAAATGTTGTAACTGTAAATATATCCGTATTAATCAAACTGGTTTCGGTCCCTGATGATGATATAAATAAAATTAAAAAATTATAATATCTTACATTAGGATGTTCCACAATAAACTTGGGCAGTCTATACAAGAATGCGCAGAACTTCTCCAGACCAAAAGCATTGACATAGTGCAGCTTGTTCAACGCATCATCTTCAGTTATCTGTAGCGGCTCATCCAGTATACTTTGACATCTCAGTAAACTTGCACTCAGGATCTCTAAAATAATATAACATTAATGATTATTTTAAGTGATCAAATTGCTTCTGATCTTTTGATCCAATGCAGCAGGCAGCAATTACTTTTTGGAATCTTTGTCAAATCAAAAGGTAAGGTTGAAAAAACGCTATTTATTTTTATTGGTTTATTGGTAAAGGCTATGTTATATCTGTTCCACCAAGGTATTTAAAATAATACCTATGTTGCACTTAAATATACCTACATACTTTTGTGGCATGTCAGAAGTACTGAGATGGATTTATGGAAGTGATGTTAACTTTATACCTCAACTTTATGGTTGTATATTTTCTTGTTCATGTGCAAGTAAGTGTGTCATTATTTTTTGTAAAAATTAAAGGAAATAAATATGTTGTACACATCAAGGGCATTCACACAACCTTTCCGACTGGCCAATATTTATGTCACAGCATGAGAACAACAACAAATGAAGAGGAAAGTGATACCAAGATAAAAGTTGAAGTAGAAAAATAATTAAATGTTAAATTACCTCTAAACCTAGATATGGTGAAGTTAGTATTTGTATCGATGTACAGAGCCTCTGCATTTAGTCCACCCAGTTCTTTAGGTATTTGTACTGAGGCACACAACTGTAGGCTGAGAGCAAAAATATAATTTAGGACAGATATAATACAGCACATAAGAATAATTATAGAGCACAATACTCTTGAGGCTAAGTATGTTGGGGTATGTTGTTATTTTTAATCCTACACTGCAATAGCAGGCTAGGATAACAGTGTTTTGTGAATAGCAGTTTCTGCTTGTCTGTCACTAGGGACCAGTCATCTTTAGCTGCTGCCACAGCTTATTTTAATATATTCAAATTTTTAAATTATATTTTGTTTTTATCAATTTTATCACTTATGCTTTTAATGTGCATGTCTTTCTACATCATTCTCACATAATATAATTTCAACAAGAATGATGTAGTTAAGATTTTAATAAGCATTCTTAAAAAAACATCTTAGCTACATCTTCTTGGAGTTTTTTGCCTCTAGGAACCTACTATGCTTTGGAATGGGCAACTAGCTTCTACGTTCTGACTGACCAAGCCCTTGACAATTCAAAAGTGCCTGTAATTGGTTTATTTGAAATAAATGGTTTGAGTTTGTTTAGAGATTTGGGTCAGTGGGTCGTCTTAGGGGCGGATCTTTGTAGGCAGGGCTCAGCCAAGACAACCCACCAACAGATCCATGTATTGGGAACTCATGGTCATGAGGAAATAATGTCACAGTCTACTAGTGGATCCAAGACTCTTCAAAGTTTTGTTCAGACATACTGCTACACATATTGAAGATGGTGCTTATCAGATACCAAAACCAAACACTAGTAATATCATCAATAATAATTATATTTGTTTAACAAACTTGCAATCCAGTAACACATGTATCTACTAACTGTGCTTGTTTTGTCCAATTTATTACCTATTATACTAAATGTACATGGATGCAATAGAGTTTGATTTTGAGATATCTTCTTAAAAAGTGAATGCATACCACAGTTGCGTTTTACCGGAGCCAGGCAAGCCCAATAGTTCAGTGATACAACCAAGCTGGAAACCATCAGTTCCCAACATATTATCCAAGCTTCGGCTGAAGGATGCCACTGCAGGAAGACTTGTTTCCCTCTGGAAATAATGTTTATAGGTATCGATGAAAAATCCAGTTTATTTAAATTGAAACGAAAGTTTTTTTTGTACACCTTTCGGCCTGTACCTGCCATAATTCCGTTGCGTTGGATATCTTGAAAGTTTTCATGTGATATTTTATAATGTCGCAAACAAGAGAAAAATAAGCAAACAAGAGAAAAATAAAAAACGATGGGTTAGAACAAATACAAACGAACAAACAATTTAAACAAAAACTTTTCCCTCCATCCAAAGAATCTGTCACTCAATCAATCATTTAAGCATAGACTAGCAGCCACAGATGCAAATATCAACCAATCAATCAATCCCTTGTTTACTGAAGGTCACCTCTAATCTATAATTCAGATTATCGAGAATAAAAGTATAATAATTTCTAAGCATCAAAATTGTTCATTCTTTTTATTCATCTGTGGCTTCCAAATGTCAACAAAACGTCAATCTTGACGTGAAAAAGGTGACGTTTTTGTAACCCAAGCATCAGCAGTCAGCCAGTCCAGTAAATAAACAAAAATAATTACTTATAAATAGATCATTATCATCATAAAGATGAATCATAATCAAATGAACATGCATGTGCCTATGAATGCTGTTGGCGCAACACCAAATGTAGGGATGCAAATGCCAGTACCAGGCACAATAATGCAGCAACCATCTCCACAACAAATGCAACCTGCCATGCCACAGCAGCCGCAGCAACAGGACAAAATGGATAACATATCTAGAGTGAAGACTCTCATGGGCTCCCTCCGCGAGTCAATACCAGTAAGTATTACGCAACAGGGTACAATTTTCAATGTCCTAAAGATGTGACCGATTTTCATTATAATTGTTTGTTTTCAGATGACTCTGAAGTCTGCAGCCCAAATTTTACATCAGAACCATAATATTGATTCAAACTCTCAGTAAGTATCACATAAAGTAGATATGAAATGCATTTCACATTATATTAAGAAATAAAAAATAAAATTAATTGCATATTTTGCTTAAGTACACATCTCCATCTTGTCTTCTGTTTATTAATATAATGGGAGTACCTACCTACCTACTAGGTACTTACAAGTTACCCAATGGAAACATTTTATATTATATAAACACTTACTGTAAGTACATACTGAGGCTGAGAATGTAGTTTCAAAATTTAAACCGGATATGAATTGACGAGTTTCCACTAGCTATGAGAATAATAACATATAGGCACAAAGTATACTGAAATCAGTCTACACTTACATCAAATTTAGCATGACATTGTTGACATTTCATTGTAATAAAACCATCACTAATGGCTTTTTCCACCACCTCTGTACAAGTTCTGGTTAACTTATTTGTCAGGCAATTTGATGCATGTTCTGTTGCATTTTTAATATTTGGGTAAGACAGTGTCCGTCTATTCAGACACTGGAACAGACTCTAAGATGAATAAATAAAATAAAAATTGACCTTTAAACAATAACTTATTTGAAAGTTAATAAGTTTCTTGATTAATATTAACTTTGCATCCAATACCTGCTTCAATGCTAAGATCTTCCCAATTTCTTTTTTTTAGGAAAGGTATTGACAACCCGGTGCCAAGGTTTGACAAGAATTTAGAAGAGTTTTTCTCAATTTGTGATCAAATGGAACTGCATCTGGTAAGTTTGAGGACTTGATATCATGATATTACAATTTACGGTTGAAGAAATTTATTTCTCAACAAGAATATACAAAGATTTCACTTATTTGAGAACATTTAAAACTTAAAATAATAAGTTATTTGCATTAACATGAAATTATCAATAATTGATGCACAAATATTGCTTCAATCAATTCAGCTTATCGCAGATCTCTGCTGGACATATGATACAATCTCCTAGGGTACAAAGAGACACCATATTCTAGTCTAAAGAATACATGATTATCATAATTATATCACAATGATTATCATATATCACAATGGAAAAAAACATGAAGATTACAGAATATGTTTGGTGCTGAGCAATTAGTTTTGAGTTTGGTTGTTAGTATCTGTGAGAGTTTTGTTTGTAAATGTGTCTAAGGTACAGGAAAATATTATATAAGACTAACTTATATCTAAAAAAAAGAAAAACAACTGAAAACCTTTAAGTCACACTAGCTAGTCTAGCTAGTTATAGTCTGAAATGATAGATTAGATAGATTGTTAACTACTAGCTTCTGCCCGCAACTTCTTCCGCATGAAATTTCTTGCTCCCCCGTCCCACCCTGTCGCATCGCATCGCCCGCCCGCGCTATTTTGCTCCTAAGGGTCGTATTGTGATGTAAAATGGTCTAACCTAACATTCCACAAGAATTGGGCTATAAAATGCAAAAGAAAATTTCAAATCCGAAAAGTAGTTCCAGAGATTAGCACGTTCAAACAAACAAAAAGAGAAAAACAAACTTCAACTTACTATTAATATAGATATAGATGGATAGCTTAGGCAGTAATAAAAATATTATTTCCAAGGATTCAAACTCCAGAAATTTTCTGCAGCATCTAGGAATAACCAGGACCATGTTACATTGTGTGCATATTGGTAAATATTACGTATCTAAGGGCAACGATTAACTTCTTGACCCAGGCACCATCTCTAATCACTATTATTATAAATTCCGTATCAGTGATGTCTTTGCGTGACTCCTATTGAGCGTCACCACCATAATGTGATATACAGGGTCGTTTATGCTACTTTGAACATTCACTAGAGTTTTTGTGATGCAGGAAAAAACAATTTTTAGCTATCCTTATTTCATCAAAAAGGCTAAGTAACTTACGCCCCTAGCTTCTGGCGTTTCATAAGTGCCCATGTAGGTCTATGTGAAATAAAAATATTTTGAATTTGAATTTTGTTTCTAGGACATGCTGGTTTCCTCACCATGTTTTTCTTCACCGTTCTGAGAGCAGTGATGGTGAAATTATGTACACAAAGTAAACCGCCTGCGTAGGTTCGAACCCACGACATCCAACTCGTAAGTTGGGGCTAGCGCCACCACAGCTCGCTTTTTGTCTTTTTGCTGACTGAAATATCGACTGTCAATCGGACCACTGGATTTACGCTTAATTTTGACAAGTCGATAATTTTCAGACCTAGAAGTGGATTATTAAAGTGGAAGTAGAAACCAAGTGTAGTAGATAGATGCACGTAGGATTTTCATACATCTTTTTTACGTGGGGAAATCCTCATGGAGGGGAAGGATCCTAGGGTGGGTAAGATATGTTAATGGATACTATAGGTAGTAAGGTAAAGGTAGGTACTATAGGTAACTAGACCTCTGCCTTACCCTTCAGAGAAAACAGGCGTGATGTTATTTACAAATAAAAATATTGGAGACTACGACATACCTACATTATGAAATTAATTCATATCAACCACTTGACCAAGACAATTAGACATACAAACGACGCTGCTACAGAGCAACTGAAGGCCCACAAAATACAACATTAAAACTACGAAAATCATATGAAAACACAAGCTATTTCAGTTTTAGTTTGTTGCATACTTGCATTCAACAAGCCTCCGTAGTCTTATTTTTAGACAACCTTAGGATTTCAATGTGATGGATCACACGATATTATAACATTACAAAGTAAACAATATCATTGTCACTCCATGTCCATGTTATTTACATACATAATGTAAACTAATCCACTATTCAAACTATTAGCAGGTCCCTACTGTGCTTAGTAAAAGGGTGTTATTTTAACCTAGGTCAGTAATGTTTTCAGTTAGAACATTAAACATGGATGAGGAATTAAATTGTTTTTGACGTGGGTGTCATGTAATATGACCACGATAATCTAGTAACTAGCAGAACACTAGAACTCTGCGACTTTTAAAGTAAAAACTATTTTAACCTAGCTGCGCCCCGCGATTACATCTGCATCAGTCTCGATCCCGTGAGAATATCGGGATAAAGAGTATGCTATGTCCTTACCCAGGTCATGGTTTACCTTTGTGCCAAATTTCATCCAAATCCGTTTAGCCGTTTTAGCGTGAAAGCGTAACAAACAAAAAATGTGACATGGCCAAGAGAATGATGATGATGTTTTTTCCGACAGCGCACGGCCATAACGTGCATCCAACAAGCGCAGTCTGCAGCCCACTACCTCCCTATGACCATCATGCCATCGAGGCTCGACACTGGACCCACTACAGGGGTAAGAATAAACAATATAATTCATTCCAAGCAGTGGCGTAACTAGTCAAAATAAGTTTTGGGGGCCTTTTTTACCCGACTGCGGCTACAACTCGTATCCTTTTTCATCGAAGAGCGATCGAAGCGACCTCGAAAATTGGAGCATTCTGGACCGAGATAAGTATGTCATACTGTCATTGGGCGTTCATTACGAGAATGCTAGACCGAGCGAAGCGAGCTCATAAATTTTAGCACCCTTAGATAGGTTAGTCTTTCTGTGTGATTTTATAAATGAATGGAAAAGCTTGGGAATGGGGAAGGCCGGTCAAAGCTAAATCTAGATGTTGTGACCATAGCTCGCCCCCTACGGCCTACAGTAAATTTGATATTTCGTCGCATTCATTCCAATTCGTGATCATTCAGAGTTTGGTTTTATTTCACTATTTCGTTATTTTCAGTGATTTCAATATTTTAAATCAATTAAGTATGTATTTGGCATGTAAACTCTCTGATTTAAAACTTAACAATATTGCTTATTTTATCGTTATCGCTTTCTTCAAAATGTTTGCCACAATCATATTCTCGAACTCAGTTCAATTTATAAAAATACTCAATCTTCTAATATTAGGGTCTTTTGGAAAATAGTGCATTCCAATTTTGGAGTATTTAGGAACAACAATGACTCATTTTCGCAAAAATAAAATAGAACCACCACGCCTTGTATTATTAGCCTGTTTTGGGAACTAGCTATTAGACTAAGAAACGTTAAAATAAAATTGAATTTCGTTGAGGGATAAGTCCCTCACTACTCAAAAGTACTCACCACCTAAGGGTGGTAAGTATAGAATAATCTCGACAACTCTATTAGCCAAGTCTAGAAGCCAAAGCATGTCTTATTGCATTACAATCCTAAAAACCTTCCGTCCAGAGTACTTGGGAGTGCCTCAACTACCAGACAGTATTGCATCTAGTGGATCCTCACTGCCTTCTACCAGTCGTTACTCCATCCAGCTAGCTAGGGGATAGGAAGGATAGGCATGGGAGAACAGCAGACATGTCCACTCAGCTTCCTTGATCTGCAAGCTATACCAGTGTTTCCGTTTTATTTTATTTAGCATAAACTGTCCCAATACTGAGCACAAGCCCAAGTCCAAGCCAAGTCCTTCCAGGAACGCTTTTCCGATTACATATTAGTTGGAAAAAATCTTGAATCATATTATTGTTAATAACTCTTATCATACCTCAAACGTCTTTACAGCTTGGAAAAAAAGAGTTTGAAAAAAATGAGGGCGCCACTATCGCATTTAAGTAACTTCGGAGTAAAACAATTTAAACAAATTTTTAAAAACGCTGCTTGTGGGTGACTCAAAACCTACTAGCACTTGTCGGCAAAGTAGTGCTATCATCATTGGTCTGCATTACTTAAATGAAATATTTAATTCCAAATGTCACCACGTCAGACTCTTTTATGTCGACCTGTAATTTACCCCAATTGCCTGATAGATTCCTATCAAATATTCACTTGCAGCTAATACAATATAGGAGGAGCTTGTGGCTAAGTAATAATAGCCGCACGAGTCGATCGACTAGGTTAAGCTACGCTTACCGCGGTTGAACCGTGCATAGGTGACCATCTTTAAATACTAAGACCCCTCCGTGCCTCCCGGCTGTCATTCGTAAATCTTTGGCAGTCGTAACGGGTCGTCAGAAGCCTGATAGTCTGACAACCAGTCTTAACAATCCCTACCGTATTACCCAGTAACTGGATTGTGGAGCTCAGATAGGCAGTCGCTCCATGTAAAATACTGGTATTCAGCTGCATCCGGTTAGACTGGAAGCCGACTCAACATACTTGGGTAAAAGCTAGGCAGATGATGATGAGCTAATACAATATTGCTTTCTCATTCCAGGAATCAAACCTAAGCTACCCACAGTACCTAAACACGGTACGTCTTCAGATCGGCTACGCTAAGGATATCCACGACACATTGGTCGCGGCCGCGCAGAACATCTCGCCCACCGAGTGACGTCATTATTAACGTAGTACTTAAGAATAATAATAATTATATTTATGTTATAAGTATGGGTGTAATAAAGCCCCTCACATTCAAAAATGGTTTTATTGGAATGTATTTGGTTCGATTTGGCAGTAGGAATTATCGTTCCATTACTTCAAGGAGTCAAGGCTAAGAAGTTTAATCAGTAGATCGGTAATAACACTGGCCATTGTAGTCATTTGACAGATGTGTCAGAATTACTTAATTCAATGGAAAACCTCTGCAGAAACCGGAGTTAAATCTATAAAACGGCATTCATGTTTTCTGTTTTATTTGCTAGTGAAACTTTCCTCTTATCATGACCTGTCACACGGTGTTAGGTTAATTAAACTTTGATTATCGTTTTATACAGGGTTATTGATCATACGTCGGCAATCCGTTAAGGGGAGAGGGGGTTTAGGCGAGGTCATTTGCAACCAAATTACCCCTGATGACCCCTATGCCAATGTCAACCATTTTCGAGTAATTCGAATTGTTTTTTAAATGTATGGAAAAATACAATAGAAGTGGAAATATATCCACTTCTATTGCATTTAAAAGAAAAAAAAAATACAATAGAAGAAAACACAAAAAAAAAAATACAACAGATATATTTAGTAACCTGTTCCGCTTAGCTAAGCGGAACAGGTTACTAAATATATCCACTTCTATTGTATTTTATAATGGATTTCCGCAAGGTCACGCCTGAATCAATTAACTATCTTAAAAGTATGAAGTAAAAATAAAAAATGTACCCAATAACCCTGGGGCCGTACTACGACGTGTTAAAGCCATCATTGTTCCAGTGTGAGAGAGAGATGGAGCTATACAGCATAAATAGCACTATCCCGTTTTTACAGCGGAACAATAATGGCTTTAACACGTCACAGTACGGCCTCTGATATACAGGGTTAATGGTTATACATTGGAAAACCAGTGAAACAATGTTGTGGGGCAAATAACACTCGTATAAAACTTATAAGTTTACTTTCCCACTAGGGCTGGCAGTGTTTGATTTTAATATTATGGCGAAAATAAAAAACAGTTTTAATAATAAAAAATATAAACTATTAATAAGAGATTAAGATGATTCTGAAGCAGCTTAAATACCACAAAGCAATGCCGTTCACTGCTGGACATAGGCCATACGCAAAAATTTTCACGGAGGCTTCGCTCCCTTGCTCGATAACGAGGTGCCAGCAGTGGTTGCAGCTGTGCACGTAGCTTTAAATTCCCCGAATAATAATAATGATCAAAACTGATCCAGCCCGTCCCATCTATGATGTCCTCCCTCCGGTGACGCCCTAAGCCGAGGCTCGTACCCCACAGGGGGTGCCCTTAGCGAGCGTTCACCTAGCTTTTTAGCTTAGTTTTGTATGCCCCTGGCTGGAGGCTTTGAGTGTAGCAGCTTAAGGCAACCACAGGATTGACCGGTTAGGTAGTCATGACCTCAGAGGTCAGCTACGAGATGCCCAACAGGAAAAAAAAAAAAAAAGGAGGCTTCGCAGAGCCCTAGGGTTCCGCGAAGCACACTTTGAGTATGACTGGACTAGTAGATCTAGAAGAAAAAGGAAGTTAAATAAAACCAACACATTATTAATAAAATATATTAGACTGTAAAATATATGGATACATCAACAGGAAATATTTTAACATAGTTTAATTCAGATCTTTGTAGCTACATAGATAATACGACATTTTACGTGTCCTCTATTTACAATACATCAAATACATGAAGGGACACAATGCATAAGTCTTAAAATAATAATAATTTACAGTTGGATATATTTTCGAGATCATATAGTAACCACATTTTATTGCACTTCTTTCATTTTTGAAATGATTTTATCGGCATTTTAGAGTAATTAAAGTTAAGTGTCTATTCATAACTTTCATACGATCTCTTGCACAGCAGGTGTGGACATTCCACTACATACAGAATATCTGAATGTGACTTAGAAATATAACTTTAAACTAGAACTATCACAATAGGAAGAAAATAGAATACTATCAGTCTTTAAAATTTGAAGACACCAGGAACATAGTTTACTCCGATTTACTGTATGTACCTGAAACAAACAGATATTATTTATTAGATAAAGAGAAATATTTAACTGATCTTCTAAAAACTTATTGACCTTCTACTGATGGACAGTTTTTAAAATGAATGAACCTCTAAAATCTTTTTGCGCTTCTTATGATACACACTTTTTTAAATAATTGAGCCTCTTTTGAAATGTCTGTCTCTGGCCTTTTTCCCAGTTTGTTGCAGTTACTTGGTGCTATTTTGGGGTTTTTGGACCCCGAAATAGGAATTATTATCACAATAAGAGGCGCAATCATTATATTAAAGTATTCTATACTAATTTCATAAAAAGATTAAATTAGTTTCTATGTTTGTAAGTTAATCTCTAGGGTTAATCTCTGGAACTACCAGTCGGATTTGTTAAATTCTTTTTGCATTGGATAGCGAAATTCTTGAGGAAGGTTATAGGCTCTCGAACAAAGTCGCGGGCAGATGCCAGTAAAATATACTTATACAATAGAAACGAATGAAATGTAAAACATTTGTATACCACAAACATCCTGGGTAAGTAAATTATTAACGCTCAGAAAATAAAAAGACCACCAGAAAATTACCCTTTTGTGAACGCATCACTACAATAACCAATCGGCAAACCATTTAATTTTAAACAAATGAGTAACAACCCACGAAAATATCATAATTATATTAATAGTTTCACTGCACTAACAAAACAATAGTCGCACATCATTAGATAATTATTATAACTAATAATAATAATAACTATTTACAGCACAACTCGGTATCTACCAGTACATTTCCCTGACAACAAGCCCTGGGGGGCTACACTCTATAATCAATAATGGAAGGGACACATAAATCGATCCTTATCAACAAAAGAGAAATACAGGCCTCGCCTCTTCCACTGGATGTTTGTGCATCGTGACCCTAGATAAACTTATTATGATGACATTAATTATGTTCTGTCTCACAAACTGTGTGCTATGGAATAATACAGGTTTGTTTTGTGCTCCTGAACACACAACTAAACAGTGGCTCTGTATTGTTTTCACACAAAGGGATTATATTGTTAAGGTGTTTTATAATAAACGGATATTGCTGCTTTCTTATGGCGTGGGAGGACTTCCTGCCTCCTTCGTCTGTTTTGATTGAACTTCCATATTCCTATATTGAAATAATAGGTACCTACTTAGATCAGAACAATATGGGTCTGGCCCACTGGAGGCACGGCACAGCAAGGGATTCTTATGCGACAAATAGGAATATATCTTAATATTATGACAATAAAGTTGAAATATTAATGACAAGCCTAAGCACACAGCTTTGCACGCAGCTTTGTTTTTGTTGTACTTACGATGATTATCATTGCAATATTAGTTAGCGTGTTAATCAAATCTAACAGTATGGTATCTTGTTTTTGTTTTACTTCGGGATTATGAGTAAGTAAGAATACTATTGTTTGCACACTCTTGTTAAGGTAATTAAGGAGTCGTACTTAGTTAATTAATGAGTTTGTTTTTGCCATTTAACACCTACATTTTAAATTCAATTTTTCTAAACAACAGCCAGGATAAAAGCTAGTCAAATAATTAAATTAAATATTAATTAGTAACTAATAACATTTCTATGAAGGTCAGACTATTTTCTATCGGTTAATTAGCAGTAATTTTAGAACAAACAATCACGAACATGTTTCTACATTATTATTTAATTTTAGACTTGCAGTAGCCTATTAAACTGTGTAGGAACATGGCCGCTAGGAGAACTATGGGTAGTAATTTACTGATAACCAGTTTTTTTTTTCCAAGCATGGTGGTTAGATGATTGACGTGATATTTGTGTTTTAGTTAGGTATAGAAATCATAGACAGATATACCATAAACAGCGGATGTTGTATAATTGATATGATAATTATCTACCAACCTACATTGTGGGTTCATCAAACTTTTATTTTGAAACTCTACTTAGGAAGGTTTTATAATTCATCGGCTTGTCCAAAAATACTAAACTTGATCATTGAGATCTAGGGATTACTAATTCATGCATTCAAATAAATTAAATATGTACTTAAATGAATAGATAATTCACTAATCTATACTATTTACAAAAAAAAAATTAAGTGTCTGTTTGTAATGTCAAAATAACAGCTTTTTACTAAATCCATATGAAAATATATGTGTACGGTACAGGCAACATTTTTTTTTTGTTGGTCTGTCTGTCTGTTTGTTATGGCTAATCTCCAAATTTTCTGGACCGATTTTGACGGGACTTTCACTGGCAGATAGCTGATGTTATAAGGAGTAACTTAGGCTACTTTCATTTTATAAAAATAATTAAGATCTTCGCGAGCGAAGCCACGGACAGCAGCTAGTAGTTGAGATAAAGTTATCATAGCACTTAGCAACAGTTGATAACCGAACGTTCACCCTAACAGACACATAACACACATTAAACTTACATAAGATCTATAATACAAAAAGTAACTCGATATAGGTGACAATAACAACTATTTTTTTGCAGTGTGATAAATTGATAATATTATCGGCAGCCTCCGTTGCTCGTATTGATTTCATTGCCATAGCATCCACAGCCCGACTGATAATGATAACAGCCAGACGGAAAGAAATATATTTTTACACTACAGACCTAATTCATTATCGTATTGATTGGAAAAAAGTAATTGTGTATTTTATGACTCATGCGGTGTGATTGGGCGTATAAAAGGCAATGAGCCCGAACAGTACATTGTGTGGAGAACAAAAGACTGTGAGTTCGATTCGAGCCCAGCACATTAACATTGACTACTAGTTCTTTAATAATATTTGACTTTTGACAAAGACATTTAGGGATCTCGTGTAATAGACGTCCACAGCCACGACTAGTGGTCGCATGGATCAGAGTATAGAAACCGATAGTAATCACGCATATGGTCGGCTAGTGGGCCGTTGCGGTTTCTATAGTTTACCTGGTCGGTGCGACCACTGGTAGTGGTCGTGGCTAGGGATGATGAATATAACCATCAACCATTAAATTTAACTAATATTTAAAATTAACTATGATATTCAATAGACAAAATTAACATTAACGAATAAAAATATCATATCATATCATCGCCTAGCTATTCTCACCTGTTAAAGATATTCGACTAACTAATCAAGATAAATGCTAGTCAGTCCTAAGCCTGTTAAAGTATGAAGGGAAGTTTAATTTAACAATTTCAACATGCATTAGTTAGTAGAATATTCAACTATTCAACATGTTGCAGATACCTGAATAAAAATTTTCAATAATACCTGAATAAATATTAACTAATATTTTCAACTAATAAAAATATCGATATTCTTTTTTAACAGTTAACTATTAACCAATAAACAATTTCAACCAATATTCTCATCCTTAGTCGTGGCTGTCTAGTGGGCGAGATAGCTTGGGCTAGGCTCAAACAAGCCACCGCCCAGAGCCGCCGGTAGCCCAGCGACAAGCAGTTTTGTATGGACACCGCACACGTGTGGCCGGTGGCGGCCAACCGCTACAGCAGTAGGTACTCAACACCGCAGCAATAGGCGACAACCAACCGGTGGTTGTGACCAGTGGCTCGTGTGCGCTTACCCTTAAAAATTTCGAGTGTAATACCACATTTATTTAACCATTAACGCAATTAGAAATAAAATATGGTAAGGCAACGTGTAATCCTTTACAACTGCGGTTTATCCGAACAACGCACGTAAGCGGTGGGTGATGGCCACAGATGAATACAGTACAGATGGTTCACTTCGCAT
Organism: Omphaloscelis lunosa; assembly: GCA_916610215.1. Classification (NCBI taxonomy): domain Eukaryota; kingdom Metazoa; phylum Arthropoda; class Insecta; order Lepidoptera; family Noctuidae; genus Omphaloscelis; species Omphaloscelis lunosa. Next base: position 9,822,866 of record OU744265.1, on the reverse strand, counting down.
TTTACGTATAGGTATGAAGCTACAAGTACGCGGCGGGCTTGTCTTGTCGAGCCAATTCAGTGAGCGTAATATAATCAGAAGACATAAGAGTTACGTGATACTTTTAGGTGAATATAACAGTAAGCAGTAGTATTTAGCGCTATGCGACCTGAATCGCACTTTATTGTGTCGTAGCAAGAGTCGCTTTTTATTGAAATCATTTTGAGTGAACCATCTGTATTCATCTGTTTTGAAAGCAATTAGTTTCGTATTGGACGTACCGTCCAATACGAAACTAATTGCTTTATTACATTCATCATGTTATAAAATGACGTCTGAATGTACACTACGCCGTGTATGTAGTAGGTATATCAAGCGGATCTAGCACTCTAGCGCAAAGTTTATCAATGATTCTAAATATTACTTACTTCAAGTGCAAACACATTATGAGTCTCACTACTTCGCATGTTATAATCTACAAAATCAATAACTGTTTCTAAATAACATACTTGTTTATAATAAGTTGTTTATAGAACTATACTCCATTCGAAATAAGATTAGACATTTAAATAAACCTTTTTTACATTTCTCATTAATTATGGTCTGGCAGTTTGAGTAGTTTATGCGGCTTTCGTCGAGTTGAGCTCCTTAAGTTCTGAGTTGAGCTCCACGATTACTGACAAATGCTTGCACTGACTGGGCAGGTCCACTCAAATCTGTGTGGTTCTTTCCTCAAAAGACCATTTCAGACACCAATCTGCATGTTCCTCATATAGCCTGACCAAGATTATGTCTGGACTTTAAAAGAGACTGTGACCTCTGAGTCTGTTTCGGCCTTTCTAGTCGGATACGAAACGCCGAACTCAACTAGCTTATTTATTTTTTTTATATATGAAGTGTGAAAGTGATTCCGATATCCTATTTACAGAATAAACAATTTCATTTCAGTATAGATTTATTACACCTCATATTGCGAAGCATTAGAAAGTGCTTTGGGTTGGAAAAAATAGTATTGCCTCCTTTCTGCAACTGTTTTTATTGTTACACTCCTGCTACTACACAGAACCTACTTAATTTATATACCATTGTATAGATAATTTAAAGGAGATTAATTCTGTATTTTTCTAAAATTGTTTGAATGCAGCGGAAACGAAAAAAAACCATCAAAATATTTTTAAAATTTCCCGTCAATCAAGTGTGAATCCAGAAAACATTGTAGCTTGCGAAAAAATCAATTAATATAGTTTTTTTTTTTTTTTTAATAGATTCGTTTCAGCTTAGAAGGAACCTTATTGAAAATGGCTCTTTTATTCAAAGTAGTTTAATTATAATTAATAAAAAACTAACTAATATAAATATCTATTTATATTTCCAAATTCGACTCTCCTCCGTTGCCTAGCAACCAACAACGCAAACCTAAATAGTCTTTGACAGTACGTAAAGATTCCGAGGTGAGAAATTTTACTGATATTGATGGGTAAAAAGCGGTCAAAACAAAAGTCGTTTAAATATTTTTCTGTTTTAAAATGAGCGTTATGAGGCGTGCACTTTTGGATTTTCCAAATATTTTAGTACTTATGTTTTCATAGAAGAGATACAGCCCGCTGGCAGATAGACGGAAAGCGGCTTAGTAATAGGGTTCGGTTTGGTACCCTATTACTCGGGTACGGAACCCTAAAACAGCTACAAAAATCTACAAAATGCGTGTAAACTGTATGAAAATGACAAGTCAATGTTATTGTAATCATTTGAAAATCTTTTTCTGTCTTATCAATAATATATTACGTACGTAGGGTAAATCTCCAAATGACACTGTAGAAGGATAGTGATAAAAAATATCAATGATTTCTTGGAATACTCTAGTATTCCGAAATTCATTAGGAAAAGATAATGACTGTACCCATCAAACATTTTGTGCATTCATACTTGAGTAATTTATTAATGAGCATTGAACGAGGGTTCATTAACGTCTATTCAGACATCAAAAAGACAATAATTGCACAATTATTATAAATATTTAATAATTAATACAATTAAAAATAATAAACACTAATAGTAGTAGGTACTGACTTCATTAAATGCAGTATTTAATAACACAATATAATTTTTATCAACACTTTATTGCATACAAACGTCTAATAAATCTGGACTTGTTTTTCTACAAGTAAAGTACTTTGTTGCAATTTAACTACCTCCGTAAATCAACATTGTTATTGACAAAGTATTATCTGGAACAAATTATTCCACACCTTATCTATTTGGTCCTGTTAAGGACTTGTATCCAAGGCTAAAACTGTACTATAGCTAGACAGTCGGAATGTACACAGTCTGATAGTATTTAATAGATTGGTACAGCTACCAAAAATATCTGCATGCTGGACAAGATACACTACCGAGACTCGGGGGCTCTATTCTAGCACATTTGCGCAGGAGGTTTAGAATGTTATTATTGCCTCTAGACCCCTAGTCGCCTATTTTGGATGGGTACCCATTAGAAAAGACGTGTATATGCGTGCCATTGATTTTGTTAGTGGGACGAACGGGAATAATTTGTAATTTTATTTTTAATTCCCATTGGTCCTACTAAATAATTTGAATCTGTGGTGTTCGATATAAGTGATAATGCGATATAACGGGAATAAAAATAGTTGTTTATTAAATTTCCGTTCGTCTCCCCTCACCAGTGTGCAGTGAGAAGAACGGGAATAGGTCGGACAGTGAAGGGATATATTTTTTGTGAGCTGATAGCAACATTTTGCTATCAACTCACAAAAAATTATTGCACTAGTAAACTAACATTATCACGAAAAAAAAGATAACATACAGTGTTCATAATTATTTTTGCCAAAATATATTCCGTCTAGCAACTATTTCTCGAAACGTCCGGTCCGTTCAAAAACAAGGAATATCGGGGTCGCGATCCACAACCACAATGTAATCGTTATCAACGCAAAATAATTGTTATTGTGTTATTTATAGGTCCCTCTATGTTTTAATGAATGATGAACGTAAGAATGACATGACCATAATATTCACTTATTATCTTGGTTACCCTTGACTGCGATCATTTAACTTTAACGCTGAACCCTATTTTGTTGATCTCGTTCGGACAGGGTTAAACAATATTATGATACATTACCAATTTATTTTCTTTGTTTTATTTTTAGACTTCGATCGGTACCCGAAGTAGTATCGAGTTCAAAAACAATTAAGCTGATATTTAAAATTAAAAGGAGATAACATTATTGTGACTGCATTTTGTTTATAATTAACAAAAACCTTGTTTTGCTTTGATGTCAATATTTTGGTCTGAATAGCCTTGTTCTTAAACGTTTCTTAAGAACTTTCCGGAAATTTAAAGCTGGATACCGAAAAATATGTTAAGTATTTTTAATAGTTAATGGCAGTTAAAATTATCGCTGTGTTGACCCAAATTATGGACATAAACACATTTTTAACAATGCTTACAGATTATGAGTACAAAAATAAAAAAAAATATTCTAAAAGTCGAAGTTCACGGTCATTCATCATTACAAGTAAAGCTTGTCGCGGCGTGTACGTAAAGTGCGGTAGTGGGGCGCGTCAATTCAGAGTGGACAAGCTTTACCTACAACCGCACAACTACAGTGTGGTAACATAACACTAGCACTAAGAAAGCCAACATCCAGTTTGAAATGAATAATAGTTGTGTTTATAGGCCAATTAACTGTCCCAAAATCGCGAACGCCCGCCACGTGAGCCCTAGTTCTGGTTCTGTGATAGAATTGGACCCCAGTTGGCGGCACAGGGGCCGATATAATCAATTTTACAATGCGATGGTTCATAGAAAATAGAGGATTTATGCAATGCGTTGCGTTGCGGTGCGGCCCGCTACAATCTGCGCTAGCCTTAACTGTGTGTGTGCAATTACATGGTTCATCCGAACACCTGCTGCGCGGCGTATGTGATGTGTAGGTAGCCGTCGTGTGCGCGGAACTGCTGGTACGCCTGCGCCATCGTCATACTGTGGCTCGCGAGGACTTTGTCGTTCACCAGCAAGTATAGCGCCTGATAGATAAGAAAATACGTTTGAAAACTAGTTATAGGTCCCACCACGTAGGAGTTTCATAAGGCAAATTGGAAACCTGAAACCTTTAACGACTTTTGCATGAACATGACTTCTAGCATCACACTACAGTACAAATTAAGAAAATATATTATCGAAACAACTTGAGGATGACTGAAAGACCAGAAAGAGCCAAAATGGAGCTACGATCATCATAATATTTGGTTGAATTACCTTATACCTACACTTGGCAAAAGCTCTCATTCGGGATTTGAGAGGCACTTCTAGCAAGTATGTCTGTGGTGGATGATAAAATAGAAGATTTACCTGTGAATCTCTTAGTTTCATCTTCGTCCGAATGATGTAAAGGAACTGGGACATGGTGAGTTCTTGTGGTACGAGAAACTTGTTTCTGCCCAACGCGGGCACATCTCGCTCTCTCGAGTACCGTTCTACGTATAACTAGACAAATAAAAACATCATTACTAAAGAAAATGGCTGTAATCAAAGAAAAAATTGATGAAAAATTGATTGAAATAATATTTACCGGCACTTTATTTGGAAATCTATGTCTAATTGCTTGAACCTCTTGATTTGGTTGTTTGATGTTCATATCTGTAACAAAATAAGTGTATTAGATGAGATGGATGCGAAAGCAAAACTGAGAAAACATATACAAGAATGTATAAGTCGCGAAAACAGTAAAACGTCTTAACCCAGTCGCCAAGGTTCAATAATGAACCTCTTGTTTTTAATCTTGGCGTGTGATGCAAGTTTGCGATAGCAAAATATGAATGGGACTGTTGTTTTCTACGTAGTTTTTAAACCAGTGAAATAAGACTATGTTTCACCCTTTATAGATGTCCACACGAATTAAATACATATGTCTGTATTAAATAGACTTCTAATGAAAAGTCACAATTAATAAAAGTGGCGGTATTGGTTAGCTATACATATCGCAGTACACACTTCTTTTACGAAAATACTCGGGTTTTGCAAACGATACAGAATAATATAGATAAGGCAGAGTGGGGCGGATTAGCGGTTAGATAGGTTGCCTAAAATTACTTACAGTGATAAGACCTCACGCTTTGCTTTTTTTTTATTCTTATTGAAATAAATGGCTCACAATTTCTCTCTGAACTTTAAAATAATTACAATAAAATAACTTATCTAAGGCGAGCCGAGATCTATAAACGTTACTTACCAAGTATAGCTTGTCCACTCTGAAATGACGCGCCCCTCTACCGCATTACCCATAGAAATCCGCATTACCGTGTGCGTAAATGCGGTAGTGGGACGCGTCATTTCAAAGTGGACAAGCTTTACTATAGCTAAGCGTTATTCCTGTCACTGTCACACGACTGTCAAACTACAAGCTCAACATAGAGACAGGAATACGTCTAAATCAAAGCACGAGCTATGTATCGTTTATAGATCTCAGCCGTAAAGGAGGGATAACTTTAAATCACAAAAACGCTCACCATCTTTATAACCAAAAACTTCTTGTGACGCGTATGTGATGTAGAGGAATCCGTCTTCATCGCCATAGTTGTCGTACGCCTGAGCCATAGTGAGGCTCATGCTCAGCATTGATTTGTTGTTTATTATCAAATATAAGGCCTGAAACAATACAAATGAAGTTATTATGCTGTTTATTAGCAAACCCAAATTTTTCATGTACTCAATCTTGAAGTGTTTCTGTTAGCCCACTTTCGCACGAATGTAAAAATATCGCGGCGGGATTTTAACGTGCACTGGATTTTCAACTCTCGGTTAAAGTGGCTGATCCGATTTATCCTATGGACATCCAGACATACCTACTAATTTTTTTCCTAACACCGTAAGGATGTCGGCGCTGTTCCAGCGCAGGCGTTCAACAAACGTAAGTACATGTTGGTACGCCGCGTAAATACGACGCCATCGCCACGTCCGCGACGTAGTTTTGAGTAGGTATGGGTATACTTTCAATCACCTCTATGCTATACATTCATCTACGCTAGACAAACACTCAGTGCAAAAACCGTTATAACAGGGGTTGAGGTATTACAATTGTCCTTATTATTTTAAATTGTTGTTTGATTAAGTAATTGCACTTGGCACATTGGACGTCGTCTAATGTGTAAGACACCTTCAAATAAAACATACAGATATCTCGTGTTATGCTACCTAAGCAGATAGTTTGGGTCACTTCAAACGGAGCTGCTCTTAGTACGTACTGTGTAATGTAAAATAATAAAATCAATTAATTGATTATCTCCAGTTCCAGAGTTAATTGATTGATTACGGGATTGCATAAATTATACTTTTACCTTTACTGATAGTGGACATTCAACCAGATTTAAATAGACTAGATCAAGACTTAAGACTTAGGTGTAATTTTCATTGGTGGAGAAATCGATCAGTCTCATTAGCCTTTCAGCCAGTTTTTGTATTTAGAACCTTATTCCTACTGCAATAAAGTTCTTATTACAAAATTCACAACTTTGAATCGGGCATAAGGCCGGAAAGGTTTAACATTTCCATAGAATTAAGCAGCCTATCAATTTTAACCATTGGAGTAAACATACTATTCATACTGAACTCATACAAGATTAAGCTTACAAAATAAAAACAACCTCTAAAATCATATAAGTACCTATGCTGTTGGGGTTACCCACTTAACTATAAAAGGATAACCCGCAGTCTCTATAAGCCTGCTGCCAAATAATTGGGCGTTTTTATTATAGTGGGCGTCCACGGGGCATCACGATAAGACAGGGAAGTAAAATATATGGAAATATTATGAAGACGCTTTTAAATTTCCGTCCACGATAATGTTGTAACGTGCACGCATTGCAATACATTTTATGGACGTGGACGTCCACGATAATATCGTCATGTTAGGAATGATAAAAGCGCACATTTCTTTGGTGTTGTTATTTCGGTCAACTAAAGCCGCAACCTAAAGCAACATCTACCTACATTTATAAGTTTTTGATCACAATGGGTTTCAATTTGACAGTTCACCTATGTTCATTACGTTATTTACGTTTTTGAGCAGACGAATTTTTCTAACCTATGAAGTAATGGATTAGCAATATACTTCAAAACTCTCGGATTGTGATTGAAAGAGTGCTACGCAATTATGCAGCTGTTAGTTTTTTTTCTTGTGTCTATAAACCTTCAATAATCGGGAGTAATTAAAGTTCTCTGGCATAAATCCACTTACCTGATTTGGTTTTATTCTTATTCTATTCCGAATAATTACTAGAAACTGCGACATAGTGATATCTTCAGGAACTAAGAACTTCGATTTGTCCAACGTTGGTAGATTTCTTTCTTTGTGATATCTCTCGACTATTAACTGCAAAGAAATACCGAAATTATTTCATGGGAAAACCCTTAACCTATTAACAAAGTATCGTTAACCCTTTACTAGTGTACGGGTTCTTTTTTCGAAACTATGGTAAAACAACTGTGTTTTTCAGGGTTATAACGGATGTCGTAAACGAATGAGGATATCGAGGTAATCGGGTTTAAGGATGCGGATGAGGATACGGATATTGGAAAATTCCATTGAGGGTGCGGATGCGGATGCCGTCTATCAAAGAAAATGAACATTGCCAATTCAGCCAATAGGAATGCATAACTCACACTCCTGCCAGACCATTTAGCTCTGCGGGACTACCTATTAAAAATATTAAAAATTTGAACGAACAACGTTGGGTCGCATCTCCATAGAAATTATGAGGATGCAAAGATTTTCAAATCAAAAGTTGAGAAAGTGAATGTTTTGCGGATATCAAAATTTATGTGGATGCGGATACGGATATCCGTTACATCTCTGTTTTTACATAGCTTAAAAAAACCTAATTCCAGAGAGGAAATAGATTTTGAATTTGGATTTTTTTTCGGTTTTTTTCCGGCCGGCCTGCACTTATTCGGCAATTTATTTGACAGAGGCCTATGCCTCTTCTTTTTACGAACAGTCATGCTTACCTAAACAGACCTCAACTTAGCAATTACCTATTACTACACTAATGATGCTAGAACGTACTATTCAAAAATACTCACAGGTATTTTGGTTGGGAATTTACTTTTGATCGCCATTACTTCTTCTTTTCTGCTTACTGCAATGAAAAGAGCACAAACATTATGATCTCGTTGGACGTAACAAGTTATTGGATATCGACGGTCAATAGCATTTAAGTTCTCTGCACTGTTATCAGTTCAATTGCATTCTTTCACTAATGACCTTTTGCCTTTGCATTTGGTAATAACAAACTCTTAGCGTAACCACTTAGGTAAACAAAAAAAGATAGATAATATTTTGGTTCTTTGGCCACAAATGTAACTCCATGCTAGCGAAAACGGTAATCACACATAAAATGACAGTTGATCGCAATGGGTTTAATTTTGACAGTTCACCCACGTCGATTGCGTTATTTACGTTGTTGAGCAGACGAATTTTGCAAACCCATGAAGCAATGGATTACCCATATCCTTCAAAACCCTCGGAATTTTGAAAGAGTGCTACGCAATTATGGTGCTGGTCAGGTAATACCATAGATACTTGTGCAAGATACTATGAACAGTTGACGCTAGTAAAAATTGTACTGCAATCAAAATGTCTGTCAAACTCAACTTTCGTGTGTCCTTACACACATGAAAGTTAAGTTTTCTTGTTGACAAAGTGCAGCGTTTATTTATAACTTGAATAGCTTTGCAGTTACCCTACATAATAGTAGCGGACACATGAGTCAAAGAGTTCATCAACTAGAGTGTTAATAAAAATGAGTAAAAAGGACCGGGACAGCAGCATAGTAACATCAGTAATGGTAACAACAGTGATATTCTAGCGGTGTGACCGTCGGACTGCCAAGTCATAAGTCTCGAGTTCGAACTCTAGATGACGCACCACAGATTTTTCGGATTCATGTGCGTATTGTATAATTATCACTTGCTTCAAAAACGGTGAAGGAAAACATCGTGAGGAAACCTGCATTCCTCAGAGGTATTTCAAGACGGCATGTGAAGCCAAGTCAGAGGCCTATGGACGGCTTTAAAATTCTGACACCAGGTCAGTCACTAACCACACGAGAAAGAAGAAGAAAGAATGGATAAAGTTGCAACCGCTGTGGAATAATTGGGAATCACTCACGCCTGTCCCTTATCACAAATTGTGTGTCTATTATTTGCAGTTTTCAGATTGCTTGCAAAAATAAGGAGTCTCTGTTCTTTTGGTATAAGTAGCTAAGGTTGTGCAAGAGTATTGGGGCATCCCTTTCCAGCTCTCCCATAATTTACGGACTGTTATTGAATAAGTTTAAGACTTGCGTCTTTTCAATAATTAAGCAAAAACCTCATAGCCTTGCATAGAAGACGCATATGAAAGTAGCTATCACAAATAAAATAAGCTTACGAATCTATTTATTTGGCAATAACAAAGCTACCATTGGTAAGCAAAATTATTAGTTTTTGTCAACTGTCGATTTGCCTTTGAAGTCGTTACCAATAAAAATTATACTGTGTCTCGTTTGACAGTCAAGCTCTTATAGGAACCTAGATCTAAATGAGGGGGCCTATGATCAACTCAGGCCTTTTTAGGACATGAGATTAGACGATAACTTGTCCACTCTAAAATGACGCGCCCCACTACCGCATTACCAATAGAAATTCGCATTACCAAGTGCGTAAATGCGGTAGTGGGACGCGTCATTTCAGAGTGGACAAACTATACGTTTCCGTCGCCACCAAATTAGATCAATTATAACGAACTGATAACTAGAGCAAACACAGATACCAACTACAAAATCTGGGAGTTCAATGAACTTCATCTATGCATAATTATGTTTTGCTAATAATATATCACTAACATCCAACTGTTTCGCGTTCTCAAATGAGCTATTGACATAAATCTGAACATAAACATTAATCACTCGTGGTAAACAGCATTGAGCTAATTGAACATTGTATATGTAAATTAATATTATAAAGAGAAAAGATTAGATTTTTTGTATCTTTGATTATTACGCTTTCACGCTAAAACGGCTGCACGGATTTGGATGAAATTTGGCACATGTGTAGACCATGACCTGGGTTAGGACATACAATACTTTTTATCTCGATATTCCCACGGGATCGAGACTTATGCGGGTGAAACCGTGGGGCGCTGCTAGTTACTAGATAAAATTAGACAGATAATATTAGAAAAAAGCGGCTAAGTGCGAGTCGGACGCACACGAAGGGTTCCGTTCCTCCGTACATTTAACACTACTTGCTTATTTTCTTATCTGCAAAAAGCGCCTAAAAAACACGTTTCTTGAATGGGAACCCCCTTTAATTTTTAAATTTATTTACTTTTTAATATTTGTTGCTATATTATAGCGGCAATAGAAATACATAATCTATGAAAATTTTAACTGTCTACCTATTACGATTCATGAGATACAGCCCGCTGATAGGCAGACGGACAGATGGGCAGCGGAGGCATAGTAATAGAAATAGAAAGAAAGAAATATATTTTACTAGCTGCACCCCGCGGTTTCACCCGCATAAGTCTCGATCCCGTAAAAATATCTGTATAAAAAGTATCCTATGTCCTTCTCCGGGTCAAGGTCTATCCATATCCCAAATTTCAAATCCGTTCAGCCGTTTTAGCGTGATGTCGTGACCAAGGGAAATAGGGATTCATTTTTATATATATAGATTTGGGACACGCACAGGAAATACAAACAAGGAAAACAACAAAAATAATAACGACCTGTGCGAGGCCAAAATGGCTCCTATATCAGCATAATGCTACGATATTTAAAAAAAAAGAAATACTGCGGCTGGCTGCGGCGCTGCGCGTAATAGGGTTCTATTTGGGTCCCTTCGGGTACGGGCATTTCAGTTGGCATAGCTGAACTGCGTAATAGGGTTCCAGTTGGGTCCCTTCGGGTACGGGCATTTCAGTTAGCATAGCTGAACTGTCAGTCATGAAAGTTTAACTACTTAAGGTGCAGATATATGACAGTGACCTTGAGTGTTTAGCTTGCGTGTTCTGTACTGAGCTCACGCAACGCGTCGTACGTCCAGCCAGTAATAGGACTCGTCCATCAAGGACTGTCCCAAATTACACGCATTATTAATTTATTATACATAAAACAAAAGCTATTTTAATAAAACTCGTATACTAAAAGATCAATAATTAAATTATCTTTAAAATGGTGAAGGTTTGAGAAAAATACGCTCGATAGATTTTGCGCTATTCTCAGTTTCTTATCCGCGTTAGACCTAACTTTATAAAAATTAATTTCACTATGTAATATAAACATAATCTAAAATATGCCTATATCAAAATATTGCGAAAATGCTCTAATTAAATATATATTTTTTCTAAATCATTAACACTACTCGATTAGACGTCATCTTCAGTATAAAATCATTAAAAGTCTGTTATCGTCGTCAGAATAAACTTACCTACACTCGTATGTACAGTCCAGAACACTAATACGTATACACTTAACAACTTTTAAATGTGATTTATATCAACTTTTAAATGTGATTTATATCAACTTTTAAATGTGATTTATATCAACTTTTAAATGTAATTTATATCAACTTTTAAATGTGATTTATCTCCTACTGTATTGATTGTAGATTTTTGTAATTTCGAACATACTATTATGAAACACACTAGGTTTTATGAAAGGTCTTATTTCAAAGTTGCATTCGTTATTCCGCGAGAAAATAGCTTCTGAGTTTTGCTAAGTATACATAAACATAGTTTAGTTATATATTAAGTGTACCTATGTATCTAAATGATCGTTTCGAACTGTCGACTTTCTACTAGCAATTTGCTATAAACTTAGGATATGAAAACTTCATGAATAGTTGAAATTTGGCATTAGTGGCACACTTAGATGTGGACTAAAAAAATAAAAATGTTACATAGATCAGAAAATTCAACGAATATGTCAAGTTACTTACTGAAAGGCTTTTTTGACTTGAAGCACTGTTTCACATTATGATTCACATCATGTTTAATTAAAGTTGTTATGAAGTTTAACTCCATTTTGAAGTTACCGTTCGCACAGTATCGTGGTCTCGCGGCGGCCGTGCACTCCTAGCGCAGTATGAACCCCGACTACGCCAATGTAAATATGATCGGTACTTTTATCATTTGACCGGTGCACTCGTAAACAAGCCGTTAATCAGTCGCCTTTTAATTTCTATTATTCAAAGTTGCATTTCACTTAATGTGATAGTGATTACTGAGTTACTGTCGGGCGGTCACGTATTTTATTCTTGCCTATTTGCATAATACCCGCCTCTGGAAAATATTTGCTTTAGATTTTGCATTCTGCTTTGCTCGATATGATGATAGGTTATGGAATTAGGTAATATTTTTGGACAAACCAAAACATTCGATTGTGTTTGCATTCACGAATTATCTGGTCAAGTAGGTAGCCTTTACAGCTGCATTATGATCCCGAGCCTGTCAACATTTTAAATGCAACCTCTTTCCTAAACATTGTGTAGCAGGACTGGCTGTCAAGGCTCAAAAAATTGTAGAAAACATATAAGTTTTTTTTTGTTGTTATAAAAATTAATGGCTTTTATATTATTATCAGCCAGTATTCAAACAATCTGTCTTATCGACCTCTTTAAATTCTGATGCGGGATGCATCAGATTAGGCTTATGCTCACTAGAGTTAGGTAGGTAGATACATAAAGTTACTTCTGCTAAGCTGCAAATCTGCAATACTTCTTTCAAGCTATCTTCGGCCGGTGTTGGCCTCTTGTAAAGCTTTTGCATACGAAGCACAACACCCACATTCATAAAAATACTTCCCAGACAATTCTAAAATTGATAACGTTATAGGTCTAAATAATTCAGTCAGCAACCCACTTGATGACAGACTGACCAATACCCTAATTGCGTAACTTATTTTTGTAAACGATTATGACTTTGTTTCATTTTGACAGTTCAACAACATTCATTGTGTCATTTACGTGGTTGAGCAGATATTTTTTTCTAACTTATGAAGCAATGGATTATCAATCTGTTTCAAATCGAAACAAATTGTGATTGATTATGTATTACGCAATTAGGGTACAACTTACTTTTATTGCAACTGCGGTGCCCCTGAACGGCACCTACCTACACTCGATTCGTAGCTGTTGTGGAGCCACGAGTGTCGATTGATATGTACCCATATGATTACAATAAACAATCAGACAGTAGATTATCTTAGCATGATCCAAATTCTGTACATCATGGCAGGTCACGCATGCGTCAACACAACAAACTACTTTTAACCAGTTAATCAATTAGCTAAGCTGGCGGGAATAAAATAATAATTAATTTATCAGTTCTGGGTGGGTACGTGATTTAACATTATCAGTTTATCACATCATGAAATGATTCAATTAGTAATTATTGAATAATAAATTAATAAATACAAAACCTTCCCTTGATAAGTTTACTATCTTAACTTGGCCATTTGAAAACCAGAATAGGTATAGCCACAGTATAAATAAGTAACTGTATTATATTATGTCTTCATACAAAAAGGGCGGAACGACGCGCTTCGAAATCTGTGCGCGGCAGTTACGCACGGATGCGGAAGGTTTATTTACCGAGTGTCTGTAGGTAATTATTTCAAGGTCACGGCTGAGACATAATACTGTTACTTTATTATACTGTGGTATAGCTGTATAAGGATATTTTTGTGCGTGGCTAAAATCGGAACTAACGCCGCTATCGTGTTTTTTCAAGACATTTCACAAAACGATTACCAGCAGCGCCCCCCTGTCAACGTCATTCGAGCGTGAAATAGAGGAGCCGAATAAGTTGAGGTGCATCTTTCTTGCAGCGAACGCAGCAGTTCAGCATGATGGCTACAGTAATAAGGCGATTTCATAGAGTATAGTAATTGGGCGATTTGTAAGACATAAGAAAACAAACATGCAAGTCGAAGTTATTGCACCAGAAAAAGACGACTGAGTACCTACTTACTGCATTTTTTTTTCAGAGAATTCTTTCGCATGAATTAGGTAGGTATATGTGCTTACCCAATCAGCGTGCAATGCTGTTTGCAGAGCAATGGTAATTACTTAGCATTGCATTAGGCCCTAGTTATCAAGTCCCCGAAGCGCGCGTCTTGTACCTACGCACGCTAATTTCTATGTGACGAATTATAGCTTGTCTACTCCCAGACCAAAGACGGCACTGTCAACATTGACGTGAGGCTGATTCTGTAAACATGTGTGCACTTAGTGAAGTGTAGTTTGATTGTAATTTAATTATAGATAAATGGTTGTAAATGTGTGCGTGTATGCACAGAGAGCAGTACCCAAATTGCGTAATAAACAATCAATCACAATCTGTTTAAATTTGAAACAGATTGCGAATCCATTGCTCTATAAGTTGGAAAAAAAACAGTGGCACTCCGGGAGTGCCAACATAAGTGAAAACTTGAAAAAAAATCGGCACTGCGGTAATCAACGCGTTGATGTCTTTTAATGGACAAAAACAAGAAATCAATGGTTTAGTCCCATCTCAAAAATGCTCAACGCGTTTATAGAAGTTTTCACTTCAAAAATCTGCTCAACATCGTAAATAACGCAATTAATTTGTTGAACTGTCAAAATGAAACAAATTAGTTATAATCGTTCACGAAAATAAGTTACGTAATTAGGGTACAGGTGTAGTTCAGTGCACGCTTCACTGTAATGTTCGCAGCGCTATGTCTGGGATTGTCTTGGTTTTTAATTTGGTCTGAGTGTCCACTCTGAAAGAACGCGCCCCAACGGTCTCTGGCGGACGCTCGCTCGCGATATTGCCAAGGATTTTTCTTGTCAATGTGCGCTGGCGCGTAGAGGAATCCCCCTCGATGCTCTCGTCTGCCGTCCGTCGGTGTGTGCAGGGCCTGACTCGCCATTATTTTGATTTCAAGTATTTCGAATTCGTGATCACCTAAGAGTCTAAAAAATCTATCTAAAAAAATAAAAAATAATCATAGACCATTATACAAAAAAAAAAATGTAAGGTGGCTCGATTTAAGGCTCTTACAAACAGGCGCGACACGCGACGACGCGACACAAAGACACCGCTTGTCGCGCGACGCGACGTACCTTTGTGTCGCGCCGCGTGTCGCGCCTTTTTGTAGGAGCCTTTAGGAGTCCGGGAACTCCTGGAGTGTATGTCAGCAAAGTAGATAGGTAAACAAAAAAGGTTCTATATATACCTACATCTAGTTATGTGCAATAAATATAAAGTAAGTATAAATAAAGGAATGTTTTAATGTTTATAACATTCGCAGTGACGGTAATGACGATAACGCGATAGTGTTCTTAAATGAGGGGTGTCTAATTAGTTTCCATACGAGAATAAGTATGTGGTAGATATACTAATTGCTTTATGCATATACATAATGTGAACAGTGTCCCTGTTTAGTTAAAGGTAGGTAGGTAGGTATGTTAATAAACTTCCTTGCTGAACGTGCTCCTCATCATAAGACCGGTGTTCCTACATAGGTAGAATCCATACTTATAGCACAAGACAAAAAAGTTTTTATTCTTGTGTGTGTGTGTATTATAAATGTGAAAGTAGGTAACTCCTGTCTGTTCTGCCTTTTTTTTTTTTTTTGGGTGGGAAGTCATCAAATAACTTCTCCCACTCTGGGCGGAGCGGGAGGGCGTGTCAGACTCTTACTAACTAAAACCCACCCGTGTTCCTTCGGTTGCCCTGGTGCCGGGGGCCACGATCTCCCTTTCGGTTTTCTTCGCACCCCCGGCAGGCATCGGCCCTAACGGACCCCGTCAATTCTGCTGACATCTCTTTGAGGCGCGCGTGGAACACAACGCGCCGTCGACCCGGGCCTGGTCCTTATCGGACGGCGAGCTACCCATTGCTCACCGTCCGCAAGCCCGCGCCTACGGTGGCCGGAAATCGGCCTGCGATTCCCGACGCCCAGGGCGGTCTCCTCCTGCGGCGGTTAGGGGCGTGAGGGCGCGAAATTTGCCTCTCCCTCACGCGTTCCGCCGCCTCCTTCGCGAGCATTACTGCTTCGCAGAAGGAGGTGACGGCCTCCCATTTCCTCTCGCTCCCTACCATGGCCCTAATCAGGGCCGGACGCGAGAGATCATCGCCGCCGATCGCCTCCACGAGGACACGGCGATGCTCCGCCCAAGCCGGGCAGACCTCCACCGTATGCTCAACCGTGTCCTCCGGGCGATCCACACAATGGTGACACCCGGGCGTTTCCTCCCGCCTTATCCTGAACAGGAACCTCCCGAAATGTCTGTTCTGCCTGCCTTTTTTTTTTTTTTTTTGTCTGTTCTGCCTGCCTTTTCAAAAAATGTAGCACACAGGCAGACCACGGTTTCTATGGGTTAGGACATTTTTATCCCGGTAGTAGGACCTACCTACGTTCCTGAGGGATAATTTCTGACCTCCACGCGGGGCGAAGCTTCAGGCAAAAGCTGCCTAAGTAATTTTATAAAAAGCGGACTTGAAAAACTGTAGGAACTGCCCAGCCTTTCCCATCCTTCTGATATCCTATATATATCCAGGGTAACTGAGAGGTTATCGTCAAGCCTTGAGTGCTTTCGGCTGTTCCTAAAGGTTGATATCTAATAGGTAAATGAAAGCCAAATATGAGGAACATGGAACACTGTGTGTGAGTAATTTCTAATTAACCTTTCCGTCACGCTCATTTAACTACTTTTAAAGACTACACATACATAAAGATTGATGATAGCTCGCGGAGAGTAAAGATCACCTATAAATAAGTACTATATTAATCTCAACATTATTTAGGTGACCTCTTAACCCCACAAGCTGGGCGGTAATGTGGTATGGTGTCTAATAGGTAGATACCTAAGTAAGTACACACGGCTAGGTACACATCAAGCTATAAATTTCCAGTATAAACTGACCTCGCATTGTATGGAAATCCTATACAATGCGAGATCAGCATAAACTGGAAATGTCTGCTTGATGTCTAGCCGTGTGTACCACCTACTTATTAATGTAATTAGTATGAGTTGCCTAATGAGTCGCAGAACCATTCTATTTTGTTAGTAGATCTGCTAATCTAATGTCACCGTACACAAGGCGGTGACTAGTGGTGTTCATAAGTGCTAGTGGTTGCCACAAGCAACGGTACTTGTTTTCTGTTAACTCGAGGCTCACTTGACGTTTGATTCGCTGAGTCGTCCCAGTTTCAAACTAGGGCAGTGAGTGGGTGGCTGAATACACAGAGATCCTAATAACGAAATCTAGATTGACTTCACACACACTCGACACTAGTCAGTGGTTTTTCTGAGGGGCAATAGGTTTGGGCCAACTAAAGTTTTTGTCAATAGAACTGAATAAGCCCAGGAAAACGAGTTAGGGTTCGTAAACGGCCAAAAACGTATTGAATATGTGCTACTCGTTCGATTTTTAACAGCTAAATGAACAAAGATTGCGTCCAAAGAAAATAAGCAGTGAACTGCAGAAAACCACTGCAATTATCTAAGCACCCGCTTCCCAAGACGTTAATTAGGTACATTTTCATCATTTACTTCAGTCTAGTGCTAGTTGCTTCTTTTTATCTTTTTTTCATGTTCATCACTTTCATCAAAAACTAAAATGAAAATGGAGGATATTTGTCGAAATATGAACGCATTTTATTTTATGAACGAACGTAGATACTTTGACAGCCGACAAAGACGTTGCTTTACACGGTAAAATATTTTTGGAGACTCAAGTTCAAAAATAAAAATTGAAATCTTTAAACATTTTACTGAAAAGTAATTTAGCTAACAAATATTGATTTTACATTTAATTAAACACGTTTTAATTTTTTTCAATGGCTCGGTAAGCGTAATATAAGTTAATTAACCTAAATTGAGCCCTTGACTCCTAGTACGCGAAAGAAAAATGGAACGTACTTGACTACTGGCGACTGAAAATGAATTATCGAATTTCTGAATTAATTTATTAGGAATATAACAAAGTGTAGCCGTAAGTGTACTGCGTAGGCGTAAAAACGTTCAATGCTTTAGGCATTATTAGTTTACTGTGTATTTTATACGGTTTTATTTACTACCACTTTTTGCTTCATCGATGGACTTTAGAATCGATAACCCAATTTCTTTCAAGTTTTAAATGACTGTAATTGTTCGTTAGTGTGTCGCTGTAAAATGCTGCTGTGTTAGGGTTGTGTGACGGTGTTGTGCTCATTGTTACCATGCTTTTCACACCGATTTATATTGCTATGACCTTTATAAAGACCTGGCGCATTCGGTCGTTCAGAGCTCGTCTACTCGAGTTTTTGAGCGGTAATACGAGTGTCGCATTCTGTAAAGTTCCTGAAAATGCAGCTGGTAAGTCTTCCAATATCATATCAAGACCACCTATTTCACCTATTTCTATTTTATCCGTAAAGTTTAAGACCTAAAGTTACACGTCATTATCACAGTAACTTCTACTGCTTAATAACAACAAATAAATTTATCAACCGGCTAAATAACTTCATTTACACAAAGTATACTACTACTATATAAAATACAATAATTTTTGTACACCAAATTACATCGTACAAAGTTCATACTTAAATGATTAATTTAAATTTACAGAAACTCCTACACTTAGTTCAAAGCTGTGCACAAACCCAAAAAATGCATATCTATGTGATTTACTGGACTACACGAATGCCACTCGGATCTGCAGCATGAAGCCGATGCAGATGATTGAAATCAATGACTGGGTGTCATGTTCCAATGGGCTGCCCCTGGGCTCAAGCGAACAGTCTCCTATTACTGATTTAGATGTAGATGTGCTGTTTGAATGTGAAATGGAACCTCATGATAACTCAGGGCAAGATATCATTACTGTAAGTTTTAATTTTAGGTATAATTAATTTTCTGGGTTACATTGAAATAGTGGCAATTATTTATTTATTCAACTAAAATTACATCAGTGTAATTGGCTTGGAGATAATAATGAAATAACACATAACATGAAATTTGTGTTATAAATATTACCAAACACAATAATAGAGCCTATTTCACAATGTCCGAATAGCCACTACCTACCGCATTAATACAAAAATGGAACAGAATTTGTTGGATATTATCTGCCAAGTAAGTTAACAAGAACCTAATCGGAGGTAGTGAAATAGGCCCTTAGAATAATAATAATTACTTAAATTATTATTACCCCTTTCACTCAGTTCAATAACCAAATACATTCCTATCGTAACTAGTTATCTCTAATTCCTCAACCACATTATCTGACAGCATCTGCAATCAACAATGGAAAAATAACATTTATGCTCAGAACTAAAATTCAGTTTGTAATACTACTTCTTTCTTTATGACTTTTTCAATAGTAGGAATCATTCTTAAATCAACATTATTTTCACTAATATAAAGTTGATATTTGTTTAAGTGGAAATAACATTAATTGGAAACAAGATTTGAATGGTATACATATTCTGTATCATCTAATCTGATTCCAGTTAGAGTCAATGGGTCAACCAGTGGCGTGGAAGGCAGGCTCACACCTAGCTATCATAGTGAAGACCAACATAGAACATCTTAGTGTTATTGGCTTCAACTTTATTGGTGGAGAGTTTGTCATAGACCACAAACTGCCTGTGGTCAGGATACAGAGTAAGTTACACACATGGTTTTTGAATTACATTTCATAAAAGTGCTATAAAAAGTATTCAGGTGTATAATAATATTTATCACCCATTCATGTAAATTCAATACATTATCATGTTACAGCTGTCCAACTATCAGGAGAGCCCAACAAAGCTTCAGACCCCTCCATGAGAAGTCTCCGAAGTGACATCCAATATAGTCTCCAACAACCAGCAACTGAATTCCAATGGCCAGTGCACGCAGCCCTTCTCAGGAAACTGTCCAAAGTTGTAGATATCAAGTCTGACACTAAAAATACTATACAGATGAATGGTAGCAGTGGTGATTTAGTGCTCGAAGTACCACCTCCTAGGAGAACTGTCACTTTAGCTGATGTCAGTGTCAACACTGGCAAGTCATTATCAGAAGAGGTAGACAACCCTGAAGAAAGCAATAAAATGACAGAACCTACAGTGAAAACAGAGGACCCTACACAGCCAGAAGAAAATGAAGTGGTAGTTGAAAATGTAACAGTAGAAATACAACACAATATCACGCCAAAGAAATCTAGTTTAAAACTCGACTTGAAGAAAGGCACAAGCCAACTCTCAACTTCACTATTAAACATATCTAGTCAAATAAAGTCTGTAACTACTCATAAAAGAATAGTTAGTACAACTGGGCCAAAGAGGCCACAGTCCCAAATAGAATGTTACCCAGTTGTTAAGGAAGAGGCAGCAAGGAGTTCTACATCTCAGCAAAGTACGCCAAAATCTGTGAAAAGTTCCCGTCCATTAGTGAATACGAAGTCACCAAATGTGTTGATATATTCTGATAGTGTAGTAGCTAGAGATAATTTGGAGGCTTCCCTTAGGAAAGTACTGGATTGCGATAGGTGAGTGTGAGTGTCCTGTGTTCTTATGATATAATGCTGAGCTATCATAAAATTAACACAAGCTTGGCTCATATCAAATCAACTGCAATTTGTTCAAACTATTCTTTATTTTTTTACTGTCTTTATTGGCATTTAATATTGTTGCATTGCAGTATTCAATAGGAAAGTTGCACTTAGTGGCATGTTCAAAAGCACTACACATATGATTTATTTTTTTTTTGAAGTGAAAACTTCTATAGGTTGAGCATTTTTGAGATGGGACTAAACCATTGATTTCGCGACACTGTGATGACACCAGCTTTTGACCATTAAAAAGACATCAACGCGTTGATTACCGTGGTGCGTGGAGTGAAAGACATCAACGTGTTGATTACCGCGGTGCCAATTTTTTTCAAGTTTTCGAATAACTTTTCCCACTCTGGGCGGACCGGGAGGACGTGTCAGACTCTTATTGACTAAAACTCACCAGTGTTCCTTCAGTTGCCATGTTGCCGGGGCCACGAAATCCGTTTCGGACTTCCTCGCAACCCCGGCAGGACACATATGACATGCCAAATATTTACAGAGTAATTAGTAAATTGAATACTAACTTTTCCTACAGTCAAATTCCACTAGTTCTACAAGTTTAACTGTTCATGACGCAAAAGGAAGTTTATTAATTAGTAATTTTTGCTCATATCAATATAAGAAGTTTTTCGTTATTAAAATCGATAACGAAATTATACTGGTATGTCCACCATAAAGTCCATGAAGAAATTGTCCTGTAATTGGTCCAGGCCTATTCATTTTAAGAAACATAAAATAAATATCATTACTTAAAATATCAGGTATACGTTATACGTGGTGTCCCGCGAGGCACTGGAGGGCGGCGCGTGGCGGGGACGTGCCGCACTTGTAGCTGTGGCGGGCTGTGTCGGCCGGGCCGCGCCACTGCTACTGGCACACTTACTGGCGGGTGGAAGACTACTCGCTCTCTGCTCTGATCTACTCCATACTGTGCTGCCGTATTATAAGACTGCTGAGGTACGTGTCACAATTCTTCTTCACGCCTGTTGGGAGTTCAGCTGCTTAAAGCTTTTAAATAGAATACAGTATCCGTATCTGAGCTTGTATGTTCTAATCAAATCCCTGTAATTCAGTACCAAACACTCGGCAAAATAATTAAGTAAGCATCCAAATATTTCTTACACCCAACATTTATGCCAAAAATAATAATGTTTTTTTATTTGTTAACGGAGAAATTATTGCGATAACATATGGTCATTTATTTCTCCAGGTTCGTGAGAATGAACTAGTACAATTCACTTACGATAAATGGAAGTCAGTGAAGATGAAGCATCACATATTCTGCTACCAAGCCTCTCCTGCCAAGAAACAGTTCTCCACTGAAAGCGATAGACAGTAAGACCATCTTTTGTTTAAAATATTACTGTCATTCTGTGTGATATGTGTTTTCACAACCACAGAGTAGTGAACAAATGGAGTGTCAATACAATTGTTTCTATCTAAAATGAAAGTCTGTTAATTTTTGAAGTGCACAATAAAGAGTATTGTCTCTCCTTTTGCTTATTATTCTGTATTCTCAAATAAATATTGTGCTTATAAATAACATTTTGATCAATTTACAGAGCAAGTCAGGAAAATAATATGTATCGGTACGCAAAACATACTATTGACTTAGAAGTCCTTTAATCCTCAGCCCTCATGTTATGACACATTATTACGCCTTGAGATTTAGTGTTAGATTTAATAAGCAGTGCTATTTTCACGAATGATGAGTACATGCGACAGAACATTTGATTTATATATTTTTAACTGAATTATTTATTATCTAAATGCTTTATTTGAGTTTGTTATACAAAAATATGCATGTGCGTGTGTAGATGTGTTATGTTATTGGTTTACATGAACTTTAGCTACATATCTATATATTACTTTTATTATACAACTTTACATAACTGCATAATACAATTTAAGTTAAGTACATTATTGATAAAAATGGCTGAACAAGGACGATGGCTAATACAGATTATATTGTAGCTTAGAAGTAACATAATGCAAGGAATGTCATTTACATTATTATTATAAATATTGAACACAACTTATGACGTAGTGACACAATAATCTACCCTAAAAAAAAAAAATACGCTTAAAAATATTCTTGACCCATTTGTCACAAAAACTACAGTGAATTGTCTCTTGGTGGATCACGCAACACATTATTTTAGTTGCTTAGTGAATTCGCTTTTAGACATAGATTAATGATCAGATACATCATTTCTGTTAACCATCGCCATAGGACACGCTATTTTTGTATTTATATAAGAGCTTCCCCATTGTGGTTTAGAAAAAAGAACTTTATTCTGACTATGGTAAAGTTCTTAATACAAAACGGACTGCTTAGTACAGGACTTAGTTGTCAATTTTGTACAAATAACTGTATTTCGAACACATTTAAGCTCTTACTCCAAAAACTTGCCCGATGTTTTAAACGTCTGGAGAAAAACCTACTTCAATAATAAGACCAAATTTGTTTATCGTAGTATATTTTAGACAGTGTGGAGCATGTATCCACGTTGTTTTGTCCATATGGCGCTGAATGTAGGAAGTGAAGTATCTGTAAAGTATTTATTCTGTGACTAGACTAATAAACAAGTATAATATATATAATTACACTAGCTGCGTCGCAAGTTGTATAAATAGTGTTAGTGCCAGAGAGAGAGTATTTCGTATAGAAAATGGAGGATCGCAACATTAGTAGCAAAATCTATAAGCCGACGTTCGCACGGACGTAATAAAATCGCGGCGATTTTTTTTTCGTGCACAGGATTTTCAACGCTCTGCTTAACACCGAGAGTTGAAAATCGAATGCACGATAAAATCCCGCCGCGATTTTATTACGTCCGTGCGTACGTCGGCGAATAGCTTTCTTAATGTCTAATATGTCTATCAAAGGTAAAGACATTCATGCATTTTTTTATAATCTTTTTTTATTTAAGTAAATGAATAAGAGATCAAAAAAAATAAGCTTGCTTGAAACATACGTCGCAACGTTTCGATACAAAGCTATGTACGTTGTGTTGCTATAGTACTGCTCGTTAACGTGACAAATCCCAGTGTGGTCCTCCAATTTCCCATACGAAAGGCTCTTCACCGTCCTATCTCTAATAGAACAGTTCTACATCAGTAGCATTATGTGTAGACCGTCCAAATACACGGGGCATCCGGGACACGAGCTGGACATCCAGGTGTTGGCTTCGGAGGAGACCTGGCGCACGCCCTCGCTGCTGCAGGCTACCGACCTCACTAATAGGGGAATTGCTATCTTCTCACAGGTTTGTGACCAAGTATAAGCATGTGTTATGTAAATACTACAATCGATTGTGTGTTTTTGACAGATTTGTTATACAAAATGTGTCGAAAACCCTCAATCGAAAGACCACTGAAACGTTTGCAAACGAAATCTTTGTTGACACAAGATGTTACTTAACTAGTTAAAATGTAGAGTATTTTTGCATAAAATATGTTCTCCATCTGAGCTGACGAAAATCATGGTGCTTTTTGGTTGTTACAAAAATATTTATGTATATTTTTCTAGATTCATTTAGAAGCAGACCCCAGTGACTACTTAGGCGATGAAGGCATGAAAAGCAACGAGGCTCGTCTGGGAATCATTCACAAAATCCTGGGTGACATCCTCGGGCTTCACGTCAAAGAACCCAAGGAACTGACCCAGATAGACTACACAAGAGGATTCTTCTTAGGAAACCATGTGGTAAGACTATGTTCGACCATTCCATTAATATCACTGTATATGTTTATTTCACATCACCATCAATGTAGCAATTGCTGAATATTGATATTTATATTTTGATACACTAATGTGATAGTATAACAATAACTGTTACTCAATTGTTTTAAACACACGTGGTCATTGATAACGCGTTACCTTCCGTTCTAATGGGCTAGTTCAAATATTAGACTTAGAAATCACATGATTGGCTAAACAATTAAGTGAAGTGTGTTTTTCTTTACTTGCCTTTTGCTTTACTTGCGTTTAGTAAATAAATAATTATAGTGCACAAAGATTTCTAAAAAAAAAATTGTTATAATGGTTAATTTCGAACTAGTTTTTTGATGGAATTTATACCGGCAGTTTGTAAAAAGAAAAAAAACAAGACCTACATAAAGATTTATTTAATTTTGATAAATCTTAAATACAATGTAAAAGTTAAGAATAAAATATAAATTATGTACAAGTATATAAGAAACGGGAAGAGCACATTGGGCATTAGAAAAAAAACTTCCAAATTGTTGTCAATGGAAAAAGTGCATTAAATGTTTGATTGATACAAAAACTCGTAATTGCCAGAACTTGTTTTTGTTTACCAAATAAGAAATGTAAGGAAAAATACGCTGTAACTTAATTAACCCCTCCAAATTTCTCTCGTCAAACCGTTGCTTATCAAAATATAAATGTCTTCCATAAGCAACTACTAGGAAGTAAGAGTAGATAAACATAATTTGTGATGTGCATACTTGCATACATTAGATGTAATGTATTGTTATTAGGTTTGAACTAACTCTTGAATTCTGTCACGTGTCGTTGAGCTTTGTAGAAACACCGTCATTTGGGGACATTCCAAAAGGAAATGGTAGATCATTGGATCATTAAACTGCATTGTGTATTCTAGCCAAACTTGTTTAAGTAATTATTAGCGCTCTACTCTACGAGAGTGCATTTCAGGCCGTATTAATTATACAAATCAACCTCAATCAGTTGGAATTAATGCAACTTTGATTGTAAGCAATATTCCATTGCCTCTCTGTTTTGATTTACTTCGCTTTCGGAGTTCTTGTTCCAAAGAATATCTACACTTTCTGAATAATAGCGATAACAGATTTCGCAAATAATAAATAATTTGCTTTAACTAATACATAGTTAAGTTTGCTACATTTTAATATTAAAAAAAAACAGTATTTACAGAGTAAAATTGAATCGGGGTTTAGGGAAACATTTTGGCAATAAAAAAGGCCCGCTTACAATACAGAATGCTTCCGTCATCATGAGCCCATGACAGTCACCCTGTGTATACGATAGTGACACGTGTTCCCGGTAGGCGGCGTGGCCGAAGCGTGCGGCCGGCCCTGGCCACGTGACCGTGTGATGCCCGGTGAGACGCACCTTCACGAGCACTTGTTGCTACTAACGATGCTACCACGCACGGTTTTAAGAGTGAGCACAACAACATGCTTTTAAAATGCCAGGAACAAAAAAAAATGCAACATTTTAGAGGCCCTTAAAAGCACAATATAATGCTTTTAGGGATTGTCCTAATACAGGCATTTACTTGCTTAAAGGGGCACTTCTATTACTAGTATGTAGTACAAGCTTGTTAAAGAAAATAAACTATTTGTATTTGTATTTGTATTTTGTATTTTGTATTTGTATTTAAAAAAAAAAAATTTTTAGAAATCAGTAAAATACTACATTTTTGAATTTTGCCGTAGAAGTCAGTATAATGCAAAATTGTAGGCCCCATTCCGGCCACGTTCTGTTCTGCATTTTATAAAACAGTTACAGCTCACTCTTAAAACTTAATGTAATTATTTCAATTAATTTAAGCTTTTATTTTATGCATTAATAAATATCACAATATTTTTGTTATTACAATAATGTGCACGCAAATCGCTTTAAACATTTTTGTTTGTTTCACAGTTTTTATTATTATTATTAATCACTTCTTATTTCACAGCTATTCATATTTCAACATTCGATAGAAGTAAATAAATCATAACATTAGAATCAATATGAATTTTATCGAAAATCATCGCTTCGGTCACCGAGTTACATATATTTCAACCGTGCTTAGTAAAAAATGCAAATCAAGCTAAACGTCATTAATTACTTTGTGAATATTTTGACCTTTTATTTTTTCTATCGATGTTGCATGTTGTGTTGCTCGGAATTTTCTGTCGCAAGAAAAAGAAAATTTTACAAGTCACGCGGTCTGGTTTAGAGATCTGCATGCAGATACTTATTATTTGAATCCTATCAGAGGTGTATCTTTGGCTGATTAAGTCTTTAATAAAACCCCTCATAAATATTAGCAGTTGCCTGCATACCGCACGTCCGATGTGAGCCTGCATACTAAACTCTTGTCGACTGTGTTTGTATGTATACTGAAAATGGCGCACGGTAGAATGCTGTACCGAATTATCTTTCTACAAGCCGTACACCCTACAACACCATACAAACTTTCATCCCCTATTTAATTCCTTAAAATAGGTCGAATTTTCAAAATTCCTTTTTAGTGCTCGCTTTCGATTTTTGTCAAAATTTCAAGCTTCTAGGCCCAGTGGTTTAGGTTAGTCTGTCAGTGAGTAAGCTTAAGATCAAGTAGATATCGGTTCTACAATTAATTTTGACAGAAGATTCCGAGTGTGTTATCAAATTTTGCTAGTTCCGTTCCCACATAGGTAACGTACATAACTTATACGTCCCTCTAGCACAAGCTGCGCCTAGTGGAGGCGTGCCCGCTGGTAGAGGGCGCGCGCGTGCAGGCGCTGGGCGACGTGCGCGTGCAGTGGTGCCTGCGCGGAGAGGAACCATTGCACCCCCCTGGCCCCGCCTTCTTACCAGTACATGTGTACGAGTGCCCCGAGCACTTCTCTACGCTGGAGTACTTTGACGTGAGTATTTACGGACCTAAAATGCATTTTTGAAAACCAGACCTTATATTTACAGAAATACTTTTAAAAAATGTATAGGTTTTTTTTAAACTAACCGGTGAAACTTCACAGATTTAATAGTAATAGTAGGTGTCTTATTTAATAAAAAATGGTTTCCTAGAATCAGAATTTGAAGTATATATATATCTGAGTACGTGATCAACGCCTTCGGGCCCAGCGTTTTTACTTAAATTATGATTGAATCAAACCTTTTTTGTATTGCTAATAGATGCGATTCCACCCACGTCTTTGAAGTTTCAGTTACGCCACTAAATATCTGTTTTCTAGAACCTAACATCGACTAGTCTCGGGCGCCTGGTAGTCTACTCCGACGTGATGGCGTCCACGATGCACGTGACAAGCGCGCCTCTCGCACACGGCGTGGGTTCCGTAGCAAGGAGACAGGCGGCCGGCCGGGGCCGCGGCGGGAATACGTGGATCACGCCGCCCGGACAGGCCGCCATGTCGCTGCAGGTAACTAGTGCATATTACACGTGACACATTTTTTATTTATCGTCAATCAGCTTTAAGCCTTAAGCCAATTACATTCGTTAGGGACCAATATTATAAGATAAAAACAACTACACAACAGTCATACGCTCACTCACAATTATATTAGTGTAAGTTATGGATAAGCCCTTCTCCAGTCCGACTCTTGCCACGACACAATAAAGAGCAATTCAGTTCGCACAGCGCTAATTACGTATAATTACCTAGAAGTTGCCATTTTTTCCATTGTGTATTACTCTTATATCTTCTGACTACGTTACGCTCACTAAATTGACACGATAAGACGAACCCGCCGCGTACTTGTAGCTTCATACCTAAAACGCGTAGTACGCCTTTTGTACTATTCTGTACCTTTACTAGGTCCGACCATCTTCTACGTTCCGCTCCCTCAATACATTTATTTTTTGTGCAGTATTTTAAAACCTCGCCTCACGATCAATCGTTTAATTAAATTCTGCAACGCTGGTCACTGAGGTTAGTCCAGTCTAGGCCTACAGTCCAGATATTAAGTTAACAACGATATTGTGTTCTAGGTGTGGCTCAAGATATCTCCGAATCTCCCGCTGGTGCAGCACGCGGCCGCACTAGCCGCCGTGCGGGCCATACGATCCCAACCCGCCTATGAACATTTGGATATTAGGTAAACTATTCACTTATACACATATTATTTAGGTATTTTGTCATGATATGCGTGCGGAGGAATGAGGAAGTGGTTATGAGAGAAGGGGAAGAACAAAGAAACGATGGATGGACTATGAATGACTTTTAATTTTAGCTTCCTTTTTGGACTTTATCAGGGTTCACCGACTAATATCGGTTTCAACTAAAGACCTAAATCATACAGCCCAAACTCATCCTCCTTTTCTAATATGATCGTTTAATTTACAGGATAAAGTGGCCTAACGACATTTACTTTGGCCGTGACGTTAAAATTGGTGGCACCATCACCACTGCGAATTGTATCGGCGACGAAGTCTACGTTAATATAGGTAAGCCTCACTTAGTATATAATTAAATAAAAAGCATCTTCCACACTTGCCACACACGACGCAGTCTTGTAAGACCTATACAGGGTCAACCATCAAATTAATTTATTTTTCAGATTATCATGTTTAGATATACCTATCGTCGTAACGTCGTCTGAGTTTCGCTAGCTAATTTAATTTGACCCTGTATTTTTATCATCAATCAAACCAAAATTTCAACCCACTGTTGCAAGGGACAAACCATTTTCTAGTTACAACATTTTTATATTAAGTGCTCACAGACCTTATCGGTAAGGTCTGACAACAGTTATTAATCCTAACTATCTATATCTTCTATACTTACTATATATTATACTATAATAATATCATTATTAATAATTTAATATAATTAATAATCCTACTAAACGCGAAAGTTTGTGAGGATGGATGGATGTTTGTTACTCTTTCACGCAAAAATTACTGAACGGATTTGGATGAAATTTGGCACACAGATAGTTTATATCCTGGATTAATATATATTATTCTTTTTCACCGATATTCCCACGGAATCGAGACTTATGCGAGTGAAACCGGGCGCTGCTAGTAATATTATAAATGTGAAAGGGAGTTTGTTTGTTTGTTACGCTTTCACGCCAAAATTGTTGAACGGATTTGGATGAAATTTGGCACATGGGTAGACCATGACCTGGATTAGGATATAGGATACTTTTTATCCCGATATTTCCACGGGATCGAGACTTATGCGGGTGAAACCGCGGGGCGCAGCTAGTTAGTTATTAATGTCATTGACCATCAAGCCTTGGGTTTCGCTACATTAGAAATTGCTGAACAACAGTAACATCTTCGTCGTATCGACGATTCAGATATGAATTTCGACCAAAATTCAGTATTCAATTACATCAAATCTATTTTGCCAACAATTCTTTTACCAACCTTTCTAAAAAATCTTTCATCACCAGGTACGGGCGTCAACATATCTAACAGCGTGCCCACGATATGTCTGAACGACATAATAACTGAGCACAACAAGACGCACGGCACCTCTCTAGCGGTGATGTCGATAGAGCGGTTCCTGGCGCGGTACTGTTCGCAACTCGAGCGCATACTCGAGTATATGAGCACTGATGGCGGGATCGATGCCTTCTTGGAACAGTATTACCAGTATTGGTTGCATACGTGAGTAGTTGATCATTCATAATTTTCATATACTTGTAAGATGTCTGACAAAAATCTAGATATGAAGAGTATTGTCCTGTCACCATATTTCGAAGTTTTAGCAGTTAAAACTTATATCATAAATAATCGTAATATATTAATTTTATTGCAGTAATACAGCACTTAGTTAAGTAAGTAAACTTTGAACTCAAACTTGAAATAACTAAAGAGCCAGAAATACAGAGTATAAAAGCTGTTTCAAAATTTTATGACCTGGAATGATAATTTATAGCAAAATCTCTTGGAAGAAAAACCCCTTCGTTGTAGATGGTAGTGTTGGTGTTATTATTTATTTATATAAAATCCTTATAACAACTTTTCATTTCCAGTGGTGAATCCATCCGGGTTAAAAGCAAGATAGATGTCACCCCAGTCGACGGTACAATAAAAGGACTGGACGAAGCAGGATGGCTGGTCGTTAGTACTGCTAACGGTGACGTCACAGTGGCACCTGACGGCAACACGTTTGATATGCTGAGCGGTCTCGTCGCGCCCAGGGTATAGACAACTAGAGGAATGGTGTCAAGGAATTGAATGAGACAGCCTCTGAAAGGAGCCCGACGGCGGCAGTGCTGGAAATTTAAAATAAAAGTAGAATTATTTATAAACGTTGTTTAAATGTAAGTAATGATTAGCGATTGTTTTTCATTTTTGACGTTTGAACGTTACGTCACTTAACTTTAAGCAACGTTTATAAATAAACCCCTATACTTACTAATGGTATAATTATGTTGGTATGAAACGAGCCTTATTTAATGTCTGTACTAGTGATATTCGACCTTGATCATTTATCTAGTGAAGCAAACCCTTTTTAATGCATCTTAGAAGAGCTTGCTCTAAATTCGAACATAGTCGATTTGCTTTGATCTTTAAAAATAATTCATTTTGTAAACGTATTTGCACAATGTAAACATTTGTACCGAGACAACTTTCAGTGTGTTTTGCGAGCTTAGCATAATCAGCCTATAATTTTCCCACTGTTGGGATACAAGCAGAGGCAGGCCTCCTTTCTGTGAGAGAGGGTGAGTGGGCCGTAATCCACCACGTGGTCCCAGTGCGGGTCACAACATGACTTCGAATTTTTAGCTGTAGGACATGCCGGTTTCCTCACGATGTTTCCCTTCACCGTTTTGAGATCAGTGGTGATGAAATAATTTAAAAAAGTAAAGCGCCGGTCTGGTTTCGAACCTATGACGTACAACTAAGTCAACACTGCTCTTCTTTTTTGTGAGCTTACGACTGAGAAAACAGACAACTTGCGAGTGGTCATAATCGGTAAAGACAGTAGACCAAATAAGTCTAGTTTCATTCAATACTTAAGTTTACGGTGATATTATTGTTAGTGATTATTTACAGCTCTCTCTATGCGGGATATTTATGGGAAACGTTTCGTTAGAGGTAGATATTTGTGATATTTTCCAAATTATAATCTATGTATTTAAATATTTTTCGCCATGATTAGGATAGGGTTATTGCCAGGTTTCAAACTGAAAGGTAAAAATGGATTGCTATTTCACCAATCCATTTTTATCTTTCATTTTGAAACGTAGAAAAATATAATTAAATGTATGTAAAAACGTGTTTTTTTTAATCAATAATATACATATTAAAATAGTGTTTCGTAAAATAATTATTTTAATACGCATTACTTCAAAATAAACACGATTAGGAATGGACTCTGAGTGAGACAAATCAAATTATTTGTTAATTGTTGTTATATAAATGAATTAGCTAACATCGTGTTACTTATGCGACGTTATTATTTACGTTAAATTATGCTTTTGTTAAGAGAAACGACGTCCTAAAGTTTGCTCATAATAATTAAGTTTAATCTGTTAAATATTTTATTGTTTTATGGTTATTAATTATCTACTTAAATAATAATAATGAGGAATTTACGTGACGGAATATTATCAATATTAGAATTTAAAACATTAGTCACTATTATTGGTTAATGTAAAATACTTATATTACCTGGATACCGGTGTAGGTATCCTTATCGTAGTAATATATGCGAAGTGTAGAGTCATATAGGCACAAAAATACGGAAAACATCAATATCGATATAAAATAGGTATAATATTAAAGTTATCGCGTAAGAGTTCGGTGTGTTCACTGGGTTGCTGAATTTTTAAAATATTTAAAAGATATGGGGCTCTCTGTAGACGGAAAGCAATTACGTTGGAATAATTTGGTGTAAAGTCAATTGAAGTTATCCTCATATTTCAGTGATAAAGTGCACTAATAAAGCAAAATATACATGAATTTTGCGTTCTGTAAGAAATGTTGTTGTTTGTCGCGAGCCCCTTTTTAAAATAATAAATGAATGAACCTTTAGTATTTCGTAGTATTTGGACAGCCACACCACTGCCAGTGCTCTTATATCGAATAGTATATAGTTTACATTATTACGTGTATGGATGTGCTGTACGTATCCGTTCATAGATAATATAGAGTTGTTCTACATCGTCTATAGTCGCGTATAGAGGGTGATTGGTTTGGTGTCAATTACTCTAAGGGATGTTATATATATGGGATATGGGAGAGGAATTGTTTATCTGTCGTTAGCTCTTTTTAAGAAGAGGTCTACTCATAGACGAACCTACTTATATATATAAATTTAGCCAGAAAATGAGTTATAACAATATTATATTCCACCAGTGTAGTTTTGTAGACGCATATTATAATAAAGGATGTATAAAGGGAAAAGGAGTAATACCAACAAGTTTATTTTTTTAATGAGAATGCAAACAAGTAGTTTTGTTCTTCTACATCTGTTATCTAACCTCCTACTAATTAAATGTTTTGATACCTCTATGATGAGGACTTTAAGCAATTTCAAATTATACATTCATTAGTGTGTATAAGTATATGTTCGTATGAGTTATACACAACTTAATATGTTAAGTAGAAGTCAGTTTAATAGAGCTTTTTATCGTTCATTAATTACAATATTCTTTGTATAATATGAGAAAAAATGTGCCTAAACAAAGTTATTGTAACACATGCAATTGATCTATTTGTTAGATGATAAGTAGCGTTGTACAAAATCGTTGTACATAATTTTGGTGGGAATCTCAAAACTTTTCGATGATTTAAAATTTTACTATTTAATAATAAATCGAATTAAAATTTTCGCTAACTTAAACGTTTTAAAATTCGACTATTTTGAATAAAATAAAATGAATCTTGTTAAATGATAGATGCAGTGTTTCCCACGTTGTTGGCATGTGGTCACAGATTCTAGTCACTCCTCGCTGTTGTCATGTGGCGTTATGTCATTTAGGTGTTATTAATTGATAGAGTCTAAAATGTTATACAGTCTCTTGTTACATTACTCTGGTTGTATTCATGTGCTCTAATAAATTATTTAATTAATAATTATATGTTTGTTTCATTTTACTAATAAATAGATCTTAGAATAAGCAATCCACAGTAAAACCACACCGTAGTATAAAGAGGACTTTGTAAACACATATTTTTAATTCTAAATTTTAATGAGTAAAAAAATATATTGTTGTTAACCTCTTAAATATTAGGCATATTTCTTACTTAACACATCTATCCATCATTTGTATGGTGTACATGATAAAGAATATTCTATCTATCTAAGTGACACCAAGGGAGACAATCTTCTACCATAGTGAAGTGAAGTCCATAGTTTCAAACTTATTATTAACAATCCATTAATAACCCTTAAACACTTAATATTCGTCAGCATTACTAAAAACGAATTTATTAGTCGGAACTCCCTTCGTTCCCATATTGTGTAACACAAAGATTGCACCAGCCAGTGGTTGTTCCTTCAGTTGGTCGACTTTCATGTTCCTTCGCGACGTGGTGACGATTAGGTCGTCGAACCTTGGGCCCCCCCATGTCAGAGAGGTGGTGAGGGTAACTGGTAACTTGTAACGTTCTACTATATGACGCGCGTCGGGGTCAATGCGGACTATCTGTGGAGAGAATAAGGCTTAAGTTGGACAACGATGGACATGTGCAACCACAGATTTAATTCGATTTAGGTAAATCTTTGTGTGCAGCATAGTGATCAAGCTTGAGAATATCAATACCTAATAAAAAATTATAGACTGCTTACATCTGAGGCGATACAAAACTATTATAAGGCCGATTGTGCACTACACGGAGTTTTACTGTCGAGGCACAGATTAATACAGATGGGATACTCCGCAAAATCATTAAATAAAAAGCAACTCTTGTATCGACACAATAAAGTGCAATTTAGTTCGCACAGCGCTAATGACCTTCAGTTATATGTTACCTTCACCTAGAAGTTGCCTCTCTTTCTATCGCGTAACTCTTTAGATGTTCTGACTAAATTACACTTACGGAATTGGCCCAGCAAGACGGGCCCGCTGCGTACTTGCAGCTTCATACCAAAACTGCGGAGTGTCCCATCTGTATTCATCTGTGGTATGAAATCTTCATATTTTGCCGGATAATTACGTTACATTTGCTTAAAAATACAGGGATTACCGTGGTACAGAGGACAGTGCGATTAAACCCCAGACACCCTCCTACTGAATAGAAATGTAAGTCCGGCTTTTTACAATCGTATCCAGTCAAATATACACAAGTCCGGACTGTGCGGATTTTGTTAGGTAACCCCTCCCCGCTAAAAGGTGCCTAATTATTGATTGTTTTAATTAATTTCAATGTAATGAAGAAGGCTAATTATTGATTGTTTTAGTTACTTGCAATGTAAAGAAGTTACGAATTACTTTAGAGTAATCTCAAATGAATAATAGTAATAAATCCCAACTATCCTAATATTTTAAAATACAAAATTAAGTTTGTTTGTTACGTTTTCACGCTAAAACGGCTGAACAGATCTGGATGAAATTTGGCACATGGGTAGATCATGACCTAGATTAGGACATACTTTTTATCCCGAACTCCCGTGCGGGTGAAACTGCGGGGTGCAGTTAGTACATAAATAAAAGTTTTTTTTTCTTCTTTAAAAATCTGTGCGTCAGACTTTCAGAGTTGCGGGGTTGCGGTTATTGTCCGAAAGGGTTACCGTGGCCCCTGGTAATATAGGCAAATGAAGGAACACGGGTCGGTATTAGTCATTAAGAGTCTGACACACCCTCGCGCTCCACCCAGAGCAGGAGAAGTTATTTGATAATTTCCCACCCCAAAAAAGGCATTCAGGAAAAAAAAGTCCGGCTAAATATGAATCTGTGTCCGGCTTTTCTATTCTTGGGCCTGACAACCCTAGTAACATTGTAAGTAGTTTTATAACACTTGGTTGAAATGTAACGGGACGTACACTTTTTTTTTTGCTATTTAGGACATTAATATTTCTTTTTTGTAAGTTACGATGGTAATGTTACTTACGCAGCCGTGAAACATGAGAGCAGTCCATATGAATCCGTCTTCATCTATTGTCATCCCATCTGCTATGACATCGTCATCCCAATACTCGTTTATGTCTAGGATTGTGCGACGTTTGCCTTAAATGGTTAACGGTAACTATCATAAACGTTGAAATAAGTTCAGTTAAAACAATGTTCTGAAGGTGCCTGTCTGTTGGAGCGGATAAATGAAGAGTTAGGTTCTTGCACCTCTCTGCTCCGCCCCACTGCAATGGACACGTATACCTCCCTTATTAATAAACGAGGAGTAAAGTTACGCCGAACTGAACCCTGAAAAATTTATGGTAAATCTGAAGATTATGCTAGTTGTAACATTACTCCGTGTTTATTGATAAGGGGGTTAAAGCCTATATTTATAAGAAATAGTCGTACTTATATGTCCCCTCTCTAAATCAAAATCGAACGCCTCAATCTTCCTTGCCAACGAGTCTATGTAGTACAGTATAGTGTTATTCAGAGACCACACTAGCCCGTTAGATATGGACACTGGTTTCAATTGTATTAGCGGCACGAAGTGAGGCGGCTCCAGGCTGTATAGGGCTCCCTCGTCGTGGACCACCTTGTTGCCGTGCTGGCGGCCTTTCGTACCTATTTTGAAGAGTAATAAGTTAGTTAGTTAGTTAACTTTATGCCCAGTTTCGTTAAATAAAGATACGAATTTAAAAAAGCTATAAGTATCCTGTCAACGAAAGGCTTCTTAATTATTATTATTATGTTAAAGACTACGCTATAAGGTAAACTTGCCTAAATCGTACCTGATGTGTTTCTCCCAACCCAAAGCTTCCATAGCGTTCCAAGCGGTACAAAACGTAAACTTTAGTCCGCCATCTTGCAAGAAAAGAAGCAGAACACTGTGCGGCTACTTGTTACAAAATTATCAAGAAATTTAGTTTTTATTGACAATCTCAGTACCTAGTTGTGTATGATATTTTGTAAGCTCATAGTTCCTTAATTATGTAGTATTCGTTTTAGCTCGCAGTATTAATCTGTGGTATTGTGTAAATACACATTAATTTCTGTCATTTATTTGTCAACTTTGTTGTTCTAGCCAGAGTCATTTATTTACGCGGGAGATTTAAAAAAAATGTGTGTTTGCCTAATTTGTACTCATATGTTTCTTCTTATTCGTACCGGAAAGTCCATACAAAAACGAATTAGAAAGACAATTTTTTTTTTTAATCCAGTGCAATGAATGTTTCAAATGGGTAGATACATGTGCTTTGCGCAGGTACCTACAAATAGTACGACTTGTTATCATAATTGTAAGACGATCTCGTAAAGTACGATTAAGGAATATACGGGTACGAATTAAAACAATATAATCTTAAATCGTACTTTTGAATTTATTTTATTTTGTTATTTTTTCTCAATAAGATGATTATATTTGTTATTTTATGTTCTAAATTATGTTAAGAGAATGAACAAAGTTTTGAGTTCCAGTAGTTTTATTATGTTTGCTTGTATTATTCCTTTACTTAACAGCATTTTTTTCTTAACGGGTACGATTTAGACAAGTTTACCCTAGTTGCAAGTTGACCGTACTATGACTCCTAAAGTATATAGCTCATGACAGAATATTTATTGCGTCCTGAAAAGACTTGGGAAACGATAGGATTTTTAGTCTGAATACCTCCCCAAAATCTGCCCAAAGCGTCCACCTTCCCTTCGTTAAGTATGTTGTCTGGCAGTCCTTGGTCGAAAGCCGCCACGAACCTCAGGGCGGTGTCCACTGGCTTAGTCCAGTCCATCAGAAACAGCTCGTTTCTGACGCCCACTAGGAGACGGCTGCTGTTCTGTACTGGTATTACTATGTTAACTTCTCCATAATCTGAAAGATGGTGTGACCATTTTTAGGGTCTGTTTCTCAGTCAAGACCCTTTTCCTCAGGAACCAAGGCAAGTTGAAATTAATATCAAATACGGTCTACGGTCCCCTGGAGCTCTAAAAAATCAAGCTTCTAAGTCAACACAATAAAAAAATACGTCCAATTATTTATGCGACATATTTTGATATTCGTATAAATCAAAACCTATAGGATAGTAGGGCTCGCGGCACAAGTGAAGGAAAAAGTTCGAAAATCGTTAATTTGTAGTTTTATCAAATAGGTATTTTATTTTCAATTTTTTTTATTACCAACATACAGTAAAGAATTGACTGCGACGTATGTCGATGTATGGGAGAACATGTTTTTGAACTACAATGTTAGTTTGTTTTTGGTCCAGTTGAAAACCAGCGTCAGGCACTAGTTGTTCTATTTGGCGCATCCGCTAGGCACACTTTCCTGTTAAAATTGTATTCTACACTTTGTTGTTTGTTTCCTTTTTTATTTTTTGTGTTATAATTATGTTGTGTTGTGTGCTTTTTTGTCTGTGCTAAATAAATGTATTTTCTTTCTTTCTTTTTGGAATAAATTCATTCCAATTCCGAAACCGTTCATTGCGCGTGGTCCGACACACTTGCCGTTTTTTATTTATTTAACCTGTGCTGTCCCTTTGCTAGGTAAAGGCTTTCCGTTTTCCCAAGTTATTTTCCTTCACCACTGCGAACCAGCCCTCGCCGTACACGTCCACGTCTTCCACGCCACTTCATTCTGAACCGGCCTTTTCATGCATCTTTTTTCCCCTTTCGTCGCCCGATATGATCTGCCCAAAAATCGATCCCCAACAAAGGATACCTACTTAAAATCAAAACATCAATTAAACCAATTACAGGCACTTTTGAGTTGTCAAAAAGTCGATCAGTCAGAAAGATGATGCTAATTGCCCATTCCAAAGCGTAGTTTCCTATGAAGAAGAACAGGCAAGAGACTCCATGGACACACCCTTTTAATAAATATTGTTACAAAATATTGGTTTGTTACATCATTCATGATGAAATCATAAATATATATGAGAACGATGTATAAACACTTGAGAAGACGTAAAATGAAGGTTGCGGCTTGACCCACTGGGTCCCAAACTTACTTATTTTCAGGTACTTACTGATATGTTTTACTTTGTGCTTCTTGGTAGCATAGTCAAGCGCATGCACGTCCTGGTTGAGTACGTCCACCCAGTACAGCGTCCCGCTGGCATGGTCCCACGCTGGACTCTCGCCGTGAGTGAACGTCAGGTTCGTGTATTCGAATATATTGTAGTTGTCTGATAATAAGTATTTTACCTGGGTGAAAATGATTTTAGATTTACTTTTTAAGTTAAATATGTATATAGGTTAGAGAGCCGCCTTTTATGAGTCTGAAGGATACACAATGAATTCCGAATTAATACCAGTGTATGTATAATGGAAGCTGAACTGATTGCGATCGCAGAAGCACTGTCGTATATAGAATCAATCCATCAAAACAATATTGTCATTTTCACAGACTCCAGAAGTTTGCTCCAACACTTGGCTCCGTGTACCTCGACATTTCGAGGAACACCGATAGCCTACACTATACTGAAAATTATTTTGAAATTACAATCTGATGGAAAACACATAGTTCTTCAATGGATTCCATCACATATCGGAATAAGAGGCAACGATATTGTTGATCTACTAGACAAGCAGGCCATATGTAATAGAATTCCTGTAAAATTTTCTCCTTACTTTATTAACTTTATACCGAATATCAAACAGCACCTTTGGAAGGAGTACTTCAATAATGATTCCCAAAAAAAAAGGAATCTGGTACAAAACGATCCAACCGCACCCCTTGAACTCACCGTAGATAGATAATCAACTGTTGAACAGATGTGATACTGTTATCGCACTAAGACTTCGTGTCGGACACATCCCGTGTAATAAGTT
Source organism: Omphaloscelis lunosa (assembly GCA_916610215.1). NCBI lineage: Eukaryota > Metazoa > Arthropoda > Insecta > Lepidoptera > Noctuidae > Omphaloscelis > Omphaloscelis lunosa. The sequence goes on along the minus strand of OU744265.1, from coordinate 9,783,713 downwards.
TTTATACTTAATGGCAAAATCAGCATCGACTAATTGTGATTTTTGTATTAATTCCGATGATGATGTTTATCACATATTAACCGAGTGTGTCCGCAACGAAGAATTTAGAAATAGTTTGGATTGTAGAATTAGAGAGATAGGTTACTGTAATAGTGCTTTAGCTGTGCCATTATTGAACAGACGTGTCGAACATTTATTAAAATAAATAAATAATTACTTGCCGAATCGTGACCTGGTTTTACCAAATAGCCGGTAGTAAAGCAAACTGTGTCATCCGTAAGCATAACATGTGTAAATCGTTTATGTGAAAATGTGTATAAGTGATTAACAAGTAAAAACTTGTATCACAATGGCAAGCAGTCCCTTCAGCAGGGGTGGCAGATGTGCTCGAAGCCCACCTCCTACACCTGTGCCCGCACCCGCACCTACACCTGCACACGAACCCGCACCTTACCCTCAACCACTCAGCCAAAGAGAAGATGTCATGATGGAAGTGATACCTACGCCGGAAATCCAGAACTGGATGTCGTCCATTGAGCAGTGCCTAAATGAAGTGTGCTCTATTGTATCAGATGGCAAATTAAACGCGGAGCAAAAACAGCGTATAAGTACCCTATGCCGAAAAGTTAGTCACGGCACGTCGCAGATGGCCGTCCAGTACCAGTCCCTTAAGAGTAGAGCCGTCCAATCCCACTCCACCGTCCAAACACTCGAAGACCAAATTGATCTGTCGCAGCAATTGCAAGCCCTTAAGCTGTCAATCGGAGCTTCAATGAAACCGGTAACGGGAATTTCCTTTGCTGAGATGGTTAAACAAGGTACCAACAATTTTATACAGCCAATAAATCTAAGCTCAGTTGCTATATACCCTAACGACAAGCTGAAGTCGAGTGAGGAGACAAAAACACTTGTCCAAAAAATTATATGCCCCGAGCAAATGAAACTTCAGGTGAGAGGACTACGTAAGACGAAAAATGGCGGTGTCATTATCAGCACTGAAACAAAGGATGATATTGAGAAGGTGAAAAAATCGATGCAGCAATCAAATTCAGGCCTTACAGTAGACGAACCCCCAAAAAGGAAGCCTAGACTAGTAGTTATCGGAGTGCCCTCATCCATGCAATTGACCTCCATTAAATTAAGCCATAAGTCAGGTAAGAAGGACGCTGAGACCTGTAATTATATTATAGAAGTATCTGCAGACATACGTAAAGCCCTGATATCAAAAGGCAGAGTGTTTGTTAATTGGTCGTCATGCCCTGTGAGAGACTTTACTCTAGTCACGCGCTGTTATAAGTGCCAGCAGTACGGACATGCGGCCAAATCATGTCGGGAGACCACCGTTACCTGTGGCCACTGCGGTGATCAGGGTCACTCCATTAAAGAATGCACTAAGAAGACTGAGGAGCCAAAATGTGCTACTTGCTTGCACTTCAAAAAGCCGAGCAATCACAAGACAAGTGCTTCTGACTGCCCAGCAAAAATAATGGCTGAAAAAAGGTATATTAATTCTGTTGATTATGGAGGCGCCTAAGAGCGCCGTTAATTACGTATTTTTTTAGCCCTTGTTACTGTTTTTATAATTATTATTAATAATTTAATTAATGACATAGATAATTTCTCTGTATCTGAATCCCGCGTTTGTGACGTTGAACACTGTAAACAATATCTCTCCTCGAACACTAGTCCATTAACCATACTAACCCAAAATTTCGCAGTATTTTTAAAAATTTCGACTCCTTCAGCATTTTTCTACAACGACTAGACATAAACTGTGACGTTATTGTATTAACCGAATGTTGGCTTTCCAAATAATATAACATACCACTAATTCCGGGATATAATATGTATAAAAGTAACATAAACTACAATCAGAACGATGGGGTGATAGTTTACGCAAGAAATCATCTCAATTTGACTGTCGAGGAACCAAATATGGTGTGCGTTACCCCAACAAGAAAGTATCTCCTAGAGTTATATGAGTAGAACGTATAGTTGGTGCCTTATCTGCTGTAAATGTGCCCCCACATAAAAAATGTGTGCCCCCTGTCGTTTCGAAAAAAAATCGAAAAAACGATTCTTGCTGGGGTAACGTTTTTCTAGCAGGAAAATTCTAAACGAATGATCGGAGAGAGAAAAACTGTGCATGGCCAGATAGCTTATATGTGTGCCAAAATGTGCCCCCAAAAATAAAATCTGTGCCCCTTCAGATTTTCGAGATATTGCATTTCCTGCTGGAGTAACGTTTTGATGAATAGTATATCTCTAAAACCATTGCATGTGCCCCTGTAGAATAAACATACGCGAGTAGCTCTTAATGTGTGCCCCTTTGTGCCCCAATTAGATTTTAGAAAATATTTATAGTTTTCAAGTTATCGCGGTTTTATGAAAACCCGAAAAAACATCGCAGCGCCTAAATGAGACAAGGCGTAACTTCGCTGAAAACTGTATTCGGTCTTTCTTGACGCTAATAATAACCATACAAAGTTTCAAAAATGTTCATGCATGCGTTTTTGAATACTCTTGCTAAATGTAAAAACGATGGTGTCATAACTTTGACGGCAAAATACAAGGAACTGGCACAATCCCAGATGTGTAGGTGTAAACCATAGTCAAAAATATATGGTGAAAATATTGAGCTTCAAATGTTACGCATTAAGTAAATATAAACAAAAAACCAAAATATGTAAACAACGGCTGGTTATCCGACCAAATCTGAATGACTACTAAAAAGCGACGGATTCATACATATCGATGACCTTCTTTACTTTACTCACTAACCGGTTCACACGTGTTGTGCTTGAGTACACTGAAGTAGAAAAGTAATAACTAATAAAATAAAGTTGTTATTGGATTATATTTTAATAGCTGTTTCTATGACCTTACACATGATTAAGTACATTTATAAGAGCCATTTTCAAATAAAATGTACATGTGACTAACATGCTCAAAATCGTGACCAAACTGTTTTGTGACATACCTGTATTTTTATACTAATGTAAGTCACATTTATTGTAAAGCAGAGTTAAAACTATGTCCTACTGCTCAAATTGAGCAGGGTCCGGCAGGGAGCTAAAATGCAGGTTTAATGATCAAATTTAGCATTTATTCGAAACCTCCAAATTATTATTTTAAAAAATTACACTAAAACTCTTTTACATCTATTTTCCGTAAATGTCGGATTTATTTATTAGTGAAACGTTTTGTATGGAGATAACACCGGACGCCGCCGGCATATAATTTGTTAAAATTTTCAGCCGCAGTGTAAACATGTTTTAACTTTACACGTAGATGTGAGTTACGTCATATGAGTGACGAAATGTGACTCATATGTGTAGCATTTTCGTGAGAAACAACCTCAATTAGCCACAATATCAGAATAACTTGTAATATACAGATAAAGACGATACATACATGAATTGTATTAATAGGCTAATGCTATGAAAATAATACTCGCTTCTTTATTTGGAAATGCACTGTTATTCACACGTATTTTTTTTGTACAAATTGCAGCGACGTTTCGTGACAACAAATAAACTGACACTAAATATTTTCGTACTAAATAAAGGCGTAGGAAAAAAGAAAAAACAGGAAAACTCATTCCTACATCTTTATGAACTTAGAGCATTGTATTGATGATATTGATGATTATAATTTTGTATCTACATATGTCTTACAGCCGCGAATAATATTTTAATCAACATACAACCAAGCACTGGCCTGCAAATTGCAAAAAAACGTAGGAAAATTCGAATTTCGCAGGCTGGTTGGAGCATTTACCAGAAGATTCCCTTTTTTCGCCTCCCCACACCGCTACATACATCTCTGGCCCCGCGGCGTCCGCTGACGTCGTCACGCAAGGAATCGCTTTGTGTAGCTTAGAGAAAGTGAGACAGCTAGTACGCGTACGGTGTTAGTGTGACAGAGACAGTTACGTGTAACGTCGCTCTATTATGAATAATGGATACAAAGTGTTTATTGACTAGGAAGTGCGTTTGGATTATTACTTGGTATTGGTAAACAGTTGCAGTTATGTTATGACGCCAAGGACACTGTTACGTTGAGTCATGCAGTTGCACTGATACTGTTTGTTTACGTTTTTTTAAGTTGGTTGAAAGTGGCGTATAAGCATTTTATAACAATTATGTGGTTGTAGGGGTGGTGAATTTTATGGCACGATCTGCAGTGGTAAGTATTTAATGGCATTGTTTTGACTTATTTAAAAATACTTGTACCTTATCAAGCACTTGGGATTTTTTTTTCATTACTGTACCTATTTATTTATTTTTTAACTAATATGTTCTAAATCATGTTTGTTTTGTTTTCATCTGAAAGGATATACATACTTTCCGATTGGTCCAATAGAAATTTCGTCAAAAGCGATTCAGTAATTTGTTTACTTTTTTGTATAATACGTATTTAATTCTCTTCTTGTGGTAGGTTGATGACATATAATCCCTTAATAACTTCTAGTTACTATGTAAAAAAATAATTCATGACAAGAATTCATGTCTCCAAAACTAAGACTCGACCACAATCCGTCAACACTCAACATGTCACAGTCACAGGGCTGTATCTTTTTAGCCGAAATAACTAAATAATTGATTTGATTTTTACAGAATGTTCTATGGCAGCCATAACAACAATAATATAAACCAAGCAGGGAGGGGTTCCCATTGTTTATCTAGATGATGTAAGTAATAATTTTGTTGATCTATAGAATATATATATTTCAAAAAGTTCTGGCGGACCGATCAGGCTAAATGTATGTTATTCAGGGTTAAATTTTATCAGAACTGTATTATAAACTTAATTGCTGGAGTACTTCTGGAAAAAATTGAGCACAACATCTTATATCCACGGATATACACATAGAGAATTTATTAGTCTTTGGATATACACAAACTTACAACCTATAAAAATAGTGTAGAGTCAGGAAATGGGTAAATAGATTCAGGAGTTTTGGGCCAATTACAATACTTGGTTTGGGCCAAGTACAAAACCTATGTCGTCATTTTAAACGCTGAAGGCTGAACGTACATCTCAGACCTGAGACGTACCTACATAAATCAAGTTTCTCGTTTATTGCCCGTGGTCCTGGTCCCTTAGTAGGTACGAGTATTTTTTTGCTCGTGGTTCCTTCAAGAAATATATACTGCCGAATTAAATTGTCTGAAGAAAAAAAAGTCAAATAGAAATATTTCCATTATTTTTCAGTGTAATACCCACCTTCAAGAAAGTTCATATGGTATATGCCTCTTCTCAGCATACTACGGTCCTGCACCAACCTCACCCAATATGATACGATATGAATTGCGTGAAAAATTTAACCACAATATGGCCATTAAAGCCATACAAATATGTATTAGAAGAAATAAAACATATTTTTTTGATTTCGATGATTGTATAAACCTATTTGAAGAAAAAAAAGATACTGACTCCGACATTATAACATTTCAAATGAGCCTTGCAGAATATTCGAACATCGTACCCCAAAATTCAATTTACCGTCTCCTACCAAAAAAGTGGACTAACGAAATTCAAGACCAAATCTTTTTTAGAACTAATATAGAGTGTACATTTGCTTTCAGTAATAGTTATGTACCTGCTGATCTTAACTTTAATGAAATCAAATGTACTGGCAGGTGTACCCAATGTGACGCGCTACTGTCATTGAATATCTCCCCCCCATCTAAAACTTACGTAAAGGTTACTTGTAAATTAAATAATTACAACAAAAATTATCCTCATGACCCACTAATTAAAAACAGACTTACTTCTGATAGAGTAAACCGAATCAAAGAAAAGTTAATATACGAAAAAGCTTTAAAAGTTCAACACACGATGGCAAACGAGGTAATGACTATAGATAATCCAAAAAAGCCAACAACTTTCCCTAAATTACCCAATTTAAGAAAAATGCGTCATGAAGCCAGAAGTGCGCTACAGTTTGACAAAAATACAATACTATCTTTGTATGCTATGGCGCACTGCATTCCTTACGATAATTTTATCCGTAAAATCAGTCTTGTTCCCTTCTTCACATATTTTTGGACGAATGAACAAAACCAATATTACAATGAAACTTTAAAAAATAGGTCGAAAATACTTTCTATTGATGCTACTGGCTCCTTATTTCAGCCAATTGAGCCACCACCTTCTAATGATTTATTAAAATATCGCACTCCTAAACATTTATTTTTATATGCAGTGGTTGCCTACACTCTGGATACCAGTGTACCAATGTGCTACATGGCCTCCGAATCCCATACAATGGAGACGATAACCACATGGTTAAATACGTGGCAAATCGGAAAAGTTTTGCCAGATGAAATAATTAGTGACGACAGTTCTGCCCTGTTAGGAGCAATTACTAAAGTATTTTTAAAAATTGAATTCAATGATTATTTAAAACAGTGTTTTGATGTGCTTGAAGGAAATACCGCAGCAATACCTCTCTGTTATGTTCGCATGGATAAATCCCATTTTATTAAAAATCTTTATAAACAATCCTGTTTTGATAAAACTTCCGAAAAAGTTAAGTTATTTTACGTTCGCTGCTTGAAACATATTCAGCAGATCCGGTGCTATGAAGAACTTAAAACAGTTTTAAGAGACATAATCACGTTATCGCTCCATGAGTTCAGGAGTACGGACTTGAATGATTTGCAGCCCAAATGCAATAAAGCTTTTGAAAACCTAAAGGTCCAAATTATAAATCACACGAATCACGAAAATTTAGAAGATATTCATACTGAAAATGACATACAACCAAAAATCGAAATACTTCACAACGAAAATGACAAAGATGTTTCTTTACCTTTAATAAACTTTTATGATGACTTAATACAAACCGAAAAATTGTATCTGCAGTTAGTTGAACCATCAGATAACAAAAATGAATATTTCTTACCGGAATTGAACAGTACATTAAAACGACTTCTGAAAAAAATTCCACTGTGGGGTTGCGTTATGAACAGACATTTCAAAAATGCCAAACACTATGCATCAAGCTCTAATGTTGAAAATCATTTCAAAGATTTAAAAACTATATACTTTGATACGAAAAACCAACGCGTGCGATTAGACGAGTTTTTAGTACAGCACCATGGTTTTATAAATGGAGCTGTAAAACTTAGTTCCAGTGACGTTTTGCACAGAATAGATTCAAGTAAACGAGCTCAACAAACTGTGCGAACACAAAGGACAAAAAGACCAAAACCTAACCTCTTGAAGTGCGAAAATAATGATTTTGAGGCACAGTCAGTTTTTCAAGATAACCCGATAAAAATTGAAAATTGGAGAGGGCTAGCCGTATCCACACCCAGAAGTTTAAAACCCAAACCAATTTATATTTTACAAAACGGCAACGTGGCAAATTCTAAAACCGCTGAGAACAGGACTATAATAACAAACACATGTGCTTTCGATTCTGTTTCACAAACGTTTGCGATAGCTTACAAAGATAGACAAAAATTTAGAGACTCTGTAGATGCATAAAGGAGAATTTCATGATTTCTTATCATTAATTAAAGAATTATCGAATGCCAAGAATTGTGGTAAAAAATTATATGACCTGAGAGCGAAATTGCTCCTTCAACTTTTTAAACAATCAAAAACCCAATACGTAGTTGACTGTTCATGTAATACGACCAAAATATTAGATGAAATATGTACAAGTAGCTTATTCGTTTCCGCTATAAGACAAAGAGTTTGCTCTAATAGTATGTGCACAAGTCATGCAGATGAAAACAAATTGTACAATTGCAAGTATTTGCCGTTGAACTTGGATATAATAAATACTAAAGGTATCAACCACCTACAAGAAGCTTGCGAATCATGTTTAAGAACAGAATTTACTCCAGAGTGTCATATTTGTTGCGCTGGAAATATATCATTCATATACAATGTAAAAGATATTATCATTTATGAACTTCATGACGTGTGCGCTAACTTGGATGATCTGCCTCGTAACATTGAAGTAAATAATAAGGAGTACACAATTCTGTCTGTAATAGAATATGAACCCACTTCGAAACCCAAAAGTGTTGGTCATTACAGGGCTCACTGCTACAGAAAAAATAGTAATTTATTTGAATGCTATGATGACTTATATAGTAAAATCCAACGACCTGGGAAATATAATATTATGCCACATGTAATAGTCTACATAGTAGAATAGACAAAATTGTACAGGGTCAGATAAATGCTCCAGGGTAGCCCGCGAAATAAAATTCTCTTACGTTTTTTTGCAATTTGCAAGCCAGTGCTAGGTTGTATGATGATTAAAATATTATTCGCGGCTGTAAGACGCATGTAGTTACAGAATTATAATCATCAAAATCATCAATACAACCTTCAAAGTTCATAAAGGTGTAGGAACCAAGAAAAACAGAAAAAGTCATTCCTACACATTTATGAACTTGGAGCAACCCTCCAAGTTCATATTGATGATTATACTTCTTAATAATATTTTAATCAACATACAACCTAGCACTCATAGCACTGGTGTGCAAATTGCAAAAAACGTAAGAAAATTTGAATTACGCGGGTTGGTTGGAGCATTCACCTTAACCAAATAAATGTTGGTACCTACAGTTTTGAGAGTTGTATTTAGTGTATACCTATAGTCAACCGCACAATGATCTGTGATGCAACAACGTGTTTCCATTTTGTATGTCGTATTACGTACCTATGAGGGATTTATAATTATTAACCAACGATTATATTAATGCTGATTATGTATTGTCACATAATTTTGATTTGATGGCGTTTTAGATATCTAAGTGTCATTCCACAGTCATGTGATAATGTTGTATGTATATGCAAGTTACTCGTAAGAATATTATTTATCTGTAATTTCAAATTTAATATTTTTTTACACAATATTATTCTTATACTTAATATTGATCTGTGATTTTTTGTGATGTTTACTAATTATAATTATGTTAGGCTATGAAAAACTGATCTGTGATTTAAATAATAATGACTACACAACGTGCAAATAATTTATAATATTTATAGGTAGGAAATTTGATCTGTGATTTGATGCAATAATTACTTTAAGAATTAAAATTAAGGGAATAAAAATAATAATTTCCACATCAACAAGCTGTTTCATTTATATAGTCACAAGGTGCATTTAATATATTTTTTAATTAGCCCTCAAAACTTTTGAACGCGACTGTAAGGACAACAGCTTAGGTATAATACGTCCAATAAAGAAGGTCCTCGTTAAGTATGAATCCGTCGCTTTTTAGTAGTCATTCAGATTTGGTCGGATAACCAGCCGTTGTTTACATATTTTGGTTTTTTGTTTATATTTACTTAATGCGTAACATTTGAAGCTCAATATTTTCACCATATATTTTTGACTAAAGGCACAAGATTTTGGTTTACACCTACACATCTGGGATTGTGCCAGTTCCTTGTATTTTGCCGTCAAAGTTATGACACCATCGTTTTTACTTTTAGCAAGATTATTCAAAAACGCATGCATGAACATTTTTGAAACTTTGTATGGTTATTATTAGCGTCAAGAAAGACCGAATACAGTTTTCAGCGAAGTTACGCCTTGTCTCATTTAGGCGCTGCGATGTTTTTTCGGGATTTCATAAAACCGCGATAACTTGAAAACTATAAATATTTTCTAAAATCTAATTGGGGCACAAAGGGGCACACATTAAGAGCTACTCGCGTATGTTTATTCTACAGGGGCACATGCAATGGTTTTAGAGATATACTATTCATCAAAACGTTACTCCAGCAGGAAATGCAATATCTCGAAAATCTGAAGGGGCACAGATTTTATTTTTGGGGGCACATTTTGGCACACATATAAGCTATCTGGCCATGCACAGTTTTTCTCTCTCCGATCATTCGTTTAGAATTTTCCTGCTAGAAAAACGTTACCCCAGCAAGAATCGTTTTTTCCATTTTTTTTCGAAACGACAGGGGGCACACATTTTTTATGTGGGGGCACATTTACAGCAGATAAGGCACCAACTATACGTTCTACTCATATAACTCTAGGAGATACTTTCTTGTTGGGGTAACGCACACCCAAATATGGACGACTGTAACAGATTGTTAATTAAAATTGGATTAGAATTAGCTATAATTGCCTTATATCGACCCCTTCTTTTAGAAATATAAACAATTTCACTGACTCTCTAAATAACACCTTGCAGAACCTGTCGTCTTTCAAAATTACTATTTTAGTTGGAGATATTAATATCAATATTCTTCCAGAAAGTGCTGACGCATCCGCTGAGGAATACCTTAACTTATGCGCTTTCCATGGTTTGCTTCCTGCTCACACGCTTCCTACACATCAAAGTGGCTCCTGTTTGGACCATATTATGCTCAAGTCGAATTTCCCTGCACTTGCCCTTGTAACTAATTCCACAATTACCGATCACAATGCTACCCTACTTATTTTAAATTGTAAATTACTAAAAGTAGACACTCGCACAATTTCTAGTTTAATTGTAAATAAACTTGAAGAAGATTTACGCAATATCGACTTTGACCCAGTTTACGATTCCGCTGATCCACAGTTTTGTATGTTGTATCTAATCAAAAATGTACAACATGCAATTCAGAAAAACACGGTCATGTCTCGGCGAAATAACAAAAACTACAACATAAAACCATGGATCACGACAGGACTCATTCGCTGTATGAAAAATAGAGATAAACTGCATATGAAAGCTAAATCTAATCCAGATAATTTAATTTTGCAACTGTCATATAAACGATATCGTAACTTCTATCGTAACATCACAGTTAGCATCTGCCAACATTGCGAATAATTTCTTTGTTAATGTTGGTAAATGTTTGGCTGAAAAAGTTCAGGGCCAGTCACAATATCTAACAAACACACCATTTACGTGTAGCATTAATTCATCATCCTTTGTGTTGCTAGACACTGACGAGACTGAGGTGGAAACAATAATTATGAGTTTGAAGGACGACTGTGTCGTTGGCTGGGATAACATATCAAATAAAATTATTAAACAGTTCAAGCACATTTTGGGACCGCCCCTAACTTATATTTTCCAAAAATGTTTATCTACAGGTCTTTTCCCCGAGTGTCTAAAAAAAGCTGTTGTTGTCCCTGTTTACAAATCAGGCAATAAAGATCAAGTGACAAATTATAGGCCTATTTCCTTGCTCCCTACTATATCTAAAATATTAGAAAAAAATATGAATAAAAGGCTTTACAAATACTTAGAGGATAAATCAATTTTATCTAAACGGCAGTTTGGGTTTAGGCCTTAAATGTCAACAGACGATGCCGTGCACCATCTGACTGACTATCTAGCACAAGAACTTGATAATGGTAACCACACGGTAGGAATCTTCCTGGACCTCGCCAAAGCTTTTGATACGGTTTCTATTCCTACTCTGTTGCACAAGCTTGAAGCCTTAGGTATCCGAGGCACTCAGCTGAAATTATTTAAGAGCTATCTAGAAGATCGTACCCAATGTGTAAGGATTGGTAATATTCTCAGCGATACTAAAAAAACACGTCCTTCGGCGTTCCCCAAGGAAGTATTTTAGGGCCTACACTTTTTTTGATATAAATAAACGATCTTTGTAATCTAAATCTTGATCGCGGCCAAATTGTTTCTTATGCTGACGACACTGCCCTTCTATTTTCGGCTGACTCAGAAAAAAATGTCTACAAGCATGCGCAACATGGATTCAATATTGTTAATAAATGACTTCAAGATAATTCGCTAACACTAAATGCAGACAAGAGAAATTACATTAAGTTTTCGATGCGCAAGCAAACATCAACAAGCACTACTTCGACATTATATGCTCATTATTGCACAATTCCTACAGATAACCAATGTGTTTGTCCCAGCATTAAAATGACAAATATAACAAAATACCTTGGTGTTATAATAGTGGAAACACTTTCGTTCAAACAACATATACAAGCTTTAAATAATAGAATTCGCAAGTTGATATTTGTTTTAAAAAGTTACGCTATATTGCTGACCCAGAAATCGTTAGACAAGTTTACTTTGCTCTATGTCAATCAATTTTAACTTACTGTATTACCACATGGGGTGGAGCGGGTAAAACAATGTTACTAACCATCGAGAGAGCTCAAAGGGCGATTCTCAAAGTGTCTACTTTCCGCCCTTTCGTTTTTCCTACTAACCTCCTTTACAAATATTGTGAAGTATTAACAGTTCGACAGCTATTTATAATGGGTATTGTATTAAAACAACACACAGCTCTACCTTACAGCACTGCATACACTAATAAAAGACGTAAAGATATAGTTTGTCCACAAAATACATCAAAACATGCTTTTGTATCCAAATTTTACTTGTACCTCGGCCCTCTTCTCTATAATAGACTAAACTCGAAAGCAAACATTTATTCCCTGAACTACACAAATTGTAAGAAAATTCTCAAGGATGCTCTCCAAAGTATGTCTTATGAAGATACAGAGAATTTACTAACTGTATTAAAGTGAATACATGTACAAATTTCACCTAAGTTAAGTATTTTTCGAATTTAGATACTAAGAGTTAAGGTACTCAACATATTATTAGTGGTCTATTGTCAACCTACAGATTTATTTATTTTATAAGTCTATTTAAGCGCTTCTCGCCTGAAACACAGGATTACCTAGTTCAGGCACGTAAGTCTTAGGAATATAATTTACATTTAAGCAAAGATGTACTAATTTTTATGCCTTGTAATTTTTGAATAAATTTTTTTTTTTTTTTTTTGTCTTTGACACATCTCGGGACCCTGGGGTCCCGGACCTTTGGAAGGCGTACGAGGGGCCGAAGCCAACTCGCAGAGGCCCGTTATACGTTTTGAATGAAATGAGGCACCAACCGACGATTATCCCTGTTCGCGCTATGCAAGTGCACCCAAGGACAACCCCCGGTTGGTGCAAGACTATTGTAGGATATGGAAACAAAGATATTGGATTATGGGTTTGGGTGGCTAAGTGAACTGGTTATCTAGAGCTATGGAAAGACTATGGCCCCTGCCTGACCAATATTTTACATAAAATACACAGGTAAGATGGCAGGGGGTGACTTGCACACTCAATAATGGGCCCCCGAAAACGGTCGCTAGCACAAAGTGTCGAAGCGACAAGGGGGCAACATGTCCTGAGGTGCTTATGAGGAGTGGAGAGGTATTCCACGGCTATCAAGACAATCCCGGAAGTACGGTCAAGATCCCAACCAGTATCTTACTGTAATACTTCCTTCCTCCGAGCACATTTGCTCTTGTGAATCCTCAAGCCGGCCAATTAAGGCAAGAATGAGGTGGGAGCTCCGTTCCTCGTCAGTATTCACTCCAGCCGGCCAATAAAGGCAAGCTCCCAGGAGAAGTCTTGTTCCTCACAGGAGAAGTCTTCTCCTGGGAGATAGGGTCCGTGGGGTCGCTACTGCCCAACAGCTCGCCACATGCTGCCCTGCGGGTTTTTGTATCTCTCTTGGTCTGGCTCCTCATCCTAGACCCGTTCCTGCAAAGTAAACTCTACCGGCACAGACCTAGAGTTCGGAGCGCACAAGCCCCACCACGACGTCAACGTAGAGATACGGCGGTGGGGTTATTATTATTATTATTATGTCTTTGACGTTTCTCGGGACCCTGGGGTCCCGGACCTTTGAAAGGCGTACGAGGGGCCGAAGCCAACTCGCAGAGGCCCCTTAGACTATTTTAAATGGAATGTGGCACCAACCGACGATTATCCCTGTATGCAATATACAAGTGCACACAAGGACAACCCCCGGTTGGTGTAGGACTATTGCAGAACATGGAAACAAAGATATTGGACTATGGGTTTGGGTGGCTAAAATGTACTGGTTACCTAGAACTATGGAAGGACTATGGCCCCTGCCTGATCAATGTTTATATTTACACGGATAAAATGGCAGGGGGTGACTTGCACACTCAATAATGGGCCCCCGAAAACGGTCGCTAGCACAAAGTGTCGTAGCGACAAGGGGGCAACATGTCCTGAGATGCTTAAGAGGAGTGGAGAGGTATTCCACGGCTATCAGGACAATCCCGGAAGTACGGCCAAGATCCCTACCAGCATCTTACTGGAATACTTCCTTCCTCCGAGCACATTTGCTCTTGCGAATCTCCACTCAAGCCGGCCAATTAAGGCAAGAATGAGGTGGGAGCTCCGTTCCTCGTCAGTATTCACTCCAGCCGGCCAATAAAGGTAAGCCAGAGGTGAGGAACAAGACTTCTCCCGGGAGATAGGGTCCGTGGGGTCGCTACTGCCCAACAGCTCGCCACATGCTGCCCTGCGGGTTTTATTGTTATTATTATTATTTGATGCAGCTAAAGTACTTTACAAATTAGCTATGCTAAGGTTTTGTTAAGTAAAAATTGACCCTAATTGCGTAACTTTTTCGAAAACATGATTCTGCCTCATTTGTTACATTTTGACAGTCCAACAACATTCATTGCGTTATTTACGTTGTTGAGCAGATTTTTTTTTCCAACTTATGAAGCAATGGATTAGCAATCTGTTTCAAATCGAAACAGATTGTGACTGTGTTGTATTACGCAATTAGGGTACAGGGCGGCATAATCGTTTAATTATGAAAAAAAAAAGTTAGATATGTACCTACCTATAGCTACAAGTCTAGGTAGGCTAAGTGATTCCGAAGATGGTTAAGAGATACGAAATCCCTCTAGTTACAGCGTCCCTGTTTCCGTTCAGCTAGGTGGCGCCTAGAAGCAGTATGACCAGCACCTATTCCCTATAATGCTGTCCTTCATTTGGAAATTAGGTGCATAAGCTATATAGCTACTTACTTATCCTATAATTACGAAACACTTACATCAAATAAAGCAGCCGGTTGAACACAATATAAATAAAAAATAGCAGCAACAGACCATAGTGACAAAAACATGACGAAATACACAATTTGCTTGCAGGCCTTAGAATGAGTTTTACCTATGAATAACACGTATACGGTTCGTTCCACTTTTAGTTAATTTACTCGTAGGTAATTAAAGCATGCAGGACAACATTAGTATTAATTAGCGTTCAAATACGTTGCAAATGTGTAAAAATATAATATTGATTACTTACCAAAGTAATACGTTAACATCATTATTGGTTAGAGATTAGCATGAGAGGGCTCTATACAGCGAAGAATTGTTTCTATAGCTGTGATTTAATGATTCAATAAACAATTACAAAAAACTCCCTATGCGAGACAGAGCCCCAGCGCTGGTTTTCAGCGACAGCCGGCGTAGACGTTATGACGTCGACCGGTGCAGCATACAATGCAATTACAATCTGACAATTTTCTTAATGTCCCTCGGGAATCATCACATTTCCAAATACAAACGAACGCTAATTTCCATGTCCATCAATTATTAAATTTTTCGTGTATAATAATTTGAATTCAAAACTAAGTACTTTATTGTTGTTTTGTTTTGATTTCCATGTGAGCTGTAAAACTATTTTCGTGCCTGCGACTTTAGCAGCTGTCCGCCCATTTTTTAAATAAATAACATTAAGTTAAAAGAGTATTAACAACTCTATATACTTCCAAGTCGATTGAGAGCGTCCGGTCTGCACCAAGTGCAAAGGGCAACTGATAGAAATCCGACGACTGACGAGACACGAAGTTTGCCGAGGGACATTAAAAAAGTAGTTACACTGTTCTTGCGCCCCTTTTTTTTTTTTGAGTGTGGGAAATCATCAAATAACTTCTCCCGCTCTGGGCGGAGCGGGAGGGCGTGTCAGACTCTTACTGACTAAAACCCACCCGTGCTCCTTCGGTTGCCCTGTTGCCGGGGGCCACGATCTCCCTTTCGGTTTTCTTCGCAACCCCGGCAGGCATCGGCCCTAGTGGACCCCTTCAGTTCTTGCGCCCCTAAGGCTACAATAAAATTGGAATACACGGGCCATGTAGCTTAGTCAGATAGTTTTTATCAAAATCCGAGTATGACTACGGCATTTTACAAATCGAAAATTTCCATATGCAGGTAATTAAGCGGTTGATGGATCGCCAAACCAACGTGATAATTTATTTTTAGGAGCAATGTCCTCTGTACTCTCAAAGATTATTTATTGTTATAAAGATCAAGGTTTAATGTCAACTGACTCAGCCATTTGTAGTCATTTCAGTTTAACAGATGGCTATGATAAATGACAATTGTAATAAATAATCATTATACACTTGAGAGCAATAAAATCGCACACGTTGACTTTTTGCTGTTAAAGCAGTTTTTTTCATGAATGTGATTCATATTAAAATAAAACTTACACTATTTTAATGTTTACTTCAGTACCTTTCTAATGATATCAAATACAGTGTAAAAAAAAAATACCCATAGGGGGTTTTAGGGCACAAAACCCAACATACGGATAAAATTACCCAATTTTGCTTAAGAAAGAATAAAAATAAAACTCAAAATGCTTGATCAAATTGTTTTTTAATAAGGTGTATTCCCTCCCCTAGCCTTGATTACAGCTCTTAATCGGTTTTTCATGGACCGTATTAATTTCACCATGAAATCTTGTGGTATGGCGTTTCACTCCTCTTCAATGGCAAGTTGAAGCTCTTGGAGGCGCGTAGGAGCAGGGCTTCTTGTTCGAACTCTTCTTTTTAGCTCATCCCAGACATGCTCAATCGGATTGAGATCAGGACTACGAGCTGGCCACTCCATCGCGGTGATTCCAACGTCTTCCAGTCGCAAACTGTTCTAGCGATATGCGGTCTGGCGTTGTCGTGCATTAAGAGAAAATCTTCTCCCATAAGCCACGCAAGCGGCCTCACATGTTCTTCGAGCACTTCTTCGACGTATCGTGCAGCCGTCAAACTTCTCGATCTCGGGCCGGTATTCGCCGTAGTGATGAATACAATGTCAGTTTTAGTGTCCAACATTATGCCACCCCAAACATACACGATCCACCTTCAAAAGCCACACGTTCGCTTATGCAGCATTGTGAAAATCGCTCTGATGACCTTCTGTAGACCCTAGAGCGTCCATCATGACCATGTAAAGTCATTCTGCACTCATCAGAGAACATAACAGCCCGCCATTGATCATACGTCCAATTTAAATGTTCCCTAGCAAATTGTAGCCGGGCTTGTCGGTGAGCTGTGGTCAATTTGGGACCATTTGCTGGGCGATGTGAAGTCATTCCTGCTTCACCTAGTCTTCTTCGAACTGTCCACCGTCTTATACTGACAATGCGAACTTCTCAAAACTGTTGTCCAAGTTGAACCGCGTTCAGTTGCCGATTTCTCAAAGAGCTTGTCTCAAGAAAGCGGTCATCACGCTCTGATGTTGTGCGTCGCCGGCCAGATCCTGGTCGCCGAATGTAGCCACCGGTTTCTTGGAACCTCTGCTATACACGACGAACAGAGTAGCGGCTCAAATTTAGCCGTCGAGCAACTTTACTTTGGTTATGGCCTGCTTCGAGCAAGGCAATAACTTGAGCGGCTTTTGCGGGCGTGGTGTCCATATTTTTCCAGTAAATCCGTATGCTTCCAGTAGAGATGTTATCACGTTGACCTTCGGTATGCACCTGATTAAAAATTCCTTTTTTTTTAACATGACAAGCCGCAGTTTTGACCACAAAGGTCTTGACTGCTTAACCGGACTTTCCTGTGGGCGCCTTAAGCTGCTACACTTAGAGCCTCCAGCCAGGAGCAAAAAAACTAAACTAAATTAAAACTAGGCGAACGCTCGCTAAGGGCTGTGGGGTACGAACCTCGGCTTAGGGCGTCGCTGAGGGGAGGACAGCAAGAAGGGACAGGCTGGATCACAATTGGTTTAAATCATGATTATTATGCGGGGTAGTTTAAAGCTACGTGCTCAGCGGCAACAACTTGCTGGCACCTCGTTTTCGAGCAAGGGTCGGAGAGGAGTATCATTTACTCAGGGACACGGTCGCGATCGCAAAGGAGCTCGGCGGCGAGGTCGGAATGACGGGAGGCGACTGTTTTTGTATATTGTACTGGTGGCCCTATTCTTCTCCTGGAGGATTGTAATGGGATCATCAGTGTCGGAAAGAACATGCCTCGGACGGCGGATCTGACTAATTCTCGAAGGGACATAGTTTGCTGCTTCGACAACCAAGGGGTTGCGATGTCTAGGAGCGGAGTCAAAGTAACGCTTGGACATGCATTTAAGGAACTGGTGAGTCGTGGGGATTTTGCAGTCGAGATGGAGGATCTCGTTTCTGACATAGAAGGGAGCTCCCGTGGCTTTACGGAGGAATCGGTTCTGCAAGGCCTGCAACCTATGGATGGAGTGGGATTTGGCGTGGGCGAATACTGCACCCGCATAGGTCATAATGGGTCGGATACACGATGTGAAGATGCGCAGTTTGCACTTAAGTGACAATTTGCTGCGTGCATTTAGAACGAAATGGAGTCTACCTAGAGCGAAAGCGGCTCGCGAGCGAACCGACTTTATGTGCTCAGAAAAGGAGAGATGATGATCTTGGATAACACCTAGGTATTTGGCGCGCCTCGCCCAAGGGATTGGTTTGCCGAACATGGTGATAGGGTGGGGGAAAGGGATAAAAAATTCCAATATACCGACCTTTTTATACCTGCGGCTAAGGGTGCAAGTAGTGACAACGCAAACGCGTGAATTTGGGGAATTCGGTGTACGGTCGGTTTTCGTAAGTTACGTGAAGGTCAATGATTTTAATTTTATGTTTTTGTAAAGCTAAGCTTGTATATTTTAATTTTGTCTAATAATTTTTACTCAATATCTTTAGATTTTAGAAAACAATCATTAATAAACCAAATTACAAGGGGTGTGCGATTTTATTGCTCTCAAGTGTAGAAGTATTACACTTAAGTATGCTATCTAATGAGCCACCACAGGTATTAAAAAAAAGCCTTAACAAACGACTACTTTATTCAACCTTGACTACATTAAATTACAATTTGATCAGTAAAAATCTGCATTATCGAATCTAAACGTATGCGGTTCGACGCCTCTACTACCGGTGCCTCGTATCGTGAAGATGGCGCCAGCTAGCGGCTCCAACGCGCTATCGAGGTTGTGTCGCGACGTCGTCACGAACAACTCATCGAGGTTGGGCCCGCCCCAGCACACTGACGTCACTCGGGATACTGGCAGCTTGTAACCGAACACTACTTGTCGCGTGTCGGGGTCTATGTGTAATACCTGTGGAGAAAAAACGAAATAAGTTCAAGTGCTTGTTGTTCTACTGGTTGGCAGTGCGACTGCTAAGGTTTGGTTCGATCCTAAGGTCCGGCAAAGTAATATCGGGGTTTTCTATATGGAATTTATCAAGTAGAAGCCGAGTCTGGATTTGTGCCCGCAATAGACCCCGCCCCATATTACATGAGACTTATTGTTAATGTAATTGACGAAATGTCGGTGTACATACACCTCTGCCTACTCTCGGGGGTTACAGGCGTGTTATTATGCTATAATAGGTGATATCTACTATACTTACAGTGCCTCCAAACATGAGCGCTACCCATAGGTTCCCGCGGCTGTCTATGGCCATACCGTCAGGTATTGCATCCTCATACCCCAGCGCTAATATGTCTATCACCGTCCTGCGAGCAGCTGATAACAGAAACATAACAGTTTATAAATAATATCGATATTAATAGCTATAACAATGTAGTTTAAAGCTGTCAAAATAACAACAATGTGTGAATTTATTGTCGTTTCCCGTAATAGGTATCCATTAAATCTTGGGTTTAAGGGATTAATAAAATTGCTGTACTTAAAACTTTGTTAGTTTTGAATTATTGTCTACAACTTAACAATGCAACACTAATTCTTCATTAGTGTCATTCTCACTTACTTTAAGCTAGGTACCAATCGGTCATTATTTAATCAAATTACTGTGTAACATATATTTAAAGGTTGAGCACAGTCCGGTCTTAAAGAAAAAAATATTGAAAAAGTAAAACCCAACTACGACAAAAACGCCAACTGAAAAGGTATAAACAAGAAATCGATGTCGATTTTTTTTTGGGTTTTCGTATAGCCGGAGTCACACGTAATCTGTACGATTTGTGCCTTAATTACATGACATTACTCATGTTCTCTGAGTGAGTTCACAAAGAATGCATTATTTGTAATAAGTTACAACATTTAATTACAAGTTAATAATAAGTTAGGATAAGAGTTAGATAAGTACGCTATCACAATAGGTTACCCTGTAATGATAGATGTAATTTGGAAACACGATTTATTCGAAACAAACACGATTTATTACTTTGATAAATAATAATCAAAGTAATAAATCGTGTTTGTTTCGATAACATTATATCCGCTATAGATAGTTGTTTCGATAATTTTCAGAAAGTACTTCTCTAGACGTTTATTTGTTACCAAACACGATTTATTACTTTGATAAATAATAATCATAGTAATAAATCGTGTTTGTTTCGATAACATTATATCCGCTATAGATAGTTGTTATGATAACATCATATCCGCTATAAGCCGCCATGTTTGTATGTGACGTCATACATAGCCTTTAACCCGCGGAACAACATGACGCTTCCAACGATACCTCGTTTACCAAAAATATGAAGAGTAGTTTAGGAGTTATGAGGGAACAGATGAATATACATAGCCTGTTAAATCATAACCCTTCCTTGGCTTTTCCGTAGTCGGGTCGATACAGGACCCGGTATAAGATTTGTATGTATATTTGTATATTGATTTCTACTCACGTTCTCGAAATCGGCTCTAACGATTTCGATGAAAGTTGCAATATAGGGTTTACGGGGACGAAAAATCGATTAGCTAGGTCTCATAACTGGGAAAATGAGTTTTCTCAGTATTTTCACCCGAGCAGAGCTCGGTCGCCCAAAGTTTAGAACAATATAATGAATAATGACATGCCATTATTAACATTAGAATAATTATCCATTAAATCTTGGGTTTAATGGATTTAAAAAAATGCTGTACTTAAAACTTTGTTAGTTTTGAATTATTGTCTACAACTAAACAATACAACACTAATTCTTCATTAGTGTCATTCTCACTTACTTTAAGCTAGGTACCAATCGGTCATTATTTAATCAAATTACTGTGTAACATAAATTTAAAGGTATAATCAGTCATTTGCATAAAATGCTGATTCTATTGAGCACAGTCCGGTCTTAAAGAAAAAAATGTTGAAAAACTAAAACCTAACTACGACAAAAACGCCAACTGAAAAGGTATAAACAAGAAATCGATGTCGATTTTTTTTTTGGGTTTTCGTATAGCCGGTGTCACACGTAATCTGTACGATTTGTGCCTTAATTACACGACATTATTCATGTTCTCTGATTCTCTGAGTGAGTTCACAAAGAATGCATTATCTGTAATAAGTTACAACATTTAATTACAAGTTAATAATAAGTTAGGATAAGAGTTAGATAAGTACGCTATCGCAATAGGTTACCCTGTAATGATAGATGTAATTTGGAAACACGATTTATTCGAAACAAACACGATTTATTACTTTGATAAATAATAATCAAAGTAATAAATCATGTTTGTTTCGATAACATTATATCCGCTATAGATAGTTGTTTCGATAATTTTCAGAAAGTACTTCTCTAGACGTTTATTTGTTACCAAACACGATTTATTACTTTGATAAATAATAATCATAGTAATAAATCGTGTTTGTTTCGATAACATTATATCCGCTATAGATAGTTGTTTCGATAACATCATATCCGCTATAAGCCGCCATGTTTGTATGTGACGTCATACATAGCCTTTAACCCGCGGAACAACATGACGCTTCCAACGATACCTCGTTTACCAAAAATACGAAGAGTAGTTTAGGAGTTATGAGGGAACAGATGAATATACATAGCCTGTTAAATCATAACCCTTCCTTGGCTTTTCCGTAGTCGGGTCGATACAGGACCCGGTATAAGATTTGTATGTATATTTGTATATTGATTTCTACTCACGTTCTCGAAATCGGCTCTAACGATTTCGATGAAAGTTGCAATATAGGGTTTACGGGGACGAAAAATCGATTAGCTAGGTCTCATAACTGGGAAAATGAGTTTTCTCAGTATTTTCACCCGAGCAGAGCTCGGTCGCCCAAAGTTTAGAACAATATAATGAATAATGACATGCCATTATTAACATTAGAATAATTATCCATTAAATCTTGGGTTTAATGGATTTAAAAAAATGCTGTACTTAAAACTTTGTTAGTTTTGAATTATTGTCTACAACTAAACAATACAACACTAATTCTTCATTAGTGTCATTCTCACTTACTTTAAGCTAGGTACCAATCGGTCATTATTTAATCAAATTACTGTGTAACATAAATTTAAAGGTATAATCAGTCATTTGCATAAAATGCTGATTCTATTGAGCACAGTCCGGTCTTAAAGAAAAAAATGTTGAAAAACTAAAACCCAACTACGACAAAAACGCCAACTGAAAAGGTATAAACAAGAAATCGATGTCGATTTTTTTTTGGGTTTTCGTATAGCCGGAGTCACACGTAATCTGTACGATTTGTGCCTTAATTACACGACATTACTCATGTTCTCTGATTCTCTGAGTGAGTTCACAAAGAATGCATTATTTGTAATAAGTTACAACATTTAATTACAAGTTAATAATAAGTTAGGATAAGAGTTAGAAAAGTACGCTATCACAATAGGTTACCCTGTAATGATAGATGTAATTTGGAAACACGATTTATTCGAAACAAACACGATTTATTACTTTGATAAATAATAATCAAAGTAATAAATCGTGTTTGTTTCGATAACATTATATCCGCTATAGATAGTTGTTTCGATAATTTTCAGAAAGTACTTCTCTAGACGTTTATTTGTTACCAAACACGATTTATTACTTTGATAAATAATAATCAAAGTAATAAATCGTGTTTGTTTCGATAACATTATATCCGCTATAGATAGTTGTTTCGATAACATCATATCCGCTATAAGCCGCCATGTTTGTATGTGACGTCATATATAGCCTTTAACCCGCGGAACAACATGACGCTTCCAACGATACCTCGTTTACCAAAAATACGAAGAGTAGTTTAGGAGTTATGAGGGAACAGATGAATATACATAGCCTGTTAAATCATAACCCTTCCTTGGCTTTTCCGTAGTCGGGTAAATACAGGACCCGGTATAAGATTTGTATGTATATTTGTATATTGATTTCTACTCACGTTCTCGAAATCGGCTCTAACGATTTCGATGAAAGTTGCAATATAGGGTTTACGGGGACGAAAAATCGATCTAGCTAGGTCTCATAACTGGGAAAATGAGTTTTCTCAGTATTTTCACCCGAGCAGAGCTCGGTCGCCCAAAGTTTAGAACAATATAATGAATAATGACATGCCATTATTAACATTAGAATAATGATCATGGCAGTATGGAATTAGTAGGTACTATCTTATCTATTTTCAACAGAGCAGAGCTCGGTCGCCCAGGTATTATTAGCTATAAGCACTATTCCAGTGCTTATAGATCATGTCTTTCTCTCTCTCGCACTGAAAATGATGGCATTAATACGGCTCCTGAAGTTGTCTATTACTGGACATAGGCCTCCCAAGAGCTGCATCAACAAACTAGGTCGCGGAACGATGAAAATGTAACAAGAAAATACGTACTCAAGTCTCCTCTCTGTAGATCAAAATCGAACGCTTCAATTTTCTGCGTGAGTGAATCAATGTAGTACAAGACTGTGTTGTTGAGCGACCAGGCGATACCGTTGGAGATGGACACGGGTCGCAGCTGTATGCGCGGCCGGGTGAAGCACTCTTGTTCCACGCTGTAGAACGTCGCCTTGTCCGGAACCACGTCATCTCCTGTTTGAGGGCCCTTTGTACCTGTTGGTGAATGGAATGTTCAGTAAATAGGTTTATTAGGCAGTACTAGTCACCGATTGATGCTATCTAAACTACCGAACAAAAGTCAGCAAAGCCTGACGACTCTCAAATATCAAATTAAATAACTTAGCGAAACTCCGCAGACGTGATTGGAATCGATATTTAAAAATAGAAAAACAAAAACCTTCATGTTTTTTTTTTGCGACGTTGGTTAGGTTAGGTTAGTAGTAGACCGTGGTTACTTGAAATATT
Source organism: Omphaloscelis lunosa (assembly GCA_916610215.1). Lineage (NCBI taxonomy): Eukaryota > Metazoa > Arthropoda > Insecta > Lepidoptera > Noctuidae > Omphaloscelis > Omphaloscelis lunosa. Next base: position 9,759,607 of record OU744265.1, on the reverse strand, counting down.
AGATTTAAAATAATGTTTTTTTTTTTTGTGTAAACTTCACAGACGTGATAGGTTTCAAACAAAAAAAAAAAATGTACATACTTCAAGTACAATAAAAAATAGATTATCAATTATTTTTTTCCTGTTTTAGTTTCGATAACTACCTCTTCTGCGGAATTTCGATATTGTTAAGCTAATTTAATTTGACCCTGTATAGACAGGAAATACAAGTCCCTTTGGGACACGTTAAAAACACGTACTAAGTCCGAAAGATGTGGACACTTTTGGCAGTATTTAAATCTGAGGTAACATGTTCAGTTATGCGTATTTCTCAGTGAAATATTAGATGAAATGATGATGATGAGAACAGGAACATTAAAGAAAGCTTTTGAGATATTTTGCCGCGATGATAGGCGCTTGTCGTGTTTTTAGGGTTCCGTACCTCAAAAGTAAATAACGGACCCCTGTCTGTCTGTCTGTCAAGACCCATTTTTTCAGGAACGCGTGGAGGTATCAAGTTGAAATTAATATCAAATACGTAAGTCTACGATACCTTGGAGCACAAAAAAAAACATATTTTGATACTGGCAAATAAATCAAAACCTACAGGGTACTTTCCGTTGACCTAGAATCATGAAATTTGGCAAGAAGCAAGGTGTCACAGCACAAAGAAAAAGGTCCGAAAATCGTTAATTTGTAGTTTCAAACCACTTTTTTTTTTGCGATAACTATCTTAAATTTGCTGTTGGAGAATAGACCGAGTGGGAGAACATTTTTACAACTACAAAGTTAAAGTCTGTTCTTGGGATAAATTCATCCTAACTACGGAACCCATCATTGTGCGTGGTCACGCAATTGGCCAGTCTTTTTTACAGATAATCCATCCCCCGTTTGTCAACAACACGAAACTTTCCGTAAATGATCCTTTGAGGAGTCTTAAGCTTTCAGGAGATACCGACATGACAAGTCAAGTTTAAATTAATCAGTAGAAAGTTATACCTGCCCAAAATCGTCCTTCAGCGTCTGGTTTCCCTTCATTGATGACATTATCGGGTAGGCCGTCGTCCATGGTGGTCAGTAGTCGCATGGCCGCGTCTCCAGCGATGTTCCAGTCCAGTAAGTACAATGCTGAGCGACAGGCGATTAGTAGCCGGTGGGAGCCCGACACCAGGGCTACTACGTTCACTTCTCCATAGTCTAGAATAATGATATGATGTTACGGTGTAGCAAGACTTACTGCACAACCCTTCTATACAAGACTTATGCCGGTTCCCCTCAGATCAGTCCACCCCGCGTGCAATTTCGGAAGGTTCTCAATTCCGGAACTGGTGACTTTTGTTTTGGTGTGTCTTCCTTCTTTATCTCTCCCTTATTACTTTATTACACATTTTAAACAGTAAAATCAACAAGGCTTTTTTTTTCACCCAGTAGAATTAAACATTGCATATCTATTTAAAATAAATAAAATTTAAGTGTATGTTTGTAATATCAAACAGCTTTTTACTTAATGCATATAAAAGTATATACGGTACATACAACTAAACACATTTTTTTTAAATGTTGTCTGTCTGTCTGTTTTGTTCCGGCTAATCTCCGAAACGGCGGGTTCGATTTTGACGGTCTTTCACTGGAAGATAACGAGTAACTTAGGATCCTTTTATTTAGAAAAAGCAAAAGAATTAGGGTCCACGTGGGCAGTAGATATTTATGAATAAAAACATAAGATATTTGAATCGTAGTAGTGTACGTGTCGCGTAGTATACTACCTATATAGTCTCCAGTCATAAAATTTTCACTATTAAACAATAATTAATTATTCCTTTGATAGGAACTGTTGTTCTTGATAATGTGTGCTCATGAACAATAAAGCATCTAGCATTTTGTCAGAGAGTGAACTTCGTATTTGGTTACAAAAGTAACCAGCACACGAAAATACTCTCTCCACACTCATTGGTAGAACGCATAAAACATACTTGTAAGCTTGTCAGATACACGCCTCGGCCTCCTCCGTTTTAGCTTTTTTGCGAGGTCAAATTAGTTGAGATCTTGCTAATATTATTAAAAAAAAATTTAATGAGCTGCTGTTGTAGAGTTGGTACATTTTTTGTAAAATCTTTATCAGAAGAATCTAGTTTGGAGGGCTGTGCAGTTGTAGAGTCAATGGGCTCGCTAGGAGTTATGAAATCTCAGAAATTTCTTCATTATTGGGTTTAGGAAAGGTAGTAGGTAGTTTCTCTATAGTTAAAAAGCCACTTCCTCTGAACCACGGAATGAGAGAAAGTTATCTCCGGTGCGTAATAAGATGCTTCAACTCATTTGCAAACCGCGGCGATTATGAAATTTTCTCACTTATTTTCGTTTTGACTGTAGATCTATATTGTTTGGGCCTAGCAGGTGGCAAGATTTGTTGCGGCGTCAGAGGCGTTATTCAGATCGTCAAGGGTGGAGGTGAACGGAGCTAGCTGCTAGACTCTAGCGGATAGGACATGGTCTGTTCAGAGGCACCGCACTAACACTGAATGTTGGTTGAATCGATTACTTCCCACCCCGCCATATTATGTTTGCAGCAGTCATTTCCATGTTAGACAGAGTATGCAGATTGATCTTTCGATTCCGGATAATGAGGTAGAAGGGTCATTATGAGCTTGCAAGAAACTTTGATTCTTTAAAACTTACTTAAATGTTTAGTATAAATCTTCCCGGACACGTAGTCAAGTCGATGCACGTTGTTTTCTTTGACGTCCACAAAGTACAGACTCTGCAACTCGGGGTCCCACACCGGGCTCTCTCCGTGCGTGAACAGTGCAGGGGAACCTGGATGGTCATGCGACGATACCTAATGGTTGTATACTTATTAATTTAGCATATTATAACATGCCCCAAACCTACAGCCAGAACTTTAAAATCCAACGCTTCGATCGTTGAGCTATCCGCGCTCACATTATTAATTTTATAGTTATTTTATTATCAATTAATAATGTACTAACCTTTTATAGTAATACATAAACACAATATTGAAATTGTAGCAACCATATATGACGTCAAATCGTGATATTTGTGCCACGATGCCGATAGTTGTCTCACGTTGTTATTAAAAACTGATTAATTATTTATAAAACGTATGCTGATTACTTTCAATAATTGCTACTTAAACTATGACACAATCCAGGCTAAGACAATCCATGGCAAATCATCAATTATAGTATTTTACAATTGCACAATCCGGCTTGAAAGTCAAAAAAAAATCCGGAAAAAAAAATGCAGGATTTATTTCGGAATACAATATTTACATAATATAAGCTTACAGACTTAAAATAATAATATGAATATGTATATAATAAAAAAAGAGGGAAATAATCACAGGACATCAAAAAATTCGTCGGCATAGCTGCCAACAGGAAAAGTGCCCAAAAGGCTGGCAGCATTGCCACGTTTTATGGCCATGCTGATTCTTTGGCCAAAAAATAGGCGAATCTATTATGTTTAAATTAAAATGAAATTGAACTGACTGCTCCTTGGGATTTAAGACTAAAAACAAGATCAGGTAAGGCACGTGAAATTTTTAATTTAATAGATTTTATCAAATTAGTTTTTCCAAAATGCAACACTTACCATAGAAACTCTATAAAATGATTGTGTATCTTGGGTTGCTTCTTGGGTATCCGAAGCAAACGAATAACAAAATAGAGAAACCAAGGAAATTATCAAAAACATTATTTATTTTTTTAAATCATACAATTTAAATAAAATTATCTACGGTACTCCCGTGCAGAAGTGCACCAGGGATTGTTTTCTGTACAACTGTGAATCAAATGTTTCCAAAACATGTCAAAGCTTATTATCGTTATCGCATAAAAAGATGCGATAAAGAGTTTTTTGCAGACAAATAAAAGCGAACGTAAACGGTTAGCAGGTCGATAACGCGGGACAAAATGACAGCGCAGAGTGAAACAATACCATTCGACTCGACACCTTTTATTTGAAAACGTCGCGTCATCCACAGCAGCGACTCCTACGCACGTACACTTACAATTAAATCAATCTAACACCGCACTCGCCGTTCACTCGTCCACAAATATCTTAATTCATATCAATAATAACTTGAAAGTCTAAACTTATAATATTTTCTTATAACTAAGTTATATCGAAATGTCGGCAGTCGACCAGTGAGTCAGCAGAATACTTGAATTTAGAATCTTAGATAATATACATTCATTGCTGCTAAATAAACTATCTACTCTTTCGTCATATAGTTTAAGTTGATATTTGAGTGAACATTTGTAATAAAAAGGTCCCTGGTTGAAACGGAATTTGAACTTTGTCATGTAGGACACTGAGTATGTTTTTACTTGAAAACTTGTTAATTATTTGGGATTCTATATTCAAGTTGGACTGGGAGTCGGCGGCAGCTAGGCGTGCGGCGGCGGCGTGGGCTCGGGCGGCGCGTCGGGCCCCGCGCCCGCCGCGCCCGCCGCCACCGCGCCCGGCGCCGCGCCCGCCGGCGCCACCGCGCCCGCGCCGCCGCTCTCGGCCTGCAACCTGCACCACACACATATTAATGAAACCATCAGATAATGACAAACAGGGCAGACTCATCCTGTATAGTAGTTCCTCATCTACTACATAAAAATAAGTCGGGTTTTCCTTCCTGACGCTATAACTCCAGAACGCACGAGCCGATTTCCACGGTTTTGCATTCGCGTTGGAAAGGTCTCGGGCTCCATGAGGTTTTAGGTAGGGTAGGTAGGTAGGATAGGTAGGGTAGGTAGGGTAAGTAGGGTAGGTAGGTAGGGTAGGTAGGTAGGATAGGTAGGGTAAGTAGGGTAGGTAGGTAGGGTAGGTAGGTAGGTAGGTAGGATAGGTAGGGTAGGTAGGGTAAGTAGGGTAGGTAGGGTAGGTAGGGTAGGTAGGGTAAGTAGGGTAGGTAGGGTAGGTAGGGTAGGTAGTTAGGTGCGCCGTAAATAAGTTCTTAATGCCACCCGTGCGAAGCCGGGCCGGGCAGCTAGTAAACGTATAGTAATATATCTTGGTAATTCACAGCTAAATTGCCTAAAAAGTTATGTTTAGCTAGTTTCTGCCCGCGACACCATCCACGTAGAAATCAACTCTACCATATCCTATTATAGCTCTCGCCAGAATTTTTGTAAATGGATCAGTAAAACCAGTAATTACCTCTTATAAATACAAACAGTTATACCTCTTTATAATTTAAGTTTAGAATAGAACTAATTTAAAATACTGGATATACACACAAAGGCACAAAAGAGGCAAGGTTTTTTTGCTATAATAAAACGGCAAATAAAAAAGCCGACCAAATGCGAGTTAGACTCGCATACGAAGGGTGCCGTACCATATCGTACAAGATTTAACACTATGTGCTTAATTAAAGACTATAATTTTTATAACCGCAAATATAAATTTATATTTCATAATGATACTGTCAATTACAAAGTAATTTTTTGCAGTTGCAGAAAATCGACCATATTTAAAAAAAATACCTTATGTATCGGAGTTTTTAATATTTGTTAATTAAATACAGTATATGGTACAGAATATACAGAAGTTTCAAATTCCTAACTTGTTTAGTTGTTACGATAGAGCTCGTTCAAAAATGTTCTAAAACTGACAACTTTTACGTCACAGCCTTCATTTTTAAAGATTTTTTTTTCAATACTCTAATTTTGGTACTCTACTCGATGAGTTCTAGACAATGAAACCCCACATGCCAGGGCAGATTAAAAAAAAAAATTGTTTGGGATTTTTAACTATACATATATTGTGGTACGATATGAATATTCATGAAATTCACTCCGCTGACAGACGGAAGGACAGACGGACAGCGGAGGCTTAGTAATAGGGTTCTATTTGGCACCCGTAGGGTAAAGAACCCTAAAAATAAACTAGAACCCCAAATACCTTGAAATCAAACTCAAGATTTTAGTTCCCCACAACCACGCTTACAATCTACTCACAACGCGGTCACACAAAAGGTTTTATTTGTAAACACTGCCGCTCAAATAGTGGAAAACAATCAGATTTGTTTTATAGCGAATACGATTTAACCGATTAATAGGTAATGTAGACCGAGTGACCGTATTTAAAGGAGGTACAATTGAATAAACGCATATCTGTACACTGTAAAGACTATTCTTGCTTGCAGCGCTCGGCCGCTATAGTATCACTTACCTACGAAAAAAAGAGTTGTGTGCACAGGATTTTGTTTTAAAAATGCTTAGATATGCGTTACCCTGATGGTACAGTCTGCGGGCGAGGTCATTAGTAATTCGCGTACCTTTGATGCGCTTGATGCCGCGCGCGGAACTCTGCGGCCTTCAGTTGTTCAAGGTGGAACTGTTGTCGCTCCTGAATCAACTGCTGACGCTGGTACTCCAGTCCTAGAACACACGAACAAATATTAATTATTACTTCAATAGCTTTTGCCAGCGGCGTCGCTCGCGTGCATGTTCGAAATTATCCCACGGCACCGTACTACCGGGATAAAAAGTACCCTATCCTATTCCAGGTCATGGTCTGCCCATGTGCCAAATTTCATCCAAATACTTTCAGCCGTTTTAGCGTGAAAGCGTAACAAACAAACTTACAACTCAGTTTCGCATTTATAATATTAGTTAGGATTCGTATTGTTTTAAAAAAGTTGGAATAAATATTGAGGTCAACTTCAATTTATCTTTATTGCAATACATAATGCACATATACTGGAGGTAAGAATACATAAATAGAAACAGTTATGGATCCTGTCAGGCACAGCAAAATTTAAAATAAGTAGGAGAGAGGAAGCTTTAAAAGCTTATATTTAAATTATTTCCTATTTTTTTTACTGCTGTATTTTTTATTATGTTTAATATTTTATGTTATCTCTCATTTATTAATTCTCAGAATATAATATGTATAGGCCAAGTTTTTTTTTTCCTTTTTGTATTTAATTATATATTATTATTGCTTATTTATCTATTTGATTAAATATTTTGTATTGCTATTAATGTATTTTTAGTCGTCTTAAAAAAGCAGCCCACTTCATCTATCCAAAGACTACTAAATATTAATTTAGAAAAACAAAGATATATTAAAAAATGCTCCTACAGGTATTTTATGTCGGATACATGGTGGCCTGTAAGATGACTAAAATGTCATGAGTAAATATATATATTTTTTTAATTATATACATGAAGTGGGCTGCTTTTGTAAGATGACTAAAATGTCACGGTGTTTATAAATTTAAATTAATAATTATAATGTTCATATAATTTAACTTTAATATATATATATTTTTATTGTTTTACATATCTGGTAATCAGTTACATCTTTTTGTTATTGAATTTATTTAGATGACGATGATTTTTTTTTTTTTGATTTTTTTATTTGTCTGTTGTGTATTAACTTTTATTAGTTTTAATTAATTTTAAAATATATTGGTTTTGTTTTCTTGTTTTATGTTTTCTGGTAATTTATTATATATTTTTATTGATATAGCATATGGACTAGCAGAGTGCAAGACTAGCAATTTAAGGCGGGAGGTAGGCAAATTTAATCTGTTTTAAGGCGCAACGAATTTTTGTTTGTATGATTGTCTTCTCGTGTGTTCGCATAATTTAATTCTAAAATATAAATACCAATTAAGGTTATAATTAAGTAAGGCTTGCAACATCTGTTTCTTCTGTTTATAATTATTGTATTTTTTTTGTAGGATGAATAAGGAAGCATCTGTCCTATTTCCCCATAGGATGATACCATAGCTAAATCAAGCATGGGGTACGTGTAGTATGTGTCTAGCGCGGTTTGTAAGTTGGTAGTTTTTTTTAACTACCGCGGATTGTTGGTTGGTGGGTCATAAAAATGATGACATTAAAACCTGTATTTGTTGTCTGATATCATGAGATTTTTTGGTTAGTTAAAGCATGTCCGGGTTCTCATAATATCGACGCTGGAAATTTCAAATATCGTAAGGGGCAGGGAATAAATAGGAACAATGTCCCTTACGACATTTGAAATTTCCAGCATCGAAATGGTCAAACGAAGTTCAGTAGATAACACTTGAATTATGAAAACCATCTTAACCGCTAGGAAATAAAGGCGCTGTTACAATCAAATTATTACCATCAACGTTATGACCTTCTAAGAAAGAATCATGTTACGAGATATTTTTCATTTCAGTTAAAATTACTTCCACACTCAGAAAACCTTTTCAAAATTCTCATAACCTCCTAGCTAACCTCTATCTACCTGTGAGTAATGCTCAAGTACCTTCCCGTTCCCTCTCCATGGTGGCCTCTAACTCCTCGAAGTGTCGCAGCTTGATCTCCAACTTCTTCATCTGCGTCTCCACCAGCAGTGCGACCAGCGACTTGATCTTTCTTTCCTCGACGCCGGCGAGATGCTTCGCTTTCACAGCAGCTGCGGCAAGCGCTGCAGCGGCTGCGGATTGAAGCTTCGCATCTACCGTCGTTGGAGCTTCGGTTTTTTCTGTATTTTTAGAGTATAAATTAATGAAGCTGCTATAATAATTTTGGAATTTAGCTTCTGGTGACATGCTGAATGGATTCATAAATACTTTGAAAGAAAAATATTTTGAACCTTATTTCAGGTTGTTAAGTACTTTTTTTTAGGGGACAAAGCAGTTATGTTATATTTCGTTCCACAAGTCATAATAAAATATAATGATAGCTGTTCTTAAACACAAGATTGAAAAGCAGTACCCTAATTGCGTAACTTATTTTCGTAAACGATTATGACTAATTTGTTTTATTTTGACAGTTCAACAACATTCATTGCGTTATTTACGTTGTTGAGCAGATTTTTTTTCCAACTTATGAAGCAATCTGTTTTAAATTGAAACAAATTGTGATTGATCGTGCATAACGCAATTAGGGTACAGTACAGTTTTAGCAATGTTTAGAAAACCGTGCTTGTGCAAACTTTAATCATTTAACAAACTTAATTAAGTCACTACTTCTTTATCAGATAAAAAAAAAGACTTTGTGCAGATATAAGTACAGAGCATAAGCTTGTGTACTAAAATAAGTCGTGGTCGATACAAGAACGGGACATAGCGCTCCTGCCATCCGATACTAGAGGTTTACACATAGAAATATAAATAACAGAAGTGGCATGGAGGCGTGTCTGTGTCCGCGCGTCATGATCGCGATGCTCACGTCATAGGCAAATGGCCGTCTCTGCTAGCTAGTGCGCTTTCGACCGCGATCGTAAAAACATTTAAGAATGCCGTGTTGTTAAGTGGTTTCTTGTAATAATCGAGGACAAACTAGAAACTTTATAAATCATAGAACCACTTATCACAAGTTTTTTTTTTCAGGAACTACCAAAATGTTTAATACAATAAGAAACGGGAGAATCGATAATTTTCCGATTTAGTCAATCACTACCGTATATGTAAAATAAATGGCTTTTGCACAGCACAACGCTAGCGATCGATGTTTTCGTGTGAGTGAGTTGTACGGTGCATGGTAAATGCACGCTGTGTTTGATGGCATAAGGTTTATAATTGATTGTATAGTACGTTCTGATTTATGAATTGCAAGTGTGAGCGCAACCTCGTATGTATTGGGTTTACTGATCTGCATGTGTAGTTATGGCGTCGTGGTGGGAACAAATTGGAGACATTGGATTTTGATACATTTTAAAGTACAGGGCATATGTCCGTCTTTCTTATATCTATGGGTTTACAATATTGACAGCTCATATCACCCAAGTTTTCATGGTGAGGTTTTTACAAAGACCGGCTGTACTGTGAGGTGATCTGATGAGATGTCTTGATGGCTGTGATTAAAGGCCTCGCCTCTCATGCACGAGATTATGGTTTCAAGTCCGGGCAAGTACCAATGTAACTTTTTCAATTCGTATGTAATTTCCGAGTTTATCTTGGACATTACTGACATTGGTGAAGGAAAACATCGTGAAGAAACCTGGATTAGTTATAAGTCCGAAATCGCCAACCCGTCTTGAGCAAGCGTGGTGATCAATGCTCGCGCCTTCTCTGTATGAGAACGGGCCGTGCCCTGTAGGATAATAATAGGTTGGTACTTCTACTATTGTGAAGTTACCAGGTTGAGCTGCAGGTTCCTCTTTGGGTTCCTTATCCGTTTCGGCGGCGGCGGGGGCGTCTTGCGGCTCGTCCTTCACCTTGGCCTCGCTCTCTTCCACCTCCATAGGCTCCGCCTTGATATCCGATGTACCCTCCTTCTTGGGTTCAGCTGGACAGATAACGTTTATAGGATTTATTTAAGAGCGTTCATCCAAAAAGTTGGCAACGTCGCAAATAGCTGTCAAATATCTACCTGTTTTGATTAGTTTCAATATAACTATGGCATGGAAATTGCTATTGGTATTTTTTTTTCTGTATTTTATAAGTGGAGACCTGTAATTGGCTTTCAGACTAATGTACTGTCCTTGATCTGTTTGTTTCAGCTGTAAGTCTCCCATGTTATTTAAATAAATAAATAAGAAATATGGCTAACTAGTGAACTAGAGTATTCATAATGAATTACAATTATAACAGTGAATTTGATGTTGTAACCGTTTTAGGTAAAAAGAAGGCATTTCGAAAGTTCCCAAATCCTTTTCTTACATCTAAAACTGCATATTCGGTTTTACGCCATTTTTCATATTTCCGTACAGTAATATTGCGAAATTAATCAAAACAGCGAAATATATGACATTTATTTGCGACATTGCCCACTTTCTGTATAAACGTTCTTAACCTGACTATAATCATTTTAAGGACAGGTCAAGGTGACAGTCTATTTTAGTTGTTTTCTTACAAGTCACAAAATTGTATGTCGGAATCCTCAACCACAGAGTAACTGGGGGTCTTTAATTTTGTCTTGCTATAAGAGTATGGCACGGTTTGCCCCCGAATTAGCTGTTGTGATTGGTAGTCTAAAATAATGACACACTGAAACTATGACAAACGTCGAATGTGCCTATGCATCTGAGACATTACAACAGTAATGCAGAAAGTGTCAGTAGTAGGGCACGTCACCTGTGGGCGACAGGTCGGGCGCGGTGCCGGCGATGCCGGTGGCGGCGAGCGCGGCGGCCGGCCCGTGCGCGCCCGCCGCCTTCACGTGCGCCTCCATCATGGCCGCGGGCACCTCGTCCTGTGCGGGACAACGGATTACCTACTTATTAAATGAACAAGCCTGCTTGCCCCATAACTCATTTCAAGCTAAACATATTAAAAACATAATGTTACTGGAAAAATTGAAAGAAACAGCACAAGCACACACAATCAGCCTATAATGTTCCCACTGCCAGCAGTGTGTGGAGGCTTGTGTCAAGTATGCACTTGACACAAGCCTCCTCTCTTCGAGATGGAGTGGGCTGTGGGACCATGTGGGCTTAGTGCGAGTTGGTAGATAATAATAATGTAATCGTCGCTTGGTTCCTCATTACATTTAAATTTGTCTAAGGAGCCGAATCCAACTCGCAGAGGCCTCTGCGAGTTGGATTCGGCTCCTCGTACGCTTTCCAAAAGACCGGGATTCCACGGTCCCAAGTTATGTAAAGACAATATAATAAAAATTAAATTTAAAAAAAGTTTATTCATCAAAAAGTAACAATACAATATGACATATTCGGTGAGCCACAAACTAAGCGTCGCTTGTATCTTGTGTCACTGTAGTTAGAATTTTCCAAAGTTATAAAGGTTACATTATAGTTTGAGAATGTTAGATAATTATTACACATTTTCCATAAACATAAGATGAGTAAAAATTAAATAAAACATTCGTGCTAATCTGAACACAGAATAAAATAGCAATGGTTAACGTTGAGCTTGCAATGTGGTGTGTTTTCAGTTTTCGAGGGCGCTAAAGCCGATCGCAAGGTTAAAACGTAAATCTAAGATGACGGCTGCGAAAATTTTCAAATTTTTCGTCATGGCTGTCATTTTCATAGTTTTTGAGCGTGCTAAAATCAATAATAAGGTCAAAATGAAAATCCAAGACGCTGGCAGCGAAGATTTTTGGTTTAAATCATACGTGAGAAGGATTTTAGTTCCTGAAGGGGTCCCCAGACCGCACACGTCTTCTTCAAATTAACGGTTTGACTTTGAACCACCAACAAATGTCAAAAGAAAATTCGTTCTTGCAAGTATGATCTTACCACTGAAGCAGGTGGCGTTCCATAATTTCTACCTGCCACCATTTGAAAAAGGCATAATTTTATATATGTTTGATCTGACCTTGATAGCAGCAAACTCTTCCATAGCTGCCCGTGTGGCCTTGGATGCGATGCGCGGGTCCACCACGGAGGCCAGGAAAGCCACCGTAGACATCACTGGGTTGCCAGTCTTGCTGAACGGGATCGGTTGGTAGGCTAGTGGGCCTAGCACGCCACCTGCGACATAACATACAATAAATATAAGTTACAGCCAATTGATGACGATAGGCTCGCTCCCTATTACATGGGACTTAAACATAACTGGCGAAATGAGGGGGTACTACAGGTACACCTCTGCAAAAACCTTTGGAAATCAGGCGTTATGTTACAACTGTTTTATTGTGCGATGTAGTTTTAACCCACATCCACTGCGGATTCAATACAAAACGTACCATCGCACTATGGTTCGTCTAGAACATAGTAGCTGGACAAAATTCGATATCGAATATTAGATAATACCCACGAACTTCTCAATTCCAAGAATTATAATGCACCTGGGGTTGCGATCATTAAGGGTCGCACGTAAGTATAAAAGAAAAGGGGGAAAAGTATTTAATATATATGAAAGTGTAAATTAACCCCGTTCAGGTTACATTCTTTACGTAATCCTTCACTAAAGGGAATTAGAAATACATTCATCTGTATTGAGAATGTTTTCACGATATATCTTACTACTTTTCCAACTATAATGTTTGAATAACATTATTAAATTGTAATTGAAAAATCATCGACGAAAAGTGAGGTTTTAAAATTAACCACAATTATTAAATGTTCTTTTTTTTAAGATGATTTAAAATTAGAATTTCGGGATTAAGGCTGCTTGTCCCTTGGAGCGGAGCGAGGCAGCGGAGCGGAGAAATGTGCCAATATTAGGCTGCCTGTCCACTGGAGCGGAGCGGAGCGAGGCAGCGGAGCAGAGAAATGTACGAATATTAATTAATAGAATCTAAACTCCGCTTCAGAGCTACCTTCCTATTGAGTGCTTTTATTTAATTACAATACAATACAACAGATATTAGCCTCAAGGCTAGTATAGCTGTTAAAAGACTGTATACCATACCAGCTTGCGTGTCGTGCAGATAGGGCTCCTCGATGGGCAGGCGCAGGAAGTGCAGGATGCACTCGTCCTGCGTGCGCGTGCCCACGTGCGCAGCCACGCGGTTCCAGTCGTCGCGGTGCAGCTCCAGCGCCTCCAGCAGCAGCAGGGTCTCCTGCTCCGTCCAGGCGCGCCCGCGCGGCCCGCCGCGGTACTGCCGGCGACAATCATACAGTACAGACACTGGCAAAGCAACAACATACAGGGTCTTGCTTGACCCTGTATCTGTAATGTATGTCTGTGAAGTCATGAAGGGTATTGAGGGCGACGGGAGAATCAGTCAAAAACAAACACATACGTGTAGGACAACGCACAATGAAGAGGTACGTAGTTGGGATGAATTTATCCCAAAAACAAACTTAACATTGTAGTTTAAAAACATGTTCTCCCATACATCGATATACTTCACGGTCAATGCTCCAACTGCAAATGTAAGTTTGTAATCGCAAAAAAAAAATTGTTTGATAAAACTAAAAAATTTCGGAAATTTCCTTTACTGTGCTGTGAGACATTGCTTCTTGCAAAATTTCATGATTCTAGGTCAACGGCACATACCCCATAGATTTTGATTTATTTGCAAGTATCAAAATATGTCGCATGAATGGCCGATTTTTTTATTGCGTGCACTTAGAAGCTTCATTTTTTTAGAGCTCCAAGGCACTAATTTATACCCCCACGTCTTCCTGAGGAAAGGGTCTTGACAGACAGACGGACAACGAAGTGATTCTATAAGGGTTCCGTTTTCCTTTTGAAATAGGGAGCCCTAAAAATACAACAACGCAATGTATTTTGTTATGACATAAATGACGTATGACAACGGCATACGTCTGTATTTATTGCCGACTGCTTCGTTGGAGCGCTACTGCTGAAGCGGTCTTGGGTTTGATTACCTGGTTGGCTAAAATGTTATCGAGTTTTTCCGTTAGGGATTTCTCAGTAGCAGCCTGGAATCTGGATTTGTGCCCAGTTGATGGCAATAGGCTCGCACCCTATTACATGGGACTTAAAAATATAACTGGCGAAATGAAGGTGTACTTAAAGATCTCTTCCTAACCCTTCGGGTAAAACAGGCGTTTACTTTGTTATTTAAAAATTACAACAATACAATGTATTTGGTTAAGAAATAAAATGTCTTATGACAGACACACATACAGACTATGTCTGTATTTATTTAAAAGTTTAGCCCCGTTTTCTTTATACCTGGTCGAGCTTGAGTCCCGACGCGGCAACAAGGTCCAGCGAAGGTTCAGGCTTGGCGGGCGGCGCGGGCGGCGCGGCGGGCGCGCCCGCCTCGGCGCCGTTGGGCAGGCCAGGTTCCACTTTTGGCACATTCTCCGCTAAACAAAATAATATAATAATGTTACGTCGTACGTACGAGATCTTTCGAGAAAGCACGGATTACAGTGTGTTTGCGTTAAAAACTTCGAGAAGCATTCCATTATTATTAGTTTGAAGTTAAGTAGGTAACTACTTATAAAAAATATTAGGACTCGTCATTGTAATTTCGACCGTACGCCTAGGGCATAAAGTACCTATTTCTTTATTCGGTACAAGTAGGTTATTATTTTTTATACCTACTACTTTTGTATTTCCTGGTAATGTTTATTTGTTGATGTTTTTCTGGAACCGTTCTACACGTCGCCGGAATGTTCTTGAATATTGGCGGTATAAAAGCAGAGCGCCGACACACGATGGAGTCAGTCTGATTTAGGCGATACAACGAAGCGAATCGAAGTGAACTAGAAGTGCGATATCTAAGCGAATAGTGATCAGTGCTGTATTTGTGATTAAGTTTTAAGTGTTTTGTGTTTATTAAAGTTATTTAATTGTCTGATTGGTAGTAATTAATTTATCCCATACCCAGCTCGTAACAATAATATTAAAATTTTGTTTTATTTCCACAATTACAATATTTATTTTTCTGCGGCCTATCTTTGTGTGTTTCTTTCGAGAAATGTAATGTCAAATACCCTATAGTGTCGAAATAAGTGTTCCTGCTTACCCGGTCGCGGCTGCGTGGGCCGCGAGACGAGCGGCTGCAGGCCGGACGGCGTGTCGGACAGCACGTGGAAGTGCGACGTGGGCGGCGGACCCATCGCCGTGGGCCGCGACTCCGCCTCCAGCTGGGAACATAACACTCCTAGTGATACACGTAATGTAACGATGAAGCGAGATACATGAGCAATGCAGCTGCAAAAGATAATTAGAATTACTTCTTATTGTAGTCTCAAGAATTTATTTTTTTCTTTCTATATGGACGCGGATTTGAGAGATTTAATTGACACTGTAACACATTTACCGTTAGTAATGTTCTCACCTGATAGTTTATGAGGCCCCACTGCTCCAGGAAGCCGTGCACGCGCATAATAGCGCAGACATCTCCTGCCAAGTTGCGGCGACACGCTGTGCTAGTCAGATACTCGGTTGGATTCAAGCGGTACGTGTCTATCATAAAGTTTCTAAAAAACAAAAAGTTTAAATTATTTCCTTAACTTTGAACTGGCTAAATCTGAAGCAGTATGTAAAAGAAAAAAGTAGTTAAAGGGCCAAGTATTGTCATCTTCATTCTTTTCTCTTGCCCTTACCCAATTTATTTGAGGACGGCGAAAAATCAAGAAGGAAATTAGGAAGAAGAGATTTTGCGCCGTCGAAAAAATATGATGATATTTTGTACACAGTCCATTTATCATTTCTTTGGTCCATCAACTTTCTTTCTTTCTTTCATCAAGATGCTCATGTTACAGGCAAATGGCTCGACCACGATCGTGTCAATATTTAAGAATACCGTGTTTTTCAGTGGTTTCTTGTAAAAATCGAAGTCAAACTAAAATTAGTATAAATCATGGAACCATTTATCATTTAACAGGACAAGTATTTTACTATATTTGTCTTGAAAATCACGAAAATCAAAAACATCGTAAAATATTTCTTGCCTTTACTACGTTATTTTTGTTTTCATATATCACAGCGACAGTACTATTTTTGCAGCAAATACATTGCTTCTTAACCACTACCTAAGTATGTCGCTTACTGATTGGATACGCAATGTAAAAATCACAAAACGACACTTTAGTTATGCGGTTGCATTGCGTATCTTGCGTCGAGTTAGTTAGTGAAGTGTTTGTGCAGATCCACTAACGTAGGCTATCGACAACCATGTTCATATGAATTTATATTACTACTAGCTTTTGCCCGCGGCTTCGCCCGCGTGGATGTCGGAAAATATACCACGGGAACGTACTACCGGGCAGTACCGGGATTACATACCTAATAGTCCAGGAAAACGTTATTGACCGCTACAACCGTAATTATTTTGTTACGCGTAATTTGGAATCTGTGACATCTTTTAAACCATTCTATAAATGAAATGATGACAAGGCAAATTTTAATTTAAATTAAATGCTCAATTTAAGTGACATAGTTTATTGGATAAGGATTAATATAATATCGGTCAAAATAGATTCGGAAATAACAATGAAATTTTTATCAAATTCTAAAAGATAAAAATGATTATTGTGGGTCAGCCTTAGAAGATAGAGATATGCCATCGCGATCTTTTTAAGATGAACAATACAATAGAACATAAATTTTATGTAACTTTTACGATTTCCGCGGCGCTCGCCAATATAGCTCCCAGACGGCATGATTTTTTCCGACATCCTCAACAATAATCGTCATATTTCAGCCACTTTACACAAATCCTTAATGAATTATACACTAAAACCTTCCGCAAGAATCACTTCGTTTGAAAATCCGTTCGGTAGTTTTTCGAGTTGATCGCATTCAGACAGACAGACGCGGCGGGGGACTTTGTTTTATAATATACGAATTTAAGTTTATTTTTCAATTTGTCAACAGTTATAGCTTCGTTGGAAGACCGATTTAGATTTTCTCATCTTGTTGAGATTTTTTTATTTACTAAATTATTATTTTTAGCTACGTATTCTTTATTTATATCATCTTATAATATGTATATCTTTTTTATTTTTTCAGGAAAATGTTTAATAAATGGGAAAATCGATAACTTTCCTATTTAGTCAATCACTAGCGTATATGTAAAATAAATGGCTTTTACACAGTACAACTATAGCGATTGATGTTTTCGTGTAAGTTGTACGGTGCATGGTAAATGCACGCTGTGTTTGATAGCATAAAGTTTATAATTGATTGCGTAGTATGTTCTGATTCATGAATTGCAAGTTTGAGCACAACTTTGTATCTATTGAGTTTACTGATCTGCATGTGTAGGTGTGGCGACGTGGTGGGTACAAATTGGTTACATTGGATTTTGATGCATTTTTAACTACCGGCCATATCTCCTTCTTTCTTATATCTATGATGACAACCGACTTTTAAGGGGTCAACCAATGTGTAAAAATATATACCTATAAGCGAGATAAATTTCGGGCGTTTTGGATTTGTTCTTTCCATTGAAGAACTCCGTGAGCGCGCGTTTTTCGATGGTGTGTATAGAATTGTAGTCGAACCACGCCGAGTACGACGGAACCACGATGTGATGCGTCTGGTCCGTCACGTTGTCTTCTAGCTCCTCCTTTGTTAACATTTCCTGTAATATTTATTATTATAAATATGTCAGTAATATGTGTGTATGCGGCCAGAGATCACACAAGATAGACAATATAGAGATAGAGTAAGCTAAAAAAAAATACGACCTGAAAGCTGGCATTGTTGCAAGTACAATTTAAAATATAGTATTTTGTGGTGTTACAAAAATTGGTCAGAGCTGTTGTAGAACAGCTGGTCGTAAAACAAAATGTAGTGTAAACTCCAGTTGGCTGTTGTTCCTTATAAATTGGCGAGAAGGATGATATCAAAATAAATGCAAGGAGTGTGTGGAGGCCTTTGCCAAGAAGGATGACACGACAATGGTTTCATCAGATAGTTTAGCACTTTCACCGCCAAGTACATAATAATGCATAAAAATTGGCATGCCATATAATGTGTATTGCAAATCTATAACAACCCGTCAGTCGAGTCCATCGGCGCGATGGTTACGTAACGGGAACCCTATGCCCCAGCACCCGAAGCCGAGTTCAATAAGCCACGCCCACTGACTGCCGCCGGGTAGTAGGGTTGTCGAACGTCCAATTTTTTATTGAATTAAATAAACTGTTCTTTCTTTACATATTTTATTTGTTTTCCTAGGTATTTAAAAATCATAACACGCCAAGAGAACCTTACTTGATGTCTATATATTTCTATAATCTACTGGTCCAGGAGGGCTACCTTATACGTATATATTACTACTATATTATATTATTTTACAAAATATTAAATTACGTCGTTGAGATTCATAAGATATGAATATTATTTTCAATAAAACAATTCACGTAAAACTAGGCAGTATGGTTCGATGGCTATAGCCTGATATTGAGTGAGCGTGAGAGTGAGTTTCATGCAATAGTTCCTATGCCGTAATGTTGGCTGCACTGCTGTAGGACGAACAAGAACACGAACACGTTACGAAACACGTTATGGAATCTGAAGGATTAATGTAAGTATTCATAATTTTTATAACTACAAATAAAAAGGTTTAGCTGTAATATATTTATTATGAGTATTTATGTAGTTTTCTTTGAAGTTATTATTGCCATAGATAATTATCTAACCTATATATTAGTTATTGTGTGTTACTTATTTAAACCTTTTTGTTAGGCAAGACGAGGATACCAATCCCAGTGACTGGGTCCCGTCGGGGTCACTGCCTCCGAGCGCCGCTGACTACGGCAGGCCCGGGGGAAGTGGCGGACCCGGAGGAAGCGGCCCCAGCGTTAGCGGTACCGAGGGCAGCGGCGGGCCCGACGGAAGCGTCGCCGGGAGCAGCGGTCTCGGCACTATGACGGCTTTGCTGC
Source organism: Omphaloscelis lunosa (assembly GCA_916610215.1). Taxonomy (NCBI): domain Eukaryota; kingdom Metazoa; phylum Arthropoda; class Insecta; order Lepidoptera; family Noctuidae; genus Omphaloscelis; species Omphaloscelis lunosa. The sequence continues at coordinate 9,740,461 of OU744265.1, read as the reverse complement.
AGGCGGCAAAGAGAGCCGTCATAGTTGACGACCGGACCGCCAAACGGCCGTGCCTCCGACCGGACTTACCCACGCCTAAAGGGAAAGGCGTGGGTAAAAAAAGTAAAATAAAATAATTATTTTAAAGTTAAATTTTTTATTGCACCCTCACAAATCAATGTAAATAATTAGCTACGTATAGACACGACTTGGAAAGGGAGTTGTGGTAGGTACACCACGAACGAATATTATTCCACCCTGATACTCGTAATATATTACTTATGTAACAATCGAAATAACTACAAAGTTTTATTTTGTACGTTTTTTTTTTACATAAGTAAGACTGATTGCGTATACATTTTAGTTATTTGAAACAAAATTACATTCCTTACATAAACAGTCGTCGGCAAAATCGTCAACAAGGGATTTTTTTTCGAGGCCTTTATTTTCAAATTTTAAGCTCAACAAAAACGAACTGATACCTTTGTTTTCAAACTTTAAACTCAATAAAAACGAACAGATGCCTTTGTTTTCAAATCTTAAGCTCAATAAAAATGAACCGATACCGTCGTTTTCAAACTTTAAGCTCAATAAAAACGATGCGATACCTTTGTTTTCAAACCTTAAGCTCAACAATAAAAACGAACCGATGCCTTTGTTTTCATTTTATAAACCTCCAGCGAGGGATTTTAAAACCTCAATAAAACAGGTGAAGATGCGATTTGTTTTCTTTTTCCAACATGGGAAAGATTAAACACTTCACAGCCTTCTTTTGTTTTTAAATACATTGTTTACTCGGGTAAATATGGATTAGGATTTTGGGTTAGTTGTGCTTCCAAACTTGAAGCTCATTCGGTATTTGTTTGCGCTTGCGGGCAGACCTATATCGGATACTCTCCTGTTTCCCCCGTGCTCTGTGTTACGTTTGTGTGTGATTGACGACTACTGGCTTTCCTACTGGACTCTGATTGTCTTACGTTTGGAACCGTGTTGTTATCCGGATACATTTTGACCTGTGCACTGTTTACTGGACTCGATTTTAGCCTGCGATTGGTTTTTGTTTAGTGTCTTTGGAGATTCTAAGTGAACAATGGCAAGCTACACAGACGAAGTGTACCAAAACTTGCTTGATATCTTTGGTGAAGATTTCGAAGAGCTTCCTGGCTCTTCGGCAAGTTCTGGTCTTTTGGAACCTTCGACAAGTTCTGGACCTTCGACAAGTTCTGGACCTTCGACAAGTTCTGGACCTTCGACAAGTTCTGGACCTTCGACTAGTTCTGGACCTTCGACAAGTTATCAGGCTGCGGAACTCGTGCAGATCTGGCGCTTAGCTGATGACGAGGCGAATGTGGAAATTGACTCAGATGAAGAATTTGTAGACGCCAATGTTGAGTAAGTAATGTCTCATTTATATATACGAGCAATAATTGTGTATATTTCGCGTATCTCTGAAACGTCTGGAACGATTTGAGTGAAATTTGTATTTAGATAAGGTTTTGCTTTTTTTAAGTTTACCTACTTTTTTACCACCACCTATTTTCAGATAATTGAAGGGTTTTTTTGCTAATTTATAAGCAGCCTTTCTTCCTTTTTTTCTACAGGGTTGGTCTATGAACCAATAGCCTTACGATTTTGATTGTGTTGTATCTACCGACTGTTGCCTGCTGTTGACTGGAAGTGTCAAGGGATCCATACACCACTATAGGCCAGTTATTTCCAAAATATCGTCTACTATGTTTTCGTGAGTCACTATATGAAGGTCCAAGGCACAAGTCCTAATTAGAATGTACTTTTCCAGCGACTTGGAAGAGAGTAGTAGTAGCGACGATAGCGACCAAGAATCGGGTGGAGAACATACGGCGCAAGAATCAGAGGGCGAAGATTGGACCCTGCATCAACGTGGACCTCGTCCTCCAGTTTTCAACTCCCGAGAGGAGGTACGGGTTGACAGTAATTTTGCCACGCCCTTTGATTTTTTTAAATTATTGTTCTCTACTCAATTTTTGGAGCAAATAGTTAGTTCCACAAACGAGTGGGCGAGCCAGACTTTGTCGGATTGCACCGCACCCCAAGGAAGAATTCGTAGATGGACACCATTAACCGTGGAAAAACTTTTAATATTTTTAGGTATCCTATTTCATATGGGAACTATAAAAGTTAACAGATACTCGGACTACTGGAAGCAAAATTATTTATTTAATTTATTTGCCAACAAATTTATGTCGAAAAACGTATTTTTGTTAATATTTAGATGTTTACGGTTTGGCCAGCATAATTTGGACAGCTTGATTGAGTATTTTAATCATAGAATGGCGGAATTATATAATCCCGGCGAAGAATTGTCTATAGACGAATCTATAATTTCAAGCCGTGGACGCAGCGGAATCCGCCAATATATGAAAGGCAAGCGCCACAAATTCGGCATCAAGCTGTACATGCTGGCCACACCAAGTGGCCTTTCCCTCAAAATTCACGTATACAGAGGAAAACGCGACCAAGATGTAGGAGGGAAAGGCCACACAGATAAGGTGGTGGCAAAACTTCTACAAAATTATCTTGGAACAGGGCACCATGTGTACATGGACAATTTTTATAATAGTGTCAGACTCTCAGAGTTCCTGTTGCGTAATGGCACGAATGTTACTGGAACTCTGAGAGCCAACCGCAAAGGAAACCCAGCAGTGGTGAAAAAAAAATTGTCAAAAGGTGGTAGCATCTTCAGATACAACCGCAGCGGGATTTGTGTTTGCAAGTGGCGTGACCAACGTGACGTCTTGACTATCAGCACCACTCATTCTCCAGAACTTAAGCCCGTCACCAACAAAAGAGGTCAACATATTTTAAAACCCGAAATGGTCCTAAAATATAACCAATTTATGAGTGGTGTTGATAGGCAAGACCAAATGTTGGCTTACTATACTTGCGAACACAAATCCATGCGTTGGTACAAGAAAGTAGGTATTCACATCTTCCAAATGATGATGCTGAATGCCTATTACTTGTACCAAAAGAAATTAAATAAAAAAGTGGAATATTATAAATTTAGAGAGGAGGTTATCACGAATTTGTTACCACCTCCTCCAAATGGCAGCAGACAGGCCCATGCAAGTGGACAGGCAAGTGAAACAATAATTCATTTGCCTGTGCACTTGCCCAGAGACTCAAATAGAAACACAAAAAGGAGAAGGTGTAAACACTGCTGGGACACTACAAAAAAAAGAGTGAACACTTTATGTTATTGTCCCATGTGCCACAACCAACCAGGCCTTTGTCTAGAATGTTTTCGGGCATATCACAAATATTAGGGTGAATACGCAAGAGTAACCCATTTTACTGGTTACCCTTGCGTATTCACCCTAATATTTGTGAATACGCAAGAGTAACCCATTTTACTGGTTACCCTTGCGTATTCACCCTATATTTGTGAATACGCAAGAGTAACCCATTTTACTGGTTACCCTTGCGTATTCACCCTAATATTTGTGAATACGCAAGAGTAACCCATTTTACTGGTTCCCCTTGCGTATTCACCCTAATATTTGTGAATACGCAAGAGTAACCCATTTTACTGGTTACCCTTGCGTATTCACCCTATATTTGTGAATACGCAAGAGTAACCCATTTTACTGGTTACCCTTGCGTATTCACCCTAATATTTGTGAATACGCAAGAGTAACCCATTTTACTGGTTACCCTTGCGTATTCACCCTAATATTTGTGAATACGCAAGAGTAACCCATTTTACTGCTTACCCTTGCGTATTCACTCACCGTGATGTGTTACAAGTAGTAAGTAGTGCAATTGTACGTTGTTTTAAAAAAAATATAAAATCTGGTTTAATACCTACTTTGCAGTTTTATTTCTAAAACATTACATTTTTTTATGTACACACCTAGTAAATTAAATAAGCTCAGACTACATTACTAGATATTAAGTATAAAAATGCGAAAATAATGATGTCTGCTTGTTACCTCAACTCGACTAAACCACTAAAGAGATAAGTTTGAAAAAGCTAATGGCCTGAAGGACATCTTCTACAACTTCTTTCATGTATGCAAACCGACATCCACACGAAAGAAGTCACAGGAAAAAGCTAATAGTCATTAAAAAACATCTATACATTTTATATTTTTTTAATTATAGTTCATTGAGGGGGAGCTCTATACGAGTCTAATTTAAAATTTTAAATTGGTCTATTCAACTCCATGATCATTCTTAGGCGATGCTGAGAAAAGCAGCATGGCCCTAGGAACGATCATGAAGTTTGAATAGACCAATTAAAAGGAACTCATATAGAGCTCCCCTAGAAGCGGCGATATTGTCCCGCGGCCAATCTGGCCTTGGCGGTGGCGACAGCAGTGTCCCACCGTTGGGACAACGCCTCCAGCTCGGCGTTGTCCAGTTGCCGCCGCTCCTCGACGAGCTCGGGCAGACTCAGGCGCCGGTAGAGGCGCAGCCGCTCCGCTACCAGCGCCCGCTCCTGGCGAAGCTCCTCGCTCCGTGAGCGGCGGTTACTGATGATCCTGTAAAATATTTAAATGTTTAGTTCATATTGTCTACTGATATGATGATAACAGGACCTAACATTGAGAGAAAAGAGCATCATCAAACATCAATATGTACATATTCCTTTTTAGGGTTCTGTAGTCAAAGGGTGCCAATGGAACCCTATTACTAAGACTCCGCTATCCGTCGGTCTGTTTGTCAGTGGGCTTTATCTCATGAACCTTAATAGGTGAACGGTTGAAACTTTCACAGAATGCTACAATAACAACAAATAGTAAAAGTTTATTGAAAACAAGCAGGTACGGAACCCTTCATGGTGGCCAGTTTTTTCCTTTTTGTATTGTACATACATTCTAGCAAGAAGTAGAGCAGAGTATGCCAGAATGGAGAGGACTTAGCCCAGTAGTGGGATTGTATAAATTAATTATGGATAATATTGAGTCATCCCGGACATATTTCAGCCCCATAATAAAAATTCACACTATAAACGCGTCTTGCAAGACAGAAATTGAAACACCTATGACTCAAAGTAATTGCAAATAAAATACAACTTACATAATGGTTTCATTTTCCGATGCTTCGGAAAATCGCTCGGATCCCTCTGATATCAGCGGCTCAGTTCTAAATAAAAAAATCAAATTGTTTAAAATGTACACTACCAGGACTATAATTTGATTTCATAAAAAATTAACTTTAATTTTTCCTATTATTTGGTTGAAAATGCCCAAAGCACAGACACATCACAGTGAAGCGGATATACCATGCGAGTAAAACTAGTCACAATAACATTATTTGTGTAAGTAGCTAGGTTATTCACAGGCCTCCAATTGTTGAACAGGTATGAAAGTAATTGAACACCCATAATCCACAACTAATTACTAATGAACCAGTCATACTTACTCGCTAGGTTCGGCTCTCCTTAGATGGAGGCAGTCATCGATGCTAAAAAATAAAAGAACACTCAAACCATGCAAGAACAAAATCAATTAGCATATTACAGGCAGACTGCACAACATAATACCCATAAACACTTTTATTAGTATGCCCAAAGCCTCAGAAACATTCCAGTAGCTACCACGCAATGTTAGTAAAACACTTCCCCAGTCCACTCAATAAGATAAAACATTCAGAGAAGCTCTCAATTGTTGCATCATCGTCAATATCATCATACCAGATAGTCGCGATCATCAGATGCGCATGTATGGACACTTCTGTAAAACAAAAGTCACTTGAATCTGTCGCCAATAAGTAAATGGAACTTTGAATTGCGATTTATTTTTTAAACTTTCTTTACCACTTTATAAAAGATGTAAGTAGATACTTGGAAGTCGCAAAGATTGCCAATGAACTTACCGATTTACTAGGTTTCCCATCTTTTCTTCAAAGTATCTAAAAAAAAAATAACAATTCTTATAATATAACATTAACACTAATGAAATAAAAAATATCTAAATATATGAACAATTATAAACTCACGTTACGATGTTTCTAATCGTTGTTCGTTGTTGTCGCAAAGATGTCGTTTTGCTTTTAAAAACTTTTTGACAGGCAGAACTTGAAGTTTACAGTACTTTGCAGTACCAACAATCAGTAATAATAATCCACTGTTGATTTCCTGTTTTATTTTCAAGTTTTATAATTGAATTATTATCTTATTACGAATCCCGATACCGATAGGGTAATATTTTGTGTGAACTCATTTATTACGATAATTGTGTGCGACAAAATTAATAAAAAAGACATCAAAACCGGCCAAATTAACTCGCGTATTGTTCTGTATAACGTGCCAACATTAAAAAGTTTTTAGATGAAGATAAAAGTCTTTATACCTGTAAAAATTGAATGAGTGAACTTTACAAATTAAATTGACACGATTCACTAATATTTTAATAAGACTACAATAAATATATCGTCATCACCTTAAATCTTCACAAAATTAGTAGTATTTGCACGATAAATTTTAGTTCGCTTATGTCTCAATAGATGGCGTATGTAACAACTAAAATTTTACAAGTAACTTTACACAGCTTCTGTAAACTTACCATTTATAATAAATAATACTTACTGGAATGTTCCAAAGACACGCTCAATTACCCTATTTTAAACTGAAGAGATGTTGTTTCTAATGAAATTTTATTTAAAAAAATACCATTCACATAGTTTATTTTCGACAACCCTTAACATACTTAGATTTTTGGTCTCGCTAGTCGGGTCCTGGGCATGTACAGAAGTCATCTATAGCTACTTATAGCGACGACTCGGATGCGGGTTGTGGGCACTCGAACGAATTATTTTTCGACTCATATGCTGGGTGCTTGGCATTGAAAGTGTTAGAAGAGACATGCGTACCTGCGTGTTGGAGTCGCTGTGCTTGCCCTGCGAGTCGTCGTGCGCGTCCAGCGGCGGCGCGGGCGTGGCGGGCGCGTCGCCCGGCGCCGGCGCCTCGGGCGCGGCCGCGGGCGCCGCCGCTACAACACCGTACTCTGTAGCCGCTAGCTACAACCTGGCTCGCTGTCCTGGCTTAGCACATGCTAGTGTTGTTTACATGGTGTCAGTTCATTTTAAGCCAGAACAGTACCAGTAGTGCCAGTAGTATGGTTGCGGTCAGAAAAACTCAACGCGCAGTCACTGCACACTAGTCAATCGAATACTAGTTTCGCAAGCCATATGAAGCTACACAAAAAATAGAACCCTATCATATTAAACTATTCTAGCTCGAGACGCTAGCTTACTACCTTTCTTACTAGCCTAGAAATGAAGCTAATTCTGTATACACTAAGCCAGAGTTACTATAGTACTCGCGTTGTGATTATATGAAATGAATCGTCGAGCCATTATTGTCAGTAGCAATAAGAATGTGCAACGTCTTACGTCTAATCGATAGTTTGCTACAAAGCTCCGTAAGTACGAGCCAGACAGATTAATAACAATAAATAAATAAATAATTTACGGCCCGACGACTCAGTTCTTAACGCGGCGACTAGAGTTTGCCTGCTTACTATCCTGGCTTGAGAAACTAGCTTAGGGTATCTCGGGCATAAAGCCCACTTGCACCACAAATAACTTAAATACGTTTAACGACAAACGAATTTAAAACATCGTTGTTTCTGTCAGGGGTTTGTAGATAATAGTTAGCACGCTTAAGCACTAGCGGTTAATCGCGAGGGCGGCTAGCGCTTAGCCGCCATTGCAACCGCGTCAGGCCGCTCAAACGAACCGCCTAGGCGGTCAACCGCTAGTGCGTATGAGCGCTTAAACGTATTCAGTGATTTGAATTGCAAATAGGCCTAAGTACGTCCCGCCGTCCATTCCCACAGGCCAGGCTGAAAAGCCGTGCGTACATTTGCGTCCATTAACAAAAGAAAATTTATTCGGAACTACAAAATTTATTTTAATATGGTTTTCACTATCGTTAACCGACTTCCTTTAGACAATTTAGTCCGGAAGTAATATTTGTATAATTCATTCAATTTTATGTAAATATAGCAGATAAATCTCGATATTTTGTGAAGTCTTATTACAAACCGTGCGAAGCAAGGGTCGCAGTGTAAAATAAATAGTACTTACGCTCAGCAGCTCGTTCGCTCTCCGGCGTGGGCGCAGCGTCAGTGTTGTCTCTTGACGCGTTGTCCTCTTCTTCATCCACGTCATTTTCACGCCGCTTCGTTATACGACTGGGCCAAAAAAAATAATATAGAAGTACTCGCATTTCTTGTAGATTTCGAAAGAAATTTTGAAATAGGAGTACAGCTATTTCAAAATTTTATTAGCTATTCTTATTAATTTATACAGATAAGAATAAAAGGGGAGGGGGACGCTTCTGTGATTGATGACAAATTTATTTTGAGAGTTATTCATACCTCTTTCTTTTTCCATGTTTCTGTGGCGGTGGCGATGGCGAGCGCTTCCTCTTGCTGCCTTTCTTGGACTTGCTCGACGGCTCTCCGCCCGGGATCAGATCGTCCACTGAAAGACGCAGTTTATGGACCTAGAAGAATAGTTTTATGTGATTGTTATAAAATATTTATTGTAATTAAAGCCTCGAGTTCATAGTAAAGTAAACAAACACTATGTGCAACATAATTTTGTGTTGCTGGCAACAACATTAATTTTTTCTGGCAATATCGTTTTCTATTGCTGGCAACATATTTCACTCTAACACTGAGTGTAATGTTGCCAGCAGCGTGTTTCCTGCGACTCAAAAACATGATGCTGTGGCAACGTATTGCCACTTTTGTTTCTCATGAATACAAAGCTTAAAATTCTTCTTCCATAATGTTATTTCAGGATAATATCCGAAGTCGAATTATCTGGAAGAGAACCTGTCTCTGGCACAGCTTGTAAAATTTAAATATGTTTAGTGGTCACGGATCAGATAATGTAAGTAATGTGTCAGTATGACATGTTACCTTCTTCTTGCCGTTGGCGTCGAGCTCGTAGTCCTCCTCGTTCATCCACTCGTTGTACTGCGGCAAGTCGAGCGCCCACGACGCCGACACGCGCCACGGCTCTGCTCGGCTGCACTCCCAGCTCACTGTTTCGGGCACTTCCACCTATATTCACGGTATAATTTGGTTAGTGATGATTCTATTGAGAATTAAGACGTGATTATTCCTTGAAATGCTCCGTTCTTTGTGAGTTAGGCTTAGGCGACAAAAATTTACAATACCGTCCACAATTTGATGCAGCATCCCAAAATGGATGGGCGTTCGGTTGCAGTACCAAACGGTAGACGTTCAATAAGAGCTTCCGAATTCAATAAAAGGCTCCTTTCTAGGAGCCTAATAGCAAATGATGACATTACAACAAGTACAAGTAAACCAGAATGGTATGCGGTTCAATAGGAATGATGCCAAGAAACCGAAATTCTATTTAGTCAGATAATAAAAAACACACGTATTTTTTCCTTATCATATTAATAAAAATGACTTAGATAAAACGCATTAAAGTTGGGGAGTGGGAGTCGCTACGTCACAAGTAAGTATAAAATCTACGTACTCGTGAAGTCATGGCACATTTTAACTCAATGTATCGACGTAATCTGTTGATAACATAAAAAAGAAAAAGTACGTATACAATATTTTTAAATAATCTACCTAATGGATAAAGAAAAAATGTTTTTTTTACGTCCCTGTTATCTTCGTGTTTCTGAATTAGCATAAATGTCGCGCCACAGAGTAACCCCCCACGGAGACAAAACTTATAAGTTTAGTATTGCCACACTTTGTAGTAGTGTAGCTATTTTTGAAGTTTTCTCTCTGTCGGGTTATCTACTCCGGTTGTACATCGTCAGTATTGAAAACATGGTAATACAAAATAGCCAAGTATTTCTGTGGTTGTAACAGCTCTATATTAGATCTTATCATCGTGCGTTCGGATTTCAAAAGATAAGACGATGAATCCCGAAGCGCATACTTTTCTTAGAATATCGTGTATATTAACATACGTACCGGCAGCTCAGTCTGCGCCCAGGTGTCGTGGCTGTCAGGCAGGTAGTACCAGTGGACCAGCACGTGGTTGGAGCGGCGGAACACCGGCCGCGCGTACTCCTCCTCTAAGGGGTCCACTGTAGGGTACACGATGTGCGTCGCTTCCTCTTCGTCTTCTAAAAGGATATTTACATTGTTTTTTTAGTAATGTATGATAACAACACAATTCTCCATAAGTCCTCAGTGTCGCAGAGCATGTGTTAAACTCTCTAAACCCCTTTTATCACCAGAATAGCAGCTATGACATTATTTATTTCATTATATTTTCTTCGTATTCAACGTTAATTCAAAACTACAACGCACATTACTAGTGATATGACGAGCTTCTAGCCCGAGTATTACAAATAATATCTAATATAAAATCTAATTAGTTTAAATTTCCGCGCATACTTAAGACTTAAGTTTGCAATGTACAAATAGTAGATAAATAAATAAATAATATTATTTACCGCAAATCTCTCCCTGATGATTGACAACGATATCCTTCACTTTGTTGGCAGTCGCCTTATCAACCTCCGGTCGTATGAAGACGCACGGCGAGCGGATGACGTCAGCGCCCACCAGTGAGGATTCGATTTCCATCATCATCTGCACGTTCAAGTCCTTGCGGGAGGGGTTCTGAAAATGTGGGAGGGGGGAGGGGACAGAGACGAGTTTAGTGTTAGATAATGGTTTTAGAAGAGTGGCGTTAAATAAATAAACAAACAATAATCTTTATTTCGAGCGAAAGCACTTTTGGTTGTAATGGTCTAATAATTAAATAATTAAAATCTTTTTTTGTAATTCTTAATTTTAGATAACTGAAGTCAATAAATAAAGAGAATTTAATATTTTTTACCAAAAATTACTTTAAAAAAAACGTCAAGTCATAAAAAAAAAGTTTCTTAAAAGTAATCCCAATATTTATATATGAAAATAAGATAAACACATGCAATACAGACAGTAAAGGTGATTCAACATCCCACAATGTATTAGTGACATAACAAAGAGTTAAGGTTATTAATCACACAAACACACACAAGTACGTGTTATTGGAAGTGCCCATTATTTACACACAATTCAACCACAGTTCAATAATCCCAGAAAAAGTATTCTGCAACATAATGACCCTTGCATGAAATGGAACATAGAATGAAAAGTATCGGGGACTGCTACCTTCAAGCAAGAGGAGTCGTCAAGAATGACTCTAAAGATCCCGTGTGTGTGATCTAGGAAAAATGTGATCAATAACAACACATCACTAAAGACAGTATTTAAAAAATTGTGCATTTAAAGTTGCTCTTACATAACAGAAGTTCTATTACTGAATTTGTAAGGGAGCTACTTCTTATAATTATGTACTTACGTTAAAAAAAATTAAATTAAAAAATTACAAGTAAAAGAACGTTTTGTTGTTTTTTATTTTTTCTGAACTTGATTATACCTTCATTCATGTTAATATAATACCCTCATTTCGTGCATTTGAACTAGTGACAACACGCGTCTGACATGTGATAAAAAATGCAAAAAAACATTCATATCAATAGCAAATTTATTTTTACATGTGTTAATTTTATCTTTATACTCTAGTCACGATTCTGCATTTGGAAGATGACTATACATCTCTATATTTGAGACATGAATTGACATGAACATGATTGTGTCAATCCACTGATTGACACAATCAACTTATGGTACTACACGCTGGCTTAGAGAATTATATCTTCTTTTGAGATAGGCTAAAGTAATGCAGTAACATAACATCACGCATTTCATGCCCTAAAGGCAAAGACTATTTACGACTACAAAAAAATATTTCACCAGTTATGTAACAGAGAGCGACCCTATTGTGCTGAAATAGGGTGGCAATAAGGTTTTAATCAGACGCATGTTGTCACATGTCAAGTGATGCATTGTTATAGAGCCGCGGTGTGCGGGGCAAGGTCTGCGGGGGCGGCGGGGGCGGCTGCGGGGGCTGGCGGTGAGCGAGGCGGCGTGCGGGGCAGTGCATACCTTACCGACCTGGAAGTCGAACTTGCGCCACCGCTGCTCCGACTTGAAACGGAACATGGTGGAAAGCACCGTGCATAAGGACCCGCCCGGCTTCATGTCCATGAACGCTTTCATCTGTAATCATTAACGATTTCGGTGATTTCACGTAACACTAAACTGCGAAATTCCAATTAATATAGACTCAATGTAGTGCTACAAAAATCTTTTGGCGCCTGGTTGACATTGACAGGGGGGCGTTGTTGGTAAACATTTGTAAAATTGTTACAGAAATTATATTAACAAAACAAGATGGCCGCGTTAATTCCGATTTTAGCCACGAGCCAAAAGAACCCTGTAGCGTTGTATGCTGTAATGACGGATGGCATGAATGGAAAGCAAGTTATATATTCCCTTTTAATTCAGGGATTAAATTTTAAGCTGACAGGGCAAATTAAAATTTAAAGGACCGGCAAGAGTTTTGGCCGATCGAATGTTATATAGGATAAGGATAGGCAGAAAAGTAAGTAAATATGCAGTATAATAGAAATTTATTAAATTTGGCCCATAGCTATTTCGTTCAAAAAACTAAGGAACTTTTATACATTAAAATTAATAGATACGCGTGTCTATACAAATATAACTCACACGTCAAGTTCATGGGCAAAGACACTATTAAGTTTCCTAAAATACTTAATTGTAGACCATGTTAGGCAACAAGTGGCGATTGTTTATCAATGGGCCATTTGGCATTGCAAAATTATATTACAGTTACAATATGGATACATGTATCACTAAATAAATCTTTTAAAACATTTTAGCAAGCCATTTCGACTCTTTATGCACTTCCGTTACTCTGTTTCGGTTCGCTGTTAATCTTTTCCTTATCAAAGTAAAATAATGTAATTAAATACGTCCATTATTAAAATGTATTAAAGTAGCACTATAATAAATCAAACCCGTACGGTGACGTTTAATCATGATTCATTTACCCATTAATAGATTTAAAACCTGTATTAAAACCAAACTTTGTAAAAAAGGGTATTATAAAATTTCTGATTATTTAGAAGATAAAAAAGCATGGGATTGAGCTGCTCGCTCTGCTAAGCCTTGTGATAAAACTTAACATTTAATTATTTTGTAAAATCATCAAAATATGTCAGTTTAATATAAACATTGACATTGTTGAAAATTATATTCAAAATGACATAATTACTTTGTAAAGTATTATATTATTTTAATTAATTATTGTGAATATGAGGACTATGTGGATATCATTATTATTTTCATTTTTCAGTTAGTTTTAATTATGGTCTGGCAGTTTGAGTAGTTTATGCGGCCTACCCAAATGTCCTTTCTTTGGTATTGTTCATCGAGTTGAGCTCCTTAAGTTCTGAGTTGAGCTCCACGATTACTGACAAATGCTTGCACTAACTGGACAGGTCCACTCAAATCTGTGTGGTTCTTTCCTCAAAAGACTATTTCAGACACTAATCTACATGGTCCTCATATGGCCTGACCAAGATTATGTCTGGACTTTAAAAGAGACTGTGACCTCTGAGTTTGTTTCGGCCTTTCTTCTCAGAGTAGTCAGATAGAAAACGTCGAACTCAACTAGCTTATTTTTATTTTTTAATATGACGAGTGATTCAAAAAAAAGATGTGATTCCGATATCCTATTTACAGAATAAACAATTTCATTTCATTAGAAAGAAATCTTCGCCTTAAATCTATGTCCCTCGGTTGTCCCATGGTTTGCGCAGTCTGCAATGGCTATTGCAATATTTTGAAGCAAAACCGTGATTTCTGTTAGCAATATTTGTTTTGTAATAACCGAAAGTAAGAATTGAAGGGAAACTTAGTAAAGTAATAAGGGCAAGATACTTTGTAAGGAGGAAGTAATGTCGATTAGGCGTAAGCGTAACAGTCTACACGGCAGGATGTATAACATGTCGGATGTATTGTCGATATTAGTTCTCGGTCATGGCAAGGATAGAGGAACTTATTAATTATGTTAAACACTGTTTACATGTAAAATAGGGCCACAGTTAACTATTCTAAAATAGGTAAGTAGGTTTAATTTGACGTAAAAAGAACGCTGTAAAGTTTCAATGTTTTTGCATTTAGAAAGAAAAACGACCTACAAAACTGGAATAGGTTTTAACAATTTGGAAATATAAGAAAAAGGAGCTAAAGAAATTTCCTAAGATTTTACATAATGGTTAAAGTCTGATAGAGGCCTTGTTTGAGGTCACACTTCCGCGGAATCGTGTGTTTTGAGCCGTGACTGAACATCGGAGTCGCGGCCTTCCTAAACTAATTAACAACAATGCGAATTGAAGTGAACAACATAAGATGTGAATGTTATTGAACGATCACGTGGATATTATTGTAAAAAGCTTATTAAAACTATTGGGTTCTTATTTTTTATCGACTAAATAAGAAGGAAACTCCAACATAGAGGTTTGAACAATCTTAAGATAAGTAACTATATTGACAAATAAGTTCCAGTAAAACAGTTTTGTTGCGTTTTCATACTGATACACATATCTTATGTCAGTATGCAAAGTACCTAGTCTACTACATATATTTAACCTTCTTTTGCCCCTCTCTAGGTTCTTTTGCCTTCTGAAGATCAGAAATTCAAGACTGTTAGTTCTATATATTTTTAATTTGTAAAATATAAGCTCAATGCATATAACGACTTAATAATGACATTAAACGCATTCATAATGATGATGATGATACATGCGCACGTTGTATTTAGTACCTATAGCATTATGATACGTTCACTTGCTCAAGATCACCAGTGACCGGTTATAACCACTTAGACAGCGGTGGGTGATTGTCGCGCAAGACGCCGCGAACGCTGATCGTTCAAAAGGTGTTAGATTAGACCACGATAAAAATGGTTGTGTTATTAAGAGGGTTAATTTTAACAGTTATTCTAGTGAAATGTTTGGCATACAGAGAGACTACTCCGCTCATTAAAAATGTAAGTAGTTTTCTTAACTATGTAATTTATTACCGTTATTTTATGCCTGCACTGACAACAAGTTTTGGGACCTGGTTTAAATATATCAAATTGTGGAAACTTGTTATACACTAACAAGTTTCTACAATCTATAATAATGAGGTGTTATACTGGGTGGCAGGGATATCGACGCGAAAACTGTTACCATGGATTCAGTACATGATTCTGAATCCCCCCCTGCGTTGAAACTTTTCGTCGGTTATTTAAAAAAAAATCTGCTGGTCTTTACATTTTGACCGCGTAGGTATTATAATTTTCTATGAAACAGCAGATTTTTTTTAAATAACCGACGAAAAAATTCAACCCAGGGGGGGTTCAGAATCATGTACTGAATCCATGGTAACAGTTTTTGCGTCGATGTCTGCCATCCTGTATAAAGCAAAATAAAATACTTAGTAGTTTAGGTATGCTTGTTTATATTTTTTAAATGTTTTATCGATATTTTTACCACCCTATTATTATAGTAAAACTCCAATCTGTTCTGTTCATGATTAAAAAAAAAAAAAAAAAACTAATGACAAACCTCATTTTTTATATCCATAAATTTCTCTCTCGTCTCACATAATTATAGTAAAAATTATTATGTACTTGGAATAAAACAGTGATATAAAAACAGGTGCAGAGGGGCGGTACACACTTCGAGGGTCCCCATTGGTCAACAAATGAGAATGCACTTTACTGGGTTGACATACATGAACAACAAGTGTACAGATTTGATGCCGAAACTACCAACATCACCTCTAAAACAATTGGTATGTACTTTGCACTAGCTTATATATCTAACTATCTCAATTAATTAAAAACTGTAAGGGTTTTTAAAATAGGTATTTTTCATCATTAGTTACGCATATCACTACATACACACCACATTTAAAAAAATCTGCTGTTTCATAGAAAAGTGCAATACCCACGCGGTCAAAATGTATGGAAAAGCAGAATAAAAATAAAAAAAATAACTGACAAAAAATTTCAACGCCCCATACGATGAATTTTTTTGACAAAAAAATTCATCGTAGGGGGCGTTGAAATTTTCAATTTTGTTCAGAATCATGTATTGAATCCATGCTTTCAGTTTTCGCGTCGATGTCCCGGCCACCCTATATAGGGATGATAACCTGGTTTGATTATAAAGGGGATATTAAGGCACAGGGTGGAAAGTTCTTCCTCCGACCAACCGGGTGTTATTTCTGGTGGACTACTGCCCGAAGGTTGATGTAGGGATGTTGAATATACTTATGCTAATCGCGAGAATTACTTTGCTTCCATAATGCAGGATTTGTGTGATAGGTTGTTGATGCGTAGTTCGCATGTGGCGTTGTAGATGGCGCCACATCGGCGAATAACAAAAGGGAAGGTAGGGGTGGGACGGAAGGATTAACAAAAGGGAATTTACGTATAAGACAAATGCCCTAGAAGATATCCACTGATCCTATTAGTGATGTCCTTCAAAAAGATTAGGTAGTTTTAGTTATATGATGATAAATATGTGAACGTAGACGAAGAGAAAGGGGTTCCTTATTATAGTCGCCTCCTCTAGTTTTTGCCTAACCATAGGAAAAAAATGTGCTTTGTGGAAATGATTATTCCACATTAGTATTAAACCCTGCTAAAGTTTAGCGGGTTTTGATACTATACCAATTATGACTTCATACTGATTATCGCAGTCATAAAATACTTTTAGAGAATAGAATAGAATATTATTTATTGTTGCTGCATGTGGTTGACAAATATAGTGGGTCAAAATAAAACAACTTTTTACAAAGGAAGGAAGTCTGTTGTTTTATTTTGTAAAAAGTTTTTATTTTTCATTTTTTAGTTGTGGTACCTACCCCACACAAATTCGAATACCAATACCACTACCTGCTATATACCTAAATAACAGTGACAGGAACTTATTATCATATCATCCACATAGACTAAGAGGGAAAATACCTATTATTGAATCTCAATCGGTCCACAATTGACGGACAAATGGGTGGACACACATAAAAAAAAAACAATACGTTACGAACATAGAACGTCCTCATTTATAGAAGTCGGTTAATTATCTGTACAACATACCACAATTAAAAGGTATAAAATTTGAAGAAAATAAATAAAAACAATGTTTGTGTAGTAGTATGAGTGGTGTCCGCAACTCATCCACTTCTAATCGCGTATTTTGCGTATGAAAAAATATTTTAACATGGATAAACAGAGTTACCATTTTTTTTACCTAATCTTCTAGGTTACGGACCAGTCTCGTTAGTGGTATCGGTGAAGGACTATCCCAAGCTGATCCTAATAGCAGTGCGCACAGAGCTATACTTCCTGCCGTGGGACGCACCGGACGGCGACAGTTCTCTCAGACTACTGAGTGTGGTGGACTTGGGCCTGCCTAACAACAGGTGCAATGACGGCAAGGTCGACGCTAAAGGGAGACTTTGGTTTGGTATGTAGTTTTCCTGTTTCCGACTGAATTTTAAGACACAACTCAATTTTATGTTATCGATAAGTCCCATCACGCATGTTGCCCCCGTAACTGTTTAAGTGATTTGTAAGACACAGAACTAAAGGCTTTCAACAACGTCCAGTTAAGTGAAATTTAGGCATGAATGTGTTCGTGGTTAAAAGCTTCTGTTACAAACAAAACAACATTGAATATTTTAGTGAGATAATTTGATACTAGCACTACCGAATGTTTTTCCTATGTGTAATGTCATGATGTGCATTAATTATGTAACTTCTTATTGATACAAACCTGTTAAAATAACAGCACGATTGATAACCATAGAAACGGGTTTTTTACAAGTCGACAGAAGAATAGACAAAATGACAGATTACGATTGTTTATCGTCATTTGTCTATTCTTGGGACGACACCCGTTTCTATTGTGGTCATGTTAAAGAGTGCAGTTCAAAAATCAAGAATTATCTTTTTAAAGATGAGATAAAAATTTACTACGTCATTTTTAATACAGGTACAATGGGCAAAGAAGTTGATAACAATGTCGATAAAGATCAAGCTACGTTGTACATGATGGATGAGCACAACTATCTAAATCCGATGGAGAAGGTTCGTCCGGTGACCATCTCCAACGGAATAGCGTGGACTGCCGACAGAAAGTTTATGTTCTACATCGATACTCCGACGAGGAATATCGACGTATTTGACTTTGACCTTGAAGATGGATGTATTCGTAAGTAATTGTCTTATATATACAACTAATGTCGCTCTTCATGTTGTCTCTATTACTGCGATGTTCCTCTAAACTATGCAACGGATTTTGCTGCGGTTTTCACTATCATTTTACATACATAATTATAAAATAAAGAAAGAAAATTCGTTTATTTTACGCAAAGAAAGATAAAAAAAAAAACACGTAAATAATAAATTGGGGGAAAATATGCATCACATCCACGCAAAATGGCCATCGCTCAGCATAATGCTGCAACCCCATGCGAGACAGAGCCCCAGCGCTAGTTTTCAGTGACAGCCGAAATAGAAATAGAAATCTTGATGTTTTTTCAAGTGGTAAAAATCGTGTGAAGCAGGGGCGGGTCGCTAGTTCCCTTTATAAGAAAGTTTCTATATATTTATAACTAGCTGCCGCCTGCGGCTTCATGGACCCTAATTCATTTTCTAAAATAAAAGTAGCCTAAGTTACTCCTTATAATGTCAGCTATCTGCCAGTGAAAGTCCCATCAAAATCGGTCCAGCCGTTTCGAAGACGGAACAAACAAACATATTTTTTTTGACATTACAAAGAGACACTTCAATTTTATTTATTTGTATGTGTAAGTAGATATAGATTATCATCCCAACCACTGCATTTATTCTTGTGACTGCATACTCGGTTAGCCCCACAAAAAATAAACGGAAGATTGGCGCAGTAGCCGACCGATTGCCAGCTGAGCGCCGAGTCGCAGTTTCAATTGTTCAAATTGAATGGCCTACAAACAATGATAGTTGTTCCTGTTCTGGATATTTATTTTTGTCATTTGTGTCTCTAATGTAGGAAAAGTTTACTAATAGCAAAGTAAAGAAAATCTTTTTTAAGGTCCGAGTAAATAACTGTTATTTTCTTACAAATTCCAGGCAACAGAAGGACACTGTTTAGTTTTCAAGCCAACAACGTTACAGGGTTTCCGGACGGAATGACAATCGACACTGATGGCAATCTATGGGTTGCTTGCTTCAATGGTTGGAAGGTAATGGTCATATTATAATATATTTATTTATTTATAGTTAATTAAAACGGTACAACACGACTTACATTAATTAACATAAAAAAATCAAATATAAAATCATATTATAAACAGTGAATGTTTCATCTGTTTAAATGTAATAAATAGATTTTTTTATATCCTTAACAGGCGTAGCTATAATATATATTAATATACTTTTGGTTTTGCGTAGTGTTTGGGACGTACTAGAAATTTATATAATAGCTCCGTCTGAGGTCGCTCGAAGATTACTATGGAAAATATATCGTAATATGTCTTGCTATAATATATATTATAGCTACGACTGTGATGGGCTTTATAGTATAATGCACAGGCATTAGTCTGAATCTCACACTTTTTTTTAATGATCTGTGATATTGAATTGTTTTATATGATATAGAGTTGTTTTTTTTTTTTCTAAATAATATTTATGCCAATATCAAATAACTGTTATTTTGACTCTCATGAATCTAAGTACGCGTCTAGATATTCATAGTGACTTGTTTCGTAAAGTATACGCGCGTGAAATGCCTTTTCTGGAAACTGACATTAAGATAATCTAAATTCATTTTAATGTAGGCAACATTAGAATAAGCACATTTTTTTGTTCTAGGTAATAAAGATTGATTCTAGAGCTGGAAAACTGTTGGAACAACATAGGCTACCAGCTGCAAAAGTAACATCAGTGATGTGGGGTGGTCACGACTTGTCCACACTATTTGTAACAACCAGTAAGGTGGGCCTGTCACAAGCAGAACTTAACACACAACCTGAAGCTGGCTCGTTATTTGCAATTGAAGGAACCGGCGCTAAAGGACTGCCTGAAAACCAATTCGTTTTTGCTGATGCAGCAAACTATTAATGTTGGACTTTGTTACAAATAAAAATTATAATAAATAACTAGATTACTTTGTTTAATTTTTATGCTAAGGTAATGTTTGAAACTTGTCAATAATGGTAGGTTCGTCTTGGGTTTATCATTTCATTTCATTTAATTAATCTAGACTTTACCCAGAAAAATTAGGCTGCCAATGTTTATCATGTTACTTATTGCTTTTTTAGGGTTCCATACCTCAAAAGGAAACAACGGAACCCTTATACGATCACTCGTGTGTCTGTCTATCCATCTGTCACAGCCAATTTGCTCCACATATGTATTTCTGTGACCCAAACACGGACATGTAACATAAATAAATAAATTTTGAATATGGGGGCAACTATTGGGGGTAAATAATAAGTTTTGCTAACTTGTACTGTATGTCATATCAAATTAAAGGGCTTGGCTCAATTTTTTTAAAAAAAATTAACGTAAATAATATACATTTAAAGATATTTGAGAAAATTGATGAAAATTGATCATTCCTCACCTTCTTATCTTCAAAAATATTGAAATAATACAGAATGGTTCTTTACTCAAAGATTACAGGAAAACCTAGTAAATAAATTATATAGTCTAATAACATAGTAAATCCCTCAATATTGTGCGCACAAACATACATTTCCAGTTGGAATGTAAGGGAGAACATTTTTTTCAACTACAATGTTAAGTTTGTTCTTGGGATAAATTTATCCCAACTACGGAACCCTTAATTATGAGTGGTCCAACAGGCACTTGACCAGTTTTTATTTTCTGTACCCAAAGGGTGCCAACAGAACCCCTTTATTAGTAATTGTCTGTGTGTCACAGTCACAGGGCCTAACATATTTGAACATTCTTATGTGCTATCAATATGCTATGAAGGTACAGATAATAGGTTGGTTTGGGATTTTCACAGAATGTGTTTAATGGAGGACTGTTTAACACATATTATTTTTATTTAAGATTAGCTGCGCCTTGCAGTTTGACCCGCATAAGTCTCGATCCCGTGGGAAAAATCGAGATAAAAGTATCCTATGTCCCAATCTGGGTCTACCCATGTGCCAAATTTCATACAAATTGGTTCAGCCATTTTAATTAATTAATCTAAATTTAAAAGGATTTTAGAAATACGAAGCTAATCATACACAGAATTTTGTTTTATTCAATTTGGAGATAGAGGATTTGTACTTTCAACTCAGCTATTCAGAAAATCTTTTTAACAAATATTAAGTATTCTAAATTATACCTGCATAACATAATATTCTCATTTTTACATTATTATACACCTATAATAAGAAATTTAATACATGACATTGCACAGATCAAGTTTTTCACTCATTTTGCTAGCATTGGATAAATAATCTCTATAAGCTGATGGATGGGGGCTTTCTTTACAAAATTCCTCTTTATGCCTTAAAGAGCATCATAAACATTCTATCCTGGCCGTTACACAAAAATCTTTGTTGTTCCAAGTATGTACTGTTTTGCAATAAAAGTTGGGTTGATAAAGTCAAACGGCAGTTGCACATTGTAAACTAATTCTATTATGTCAATTTCAACCACATTTAATAGAACTGAAAGCCAACCATGTATGACTGGGAAGACTAGGCTGATAATAAATAAAAAAAACAAAAATACATTGTGCAATAACAACGAAAACTTACCGGAAGCCTCAAAAATGGAGGATCTGAGGCATTTTTTCCTAATTTGTTCTCTTGATACTGAATGAGCTGGATTACAAGTTGAGCTAAACCTTCTTTTGTAGGTGGATCTGTCTGCACATGCTGTAATAATAACAATAGAGATTATAAAATCACAGTTACAGTATCTAAAGAAAAAGAATATAATGTGAAAACTACTTAAAACATTGAAACTAGTTGTCTGAGCCATTTTAATTAATAGCTTAAATTAAAAAGTTGATTTCAACTTGAGAGTGTAAATTAACTACCTAGTGTGATGTGTGTAGTGATGAATAAAATCTTATTGGTTTATATCCCTAAATCATCTTCCTTCCTGTTTTGAAAACTTTGAAATGTAATGTTTTATTTGTTTAATTTTAGTTCTACTTACCTTCTTGCAATTCTTTTGTAGCCAAACGCGAATTTGATCAAATTGTGCTAGCGATTCCGGTGACTGAAAAAACTCGACGTTAGGCCCTCCATCCTTCTTCGGGCCTATGGTCGCCATTCTGATTCAATTATCTAAGTTATTTGTAACAGATATATTTGGATTTCAATGCAATACTATATTATATTTAGTAAAGAAACTCTTAAACTGTAAAAATAACAAGCTTAGGACACGGCGTCGCTATTCACAATTTTGACATTTCTGTTTTAGTGTTGCCAGTTTGCCAGCCAGCTAGACCATATAGTATAGAGTTAAACACAGACACTCGTGGTTTCATCGCACAGGTCAAATCATGTTCAAGTCCAGGTGAAATGTGTGAAATGAGGGCGACACGATCGCAATTAGGTGACTTCGAATGAGAAATAATTAAAATAATGGGGTTAAAAACTACCACTTGCTTGGTTCAGATGGCGCTGAACTTCAGCGTCTTATAATTTTGTAAACAAGCGACTTCTTTTACGCATAATTAATTATTGAGCCTAGTTGCGCAGCTGTTTATGGCCCCCATGTATTAGAAAGATGTTATAAGAAGAAAACTGTGAGAGAAAGCTCTTCGAAAAAAATTGGAATCCGATATTTCGTCGACAATGTGCTATCCTTTAAGCCTTTTATGGGAGAAAGTGGTTTATAGGTAATTATATACAGGCACTTGTGATGTAATATTGTGTAAATTATATTAAAGTATGTGTGTGTTTATATTATCATATTAGATCAGTGCTAGAAGTGCTATCTCTAAGGGTTTTTTGTGAGGAAGACAAAACCCGAGTTGTTTTACAACTCTGATAGGTTAGTTCGTACGTATCATACGCCTCCAGTCTTTAACAATACGAACTTAAAGTCAACAAACACAAAATAACCTATAAATTATAAAACGTTCATAATTTATTGACTTTTCCACTAGAGCTGCTTTTTTTACCCGTGGTAGACCCCTGTCCTTATCTCGTCTATTAATAGTGCTACACTCCAAGTCTCATACATATTTATGTAGTTTTCGGATAATTTGTGATCGACACAAAGGTAAACAAACACAACAATGGCTGTTTATAAAGACGTACAACTGTGCTGGAATCTGCCATGAGCTTTCAGTTTTTAACCTCATTTAAATAAATTGATAAAAACGCTGCTTGTAGCATTTGTCGGAAAAGTAGTGCCATCATCACAGATCTCCATTTAGGGATGTAAAACGGTAAAACTACCCTGGTACAATACGGAAAAAATAATATTTTACAGTAATTTTCGATAAAAACATATTAAACGTACTCATACAGTCATACCCACTGTAGCACTAACTTAAATACGGAAGTGAGCATGTTTGTGTGTATCATGACGTATGTCACTACTTAACGTATACATGGATTTCAATGAAAGCCAGAGATATAAGCAGTATTGGAACTTAAAAAAAAAACAGAAAGCTCGGCTCACACGACTCATGCGTATTAAAAATCCCTAAAACTTAATTCTCAAGTCAAAAACTCAAGATATGAATCACACCATGTCATGGATTATAATAATATCATCCATGTGCCGACTGTCAGAGCAAAGGTCAGAAAAAAATAACAGTTAAGTGGACTTAAATGTTTTATTCAAAATACGTAATCAGGGCCCTATCCAATAAAGCTGACAATCCGACAAGTCCGACATATGTCAAAAAGTGACAACTCGACAATTTTTCTGTTTAATAAAACTTACAGGCAACAAAATTGTCATGGTGGAAAATTCACAAATATGTCGGACTCTTTTTTTTTCTTAACATTTTTCTGTTTTATAAAACTTTATATGCGACAGCTGACAGGTGACAATTTGTCGTGAAAAACTTGTCAAATCTGCTTTATTAAACAGAAAATTGTCGTGACATGTTGACATATTTGTAGAATTGTCCGACAATTCTGACAGGCGCGTTACCCTCTGTCGCGAAATCATATTTTGAATTTTGAAGGTGTAAAAAAGTGTATTGAAAAAGTTTATTACAAAAAAATGGTACTTACATCGAGCAGTGAGAGTAGTGATGATGAATACTTGGAACAAATACAAACGAGGAGGCAACGACGATCATTTAAAAGCAGAATCAATTTCTCCTTCTCAATTACAGATTTCTGCTTTAAAGAAAAATTTCGGGTATGTAAATCTACCGTAGAATATTTAATTGATAAAATTGCTCATCGACTTCAACACGATACAAGCAGAAACCAAGCACTTACACCCGATAAACAAATTTTATGCGCTTTGCATTGGATGGGTTGTGGTTCACAGTACCACGTTATTGGTGATGCACATGGGCTTAGTAAAACAACCGTACATAATTGCATAAGAAGGGTATGTGGAGCCGTGATTACTGAATTACTCGGAGAAGAGGTTCGCTGGCCTGATAATTGTAACCGAATACCAACACTTTTCATGAGGCATAATGGGATACCTAGAATATCTGGTATTGTGGATGGTTCGTTAATTCCTCTAGATGCGCCTTATCAAAATGAATCTGCGTTTGTAGAAAGGAACGGAAACCATTCAATTAATATTATGGTGGTGTGCGGGCCAAACTTAGAAATTTTCTACGCATCTGCAAGATGGCCTGGCTCTGTTCACGATGCCAGAGTGATGAGATGCTCTTCTTTAGCACGGACATGGGAAAGTGGATGGAGACCATTCCCAAACGCAATAATCCTGGGAGACAGTGGATATGGTTTAAAAAAGTGGCTTATGACGCCTAATATACCAATACAAATACCAAGGACAGCATGACTGGAAAGATTCTTGCGTGCTTTTAAGTCAACGAGAAGATTGGTAGAAAATTCTTTGGGAATCATAAAAGAAAAATTCCCGTGTCTAAATCACCTTAGAGTTCAGCCAATAATTGCAAGCAATGTAATATTATCTTGCATTGTTATGCATAACATTGAAAACCGCTTAGGCTCAAATGCACCCTATTTAGAACAAGATATTAGCGGAAATGACAATGATACAGTTGTAGATAATAACAATGTGGACGAAGTATTTGATGAGGAAGCGATTGCAGTTTTACAGTCATTAATACAACTATTTGAATGAATAATTTATTTAATCCTTTTAATAAATGCATGATCGATTATACTTAAAGATTTTCATTCATAGCACTTATTATAATATCGTTGACTTGTTCATTATCAGCACCCGACTCTGTTGTTCGAACAATTTGTTCAATTTGTTCAGTACAAACATCAATAACCCGAGCGTTTTGTAAATACAAAGGTAGTGTAAATTCTGATGGCTGTATGTTTAATTCTTTTTCAAGTTTGAGTAGCTCCAAATCTAGCTTGTATTTTTCTCTTTTTGCAATTTGAAGTTTTTCTTTAGCAATATCTACTTCTATTTCCATTTTTTGTTTCTTAAAATCAAATAAGTCATTTGATAAATCAACTGGGGGATGTGATTTTCTTCGTATTGGATTTTGAGGTTGAGGTGGTGTTTCTGCTGTAAAAACAGGCACGGATACCTGTGTTTCATTTGATCCTGAAGATTCTGGTATTTGAAGTCCATCTATTGCTGGAGAATCCTTTCCTATGATTTTTAGTATCATTTCATCAGAATCGTCATATTTGCATTTTTTTCCTCCCCCAGAACCAGTCTGCAGACGATTATCTCTCTTTTCCTGAAAGATTTATCGTACCAGTATATATAAAAACGACAAAAAAATCATGTCTGTTGTATGGGAGCCCCCTTAAATATTTATTATATTCTGTTTTTTAGTATTTGTTGTTATAGCGGCAACAGAAATACATCATCTGTGAAAATTTCAACTGTTTAACTATCACGGTTCATGAGATAATGCCTGGTGACAGACGGACAGACAGACAGACAGACAGACGGACAGCGGAGTCTTAGTAATAGGGTCCCGTTTTACCCTTTGGGTACGGAACCCTAAAAATCGTTTCCACATACACAATGCGAATATTTCATACATACCTACATAATATAATACATCATATCTAATTGATAACTTCTTTATTGGTTAACGGTCTAAATAAATAAAAAAAATTACGGATTGATGAAGGATAAACTAGTTAAAATAAACTAAACCTTACCATGGTCCTTTTGCGCCAATTTTGCCATGTAGTGTCACGAAGGTATTTCCAGTCTTTATTGAAAATACCTAATGTTCTTAAGTTTTCGGCTATTTCCTTCCATTTATTTATTTTTACATCGTGGGTCAATTGGTCACTAAACTTCCCAAAAAGTATATTTTTACTTTCGTAAATAAGGCCCATAATGGTAAGTTTTCTGTGCATTTCCATCTTACACGCGATCATAACACAATCGAAGTTACACTAGTGATTGTTTTATTCTTGTACTTTGATAATATCTTTTTCAATTTTACCCTCATCCAGCTTCATAAAACAAAATTCTTTGCAAATATATTATGTCAAAAGTCGACATAATTGTCACGACAATCCGACAATATTGTCACCGACAATTGTCAGAAATATTGTGACTGTGGTTTTTTGATATGTCGAGTTTTATTAAACGTGTTTTTACATTAAAAATATGTCAAGATTTCACCTGTCGATTTTTGACATATTTGTCACGTTTATTAAACAGCTTAAGCGCGACAATTCTACAATTTTGTCATTTTTTGACATATATGTCGGATTGTCAGCTTTATTGGATAGGGCCCAGTTCTCACTCACAATCATAACGGCAGTGACGGCGGTCTTAACGGCATATCACGGTACCTATATTAAGATATGGTATAACATTCTGGGGCAACTCGGTAAACAAGGAATTTTTATTCAAAGCCCGAAAGAAATGTATCAGAGCAATATGCTATCTAGATAGTATTACAAGTTGTCAACATAACAAATTTAAAAATTTTAACATTACCTTCCTTGTAGATATACGAATTGAATCTTTTTGTAAAATCAAATCCAAGCTATTATAAGACTGCTTCTAAAAGCTATAGCGTCACGTAATGGTTTACCATTACGTGACGTATGGTAAATAATATATAAATAATGGTAAATAATGGTTTACCATTACGTGACAAAAAAAGGCTAGACGTAGAAATACCGTATAGGAAAACAGCATTAATAAAAGTATTATTTGTATGGCATCACTGATTTATAATAAATTACCCGATGACATCAAGAAGTGACATACTCATATAAATAATATAGTGTATCTTAGATGATTTGATTTGAATCCACAATATGAATATTATAACAAAATAAATGTTTTCTAATGACGATTCTTCATTTTCAGTGCCAAAAAAAAAAATCAGAAAAAAACAAGCTTTTGTCAAATGTACCTGACAGCCCCACAGATAGGGTTGCCAACATTTCTCTTTCGAGATAGTATTTTTCAAAATAAGCTATAAAAAATATAGTACACTTAAAAAAATATTATAATTTATGGAAAAAGCTAAAAAAAGACAAAGATATATTTTTTACTTATTTATTTTTATAAAAACTATATTTTTTGCACTTCTGATATTAAAAATAAATAAAAACATGTTTCCCCGAAATGTTGGGCAGAGGTGTCCCTGTTGCAGGTTCACCCACGTTTCGCCAGTTATGTTTTAAGTCCCATGTAATAGGGGGCGAGCCTATTGCTATCAACCGGGTACAAATCCAGACTCCAGGCTGCTACTGAGAAATTTTAAAAAAGTGTCAAAAGTGTTCTAAAATAAAAGTGTCATAATGCTTTATTAAATTATATGTTAAAATTTTTAATGAACAGCTAATTCTTATTAATGAGATACTACTTCTGTTTTTTCTTCTCACCATTTCGAATTCATAATCAAAAATATCCTTTCTGTGAATGCCGAAGTGGCGGGATAAACATGATAACTTATTTTCAGTATTATTAGGAACACTTGTGTGTCTGTCTGTCCGTCTGTAACAGCCAATTTGCTCTGAATCCAATGGACCGATTAAGTTGAAATTTGGTAAACATTTCAATTTCTGTGAACCAAACACAGAAGTGTTACAAAAATAAATGAATTTGAATAAGGAGGCCACTTTTAGGGGACAAATGAAAAAAAAAAATTACAAACTGTACTGTGTGTGACCTATCAAGTAAAAGGGGTTATTGTGAGGATCTCAAATATTTGTTTTTATCATTTTAAAATAATTTTTTTTAAAGATATTTAAGAACATTTATGAAAATTGACCCTTTTCTCCGAAACTAGAGAGCCAAATATTTTGAAAAAAGTACAGAAAATACTTCTACAGGTTCTCAGGGATATTGATGCGAATACTGTTACCATGGATTGAGTACATGATTCTGAACTCTCCTGCATTCAAATTTTTCGTCGGTTATTAAAACAAATCAGTTGTTCCATACATTTTGACCGCGTAGGTATTGCACTTTTCTATGAAACAGCTGTTTTTTTAAAATAACCGACGAAAAATTTCAACGCATGGGGTTCAAAATCATATACTGAATCCATGGTAACAGTATTCGCGTCGATGTGCCTGACACCCTAAATTACAGGAAAACCTATTAGAAGTTTATGGTATTAAAATAACATGGTAAATCTTCCAATATTGTGCGTACAAACTTAAATTTGCAGTTGGGATGTATGAGAGAACATGTTTTTCAACTACAATGTTAAGTTCGTCCTTGGGATAAACGAAACCCTTCATTGTGGTCCGTCACGCACTTGGCCGGTTTTTTTAAAATATGCTGCTGTATTTGGCCTGTAGTTTTGTCAATAAACTCACTACATCCTTTTACTTTCCAAAGATTTCATTTAATATTGTTATTTCATAGTAGTAGAGTAGCGTTCATAGTTTTTTTTAATGAAGGATTTGTTTGTTAGATTTCGGTGTTGAAAATATAGTATTTTTGCATAGTATATATTTCTTCAATATTATATAGTATGCAGACTCGAATTATAGTACTACACTATATATTATACGGTTCGCAACCCTACCCACAGACCCCATTTCACAAGAAAAATGTATGGAAAAATGTCTGCCGGCGTGATAGAATGTTGATGATAATGCTTATGAATTCTCTTATCGTCATTTATTCACCTTATAATTTAAACAATAAGGCTGCTTGACCACCAAAGCGGAGCTGGAAAATTGTAATCAGTGAAATTGCACAATAGTTTAACATCGTACAGTTTCCCAGTTTTCGTGGACAGATCATGAAAAAATATCTCAAAGCTGGACGAAACGAAAATCGGACGTAACAAAAATTTGACGAAACGAAAATCTGTCAAAACAGAAACGACCGAGAAATCCGATTGGTGATTAAGAATTTCCCGCTTTCGCAAGTTTTCGGGGGCGTCCACCAGAAGGCGCCTAAAACCATACCATTTTATTTGTACGTACTTGTCATTCTTCTCCCAGTAATTAAGTTCTTTGGTAAAAGAAGTAGCTTGTTTATAAATAAAAACCGGCCAAGTGAGAGTCAGACTCGCACACGAAGGGTTCCGTACCACCAGAAATTATTATGCAAATAAATGAAAATACGAAAAAAAAGGAAGAATATTAGTTTTTTGCAGCAACATCTGAAGTGAGCAAATAGTAACTTTTATCCCCATTCGGATGTTTTAGTGATAGTAGTGGCATCTGACGTAAGCAAGTTTTTGTCCCCATTAGTTACAGTTACAGGGTAATAAATAACTCCAAAATGTCGCTGCTGTACGACAAGTACTTCACAAGCTCGTAGAGTATATATGCTCAGACGCAATACTCACACTACTTTAAATAAGTAATTACTAAGAATAATTTTCAATTTTATGATCTCTTAATAAAATAAATAATACTACGTAGGTAATTGTAGTGCTTCATTAAAAATTTCAAGAAATATGTAATTGGTAGATCGCATAGGGTTTCGTCAGTAAACGTAGATCTTGAGTCTAACTAAGTTAATTGGCCACCCCTTTTTTTTTTTTTTTGGGTGGAAAATCATCAAATAACTTCTCCCGCTCTGGGCGGAGCGGGAGGGTGTGTCAGACTCTTACTGACTAAAACCCACCCGTGTTCCTTCGGTTGCCCTGTTGCCGGGGGCCACGATCTCCTTTTCGGTTTTCTTCGCAACCCCGGCAGGCATCGGCCCTAGCGGACCCCGTCAATTCTGCTGACATCTCTTTGAGGCGCGCGTGGAACACAACGCGCCGTCGACCCGGGCCTGGTCCTTATCGGACGGTGAGCTACCCATTGCTCACAGTCCGCAAGCCCGCGCCTACGGCGGCCGGAAATCGGCTTGCGACTCCCGACGCCCTGGGCGTCTCCTGCGGCGGTTAGGGGCGTGAGGGCGCGAGATTTGCCTCTCCCTCACGCGTTCCGCCTCCTCCTTCGCGAGCATTACCGCTTCGCAGAAGGAGGTGACGGCCTCCCATTTCCTCTCGCTCCGTACCATGGCCTGAACCAGGGCCGGACGCGAGAGATCACCGCCGCCGATCGCCTCCACGAGGACACGGCGATGCTCCGCCCAAGCTGGGCAGACCTCCACCGTATGCTCTACCGTGTCCTCCGGGCGATCCACACAATGATGACACCCGGGCGTTTCCTCCCGCCTTATCCTGTGCAGGAACCTCCCGAAACAGCTGTAAGTTGGCCACCCCTGATATAGGTAATTAAAAAGTTATGATAAAACTTCAATTTTTTTCGGTCGGGTTACCACGCATAATTTTTTTTTTTCGATTAGTGTAAAAATCTGAAATTTCACAGGTATATAATTCAACTGTATATCTAATTATTGATATAAGATTCAGTTACCACTACTACAGGAGACTCGTTTAATCGGTTGTCAAATAACTCGGCTGCTTGCCGTGGCCGGAAAAAATTGAAGTTTCATCATAACTTTTTAATAACAGGATACTAATGAACTTCAGCACCATTTATAGGCAGTAATTACCTATATAATAACGTTTCAAGTTAGTATTTGGAGCGCTTATTGGAAGTGCTAGGACCTATAAAGGATATTTCTATTTACTAAAATAACTTCAACGGTGCATTATTGTGGATTATTTTATTGCGTAACTACTAATTAGCCAGATGTCCTGTACAAAAATTATATTCATCCTAATCAATTCCGAAATGCAGCAATCGTGCAAATTTTAAATAACTTCGCAACTATAAATATAAATTAAGGTGTAACATTTATTTCAAATCGATATCTAATTATTTAGATAAGATTTATTTCAACATACCCGTTAGAAACACAGACCATATATACTCAGAGGGTTAGAAAACAAAAGATCTGTAACGTTACTCCAGCCGGAACTGTTTTTATCAAGTAATCAAAAAACTATCAGCTTATCCAAGTAAAAAATCTTAATTCTTACTAATTACAGAAGCTGTATATCTAATTATCTATTGTACTTAGATGACGATTTTCAACATTTTCTGGCTGGGGTAACGCACACCCTCTCCTCAGAGACTGGAATTCATACTAATATGTCTCTTGTAATGTATTTTAATTAAGTACTTTATTTTGCACACAGCAAGGTTGATATTTGTTTGCCAGTGAAAAAGCGTTTTGCTTTAGAGAGGATTAGGAAAAGGATAAAATGAATGAAACAATTTAAATATGACTTTTTAGTGATTCAACTTTACTTTTTTGGGTGATGCGCAAGGTAGCCCGCGAAATTCAAATTTTCTTAACTTGGAGACCACTTTTCCCAACGTTAGACATTTATTTTTATGATGTTTAAGCGTATATTAATATTTCTCTTTCTCTTCTATTATTACCTACCTTCTGATAGTAAATTGCAAAAAAACGTAAGAAAATTTAAGTTTCACGCACTACCCTGGCGCTTTTACCCTAAGATAACATTTTTAACAATACATTTGTAATTTAATTTGTTTAATTATTTAATTTTTATAACATAATATACTATTATGACTTTGTAGGTACCTAATTAATTTGATCCAAAACTCATAGACTATAGTATGCTTTTTCTGAATTGTAATTTATTTTGACAACAGTTGGCGACTATAAATGATTAAATATTCGTAACATTAGAATTGACAATTCATCAACATCTGATAATGCTCAGCACGTACTACTAAATTTATATATTATTGTCTTGAAACACTGACCTAGGGTCATCAGTCTAATTACATAAACTTGAACAGTAACCATAGTCAATCACTAAGCACTGCCTGGAAGACTCCATCTCCAATTGAAAAAAAAAAACAAAACTATTAGTTACGTTAAAGCTTGATGAATTAGACTGCAGTAAAGCCAACAGCAGGAAACTGTGCATTTGATCATTTTATCTTTATAACATTATACTTGTAATATTTAAGATAATTAATGCTTAAAACAAGAGCTATGTCTTTCAATTGCAAACAATTAATTTATATAAACCTATCTAAGCAAATACTAATGAATACTATTATTTTGCTTTATACGATGGACATATTACTTATTAATGGGCGCGTTTCATGTTGACAAAACAGTTAATATAATTTGTTTCAATATACTAGCTTCTGCACCACATTAATGGTATGAAATAAGTGTAATATACAAGACGTAGTTTTGTAAAATAAGAAATTCTCTGTGAAGTAATTACCCGTTCGAAGGCTGTGCGAAAGAATAATTTAGAGAAATATAGAATTAGATACTCGCTTTTTGGTAATTGCTCCTCAGAGTATCAACTAATTTTACTCAATTACCAAATCTTTTTAAATGCTCTCGTTTATCATAATAGTTTATATGTTTATAGGACTGTAATTGATTTAGTTATTGTCTCTTAATATTAATTGTTTTTCTACTTTGGACATTAGGTACTTATAGATAGGTATTTGTCCTTCTGTTAGTTATTTTCAATCAGTACATAAAATAATGCAAAAAAAAGCATTTTTTTTTTTAAAGCAACAGAAACACTTTTACACATTGTGTTGCATGATTCGATTCGAATACAATAAAGATTTTAAATAAAATAGTTTAAACATTCCAAATAAAATTGTCTAAGGTTTTCTCTTGACCGTCCATTAATATTTCATTGGTTAGGTGATATTCTTTTCAATAGCTGCAACATTCTAAGAACTGTATGCCTCAATACAATAGATAAAAATGGCAGCAGACGGCCAAGGGATTGCAATGGTTAAAAATTAAGAATAAAAACATTCCTATGTATGAACATGTCACATTAACTAAGTGGCGCCTACGCAGAGCTGCAAAGCCACCAATCAAATAAAATTAAATATTCTAACAATCTTAACATTACCATACTAAATGCATAGTTCAGTTATAATTAGTTACAGCCGAGTAAATGTTGGTTACTCTACAGCTTGCGCTTAGAAGTCAGCTAGTGGAAAACTAAAAACATATCGGCGATCGTTAGCTAAACACATATTATTTTAGAGAACTTGGAAGAAAAGTTGATTGGAAAGATAATCTTAAACTGGTAGAAGAAAAACTGTTAGTACCACAATAAGACGGTTCTTATACAATGCAGCCAATGG
The DNA here is from genome assembly GCA_916610215.1 of Omphaloscelis lunosa. Classification (NCBI taxonomy): domain Eukaryota; kingdom Metazoa; phylum Arthropoda; class Insecta; order Lepidoptera; family Noctuidae; genus Omphaloscelis; species Omphaloscelis lunosa. The sequence goes on along the minus strand of OU744265.1, from coordinate 9,706,892 downwards.
GCATGTGACCGCGCCCGTATTTTGCTGAATATCTATATATATAAAAATGAATCCCTATTTCCCTTGGTCACGGCATCACGCTAAAACGGCTAAACGGATTTGGATGAAATTTGGGATATGGATAGACCTTGACCCGGAGAAGGACATAGGATACTTTTTATCCCGATATTTCCACGGGATCGAGACTTATGCGGGTGAAACCGCGGGGCGCAGCTAGTTCATGAATAATTATCACAAATTAACTTTAAAAGAGGGATCCATCTTCTTCTTTTTGTCGATGTCCCCTATGATTTTATGGACTTAGACTTTTGTTTCTTAAATAACTTTTGTTTCTTAAATAAATACTGTTTCTTTTTTACGTTAATTAATCCGATAAAATTAGTCAAATAATAAACATAATGCAAATCGAGCCAATAACATCGGAGATATGGCAAAAGCTACTCAAAAATAAAAAAAATTGAATAACATGAAAAATAAAGTTTATTTTTCATGAATATTCAGAAAAATACGGGCGGTCACATGCCTATGGGCGAAATTGTATATCAATAAGTAAAAGCAAAAGAACTTTGGCGCGAGACGGTACTTGTTAGAGAGTTGATCGTCATGGAAGAAGGCTGGTATCCTAAACTAAAGCACTGTATGATGACACTCCCACTTCCACGCACTACTAAGTTATATAGGTTTCCCGAACCATCTCTATAAAAATGGACAACAATTGACATTAAAAGACTTTTTCAACTTACTCTTGGCTCTATTATCTACTTTTATTATATATATTTTTTTAAATTTAATTTAGTAATTATAAGCATATACCTAGTTCTTCTAAGCTACACAATGCATTTTGATACGATTTTTAAAATCATTTAGAGAATTTATTCCGGAAGGTTTATGTGTATATTTAACTTATATAAGGAACAGAAAACTCAATGTTTGGACAGGTCGCCACATCAGAACATTGCACCCGTGCGAAGGAGGGGCGGGTCGCTAGTTTTCAATAGTGTCACAAAAAGTTTGCACTATTTTATATTTAGTAAGCTATCACAAGTGACTATCTTATGCTACAGCAGAGATTATTAAACAGTATTTCTATTTTCTTAATGTCCCTCGGGTATCATCGGATTTCCGAATACAAACGAATGCTAATTTCCATGTCAACAATTATTAGATTTATCGTCTATAATAATTTGCATTCAGAACTAAGTACTTTATTGTTATTTTGTTTTGATTTTCGTGTGAACTGTATAGAGCTGTAAAACTATTTTCCTATCCGTCGTGCTTGCGACTTTAGCGGCTTTCCTTCTATTTTTTAAATAAATTACAGTGAGTTAAAAGAGTATTAACAACTCTATTTATTTCCAAGTAGATTGAGAGCGTTCGGTCTGCACCAAGTGCAAAGGGCAACTGATAGAAATCCGACAACTGACGAAACACGAAGTTTGCTGAGGAACATTAAGAAAATAGAAATACAGTAGATTGATCACTCCGCAAAATCATTTAAATAAAAAGCGACTCTTGAAACGACACAATAAAGTACAATTCAGGTCGCACAGCGCTAATTACCTACAGTTCTATTCACCTAGAAGTTGCCTTTCTTTCTATCGCGTAACTCTTAGAGATTCTGACTACGTTACACTCACTGAATTGGCCCAACAAGTCGAGCCCGCCGCGTACTTGTAGCTTCATACCTAAAATGCGGAGTGCCCCATCTGTACTAATCTGTGGCTACAGTACCTTTGCCACGCACCTTAAATATTTTTGACTTACTCATAGTAATAAAACGGCAGAAGTTAAAAGCACCGTCTCTCAATAATCCAAGTCCTTATGGTTATATTTTACAAAACAACAAATTGTTAAACAAACGACAATTTTGCAACTACAAAAAATAAATAACAATAATATCACAAATGCATAAATAATCATTCACTTTAATGTGAAACAAAAATAAATAAAATTTTTGAGCTAGCCTAGGATTGTATCACGTAATCCTGAAATGGTAAATTAATATTGACTAATAATTTATGTAAAGCAGTTCATTGCTGTATCTCATATTCTCTGGCACGTCCATAACTATAACACTATTAATTTTTATTATTTATGTTTGGTAAGACCAAAAAATACTCGAAGTTTATGGTTGTCAACTGGTCGAATTCTAGAGTTGAGGAGAATAAATCAAGAATTAAAAAATTTGGCGCCTGCGACGACGAAATTATTGTACTCAACTAATGTGCGTAACTGATATCCTCACCACATTCATTTATTGGATTAGTGATGCAACGATACCAATACGATCATCGTAAATCGGAGATAATCGTAAGTTTTTACGATCATACGATACGACATTTAAGATTCATTTTAATTCCACAAATTTTTACTTAAAGTAAATAAAACAATACTACTACTTAATATAGAATTTCATAAATTAATTCATTAAAATTAAAATGCGTAACTAATATTTTATTTTAGTATGTCTTATTATTGATAAAATAACATACAAAGTAATACAAACAAAGCTTAATTTTATTTTTTCTGAACATTAATTTATTTACCTTTTTCAAGATAATTATTTACATAATTTAACAACTTACAGACTTAAAATAATATGTACAAGTATATAAAAAAGAGAGAGGAAATAATAATAGGGCTTCAAAAAATTCGTCCGTATCGCCATCAACAGGAAAACTGCCCAAAAGGCTGTCAGTATTGCCACGTTGTATGGTGAAGCTGATTCTTTGGTCGTGTTTCAACCCCAAACGGCTCGGATATATATGACAAATTAATTGAATAAAATGGTATTAACAAAAATCGTAATGCATTCGTATCGGAATTCATTATCGTATTTGGCCAGTACGATGTATTCGTCATTCGTATTGGTATCGTGAACGCCGTATCGTTGCATCAACTTATGTTAGTTCATTGCTGTATCTCATATTCTCTGTCACCGCCATAACTATTACAACACTGTTCATTATTATTTATGTTTGTTAACAAGTGCGGACATTAAGACATGTAGGCGAGTGCAATTAGACCATAAATACTTGAAGCTTATGGTTGATAGGAGAATTAAAAAAATCGGCGCCGACGACGACATAATTATTGCAACTAATGGGCGTAAGTAATATCCTCACCACAATCATTTAAAATGCTAAATGTCATGATAACAAGAAAGCGTTTTGTCTAATAGCATTAGTATACTGATAAATTAAGTAAAACATTACTAGTCAAGTACAACCATAATGAAAAGAAAACTAGATTACCTAAACGAAATATGTATAGTAAAGTAGGTACTTAATAAATATTGTAGAACATGTGCTCATATTACTGATAATAGACAATCACTGTGCATATTGAGTACAATAATAAAATATCAAAGTTTGAAAGGATCTATGAATCTGAATGCATTGTTATTTTTAGCTATTATAAAATGTGTTTTTAACAAAAAAAAGAAAAAAAGAAATCATCGTCATTAAATCATCAGAATCATCGTTTAACAATTCAGACAATGGTGGTTCGCTTGTATCCAAGTAAGTACTCGGCTATGCCGACGTAGTACACGGTCTGCGCGATGCCGAACAGCGGCGCGATGACGATCATACGGCACGCGCCGCCTTTAAAGAACGCAAGGGGACCCTCGTGCTTCAGAATTTTCCTGTTGAAAACATTAATATACATAAGAATAGAAAAATATTAGTTATAAATACAACAAAGTCTGTTTATTTTTTTTTTAGGTAGGGCATTTCGTAATCGACTCTCTGAGATCATGACTACTTAACCGGGCTTTCCTGTGGGTGCCTTAACACTTTGAAGGACACTATACGCCCATAGGCGTCATAACAATAAAACTTCTATTGTGTCTCGTGTACTGTCCTTCAAAGTGTTAAGCTACTTGTACTACACTTAAAACCTCCAGCCAGGGGTTATTCAACCATGCTAATTAAAACTAGGTGAACGCTCGCTAAGGGCACCCCTGTGAGGTACGAACCTTGGATTAGGGCGTCAACCGGAGGGAGGACATCAAGGATGGGACGGGCTGGAAGTCTGTTTCCGTTTCTGTCTGGTTTAAGCTTAGCTTATTTAAAATATGATATTAATTTTGCGAATTTATTCCAAAAAGTTTAATATACTGTATTAGAAGAGAGCAGTGGTGGCCCAGTGGTAACGAGTTGTAGGTCACAGGTTCGTCGCAGGCGCTTTACTTTGTGTAAATTATTTAATTACCACTGCTCTCAAAACAAGAAGGAAAACATCGTGAGGAAACAGGCGAGTCCCAGAACCAAAAATTCGAAGACATGTGACATCTACCAACCCGCACTGGGCCCGCGTGGTGGGTTTACAGCCCACTACCTTTCACAGAGAGGAGGCCTGAGTTCCAGCAGTGGAATCATAGGCTGATTATGTTTAGGTATGTTATATTACTTTTGTACATTTCCCGGCAAGACCAATTATTTTGGATTTATTTATAAACCTTGCTTAAAGTTAAGTTATGATTAGGGACTTTTTAACCATACATTTTTGACGTTTAAACATCTCATAACTTAAACAACGTTTAGAAATAAATACTTACGTAATGCAATCGATGACGGAGCTGTACTGACGGTCGCCACTGGTTTTGGTAAGCGTTTGCATGCGCGTCTTCACCACGTCCAACGGGTTGACCGCGAGCGCTGCGGAGGAGCCCGCGGCGCAGCCCGATAAGAACGACCACCTGCGGGTTACCATGCTCTAGAGTCCCACCGAAAATGGATTCTGTTTTTCGGTCGAAATTAGTAAAAGTAAATAAAATAAATGCAGTGTCAATCTTCTAATCATGCTATTTAACTGTTCATACTTAAATCATACGAAACTTAGTAGTTTTATCAAAGACATAATTATTATTAATCAAACAATCTGCTCTTAAATGCGAGAAAATGCTATTTTTCTGCATTTTCTCAATTATTGTGCTTTTAATGGATGTTTGGATATTTTATTTTAATAAATTAATTAATTAAAACTATTGATTTGTCGGAACTTCTTTTTTTAGGTCAAAAACGACAATTGATGAAAAAAGATTTTTCAACCGAAAATTTCCGAAAACCGAAAATGAAATTCGGTCCGGACTCTTATCGTGCCGCCGTCGCTACTATTACTGTCAACTTGACCTGCCTTGCAAATGAGTATGATAAGGGCGTTCAGTTCGAAATAAGTCCAATTGTCGCTGGAAATATTTTTCAATTTCATTAAGTCCGATTGCGCCAGGTTAATAGTTGTAGTGTGCGTAGTAATCATTACACAAACACTTGCGTGGGTTACATGCATCGTGTTAAAAAACTACTAACAGTGTATTATCGAAGAAACGCATATCTAAGCAGTTTGAAAACAAAATCCCGTGCACACGACCCTTTTTTTCTTAGGTAAGCGTTACTATATCGGCTGAGCGCTGCAAGCAGAAATAGTCCTTACGGTGTATAGATATGCGTTTCTTCGGTGGTACATTATAGTGTGCGCGTGTCCAGTGAGTTACGCTCTGCATGTAACTCGCGCGGACAGCGGGATCTCGAGTAATTTGCACGTAGCACCAAAAGTAATAATGAGTTTTACCAGAAAGGTGGTGTGATTTCCTCTGGTTTCTTTCCCAATTTGCTAAGGATGGCGAACATCGGGAAGTAGACGACACTGAAGGAAACGTCACGGCATGCAGTCGCTCCGATGCCCTTGTACAGCCCAGAAATACCCTTTTCTGCTAGTAGTTTCTGGGTCAGCTGCCAAGCAGTTACTTTCTTGATTGCTTTTACACCCGCTATAAACAAAAAGAAAAAATACCTTGTTTGAAGGGTGAATTGAACTCCTTCGCCAAGGGTTTTCACCCTAAGTTTTTAAATCGCAACGTCCCGGCCGCTACGCATCGGTCGCAGCGCGCAGGTGCGGGGATTCCGTGCTCTGCGGCAATAATTTGCCAAGGCCTGCAACGCTTTTAAAGCTTTCGTAACTTATTGAACTCCTCCGATGCTGATCATTTATCAGTTTCTCTTCTCCTCCCATAATCTTATTTAAACCTCCTTTGTTTATTAGCAACTAGTCATGAAACGTACAGTACAAATATGTTCTTAACGTCCCTCGGCAAACCTCGTATTTTGTCAGTCGTCGGATTTCTATCAGTTGCCCTTTGCACTTGGTGCAAACCGGACGCTCTCAATCGACTTGGAAGTATATAGAGTTGTTAATACTCTTTTAATTAATGTAATTTATTTAAAAAATGGTAGGAAACCTGCTAAAGTCGCATATACGACAGATAGGAAAAGAGTTTTACAGCTCTATGTAGTTCACACGAAAATCAAAACAAAGTACAATGAAGTACTTAGTTCTGAATTCAAATTATTTATTTTACAGGATAAATCTAGTAATTGATGGACATGGGTATTAGCATTTGTTTGTATTCAGAAATGCGATGATTCCCGAGGGACATTAAGAAAATAGAAATACTGTAGGTCTATCCGGGAACTGTCCAACCGGATACCGAATTTTTGCCGGATAACTGTTTAATGTCGTTATAATTAAATAAAGAAAATTGTATTGCCAATATATACAATTACTTAAAATTGAGAAAAAACTTTAAACTAAAATTTTTCATAAAACAATTCTTTTTACAACAATTATCTGAATGATACTAACCAGCTTTAGCATCTGCCGCTATCCGCCCAGCGTCCTGCATCTGGATTTTCAAAAGCTCCATAGGCGTGGTGATGATGATTTGGCAGGCCCCGGCTAAACCACCCGCAAGCATCTGACGTGGGATCGGTATGGATCTACAATATAATACTCATGTTAATAATTCTGTAACGGGGTTAAAACTGAAAGTTCGTGCGATGGCAGCTCTGTTGAGTGAGAGTTTATTTATTGCCATAAAAAAAAGTTAAAAACTCAAATCCAACTAAGACATGAACGCCAACTAAAAAGGTACCTATAAACAAGACATCGATGTCGATGGTCTTAAGGAGAAGGATGGGTAAGAAACTCCAAAGACACTCTTTTAAATCAAAATATTGGTTACATCATGCATGTTGAAATTATACATACATATTTATGAGAGCAGCGGCGACGTAGAAAGACGAGGCGTTAAAAGCGTTCACCATCAGCGAGACATTTGAGTGAACTCAACTACCAGCGCACATTCAAGCCAATGAGAGACATACCCAGTAAATGGTAGCTTTATAGTTATACAGGGTCAAATTAATAGCTAGCGAAACTCCGCAGACGTTTTGGGTATCGATATCTGAACATGATAAAGCAAAAAATAAATTAATTTGATGATTTTTTTTTTGGGGACATCAACCGCAGTCTACTTGAAATATAATATAGTTTAAAAAATCAGTCCTTTTTTGTGTTACTTCACAGACATGATATGGGTACATACCTCATTAGAAAAAAAAAGAACAAATTTCTCAACTCAATACTTCAAGTAATAAAATTATCAGAGCTCATTGACCCAAAAAAATCATCAAATTATTTTTAGGGTTCCGTATCTCAAATGGAAAAACGGAACCCTTATAGGATCACTCGTGTTTGGCTGTCTGTCTATCCGTCTGTCATAGCCAATTTGCTCCGAATCTAATGGACCGATTAAGTTGAGGTACTCATAAGTATTTCTGTGACCCAAACACGGACGTGTAACGTAAATCAATGGATTTTTAATAATTATGAAGGTCACTTTTATAAGGGCAAATAAGAAAAAAAAAAAAAAACTGGACCGTGTGTCTGTCTACTGAAATTATAGAAAGAAAATATTTGAGATCCTTGGATCTTTGAGTGGCTCGGAACACTTAAATTACTAATTAAGTTATTATTTCCAACTTCGGTTTGAGAACCTAGATTAAAAGTTAAAAAAAGACATACCCGTCAGGCAGAGATAGATACATTCGGAATAAATCATTGCAGGTTAATTTAATGGCTTTCTCTGGTGTAATGAGCAGGATGTTAACACCAGAGCCGCGGTACATGCCGAAGTAGCCCTCAGCTCTATATGTCTTCCTAAAGCAATCAATCCTGAAAAATAAAAATAATATGTTATAGTAAGAAGTAAAATAAAAATAAAATATATGTTATGGCTATCGGCAATACAGGTGTAATTTTTTTAGCAAGCGACTTAAAAAAAATATATTTTAATGGAGCTTTTAATGCTATTGAAAAAAAAAATGTTTCCTTTGAGTAAAAATTGGTTCATTGTCGATATTTCCCTTGTACAATCCCAGATATCACCACCGAATTTCAGATTTTTAAGTCCATTGCGCTTTGTGGTGCCTAAAATATTGTACAGTACAACTATGTTCTTAATGCCGTCTCAGTCGTCGGATTTCTATCAGTTGCCCTTTGCACGTGGAAAAGAAAGGGCGCTCTCAATCGACTTGGAAATATATAGAGTTGTTAATACTCTTTTAACTTAATGTAATTTATTTAAAACATTGTAGAAAAGCTGCTAAAGTCGCAAGCACGACAGAAAGGAAAATAGTTTTATAGCTCTAGCTCAAAGCTGGTCTTTGACAGTTCAGAAGGTTGCTGTTTAAGGTTTGACAGCGAATAATGGAGCGCAGCATTCTTGGAGTCAGGTTAATGGACCGTGTTAGGAAGGAACACAGTGCTGCGCTCCAAAACAAAAATTTCCAACGTCACCCAAAAAGCAGCCAAGCTTAAGGGCATAAACTGCGTTACGCGTGTGCACGCACGTGAGCACGTCGCGGGCCACGCTTCTAGTGCACGCACGTGAGCACGTCGCGGGCCACGCTTCTGGTGCACGCACGTGAGCACGTTCGCGTGCTTATGCGCGGGCATCGGCGCGTCAGTTTTCTCAGTACAATTTTGACGTTGGAGGAGTACAGTCGAGTAATTATGGATAAATTAATGTTGTATTATTTATCAAGACGACGGCGACGACGAATTGCCAAAAAAAGACGCCAGCCAGTAAGCCCGTACGTTGAATCTAGGTTACTGTGCGGGGAATTCGTGGTGAAGTTTGGTATATTAAGAGAAAATGAAAGGTTTTTTTTCAAATATTTTAAAGTTTCATTACAAGTCTATGATGAATTATATTCAAAACTGGAGCCCTATTTGAAGACTAACAATCTACGATTGAAATCTACGTCAATCGTATCACCAATGGAACGATTTGCAATGACATTGCGGTAAGTAAAGACATTTCGATATTAATAATCATCTTTATTCATGTAAAAAAAACAGTCATTATTTAACAAAAGTTTAGAACACTCATATTTTTTTGCCAATTTATGTAAGTCACACTACTGTTTAGCCACATCAAGCCAGAAAGAAGAAGAAGTTCTTATTGTTTCGGCAGTGACACCTGGGGGCCTACCACCAGCTCATAAGCAGTATTATTTTAATATTACTTCAGTGGGAGAAAGAGATGGAGCTATACGTACTGTAGAGCTTCATCTCTTTCTCCCATGGAAGTAATATTAAAATAATACTGATTATGAGCTGGTGGTAGGCCCCCTGAATATGGCTTAAAATGTTTTTCTTGATGTGGTGCACTCTGTTCTTAGGGCCGAAACACATAACCGCACACTTATTAATCATCATATTAATCACAGTTTCTTACATTTATTAATTATATTTTGTTATTTCTAAATTACACAGTTTTATCGTTTTCGTTTTTTTTATCTATACCTACTTATTTACTTATTTTTTTATATAATCACAACAGTCATCACAGTAGACACTGTGATGACTGTTGTGATTATATAAAAAAATGCATAAACGTTACGTTACAATTAGTTTTTGATTATTCATTTGAAATACACTAATAAAATCACAGGTTCAAGTTTAAAATAAAAAAACACAATAACAGTTAAAACAGTACAATAAGTCTAAATGTCTTAATTATAATAATATACCTACCTTACAAAGTATTAATTATAATGACGCATATTGATTGCAAGTTTTTACATACGAATATTTCCCTTATTAATTATTCCCTTCTATTACTAGATCGGGTACTAATATTATTTTAAATTCTTATTTATCATCACAATCATAATCACAGTTTACTACATAAAAGATTAAATTTAAGAAGAGGATATATGAAGGAGCAATGTTATGAGTAGGTTCAAAAAAAAGGTCCATTAGGTAAAAAAAGGGGTCTATTGATACACTTTTTTATTTGACCCTAAATAGGGTTTAAGATAAAAGTGTCCTAATCGACCCCGTTTCTTTCCTTATGAACATTACACTCAAGGCTTGTAAACTTTTGGCGAATGCCCTTGTATATCATAATAATTGCACATGAGACCAGAAAAATATAAATATAAAATTGCGCTTTTTACTAACTTAAATAGTTCTTCATGTTCTTCTCTTTCTTTTGTTCTTAATAATTAAACAGTCTTAATCAAATCTTCAGTCTTTCTTGTTACCTATTTATTCATTGTTCGTGTCTGATCTTATATTTAAGGATTCTAAATCATTCGTTACCGTATTTTGCGTTAATGAAAGGTCATCAATGGTAATAATAATTTCTTTTTCTATATCAATTAAAGCTTGTAATACTTTTGTACGAAATAATAATTTTTTAAAGCAACTCAATTTTTTCACAGTTGGTAATAATGACTTAAAAAAATTCAAGTCTTCGTCCATATTATCTGCAGTGTTATTCTTCACGCAATTTAACAACTCTAATTCGAAATCAGTTGGCGATTCGCACTTACGTTTCTTGGAAGATCGTGTTTCTTTGGTAACGCTGGAGCTGGTGCTAGGTACATTAATCAAATCTTCTTCAATAATCGTATTATTTTGTGAAGTTCTCGGTGACGCGTTTTGCTCTACTGACTGATTAAAATCGTCTGCCGATTCTTCTCCTTGAGTATTCGAGTTTGAATCTAAAAATGACAGCATGTCATAGTAAATGTATGTTTTATTTGCCCTGGAACCGGAACCTGATTTAAGTTTTTTTTTAGTAGACCTCACTCTTATATAAGTGTCTCTTGCAGTTTTCCATCTTTGCTGCAGCTTTTTCACTGAAACAATAACACAGGTATTTTATTTTATTACAGATATTTAGTTAGTGGACATACCTTCGTCGATATTCATCTGGCGTATCAGACAGGACTAACCACGGTCAGAAAAATAGTAACAGAAGTTTGTCAAATTATAATTGAAAGGTTAAAGGAAGAATGTATACCAAAATTTTCCCGTGCGCTATGGGTAGAGACTGAAAAAGGTTTTTTAACGCAAGCCCAGTTTCCTAACTGCATAGGTGCAATAGACGGAAAACATACACGCATTATAAGACCTCCACATAGTGGTTCCCTCTATTACAACTATAAGCATTACTATTCTATTGTACTGCTTGCAATGTGTAACGCCAACTATGAGTTTACCTATATAAATGTGGGAGTGCAGGGTAAAGAATCTGACTCCGCAATTTTCACACAAAGCCGATTGTACGAACAAATCAACAATGACTTAATAGATATTCCTCCTGCCAAAGCATTGCCCGTAATACACAATGATAAACCAACCAACCAACACTGCTGCAACCGCAGCTTTGCCCTATATTATTGTAGGAGATGAAGCATTCGGGTTATCTAGCCATGTCATGCGGCCATATGCTCGAGCTCTCGATTTAAACTACAAAAAAAAAAAAATCAATTATAGGTTAACGAGGGCGCGACGTTATATTGAGTGTACATTTGGTATCATGGCTAATAAATTTCGCATACTCCATCGTCCATTGAACGTTGGAAAAGACAAAGCAATTTGTTTTCTTAAAACAATTTGTATTTTGCATAATTTTATAAGATCAAGAAGTCAAATTAATGACTTTCATGATATTGTCATTATACCAGACCATATACGTTCAGTTCGGGGGTTAATTGGAAATACCCACAGAGATTCGTATACATTACGCGATAACTTCGCAGATTATTTCGTTGCAGACGGACAGCTGTCATGGCAAGATCGCAGTATTTATTGAAGATAGTTGGCTTTTTTATAATTTATGTACATTCAATAATTGATTTTTCACGGTTTGTTACCACACATTTTTTATTAACATAGCAGGCATATTTTAATAATATACCTAATGATTTTATTTGTTAAATTCATCGGATGTAACCAAATAACTTAGATTGTTGTAAACTAAAGTTGAGAGATGTCAAAGAAAAACCTACAAAACTACAAAACGCACGCTTATTTTACAAAGTTACTAGCCCAATTCTAAAACCAATATAATAAATATTTTAGTTGATAATTGTTTTATTTATTTACCTACCGATCCACTGTTTCTGCCCTAAAATGATTTTGAACCCTAAATACACCGATAGTGTGAAGTAGTGTGAAGCTCGCAGTCGTGAACATAGGTACTGGTTGTCTCGTGACGCGCAAAATGGCGGCGACCGCGTGGCCGAAAGAAAGAACTTTGGAATTTATCGAGCAATATAAAACCATACCAATATTATGGGACATTGTTCACACGAATTTCACAATGTTCAGAAATACGCAGTATCTCTGCACTAGTTTTGAATATAAGCATGATTTTATATTTACATAGGTAAATTATTGTAAATATTCCGAGTTTTAATTTTATAGTTGGATTAATTGTTGAAAACATTTAATTGACACAAATACAATTGAAATAACTAATTATATATAACTAATTGCATAGATTATTAAAAATAAAAATTTGGCGCAAAGAATAGTTTACCTAACCTACGTTATTATAAAATAAATAAAGAGTGTAGGTACTTACCTTGTATGTTTTTTTCTGCTGCACTCCAGTCATCAAAATTTTGAAACAGTACTGTACAAATGTCTAGCCATGCTTTTGATTTAGCGTCCCGGTCTTTAAATATTTCGCTAGATTGGTCCCATATGGCAGGACGACACTGAACTTCAACAATTACCCTTTCTGTATCAAAATTTGTAATTTTTTGTTATGGGCCGGGCACGCGCGTGCGGTCGGTTCGAGATAGCGCTGTCAACTGAACAAGCACGCGCGTGCACCCGCTAGCGGGCTTCGCGCGTGGACCCGTCCAACGTGATGCGTGATCACGTCGCGTGCATGCGTGCCCCGTTGCACGGAAGTATCACGCGACGGGCGCCCGACGGGCTCACGAGCGTGTGCACGCGCATGGGCACGCGCGGGTCGGTTTTGTGTGGACACGCGAGAGGCACGCTTAACGCAGTTTATGCCCTTAGTGGGACTGGGCCGAACACGTTTGCTGCATCTCGAATGTGTCATGGGCCAAACCTACCACAATACGATCTTAGAAAACGTCAGGCGACATCGATGCAGATCCAGGAGATGAAGGGACGACCGTGACGCCTACAGACAAGATTGGTTCACACTAGTTCAAGATAGAGAGTGGAAAGGAGAAAGGGAGGCCTTTGCCCAGCAGTAGGGAAACATAGGCTAAAAACAATAATATCCAAACCGCCGTATCTATACGCTGACGTCGTGGTGGGGCTTAGGCGCTCCTGAACTCTAGTTCTGTACCGGTAGTTTACTTTGGTGAAACAGGTCTAGGGTGAGGAGCCAGACTAAGTGAGATACATCCCACCAAAAACGAACTCTTGGTTAAAATGTATGGCTTGGCATTAAAGACCAGATGACTTAATTTCTGATAGAAGATCTGATAACATTTTAATAGTGAAAGCCTTATGTGAGTTTTGACAACCTACTTTACATGAAATGTTTTTGGTGAGATTTAATTTCTTTTTGTATGTACCTATTATCAGTAAGAACACAGTTTTGGAGGTCCCAGCTGTTATTTGTATATCTTTAACAGTTGTAACGAACGGGTCGTCAGAAGCCCAAAAGGGCAGATCATGAAGACCATCAGGCATCAGAAATACAGACTTGCACCTTGGGTTGGACGGTGAAGCTTACAAAGGTTAATGCCCATAAATGTATGGGTGAAAGTTACTGATTTTTATTTTTTTTGTTCAAATCCTAGACTGCATACCAAGCTCTACGGTGGACGCCATCATGCGCGTGCGGGCCCTCACGACGGGGGATGCTGTGGCCCGGGGTGGGGTCGTCTTGGCGGTGTCTCTAGACATCGCCAATGCCTTCAACACCCTGCCCTGGAGTTGCATCAAGGAGGCACTCCGGTATCACCGGATGCCGACCTACCTCTGTCGTGTGGTCGAGGCTTATTTGACGGACAGGGACGTCATCTACCCCGGTCACCAAGGAGAGTGGAACCGGCGAGAGATGTCGTGCGGTGTCCCACAGGGATCGGTCCTGGGGCCGCATCTGTGGGACATCGGATACGACTGGGTGCTGCGCGCCGACCTCCCTAGCGGCGTCAGCGTCGTCTGCTACGCTGACGACACGTTGGTCCTGGCACAGGGGGGGTCGTACCAGGCGGCGGCCGAACTAGCGACACGCGGGGTTGCGACAATCGTCGACAGGATCCGGCAGCTGGGACTCGAGGTGGCCCTGCACAAGTCCGAGGCCATGGGTTTTCATGGACCTCGGAACGCGCCACCGTCGGGTTCCCAGGTAATAGCGGGAGGGGTTCACATCGGCGTCGAGTCGACGATGAAGTATCTGGGACTTGTCCTCGACAGCCGGTGGAACTTCGTCGAACACTTCCGACGCTCCCAGACTGGAGCGGGCCGGGGCTGCGTTGAAGCGGCTCCTGCCCAATCTAGGGGATCCAAACGCCTCCTGCCGGAGGCTCTACGCGGGGGTCGTGCGGTCCATGGCCCTTTACGGGGCGCCGGTGTGGGCGCGTTCAATAAGGCTGCGGCCAGCCCGCCGTTTGAACGCGTCCCAGAGGGTCATGGCCATCCGGCTGGCCCGAGGATACCGCACGGTCTCCTGCGAGGCGGCGAGCCTCCTTGCCGGATTACCGCCATGGGATCTGGAGGCAAAGGTCCTCGCGCACGTTTGGGAGTGGCGCGAGGAGGCGAGGCGCCGGGGCTTAGCTCCGCTGCCGCGAGAAATCGCGGCTCAGCGGACAGAGCTCCGGCGGGATCTCATGGCGTCATGGAGAGTGCGATTGTCGCAACCCAGCGCTGGGCACGCCACAATTGCGGCGATAAGACCTCTCTTTGAGGAGTGGCTTGAGAGGCGCCACGGCGTCCTCACCTTCCGCCTGACGCAGGTCCTCACCGGACACGGCTGTTTCGGGAGGTTCCTGCACAGGATAAGGCGGGAGGAAACGCCCGGGTGTCACCATTGTGTGGATCGCCCGGAGGACACGGTGGAGCATACGGTGGAGGTCTGCCCAGCTTGGGCGGAGCATCGCCGTGTCCTCGTGGAGGCGATCGGCGGCGGTGATCTCTCGCGTCCGGCCCTGGTTCAGGCCATGGTACGGAGCGAGAGGAAATGGGAGGCCGTCACCTCCTTCTGCGAAGCGGTAATGCTCGCGAAGGAGGAGGCGGAACGCGTGAGGGAGAGGCAAATTTCGCGCCCTCACGCTCCTAACCTGCTTTTTAGCACTTTGAGAAGTACCCTAGAGGTTTTATTTTATATACAGACCTGCGCCTTCTATTACCCAGGATGAAAATTACGGATTTCTTAAAAAAAAAAAAACGGTTGTTTGTGTGTAACATCCTCCCCCCTATTATTAAGTGTGCAAGTCACTACCACTTTTTTTAGCTCTCGCTCTATGCCAACGTATACGCAAATAAATGTGACAAACGGCGGCGGCGGACGCGCGTCTGAGTAAAACCGTTTTATTCACGTAAGCGCGAGTTTCAAAATTCTATTCTCTGTAATAACCGGTAACCAAAATTATTTAGGTTTAGTAGAAAACGTTTTTGTAATTTACCGGTTAATCGATGAACGGTATAATAACGGTTTTAAAAACAATATGAACCGGTATTTCAAAACCAGTTTCAAGCCGTGATACTTACATGTTTTTATATTGTTTCTTGCCATCTGGGCCAATGGTTTGGTTCTGAAGTCGCGTTTTCACTAAATCCAACGGAAACACAATGGAGACACCAACAATACCAGCAATACCGCCATTGATAATCTTTGGTATTAAACTGAAATAAAATACAAAATTATAATTAGCGATTGAAACAATTCGGTGTATTATTATTTGGGTGGCTAGCGTGCCGTGTGGCCGTGTAATCAAGTACGCTCATAATCTAGCTAGGCTAGCAATATTTAAACGTATGAGGAACAAGGTGGAAAGTTTCTCATCCATCCATTGAAAAGGGAGGAACACCCGAGTGTTGTCTGGTGCGGTGGTTGTTGTCACAGGGTGTAAAAAAAAACCATAACAAAGCCGACATCTACGCATTTTAAGCATCAAACAACATTGAACAAGAATAGTTGTCAAGAAACAACTTTTATATTTAGTGTTACAAATCGCTGTTGACGATATGTAACGCACGCAAAACTTTGTGCTTAATGGATGCATCCAACGGTACATGGGTCGTGAGTTTGGGGATATTTTTAAAGAAATAATAAAAAAAATACACAAAGGATAAAAAGGTTCGTGTGAGTAGGATCATCAGGTCGGCTTCAGCTTCGCGCGACTCGGGACAGGCAGTAGAGGAGCAGGAACGAGGAACAGGATCAACAGGCAGTAGTGGAACAGGGCTGTGGCGTCTTATGCCGAGCAGGTATGAGAGATTTGTGTCGTCATCAATCCTGTCCAGAGGAGGAAACGTTTTAATTAAAAAAGTCTCTTAATAGCGGGTGCCTTATACAGCCTCACGCTAGCAGAAGGGCCGCGATGGCGTCGTACGCCACGCCGTGCCTTGACATCTCGTCGTCTCACGCCACGCCGATAGAGAGGAGGGTAGCGGAGACATTTTGCAGCGCCTCACGCACAGCAAGAGGAGTGTCCTGCCCACTTACGGCGCGCGGGACGAGTGCCCCAGCGTCGGATACTTCTCTGCTCAGAAGAGGTCGGCTGCGACGTCTTAAACCACGCGGCTAGAGTTCCTCTGACGTTAGAGGCCTCCCGCAAACGAAGACGAGAGGAACGGAGGCAGCGGATAATAAGACACAGTTTACACAGACACTTACGTTTATTTAGATAAACCATTGTATTTTGAGATTCAGATTACAAAATGATATGAACACAGAACTTAAAACTACATTAAAACTGGGTTAAAACTGAACTAATACAGGCTTAAAATTTAATTAAAACGGAAACTTTTCTATGATGTAGGATAACTGTGACGTCAGATGACATGCGTAATTCGTAAGTATGCCATATCATAAAGGTGTCGCCACAAATCTTTGATTTTATTAGATGCGATTGTAACACGGTAAGTGTGCTACACTTACGGTGTAACTATCGCACAACAGCACCGACTACATCAACCTATCAGCGAAATTGATACCTCAAAATGTATATAATTTCACCGTCGTCGCCGGTCGTATTTTGCAGACCTTCGCATTTGGCCGACCGACGTAATTAGAAATAACGTAGCCGCAACGTATTTCGATACAAAACAAAATTGCTATATTTAGGAGAAGGGCAAACAGCCTACTCCTAAATAGAACATAATTATTATTTTTAGTCGACATCTCATCCTGCCAGAAATATTTGTTTTCCATTCGGAACAAAAAAAGAATTGAAAACTTCCTGCTTTTTTAGAAGTCGTTAAAAAGATGAAGGCATTCGTATTTTTAGAATGTTCAGATCTTAAAAGATAAATAGAACTGCCGAGTTTATCTAGAGATCATTTGAAATCTGATTATTTATCTGATATGGCTTCCAAAATAATGCGAATTTGGATTCACAAAGTGTAAGTGGTAGGTACCTACATTGCACTTCTTTTACCGAGCAGATTATTTTAATTTAACTGTTTTATCTATACTCAATTATTATAAATCCGAAATGACCTCTGTGTGACTGTCCTTTGCACACCTTAACGGCTGAACGGATTTCAATCATTTTCTGCATATATGTAGACATGACCTGCACCCTAATAATTGCGTAACACACTTTTAATCACAACCTGAATGATTTTAAAGGATGTTGCAAATTGTTTCAGGTGTTCAAAAAATTTGTCTGCTCAACAACGTAAATAACGTAATGAATGTTGTTGAACTGCCAAAATGAAAGCCATTGCTACTGTAAGCCGACGTTCGCACGGACGCAATAAAATCGCGCGCTTGATTTTCAGCGCTCTGCTTAGCGCTGAGAGTTGAAAATCCAACAGTGTGTTTATTCAACACGCTGGGACGAGAGTGCGTCTCAGCACGTTGGATTCTCAACGCTCGGCTTAACACCGAGAGTTGAAAATACAGTGCATGCTAAGATCCCGCCGCCATTTTGTTACGTCCGTGAAATGAAATGAAATTGTTTATTCTGTAAATAGGATATCGGAATCACTTTTACACGTCATATTAAAAAAAAAAAAATAAGCTAGTTGAGTTCGGCGTTTCCTATCCGACTACACTGAGAAGAAAGGCCGAAACAAACTCAGAGGTCACAGTCTCTTTTAAAGTCCAGACATAATCTTGGTCAGGCCATATGAGGACCATGTAGATTAGTGTCTGAAATGGTCTTTTGAGGAAAGAACCACACAGATTTGAGTGGACCTGTCCAGTCAGTGCAAGCATTTGTCAGTAATCGTGGAGCTCAACTCAGAACTTAAGGAGCTCAACTCGACGAACAATACCAAAGAAAGGACATTTGGGTAGGCCGAATAAACTACTCAAACTGCCAGACCATCATTAAAACTAACTGAAAAATGAAAATAATAATAATATCCACATAGTCCTCACATTCACAATAATTAATTAAAATAATACAATACTTTACAAAGTAATCATGTCATTTTGAATATAATTTTCAACAATGTCAATGTGTATATAAAACTGGTATATTTTGATGATTTTACAAAATAATTAAAATCTTAAGTTTTATCACAAGGCTTAGCAGAGCGAGCAGCTCAATCCCATGCTTTTTTATCTTCTAAATAGTCTGAAATTTGTTTGGTTTTAATACAGATTTTAAATTTATTAATGGGTAAGTTTCGAATGTCAATGGGAAGTTTGTTGTAAAAGCGTATACATTGACCCATGAACGAGTTGCGTACTTTGTGGAGATGTGTGCGATGTACAGCAAGGTTGTGTTTATTCCTGGTATTTAAACTATGAATATCGGACATTTTCTTAAAATTTGATATATTTTGTGTACATACAATAAGTTTTCAAAAATATATTGTGAGGCTACAGTCAGAATATTTATTTCTTTGAATTTTTCTCTAAGGGAATCTCTTGGACCTAGGTTGTAAATGAAATTGTTCAATGTTCGCACAGGTTCCCCAGAGAAGAATCCCATATGACATAAGGCTATGAAAATAACTAAAATAAACAATTCTGGCTGTATCCACATCAGTTATCTGTCTAATTTTTTTAACAGCATAGGCGGCCGAACTTTGTCTTCCTGACAATTTTTCTATGTGTGGGCCCCATTGTGATTTACTGTCAATAGTGATTCCAAGAAAAACTTTCGACTCAACAGGGTCCAACTCTGTTCCATTAACTTGAACATTGGTAGATAGCTGCCTGACATTTGGCATTGAAAATTTAATGAGTTTACTCTTTTTTTCGTTCAGTAGAAGATTATTTACATTAAACCAATGCACTACTTTAGAGAGTGCATCGGTAACTTGTTCAAAGTTGACTAATTGACGTTTGATTTTAAAAATGAGGGAAGTGTCATCTGCGAATAATACTATCTTGTGATTATCCCTTATGTGATAAGTTAAATCATTTACATACATTAGAAATAAGAAAGGCCCAAGAATTGAACCCTGCGGAACGCCCATGGTGACCGCAGATCCTGCAGATTTCTTGCCATTAACATCGACCCTCTGGATTCTGTTGTTCAGATAAGAAGTCAGAAGGTCAAGCGCCTTGTACCTCATACCATAGTGGTACAGTTTCCTGGTGAGTGTATAATGATGTACGCAATCGAAAGCCTTAGACAAGTCGCAGAAAATGCCAAGAGCATCTTGCGACACCTCCCAGGCCTCGAATATGCTCTTCAGTAATTCCACGCCCGCGTCTGTATTTGAACGACCCTTTGTAAAACCAAACTGTTTCAAATGAAGTAAATTATATGCATTGAAATGTCCTAACATTTGTTTTAAAATTAATTTTTCAAATATTTTGTTCAAAGTAGGTAATATTGAAATAAGGCGAAAATTTGTTTGATCAGTTATGCTGCCAGATTTGAACAGTGGAATCACTTTTCTAAGTTACATCAGATCAGGAAATACACCAGATGCAATACAAGAGTTAAAAACGACTGATAAAAAGGGTGAAATAACATCAATTATTGAGGACACGGTATGTACTGATAATCCCCAAAGGTCAGCAGTTTTTTTTACATCAAGATTTTTAAAAGATTCAATAATGTCTTTAGCAGTAATGACTGTGAATTCAAAAAGTTTTGTCACATTCTGGTACTCATTCTTTAAGTATTGTGTAAGCAGAAGTAGAGGACGACGATGACAGAGTTTTGGTTGTTAAAATAGGAATATTAGTGAAGAAATTTTCAAACTCAGTTGCCACCTCCACGTCTGCCTTAATATCTACATCATTAATTTTTAGATGGAAGTCACGATTCCGTACTGTCGTTGTTCCCGTTTCTGAATTAATAATATTTCAAGTTGTTTTAATTTTATTTCCAGGAGATTTTATTTTTAATGTGTATGGCTTTGGCTGAGGAACAAGCTCTTTTAAAAATTTTTCAATATTTCTTAACAAATTCTTTAAAAGTTTCATCATAGTTATATGTTTTTTCATGATACAATTAAAATAACCTCTGCCTACTTTTGTAAATACCTGGTGTTGCCCAATCACTGAATATAATGCGGTCACAAACAGGCAATGTTTTTGAGGTGAAAACCTTCCTAAACTCAAGTCAAACTCAACTCAACTTCCTAACTCGTGTGAACGTCGGCTAAGTGTGTTACTCAATTACCATGCTGGGATAACTGGGATACTTTTTAACTGGGTAGAATGTTCCCGTGGGATAATTTGAACTTCCACGCGGGCGAATCCACGGGCAAAAGCTCTCATCACTTTTACACGTCATATTAAAAAAAATATTAAAAATAAGCTAGATGAGTTCGGCGTTTCCTATCTGACTACTCTGAGAAGAAAGGCTGAAAGAAACCCAAGAGGTTGCAGTCTCTTTTAAAGTCCAGACATTATCTTGGTCAGGCCACATGACAACCATGTAGATTAGTATCTAAAATGGCCTTTTGAGAAAAGAACCACACAGATTTGAATGGACCAGATCAGAATGGAATGGTTTGATGGATGTAGGTAGGTAGATAGGTGCGCCGTAGATAAGTCCTTAATGCTACTCATGCGAAGCCAGGCCGGGTAAAGCTGTTACCTAATAAATGTTAAATTCGAAAATGTTTTTAAGCAGGTATGAAAATTTGGCGGTAAGAAAGTCATTATTAAAATCTTCTTCAGATGTTCTCTGATACTTATAAAATGAAAAGCCATAAATATATAATATATTACATTTTTGAGTAGTTTCATGTATACAAAGTTACAATATTTCTCTACCTGTACTATTTATTTCATTTATGTAGGATATAAATATAACTGGTTATCTAGGATTTTCTAGGATTGCATGATTTTAATAGTAGAGTGAACATCTACAGTAAATATCATAAGTCTTAAGACCAGTTTAGTCAGAATTGATTTTATTGAAGGTCACTCCATTAGAAGCTGTGTTTTTAAACAGATGCACCACAGCAAAATGAATTCTATATCTAGTTACAATATGCCTTATTCTCAAAAGAACTGCTCTCATTACAATTTAAAGAAAATCAATTTGCATAATGTTAATGTAGTCATTACGGCTGTCCATAACAGAAATTAAAACAATTTGTATGATTTTGATTAGTGTTGTATACTAATACTTTGCAGGATAATAATTGGCAAATTGAATCTTTGTGAAAATCTTACAATTTTTGCAATAGACCAGTTTCTTGGAAAATAAGAAAGATTTTGAGATAATAATGTGAATAAAGTCTCAATTCAGAAACTGGGTGTATGGGTTATACAAGTAATATTACAATAAAATTGTACTTACACCTGAGGCGTTATTGTGGCTTGTTTTGGCGGTTCTGGCTTCTTCGACATTTTCAAATATTTAGAACTGTAAAAAACATATTTTTTACATGAAAAAGTAGGTTTGATAGAAAAAATACTCTCAAAATACACCAATTAAAGGAAAACAAACAGGTGACAGTGGTTTTTTTATGGAAAAGGTTTTCAGATTGTCATCAATCATCAGTAAATTGAACAGTATATTTGTCCCTTTATTTTAAAACATACCAGTACCAGCTGCAGAAAGTAAATGATCGGTCTTCTGATTAAATATGCAAATTTCTACAACTAAAACACACACTATATGTTGTCTAGACATGGAGACTAGAGGCGTCTTGAATAAATACTAAACTTGTACTTAAATGTAAAACATAACTGGCGAAATATGGGTGTGATATAGATACTATCGAAGACATGCATATCTGTACACTGTTAGGACTATTCTTGCTTGCAGCACTTGGCCGCTATAGTAACGCTTACCTACGAAAAAAAGGGTTGTGTGCACGGGATTATGTTTTCAAAGTGGTTAGATACACTGCTGCCTAATCCTTTGGGGAAACAATGCACGATTTTATGTAAATGTAACTTCACTCTTTTACTTGAACAATATGTGCAGTTTTAATAATTTTAATATAAAAAGTAGTACAAGTGTACAATAAATTATATCACCTTAGATTGTATAGTATTTACCCAAGCTTTTAATAAGGCCTAAGCTTCAGTATTATCAGCAAGTATCTAGATATTATTAATTATTGCGTTGGCGTCAAGTATATCACTGAGCGATCTTAAGTGTTTTTCACAATGTGCATTACTATCTCACTAAAAACTGTAGTAGTGTTCGGCAATAAAAAAATCAATAACGTCGTACACACAATTCGATACAGTCTGCAATCTGATAGGTACCACATATATGATGATGTGAACAATGTAACACTCTAAAATTTAGAAATATAATTAAATTACATTCATATTCTGTTTTTATTCAATTTGGATTCTTTCCATCGGCATTTTACGTAATCAGAACAAATAAAATGTTACTTACCTTATATACTTGGTTAGTTTAAAGTAGTAATAGCACTAATTAGTGAATCAAATGATAAACATTAAAATAACATAGTTAACTTTGAAAATAATAAAAAGCCGTGTTTGTCTCAGTCACAGCGCTAATTTGACGTCTGTGAACCAGGCGAAGAACACAGAAGTTCTACACAAGGTGAGATTTGAAGTTTGTTGAAATTAAAATTTTGATTGATCGATCAGTGAATGTTGCCAGTCTCAAACTTTCTTTAACTTGTTTTGTATTGATAATATCAATACATATCTTCTGACGCAGTCGGATAATATGAATTTGATATTACACGACTGCGTCACACAGAAAAAAGGTTCAGGATTTTGGTAAAAAAAAATAGGATTCTGGTGGCGTGAAGAGTCAACCAACCGCTTGACGATGTCTCGCAAAACTAAGTAGCTAACTAACTCCCTCCGACTCCATGGCCCTAGTGTTTCAACCCCAAACGGCTCGAAAATATAAGACCCAATAAAATAGGAGTATTTGTGCTGTTTGAACTTTTTCGCACCTGCAGCAGTCACCCCAGTACAGCCCGCCGTACTAAGAAGATGGGATGGCGCAAGGCTATCGCCACATGTTGCATCCCATAGCAAAGGCCGACTTAACTTCCAAGGCATTATGGTCATCCCGTCTGGTTTCTGCCCATGGTCACGTGCCAAACTATTGGGTTCTAAAACAGCTGTCACCCCGGCGGTGACAAGAGCACCATGGATGATGTAATTGATGCTGGCGTGCCATGCTATCTGGCTTGCACTCCTACTGCAGAATAGGCCATGGTGTCCAAGCCAGTCGATACCTTTACCACATTCACAGTGATGCAGAGCCACGCAAGGAGCGCTCAAACTCAGATAAGTAGCGAGCCGGAAGGTCAAAACCTCACCCAGCATAATGCCTATGTTGGGTAACGGCAGCGCTTGATCCAGAGGTCCGACTCACACTCACCCACAGCCAGAAGGCGGGCACGCTCAACAGTATTAATAAGATTATTCCGTACCAACCTTCAGAGTGGCTCATCTTATTGTCTCTGGGAGGACGGGTTCACGGACCGATTTGTATCTGTATAGAATGAGCATTGCCATACAACGAGCCAATGCAGCCAGCCTTTTGGGCACTTTTCCTGTTAACAGCAATGTAAACAAATTTTTTGATGCCCTATGATTATTTCCTCTTGCTTTTTTTATATACCGTACATTTATTATTTTTAGACTATTGGCTTTTAAATTATGTGTATATTATCATAATTCATTCAAATCTCACTACTAAAAAGTTTTTAGGTTGTTTGTATGTATAGTCTGCCACTTTTGACAAAAATCCCAGTAAATTGAAACGTCACGCTTCAAATATCTTTCTTTCAATAAGAGACAAAAAAAGTGTTTGTCCTCTTCATTAAAAAAATCAAAATATTTTATTTCACATAAACTACATGGGCACTTATGAAAGCTAGGTGTACGGTTCCAAATGGTCATTTCCTATGGAGAAGAACCGGCAAAAAACTGTACGGTTACTCTTTAAAAATAATTGGCTTATACAATATTTTCAAATAACACTTTTAATATGTATGGGCAGACAGTATGGCTCTTTCAACAAGTACTTAACAAAATAGAAAATGATCAAAAAATCTACAATAATTTTGAGGGTTTAAAAGGAAACGTCAAAATATTTAGAAACCGAAAAGATACAATTCTAGATTACCGTGTTTGCGGTAAATTTTGACTTACTGGTAACAGAGATTATTAAAAGTCAAAGTTTTTCAGCTGGTGTGGCTTTTGACATATGTGTGGAATTGCCAACCAAAATTCATCCAGAAAAATGTCTATACCGTAGAGTTTTACAGACTGGAATTTTAGAAAGAACTCGATAACCAAACTCTAAGCATTTATTTCAATACCATTTACAGGCACTTTAGAATGAGGTTAAAAACTGAAAGCTCATCAAAGGTGGCAGCACAATAGTCCGTTTTCAAACCGCCATTGTTGTGTTGATGTCTACTTTTGTGTCGATCACAAATTAAAAATAGATAAATATTTATGTGACTTGGAGTGTAGCACTATTAAAAGATAAGCTAAGGACAGGGAAAGCGTCTGCCACTGGAAAAAACCAGCTTTAGGGGAAAAGTCAATAAATTATGAATATTTTATAATTTATAGGTTATTTTATGTGTGTTGACTTAAAGTTCTTTTTTGGTTGAACACAGGAGGCATGCGACAGGAATAACATGTACCCTAATTGCGTAATACACGATCAATCACAATCTGTTTCGATTTTAAACAGATTGCTAATCCATTGCCACATAAGTTGGAACAAAAAATCTGCTCAACAATGTAAATAACGCAATGAATGTTGTTGAACTCTGACAATGAAACGAATTAGTCACAATCGTTTACGAAAATAAGTTAAGCGCGCAATTGGTGTACTGATTGAAGTTGTTTGTTTTTATGGGAAATTGTCTCCGCTCAGGGCGGAGCGGTAGGGCGTGTCAGACTTTTACTGACTAAAACCCACCCGTGTTCCTTTAGTTGCCTATGTGTTGCCAGAGGCCACAGTAACCCTTTCCGACATTCCCGCGACCCTGGCAGGCATCGGTTCTACCGAACCCCCGTCAGTAGTGCTTACATCTCTTTGAGGCGCGCGTGGAACACAACGCGCCGTCGTCCCGGGCCTGGTCCTTATCGGACGGCGAGCTACCCATTGCTCACCGTCCGCAAGCACGCGCCTACGGTGGCCGGGAATCGGCCTGGGATTCCCGACGCCCAGGGCTTGAGGGCGCGAAATTTGCCTCTCCCTCACGCGTTCCGCCTTCACCTTTGCGAGTCTTACTGCTTCGCAGAAGGAGGTGACGGTTTCCCATGCCCTTTCGCTCTGTACCATGGACTGAACCAGGGCCGATTGAATGAATTAATTGTCATGAATTTTCCATCAAAATCACCAAACAGCGCTTAATCAGCAGTACAAGTTTACGTTAACACGATCGACTACGTATAAAAAATGCCCAGGGGTATCCGTAAATACCCCGTAAATGTTCCGCGATTCTTGAACATTTTTTTCTAATTAGGGGCCGTTCAAGTATTACGTAAGCAGATTTATTACAATTATTTCCCCCCCCTCTCCCTTGTAAGCAAAAGTAAGCAACCTCTTACCCCCCCTCCCATGCTTACGTAAACATTGGGTTATGCATTTTTCTTTTAATGTGAGTATTCTGTTTTTTTATTGATTCATGAACAGCAGTTATAATTCTAGAAATATATTCTTTTCCTTTTCATGCATAGACAATGTGTGGGTTGCCATATCGTACCCCTAAATGAAGACTCCGGAAACTCAAAAAACCTAATTTTTCAGAAATGACGAAAAACTGTTTTTAGACTATCTATGAAAGATAACGAAGATTTAATGAGACATTCATAAAGGTAACGTTTTCTAAAGCTGTTGAATTAGCTTATTTGTATTTTGTCAGTTAAAAACCTGGAAAATAACGAGATTTTTTAGTTACTCTAGTTTTGCAGCGGGAGTAAGCAATTTTTTTGTTTACTAAGTCAAGTTACTTTACTTCATCTGAAATAAAATTGAATTGCATTACTTTTCACCCCAAAAATAAAATAACTTTTTGTCAGGGGTTTTGAGTTATGCTATGAACGGGTGATTGCAACGTGCTAATCTAAGGAACACAAGCTTTAGTTTTTATAGATCTAAAATAGTTGAAATAAATAAAATAGGTAGATACTCAAACAGAAAGTTATTTATTTACTAAATTAATAACAAAGAAAAACTAAATACAAAAATTTGTGTTTTAAAATATTATGTCCTTTTTATAACAGTTATTACTTAGATACTAGACATTTTAATGAAATTGAGATCTTACACGTATAATAATTAATAATTATGCGTTTTTCAATAATCACAGCAATAATACGTTAAAAAAAATCTTATCTCCATAAACAATAATAAATTTGAGTATTCTTATCTCTTTACGCACTATCAGAATAAAAAAAAAAGTACAGCCTCTGAACAAACATTAATAAAAGCCAAAAACTATAAAATCAACAAGTCATTATAAAATTCTCTGGCAGTCTCTATTTTCATCTTAGTTTTACTTACTTATGTAATAGTACCCCACAGTCTTAAAATTGCAAATCACAGTATTTTTATTGGTCTATTATTCTTAATAAGTACTCTCTAATCAAATATTTTTTTTAATGAGACAGATGTCTTTTTTTTTTTTTTTTTTTTTTTATTATGGCTTCGCACGGTTTGTGCATTAGCCAATGTCATGTATTTTTTATTATTATTATTTTTTTTAATCGAAGAGACAAAGTTGGGGAAACAAAATTATTAATTATATTAGAACGGAATTTAGGATAGGACGGATATAGGATCAGTATAAGGAAAAGGATGAATCGAAGGAGTGAATAATGAGCAAATTACAATAACGAATATTTACAACTTAATATTATTTAAGGTAATGAATGAGACTATACATTTATATACCGGAAAGCTATTTGTACAAAGTAAGGAAAGTATTGAAGTAGGAAAATGAGTACCAAGGGACAAGAGATTACTAAGAAAAGAAGAACGGTCGTATAAGGGACAGGAGAAAAAAATATGATTTAAGTCGCCTACGTCTGTGCCACACGAGCAAATGGGGTCGTCGATGATATGAAGTTTGGCAAGATGGGCTGGAGAGCAAACATGACCCAGTCTCATCCGTATAAGAACGGAGGTCTCCATCTTGCCAAACTTTGCCCTGCCAAACCACGGTTTTTCCGGAACGTCGGGCTGAATAGTTGAAAAATAACGGCCCTTTGATTTGCTTCCGATACCCCAGGCTACCTTCCAGGTATCCCGGAGAAAAATCTTTGGTAATGTCACAAGGTCAGTAATAAAATTCTGATATGGAACTAAGTCCCCACACTGCACTGCATCACCGGCAATTGTATCTGCCACTTCATTGCCGTGGATTCCAGCATGGGCCGGGATCCACGCAAATTGTAGTGTATTACCTTCAGAAATGGTTCTGAACGCAAATTCTCTTATTAAATAGATTATAGGACACTGCGATTTGTGTTCGAAAGGGGATTTATTGATGGCTAGAAGAGCACTTTGAGAATCTGTGAAAATAATAGTTTTCTTGAGCTTTAGAACCCGAATATATTCAATAGCTTTTAAAATGCCGAAACATTCCCCCGTAAAGACAGAAGTCTCCGGAGGTAATTTTATTTTTTGTACGATGTTGTATTGAGAATGGTAAGTCCCTATCCCAACACAACCTCTCGGAGAACGCTTGGCAGCATCCGTAAATATGTGATGGTACTCTATGTGTTCAGCCAAAAAATGATTAAAACTTAAATTGCAATCGGGACCTGGTTTACTTACACAGTATTTAATGGTGGGGCTGAATTGTAAACTCTCGTAACTACTGCTAAATAGGGGAAGTTTATTGGAACGGTGAATAGGAGAAGAAAGGGAGAGGAATTTTTTATAGCTTACAACTAAACAAGGATCACGTTTATGGGACCAGTAATCTGAAGATTCAATCTGCAATACTAAAGAGTCCAGTTTAGGAATGAGAGGATGAGTTGAGAACTGAAGAATCCGGAACAAATATTTGTCAGATAGAAATTGTCTTCTAAGGTATAAAGGAGCTTCTCCGCATTCTACTTGGAGTGCATTAATGGGACTAGACTTCATGGCTCCGGAAATTATGCGCAAAGCTTTAGACTGAATGCGATCCAATTTTTTTAAAGCCATAGCACTACAAGGTTCTAGAACGAACAATCCATAATCCAGGGTGCTTCTGATGATTGCATTGTAAATAAGTTTCAAAGAAAATGGATGTGCACCCCACCACACACCAGATAGGCATCTAAGCATGTTTAGGTGATTTTCACATTTGTTAACAATATAATCACTATGAGGAACACTACTTAATTTACAATCTAGTATTATACCTAGATATCTGAAATTATCTTTAACTGGAATACGTATTCCCATATAAAAGATGTTTACTAAGGGAATATTTCTCTTTCGGGTGAACAAAACAGCTGCGCTTTTAGACGTAGATAAATCCAAACCATTCAGATGTAACCATGACTCCAAAGTAGATAAAGCTGAATTGATAGCATAGCTAGCTTGTTCAACAGATTGGCTTGAAGAATACAATACTAAATCATCGGCATATTGAAGAACCTTAACTTGGTTAGCTAAGGAGGAGTCTAAATCAAAAGTGTAAATATTGTATAGGAGGGGGCTGAGCACTGAACCCTGTGGGAGACCTCTCCATACAAGATGAGGTACCTCATGATCTCCTATTATCATAATAACAGAGCGATCATTCAGGATTCTAATAATGAAATTCGACAAATTCAATGGAACTTGTA
This sequence comes from Omphaloscelis lunosa, assembly GCA_916610215.1. Taxonomy (NCBI): domain Eukaryota; kingdom Metazoa; phylum Arthropoda; class Insecta; order Lepidoptera; family Noctuidae; genus Omphaloscelis; species Omphaloscelis lunosa. The sequence goes on along the minus strand of OU744265.1, from coordinate 9,677,407 downwards.
GGGCTTTTAATTTATTTTGTAAAACTGATAATACAACATTATCGTAAGCTGCATTAATATCAAGGAAAACTGCAATGGTCGAATGGTTATTAGAGAAGGATAGCCGAATATCGGATGTTAAAATACTTAAACAGTCAGTTGTACTTTTACCTTTTCTAAAGCCATATTGTGTGTCTGCCAAAAGACCCTTACTTTCAACATACCATTCAAGGCGATTTTTAATTAGGTGCTCCGCTAATTTCATCAGAATTGAAGATAAAACTATGGGACGGTATGAAGAAGCATCAGATGGAGTTTTATTTGGTTTAAGGAATGGCAACACCATTTGACGTTTCCATTCATCAGGGATGTTACCTGTATACATAATCGAATTAATAAGCTCTAAATAGTAACCGAGGACGACATCATTTAAATTAGCAAAAAAGGAATACGGGATGCCATCAATGCCTGGTGCAGAATCCTTAGTTTTATGGATAACACCTTTTAATTCAGTGAGAGTGAATGGGAGATCTAGCGTCGTATGAGTGTCTTGGTTACTAGTTACAAGAGACAGGTTAAGGTTAGTAGCCTCAGGAACCCAAGGCGGAGCTAATTTGTCTAAAAATTCATTGGCTAAAGAATCCGGAATAGGAGAAGGGTCTTTATAAATGGACCTAAATCTACGAATATTGCGCCAGACGATCGTAGGGTGAGTATTCGGTGAAATTGATGTGCAAAAGTTACGCCAAGATTCAAATTTTTTCTTCTTAAAAAGTTTATAAGTTTCGTTAATTATGTTAGTAACGATTTCAAAATTACTATCAGACATATCGAGGTTATTATTGTATTCAGCCTCTTTACGTTTGTAAACCATTTCTGTGCATTCAGGGTCCCACCATGGAGGCGAGGGAATTGTATTAATATTGTTATTTTTTACAGGAAAAACTTCATCTGCTGCTGCAATTAATATGAGCGCTAAAGCTTCCGCACAACTGTTTTCACTGCCATCTGAAATAACAGGCAAGGAGCAAAGCTTGCTGTCAACAATGTTTCTAAATTTGTCCCAGTCATTATTATTTCTATTAGGTAGCTTATATTTTAATGTTGATCTCCTTAATGGTGCATTTCGTTTAGAAAGAGGATAAGAAATAACTATTGGAAAATGATCACTACCATAAGTAGAGGTCAGAGTATGCCAAGTTAGTGAAGAGGCTAAGTTTGGAGAACAGATAGAAAGGTCAATTGCACTTTGGTTCTGATTGGGATCTGAACGACGTGTGACAGCTCCTGTGTTCAAGATGCATAGGTTATGTAAGTCTAATATATCTAGTAATTCATCGCCATAACAATTAGAAGTTGAACAACCCCATGATTGATGATGGCAATTAAAGTCCCCTAATATTAAAAATGGCTTTGGAAGAGATGAAAAGAGATTATTAATCTCTTGAAGAACAGAAGAAGAAGGGTGGGGAATGTAAATAGAAACAAGACAAATATTATGAACTTTAATAGCTACAATTGAAATTGCCTCACTATGAGGAGGTAATGTAATGATAGAAAAAGGTATAGTATTCTTGATAAGTATAGCTACTCCACCATACCCATCAGATCTATCCTCTCTAATGGTTAAATAACCATTAATTTTAAAAATATGATTAGATTTGAGCCAAGTCTCTGCTAAGGCAAAGGCAAATGGCTCATATTTGTTTAAAAGATATATAACATCACTCTTTTTATTTACTAGACTGCGGCAGTTCCACTGGATTATTTTGGATGTGTTGTCCATTACAAATGGATTGAGATACATTGGAAGAAGGGGCAACGTTGGACGGTGAAATGTTGAACTGAACAAGAAGATTGTGTAATGCAGAAAGAAAATCGTTTATGGAAAAATTTGTGTCATTTTTTTCATTATTATGATTATTAGAAAAAGCACAACCATCTGATGGTTGAGGAATATTGAAATCTTTAATAATGGCATTGTGAGCCTCTTTATTGTATCCTTGTACAGATTTGGGAGGGGAGCGTGGTTTGAGAAAGACAGTCTTTTTATAGCTAGTTGAAGCAGGCATTCTATTAGGTGAAGAGATGGATGGGGTATCTGCAAAGTTTTTGGATGGAGAAGATAAAAGTGTATCAGCATACGATTTAGTTACAAGGGGATATACTTTTGCTGCTTCAGCATAGGATACTGAACTTTGTGCCATGTATGTTTTAATTAATTTTTGTCTAGAAAATTCTGGGCAAACCTTGTTAGTAGCATAATGATATCCTGAGCAAAGGCAGCAAGATGCACTTTCTGGTTCTCTGTCACAACTGTCCCCAGTGTGGCTTTGGCTACATTTATAACAACGAGGTTTGGACCTGCACTGAATTTTAGTGTGACCGAAACGACAGCAATTGAAACACTGTACAGTAGGGAAAATATATAAATCTACAGGTAATGCATTATAGCACATAAAAATTCTTTTCGGTAGCACCTGACCATCAAATGTAACAACTATCGATTGGGATGGTTTCCAAATGGTAGAATCATCAACAATGGCTTTAAAATTAAGGCGTCTTACTTTTAAAATTGGACCACAACCAATTGGTACTGTTATATTATCAATAACATCCTCCGGAGACCAATCTGCAGGGACACCACGTACTAAACCCATTCTAGTAACATTAAAAGTGGGTATAAAAGCTTTATAATTATAAGATTCTAGACTATTATGATTAATAAAAGAATTTGCGTCCAGGAAATTCGAAAAGGAAAGAGAAATTTTATTGCGCCCAATTTTTTTGACACTACCGTTAATTATGTTTTGGAAGGCGTTGTGTTTAAGGAACTTGCCAAATGTGATTGGGTGCAGTGTCGTTCCATCATCTGGTGAAATTATGTTTTTTTGTACATGAATGACAAAAGGCGCGCTGTCTGTTTTATCATAAGTTTTACGACCTATCTGAGTAGGAGCAACTGAGGACGTAGCAGGAATATCGGGCACATTGATAGTAGGATCGTTAGTCGTTGTAGTAGTTGAGCAGTTAGGTTCTGATGCAGTAATTTCAGGTGTAAAATCCGTACAGCTACAACCCGAAGATACGGTACCGTGGCTTTTACGGGTACGGCGACGCTTATTGCAGTGCTTACAAATATGTGTACGGCTTCTTTTTAAGTTACGAGCCGAAGACGACCCATCGGTATCCATGCCCGATTCGTTTGATATAGTAACGTAATTGCCTGCCGGGGGAACAGAGTCCCCCGGGTCAGGCGGGTCCTTCATTTTCCCGCGCTAATATAAAATAAAATAAAAAACTTACCACTACCGAAGAATCTATACAAACTAAAGTTGAATTACAAGAAAAAGAAAATAGAACACTAAAAACTACGGCTACTGATCTTATATTACAACGTTTTTCAATTTTTCAATTATAGCTTTAAAAGGACACGACCGCCAAGTTTGAGGTTTCCCGCGCTTTCCAGAGACAGATGTCTTAAACTAGCCTACCTACTTTAAAAATTCTAATGGTAACGTCATTACAAAACATTTTTGTAATAACTATCATAGTAAGGCTTTGGAATCACATCTTTGTCTAAAAGTTCTTTAATATCTTTCTATTTTGCTTCAGACAAACTTATTTTTTCTGTGTATGCTCTACTTAAACTCAAATTTATTGTATTACCAGGTGTTGATTCTACTGTGCGTCTAGTCTTTCTCTTGTTCACCCAGCATTTTTTTTGTTTAGTGTCTGCATAGGACGTTTTATAGAAAAAGGCCATTGGACTTTCTTTTTCTACTTTGAGGACTTTTATATCATGCCACTTAATTTGGTTGTTACTTTCATCGATATTGAAATTTGTGCCCCAAGCTTCTTGCAACACTTTTAAGTTAAAAAAGCGGTCATGTGCCATTTCATGCACTTTGTATGCTGGTCCAGATTTTTTGGCAGACCTGATCAATGTTGTATATTGCTGTGGTGTGTAAATAGGGCCTGATTTTATGTGCCTTTTCACCTGCTTCTCTATAACACTGTGAACATTGTCCCCTTCGTTTTGCGAATAGCCTCTAATTAAAAACTTATTAGTGATAGACTTCACTCTCATATTGAATACAGCATAGGCATAAGCAGATAACAAGTACTTGTTTTTTTGTTGCCCGCAACAGTTGTCTGAGTAAAATATTAGATCTATGTCTCCAGTGGGATGATTATTGAGCAGCATTTCGATGAAAGCTAAACCCCGCTTCCGATTTCTAGGGACCCACGCTTTCCTTCAGTTTCATCCCAGAAAAAACAGTCCAGATTCTTTGCATACAAATCACTAATAGTAAAATTAAAACAATTTATTCTAGACTTGTAAAAGAACAGAGACACTTGCCCTTTAGGAATTGGCATTACTGCCTGGAGATCATAAACGACTACTATAGTATCTGATTCTTTCTTGTCCCTTTCTTTCTCACTTCGCGCAAGGTCTTTCTCAAATAGATGCTGTTCGTAGGCTTGCTGCAATGTCATTTTTTTTTCATCATCCGCATTTTTGTAGCTCTCACAAAAATCGCACAAGTCTTTTTTTGGGCTAAAAAAGCCAAAGCTGAATTGATAGTTGAATATGCGTTGAAATGTTGATTCGGAAGCAAATGGCAAGTTATTAACTTGGCGTAAGCTTTTATAGTCCCGGTAAATATCTGCTAACGATCTTTTGCTTTGAATGTATTCTCGAGTAGTCTGAGCTCGAAGATAGTGCGATTCAACCGGTGGAATTGAGTTGATAAATTGAACAACGCTTTCTTTAACTACAGGATCTATCGTAGGATGATTTATATGTTTTCCTCTGTACTCTCCCTCTATAACAGCTTCCGTCTTTTTGGTTAACGCTGTTTTAATTACTGATCATCTAAATCAAGCGTGGCCTTAAAAAAGGTCTTTCAAACACGAATGCGCGAGTTATTTTCTTTAAAATAGAAGGCCGTATTTAGAGCCCGGAAGTTTTCCGTGCTTGAGTATCGGTACTTGGGCTTTATTTCATGGGTATGTCGTACAATATACTCTCTCTGTCGCTGAAGATCACCGAGTTTCCAAAATTCTTCAAACCATGTTTGACGAGTTGTTAAGGTGAACTTGGTACTACATTTCAAACGACACTTCTCTCCGCAAGGTGGTCGAACTGGCGAGCAGGGATTTCTTTTTATAGTTTACCCCTCGACTTGTAAGACTTGCCTGAATTTTTGAGGGTTTTGGCTAAATTAACCTTCCATGTCTCCGGTTGCCTTAGTTTCTTTTTACACTGTTTTGGTTCATCTTGCGTTAGAGTCTCATCACTTGGATTGATATTTTGACCCAGATTGTAATCCTCGTAGTTATTGTCGGCATTGTTATTTTCGTTGCGTTGAATCTCGCAATTAGGGCCAGTATCGTCATGTTCATTCGTTGAGTTACTACTGCTGCTGCTAGAGCTACTGCTGGAGCTACTACTGGAGCCTGATGAACTCGAACTGCTAGACGAAGATGAAAGGGAGCGAGTTCGTGGCATTTGTGAAATAGGCGATTTAGGAGAGAAAATTATTTTTCTTTTGGGAATAGGGTTTTCATAGTGCAGATCTACATCGGAATCGTCGAAATCGCTTTCACCGCCGCTATGAACTGGCGAGGCAGCATACTGACGTTTAGTAACTCGTCGTCGTCTGTCAGCGTTTGTAGGCTGCTCATTAAGATTCATCGAAGATTCTAAAATGCTCGGTGAAGTGAGAACTAACCTTCCATCAGCTGGCAACTCAGGCTCGTTTATATTATTGAGCGTTTCTACACCAGGAAATAGAATAGGTATTGAATCATCTGTTGCTGCTGGTTGCTCATCCTCTTTTTCTTCGTTAATCACCATGCGAACCAGGAGTTCTCCTCGCCCTGTCATTATCCTAAAAATTAATAATGTTCAAATTCAATAATGAATCAAGTAAAGTCAACCAACTCAAAAAACCCCTCAAAAGCACGTACTATATTTAGTTACTGTATAACTAGTATATATATATTTATTTGATCCATATTTTTAGGGACGCCCAGTATATCCTCCTAGGGAGTTCCCTCCTGGCGTTTCCACTCACACCACCAATCAACCTAACCAAACTCCAACCATGAATGAAATAGATTATATTATTATAAATATACTTACAATTTTTCCAAACCGATTCCAAGATGTACATGTTATAAGTTGGAGAATGATTAGATCAAAAATAACACTTACACAAATGAAAAAGAATCGTCTGTAGTACAAAAACCCCATCTGCACACAAATAAAATCAAAATGAAGGCGAGTGGATCTTGAGAAACTAGAAGAACATATTACAACCTATAAAAATTGATGAAACTGTACCCTGTACAATAAATTTGAAAAATGTTTACTGGAAAGTATATATCGAAATAAAGAAATAGAGAAACGCAAAATAAACAAAATTCTCAACGAGGAAACACTAAATATAGTTAAGCAAGGTCACAAACTACAAACTCTCAAAACTAAGAGGCGTGAAGAAAAGAAACAACTCAACAGCTCTATCTATAGGATAAAAAACAAAACCATTAAGAAACACTGCAAGAATTACAGATCAAAAATACTAGAGAAACTAGTAACTAGTGGAAGCTGCAAGCGCGCATAAAAGAACTTCGTATACACAAACCCTGAAGCCAAACAGAAAACTACTCCAATGATCAACAGAGAAAACATTCTCAAAATTAATTTTCTACACAAATCTCTATGACCAAAAAGATCATGAATAAGAAACCATCATTTTCATTCTCAAAACGAAATGAACACTGACTGGAACGAAATAGAAATAAAGTCCAAGTCATTTATTTGCTTTAAGTGTGGTAACACAAAAGTGGTAGGAATATTTTTTTGGTTCCCTATCCATTTGCATAAAATTTTAAGACCTAATATAACTTAGCATAATTTTGTTTGGCATAATTATATTTTCGCATAATATAATTACGCATAACAGCTTACGCATAATTTTTTTAAGCATAATTTCTCTAACCATAATCATGATTAAGCATAATATTCTAAAGCATAAATTTATTAAGCATAAAGTTCTAAAGCATAACTTTTTTAAGCATAATATCCTAAAGCACAAGCAAGCATACAGCATGCAAGCAAGCATGCAAGCATGCAGCAAACAAGCAAGCATGCAGCATACAAGCAAGCATGCAGCAAGCAAACAAGCATGCAGCATGCAGCATTCAAGCGAGCATGCAACATGCAACAGGCAGGGTTTCTGTCACGGCTCCGGCGTTGCGGGCCTCCGGCGGCCCCGCGCGTGCTAATCGTCGCAGACGGTTTTCGCTCACCACCGCAGCTTCGGCTTGTTGGCCGGGGCTGCCTCGCCCCTACGCGCCTACGCGATTTTAAATTACACTCTAGGGGTAGGACAAACAAGATTACGTGGAGTCGGTTTTCCAGCAATTCGGTTCTGGCACTAACTTTTGTTGCACAGCATATTAAATTTTTAACCAACAATATTAGACCTACTAACGTTATGCGAATCAAATTTATGCCAAAACAAATTAGTCTTTAAAATGATTATGTCAACATAAAATGTATGCCTAAAAAAATTATGCCGAAGTATTATTATGCCAAAACAAATTGTGCCGAAATCGTTATGCCGAAGTATATTAGGACAAAGAACATTATGCGAAAAGAAGGGATCCCTATTTTTTTGCGATGATGATACATTTCGCCATATTTTAGCATGCAAATATTAATTAATAGTAAGTTGCTTATTTAAATAAGCTATACCTACAGTTGAAAATATTTACTAAACATAAAATTAAGTAAATCAATCCTCAATTTACCTACAAAACACAACTAATATTTAAATCGATAGATAGAAATAGATAGGGAAATAAAGAGACTAAAATCTGACAAGAGTCCTGGTCCAGACGACATCCCAAATGAAGCATTAGAACGGGAGAGAACACTGCTGACACCAATAATATTCAATATACTAATTCAACATTATAAAAAAGAGCAGAGAGTCCATAAACAATGGACCAATTCAAATATTACCTTACTGCATGTATTAGAAAGGTGATGCAAACATGCAAAGGACCTAGTCAATATTATCGACCTATCAGCTTAAGTTACGTTGAAGTATTTAATTTAATATTATTGTTGATTTATTTATATTATTATTCATTGTATCTTAATTTTGAAATCCTATTGTCTTTCTACCTAATTTGTACACCAGCCGTGGTCAAATAATTCGGCGCGTTCAATAAGGGGCGCGTTCAATAAGGCTGCGGCCAGCCCGCCGGTTGAACGCGTCCCAGAGGGTCATGGCCATCCGGCTGGCCCGAGGATACCGCACGGTCTCCTGCGAGGCGGCGAGCCTTCTTGCCGGATTACCGCCATGGGATCTGGAGGCAAAGGTCCTCGCGCACATTTGGGAGTGGCGCGAGGAGGCGAAACGCCGGGGCTTAACTCCGCTGCCGCGAGAAATCGCGGCACAGCGGACAGAGCTCCGGCGGGATTTCATGGCGTCATGGAGAGTGCGATTGTCGCAACCCAGCGCTGGGCACGCCACAATTGCGGCGATAAGACCCCTCTTTGAGGAGAGAGAGAGGCGCCACGGCGTCCTCACCTTCCGCCTGACGCAGGTCCTCACCGGACACGGCTGTTTCGGGAGGTTCCTGCACAGGATAAGGCGGGAGGAAACGCCCGGGTGTCACCATTGTGTGGATCGCCCGGAGGACACGGTGGAGCATACGGTGGAGGTCTGCCCAGCTTGGGCGGAGCATCGCCGTGTCCTCGTGGAGGCGATTGGCGGCGGTGATCCTCGCGTCCGGCCCTGGTTCGGGCCATGGTACGGAGCGAGAAGAAATGGGAGGCCGTCACCTCCTTCTGCGAAGCTGTAATGCTCGCGAAGGAGGAGGCGGAACGCGTGAGGGAGAGGCAAATTTCGCGCCCTCACGCCCCTAACCCTAACCGCCGCAGGAGGAGACGCCCGGGACGTCGGGAATCGCGACGCGATTTCCGGCCACCGTAAGCGCGGGCTTGCGGACGGTGAGCAATGGGTGGCTCACCGTCCGATAAGGACCAGGCCCGGGTCGACGGCGCGTTGTGTTCCACGCGCGCCTCAAAGAGATGTCAGCAGATTTGAAGGGGTCCACTAGGGCCGATGCCTGCCGGGGTTGCGAAGAAAACCGAAAGGGACATCGTGGCCCCCGGCAACAGGGCAACCGAAGGAACACGGGTGGGTTTTAGTCAGTAAGAGTCTGACACGCCCTCCCGCTCCGCCCAGAGCGGGAGAAGTTATTTGATGATTTCCCACCCTCAAAAAAAAAAAAAAAAAGCCGTGGTCAAACATGTTGGGCCAAAAAATACCTTATTACACTTATAATAATAAGTGTTTGCAAATAAATTAATCTGAATCTGCCTAGCCTGTACAAATTATTTTCAAAATGTATCCTAAGCCGGATATCTACGACAATCAACGAAAAGCAGCCAGTAGATAGGTAATAAAAAAAACGTGTACGAGAGGAGCAAAAGTAGATTTAGCCTGGAAACGTTTCGATAAAAATTACAAAGAGGTGTAAAGAAAGACGATCCTCTATCCCCAGACAATGTGAAAAAAGTAATGGACAGTGGTATCCTGTATGGTATCCTTATATTTTTTCTTTTACCACAAAACTGGTAAAAGAATAAATAAGAATAAGTGTGTCAAGCAGCCATGGAAAGATCCTTTCTAGGAATAAGAAAGAAAGATAAAGTACACCACACCAAGATAAGAAAAACAACAAAACTATTGGATTTCCTACTTCACACTATGAAATGAAAGTGGAAATGGGCAGGACTAGCTATAATGGAAGATGACCGGTGGAGTCGTGCCGTAGTATGAGAAGGACCCAAGGGATAAAGAAAGCGAGGAGGATCATAAAAAAGATGGGTCGACGATATCAATGATATAGCGGGTGATAAATGGCAAATAAAAGCGAGAAATAGAAAACAATAGATAAAAATGGAGGAGGCTTTTACTCGACAAACCAAATTCCACCAAATGAAATAAACCAAACCACACCAAACCAAACCATCAAACTGTCTCATTTAAATTGAATTGAACCAAATCGTAAATAAAGTAAGAATAAATTGGAACTCGAAACTTCGATTCTTGCCAATTTACGTGCTATAGGCACGTAAATTGGCAAGAATCGTAGATGCGCAGAATTTAAAGACATGTTCAAAAATAAATTATGGCAATACCTAACCAGCTAAATTATTGACATGCAATAAAATAGACTTTTTGTTGCACTAAGTGTACTTGCGCAAACTTACACTCAATACGCCAAAACCTTGCCAAGTTACGTGCCAACGACTGTAGCAATAATTAATAATAATCTAGTTAAACTTATTATATATCATCACAAAAATATTGCAATAGATTTCAAGAAAAGACATAATTATGTTATTAAAATTAAAAATTTATAAATACAGGGTGACAGGGACATCGAAGCGAAAACTCTTACCATGGATTCAGTACATGATTCTGAATCTGCTGTTCCATACATTTTGACAGCGTAAGTATTGCACTTTTCTATGAAACAGCAGTTATTTTTTTAATAACCGGCGATAAATTTCATCGCAGGGGCGGGCGTTCAGAATCTTGTACTGAATCCACGTCGATGTCCCTGCCAAAGTTAATATACAGGATATTAACTTTGTTGCATGTTATCAAATATTGTAAAACTGCATGGAAGCATGAAACAAATAAAAGGCTTATTTATTTATATTATTATTTATTCATTATTTACGTAAGCAAATACTAATGAATACAATTCATTTTGCTTCAAACGATGGACATATAACATATTAACGGGCGCGCTTCATCACAATATGAACTAGCTTCTGCTCCATATTAATGGTATGTTAAATAAATATAATATTTAATAGGTATGAGAAGACATAGTCATAGTTCTGTAAAATAATAAATTCTCTGTGTAGTAATTACCCGTTCAAAAGTTGTATGAAAGAATAATTTCCGAGAAATATTGAATTAGTTATTAGTTACTCGTTTTTTGGTAATTGCTCCTCAGAGTATCAACTACAATAATTTTACTGAATTACCTTAAGTTTATATGCCCTAGTTTATCTCATAAGTAGTCTTCTTTATTAAGTATATTTATTTATAAAACAAAGTCGGGTTAGTAACACTATTTATAACTTGGTAGTAGGTAGGTACAGGGTGGCAGGAACATCGACGCGAAAACTGTTACCATGGATTCAGTACATGACTCTGAACCCTCCTGCGTTGAAATTTTTCGTCGGTTATTTTAAAAAAAATCTGCTGTTCCATACATTTTGACCGCGTAGGTATTGCACTTTTTATGAAACAGCAGATTTTTTTAAAATAACCGACAAAAAAAATCACACATTGTGTTACGTGATTCGATTTGAATACCTATTGTAGTATAGATTTTAAATACACTAGTTTAAACATTCCAAATAAAATTATCTTTAGGGTTTCCTTTGACCGTCCAATATAATTTCATTGGTTTTGTGACATTTTTATAAATAGCCTAAATCAAATAGATTAAAGTGATAGCAGACGGCCAAGGGATTGCCATGGTTAAAAATTAAGAATAAAAACATTATGTATGGACATGGCACATAAGTGGCGCCTACGCAGAGCTACAAAGCTACCAATCAAATAAAATTAAATATTCCAACAACCCTAACATTACCATACTAAATGCATAGTTCAGTTATCAATTACTTACATGTTGATTACTCTACAGCTTGCGTTTAAAAGTAATGGAAAACTTTGAAACACAATGCTACCATTTTAAAGGCAATACTTTAAACTTGAAGTTCGTGCCACATGCGGCACGAATTTCAAGTAGTATATGTAGCTTATAAAATGGTAGCATTTTCATTAATTTGCATCAGTTATTTAGTTTTTTAAATCGCTCGGAACAAGTAAAAGTAGGTGATTCCATCCTTTTGCTCGCAAGTGTATATGCATATATAGGGTGTCCCTGGAAGTATGGTCTATGGATCAAATGGAATAGGGGCGTGGGCAAAGTCATTTTCAAACTTTTTAACTGTAAGAATGTCGGTGCAATTTTCTACGGTTCAGAAGTTATGACCAATTATTGTTTTTTTCAATCACTACGCATAGTGCTCAAAGAAAAAATCTTAAAAAAAAATAACAGGGCTATCAATATTTTTTTTTCTTGTGCTAATGCCTAATTTTACATAGCTAGAAAACATGTGTTCACTGAGAAAAAAAAATTACTGCAAAGGCTTCGGTCTGGCAAAAATATTACTAAATTTCGAGCGATTTTCATATGTCCGTGACTACCACCACCACCAACGCCAATCTCTTCCATATTTGGTAAATAATTAGTATTCAATTGGTACTAATTAGTGCTCTAACAAAAAAATTGGTACCTTAGTGGTTTTCCGAGAACCTCGACTTTGAAGGTGGTCACGCTCCCTTTAGCAGGACCACTATGAGCGCCTCAAGGGGGCATGATACAGCTACTCAAGTATACAAATAATTAGTGGGCTTGTACAATATATGATAAATTTCGTAAAAAAAATCAGAACTGAAATATTTGTATTTATCAATAAATCAATGATGATAACATTCGCACGCTCGTTCAGCAAGCAGGACCACGACTTTGAATGTTGATTCCAAGTTTGACGAGCTTGTCGCTTTCCTCAAACCTACATAGAAAATTAGTACCTTGCAAGATAAAATTAGGGCCCAGAATTCAAAATTAGTTCTTCAGTAGTTCATGACATGATACCATGCCATTGGTGGGGTGGCGGTAGTCAGGGCCGTCTTAACCATATTGGGCGCTAGGGATAAAAAAACAAAATTTTTGTTTTCCAATTTTTTTATTAAAGTAAGTAGTATTTACTCCACAATAAAATAAGGTATATTTTCAAATACCAAATTCAATTTTTCTGGCTTTTAAGTTGACAAAATGACTGACAGTCTGTTTTGAAATGTACGTTCGCCTATTAAAAACTCTGTGATTTCTTCCCTAATTTATACAACAATAAGTGCTCCTAAAGAAGTTATAGAGACCAAAAATTCAGGTTCCTAAGTGTTGTATTTTAAGAAAAATGAGCGATTTAATTGCATTTCCAATGCCTAGGGATTGGTTGCCTATCTGAACACAAACAACTGTGATGTGGTTTAGGTTTATATATAAAATAAAAAAAAGGTGAACTTTTTGCTATCTCATGAGTCATGTAATTTGCCCTAGCTAGGAATGTGAAGGGGGAGGGAAACAAAAGAACTAGTTGGAACGGGTCGTAAACAATAACAAAATGGTTAATTAAGCTGAAACAAATGAAAATTTCAAACTTAGAAAATTGTAGAAAAACGACCTTCTTTTTAATAAAATTCTTTAAACAAATAAGAATATGCCAGTGATTCTTACCTACAAAGAATCTCTATGACTTGGGCAATTTTTTCTAGCACGTGGTAAATTTTCGCTAGTGTAACTTTTTACTATGAAAATCACTCGAAAATTGAGTAAAAATTTTGCCAGAACGAAACCTGCAGTAAATGATTTTTCCTATTGAACACATGTTTTCTAGCTGCGTAAAAGTATTACCAAGAAAGGCCGGCTTCTACAATGTGCTGAATTCCTTTTTTTTTATTAATAGCCCTGATAGTTTCTTTTTATGATTTTTCTTTGAGTTCTCTGCGAAATTATTGATAAAAACAAAAATTGGTCATAGCTTTGAACCGTAAAAATTGCACCGACATTCACAGAATTAAAAAGTTTGGAAATGACCTTGCTCACGCCCCTATTCGATTTGATCCATACTTCCAGGGACACTCTGTATATTATTTTACAGAACATGGAAGACAAGTTAATTGGAAAGGTAATCGTAAATTGGTAGAAGAAAAAAAAATAGTAACACAAGACAGTTCTTCAAATTGAATTTGAAATAGTAATATATGAATAATTTAAGCACAGATTAAAAGAATTTTGGCGCGAGACGGTACTTGTTAGAGAGTTGATCGTCATGGAAGAAGGCTGGTATCCTAAACTAAAACACTGTATGATACTTCGGCTGTTTGTCCACCGCACCGTGAACTGGACAACAACGAGAACGAGACGACGCGACGGTGCCGAAGTAGCGACAGTTCATTTAAGTACTATGGCCGCGTGTTCAGCGTACAATGTCAACCGAGCGCCAGGATCCCGGCCCTCGAATTTTCAAGTAAATTGGCGCGACTGTCACACGTCACAATGGCGCGGCGGCGGCGGGCGGCGCTGTCAGCCCGGCTTTAGTTTGTTTACTATAACGATGGTCTAAAAGACAAATTTTATAAATGCAATTTTGGTAATTTTTGAGGAGAGCAGTTCAAAGAAAGTTGAACGTTTAACACGTCATTACACAGAAATGTGAAGTGAGTGTGTTTATTATATTTAACCAGTATTTTAGCGTACTTATGTGTTATTTTTAGAAACTTGGACTTACAACATCTGTCTTCTAGACCATCGATATACTGGCCAGGCGCGGGAGGGGGTCACCATGGCCGCCGGCACGATTATGACGAGTTAAGAGCAAGTGACGCGTCATCTTGGATAGGTTGAACTTTCTTTGTCCATTCTTACAGAATTAGGAGTTACTTTTTCGACTAACGCAGAAAAGCATAAGAAGCATAAGCACGCTTGCGCTTTCGAAGGTACAAAACCAGAATAAGTTGTCGCCGGTTCAATCTAGGCATCTTCCTAGTTTATTTCTAGGAGAACGTGCTAACCAGGCACGATGACAGCGACATCTAACTGAAAGCCACCGAGGTCACGGTGGACAAACGATCGCTGTCATGCTGTCAACAGGACGTCACGTACGGTTCGAATAATCTTGTTTCTTGAAGACGTCCTGTTCACGGTTCGGTGGACAGTGTTCCACTTCCACACACCACTAAGTGCGGATTTCACCAATCGCTAGTTTTCAATAAATAGATAATATCTTTATCTTTATTGCAATCCATAATGTACATACACATTCAGATGGTAGGAATAAATAAATTGAAACAATTATGGACCCTGTCGGGTACAGCAAAATTTTAAATAGTAGAACAGAGGAAGCTTATTACTAAATATTTAAATAATATCCTTCTTTTTTTTGCAGCTTTATTAGTTATTATATTTATTTATGTTATTGCTCATTTATTTATTCTCTAAATATAATATGTACGTCAATCTATTTATTTTTAAAGAAAATAATAAATAGAGTGCCACAAAAAGTTTGCACTATTTAGTAAGCTATCATAAGTGCCATTTTTATGCTACAGTACCTTTGCTACGCGCCTTAAATAACGGTTGACTTACTCATAGGAATAAAACGACAAATTAAAAAGCATCGTCTTCCAATAATCCAAGTCCTTTTATTGTTATATTTTTACAAAACAACAAATTGTTAAACAACCATAATTTATATTATTTATATATAATGAAACAAAAATAAATATAACTTTTAAGCTAAACCATGCTAAACTTTGCTTTATAGGTTTATGCTTGTATTTCGTAATCCTAAAATCGTAATATACTATTTAAATTGACCAATATTTATGTTAGTTCATTGCTGTGTCTCATATTGTCTGGCACTTCCATCACTATAATAATAATAGCCTTTATTCAGAATTCTTGTTACAGGGTTTAGTTACAGTACTTGCTTAACCTAATTTTACTGCACTCTAGTCTGTTTGCCCTTTGGCAAAGGCCTCTCCCAGTTGTCTCCACTTACTCCTATACCTGGCCTATCCTAGTTCACAAACTTCTTACCATTTTCTTGATTTCATCGGCCCACGATGAGCGCTTAGATGGTCTGCCTCGTTTCATTATTTTACTTTTAGGATGCCAATGAACGATTGTTTTGCTCCATTTGTCTATTCCTATAATTATGTGTCCTGTTTATTTCCATTTTGGTTTTCTGACTGCTGTTGTGACATCCTTTAATCTGGTATGTTCCTTTATCGCAGTTGTTCTTATTCTGCCAGATTTATTTTTCCCCAAGATATTCCTCTTTATCGCATTTTGACATATCTGCAATTTCCTTGTGTGGGCTTTGATAAGGGCCCAGGTTTGGCAGCCGTATATGAGGACTGGCAAGATACAGGTGTTAAAAAGTTTGCGTTTGACAGCCATACTCATTTCTGTATTTTTCATTATCTCCTTTAGGCTCCCATATCGTTTCCATGCTTGTCCTATACGTCTATCTTTGGTTATGTCGTTTGGGGAGATTATTTGTCCTAGATAAACATATTCCTTCACATATTCTATTGATTTGTTGTTGATAAAGATAGGTGCTTCTTGTTCCGCGTTAGTCATAAATTTAGTTTTCTCCAGGTTCATGGCTAATCCTACCTTGTGACTTTCTCTTTCTAGTTCATCCAGCATTATCTGTAGATCGTTTTCTGAAGAAGAGAATATTATATATAGAGGAGAGAATATTATTAATTCATCCGCGAATCTCAGGTGCGATAGGTTTTCTCCATTTATCTGTATGCCGTACTTGTCCCAGTTAAGCTACCTAAATATCTCTACTAGAATGGCAGTGGAGAGTTTGGAAGATATTGGACCGCCCTGGCGCACTCCTCTTTCTATTCTCATTTCGTTTCCTTCTTTCACTAATTTGATCCTTGCTGTACTATTCTGATAGACGTTTTTCAATATTCTAAAGTTACTTAGGTGCACTCCTTGGTTTTTAAGTGCTTGCCAGATTCTCTCGGGTTGTAGGGAGTCGGAGGCTTTCGAATAATCAACTAAGCAGCAATAGAAAGTCTCATTGTATTCCTTACTTTTTTGAAAGTTTAACAACATGAATGTGATCCAATGTTGAATAGTCACTCCGAAATCCTGCCTGTTCTCTAGGTTGGTTTTCTTCAAATATAATATTTTTGTAATTCTGTTTAAAATTACTTTAGCGAATACTTTATATATTTTTTAGCTTTAGCCTTTAATTATATGTTGTCTATGTCTCCTTTTTTATGTAGCAGTATAATGGTAGAAGTCGTCCATTGGTCGGGTATTATTTCACTTCGCAAAACTTCATTGAACATGGTGACTTGTAATTTGGGGTATTCCTTCCAGGACGTGAAAGTGTGAAAGTATGCAGTGAATTGCTAGGAGGTTAAAAAGTAGAGGTAGTAACAATTTTCTTTTTATATTTCATTAATTTTCAAATTCGACCTTTGCCAGCATTATCGAATGTTTCATCGGCACCTCTTAATATTTTTGGAATTTGTGTACTTCGTTAGATAGCTGATTAAATGAAGATGTCTTCTCCGTAATTTCTATGCTAATGCCATAGTAAAATTTCAAGATAGCTGGTGTCAAGGTTACTTAAATGATTTTTGAAAATTGTTAGTAAACTTCTTTCTTTAACTTTTACCTGTTTGATGTTTTAGAAAATTTGGTTACATCGAAAAGTTTGTTAAAGTATTAGGTATCCAATGGAATAGCAATGAAGACCATTAATTTTGACAGTTTGGAGAAAAGTGATATTCAGTGACGATTACTGGGAAATTTTCAAAAACTAATGAATGTATTTTCGCCTAGGTTTATGGGATGCTTAATTGTTGCAAATAGGTCACACTTTCACGTCCTGGAAGGAATACGTCAAATTACAAGTCACCCTGTATAGGTGAGTGCGAGTGTAATAAGATCTTTATTATGGATTAGCAGTTCGTTGCTAATCCCGTTGCCTCCTGGAGCCTTATCTTTTTCTGCGATTGGGTAGCCCATTCAACTTCTGCGCGTATAATTTCTGGTACCGTTTCTACTTTTGAGAAGTCTATGTCGTAGGTATTATTCTTATTCGATTACAGGTCTCGAAAAAAGTTTGTGGCTATTGCCGAAATATTATATCTTTTAGTTTCCTTTTTTTTTGCTCTTAATCTTGGGTATACATTCTCTTTTTTCTGTTAGAAGGTTGAGAGTTCTCTTGGTACCTCCTGTTTTCTGAGTGCACTTATCCAATATTTCCAATCTATAGCTTTGCGGTCTTTTCTTAAATGCAACTTAATTTGTTTACTTATTTCGGTTATGTCCATTCTAATGCTTTTGTTTTATTGTCTTTACTTATAAGTTCAACTCTCGTTTTTAATAATGTTTGTGTTTTATCCGAAATCCATTTTATTTTATTTTCTTCTTTTGACCTTTTCGTTTTCTCAATACTTGAGTTCTTGCAGCTTATTGGACTATTACATTTAGCTTTTACATTTAGCTCAATGGTGTTTTCTATAAATCTTTAGGCTTACCTCTATTAAGTTCTTGATAGCAGATGTTAGTGTTTTGGCTTTGCTTTGAAGGGTCTGGTGTTCTTGGTTTTGTTGAGCTTTATTTTTGTTCTAACCATTCGATGGTTGCTATTGAAATTCAAGTTTTTTACAACTCTACAATCTTGGAAAACATTACTCCTGTTAGAATAAAATCAATTTCGTTTTTGTATTGGTTGTTAGGGGAAAACCACGTCCACCTATACTATAACAATAACAACTAAAAAAACACTATTAATTAATATTATTTGTTTGGTAACAAGTGCAGACATTAAGACATGTAGGCGAGTGCAATTAGACCAAAAAATACTCGAAGTTTAAGGTTGTCGAGTTTTCGAATACTAGAGGTGAGGAGAACAATTTTAAAAAAATCTCCTCACCACATTCATTTAAATGTCATGATTGCGTGAAAGCGTTTCATCTAATAGTATTAGTATACTGATAAATTAAGTAAAACAGTACCACTCAGTGAACTACAACCATAATGAAAAGAAAACTACTTAGATTACCTAAACGAAATACAGGATGGTCGAAACAACGACGGCAAAAAAAAGATTCCTCAAATGTCCAGGGGTATCCGAAAATACCCCATGTATGTTCCGTGATTTTGATAGTTTTCGAGTTATATTTTTATTTTTTTTAAATTTTATGGGAACCGCATTAAAAAAAATCGTTCTTTATTTTTAGACGAGTTTTTTCACATTCATTTTTTATATAGAGTCGAAATTTCAACTTTAATTTATTTTTAAATACTACCTGGATTAGTCTAGTGATATTTAGGAAGCGGTCAGTATTAAAAAAAAAATATATTTTATGTAGAAACGACTCTGTATCACTCGAACGTAAATTCCTCCTTTTACATCAAATTGTTTGTTTCTTGAGTTAATTATTATCGGAAGATTTTATGTCCGAGGTCCATAACAATGAAAATTGCAAAAAAAGGCTGTGAAATAGCTATGTAAAAATAAAGATAGACTTTTTTTAGTGGTTCCAAAATATTTTAAAGAAAAAAAAAATATAACTCAAAAACTATCAAGAATCACGGAACATACATGGGTTATTTTCGGATAACCCTGGGCATGGGTAATCAACTATTTTAAAAGACGTCTCTATTTTTACCAACTTGTATGTATAGTGCCTACCTATTTAATAAATTGTAGAACATGTGCTCATATTAAGTAAGTACTGATAAATAACAGACAATCACTGTGTTTGAAAGGATCTATGAATCTGAATGTACCTATTGTTGTAATTTTAGCTATTATAAAATGTATTTTCAACTAACAATAAATAATCAAAGAAAAATGGATTGTACTGTGAAATAACAGTTTTAGAAAATGCTGTAAATTAGTAGGGTATACAAAAAACATTCATAAATAAGAGTTTTAGAAAATGTTGTAAATTAGTAGGTATACAAAAACAAAACGATTCATAAATAAAAGGTTTAGAAAATGCTGTAAATTACTTAATAGGTAGGTATTCAAAAACAAAAACGATTCTATTTGATCGTGTTTCTAATCTTAAAAAAAAAGCATGGTTTGACAGTTCAGATAAAGCTGGTTCGCTTGTATCCAAGTAAGTACTCGCCAATGCCGATGTAGTACACGGTCTGCGCGATGCCGTATAGCGGCGCGATGACGATCATACGGCACACGCCGCCTTTATAGAACGCAAGGGGACCCTCATTCTTCAGTATTTTCCTGTTGGAAACATTGATATATATATGCATAGAAAAATAGTAGGTATAAATAAAACAAAGTCGGTTTCCGTGTCTGTCTGGTTTTTAAGCTTGGCTTCAAAAAATCATATCATAAACGGCATAAAAAATCATATCATAGTTTAGAACTATGATATGATTTTTTATGCCGTTTTTACCAGCATTTTTTGAATTTATTCCAGAAGGTTTATTATAAGATCCTATGTTAACTTATATTAGAAGAGGCTCATCTTAATACTCCGAAATTATTTAATCCGAATTTCGATGTTCCGATTTTCAAAAGTTCGAATTTCAAAATACCCAAGAATTATAATGTCTATTATTAAAAATCACGAAATCGAAATTTATTTACCGAAATTCGTAAATGCGATTTGTTTGTTTTCCGATTTTCATACGTTCAAAAAATCAAATGCTTGATCCATTCGAAAAAAGACATTCCGATTTTCAGTAGATGGTACTTCGAATAAACTGCTAAAATTAGGATTCTGATTCAATTAGTATAATATTCAGTTTCGCATATAAATTCAAAATCTATAAGTAACGTTTAATGTAATTCAAAAACGTCTAGTTTGTTATTACTGTTATTGAATCCTTTGGGTTAGGTTAGATTAGAACAGTAGCCATTAACGCCAGATCCCTTCTATCGTTGGTGAATCATTTGGGATAGGTTAGAACATATTAAACATAATATTATACTTCTGTCAGACGAGCAATTATGTGTTTATTTGTCTTGCTATTTAGTTTTATACGAAAGAAAGAAAGAAAGAAAGAAAGAAAAAAACTTTTATTTGCAGTAAACATGACGCAAAAAAAAGTTTAAAAAATAAAAATGAGAAAAGGTTGAGGGAACCATGCGTCACATCCACGCAAATCGGCTATCGCTCAGCATTATGCTACGACCCTATTCAAGACAGCCCCAGCGCTGGTTTTCAGCGACAGCCGGCGCCGACGTAATGACGTCGACCGGTGCAGCAAACAAATATTTAAACGCCGTACCAGTATAGCGTACCTACTTAAAGAAAAATAATTTATTAAAATTAAAATGTGATTAAATATAGGTATTAAATAGATGTAAAAAACATAAAAAAGAAATAGACATACTTTATTCTAAGTTACGAGAATATCATCCTCAAAGAACGTTTTACGTTTGTATAAAGGCTCTTTCAAACAGGCGCGACACGCGACGCGACACAAAGACACCGCCCGTCGCGCGACGAGCGGTGTCTTTGTGTCGCGTCGCGTGTCGCGCCTGTTTGAAAGAGCCTTAAGGCGTTTTTATTTCGGAATTCTAATTAGTCGGTACTTAAATAATCGGAATTAATATTTTTCATGTTTCGAATTATCATTAAATCGGAATTATTGTTATTCGATCTATTGAAACTCGGTATTTTGAGAATAGTAATTATAAACGTTAAGAATATTGAAATTTTGGAATTATAAAAATAGATAAATCGGAGTTGTCACCTATATTTGGAATTCTGAACCATTTGGAATTATGAAAATCGGTATTTTGAAAATCGGTATTTTGAAATTCGTATTTGTGACGGAATAAAGTTTTTCGTATTTATGTAGTGTACCCATATTAGAAGACGGCAGTGGTGATCCAGTGGTAACGACCGCGACTTACGAGTTGTAAGTAGTTCGTAGGTTCGAACCATGACAGGTGCTTTACTTTGTTTAAACAATTTCATCACCATTGCTCTAAAAACAGTGAAGGAAAACATCGTGAGGAAACCAGAATATCCTCCTAGAACCAAAAAAAAGACATGCATGATGACATCCACCGATCCGCATTGGGCCCGCATGGTAGATTACGGCCCACTCCCTCTCACCGATAGGAGGCCTGACTCCCAGCAGTGGGAACACTATAGGCTGATTATGCATAATTATGCTTTATTATAATACCTACATTCGTATTAAACTTAAATATAGTACGGAAATCTCAATGTTTTATCTAGTTCTGTTAACTTATCACGGAGGTATGTATCTGTATGTTTACGGCAAAACCAATTATTATGGAGCTTAGGAATTTATTTATAACCGTTGCTTAAAGTTATGAAATGATTAACGACTGTTTAACCATACATTTTTGACGTTTAAACGTCTCATAACTTTTATGCAACGTTTATAAAGACAGGGGTTAATCTACAATACTAATTATTTCATACTTACGTGAAGCAATCGAAGAGGGAGGTGTACTGTCGGTCGCCAGTGGTTTTGGTAAGCGTTTGAAAGCGCGTTTTCACCACGTCACATGGGGTGACCGAAAGCGCCGCAAAGGAGCCTGCGGCGCAGCCCGATATAAACGACCACCTGCGGGTTAACCATGCTCCCAAATGAATTCAGTATGCTATCAAGAATGAATAAAAAAATTCTTGGTAAAAGTGAAATAAATGCAGTGTCAATCTTCTTATCATGATATTTAACAATTTTTACTTAAATCACACGAAATTTTGTAGTTTTATCAAAGATATAATTATTAATCTGCGAGAAAAAGCATTTTTTTCAGCATTTTCTCAATTAAGTATTGTGCGTCTAGTTGTTGTTTTGATTGTCTATGAATAAATGAATTGAAAGTATTGATTTGTCGGCACTTCATTTTTTTCGGCCGAAAACGAAAATTGCCGAAAATCGAAAACGAAATTCGGCCGGACTCTACCATAACCTCATTATTATGAATCATGTGCGGTGAAACTATTAATGGCAACTTCACCTGCCCTGCAAATAGGGTTGCCAGATGGCCGGGAAATCCGGGAATGTCCCGGAATTTTGCTCGTCCCGTGTCCAGTAATTAGACTTTACTGTCCCGGATTACCAACACCTACTAGTTTTTTTTCACGCCGACACGCACGACACGGCTGCCAAGTAGGCACGCCAATATCCGTAAAAATGGCAAAATTCAGTGACAAAAATATTTAAATAAAAAAGTAGTCTGTTAAGAGTCTTATAAGCCAAAGAGCGGATTTTTAATTGCAAATATATTTTTTTTTCTTGAGGCGATTCGCACGAAGTTCATTTTTAGTGGGCGAATCGATCATTAGGCCGTAAAGGCAAGGTGCTCAATTTTGGTCATGTTTTGATAATATTATAAAAATAAATGACTTCATTTACTTTACAAAATATGTATTACAAAATATTAGGTAGTATTTCAGGTAAACTAATAACAGATAGGTTCAGCCATATTTTAGCAATAGGCATGCAAAAGTTATAGTTTGACGCTAAAATAATAAAGGCAATTAATTATAAGATACATTGAAGAGTTTTAAATCACAACTTATATAGACCCCTATCATACAATTTGTATATACAGAATTCTCAACAAAAACACTACACTACTTATGAAAAATTCTTTCTCAGCAAGTAATTCGATGATATTATAATGATCTTCTAATTCGATAGAGAGATAGAAAGTGTGAATTTGGTCTAAATGAAAATCCAAGATAGCAGCTGCGAAAATGTTCAATTCTTATCACCACCTCCGAACGAACGTGATAAATTTTTTCATAGATTTACTATTTAGAACTAGCGTTAGATTGGTAATGCAAAAGAGAAAGAGCATAGTCTAAGCGTAGGTTAGAGTGAGATAGATAGAAGAGATCATTCACGTACACGTGAAGTTATCTTTGGAGTACCTCAGGGGAGCGTATTGAGTCCTCTTGTATTGTATACATACACATGATTTACCTGAATGCCTTGAACAACCAATAACACTGTTTGCGGACGATACTACTGTGACAATACTATGTAAATGTGTGGAGACACTGTAACACTTTCTATCTCTCTATAGAATTAGAAGAAGATAGTCGCAAGTACGAAGCTGCGGTATAGAACTTCTTTCCAAAACCGTTTATTATGTCACACTATGAAATCAGCAACAAGAAAGACATGTGATAAATTATGTCACATGATTGACCGGTGCTAGCATTTATGACAAGTAATTGTAAGACAAGATACAATTTATCATGTTTTGTCACAAACGTCTTGGGTACGCCCGTGCTCGCCCCGGTGCACTGTATGTAACTCGCGCAAATAGCTCCCCTCGTGTAAATAGCTGACCTCGCATCGTACGGAAATCCTATACAATGCGAGATCAGCATAAACTGGAAATGTATAGCTTGATGTGTAGCCGTGTGTACAAGCACCAAAAGTTATAATCAATTTTACCAGAAAGGTGGCGTGATATCCTCTGGTTTCTTTCCCAATTTGCTAAGGATGGCGAACATCGGGAAGTAGATGATAGCGAAGGTAATGTCACGGAATGCACATGCTCCGATGCCCTTGTATAGCCCAAAGAAACCTCTTTCTGCAATTAGTGACTTCGTCAGCTGCCAAGCAGATACTTTCTTCATTACTTTTCGACCCGCTATAAACAACAAAAAATACGATATGTGAAGTGTGAATTTGACTCGTTCGCCAAGGATTTTCATTTACATCCTAACTTTTCAAATCGCAACGTCTGGGGGCGGCCGCTACACATCGGTTGCAGTGCGCAAGCGCGGCGATTCCGTGCTCCGCGGCAATAATATGCCAAGACCTGCAATGTTTTTAAAGCTTTTGTAACTTATTGAACTCTTACGATACTGCTAAATTCCTCTTCTCCTGTCATAATTTAATTTTATCCTCCTTTGTTTTTTTAGTAAATATAGACATGAAACGTAGGTATATTCGGGAACTGTCCAGCCGGATATCGAATTTCTGCTGGATAACTGTTTCATTTCGTTATAGTTAAGGTACCATTCCTGTAACGAATGCCGTGCGTGCTTATGTGTTAGTAGAAGACTGAGTTATATACCAGTCAAGTTGATATATAAGTTATGTGTAAAAGTGTCAGTTAGATTTTTTTTTTACTGTAGTTCATCTCATAGCTGACCTCTGAGATCATGACTATTTAACCGGGCTTTCCTGTGGCTGCCTTAAGCAACTACACTCAAAGCCTCCAGCCAGGGGCAAAAAACAATGCTAACTTAAACCAGGCGAGCGCTCGCTAAGGGCACCCCCTGTGGGGTACGAAACTCGGCTCAGGGCGTCGCTGGGACAATCGCTGCATATCAAGGATGGGACGAGCTGGATCAAAGTTTTGATCATGATTATTAGTCGAGGAATTTAAAGCTACGTGCACAGCTGCACCAACTGCTGGCATCTCGTTTTCGAGCAAGGGTCGGGGGGGAGTTTTATTTACTTGGGGTCGCGGTCGCGGAGGAACTCGTCAGCGAGTTTGGATATTCGCGATATTCCAAACTCGCTGACGACTCCCTACTAGATTCCTGATGAATGGTAGTGGGGTCATCTGGGTCGGTGAGAATATCCCTCGGACGGCGGATCTGACTGATTCTACTTGGGACATAATTGGCGGTCTCCACAGCCAGAGGGTTGCGATTTTTGGTCGCGGAATCAAAGAAACGCTTTGCCATGCGTTTTTGCATCCAATGGCTATGATAGGGTTTTGCATGAGCAAAGACGGCACCTGCACCCGGCGAAAGCAAGCTATGTAGATCCGCAATTTGCACATTTGCTACTTGCATTTAGGACGTAATGGAGTCTACCAAGAGCGAAAGCGGCTCGCGAGCGGGCCTGCTTTATGCTATGTGCTCTGCGAAAGTGAGATGATGGTCAAAGAAAGAAAGAAAACCACTTATTTGGACACAGTTCGTGAAACACAAAACATAAATAACAAAGATAAAATAAAAAATAATGTTTAAAAACAATAGTATGTGCCTCACGGCTGCGCCAAAAAGGTTCATTTCAGCATTAATGCCAGACAGATGCTGTCTGACGATGGTTTTATAATGAACCCATAAGGACAAGTGACAGGGAGTACAAACAGTTTCAAGAACAACACCTAGATATTTGGCTCGCTTTCCCCAAGAGATCTGCTTGCCTAACATGGTGATTGGTCGGGGGAGGGAATTTCTATGTGTGATGCGCGATTTCGTAAAGAGAATCGCTTGGCTTTTGTCGGGATTTCCTTCAATCCGCCACTTCCAAAACCAGGTGTCAAGGTTATTGACTGCGGTTTGGAGAGTGCGGGCTATGTTAACCGAGCTTTTACCTTTATAGTAGATGGCCGTGTCGTCTGCGAACAGAGCCAACTACGCAATTCTACTTTTAGGGATGTCGCTGGTAAATAGCAAGAATATTAGGGGAGCGAGCACGGAGCCCTGAGGGATTCCTGCATGAATAGGACGGGGGGACGGTAGTGCGCCATCAATGCGATATCGAAAGATGCGGTTCGACAAGTGTCTCGTAAGATGAGCACAAGACGATCCGGCACACCGTGTTTGTAAAGCTTATGTAATAAGCCGTTGTGCCAAACTTTGTCAAACGCTTTCGTAATATCGAAGAATACTGCACCCGTCATACAACCGCGTTGGAAACCAGCGCTTATGTGTTCTACGATACGGTGGGCCTGATGCATGCTAGAGTGCTGAGTCCGAAAGCCAAACTGTTCGTTGGTGATGAGTCCTTTGGTCTCGGCGTAGTCTATGAGACTCTTATAAATAAGTCAAAGAAGTCAAAGTCAAATAATTTATTTCAACTAGCCACATAAAAGGCACTTTTGAACGTCAAAGTTTACAAAAAATAGAATTGATTCTAGTCGCCCCTTCCAAAAGGTAGTTTTCGTATGAAGAAGAATGGGCAAGAAACTCCACCGTTACTATTTTAAAATGTTTTACAATATTTTGTATACATTAATTAAATAATTATATGTGAAGACGATGCACCTGGAATAAGATCACTGTACCACAATAGATGAAAATATTAAAAAATGAAGCAATGACAGAAAAAATAATAATATGATGGACGATGTTCACATATTTACAAGCATTGTAAAAGTACGATACTCCGATACGATATTCCTAAAAATTTTACAAGTAAAACTAATAAGTCAGTGTGTGAGTTCAACTAATTACAGAATGTAAAATCATTGTTATAATAGTTAATTATACAATTAAATTAACAACCAGTTTGATTTTGTCTAGACTTTGAATTGTCCTATGGAGCTAGACCAGCATGTTTCCAAGCACTCTTATCTTGGATATAGTCCTCTAATTTGTAATATGCTTGTTTACAAAGAGTACTTTTAATATGAGTTTTAAATTTTCTTTCAGTTAATTGTAATATATAACAAGGTATTTTGTTGTAACATTTAACACAGTACCCCATAAAAGATGTATGTACTTTAGATAATCTGAAAAATTGTTGATCTATTTTTATTTATCTTTATTTCTAGTATTAAAACTACTAATCACTTATAATTACAAAAGATGTAGATTTTTCCTTACATACATAATATTTTCATAGATGAATTTGCAAGGTACCGTCATTATATTAATCTTTTTAAATAGTTCCCTAAGAGATTTGCGACGACATAGATCACATATACACAAAATTTAACTTTTTGTTTTTGTTTTTATGAAGTTTCTAAACTGTTTCTTAGTAATTTGTGTTCGCTGATTTCATATCTATTCTCAGTTTTTTTCTAGCTGCTCTAGTTTTTGTGATACAGGTAATTCTTAAAATTTCGTTACGCAGCTTACACATTTTTTTTGTAAGTGCTAAAAATGATTAATTTCAATTAATAAATCGATATGTCTACATTAAAAAGAACTTGCTTCAACGATCCAAATAGTTTTTGTGCTGTTTGTGGTGAATATATGTTTCGAGTATGCCGTTTGAGTGCGTCTGACTTTATAAAAAAAGGCCTACTTGGAATTCTTTGGGACGCCATTGTCGCCATTGTCGACACTTGTAGTGTTTAGTAAGCCATGGACCCCAAATTTTGTATGTGGTAGTTGCGTAACATCATTGCGTTTATGGGCTAGTAAAAAAGACCTACTTTAAAGTTCAAAAGTCTTATGATTTGGCGTGAACCGACTAATCATCACGATGATTGTTATTTTTGTGTTGTGAATATTACCGGAATAAACAGCAAAAATCGTTCCAAATGGACTTACCCGAATTTAAAATCAGCTATTAGATCATTATTTTACCTCCTCTCCATATAAAACTAGGTCTGATAAAACAATTTGTAAAAGCTGCACAGAAAAAATTAAAGTTGGGATTTTTGACGGTCCTCAAATCAAGGAACTAATAAAGGATCAAAATTTTATTGACTGTATGACAGATAAAGAGAAATCTGAATGGATTGAATTTGTTCGGGTTGTGCAAAATGTCTTAGGAAATAAAAAGTCTCCCCACTATATTCAACATATGGAGCAGCTCATGTTGTCCTTTCAAAGACTAGGATGTAACATGAGCATCAAGATGCACTTCCTCTTCAGCCATTTAGACCGCTTCCCATAAAATGTATGCGATTTAAGCGAAGAACAAGGAGAACGCTTTCATCAGGACATTCGCACGATGGAAGGTCGATACGAGGGTCCTTGGAATGCAAATATGAAGGCTGATTACTGCTGGAGCATTCAAAACAAGGCTGAAGTTTCGGTTAATGCAAGAAAATCTTATAAAAGAAAGTTTTTTTCATGTTAGGTTAGAGAAACATTCTTTTTTCATTTAATTTCGTTTAAACATTTCATTCGAGGATGTTTCGCTAAAAATGTTATATGTTAATATTTCAAAAACTAGAGCTGCTAGACAAAAACTGACAACATCTTCGGAATCAGAATCGTGGCAGAATCATACAAAATCTGGTATGAAACTTCATAAAACAAAATTACTGTTTACCAGAAAGAGAGCTCTCAAAGCCATTTATAATTATAAATGACTTTGACAGCTCTCCTTTATAAAATAAAGATGGATTCAATGTCACCAGCCCGACCTCCCAGTAAAATGCCATACGACATAGCATTATGTCGTATGACATTAACCGCGCGTTTGGTATATTTTAGCTACTTCCACAGCATTGTGGAAGTAGCTAAAATATACCAAATGCGCACCAAATACCGTAAAACATGCCAACTTTACTCACTTTTTTCAAATGATTACAATCATAATAGGTACGATTTTTCTATGGAGACGTAAGTATTTTCTTTCATCAGCTACAACTGTAAATCATGTGTACCTATGTGTTAGTATAGCTAAATTTACTATTATCCAACATTGAATTCAATATTTGTTCGATTTTGTTGGCAGGAAAAGTTATCTGGACTTTTAGTCAACTTTGCCCACATAGGTTTTTAACGCAAATCTGGCCTTTATGCAGATGACATTAAAACCAGTACAAGAATTTTGGTAAAGATGGCGTTTAATGTAGGAATGTAAACGACACTATGAAAAGTTTGTTACTAAAATAACCTGGCAATGTTACTCTTAATTTTTTTTCTCTTTTTCATACAATCGTACTCACTCAGTACCCAATAACTAATGTCATCTTTGAATTTTATTTTAAGTAAATACCTAATATATGTTTAAAATGAAATAAGCTCAGCAGTAACCATAACCTAAAAAGGAAAGAAATACGAGGGTCGACACTAACATTAATATACTCTGCAAATAATTTTCTATGACATGTTATAAATTAAACTAACCGCCATCTTTCGCCATCTCGCAGAATTTACTTTCAAATTTGCACTAAAATTTACCCGCAAAACACGCTCATCCTGTCCATTCTTGCTGTTCTCCCCCCAGTGACGCCCTAAGCCCAGGTTCGTACCCCACAGGGGGTGCCCTTAGCGAGCGCTCGCCTAGTTTAAATTTAGAATAGTTTTTGCCCCTGGCTGGAGGCTTTAAGTGTAGGAGCTTAAGGCACCCACGAAAGTCCGGATAAGCAGACAAGACCTCAGTGGTCAAAACGGCGAGACAACTAGATCAAAAAAAAAAGACGGAACGACACAGTCGGAGTTCCAGCTCTCAACAAGAAAACATCTCAAGAAAAATAAATGGGAAGAAATTGAAGAAATCTTGTATTGAAAAAATCCCGCCACAATACAGTTCACTTTAGTTCCGTGGGCGTGCGCAGGCAGCAACAGCAAGCGACGTGTCGCCGCGACACGGCTGGTTTCTATGAATTTCTATAAAATACCTTCTGAAGCTAGCGACACGTCGCCTTCATAGAAATACATAAGAATACATAGAAACCACTCATCTCGCCGCCTACAGCTGCCGCCTGCGGTTAACTACGGAATTGTTTGTTAATTGATTCAGGCGTGTCCTTGCGGAAATCCATTATAAAAAACAATAGAAGTGGATATATTTAGTAACCTGTTCCGCTTAGCTATTTCTAAAGAGTCTTAAAAACCCTGATACAAATCGACACGTGTTTCACCTCTGACCGAGCGCTGAGCGCTTGGTGTGGCAACACGCCGTGTTCGAATTCGCGACAAGTCAATCGTCATCCTGAGGATGCCTCGGTGAGAGGTGAAACACGTGTCGATTTCTTTTAGGGGTTTTTTTAAGACTCATTAGAAATAGTTAAGCGGAAAAGGTTACTAAATATATCCACTTCTATTGTATTTTAAGGATATAAAAAAAAAAATTAAAAAATTCAATACAATACAACCAGACAACAACAATTGCTTATTTTTTTTGTTTTTCGTTTTACAATTGTTTATAAAACAGTTAAGTTAAAGTCTACAGCAATTATCAGAACGATACTAACCAGCTCTAGCATCTGCCGCTTGTCGCCCAGCGTCCTGCATCTGTATTTTCAAAAGCTCCATAGGCGTAGTGATGATGATTGGGCAGCTCCCGGCTAAACCACCCGCAAGCATCTGACGATGGAGGGGTACGGTTCTGCAATATAATACGAATGATAATAATTCTGTATGGGTTTAAAACTGAAAGCTCGTGCGATGGCAGCTCTGTTGAGTGAGAGTTTACTGTAAATTTTTAATATAAAATATAGAGAGAAATATAGAATAAAAACTAAAACTCAATTACTTAAGACGGTTTTAATTTTTAACTTTCTTTTCTATGGCAGTAAAGAACGCCAACCTATACAACCTATACATATATTTTGACATCGATGTCGATGGTCCTTTGGAGAAGGATGGGCAAGAAATTCCAAAGACACTCTTTCAAATTAAAATATTGGTTACATCATGCATGATAAAATTATAGGTACATACATATTATATGAGAAAGGCGGCGATGTAAAAAGGCGTGCACATTCAAGTGAATTTAAGACATATCTAGTAAATGGCAGCTTTATAGTATTAGCACCGGATGAGTCCAAATATTATTCATATATTCTAGAAACTCTAGCAGTCGTACAGGCATTTAAACACTTCCGAGTGTATTTAATCGGGATTAAGTTCAAATTGGTAACCGACTGCTCTGCTGCCAGACATGAATGCTGAATGACAAAGAAAGAGATAAATCCTCGAGTAGCTTGATGGTAGGTCTGCAAGACTACAATTTTGATATCGAATACAAAAGAAAGAAAAATTGTTTATTCTGCAGAAAATAAACGCATATTACAAAAAAATAATTCACATAAAAATCGTCCGTCCGGGAAACCACTGTACACGCATTAAGGTATCCTTTTCGTTAGATAGCTGTGTACGACAATTATAAAATGGTTTTAAGCCTGCGTCAGTAACTGTCCTTGGCCAGCCGTTTAAAATATAATGCTTGATAGTAGCCAAATGAGTGTCGCGAGCCATCTTGCGACGCATGTCGTTTAGGTTCACCGGTAGGTCTCCCTCCACTACAAAGTTGACGTACCTAGGTCGCGCGATCCTCGCAGTTCACGAGTTCGTCCGGCGCCTTCGTTTTCCGCTGACGAGAACGTCCGAGAAGCGTGAGATATTGTCCTCTCAAACCCTTCAACACCTATTTAAGCCAGTACAGCTCCTAACCCCGTTGGTCTACAGTTACAGTCTGTGGTCTACAATCGTCTACAGTTAATATTAACTTGGCATTCAGGTCGAAATGCGCTAATGTATTGTATTTTTTATTCGGATAAGCGCGTCATCCTGATTGCGAGTCCTTTTGTTTAATAAATTATATAATAGACTTAATATAGATGACGCGTCCGGCGCGAAATTCCGGTAATAATTAGTAAGATTTAGACGCGACTGTAACTGTGACACGTTTTTTGGCTTAGGAGCTTGTAAAATAGCTTTGACTTTCTCTGGAGACTTCCTAACTCCATGTTATCTATGACGTGCCCTAGATATGAAATCTCGTCTTTAAAGAATTCACCTTGACTTAACTGAACCGTTATTCGGCATCATCTAAGTGTTGTAAACCCGTGATGAGTCTCTGCCTATGCTGTTCTTTATTTGCACCCGTTATTAGGATGTCATCTAGCAAAAATATGATTCCGTCAATACCCGATAGCAAACATTCCATTGCGCGCTAGAAAATGGCGGGTGCGCTGGCCAACCCAAATATTAATCAAGTGAAACTTAAATGCTATGGTGTATTCGGAGTGCCTCGGAGACTAATATGCGACCGAGGAACAGCATTTACCTCGAGGGCTATGAAGGCCTTCTGTAATGATGGGATGTATGAATGGGACTCAGTTAGTGATACATTTATTAAATCTGCCCAGAATTAATGTACAGATGCAACGTCTAAACAGCTCAATGTTAAACACATTGAAAGCTATAATCAGGGATGAACCAGAAGAGAACTGTTGTGAAACCCTGGCTGCCACAGACACAGCAAGCGTTGAATAATTATGTGAATAAAGTCACTGGCAGAACTCTTAACGGGTTGCTGTTTGGCTATAAGCCGACAGCGCTGTGTGTGGCGCTTTTGATAAATAACCTCACACAGGCGGATGAAAGGCTGTACTTGAGAGTTACAAGAGCAAAGGCTCGTGAGCTTTCGAATGAAGATCTAAAGCGACGGATGCGGCGGTTTAATGCCAAACGCTATGTGATACCCCATATACAAAAATGGGGCTACGGTATTGTTCAATATGTAAAGGTAATCTGGGATACAAGGAAGTAAGACAGAAGTGAAAATCATAAAGAATTATTGTTTTGAAATGTTGAGCACAAGACCCAATGGCCTCACAGAGTGACGGTCACGTTTGAAAAATATACGAAATTGGCCGGTAGAACAGACCTGACTTAAGTCAAGCAAAAGGCAGATGGTGCGAGGATGATAATTAGAACCGGGAAGACTTCTTGATCCACACAAAAAATAAAGATTAAGGCTAAGGCTATAATAGACATTTCCCATATTACTTCCGTTAATTTGATCTTCATCTGTTATGGGGTTTACACGAGTAAGCTTAAATTTTAATCAATTGGGCAGGCTGAAACATTCACTCAATCGAGGGCAAGGAATTTTAGGATTACGTAAGAGAGTTTTAAGCGACATACTGGTGAAATTTATAAATTCTTGAGCTTCTTTGTTAGCGCCTTTGAGAACACGAGAAGTGTCCAGTGTGAAACTATTAGAATGTATTTTATTCCTGTCAGTTTAATTTTTAATAATTTTCCAAACCGTCTTAATTTTATAATCGGCTCCGACAAACGCTAGCATATCGGCCCCAGTTACTAGCATTCTCCATGAACAAATACACCTTTAAATTTTAAGGTGGAGGTATTATTATTCACGTAGAAAGCTGATAAAGAATTACTTTTAAAAATTTGTGATTGAACTTGGTATGTACTACCGAAAAGAATTCCTCAAACAATTAATTTACATAATATGGCCGGTGGCTCGGAATACTTAAATTACTAGTTAAGTTATTATTAAATCCATTTCCAAGTTCAGTTTGGGAACCTAGAGTAAAAGTTTAAAAAAGACATACCCGTCAGGTAGAGATAGTAGTATTCGGAATACATCATTGGCAGATAATTTAAGGGCTCTTTCTGGTGAAACGAGCAGGATGTTAACACTGACGCCGCGGTACATGCCAAAGAAGCCCTCTGTTCTATATGTCTTCCTAAAGCAATCAAACCTGAAAAAATAAAAATAATATGTTATGGCTATAGATAGTGATTTTTTTTCGAATTAAAGTTGGCTTCGGCTCCTGGTACGCCTCCTAAAGGACCTCGACCCTATGGTCCCGAGATATAAAAATAATAATAATAAATAAATAAATTGGTAGTATCAATATTTAACTACTACTTTTCTTCCGGGGCCAGCTTCAACTTTCCTCCCCTGTGGATTATGGGTAAGATAACAGTGATACTTACATGTTTCTGTATTGTTTCTTGCCATCTTTGCTAACGGTTTGGTTCTGAAGTCGTGTTTTTACTAAATCCAACGGAAACACAATGGAGACACCAACCATACCAGCAATACCGCCATTGATAATCTTTGGTATTAATCTGAAATAAATACAAAATTATAATTAGCGATTGAAACAATTACATTATTATTTGGGTGGCTAGACAGTAAGTACGCTCAGTGGTTTATTTACCCTAGGGGCAAAAAGGACATGGCCCGGGGCGGCAGGCTGCGAGGGGCGGCGCAAGCTGCACCTCACGCTACAATGTCTTTTTTTTTTGGGTGGGAAATTACCAAATAACTTCTCCCGCTCTGGGCGGAGCGGGAAGGCGTGTCAGACTCTTACTGATTAAACCCACCCGTGTTCCTTCAGTTGTCATGTTGCCAGGGGCCAGGGTATCGCTATCAGACTTTCCCGCAACCCCAGCAGGCATTGACTTGAATAACCGTGTCCGGTCAGGACTTGCGTCAGGCGGAAGGTGAGGACGCCGTGGCGTCTCTCTAGCCACTTCTCAAAGGGCCCGCGGCCCCGGCGTTTTGCCTCCTCGCGCCAGCGGAACTTATTCCGTACTTACAAGAATCGTTTTTATTCTTGCCAAGCGCGAGTCGGACTCGCACACGAAGGTTTCCGTACAACCGTACAATATTTACTAGCAAAAAATAAAAAAACTAAACAAAGAATATTTTTCATGATTAAAAAATCGTAAAGATAAATTCGTATTTCATAGTGATACTTTTTGCAGTTGCAGATAAATCGCCCATATTTAAATAAAATATAAACAAACCTTATGAATCGGCGTCTCTATTATTTGTTAATTAAATACAGTTTAAGGCACATTATAATTATAAAGAATTCTCAAATTCCTAATTTGTTTAGTTGATGCGATAGAGCTCGTACAAAAATGGTCTAAAACTGACAACTTGATGGCCTCCTAATTGAGGCATAGCAATAGGGTTCCGTTTTGCTCCCTTCGGGTACGAAACCCTAAACATTAGGTATCTACGTTCCCGTTTAAGCAATAAGTTTAGCTATTCTTACTACAGAAGCTGACCTGACAAAATCCGTTAATTATGACTTGAGTGAAATTGAAAAATTTATTAACCAAGCTGTCCATCAGGAAAAAAATAAAATTGAATACATGATATTTATTCCTTTGTATGGCCTTTTTAGTTTTTTCATTCATTATCATTATTCTCTGCCCAAATCAACACACAGCGGGATTTTATTTTATAGTTGTTAAAAGTTTTTGCTTTTTCCTTTAATCCTAGTTTAAATATATCAAATTGTAGAAACTTGTTATACACTAACAAGTTTCTACAATCTTTAATAATGAGGTGTTATACAGGGTGGCAGGGATATCGACGCGAAAGCTGTTAACATGGATTTAGTACATGATTCTGAGCCCCCCTCGTTTAAATTTTTCGTCGGTTATTTTTAAAAAAATCTGCTGTTCCATACATTTTGACCGCGTAGGTGTTGCACTTTTCTATGAAACGGCAGATTTTTTTTTATAACCGACGCAAAATTTCGGCGGTCTAATAAATAAATTAAAAGAATCATCCTTCTGTAATCAGAACGTTATTATTGATTCCGAGTCTTCCATTTCACAAAATAGGAATAGCCCATGTGTATTTATGAGGTTTCTGAACTAGATTTAGAAACTGTTAGGCCTAAGAACAATAGTGCAATCGGTTGGGATGGTATCTTTTACCCAGTGGCCCGAAACATCTTAAATACCAGTATTAAAACACACAGTCTCGCAATAACTACTGGGACCTTTCCTAGAGTTCTTAAAAAGGCCATTGTTCACCTAATTTATAAAAATGGCGTTAGATATTGTGTCAGAAATTATAGACCAAGTACTCACAACCATTTCTAAAGTTTTTGAAAAACTCATAAATAAGCAACTAACCACCAATTATCTAACTACATAAATATAATATTACCTATCTCTCGAAACCAATACAGATTTATTAAGGGTAAGTCAAATGAACACGCTGTAATAGTTTTGACAACAACTGTGATTCAGTCTTTAGATAGTAAGCTTAAAACCACAGCAGTATTTTTGGACTTGTCGAAGGCTTTCGACACCGTTTCAATTCTCATCCTTCTAAACAAGCTGGAAGTAATTGGCGTAAGGGGCACGGTCTTAGAAATCTGTCATAGTTACCTCATTGAACGTAGTCAGTACGTGAGGGTTGGAAATTTCACTAGCAACGAAGAATTTCTCACAAATGGAGTCCCACAAGGCAGTGTGCTTGGCCCCACTTTATTTTTGGTGTACATTAACGACCTATGTCAGCTGGCAATTAATAACTGCAGAATAATGACATATGCAGATGACACGGCGTTGATTGCATACCAGAAACTGGCAATCAGCTTACAAGGAAACTGAAACGGCCCTCTCTTTTATAATATCTCGGCTAGACGACAACCTATTAACCCTTAACGCACATAAAACCAAAATAACTTTTTCTGGTTCTTTCGCGCCCCAACCATCGGATCTTAAAAATTATTGCACACACCTGTCGTCACTCTAGTCCCAATTGTGACTACCTACTTCTCATACGCACAACTGACATGAGGTACCTGGGTGTGCAAATCGACTCCCGTTTTTGCTGAAACAAGCATATAGAAAATATAGTTTCCCGTACATGGAACCTTATAACTAACACACACACACCACACACACACAAACACACTCCCACACCAACCACCTCCACACTAACTAACTTATAATTTTAGTACAATTTCAAAATTTCTGATCTGCTTACCTAGAGACGTTAAAGCGAGCCGTCCACCGCCATCGCCAGTTTAACTAAGTTAATTTGCACTTTATTTAGTTTAGCTCGCCAGTTTTTCATACATGTATGTAAAACTGGCAAGCTAAACTAAACTAACTGCAAACTGATTTAGTTTAGCTTAGCGGTTGAAGTCTCGCGTAAAGCTTGTGTTTTTTTTTTTCCTAGCACAATCGATACTAATGTACTGCATACCGGGTGGGGTGGCACGTTAGCTACTACTACGAGTGGAGAGATCGCAAAGAGCGGTCCTAAAAGTGCTTTTAAAGAAGCCTATCAGGTACCCGACCATAACTTTGTACCAACAATGCTTCGATTCACAGTAAAACAGCACTAAATATAGGCTTGAGACCGTCCTGCGTAAGCATGCTATAATCCCATATAAGCCGAACAACAAGCACAGGAAGGACATAGTTTGTAAAATTGAGCTGCATAGAACTGTTCTCGCCAATAGGAGTTTTTATATAAATAGCTGTCGTCTTTACAACCAATAATCAAATAAATTTCATACATACTTAACAAAAAACAAATTAATGGAAAAAATAATTACTTACAAATCCTATTACTTATGTTAAATTACCTGGAAACAGAAGATCTTCTCAAAAAAATCCAATAGAGGTATTTCAAAACACAGGTCCATACATACACTCACACAAACACAATCACTCACTCATGCACTCTCGTGCACACAAAATGTTCAACACAATCATGTATCATCAATGTATGTAAATAAATAGCTAAATTTTAAATTGACATTTTAGTCTATAGTATCTCTTTTTAAATTACTTTAACTGTTTTTTATTTTATATTTTTTACGAGTTCACTATGTATTACGTTTTACGTTCGATTGTATATTTAAATTTATCTAAATATGGTGAAATCGGAAAGCCTGATATTCGGGCGAGAGTAAAGTAGCTTCGCGCATTCAAAAGCTAATCAGCAAGTATGTATTGTAGTCAGTCATTATCGTTTGATTTATTTGAAATTAATTCGTTTTTTGGTAATAGATATCGGTTATGATTTGGAGAACTAGGGGGGGCTATCGATCGCGGGGCTCTGGACACATGCGCAGAGTACCCAGTGGGAAAGAGGGGCCTGACAATGGATTAGCAATATGTTTCAAAACGATTCAGATTGTGATTGATCCTGTATTACGCAAATTGGGGTACTGTTCAGTTAGAAGTAATTGTATTGAAGGTCACTGCATTAGAAGCTGTTTGAAAACTGATGGACCACAGCAAAATGAACTCTACAACTTGCTACAATGGGCCTTCCCTTATTCTCAAAAGACGTGCTCTTTTTACATTGAAATGAAAATCAATTTACATAATGTTAAAATATAGTCATTACGGCTGTGCATAACAGAAATGAAAATACTTTGTATGATTGTGATCTGATCAGTGTCATATACTTAGGTATATCTCGCAGGATAATTAGAAAATCAATGTCTGTGAAAATCTTAAAATTTTTGCAATATACCAGTTTATTGGAAACGAAGAAATATTTAAGAGATAATTATGTAATAAATTCTTAATTCAGAAACCGGGTGTATGGGTTATATCACAATAAAATAGTACTTACACCTCTTTCGATATTGAAGGTACTTCGCTAACAACAGGTTTTTCTAACTTCTTTGACATTTTCAATTATTTAGAGCTGTAAAAAAAATATTTTTTACACGGTTTGATAAAAAATATATACACTCAAAATACACCAAGACTTTGAAAAGTCTTGGTGTATTTTAAGTTAGTTTAAGTCTTTCAGATTGCCACCAAGCATCAGTTACTTGACCAGTATATTTGTCCCTTTATTTTAAAACTTACCAGTACCAGCTGCAAAAAGTAACTGATCTCCGTCTCCTGATGATGAATGCAGACTTCTTCAGCTAAAATATGTATCCTAGGTATTTTGTATAGTGGAGACTAGAGGCGACTTGAATAAAACGAAATATGGGTGTGATATAGGTACAGTACAACTATGTTCTTAATGTCCCTCGGCAAACCTCGTGTTTCGTCAGTTGTCGGATTTCTATCAGTTGCTCTTTGCACTTGGTGCAGACCGGACGCTCGACAATCGACTTGGAAGTTTAGAGAGGTGTAATCACTTCTTTTAACTTAATGTAATTTATTTTAAAAATAGTAGAAAAGCTGCTAAAATTACAGGCACGACAGATAGGAAAATAGTTTTACAGTTCACACGAAAATCAAAACAATAACGTACTTAGTTCTGAATTCAAATTATTGTACAAAATAAATCTAATAATTGATGGACATGGAAATTAGCGGCGTCATTCAAACGAATGAATTCGGAAATGCGATGATTCCCGAGCGACATTAAGAAAATGGAAATACTGTACACTGCTTCCTAACCCTTGTTTCCCAAAAGGCAAGATGTTATATATATTTCGTAAATGTAACTTCACTCTTTTACTTGAATAATATGTATTTACAGTTTTAATAATTTTAATATAGTAAGTACCTAATACATTTTATCACCTTAGACTCTAAAGTACTTACCTAAGCTATAATTAAGGCATAATTTTAAGTATTATCAGCAAGTACCTAGGTATTATGAATTATTGGGTTAGTCTCAAGTCTATCACTGAACGGGCTTAAGCCGCGGTCCCACGGCCTGGCGAGGCCTGTCGCCGACTGGCGTGCGGATACGCCTGGTGGGGCCTGTCACGGCCCGTGCTGAGCATTCCCACCACAGGCCTCATCGGATTGACGCTTCCCACGGCCTGTCGGCCTGGTCTGGCACGATCTGGCCTGTGAGAAACCGGGCCGTGGGACCGCAGCATTAGGTGTTTATTACAGTGTGCACTACTATTACCCTTTAACACTCACTAAACACTGTAGCAGTGTTCGGCAATAAAAAAAAAACAATAATTTCGTACACACAATACAATACAATCTGTAATCTGATAGGTAACACATAAATGTAACACTCTAGACTTTAGATATATTTTTAAATTACATTCTTATTGTTTAGAAATACCTACTGTTTTTATTCAATTTTTTTTTATAAAATTTGTGAGAGATTAATTAATTAAAATATATGCGTAACCAAGGATATCGCATGTGTTTGACACGACTGTTAAGGCTCCTACAAACAGGCGCGACACGCGACGCGACACAAAGGTACGTCGCGTCGCGCGACTAGCGGTGTCTTTCTGTCGCGTCGCGTGTCGCGCCTGTTTGAAAGAGCCTGTATAGGTATCATAGGTAAAATGACAAACTCCATGCAGTGTAAATTGGTACTGGATGGCCAGTACTCACTCTTCTTCACGCATCGTCCTGGTCATTAGGAGTTCAGGAAACTCTTAAGCCGCTCCGTAATTTCAACAGCCGTGGGCTGACTAGGGCTTTGGTTAGGATATCTGCCTCAATATCTTCGGTTCGCAGATACCTGACCTGTATCGCTCCGTCCATTATGCAATTTCGTATGAAGTGCATTTTTAAGTAAATGTGTTTGGACTTGGAAGTGACCATTGTGTTCTGACTTAAGAGCGGTTTGGTTGTCGTTTAATATGACTATGCGCTTTCATAGTTGGCCCCATTATCTTTGAATAGACTTTTCAGGTGAATGACCTCTTTTGCTTCTTCTCTTGAGCTTCAGTCAAGGCGATATATTCCGTTTCGGCTGTCGGTAGCGCTATCTTTTGCTTCTTCGACGTCCAGCTTGTGGCCGTTCCAGTATATTTCAAGCAACAACCCGAAAAGGACTTCCGGTTGAGCTTGCATGCGCCCCAATCTGCGTCAGTCATGCCATGTAATTCTTGCAGAGTTTTTTTTTTTTTCAATATAAGACCAACGGTTTTGACTCACTCTTTTTGCACTCTTTTTGCACACTTGTAATTAATGCTTTTCTCCGCAACAAAAATTAAATTGGGATAAACATTATATCGGGTCCAGTTGCCACTGCCAGATACATGAGTGTGCAAATTAAAATTTTGTAGGGCAGATCATTCCTTTCATCTCTTCTTCCTTTTTCTAGTCTAAGATCTAGTTCTATGGGTGTAGACGTGGCCTTACAATCTTCCATTTTTATTTTTTTAAGAATGAAGTCCTTCTGGTTCAGTTTGATTTCATCTCCCTTATAGGTAACATCTATCCCTATTAGCCGTTTAGGTGTTCCTAAGTCTTTTTAACTCAAATTTCGTATTTAACTGGTCTTTTTTTTTTCTTGGAGCTTTCTAGGACATGAATAGGCAATTAACAAATCGTCGATATAGATAATAACTCCTCTTTTCTCTAGTAAGTATATACTTAAGCTGACTCATTTATACACATGAGTCAGCGTCCGATGCTTTGAAACCTATGTTCTTTAACTCTGGGTCGAGTTTCTTGTACCATTGCCTGCCTGCCTGTTTGATTCTATAATTATAAAGCTTTTATGAAATGACAAACTTTCTCTTTTGGATTGTTTTTTATGTATTTTATCATACTAATGGTTGTGTTGTAAGAAGTAAAATTTCCTTGCTTACTTCTTCAACCATGATTTCAGTCAGATATTCTTCTAAATAGTCAAGATACTTCATTACTATCTTTTCTTCTAGTTCGCCATTCAGGTACGCCGTTGTAACGTCCATCTGGTTCAATTTCAAGCCTTCTTCCATGGCTATTCCAACAATAGATCGTATCGAACTCAGTTAAGCTACAGGAGCGTATGTTTCATTGTAGTCAACGGCTGGTCGCAGAGTAAAGCCCCGTGTTGCAAGTCTGGCTTTCTTTGTGATACTTTAGTCAAGTACAATTTTGTAACGTTAACTATTTTGTAGTTCACTTCTTTCACATATGCTCTAATCTTGGCTTTTATTTCATGCCAGTATTTATAATCTTTATTCATGAAAATACTCAACTTAATACTTACGCCTCTCTATATGCGACCTCCCATTTTCAGGTATTTCTACAACCTCTGATGCGTCATCTTAGAACTCTATTACTTCTACTGAAGGAACTTCATCTTCTTGCTCGTTGAAATTTTGTAACGTATTTTTCTTTTCATTCTCTGTTATTTCAATTTCCTTCCTTCCCCTTTTATTTTTCTTATCATTGTCTTTAATTTTATTTTCTTATTTATGTAGCTTTTTTTTGGGTGGGAAATTATCAAATAACTTCTCCCGCTCTGGGCGGAGCGGTAGGGCGTGTCAGACTCTTACTGACTACAACCCACCCGTGTTCCTTCGGTTGCCCTGTTGCCGGGAGCCACGATCTCCCTTTCAGTTTCCTTCGCACCCCCGGCAGACATCGGCCCTAACGGACCCCGTCATTTCTGCTGACATCTCTTGGAGGCGCGCGTGGAACACAACGCGCCGTCGACCCGGGCCTGGTCCTTATCGGACGGTGAGCTCAGGTAGCCTAGAGTGTTCATTTTTGTTAATAAGTTCATCATAGTTCTGACTTTCTTCTTCGAAGTACATCTTGTCTATGACTTTTATGTCCCTGCTTGTCACTACATCATCGTCTTCGGGTGAATACGCCTCTGAAGTTCGCGTTTGTTCTTTTTCAAAACAAAAGTCTTCCTAGCATACACGTAAAGATGATGTCCACATGATATTCGGCCTAGACATTTCTTGAACGGTGTATC
Organism: Omphaloscelis lunosa; assembly: GCA_916610215.1. NCBI lineage: Eukaryota > Metazoa > Arthropoda > Insecta > Lepidoptera > Noctuidae > Omphaloscelis > Omphaloscelis lunosa. Next base: position 9,634,945 of record OU744265.1, on the reverse strand, counting down.
GCCATTCAGAGCTTTGGAAGGGCTACGATTTATAAGATAGTTTTCTGATGCTACCGCTTCCGCCCAGAGGTCCTTTTAAGGACCTTTTGGCCTCGATTAACAGACATCGGGCTTAGTCTAGCAACAATCTGTTCTTCCTCTCGCTAATCCGATTTTGTTGAGGAGAGGTAGGGGACCATAGATTATGGGGTGTAAACTGTGGTCACTTCTACACTTCTGTGGTTGGCATGCGATTTGAGATAGCCATCGAATTCCTTGATGCGGCATTCTGTGCCATTGTCCGTCTGCAGTTTCTTTATCTTCTTGTTACGTTTCGTCTCGTTTCGTACAGGACTTTCTGCTTTTATTTCAATTTTACTTTGTAATTTTATTGTTTTTTTTAATGTATATTTTAATGAGTGATTTAGTTTAATTTGTAATTTTCTATGCGAGTCTCAATAAATACTTTTTGTTTCTTTAATTTTTTTCTTTCTCAACTTCATTTTTTATAATATTCTTTGAAAATGTTGAACACTTCAATCTCTCTTTAAAAAATAGACGTGACAATAGCAACTATAGACGTCTGTGAAAGTAATAACATAGTACTTTAATCCTGCTACTGTATCACTTTCAAAAGGTCCACAAACGTAGCTATGGAGTATTTCCAGGTTATCGGTTGTGTATAGATCATTGTCTTATGAATGATAATCTGGACAATTTGCGTTTGATGCAGGTCTCCCATGTTTCCCATGTCTTCTTCATTTAAGTTTAAGCCGTACTTATCTTTAGTCATCTTTTTTAAATCTCTTTCGTTTCGTTTGCTTTAAGTATCTCTTTTGTGGCCGAGTTTGCGACGCCATTCCATAATGTCAGTATTTATCGGTGGTGATTGTAACTCTTCCTTTGCCTTGAATTCTACTAGTATATTTGTCTAATGCCAACTTTAGGGTGTCTTTTTCAAGACGCATGGTAGATAAAATCGATTCGTCACCGTAAATGTTTGATAAGCAGCCACTATCTAGACATCAAACATTTTCATCAGCATCTGAATTTACGATGCTCAGACCTTAGACCAAATAAAAACCAAGGTATAGCACTGCGAACAATACAGTGAAGCATGCAAAAATTACATCTCGCTCTGTGCATACACGCTCACACGCACATATTTACAACCAATTTACAACGAAACTACACTTCACCGCACAGTAAAGTAAGTGCACACATGTTTAAGAAACCGGCCTCACGTTACTGTTGAGAGCGCTTTGTCTTGGTTTTTTAATTGGTCAGAGGTAAGGGCGAGAGCAGTGATGGCCTAGTGGTAACGGCTCTCAGGAAGGCGCTTTACTTTGTGTAAATAATTTCATCTCTACTGCTCTCAAAACGGCGAAGAAAAACATCGTGAGGAAACCGGCATGTTCTAGAACCAAAAATTCGAAGACATGAGACACCTACCAATCCGCACTAGGCCGGCGTGGTAGATTACAGCTCCCTCGCTCTCGAAAACAGGAGATCTGTTTCCTAGGAGTGGGAACATTATAGGCTGATTATGCTGAGGCTCAGAGAAACGTTATTTTTGTATTGGCTTCCGTAGTCTTCTCCTTACACAAGTAATTCCTTGCTTAAAAGGTAGATCACCTTTTACTATAATATTGTATCTAAATGCCTTTTGTGATTGAAATATATTATTTTTAGTCTTTTTCATTCGTGTTTTTTTCTTGCCCCAACATATTTCGATAGTGTGGCCTTTCTTTTTACAGCTCTTGCAGTAGAACCTTTTCCTGGTTATCTTGATATGATATGCTTCTAAGCTTTCAGGCTATTTATTTCCGCTCCTAGCTTGGTATTTTTCCAGAATCTTTACTTTCAAATCTTCATTCGATGGCTATTCTAAAGTTGTCGGCAAAGTTTAGAAAATCAAAATGGTATGCAGTTCTGGAGATACCTTAATATTCATGTCTGCGAGTTTATCTACGATGTCCATGAAGTTATTTATGTGGCCACGTATATATTCTTCTCCTGTGGTCATTTGCTTTAGTACCAACTGTTTTAATGAGGTAGTTTTCCTCGCAGGCTCAGTGTTTTGGTAAGTTGCTTTCAACTTGTCTTCTTTGAATTTGTTTTAATTCAGACGGTGCCAATAAAAGTAGGATTTCAGACCTTGCCTTCAAGTCCTCTTTGTTGTACGCCGATCTCGCCGCCGCATCCGTAGCTGGTGGTAACGTTTTCTTGCCGCTTACAATATCCCGAAAGTAATTTTTATTCAGGACAGTTTGTGCTTGCAAACACCACGTTTAGTCTCTTAGGTAGTTGATGCCATTTTTCATACTTGCAAACAACTACGTTCTGCTACCAATTTGTGAGGGATTTATTAATTAAAATATACGCATGCTCAAAGATATCGCTCCTGTGTTTGACATGACTGTTAAAGGGATCATAGGTAAAAAGACATACAGTGACAATAATAATTGGTACTGTATGACCAGTACTCACATTGGATTCTTTCCATCGGCATTTTACGTAATTGCAACAAATAAAATGCTACTTACCAAATATATTAAGTTAATATAAAGTAGTAAATAGCCCTATTTAATTAATCAAATGATAAACATTAGAATAACAAGGTTATCTTTGGAAATAATAAAAAGTCGTGTTTGTACTAAAGTCAGTGCTAATTTGACGTCTACAAAGCAGGCGAACAGAACACAGAAGTTCTATTATTGAGATTTGAAGTTTTTGATTAATCGATCAGTGAGTTGCCAGTCTCAAACTTTCTTTGATCTCATATACTTTGATGATAAATCTATACTTCTATATTATACATATAATTCTTCTGTACGTTTGTTTGTCACCTAACTTCTCCTAAACGGCTGGACAGATTCGGATGAAATTTTTTGTGTTTTGTTTGAGTGGATCTCTGGATGGTTTGAAAATACAATTGGACCGGGTAGGTAATAATATAAATAGGTAAAATTTGTTTGTTTGTACATTTGTATGTAGGAGGTAATCTCCGGAACTACTAGTCGGATTTGAAAAACTCTTGAAGAATAAGCTCGCGGACGAAGTCGCGGGCAGAAACTAGTCTTAAATATATATATAATATAAAATAGAACACTAAAATTGACATATAAGTACTTATATTATGTACAAGTATGAAACATAAAAAATAAAGGCTCATTGGACATCAAAAAATTTGTCCGCATCGCTGTCAGCGGGAAAAGTGCCCAAAAGGCTGGCAGCATTGCCACGTTGGATGGCAATGCTGATTCTTTGAACTTTAAATTGGCCAGACCTCTGGTCACGTAAAGAGTCGACCAACCGCTTGGCGATATCCTGAAACAGGTACTCGATGAGCACCCCACGAACCTAGTGTTCAACCCCAAACGGCTCTGTTCTGGACTCCAAAGGTACAGATATACACACATCAAAAGTGTCTAGGGATCAACATATATTTTTGCAATAACTTTTCTCCTGATTGATATTAATTAAAATTTTCTTTAAGGATTCATCAAATAAAGTGTTTTCGTTTGTCACAGTAACGATAAACCAAGTCACCTTTGCATTAATAAAGAAATTTGCCATTTTCCTAATAAAGGGATTTTTGACATTTGAACCACTAACATTAAAGTTCGAAAAAAAGACTGAAATAACAGTTTTCTTTAAAATTTTATTGGGTAACTTAAACAATTAATAATCCGTGTTTCTACCGCGAACACTAACAACACAAGAACATCGGTTTGGCATACTCAAAATGAGTTCATCCAAATCACGCTGTGGAATGGCCGCCCATGTTCGTTGCAACAACAAAAAAAGGTCTTCTTGCGACTGGATACCCTCCATATTCGGCAGAGCTCTTCTCTGTAGCATATCCCATGCATGCTCAATCGGGTTCAAGTCTGGCGACTGAGCAGGCCAGAGCAGGACATTGATGTTAGCTGCGGCGAGAGTCTGTCTTACAACTCTTGCGGTGTGCGGTCGTGCATTATCATGCATTAACTGAAATAAGGGACCGATTTGCACTTGTAGAGGAACGATGACGTCAGATACAATCGTCTCAGCATAAATTTGAGCGTTGAGGTTGCCTCTGATCCAAATCAACTCAGTTCTTCCGCCGATCCAAATACCCGCCCATACCATGATGGTTCCACCACTATAAGGATGGACTTCCTGGCAGGATTTTAATCGCTGTTGGCGTCCAGGGGTTCTCCAGTGTCGTATACGTCTTGTATCCGGTCTCATACCAAAACGAGACTCATCAGAAAAGCACACGAAACGCCATTGTTCTTCTGCCCAATTTCTGTGTTCAAGAGCCCATTGATATCGAATCCTACGATTGTGCATTGCTATAGGTGGTACCCGTAGCGGTCTTCGGGAATGAAGGTTCACTTCATGCAAGCGGTTTCTGACTGTTTGGTCGCTAATTAAGTTCCCTGAAGAGTGATGAAGCCTCATGGCTAACATCATGGCGGTTATTGTTGGAGCTCTTCGAGTTAAGATTTGAATGTATCGGTCTTGTCTCCGTGTGGTGCAGCGATACCGTCCTCCATGGCGCTCAGCCACGGTACCAGTGCTTCGGTAACGTGTCCAAAGTCGACTGATAACACTCTGACTTGTATTCAGAGCTAAAGCCACAGTACGTTGCCGGGAACCAGCTTCTATCATTCCCACGGCTCTGAGCATTTCTTCCCTGCTTAAATGACGTCGCCGCTCCATAATAACGTTGGTTTTAATCAGTAGTAGGGAAACAGTAGCACTAATAATGTCTTCAATGCGTTGTATGTTTTTATAGGGAAAATATTGACAGCTGATTTTCATCTTTTACTCGAATTTGATTAACAGTTCCTGTTTCAAATTATGAAATGCACCAAAAAGGATCCATATAAATTTATATAATCATAAATTTATTACAAAGCCACATCTCAATCTCAAGAAATCCGCATAAAAATGCTTGATCCCTAGACACTTTTGATGTGTGTAGATATTGACAATAAATACTTATTACTAAATAAAACTGAAGAGTTTGTTTGTTTGAACGCGCTAATCTCTGGAACTACCAGTCGAATTTGACAAATTATTTTTGCATTTGATAGCCCAATTCTTGAGGAAGGCTTTAGGCTACTTAAAATCATCGCTAAGACCCTTAAGAATCGAGAAAAGAGGAAAAAGTCAGAAATAACGCAAAACGAAGTAATAGCGTGGGCGGGCGATGCGATGGGATGTGGCGCGATAGGTCCGGGGCTCGGGGGTCGAAATTTCACGCGGAGGTAGTCGCGGGCAGAAGCTAGTATATTGATAATATCAAAATGACGCATTCGTGTAATATCGTATTGATATTATCCGATTGCGTCACACAGAAGAAAGATTTAGTTTTTAGGCCATAAAAGGCCAGCCGAAGAGTCGATGAACTGCTTGGTGATTATTGCCCTATGATTATTTCCCTCGCTTTTTTATATACATGCACATTTATTATTTTAAGAATTTTGGCTTTTTAATTATGTAAATATTATATTTCACCCATATCTCACTATTAAAAAGTTTTGCCTCGTAATTGTTTGCCAATTTTGGCAACAATTCCTAGTAAATTGAAACGTCACTTTGTTTCAAAATATCTTTCTGTCATTAGACAATTTTATCTTATCGTTTTATGCAAGTAATATTCAACGTTAGCCCGTTTGTTCACTGCACCGTGATCGGGACGTCATCGTCAACGAGAACGAGATAACGACGCCGAAGTAGCGACATTGCGAATCCGCCTTTACTATGGCCACATAATCTCGTTTCTCGTTGACGTCCCAGTTCACGGCACGGTGAACAACCAGTGGTAGGGTGGAAAAGCAATAACAAGGTTTACTATCAATCGACCTTACATCGGGGTGGTAAGGGTAACTAAATAGGTAGAAATCATTTTAAGGCGGAGATGAAAAAAGTTACAACATATTCCTGTTTATTGGTTTGTCTTCTTCATTTTATGGTTTTACAAGGAAACGTCAAAATATGTAGTAAAGACACACAATTCAAGATTACCATTAAGGCGGTAATTTTTTACTTACTGGTAACAAAGATTTAAAAAAGTCAAAGTTTGCCAACCGTAATGTTTCCAGAACGTTTTTTATTACCGTAGAGACTTTTCCAGACTGGAACTTTCAATTTATGAAGAACTCATCTTTTGTCTCTGACTTGTAGCGAAGCTTGCAGTAAGTGGCCCATAGAATTAGTATGCATATAGTACTAGAAGTGCCTGCCATGCCTAAGGTTTCCTGTTCACGACATTTTCATTCTGAGATATTCTGTTTTTGAAGTGAAAACTTCTTTACGCTCGTTGGACCTTTTTGAGATGGGACTAAACCATTGATTTCGCGACACTGTGATGACACCAGCTTTTGACCATTAAAAAGACATCAACGCGTTGATTACCGCGGTGCCGATTTTTTTTCAAGTTTTCACTTCTGTCGGCACTCCCGGAGTGCCACTGTTTTTTTCATCTTGCGGTTTTTGCGCTAAGATCCGAGACAGGACCCGCGTCCAACCCTTTGTGAAATTAAATTTTTGATTTTATTACGGACTTTTGCGTGAAAAGATACTTGCGCGAAAAAACGTTTCCGCGAATGGACTTTTGCGCGAATAGACACTTGCGCGAAAGACACTTGCGCCAATCCACTTGTGCGAAAGGATAGTTACGCAAAAAAGTTGCACGCTAAAAAAAAACAATGACCGCGCGTGGTGCTAGAGTTGGCCGTCAAAAACGACCTTGACGAGGCCGGTCCTTCAAGGTTGCTTATTACTAAGGTGAGATGACAGATGTTTAACATCATATTTTTATGTTTCTTTTTTTTTCGATATTGGTGTCATTTTCAGGGTTTTCGAGGGCGCTGACAACGATAATGGGGTCAAAATCAAAATTCAAGTTGGCGCCACCGAAAATTTGCAAATTTTTCCTAATAGGTGTCGTTTTACTGGTTTTAGAGGGTGCTTACAACGAGGGGTCGCTACTGCCCAACAGCTCGCCACATTCCAGCCTGGCTACTCATCCCAGACCTGTTCCGGCAAAGTAAACACTATCGCTACAGACCTAGAGTTCGGAGCGCGCAAGCCCCACCACGATGTCAACATATAAATACGGCGGTGGTATTATTATTATATGTCTATCTTCTAAGGATGACCCACAGTAACCATTTTTATCTTTCAGAATTTCATTAAAATTAAGATTGTTATTTCCGAAACTATTTTGACCAGTATTTTATTAATCCTTATCCGATAAAATATTTTGTTAAATTTTGCCATTTAATAAGATTAAAATATGTCTGGACTTGTGGAACTGGTCTGGAATGATGTGATCATTTAAATGAATATTAAAGATATCACAGATTTAAAATTATGCGCAGCAAAATAATTATGGCTGACTGCGCGCACTTTCGTCCCTTTTCACGAAATTGCTCCCACAGATATCCCACTCCACAGACTGCAGGAAAGCGAGAAGAAAGATTTGCAGGAATGCGAGAGGAAAGACGATACAGATTTTGGGAGTGAAAACTTCTTTAAGCGTGTTTGGCATTTTTGAGATGGGACTAAACTATTGATTTCGCGACACCGTAATAACACCAGCTTTTGACCATTAAAAAGACATCAACGCGTTGCCTACCGCGATGCGTGGAGTAAAAGCCATCAACGCGTTGATTACCGCGGTACCGATTTTTTTTTCAAGTTTTTATTTATGTCGGCACTCAGAAGACGTCGTCGTCGTGTGTCGTCTAAAACCAACCCTCCCAGAATCGCAGCCATTTTTGACTCGAAAAGTCGAAATAAAAAATGTTAGCTTTTTAGAGATCAGCCATGGATATTATAGTAGATACCTAAGTTATTCTGGAGTAGGTACCCTCCTGCCTCGTGACGACCTTCGGCTATGCCTGTCCCGCGAGTTCCCGACCGCATGCAGGAAGCTAGCGATTTTCTTTCCCAGCTGACGTCCTACTTACGCTAGTTAGGTATAACTATAAGCGGAATGACGCGGTTGAAACGGTACCATAATACGAGTAATAGCTACACCAGTACCCTAATTGCGCAATACACGATCAATCACAATCTGTTTCGATTTGAAACAGTTAGCTAATCCATTGCTTTATAAGATGAAAAAAAAAATCCGCTCAACAACGTCAATAACGCAATGAATGTTGTTGAACTGTCAAAATGAAACAAATTAGTCATAATCGTTTATAAAAATAAGTTAAGCAATTAGGGTACAGGTCACCAGCACCACGCTATAGTTTACTGCCCCGTTGGTCTCGTGGGGTCCTGGGTTCGATTCCCGGGTCGGGCAAAGTGTTATGTGGTTTTTCCATTACAAATTTCTTAGTAACAGCCCGGAGTTTGGAAGTTGGCGGTGTGATACCTCCGTGCCTCGGAAAGCACGTTAAGCTGTTGATCGTGCGCCTGATCTCTCTCCGGTCTAGTCGAATTGCCGTCCCATCGGACTATGAGAGTGAGAGAAGAGAATGTGTACCTGTGGCTGCGCACACACTTGTGCACTATAATATCTCCCGGGCTGAAGGCTAGTCTCCGTTGAGATTGACCGCCGTGGCCGAAATACTGGCTGGAGGACTATTTAAATAGTTTACCCTGTATAAGTATCTACCTATTAAAGATTAGTGATGGATTACTGGTGTGGCCTGACTTTATTTGAAGGGCTAGTAGGAGTACGGTAGGTGATAGGTCTTTTACCTACTTACTATGCATCCACAGAGATCAAACACAGACAGAACTCATGCGCAGCGATCTTGCAACCACTAGACCAACGAGACAGCACCCTTATTGCGTAACATACGATCAATCACAATCTGTTTTATATTGACAGTTCAACAAAATTCATTGCGATAATTACGTTGTTGAGCAGACAAATTTTTAAAGCAATGGATTAGCAATATGCTTCAATATGATTCAGATTGTAACTAATAGTGTGTGATAGAGTAAACTAGAGCATTCCCTTATGAGTAGGTACTGAAGTTCCAATCCATTAAGTGATAGGTTCTGCTCACATTTAGACAGGTAGGTAGGTAACCTATCGTTCATTGTCCCTTTCTATACGGCACTGTCCGTACAGTCTTTTCCGGATTCGACAATATAAAATGATCCATGTCCATCAGTTTTGTATCATAGTATCTCGTGAAGACGTGACGATAACAACAATAAATAATAAAATGGGTTTTATTACTTTGGTAAGTTTATATAAAAAAAAAAAACATTTTTTATTTTTTTTATTTGTTGTTATGGCAACAATAGAGGTACTACATAATCTGGGAAAATTTCAACTGTCTGCCTATTACGGTTTATATAGACCGCTGACAGACAGACGGACGGACGGACAGCAGAGGCATAGTAATAGGGTTCCGTTTGGCACCTTCGGGTAGGTACGGAACCCTAAAAAAGGCTCTGCCACTTCAAGTTCAAATATTGTCTGGAAAAAAGTTTTGAGGAACTTCCTTTTACTAAACTGTTTATTATCCCGGTAGTCTTGAAACTGAGTAACCATAGATATATTTATATATCTATGTGAGTAATAGATTGACATTTCTATTTTTTCATAATATTAGTGTTGATTGTTTGAGACTGAAATATTCTTACTTCACCCTTAGCCTTAGCTTAGACTGGTACCGACCTATATATAATATACGCATGTACTGATATCTAAATCTAATTATACACTCTGGTATTTCAATTGGGTAACTATGGGTAACCATAGTATTATAGTCTCTAAGGCACTTAGGGCCAGTGGCGGCGTGACGACGTGCAACATGTTTGCGAGACTTTATTTTATTAAAATATTAAATCATAGTATCAAAATTGACTTCCCTGTTTCTTTCAATGATAAAGTCAAAAAATTGGTTAGTCGCGCTTGACTCCATTGTGTAAGAAATTATTAATTTTAACTTCGAAAAGCTTCTTTCACTTTCACTAGGGAATTAGAAATTATATTCGAAAAAAAAATTGAAATATAGTATCGATGCGTTTCAAAATATAATATTAGTATGTAAGTAGCTAGGTACAAGAGTAGGTAGTTATTTATTGATATCTCTACAGATTTAGAGTAGGATATGTATTTATACAGGAAGATTTTGTGCGCATTCTTTGGCTATACGAGTGAGTTGTCGTTGTCACTCGTTGGTGCTTGGCACCCGGGGCGGACAGCCCCCTCCGCCCCCCCTTTACACCGCCACTGCTTAGGGCATGTTCATACATCGTTATCATGTACAGGTGTTGACGATCTTTCTGGTCGCGGCTATCGCAGCCAGCAGCCAAGACAAGCAGACCGTCATCAGTGTGGAGCCAGCTGCGTGGCCCGGAATGGCCTGGGTGCATGGAGGAGGTAATGCTTTTCGAATAAATAGTTTCGTACACATAATTAAATTACCAAAATCATATTTTCGTTCCGTTTAAGAGTATCGGGAATTCAGGATATCCCTTTCGAAATTGTTTGCTCCATTAAGGCTCTATTCGACTATAACGATGCGCAGTTTTTCTGTCATAGAGTTGAACCTTTTCAACCGTAATTATGAAGCAAGTAGCATTTTTAACCTACTTCCAAAACGAAGGAAGTTATATGTTCATAGTGTATGTTTGTTTTTTTTTTATGTAAGATGTCCTCCGTCAATTGTGGACCTATTTTGAAAATTATTTTTGTTTAAAAGGGTATGCTCAACATTTTACAAAAAACAAACAACCGACTTCCAAAAAAACACTACAAATTGGAAAATAACTTTAATTTCGGAAGTCGGTGTTTTAGGTTTTGAATTTTCGTTAAGTTATTTTTCTCTTTGTAGTGTTTTTTTGGAAGTCGGTTGTATTTTTTTTGTAAAAAGGGTTTAATTGTATGCTTATAGTTAGTCAGATACTTTTTAATATGGCCTCTATCCTAGCAAACAATAAAAATAATGTAAACGATAATACTATGAAGGTGCTTCAATTTAAATAAAATCATCCACTTAAATGCATTTTTCAGGAACCTGGTCATCAGACACTAGCTCAGACGTGGCTGGGGCAGTGGCGGCTGCAAAAGCAGCTGCGATGGCAGTGATGGCGGCCCAGCATGAGGTCGCCGCAGCCAAGCATGCTGCCCTCGAACAGCAAAGTGTTGCCAGCGCTAAGGAAGCCGCAGCCGCTCGCGCAGCTCATAAGAGGTTCGTTATGATTATAACAAAAATAGTCGAAGGTCAGCAAGTTGATAGTAATCTAAATTTTGTCAGTCTAGAACTTTGTCATTCAGCAGTCATAGTGTCATGAAGTCGTTGCGTCGCGAGCAACATTTTTATTCTTGTCAAGATCTAACGGATTTGATTCCAGTGAGGAGGCAGCAAGGAACGCCCGTGCGCACGCACTGGAGGCCGCGCAGGCTGCAGTACAGTCCCAGGCGCAGTTAGCAGGGGCCAAGGCCCGTGCTGCTGCCGCGCAAAAGATAGCCGCGGCCCGAGAGGCGGCCGCTGCCAAGGCCATACAACGTGCCGCGAGCAACCAGGCTGCTAGGCTGCAGAACGCTGGTTAGTCAATTAATCAAATAAGCCTCTCACAGTCCACTGCTTGATGTAGGCCTCTAGCAATTTGCGCTACTACAGTCGGTTGTCTGCCTTCTGAAAATTAAACTTGATGTGTTTGTACCTCGATTGTTCCGGCCTTGATTTGTATTACACGTCTTATTTCTCACTACACTAATCTTTTCTATTTCAGACTTAGAAGCTCTAAAGCTGTCCGTGATCCAAAGCTCTGGCGCGGCGGGAGCTGCCGGGGCTGCTCAGCACGCTGCCACGGCTGCCGCAGCCGCACTGCGCCCGCAGACACCGGAGTGGCCTGCCAAGCCCTGGGCCCCACCGGCGTGGGTACCTGCCGCCTGGGGTTGGGCTTAAGCTTAAACATCACAAATATAGGCAACTGCGAAGGGAAATCTGTACCAAGGAACTAGTTATTTTAGATTTGTTAAACTGTGACAAGGTTTATAATTTTAAGATTTTGTAGCTCTTACTTAGACTACAATATTGTGTAAGTATCTAGATATTACTTAGTTGGATACAAAAGTAAACGTTATTGAATTTAAAAAAAAACACTTTTTTTTGCGAAAGCTCCTTTGTATATTATGATCGTAACATATTGTATTTAAAAAAACAGTTCTTTAGGGTTCCGTACCCCAAGGGTGCCAAACGGAACACCGAGCCTCCGCTGTCAGTCCGTCCGTCGATCCGTCGGTCTGTCAGCGGGCTGTATCTCATGAACCGTAAAAGGTAGACAGTTGAAATTTCCACTATATATAACAACAACAAATAATAAAAATTTAATCAATTTAAAAATTTAAGGGATGGCTTCCCATACAAGAAACGTGTTTTTTGCTAAATATTGTACGGTGATACGGAACCTTACGTGAGCGAGTCCGACTCGCAATTGGCCGGTTTATTTGTTGTTTTATCCAGTTAAGATATTGATACCCATCACATCTGTGAAGTTTACAAACACAACAAATACAGTTTTTTTTTAACGGAAACGTTATGCATTACAAGTGGGTAACTCCATTACCACCAGTGCTCGTTTACATAAAAAAAAAACAAATCATTTCTTAGTTTCGTTTGATCATGTTTAGATATCGATACCCATCACGTCTGTGTAGTTTTGCTAGCTAATTTAATTTGACCCTGTAGATATACCTATACTCCATTTGTATAAGATTACACATTTAAACAAACCTTTTCTACAGTCTGTTCATCCGATTTTGACTTATATACCGTAGGCTTAAGGATGGCATTAAAAGCAAAAAAGTGGTTACAATAACCAACTGTTTACTGCAGCTGCCATTTGTCATGACACCAACGCAACAGAAGTCAAAATCGGTAGAACGGACTGTAAAAAGGTTTATTTAAATGTGTAATCTTATGCCAAATGGAGTATAGTACAATAGCTGATAGAAGAATCTTCTCTTTACTACAATTTTCACGGCGATATTCAAAAGTTTTAGAGAACCTCGCAGTAGGTAGGTGAGGGTACCTACCAGGCTAGGTTCCAATAATGTGACCGACCGAAGTTTCGTTTTCGGCCAAGTAATCATGATTCGGCCATATTTTCGTTTTCAGCCATAAACCAGCCAAAGCTTCGGCCGAGCCGAAAATCAGAAGTTCGTGAATTGTCGCACGTGTTTCGGCCTACTTCGTAAAGCTCGGCAATATCAGGTGAATCAACACAATAAAAAATACCCGAAATTTTGTATGATTTTGATATTGTGATGGAATTATCGTGTCTATTTGCTCTTTTTCTCCCTAGGAGTAAAAAAGAACAAATAAGACTTCAGTGCACCTACAGCTGGTTTTCGGCATCGTTTTCGGCGAAAATAAGACTTTTAAGCCGAAACTTCATTTTCGTTTTCCTTTTCGGCTGAAAATCCATTTTCGGTCAGATGCTAATAATAATAATGTATTTCTTTAACGCTGTTTGAATTAACTATGTCTGTACTAGTAATTTAGAATGTTACAGTTCATATATTGATTTGGTATCCTATCTACGCCTGCGCGGCGCGGTTCAATTCGGGGCGACTGAGATGAAGCTCCACAGATCGTGCTTTTACAGCATCCGTTCCTTCAGTTTTGTAACTTGGTGAATTTAACTCTTTTAATATCGAAAATGAGCTGAATTTAAGCCTAAAGAAGAGGATAATAAGGTAAGATTAAAATAACCAGTATGTTAGCGTCCTTAGGATGTGTTAATTCGAGTTGGGTGTGCGATAAGGGGTGTGTCTGAAATATTCAGACGCAATCTAAAGTTGAGCTGTTACATAATTACTACTACTTTCGTTTAGACATAGTAGCAGTTAGCTTTGTCCGAAATCATAATGATGAAGTACATAGGTCCTTCATCGTTTTGATTTCTAAATTAGTTCAACTTGACCTAGATTGTCGTAAGTTTGCACTGGTAAGTGGTAGGTAGGTACATACCTTTTTAGATAAGATACATAAAAACAGTGGCAATCCGGGAGTGCCGACAGAAGTGCAAACTTGAAAAAAAAAACATCGGTACCGCGGTAATCAACGCGTTGATGTCTTTTTAATAGTCAAAAGCTGGTGTCGCGAAATCAATGGTTTAGTCCCATCTCAAAAAGTTTTTACTTCAATAAATAAAGGTAGAGGACGACTGGTAACCATCAATCTCTTGTTACTCTACTTACTTCTTTTTTTTGTAGGTAAGTCTACAAAAAAATATTAGTTAAGTAGGCAGTTAATCTTAATATAATCATACTTAAATGGAACAAGGGTTTCTTGTACGATCATTATTTCATTCGGAAATCGCTCCACATTATGCGTATTTGGGCGCCTAGCACATCCGTCATCATTCGACGAATGCGGTGCTAGTAGCACGCAATATAAAAATGTACTCTGTGGTAGCACAAGCCTAAACTCGCCCATGTCATATCACCATCCGGGCGTCTGATGCAGGCTTCGGACACACGCGCATGCGTTCTGCAGCCCGCTAGCTGAGCAATGAGCAACGGCAGAAATGACTAAATTGCGTGGTTGCATTTCTATCAACTCCAATGCGCTCCGATGCTGCGCTAAAGCAGGCCGCGAAATTGAATTTTTCTTATGTTTTTTTGCAATTTGTAGGTCGGTGTCAGGTTGTATGTAGAATAAAATATGATTCCCGCCTAGGGCCGATTAGATTTTTGGACATTAGAAGTTTTAGAATTGAGAGATTAGACGTAGAAATAGAATGGATATATGTAGAAATAGATATAGAATGCAAGAGCGAGCGAAGCGAGCTCGAAAATTTTAGGATCTCACCTCGAATAGGTTAAGTTCTCTATTATTGGGTTAGGCGTTTTTGGATATTTCTTTAGTTCCGAATGTTTTTACAACTATATTTTATTTTGAAGCCAGGGAGGTGCAAGTGCACCCGCTTGTGCCCCGCTCTCGGCGCCCATGCAATGACATGAATATTTACTTTGTTATTATTGTAAATACCCGACTACGGCGAAGCAAAAAGTAGGGTTATGATTTTGACCGGTATGTATGTATGTTCATCTGTTACCTCATAACTTCTAAACTACTGATCATAATTTGACGAATGAGGTCTCGTTGGAAGCGTCTTGATTGTCCGCTGTTTATAGGCTATGTGACATCACATTCAATATGGCGCCCTCTAGAGGACTTAGTCATGAACAAAAAATGTTCATGAAAAATGTTTTTAATTATGCCATGTTGGGTATCAAATTAAAGGGCTTGATGAGTACATTTAAAAAAAATATATATTTCATAACCCCATAATAATTTAAATAAAAATAAAAGTTATAAAAACTAAAACCCAACTACGACAAAAAAGTCAACTAAAAAGTATAAACAAGACATCACAGACAGACAAACTAATTAAAAATCCATAAAAATCTATTCGTATTTACGTGTGACTCCGGATTTTTTTTTTAAATTGCGAATGCGAAGCCTACGTAGGTCATTATTATTTTTTGTTTTTTTTTGTGTTTTTTTTTTTAAATCATGGTCTGGTAGTTTGACTAATTTATGCGGCCTATCCAAATAAAACAAAATAGGAAAGTACTTCCATAGTTGTAAAATCTCTTTAATAGATCTCATCATCGCGTGTTTTTATTTCCGAAGAAAGACGATGATTCCCGAAGCGCATTACTTTTGTTGACGATGTATCATTCGCCTATTAGATACCAGGATGTGGTCGCTCCACATGCTCGTCGCAGTGCTGTGCTGCGCCGGTCGGCTTGTGGCAGCTGACATCGACCGGCGGCGCTTCTCCAACCCCACCTACTATAATGTTGGTGGGGTTCTCTCCAGCAATGAGTCTATTGCGTTCTACAAGGATACTATATCGGTAAGTAGGTCAGCGGCGGCCCTAGGGTAGAGCGAGTGTGGTCGCTCTAGGCGCCAGATGGCAAGGGGCGCCAAAAAGCGAAATGCGAAAAACAATTTCCAGCGGAAAATTGTTTTTGTGAGCCGCGGAAGCATTTTATTATTTAGTGACTGATTGAAATTAACTCCAAATACTAATTCAATTATAAAGCAGTAAAAGCTTTCATAATGTTAAAGAAACAGGAGTATATTATTTAGAGCTACTTAATTAAATTCAATAGTTTTAGTTAGGTTAGGATATTATATTTTTTTAGTTTTGTCATACCTATTTGTGTTAGTAAGTACTTAAGAACTATGTAAATAAATAAAAAGACAGTTAGAACCCAAAAAAATAAATAAGTGTTGTTATTGACAAAAAAGTAGATTTCTGATAATTTGGGAGTATTATTTAATTATCATGAAACCGAAGTAGGACTTATGTGAAAGTGAAAGCGTCGATCAAAGGGCGCCGAAAGACATGTCGCTCTGCCGGCGCGGGCGCGGCGGGCGGCGTTGAGTAGAGTAGGTAGTACCAAACTGCCTTGTTCGTCTAGTGGCCGCAAGCGCTACTGTTTAGGATGAGGTCCTGGGTTCGATTCCCAGATTGAGCAAAGTGTTATTGGGTTTTTCTATCAGGAATTTCTCAGTAGCAGCCCGGAATCACGATTTGTACTCGGTTGATGGCAATAGGCTCGCCAACCGGCGAAACGTGGGTGTAGGGTACTATGTATGTAGGTAGGTACGAGTGCTGGGACGAGTGTTTGGCATTAGATACTTTGAAAAATCATCGAAAAAGGTTCCCTAATTTACAGAGGAAGTAGGTACTTTAGAGATCTTAACTTATTTAGTTAATATACCTACAACCTTTTCTAGAAATATAAGTAACTATGGCATAAAATTATAAGATACTAATAAGGAATAGAAAAAATGTTTAGACTTATGGTTTAGTAGACGGTCAGCCCGCATGGAACATACCTTCGGCCCCAAGCTGACAACCGCGTCATGATAATATGAAATATAAGCATACTATAATGTAAAAATTAAAAGATTCTAAATAAGTATTGGAGTTATATCACAAACAAGTGTTTTATTTATCTGTACCGTCAGCACCCCGCCGAGTTTTGACAGTACCTACCTATGGGTACATTGAGGTAGGATCATATTATAAACTATCTGTAAAAATACACATCTGTATATATTCATGCTGTCTATCATCAAAGAACACTATATTAATGAATATACCTACAGAGCGTAAATAAACTTGTGCCCATTACTGTAACAAACGTTTTAATTCAACGCAATTAAAAGCAATTTTCATTTCCTTTGATATGCATACGAAACAATTAGCCAACAAGAGCCAGTTTTTTTCGTAACTGAGTAACTAACACGATTACATTACAAAAAATATATTTTTTTAC
Organism: Omphaloscelis lunosa; assembly: GCA_916610215.1. Classification (NCBI taxonomy): domain Eukaryota; kingdom Metazoa; phylum Arthropoda; class Insecta; order Lepidoptera; family Noctuidae; genus Omphaloscelis; species Omphaloscelis lunosa. The sequence goes on along the minus strand of OU744265.1, from coordinate 9,617,682 downwards.
AGAATCTAAACTTCAAAGATCAATATGTGCCCCGTGGAGTTACATACCACGATTATTCCATGCTCATGGATCCGAATCCCATAAAAACGGCGCTGAATGTCTGCAAAGATCTGATTGCTCATCGAGTGAGTATAAAAAAAAATAAAAAAATGTAGCATATATTGATAGAAGACTTAATATTAATGATACAAAACTTTCTAGGTGTACGCGATCGTGGTCTCTCATCCACTGACGGGCGACCTCTCCCCAGCAGCTGTGTCTTACACTAGCGGCTTCTACCATATCCCTGTCATCGGCATATCCTCAAGAGACTCGGCCTTTTCGGACAAGAACATTCACGTGTCTTTCCTCCGAACCGTCCCGCCATACTCCCATCAGGCGGACGTCTGGGTAGATGTCTTGAAGCACTTCAATTACATGAAGGTCATATTCATTCATAGTTCTGATACTGATGGTAGGGCTATTTTGGGTCGGTAAGTTAACAATGCGATTACCTAGTACCTTTATATGCAAATTAGAGCCTGTTTGTTGCACAACTAAAATTATTTCTGGTTCAAATAACCTTGGGGAAAGTAATAGGCGAGACTCTATGAATCTATGCTGAATATTCATAATCTATGTACATATAGATAAACAATATAAAATAAAGTCGATTTTGGTGTCCACCTGTGTGACCGCTTCTAAACTACACAATGGATTTTAATATGACTGTCACAATGTTTTTACATTTTTCACACTTGTCAACATCATTTAGAATTTAATGGTCACATTAATATTTAATTTAGACATACAAAAATCTCAATGTAGGATTGCATCCGAATAAAACAATGCGGCGGGTCTTCAGTAATGATAAATATTTGTAGGTTCCAGACGACTTCTCAAAGTGTGGATGAGGATGTAGACCGAAAAGTTGTGGTGGAGCAGGTGATAGAATTCGAACCGGGACTTGATTCCTTCAGCGATCGGCTCATGGATGTCAAAGGCGCTCAGGCGAGGGTGTTTCTTATGTATGCCAGGTATGTCACGATTTAATACCTTCTTCATACACGCCTCTATTTTCACCACCCCTCACACAACCACCCTCAACACATCACACCCCCATTCTTACAAACATAGACCACTATTCTCAAATCCAAATTCCACGCACCGCAAAACACACCACCATCGAAACATCTCCCCCACACGACTTACCCCCATCACCACTATACTCTGCACCTAACGCCCTATCACCACATCACACACCCATCCTCACAATTGTACACCCCAAAGCTATTCCCAAATCCAATCAGACACACACACTCCTGCCATAATCACCTCAACACACTCCCATCCTTACATCAACACACTTTTGTCTTCACCCCGACACCCTCACCCCTCCCCCTGTAATGTAAATCCACAACTGCAAGTTTCGTGACATGACAGAGTCTGTACACTTACTAATTATGATGCTTTCCGCAGTAAAACAGATGCTGAGATAATATTCCGCGACGCAACGTTCCTGAACATGACGACCGTCGGATACGTGTGGATGGTGACGGAACAGGCCCTGGATGCTGCCAACGCACCCGAGGGTTTACTGGGACTACGACTTGTGAATGCTACCAACGAACACGCGCACATCCAGGATTCTATGTAAGTTTAGCTACGCTTTATTTTTACTACGTTTTGAACTAAGATATAATAACAGAAATAAAAAAACTCATTTTTCATTGTTAATATTCAAATTAATTACTAAGAAGATTCTATTAGGTATCAACAAAATCAACTTTTAGGGCAGGCCGAATTATTTGATAAAAATAATAAAGGCCATAAGCCATATTGTATAAAAAAAACTTTAATGGCGTTTATTAAAAATATTTTCATGAAAAGTGGCCAGTTGCTGCTATATTTTTAAGAACCGGCTAGAAGGAGGTTCTTATACGATACAAGAAATCGAGTTCTACCTGCTTTATATCGCAATTCATTGCTGGTCTATTATAAAGTTGTTTGCACTTAACTGATAAAAGCCTACTTAAGCCCATCCTATTTTCAGTTACGTCCTGGCATCAGCTATTCGTGATATGAACACATCAGAGGAAATTCACGCCCCTCCATCAGACTGTGACAACTCAGGGTCTATTTGGACCACGGGCCGTCTTCTGTTCGACTACATCAGGAAGCAGCGCTTGGAGAGCGGTGCCACTGGCCATGTGGCTTTCGACGACCATGGAGATCGAGTGCATGCGGAATACGATATGGTCAATGTGAGGGCCCAGGGGGAACATGTCGCTGTAGGCAAATACTTTTACTCTAAGGTAAGACGAAGATTTTTCTGAACTAGCTAGGCCTACTTCATTTGGCTCCTCGAAAACTTATGCTGGGGCCGCACATTTCCATGCCCATCAATTATTAGATTTATTGTACACAATAATTTGAATTCAGAACTAAGTACTTTCTTTATTGTTGTTTTGTTTTTATTTCCGTGTGAACTGTATAGAGCTGTAAAACTATTTTCGTGCGAGTGGCTTAAGCAGCTTGTCTCCCATTTTAAAAATAAATTACATTAAGTTAAAAGAGTATTAACAACTCTATATACTTCCAAGTCGATTGAGCGCGTCCGGTCTGCACCAAGTGCAAAGGGCAACTGATAGAAATACGACGACTGACGAAACACAAACATTGTCCAGAAGCATTAATAAAATAGTTATACTGCACCAACTTTTTCAATTCAGCACACCGCCTCCAAATAGTACGAGCCATTGAGCGTCACGTTTTTTTCTATTTCGCAGGAAACTCAGAAGATGCGACTGGAACTAAAAGAGCAAGAGATAATTTGGATGGGCCGCAGTACTTCGAAACCGGAAGGGTTTATGATACCGACGCATCTCAAGGTGATATTAATCAGCAGTATGATAGGACAGAGACAGCATAGCTATCTGTAAGATAGAAAGAGATAAATATATGTTTTTAACTTCAGGTGTTGACGATTGAGGAGAAGCCTTTCGTTTACACTCGCCGTATTGACGATGGCAGTGACTGTACTCCTGAAGAGATCCCTTGTCCTCACTACAATGCCACTGAGGACACAGGTACAAACCAATACTATGTACTAATATTATGTTAGTTTATTTAACTGGGTCAGATGAAATTACCTAGCGAAACTACGCTGACGTGATGTGAATGGGTGTCGGTATGAGTTGAGAAAATCTGTTTTGTTTTATCGTGTTTAGATCTCGATATTCGATACCCACCACGTCTGTGAATTTTACACAAAAAAAATAATATTTTGTATTTTACTGATATTTCAAGTGACACTACCTTGCAGTTGATGACCCCCCAAAAAAAAAAAACTCATCACATTAATTTATTTTTGTTTGATCATATTTAGATATCGATACCCATTACGTCTGCTGAGTTTTGCTAGGTAATTTAATTTGACCCTGTTGAGAAGCTGCCGGTTGCAAGAGCATCTTTGACCCTGTAGAGAAGCTGTTGGTTGCAAGGGCATCTTTGACCCTGTAGAAAAGCTGTTGGTTGCAAAAGCATCTTTGACCCTGTAGAGAAGCTGCCAGTTGCAAGGGCATCTTTGACTCTGTAGGGAAGTTGCTGGTTGCAAGGGCATCTTCGACCCTGTAGAGAAGCTGTTGGTTGCAAGGGCGTCTTTGACCCTGTAGAGAAGCTGTTGATTGCAAGGGCATCTTTGACCCTGTAAAGCTGCTGGTTGCATTTTTGAAAGCGAAATTTCATTTTTGCAATTCCTTCAACATACCTATATATAGGTACCTAATAGTGCAAATTGTACCTCCCACATAACATTGGTAATGCTTAAGTGTCTGCTCTAGATTCAGGAACTACTTACCTAGTATGATGATTTTAATCTTTGCCTATAACCGAATTATTTTACTATATTTCAGATGAACTTTACTGCTGCAAGGGTTTCTGCATGGATCTCCTAAAACATCTATCAAAGGCGATCAACTTCACCTATTCTCTGGCTCTGTCACCTGATGGGAAATTCGGAAACTATATTATACGTAACTTTTCCCAACCGGGAGCCAAGAAGGAATGGACAGGGCTTATAGGTGAGTGGGTACCCCAGATGCCATAACAGGTGTAATAGAATCACTTGTAGGTACCTAGGTCCCCGTCATTGAGATCATTTTTTGTACTGGACCATACCTGGGAACCTTCTGGTTACAGAGATATTGAAGTTCTAAGTTCTCAACCTTAAACTTTAACTTTAAATACCCTTATACTAACATAACTATTGTAACATTGCTTGCACAATGTTTTGCGTGCGCTACATTGCGCACTGCCTTAAACAGCGATTTTTTACATTATTTATGTAAAAAATCGCTGTTTAAAGCATGTTTAAGGCTGTTTAAGGCTGTTTTTGCCGTGCATTAGTCTCGCAAAAACTCGAAAATGGCTCTTTTGAGATGGGAAAAAACCATTGAACTCGCGACCTGTTACCGACACCTCAATTTTGTAAACGCGATTGTGCTCTTTATTTATATTAGATTACGGATCAATATTTTATGCAAGTATTTCTACTCGCCAACAGACGATATGTGGAGTAAAAGACATCAACGCGTTGATTCCACGGCGCCGAATTTTTTTTCAAGCCAAGTTTTCACTTCTTTTAAAATCATAACCCTCCTGTTTGCTTCGCCGTAGTCGGGTAATTAAAATAAAACGTTGGTGAATTTTCAGGAGAATTGGTGTATGAACGTGCAGACATGATAGTGGCTCCTTTGACAATTAATCCTGAACGGGCCGAGTTTATTGAATTTAGTAAGCCTTTCAAATATCAAGGTATTACCATTTTAGAGAAAAAGGTATGTATAGAAGTTAACAGATTTCCACAGTATCTTCGGCAATTTCTGAAAATCTCTTAGGTACCTACTTATTTGCTATTAGCTTTCGCCAGCGGCTTCACCCGCCTGATATCTTTATAAATTATAGCCTATGTTACTCCGTGATAATTAGCATTCCACTGGTGAAACAATTTTTTTATATCGGTCCGGTAGTTTTTGAGTTTTTTCATTACAAACAAATATACAAAAAATTAAATCTTTTCTCTTTATAATATTAGTTTAGATTCAGATTATTTTAAGAGGGGCGTAATTAATTATTGTTTGAATTTATCTCTAACTTTGATCATAATGGATTATTAATTACCAGAGAATTTTGAAAAAGGTTGTGTTTGAAATTTGAATAGGTATATTGTTATATGGTTCCTACCTACTGGCAGAATTAGGTACAAAAAATAAAAGCCGATAGCTAAGAAAAAAAAAAGAGTAAAATATTAATGGCATCAGTCACGATTTTTTCGACGAATAAGTTAGTTTATTTTCATTGAACCTTATAAAAAGAGGTTGGTATGGGAATCTGTACATGAAGCCTTAAAGCCTGTGACTGTCGCAGACCAATCATGACTGCGTTACACACTTTCAGTAGCAAAAGCTTTCATTTTGACAGTTCAACAACATTCATTGCGGTTATTTATGTTGTTTTGCAGACAAATTTTTCGAACTTATGAAGCAATGGATTAGCAATAACCTTCAAAATCATTCGGATTGTGATTGACAGTGTATTACGCAATTAGGGTGCTATTCAGAACTCTCTGAACTACCTATGTGCTAAATTTAGAAAATCAGTTGATAGCTGCAATCTCCTACCTACCGGTGGTGGGTAAAATACCCAATCAAATCAAATCAAATAATTTTATTGTCAGATCATACAAAACAATTTGTTAGTAATTACATACACATCTTAAACGTGTTAGATTTTATACTGATGCCAGGTTTCACCGGAATTATTAATTAATAAAAACTTTTCCAAAAAAAAAAACAATCGTCTTTCAAAAAAACACTACAAATTGAATAATACATTCAATTTCGGAAGTCGGTGGTATAAAACGAAAATTCAAAACCAAAGACACCGTAGTGGAAAAAGTTTGTATTCTTCACTTTTTAGGTGTAGTACCTACCCCACACAAATTCGAATACCACTACCTGCTATGTAAATAACAGTGACAGAGACTTACTTATCATATCATCCACATACTAAGTGGGAAAAATACGTATTATTGAAGCTAACTCAAAAAATATCCAAGCAAAGTTAACAAATTTTATATGGGACCAACTTGGCATGCCCTTTCAAACAAAAAAAGATTTTTTTTTAATCGGTAGATAACTGACGGAGAAATTGGTGGACATACATTTAAAAAAAACCTACATACGCTAGGAACATATAACCTTCTCCTTTTTGGAAGTCGGTAAACAATAGCTAACAGACTGTTAAACACGTTATGAAAACTGTTGAAAGTTACTGTGAGCTATGTATTTTTGCCTTTCTGAAACGTTCATGAATAACCACTTAACTTTTTTTTTCTACTTTCAGCCGTCTCGTTCTTCGACGCTGGTATCTTTCTTGCAACCGTTTTCCAATACGCTCTGGATCCTGGTGATGGTATCAGTCCACGTGGTGGCTCTTGTGCTGTACCTACTCGATCGGTTCTCTCCCTTCGGACGGTTCAAACTGGCCAATATTGACGGGACTGAAGAAGATGCATTGAATCTTTCGAGTGCTATCTGGTTTGCTTGGGGCGTGCTTCTGAACAGCGGCATTGGTGAAGGTGATGTCAACTATTAGCTATTATATCTTATACCGATTATACTTACTAAAATTTCACGTTAATTTGTGTGTGGCTTTCGTTATTTCGTGGTATCCTGGAATAACAGGAGCCAATCATATGATTTCCCAATAGATTCAATATTGATCAGTATCCTAATTGCGTAATATACGATCAATCACAATCTGTTTCGATTTAAAACAGATGGCTAATCCATTGCTTCATAAATTGGAAAAAAAAATCTGCTCAACAACGTAAATAACGTAATAAATGTTGTTGAACTGTCAAAATGAAACAAATTAGTCATAATCGTTTATGAAAATAAGTTACGCAATTAGGGTAGGTACTGGCTTTCAAAAACTGGGGGTACCTATTATTCTGGGTAACTCGCAGGACATGCATACCGGTTGGCGATACTGTACACAAAAGTTCTCGGTACGATTGTTCTTACTGTTTTAGGCACTCCTCGTAGTTTCTCGGCACGCGTACTCGGCATGGTGTGGGCAGGATTCGCAATGATCATAGTTGCCTCCTACACGGCCAATTTGGCTGCCTTCCTCGTGCTTGAACGCCCTAAGACCAAGCTCACCGGAATCAACGACGCCAGGGTACGTAAATCATTCCTAATTAGTAAATAATGTATCAATATCAATTATTAGTTTAGTTAGATGCAGTGAGGTATCGGGATTTTCGGAAATCTTTAAAAAGGTGAAGCAACCATAAATGCGTTATCGGGGGGCCAGGGGGTTAAACTCTTGACTATTAATCACTTATCTAACAAGTACCTATCCATCAATCAGACCACATACCAAGATTAATTGATTATAGCAATATTTCCCTAGGACTGTTCGATGGTGCAGTTTGAGGGGGAGGTACAACTTCAATGATTAATATATTTTCGGGCTAACGTAGAAGCATAGACTAGCTTAGACAGTAGCTAATGCTTTTTTTTATTATCTTTAGCTTCGCAATACCATGGAGAATCTGACGTGTGCCACGGTTAAGGGATCGGCTGTTGATATGTATTTTAGACGACAAGTTGAATTGTCGAATATGTACCGAACGATGGAAGCGAATAATTATGATAATGCTGAGCAAGCTATCGAAGATGTTAAGCACGGGTAGGTTCGTCCTATACTTTGTTTCTGTAGTTGCAGAATAACGTAGACATAGACATTATAGAATATCCATGGAACTTTTTTTTGTAGTTTAATTTAGACCATGGAGAGAAAATTTTAATTGAACAAGTAGTTTAGAAGATTGAAGTAGGTTTTTTTAACTTAATTTTTCAATTGTCTATTATTTTACTTATTCTGGTTCATGGTTGCAGTAAACTAATGGCATTCATTTGGGACTCATCTCGCTTGGAATTCGAGGCCGCTCAGGACTGTGAGCTAGTGACCGCCGGAGAACTGTTTGGTCGTTCGGGTTATGGCGTTGGATTACAGAAGGGCTCTCCTTGGGCAGACCTTGTCACGCTGGCTATATTGGACTTTCACGAAAGTATGTATCTATCTTTAATAGAAGAGTCTGCAAGTGAAATGTTTACTGAAAGATGAATATATATTCAATATATTTTTCAGGCGGTATAATGGAATCTCTGGACAATCTATGGATCCTACGAAACAACATGCTAAACTGCGAAGAGAACGAGAAGACACCGAACACTTTAGGCTTGAAGAACATGGCAGGGGTGTTCATACTTGTGTTAGCGGGTATAATAGGCGGCATAGTACTGATAGTGATCGAGGTGGTGTACAAACGACACCAGATCAAGAAGCAGAAGAGGATGGAGATCGCGCGCCACGCCGCCGACCGGTGGCGCGGAGCTGTCGAGGTAAACAGAGTAAAGGCAGAAGCCGTGGATGTGGACCACTGCGATAACGTCAAACAGCAGTTAGAGAGTAAAATATAGAGCCGTGGCCCGGTGCCTACTGACGACTGATACGCACTTGTATGTAGCTCAGGGATTGCGAACCATTGCTACTCAAATATTTTTTGTCGATCCCAATTTTACTAGCAAATAGTAACATATCTTTTTAAGAAAATTCCTATTCCTACACTATTTTAGTGTTAGTCTGCTTATTAAGGTTCGCCATCCCCGATGTAGACATCAAAATATTGTTAACGACCAATATTTAACTTATATTCAGAATAAACACTTTTCATGTTCATGTACATTGTTAATTTTGATCACAATAAGTCCCCGCTGCTTTGTGGAGCTTGTACACCAACTCGCTGGACACGGTAATAGTCTATTGCTGTTGTAAGTAGATGTCATTGTGTTATTCATGTTTTATTCGTGCCTGTACAGCACAGATTAGTAAATGAATGGAGAGATAAAACGCATAGATTAAGACCACCCTTGAACATAGAATTGAATTCAACTTCATGATTTACGGTCGGATAAACTTTTTTTTCCGATATATCTGCATGGCCAGTGACATAATTTCAATACGCGTTCTTTTGTTTCGCATTATCACTCCACTTGTTTACTCCTCTGTGGTGTACAAGGACAGTTGGGTGAACACTGAAACTTTTCAGAAACGCAAGAATCTTCGAGCCGCCATCATGCCGTCGCAGCGCAGAGCCAAGTCCAACGGAGTGAAGGAAGCTGGCACTATCAGCCTGGCCGTGGACAGGGGCGCACGTCGCCGGGATGAGGCGCGTGTGCCAAGATACCTGCCGGCCTACACGCCTGATGTCTCACATCTTGTCGTATAAAGCGCTTGAGAATTATTTTTTAAACCTTTTGAACGCCGTCGGCTATGTATATTTAGCCGAAAAAAAATCAAAAGTGCCCGCACCAATGACAGCAAGAGCCGACAAAAAATAGATTTCACGAAATTACGAAACATATATACTTCATAATCTATCTTATTTATATATTTAAAATGGAACCTCTTAAAATTCTGTTGCTTAGCACGCGGCGCCGCCGCCCTGGCGTTCAAAGGGTGGTCTGTTTATAAAGTACGAGTGAATTATGTAGTCAGCTTACTAGATATATATAGATACATGAAACAAATTCTCAGTTGCTGTTGTAATTTGCATCCTAAAAACTTACAAAAATAAGTCCCGCGTGAACGGCGCCATCTATGTAATCTTAAAGAGCCATCTTAACACCCCCACTTGACTAAATACAATAGGTAGACTGCATTATTGGAACTCGTACTGCGTAAACAAGACCTATGTATGTTGGTGTTGTTCGTCCTAAAGTAGTTAGAATTTGAATTGTTGCTGTGACTTAGCTTATGATATTGAGAAGAATTTACTAAGCTCAAGTTAGGTATTTAGTAATAAATTAATCTATTGTCTGTGGTAGCACCTGCACCGAGGAGCTCTTTACACTATGCGATCTAGACAAAGGGCGTTTAGATTGAGCTCTGCCCTACAGAATTAGTGCACTCCCATTAAGTACATTTAAAACCTTAACTGTATGGTGCACTATTTTTGATTGTATAGTCCTTAAATTCTTCAATGTGCTGTAAACTACAGGGTATGGCCTCTAAACTAACTTCTAAACTCCATTATAGTTGTGATTAATTGTAAGGTTTGCAAAAAAATATGTTTTTCTTGTGATTTTGTCAAGTCTTGTCTCTCATGCAATATGGGCTTGCTGTTGAGCACGAGCTCGCCTGATGGAAAGCGATGGATGGCTTAAAGGAGGGAATTTCAACTCGACGCGTCATTTATTTAAGTTTTAGAATATTCTATCAACTAAGTGCGGTACTAAATGAATGTCTAAGAATACTCGTTATGTTTAAGACTAGCTAGTTATTACCATTGAAGTGGTTTAAGTAAATAAAAACTAACGGCCATTAAAATGGTACTTACTGCAAAAAATATTTTTTTTATGCCGCTATTATTGTCCATTACCATATACTACTTGTTTACTATTGAATATGAGTAATGATATTGTTGTGTAGTTTATTGAATCATCTACATGTGCCATGAAATAAATACCGATTACTCCATGTGGTTTATTGATTGATTTTATGCGAATACTGCCGCTGAAATTCTAACATCATTAATAGGCACAACCATGTTAAAAATACCAAAATAATTAAAACTCGATCAACAAGACGAATAAACAAGCCTTGGATAACTGATGGTTTATTGCGCTGCATGAAGAATAGAGACAATCTATACAAAAAGGTTTAAAAGAACTCAGATAATGAAACCATCTAACTACCTATAAGCGATACAGGAACTATTGCACTATGCACACTTAAAAAAGCAAAAAATACTTTTTGAAAGGCAAAAGATTGCGAAGGCTAACAATAACAAAAAGAAACCCTGGAGGATTTGTGGCAAATCAAGCTTGCCTGATTCTTCTTATATCGAACGAGAACCCAGAAAAGAGCATCAATGAGGATAAACATTCTTTACCAATGTGGGAAGACTTGCTGAAAATGTTACAAGCGAAAACAGGGCTAGCTGTTCCGAGCAAAACGGGCAAAAACTCTCAAATCCGGCAGAATCTCTCGTCCTGCTCCCTACGGACGAAAATGAAGTCGAGTTGATTATTTCTAACCCGAGGGAGACTTGTGCATTGAGAGTGAAAGTAATCTCGGGTAAAATCATAAAACGATACAAGGAATTACTCACTCCTCCCATTACGTATATCTGTAACATTGCCCTTTCTACGGGAGTTTTTCCTCGGGTCTTTAAAACCTCTTTAATTAAACCCATCTTCAAGAGCGGTGACAGAGACTGTGTAAATAACTATAGGCCAATCTCAATACTACCAACCTTGTCTAAGATCTTAGAGCGACTAATAAACAACCGCCTAATGAGTTTCTTGTAATCAAAAAACTTTTCAACGTCGCAGTTCGGTTTTCGTTGCGGAAAATCTACTGCTGACGCGGTGCATGAGCTAACTAATGCTATTTTTTCCAATTTATACTCCAAAAGAAAATGCTTAACCATATTTTTGGATTCGGCCAAGGCTTTTGACACGGTCTCTGTCCCACACCTTGTGAGGAAGCTAGACAGGATTGGAGTGAGAGGACTTCCCCTATTACTTTTTGAAGACTATCTTAACAACCGCTCACAGAGACTGAGGATAGATAATTGAACCAGTGATGAGGTCAATGTAAGCTATGGTGTTCCGCAAGGAAGTATACTAGGACACTGTTTGACACTGTTTTTGGTGTATATCAACGAGCTTCATAACGGAAGAATATTAACCTTTGCTGATGACACTGCGCTCTTGTCCTCTGGAAACAGTTAGGACGATGTTTTTCATAATGCGCAGGATGGATTTCAGACCGTTTGCACATAGCTGAAGAACAATGTACTTACGATAAATGCCACTAAAACGAAATACATAATATTTGTTCTTAGAAGAAACTTTCCTCCTACGGCTCTATCACTGCTCCTTCATGTCACCACCCGGTGTTGACTGCCTGCAACTGTCCGTCCCTACGGATTCTCTAAAATACTAAGGTGTCACTATAGACCAATCCCTATCATTCAAATCCTACTTGGGGGTTCTTATTACCAGACTTTACAAGGTAATTTATATATTTAAGACACTCCGACACACTGCTGACCGTCAAACAATCAAAATGTTATATAATGCCCTTTGCCATTCTCTTATTAACTACTGCATAACCTCATGGGGAGGGGCCGCAAAAACTCACATTTTGGAGGTTGAAAGAGCGCAGCGGGCAATCCTCAAGGTTGGAGCTGGTCTTCCTTTTAGATTCCCTACTGCACAACTTTGCAAAAAATGGGATGTCCTGACAGTCAAATAGACGTTTCTAATAAACATAATTTTAAAAAAGCACTCCCAGTTCTTCAAGTGTTAAGTCCTTATTGTACTTTTACAATAAGGGCTTAACAAAAGGAAAACGCAGGAAGGGTACTGTATGCCATAACACCTTATTAAAACCAGCTTTTCTCACAAATTCTAATGCTTCCTTAGTTCATTCATCTACAACGAGGCAAACACCGCTCTTTCCATCTACCAGAAACCCAAAAGTGTTTGTTAGGCTTCTGTGAGTAAATGGCTGAAAGCTATGGACTATGAAGCAACTGAAATATTATTGACTCCTTTATCTTCACACTTACTTACACATTTTCTCACATAGAACTACACCTACACAAATCAACTTACTTACACATGCACATAACACACAGTCTCAAATTCACTCTTGTAAGTTTAATCATTGTTATTTTGATTACCTTACGTTGTTTTTTTTTTTATCTCATTTGTTTTTTTTTCTTTTATTGTTTATTCTCTTCTGTTTCATAAAAACACCTAACGCAAGCTTGTACATATTAAGCGTTGTGGGACCCTGGTGATTTGTACGACAGGCGTTGCTTGCAATGCCTATTTCAAGCACCAGTCTCTCACAAATGTAAACTACCGTTAAGCTAGTTTTAAGCAGCTACTGTACATTTGTGAAGAAGAAACTAAATAAATATACTACTAAATATACTATTTTTCTATAATTTAGGTATGTATTAATTTAAAATGAAAGACTATTTTCAACACATCTATATATTTACATAAGGGTTTTTTTTAACAGTGCTGTATGGGAAGAATATATAGTAGGTTACAAGAGCTATGGTGCTCTGTATTGCCACTGTCAAAAGCAAGTCAGAATGTTAGATTGCCAGGATAAACACAAGTAGGAATGTGTTGCAGTGCTGCAAGGTTCAAGTGTCACACCACACTGCGCTCAGTCAAATCTTTACATCGATTTGAGTGAACATAGCGTGGGATGCTGCCGTCACACGACAACCTTACAGCCCTCAAGGATTCCTTACTGATAACATGAATGGTACAGACGAACAATATTTTTATCCAGAACATTCAGTAACAACGATCATAATACATAGAAGGAAGATTATTAAAATACAATTATATGTTTCACGTGGAAATAACGCCCATCTACCGTTGCGTGTTCTTGTGCTAGAGTAATACTGCGGGACAAGTTGCTGCGAAGTCCAGTTTCAACAGTATCAACTTTAAGAAAATGGTTATGCCTAATAAATGGTAACATCTTAATTAAACCGTCTCCAAATCCTATAAACTACGTCCTCTAAAATACATATAACATTATGCTATATGAATGAATTGTTATGATAAAATATTTTATGCTCAGTAAGTAGGTGTTTGACATTATTGAAGCAGGCGAAACTAATGCACAGTACCTATAGATTACAAGCTATCTGGTGGTATGATTCCCAGAAATCAGAAACTCACATGATCACACATTTTCAGTTGTACATTTTCTGGCGACTTAACGGGATCACTTATAAGATTACATTCTAAACAGCGATAAAATTGTACGCATTATTACGATATAATTAATTAGGCAAAGGAAAACACTTATTATATAATATTATTTTAGCTCTACAAATTATGAACTTTAAATAAATTGTTAGTAGTAACAAGTGTGAATATGAATCACCGGTAACGGCTTAGTCGGTGAATTTACGGTTAGGGTTGTGGCCGAAGAGGGCGGTACGGATCTCCGGCAACAGCTGCTGAGCTATTAGCTCCAGGCGAGACTCCAGGGTGTTGCAGATCTGAACAAACACACGTTACTTCGACACTACCTTATTACAACAAACATGCACGAACAACGTAATTATTCTCTCACACTCCAAGGTGTAGCTAAACAATATAGCTTATCAAGCGTGACCGTTCCACCATAATATAACTCAAATATAAGTTTCACTTCATCAGTGCAAGTTTCACTAACAAATCTGATCACGTAATTTTAAAAAACTATTACTGAATATCGTTATAGTGATGGTAAAGCGTGGTTCCATATGGTATGAGCGAAACAGAAATCAAGGCAGGGTAAGTCGATGTTTACCTTTACACTACTGTTCATTTGTTTTTAATTTGATGAACGTCTGTTTACGGCACGAAGACAACATAATAAATTATTTAGTTACTTTTTTATACGAGTGTTCATACACAAAGTTGGCAACGTCGCAAATAGCTATCAAATATTTACCTGTTTTGATTAATTTGGCAATATTATTGTATGGAAATATGAAATATCGCTAATTAGTGAACTAAATAGTGTAATATTAATAATTAATTGCAATTATAACACTGAATTTGATATTGTAACCGTTTTAGGTGTAAAAAAGGCATTTGGAAAGTTTCCAAATACTTTTTTACATCTAAAACGATATATTCGGTGTTACGATATTAATTATTGCATTTCTAGATAAATATTTTAGTTCACTAGTTAGCCACATTTCTTATTTCCATACAGTAATACCAAATTAAATCAAAATATCGAAATATTTGACAGCTATTTGCGAAGTTGCCCACTTTCTGAATAAACTCTCTTAAGTCTTCCGTATCTCGGACGCCCGAGATTTTATTTCTGAAAAACATGTACTAGTGCAAAAGGAGATATCAAGTTTTCATACCTTGATGCGGCCCTTGAGAGCGACAAGTTCAATCCCGCCACAGGTGTCAGGTGACAGCCAGTTGTCACCGTCGATTTTCAGGGTGGTGTCCTTCTTGATCTTTTCCTTGTAATCACTCTGGGCTTTGCCGAGGACAGACTCGACCAGGGACTTGTCAACCTGACGCACGCGGAGCGTTACTGCGGGCTCCATCAACTGAAATGTGCGATGTATTTGGTTCCAATATGTCTAAAATGTTTTGTTTTCATATGTGTGGTGAAAATGTGAGAGTACCTCTGCCAAACCTTTCGGGCAATACAGGCGTAAATTTATGTGTATGAATAAACTTATTTGGCTTTAGTGAAATATTTCAATACTATTATTTGCGAAAGTGTTTTATGGGCACGTCCCGAGTGGCGGTAATGCAGCTCGGGATATTAGTGAAAATGAGAAGCCCGCTTGCTCAATTGCTCAAATATTGATTGTGGATGATCTAGTAAATAGTGCTACAAACCTGGAAGAGGGCCTGCACTGTGAGGGTGGTCAACAGATCAGCGTACAACTTCTGGTCCTTGGGTACCTCAGCCAGGCGCTTCCGGGCCTCGTCCAAGAGGTTGCGTACGTGGTCTTCACGTACTTTGAGCACCCTCAGACGGGCCTGGTTCAGCATGTTAGAAGATTGGCTGTCAAACAAGAATTGGAATGTACTCAATTGATCATAAGTTATGAAGCTCTTTTGTGGATATTATTCAGTAGCTGTTAGTAGGTTATTATTTGGAAATTTAAGTAAGTCCTGACAAATAGCTGGACATTCTAAGATTTTTTTTTGAAGGTTCCGTACTTCAAAAGGAAAAAAATGGAACCCTTATAGGATCACTTCTTTTTCCTTCGGTCGGTCTGTCTGTCAGTCTTCCGAGACCCTTTGTCTCTGGGTGGAGGTATCAAGTTGAGATTAATATAAAATATGTAGGTCTACAGTCCCTTGGAGCTCTAAAAAAAATCAAGCTTCAAGTCGACGCAATAAAAAAATACGGCTATTTATGCGACATATTCTGACACTCGCAAATAAATCAAAACCTATAGGATACTTCCCATTGACCTAGAATCATGAAATTCTGGAAAGAAGCGAGGTCTCACAGCACAAGTAAAGGAAAAACGGTCAACAATTGTTAATTTGTAGTTTTATTACAAAAGCTTATGCAGTTGGAATTGATAGTGACGTATTTCGATGTATAGGAGCACATGTTTTTCAACTATAATGTTAAGTTTGTTCTTGGGATAAATTCATCCCAACTACGGAATCCTTTCAGAACCGTCAACTGCCCTAATTTCGCCTGGCGTCCTAGATTTGCCTATAAAGAAAAAGGTGTAATATTTTTTTCATTTTATTTGTATGACAATCGAAACTTTGAAATTTCATAGAGAGCTTTAAGTGTCGATTGCCATACAAGTAAAATGAAAAAGATATTACAGCTTTTTCATCATAGGCAAAAACTTTTTACCTGTATTCATTGTCCTTTTTTATTTTCTAAAAAGAAATTTCCCTATCACTAAATGACAAGGCCGGACATGTTTGGACACATCCGAACGGATGGTAACCCTAGCAGCAAGACTTGTGTTGTGAAGTTGTGACTTCAATCAAAGTACTATGTCTTAGACCTAATATTTTCAAACTGTTTAACATTTTTTAGCTTGTCTCTGTCTATCTATATTTCAAATATTTCACTGATACAGGCTTGGCTTGTAAGTTCAAAAAGAAATTTTTGTTTTTTATCAAAAATACAACTGACTTCCAAACTACAAAGTGTTTTTTTTTTTTTTTTTTACTTTTTAGTGTGTTGATTTGTAATTCATCAGTTCCACTTTACCATATGGTGCTTTTCGAGTGCAAATACACGAGTTACTATAAAAAAATACCCAAATCGCTATAGGTGTGCCTATAACATTTGAAGAGTTCCCTCGATTTTTCTAGGATCCCATCATTAGATCGTGACCAAATGACAATGGGACCAACTTGGAAGTATACCCTTTCAAACAAAAAATCATTTTTCAAATTGGTTTAGTCGTCTTCGAGTAATCGGGGAACATAAATAAAAAAAATATTTAGAAAATCCGACGATCTGAGAACCTCCTCTTTTTTAAGAAATCGGTTAAAGAGGGAGTTAAACAAAACAATGTTGAGTAGTTTAAGTTACAATAAATGTAAGAATCGAGTAAGAGACTGTTTGTTTAATTATTATTTTGCCTCAAAACCGATACGTTCTATATCGGTAAGTAGTTATGTAGTGCCAAATCACTACGCCATTAAATATGACAGAGTGACCTATTTTCTTGCGAATCTATATTGCGTATTTGCCATAGGGGTCAATGAACCTTCCTTCCACATAAGGACCCTTGTGCTTACGTGGGCGATGTAAAAGGCGACTAATTAATTACAAAATATAATTACAAATAATAAAGAGAAGAGGCAGACCAAAGAATGGATAAAAAGTTTTGTGTAAAATCTAAGTTAACTGCTAAAGTATGGAAGAAAAACTGTGCTGTCATCTCAAATAAATTGGAATCAAAGCAGAAGGATGATGGGTAGCAGCATCTTCCTTAATTAATTAATTCTTGAATTCACGTGGCAGTATTCTATTAAAACCATTCAAAATTACAGCTTAAGATTCTGCCGTGGCTGTTTTGATGATGGACTTCCTAACTTTTGTTGCACTACATAAAAACATTACAGGATTTAATGCCCAGTCAAACTAAGTATATGTAAAAAAAAAAAAAAAATAACATAAAAAAAAATCTATACATATTTTCTCATTTTAAACCTTATCAACCCAGATAACTTCTGTGTAATCATTTTTATCACTTTATTCTGTTCGGAACTACATGTAAGACTTATGTGAAGAAAATAAAATGTGAATTACTTACATAAAGCATATTTTAAATATAGGAATAGCATTCTTCTGTTGAATTTATTTGTTTGAATCTTGTACATTCTGAATTTAATTAAAACTATAACATGACTAACTAGTATTGTTTATGGTATGGTCATGTGACATTCCTAGTTCACTACAAAATCAAAGTATGTAAGTAAATGAAAAGAAATACCACAGAAAAGATTTCATAAACATTAAAATAGTGTAGTGTATGTGACAGAGAATTCATTGATTTGTATGACATTAGCACTTTAGTAATGAAGATGATAGATTTAATTGGTCATATGACCCAAAAATAAAATTGATTACAGATTTAATAAAAATGAGGAGAATGATGTTACATGTGCAAAATAATAATTAAGAATTCATTACAGACAATAAGAATTTACTAAACTAATTAAGTGTACTGACTGAAAGGAGATGGTGAAGTCATGATTGAGAAAGATTACTACACCTAACAGAAGATTCTATATCATATTGATTGTAAAGATCTGCTATTTATCAAATGAAAGTCTTCATTTATGTAATACTTCTGGATTAGTCTCCATACTTACAGATACTACCATTCAAGGCCATGTTCAATTACTGCGAACCTTATTTGGTTCTAAGTTATTGGTCACAAAGACATTTTTGCAAGTATAACATGTAATACAGGAAAAGAATTCTAGAATAGAGTTCAATGCAACAGAACACTTGATACTACGAGAAGTCTTGTTTTTAGATGTATCGGTAATGTCCAGTTTCATTAATGACTGCCGGGGTAAGATGACACAAACCAAAATGATATAACCAGCAATCTCATAAATGATATGAAGACTTCTAGCTGACATCAGATTTAAGAAAGTGTTTTTAACCAAGTGTTTGATACTTGGATTGGTGTCTAATACTTTTACAAAGAGGAACCTACATCTTTTTCTGGAGTTCAACCTGCTTCTCCTTCTTCTCGTAGTACTCCATGATCTTCAGCCGCTGCTGCTGCACCAGACGGCCCTTTTCGATGTTGAACTCCTCCTCAGCTTTCGCATCGATTTCCTCGGCCTTTTCATTGGCCTCTTGCTCGATGAAGGCCATCATGTGCTTGATCTAATAACAAGTAATGCCATTTTTCATTCAAACAAACCAGTATTTAAGAGTAAGGCGGATCTCAATTCTAATCTGACTTCAGAAGCAATTTGGAACAGAGTCGGCAAAGTGCCTCATTTTGGATCAATTATTCTGACAAATCCATGTCGACAAATTTACGTTGCTGTTCCAATTTCATTCACATACCTGCTTTTGAACATCTGCATCGCTAAGCGCCATGGCTGTAGGTTAATATTTAGCACCACTAACACGAAAAACAACCGATAAAGAGCCAGAAAACTAAAAACTGGCCCAAAGAAGTAAGTCGACGCCTATCAGACGTGCTTCTTCATTGAACAATCATATGATCCCGGTGTTACCAAGTAATATAAAATTTTCACTCCATACCATAGACAGTTTAGTCAAGTAGTGTCGTGCGTGCATGATTCTGATAAGAACTTAGAAAAATACTCACGTGAATAATAATTTCTTTTCAATGGCTATTACAATGTATTCAGAGTGACTTGTAAGTTGACGTATTCCTTCCAGGGCGTGAAAGTGTAACCCATTTACAACAATTAAGCACACCATAAAGCCTAGCCATAAAGCCTATACATGGGATTCGAGAAAATACAAATTTTATGATTTTTTGGAAATTTCCCAGAATTCTTCACTTAATATCTACTTTTCTCTAGACTTTCAAATTGAATGGCTTTCATTGCTAATCCACTGGATACCTTATACTTTAATAAACCTTTCGATGTAACCAAATTTTCCAAAACATCAAATACTTAACAGTTAAAGGAAGAAGTTTACCAACCATTTTCAAAAATTATCCACCGACATTAATTTTGTAATCAGATATCTAAACAATTGTATGATATCAAATTAACTAACTGATTAACGCCATTCCTCTACTTTCTAATCTCTTAGCACGTTATTTTTATTGCGGTTATTGCACGTTAGGCACCTAGGTCGTCAGTCACAAAGCGGCTTTTGCGTTTTTGACATGACTCACGGTTTACTTGTTTCTTAGTTTGCGTGTGTTTCAACGTAATCCGTATGTACTTGTATTTCATTGACTTTTAAACTCCACTCTACTAACTTGTATGTTGTATTGCAGTCGTTTGTGCCGTTCTCATCGAGTAAAAGATTGCGCTGGAATAGAGTGGTTTCTTGACTTACAATCTGTTGAGTGTAGCCCGCCCCGAATCCATGTTTATCTGAAAAGTTTTCTTGGTCAATTTCCTTATTATAATTTTAACGAGGTTCAACATACATGCTGTAAAGGATAATGCCCATTTAGGTATCCTCCTCCAATAGCCATGAGGAACGCATATCATCATCAGCTCTTTTAAAACTGAACAGTTGTTACTCTGGTGCCTAATTCCAAATCTTTGTCAATTCGGAGTTATACTGTAAAATACTGATATTTAACTGCATCTAATTTTGTAAGATGGGTCATCTTACAAAATTAGATGCAGTTACATAGTTGGGAAAAAGCTAGGCAGATGATGAACGAATACATTACATACATAGCATTACGCCTTTATTTTAATAATTAATAGCAAACGTCGTAAAAGATCGTGGATAAGATGATCGATCACTACGAAATGTAGGTATGGGAAAAGTTTTTTGCGATTTGTGACTTTTCTAGAACTCAAACTTCAGTTGGTTCGACTTATTTCAAACCATATAGAGTGTACACGCAAACTAAGCGACAAGTGAACCGAGACCAGCGAGTAGACCGTGAGTCATGATAAAAACTTTAAAGCCGTTTTACTACTTGTGGCCTGGTCATGATGACCTAGGTGCCTAACGTGCAATGAAGTGCTGGTAGGTTAGAAAGTCGTGAGATGGCATAAACCAATTATTTAATTCGATTATCACACAATTTATTAATATTTCAACAATTTGCAAATTCGATCTATGCCAGCGTTATCGACTGTTTCATTGGCACCTCTAAATATTTTTTGAATTTTTGTACCTCCTTAGATAGCTGATTAAATGAAGATGTTTCCTCCGTAATTTGTACGCTTAATTCATTGGTAAAATTTTGAGATAACTAGTGTCAAAGTTCATATGTACGTAGATAATTTGTTAAAATGGTTAATAAACTTCTTCCTGTAACTTTTAAGTGTTTGATGTTTTAGAAAATTTAGTTACATCGAAATGTTTTTAAAGTATTAGGAATATCAATGAAGGCCATTTAATTTGGAAGTTTGGAGAAAACTGATATTTAGTGACGAATCCTGGGAAAATTTGAAAAAAATCATAAAGTTTGCAATTTCTCGAATCCCATGTATTTTTGCCTAGGTTTTATGGGGTACTTAATTGTTGCAAATTGGTCACACTTTCAAGTTCTGGAAGGAATAGGTCAAATAACAAGTTACCCTGTATAATGCTGTTCTTTATTATAGCGACCAATTAACAAAATACCTAAGCAATTCAGACTTTTGCTTGGGCCACAACACTCGGTTTTCTGCCTTCCGTATACAATCAGGCTCGGCTAGTCCATAATGCTGGGGCTACATTGTCGCGTATCGCGAACTAAACTTCACGCGCTCTCTCTTGCACTCTGCTCAACGTCTCGCTGAGCAACAGAGAGCGCGCGAAGTAACGTTCGCAATAACGCGACAATGTAGTACCAGCATTTTTATTATTATTATAGTTTACAAAACTAACAAACAAACATATAAAAAATCAAATCTTTTCTCTACAAACAATATTAGTTTAGATGTGAGCACTAAGAAGGATTTTTCGGAAATTCAACCTTTATATGGGGTAAAAATCAAATATTTGCCTAAGTAGGTAAATGATAAAGTCTATCTTCATTCGTTTTATTTTTCACCTTTTGAGGGGAACTTAATTAAACACTGTATGAGGATTATACTGCATGGCTTGATTAACTAAAAAATTGGTATCAATAATCTTTTATGGCAAGCTATGTAACTGTGAAAAAACGAAGTAAAATAATTTATTTCAAGTAGATCAGTACCCTAATTGCGTAATACACGATCCATCACAATTTGTTTCGATTTGAAACAGATTGCTAATCCATTACTTCACAAGTTAAAATAAAAAATCTGCTCAACAACGTGAATAACGCAATGAATGTTGTTGAAATGTCAGAATGAAACAAATAAGTCATAATTGTTTACGAAAATAAGTTACGTAGTTAGGGTACTGGGCACTTTTGAGCTTCAAAATTTACATTAAAATAGCATTGATTCTAGGTCCAAAAATACACACATCAAAAGTGTCTAGGGATCAACATATATTTTTGCAATAACTTTTCTCCTGATTGATATTAATTAAAATTTTCTTTAAGGATTCATCAAATAAAGTGTTTTCGTTTGTCACAGTAACGATAAACCAAGTCACCTTTGCATTAATAAAGAAATTTGCCATTTTCCTAATAAAGGGATTTTTGACATTTGAACCACTAACATTAAAGTTCGAAAAAAAGACTGAAATAACAGTTTTCTTTAAAATTTTATTGGGTAACTTAAACAATTAATAATCCGTGTTTCTACCGCGAACACTAACAACACAAGAACATCGGTTTGGCATACTCAAAAGGAGTTCATCCAAATCACGCTGTGGAATGGCCGCCCATGTTCGTTGCAACAACAAAAAAAGGTCTTCTTGCGACTGGATACCCTCCATATTCGGCAGAGCTCTTCTCTGTAGCATATCCCATGCATGCTCAATCGGGTTCAAGTCTGGCGACTGAGCAGGCCAGAGCAGGACATTGATGTTAGCTGCGGCGAGAGTCTGTCTTACAACTCTTGCGGTGTGCGGTCGTGCATTATCATGCATTAACTGAAATAAGGGACCGATTTGCACTTGTAGAGGAACGATGACGTCAGATACAATCGTCTCAGCATAAATTTGAGCGTTGAGGTTGCCTCTGATCCAAATCAACTCAGTTCTTCCGCCGATCCAAATACCCGCCCATACCATGATGGTTCCACCACTATAAGGATGGACTTCCTGGCAGGATTTTAATCGCTGTTGGCGTCCAGGGGTTCTCCAGTGTCGTATACGTCTTGTATCCGGTCTCATACCAAAACGAGACTCATCAGAAAAGCACACGAAACGCCATTGTTCTTCTGCCCAATTTCTGTGTTCAAGAGCCCATTGATATCGAATCCTACGATTGTGCATTGCTATAGGTGGTACCCGTAGCGGTCTTCGGGAATGAAGGTTCACTTCATGCAAGCGGTTTCTGACTGTTTGGTCGCTAATTAAGTTCCCTGAAGAGTGATGAAGCCTCACGGCTAACATCATGGCGGTTATTGTTGGAGCTCTTCGAGTTAAGATTTGAATGTATCGGTCTTGTCTCCGTGTGGTGCAGCGATACCGTCCTCCATGGCGCTCAGCCACGGTACCAGTGCTTCGGTAACGTGTCCAAAGTCGACTGATAACACTCTGACTTGTATTCAGAGCTAAAGCCACAGTACGTTGCCGGGAACCAGCTTCTATCATTCCCACGGCTCTGAGCATTTCTTCCCTGCTTAAATGACGTCGCCGCTCCATAATAACGTTGGTTTTAATCAGTAGTAGGGAAACAGTAGCACTAATAATGTCTTCAATGCGTTGTATGTTTTTATAGGGTAAATATTGACAGCTGATTTTCATCTTTTACTCGAATTTGATTAACAGTTCCTGTTTCAAATTATGAAATGCACCAAAAAGGATCCATATAAATTTATGTAATCATAAATTTATTACAAAGCCACATCTCAATCTCAAGAAATCCGCATAAAAATGCTTGATCCCTAGACACTTTTGATGTGTGTAGTTCAAAAATTTGCCCCTAATGGGACAAAAAGGGGTAATTGAAATTTGAAAAGGAAGATATGAAATCCACGCGAACGAAGTTTCAGGTGAAGTGCTTGTCTTATTTATTATTTTATTCATTTGATAACACTGATTCGTCAAATTTTATTTTTTTTATGGTTTTTTTTGCACAGTTTTTTGTCTACATGACGTTTCACGTTGGCAAAATTATCTTTAACTCATTTAATCATTAACTCCTCTTTCGCAGAAGTAACAGTGAATAAATAAAAAACTCTCGTAAAATAGCCCATTGGATTATATTTTGAGTCGGCCGGAGTACCCATGTGAAATAATATTTTATTAGGAATCATAAAAGTTACATGCTCTGTGGAATCACAGACTAAAGTAAAATTGTATTTATTTTTCTTTCTCTAGATTTTAATTTTTATTTACGTGTGGTAATTAAATCGAGTGTTGGCCACCCACAAGAGTCAAATTAAAAACTATTTAATTCAATTGTGTTTGATTTTCTAAATTATAGTTATGTCGACATTTATACATAATATTAAAATTTAAAACAAAAATTGACAAGTTTTCTTGATTTCCTCTTTTCAACGTGGCTCGTGCAGTTGATAAATAAGTTACTAGACCGAAAATTGTTACAGTTTTCCGTCCGCTTTCAACAATATGGCCGCCAGTTGTTTAGGGTAATGTGGCGTTCGACAAAACTGAGTGAAATTGTTAAAATATTTATAAGTGATGTAAAGATGTATAAAGTTTTCAGCGTTTTATAGCAGTGTTTCATGCATAGACGGTCTTGAGCATCTTTTTAGTTCGTCTTAAAATTTTTGAATGCATAAAAATCGTCGTCTAAATTGGACAGTCAACAAACTTTTGTTTATTTCATTGGAGTGAATTTATTTGTTCCTGCAGAGAATACTCGATTATGAACCATTTATACTGGTATTGAAATAGTGGAACAAGGACTGACGTCGACACATTAGGTAAAAATTTGTAATTTTTGAAGAATCGAGTGTACCAAAACCAGGGGTCGCCATTGTTTGACAGGGGACGAATAACCAAACCATGTTAAAATACTGATAAAATGTATGATACCTAGTTCATTTGTTGTTATTAGCCAACGTTATCTTGTATTCCTATCTCTGTATTGAACACCTCAATGCGTATGTATGAAATTCATTTGATCTCGTTTCCTAAACACTTCGTAAGTTTGAACTGGTAGTAATTGAAGTCAACACAATTTTTACCGTAAGGTATTGTATATTTTACTGAAAGCCCCTGATGTATTCATAATAATATTAGTCGTTACTTTACACAACTGTTACAGGTTCTGTTTTTGTGGCTTAAGCTTGAATGACTATATCAGTTCAACTAGAGTTGTTTTGACCTACCACATTATACCTTGTCCTGTGAAATCTGTTGAACAAATTGCATAAAATTATATTTAATATTTTCCATTTAGGGTTTACTTAGTTGAAGTAAATGCCTTACATAGCTGAATGCAATACACTCATGTCCAGCCAAGATATTGGAAAGTGGGTATTGAAAATATATCAAGTTGGAAGACTTTTGAAACAGACTTTCTTTAGTTCTTTGTATGAAATGTTAGTATTCATGTGAATGTATTAATAACTTGTGACTTCTTGTATTACTCAGACTTTCTATAATAAGAAAATTGTTATCATCACTTCTCAATCATTAAGTGATCATTATTGCAAAAACAGTCTACTAATGTAGTGACATTAATATTACAAACACAATCATGTTCTTCATAGTTAATTTCAACAGTATGTACACCCAAGAAACTGGCTGTCTCAAGGAAAATTATTACTATTAGATATGTAATTGGTATGAACAGCACTTTGTAAACAACAGTTAGTTTTTCATATGATTATTATGCTATTTTAGGAGTGCTTTGTTTAATAAAAACTATAAATTGTCACACAGTAATTACTACACTATCTAGCTTCACAAACACATAATAGCTTTTGAAATTCTAGTAAAATCTCCATTTAGTTGTAAGATATTTGCCGCGTTGGTCACTGACTAGAACATGTAAGTAGTCTAGATAAAGATTATTCAGTAAAGTGTAAACTGTATTGTTCAAATTGTAGTGTGAGAAATTTGATACCAAGATTTCACATATCAAACTTAGGGTTATTTATATTGCAGGTTATGGCAAACTTGAATTTTCAACAAGCACCTAGAAGCCTAGCGAGCGGCGGTGTTGGCGGTCGCGTGAGCTCGGGCCTGGTGGGTGGCGTGTCGGGCCATGTGACGCCCACATTCGGAGGCGCACTGTCGCCCGGCCGGAACTCCACCGCCATGCCCGGGGGCGCTCCGCCCTCTATGGCATCGCGATCCACACTATTCGGCCAACGTGCGTTTGCCGATCGCAGGGTACCCATACCAAACGCGCTATCGCAGCCTAACTCAAATTCCATGGTGAGAATCTGAATTTATGGATTTCGTAACTCAAAAGGAAAAAATGCAACCCTTACAGGATCACTCTAATAGACTGATAAGTTGAAATTTGGTACACATATGTATTTCTGTGACCTAAACATGGATGTGTAACTGTATGAATAAATGAATTTTGAATATGGGGATCACTTTTGGGGGCAAATAAGAAAATTAAAAAAAAAAGTTTTGAAAATTATACTGTGTGAGATCATCAAATGAAAGGGCTTGTTGCGAGGATCTCAAATATATTTTATTTATAGTTTAAAATAAATACATTAAGAACATAGATGAAAATTGACCCCCTTATCTCTGAAACGACTGAACCTAAAATTTTGAAACAAAAAAATACAGGAAATGGTTCTTATGGTAAAGAACCATTCTCTGAATAAGAAGTCTATGGTCATAAAACAACATCGTAAATCTCTCAATGTTGTGTGTACAAACTTACAATTTGCAGTTGGAATGTATGGAAGGATATGTATTTCAACTACAATGTTAAGTTTGTATTTGGGATAAATTCATCTCAAATACACTTGCACTTGGCCGGTTTTATTTGTATGACTGTCATAATTTATAAATGTGGGTAGAGGAGAAAAAATAAATTACTTCTTACCTACAGTGAATACTTGGAATGGAATTCTCTTCAACCTCGAGTAGTATAGAGTAGTATAGAATAATCTGTGATTATTTAAATAGCTTTGTTAAAATAATTTGTGTGTCATTTTAACATAATTAGAATATGCGATATCCTAAATATGTATAATCCCATAGTATTCTCTAAAAAGTCCTCTACTGAATTGCAAAGAAATAACCTTAAAAATTGTTATTGAAACATCAATAGTGACTACCTAGTTTGGTTTTCAAATAAACTGCAAGATTTGTGTCAATATTTGTATTCAAATAGAGTTGCTTTCGAGTTCCAGCTCTTTATTTCGTCATTTTATTGTTCATGTGTACTAAGAAGCAAAAAAAAATCTAGTTTTTAAGATGTAAAGAAGTGTTTTCTGTATGAAGTCTGTTTCAGTGGGGTTTCACAATCCACATTCATTTTTCAACTTCGGTTTCAAGTTCGAGTGATATGTGTGTTATTTTTGTCTCCAGTCGAGTATGGGCAACCTGTCTCGGTTTAACACCAGCAGCAACTATCACTCGGTGTTCGGCGAGGGCGGCGATACGTCGACGCCTCCGCTGCTGGACCTCAGCGAGTTCCCGTCCCTCACGGCGCGGGGGGCTGGTGACCAAGCCCCCACCGCCGCGCCGCCACCACCCGGCTCTAAACCTTACGGTTAGTTACCTTACAAAATTGCATTTTATTGAATTTTATTTTCCTTTTTGTCCCAGGCCAAAAGAAAAAAACTTGAAAAAATAATTGCACAAACAAGAGGCATGTTACTAAAAAAGACCTGACCTGGAGAGAGATTATGCCTTTCCTTTGATATGAAAGTACGGGAAAGTAATTACCTTTTTTGTGCTTCAATTGTTGGATTTAGTGAAAGTAGCAACGGGCGCTGATGCTCATATTATTATTGTAGTTGCTATTGCAACTTTGTATTAAAGTCTCCCTTAAAGTATAGTGTTTAAGGATGAATGAAAGGCAACTAACAAAAGGTATTTACGAGGACGCCCTAGAAGGACATATAGTGCCTTATTGGTAAAGTTCTTCTCCTCCCCGACCCTTGCTCGACAACAACATGCCAGCCCGCGTTATAGCTGAGCCAGTAGCTTTAAATTTCCCGTTTAAAAATAATGATCCATATTTGATCCAGCCTGTCCCACCTTGCTGTCCTCTCCAGCGACGCCCTAAGCCAAGGTTCGTACCCCACAGGGGTGCCCTTAGCGAGCGCTTGCCCAGTATATAAGTTTAGTTTACGCCCCTGGCTGGAGGCTTTAAGTGTAGAGGTCAGCTATGAGTAAAAAATTCAAAAGGTCAGGTGCGTAGTACTCGCGACCGGCGCGGCGTGCGTGTATGACTGTATGTAATGAATGAACGTAAATGAAGCAGTGTGTATGTCAGGATGGTAGCAGGTGGTGCTCTGTAGTTGCTGCCTACCCCCATGGGAAAAAAAGCGTTAGTTTTATGTATGTATATGTACTAGTGTATAATTAGATGTTGGTATTTTGTGGCAGTGGGTATGGTGAAGCAGCCTACATCGGAGCAGTCAGAGTTCACGATGTCGTCGGAGGACTTTCCGGCGCTTCCTGGTACTTCGAGCGCGGGCGGCGCGGCACCCCTCCCGCCTCCCGGCCCCCTGCCGCCCCCGCCCGACTTCAGCAACCACACCAACGACAAGCCCCGGAAAGGCATACAGACCTCACCCGATGGTAAATATCCACTCATATTCAAACAAGCCTGCTTAACTTCTTAATGAGATTTTTTGTCCACTAAAAATTAATATTTTTCACAAGCACAATAATGTTGATTTCAATAACACAGAAATGCATTTTTTTTTTAAATGTCATGTACTGCAAATGAACGAAATATTGTGCTGCATTTGTAATTAATAACACAAAGTGTGTTTATCTATTTTGTGTTTATTATAATTAATGCATGCCATATTATAACGTTCTATACCTGTGGAATTTTGATTTAGATAGTTAATTAAACTGAATTTGCACCTGACATGTAATTTTTTTGTCCCTAAAGTTATCAGTCAAGGAGCACATACGGAATTCTACGGTGTGTATACTAAATAAGCGCTGGAAATATATTAAAATGCATGTATTTTTTTGTTATAGCAGTTTTAATATATATTCCAGATAATATTCCATTAGAAATAGTATTTTTGTTCTGACAGTTTGTTAATAATGTGTAATGTTTTAGGTAAAGTAACGAATATACCAGAGACGATGATACCGAACCAGTTTGGTATCGTGGGACTGTTGACGTTTATTCGCGCGGCGGAATCGGATCCCAGTTTAGTGTCGCTTGCGTTAGGGCAGGATCTCACTGCGCTCGGACTGAACCTAAATTCACCAGACAACCTTTATCTCACTTTTGCTGGCCCTTGGGCGGATACGCCGTGCAGGTAACTTATTATTATATAAAAACATAGTCTGCTAACAATCATCAAATCAATCACTCGGGCATTCGTGCTTTGCCTTCTGCATCAAATCTTCACTTTAACAAAACTATAGATTTTGTGAAATCATGAGCAGATAAACTAACAATTTTTTTTTTTTCAGACCACAAGATATGGACTATCATGTGCCTCCAGAATATCTAATCAATGGTTCAATTAGAGAAAAGTTGGCGCCTCTACGACTGAGTCGATATAAGGAAGACCTCTTATTTTATTTGTTCTACTGTTTCGTGGGTGACGTGCTGCAAATCGCAGCGGCAGCCGAACTGTGAGTCAATCTTATTGTTTTACATAGTTGTATGTTACAAAGTATCACCTGGCTACCAGCCATCATAGCACAGATTAGTACGATGGTTAACTCTGTATAATAATTTAAATAAAAAAAGTGGTGGCACTCCGGGAGTGCCGAAAGAAGTGAAAACTTGAACAAGATCGTCTTGGTGGGAGAAAAATAATTGTATAGAACATTGGTCCGTAACCTTAACTAAATAAAGAGCACAATCGTGTTTACAAAAATGGGGTGTCGTCAGTGTCGCGAAATCAATGGTTTAGTCTCATCTCAAAAATGCCCAACGCGCCTAAAGAAGTTTTCACTTCAAAAGCGACTCTTGCTACGACACAACAAAGTTCAATTCAGGTCGCATAGCGCTAATTATCTACAGTTACGTTCACCTAAAAGTTGTCTCTCTATCGCGTAACTCTTATAATCTTCTGACTACGTTACACTCTCTGAATTCGACAAGTCGAGCTCGCCGCGTCATTCCTAAAATGCGGAGTGAACCATCTGTATTCATCTGTGGCCATAGCAACAAGTTGATTATCATGGGGTTAGGTTCATCCGTCTACTAACGGGCGATAAAATCAGCACATACAAAACTCTGAAGTCCATCAAAATATAAAATTTTGTTTGTCCATTATAGATATTCCAGCAAAATATAATATTTTCTATGTCCATAATAAGTTTGTTCAAAGTTTGATAAAAATGGGTTCCTCAAAAGCATTGGAAAATTCTTATTCATCAATTGATACGTATACAAATAAAAAACCCCCAAACACACCTGTCAACGTTTTGACTTCTTGTTCAACAATGCTCTGACGATCGACAGGTGGAGGGATGCCCATCCGTCTGGCCTGCCCTATGCTCCTTACCGGTGACGGGTAGCAGCGTCGCCGGCACAAGAGAAGTAGCTCGCCACTCGACAAGCTTCACAAATTGTATTTATATGGGTTTCACTGACTGGGAGAGATCCTTCTAAATTAGCGAATTCTACCTAAAGGGTAGTTAGGCTATGGCCCAATTTTGGATGTAGTAGGTATTGCAATGCAAAGCCATGTACAGTCATTATAGCTGCATTGACACTGGATAGTAAATGCTTCAACATACTGAATGAAGTGATTTCTGTCAAAAGATTGCAAAATGGTACTCTTAGATGAAAATGTACCCAACAAGGATGCTAAGTAATTTATTTTTACTCAGTATATTATAATTTTAAACGTTTGTTCCAGCTATAATCGAGAATGGCGGTATCACATGGAGGAAAAGGTGTGGATCTCTCAAGCGCCCGGCATGCCTATGGTTGAGAAGACCTCGACGTACGAGCGCGGCACCTATTACTTCTTTGACGCGCACAACTGGCGTAAGGTACTATTGACGTTTATTTAGATATACACTATATGCATGTGGCATGACATTTTTTAATTATGAGAAAGCATGAAGGCACTTTGCATGAACAGTAGGAAGCTTATCAAAAAGCCAAGAACTCCACCATATTTATCTTTTATACTAGTATACTTACTACTATGCATAGCATTGCGATTTTTTTATGTTACGTTCTCTTGCCTGCTAATTAGCGATGTGCTTATCCTATCATCCGTTTTTGGAGCTGTCTTTTGTAACCTCTGACGTCCAAAAAGTTTGTTCTCATTGGATAAATTATTTTGATGGTGTAAAAAATGTTATTTGTCATCAGGTGGCGAAGGAATTCCACTTGGACTACAGCAAGTTGGAGGGGCGGCCGCAACTGCCACCGCATGTGCTCACGTAGCGTCCCCGCCGCGTCCTCTCTCATACACCTATTGTAGTTTTGTTATATAAAAAGTACAAGTTTAAAAAAAGATACACTCATTTATTTTATGTAACACCCCATTGTTCACAAGGCCCTTAGCAACTGAGAGTATGCGTAAGCCAATCAGAACCGACACAACATGAAACAAGCGATGTAATCAATTTATTGAAAAATAGCTGACCGGACAGACGTCCTGTTTCCTAGAACTCTAGCGCAGCGCCACCTACCGGGTCCAATTGTGAATCTAAACCATCCAGAGATCTCAAACACAAAAAATCGGTCCAGCCGTTTAGTTCAGTGACATAAACACGTACATAACTACATATTTTATTAAAACAAATTCCCCGTCGCGTCTTTTGGAACGCGATAAACTCAAAATTACTGAACGGATTTCCATACGGTATTCACCAATAGACGGAGTGAATTATGAGGAAGTTAGGTGTATAATTGGGCCGTGCGCCGCGTAAACAAGAGTTATATGAAAATAATATAATCTATTCTTTACTTTTTCAAATATTTACAAGACTGGATATAAAATAATTCCAAGTAGGATGAACATCAGTTAGATAATCTAATTCACTTGCTGGACGCAAAAGGCTGATACGAACTACAACAGAAAAAAAATGTAGACAGAATATGCTCTGCTACCCGAGCGAAGCCGGGGCGGGTTGCTAGTTGCGGCGTTGCGTAGCGTTGGGGTTCAGGTCGGTATCGTTATAGAATGCAAATCTTGGTCCCAGCACAAGTATCTGTAGGTCCTCATGTCTGTTATTAATTTGTTCCGTGCGGGAATCGTACTTGCGACTAGTAGCCAACTAAACTGCTACTATGTACACCGCACCATCCGACTGAGAGGCTGAATTCAGTATATTGTGCAATGATACAAAAATGCATCTTACAGAACAGCACATAGGTAGTCGTTGTGTACGGAGATTGGCTGTACATAAAACAATGATCTCTAAATCACGATAAGTAGACTGTGTAAGAGGACTTCATAGGGTACCAATCTTCTCCCATTTATTTTGGTCCCTCATAAATGATCAATAAAGCCAGTGTGGCAATAGTAGTGGGCACTTATTTTTCATAATAGCTATAAGTAAACTGATTTCCATAGAACTCGGCTGTGATAAATGGTAAAAGGATCCGTGCTGATAATCACGTAGGTAGTTGCCGTGCATGGTAATCGCAGTAAGATTTTGACATACCTTTGTCAAAATGTAATGTGCAGGTGCTATTATTACCCAAGAACTTATGCCATAGGAATCGATAAGACGGTAGCAATCAGTATCATGATCGTAGTTTCATAACTTGGTGGGGTTTTATCTACTGTAATCCAACAATTACAATTTAGGGCAACAGGATGACTATTGATTTCGATTACACAGTAATGGGCATGTAAGTAACAAATAAAACATTTCTAGAGACATTATGATATAATAATTTGTAAAATCTCATATAGGGGGTAAACTTGCTGTTAGTAAAATATTGTACAGCCCGATGCAAACTTTATGGCGGCTCGGAACATGAGGAGAGTCGCTGCGCACAGTGACAAATTCATGTGTCAGCGGGGGTGAGGGGTGCGGTATTGCGCAGCGAGTAGCGTACTTCAGAGCCGCCCTAAAGTTTGACGCGTACTTTAGACGTGTATTAATTGAACAGCACTTAGGAGTTTTACAATTATTGCAGTGACAAGTGTATTTATTCATGGCGGTACTTAACAATTTTTTTAGATATCCAACACAACAGGTATTATGTGTTCTCAGTTAATAGAACTCACTTTGAAGATACAAAATTAATACTATATAACATAAACTTAATCTAACTTATGTCAAGTCATAATGGAAAATGCCAAAATTCTGGTTCTAGCATTTCAATGATCTTCAGCAGACTTACGCCTAAAGACTAGCAGGCTATTATTGTGTCTCAGTCGAGATCATCAGTGCTTGCTGAGGGGGTGGGGTTGGGGGCATCACCGGCAGGCTGTGAGGAGCCTGCAGAATTATCCTTCATGGTAGGTTCATCATCACTGTTCTTGCCAGGAACCCAAAGTCCTGCGTCCACACATCTCTTCATGAAGTAGATGGCTTCTTGCTCAGGCATTTTAGCAATTGTTGCTTGAAGTAGTGGCACGTCTTGCGCATCAAAGCATTTCTTCAATTCCTGTAATAATGACAATGCAAAAAATGTTAGTCAAAGTAACTCTAAGACTTGATTTGTAAATTTTATTTGAGGAAAAACTTATTTGTTAAAAATATGCACACTAATGTATGGAGGCTGACTTAATGAAATAGGCATTTTCTACCAGGCAACCTTTTGGTGATGCAGACACAAACAGTGGTACATACAATTACAACTTGTATTGCACACTATATTTAAGAAATTAATCTAACCTACAGTACTTTCAATCTTTTAACCCTAGCTACTTACATCAGGTAGCTCCTCATACACCTCCACAGGGTCCA
Source organism: Omphaloscelis lunosa (assembly GCA_916610215.1). NCBI lineage: Eukaryota > Metazoa > Arthropoda > Insecta > Lepidoptera > Noctuidae > Omphaloscelis > Omphaloscelis lunosa. The sequence continues at coordinate 9,583,812 of OU744265.1, read as the reverse complement.
GTCCACCAGGTCCCAGCCTGGCCTTCCGTTCCTCTTCTTCCTGCTCTCTAATAGCGTCATTAATTTTCTCAGCAGCTCGCTTCTTGATCCTTGCCTTAAACTGCTCTAATTCATCATCAAATGAGTCTTTATAAGTCTTCTCTGCAATTTGAATCCTGAAAAACAGAAATATTTATAATGTTGGATCTTAAAGTGTTCATAAACAGCAATGTATCTAAAGTGATTTACTTTGAGAAGAAAGAGCTGACACAAGCCCTGGGGTCCACATCCAGTTGTTTGGACAGCTCCAATATGTACTGCATGCAGATAGTTTGGTGAGCTACATGAGCCATCAAATCATGTTTCTGAAAATAACCAAAAATAGATAAAATAAATATAGTGAAAATTATAAATAAGCTACAACTGCATCACATTACACAACAGTAATAATTATAAAACATAGATTACAAGCAAATTGATAACAACATTACAGTGTACAAATGCAGAATGCTACTGACCTCTTCCATTTCCAAGTTGATGCACCAGATGACAAGGTAGTTGGCAGTTTCCTCACACACCAGTTGACTGTGTTCCTGTAAAAACGATCGCGAGTCCTCATAACGCCGCAGCATACCAAACTGCTTCAGAATCTTTTCATTTTCTTTGATAAACTTCTTCATCTTGGCTTCTTTCTCTTCCTCAGTCATGTTCTCATCCTTTGGTCTGATGGGCTTGGTGTTGATGACAGTTTTGGTGAAGCCCGGCTCACTGATCGTGTCCACGTTCCACGGGGTTTGTCGTTCTTTCTTCTTAAGATCATCTTCTTTTTGTTTTAATTGTTTCTCTTCTTTTTCTAGATCAGCTAATGCTTTCTTTAAAGAATCAAGATCGGGGCTGTCGGGGCCCGCTTCACTGATTTTTTTCCTAGTTTCGTTTATCAATCTGAAGTTCTCGGTCTTTTTTTGGACGTGTTCATCTCTCTCTTTACGTCGCTCCTCCATGCGCTCGACACGCGCTTGGTGTCGCCAGCGAAATAGCGACGGAGTGTCGATGTTAGGGTGGGTCTCGTCTTCATCATCGGATATCTAAAATGGGTTGTCAATCCAGGTTAACTTATCTAGGAGTCTACACAACGTTGGAGCTAATTTTGAATGGTACGCAATAAGTACTTACTTCTATGTCCTTCCACTTGCTGTAGTCAACCATTTTGAGTTAATAATAAGGATTCCAGTTACTATTTAATGTTTTAACTTTCTTTTGTCTTTGTAGGAAAACGAATAACTTCGAGAAACAGTATTAATCCGGAAAATTCTCTCAATACATAACGCTCGCAACAGATAATAAATAAACAGAAACGTCACGTCATACACGACATAGACAAAATGGTTTTCTTTTTCTCATGGAGAGTAGAGTTCTAGTCCTAGGATGGTAGTCTTAAAATTGTAGTCTGTGGATGGTACTGGAGGCCAGTGGAGGCTATAAGTGTAGAAGCAGCCTCGATCTTAGTGGTGAACTGCGAGATGACATAGTTAAAAAAAATGGAGGAATCTTACAACAAAGCGTTCGATACACAGATTATCTACTAATAAATGTAGCAAGTTCGATGTTAACCTATTCCGAGCACATTCGTTTATGTTTTATTTGGTTTTTGTAAGGGTTTTCAACAAATATTAATAATGTCGTGGGGGTTTCTGGTAAGAAATTAAGTCTCTGACTGATGCAATAAATAGTTCAATGGAACGGCCAAGCCATACATTTTGACCAAATATAAAGTTTATAGAGTTATGCGTTGTAGAGTTAGGGTTTAACTCTACATTAGATAGCTTTTTAACAGTGAAAGCGTTATGTGAGTCTTGGCAATCAAACCAAAATGTTTTTGGTAGGATTTCATTTCTTTTTGTAGGGTGCTCTATTACAACCAGCCTTCGAGTCAGGTCACATAGTCGAGGTCCAGTTAAGACAGGATCCAATCAGTGGCGGACCTGTCGCATGTCGTGGGCCCTGGGCGGCATAACAAAATGAGGCCGGCGGGTCGACTCAGTTTATGTACTAGGTAGTTATATCTAGTAACAATTTGCAAAAATATAATGATGAAAATGAACAAAGTCGACATATGCAGAAAAGTTTGAGAGTCAGAAGAATATAGGATGCTTTAGATAGCGAGCGAAGCGAGCTCAAAAATTTTAGTACACTGCCTTGTGTAGGTAAGGTCTTCTTTTGAACAGTCATATATAAATGGAATCGTACCCAGTAAGGTTGAAAATGTAGTATGCAAGAGTGAGCGAAGCGAGCTCAAATATCTAGCTAAATTTAAATTTTAAATAGGTACCATCGGGGTAACGCATATCTAAGCAATTTGAAAACAAATTTTTGTGCACACGACCCTTTTTTTTCGTAGGTGAACGATACTATAGCGGCCGAGCGCTACAAGCAAGAATAGTGTACAGATGCGTTTCTTCGATAGTACGTACGGGGCCTCCAACTCCAAACTGCTTCTTACTGAATGTATTTTACCGTGTTTGGGATTTGAAGGAGAAAGGACTTCTGAAGCGCTTTGAGGGCTCTCCAGGACGGGGGCCCGGGACACATAGCTGAATTATGTGTCTCGTTCGCGTATGTGTTTGTTATTATACAAAGTATTTATTTTAATAAATTAATCTATAAGATTAGAAAAAATATCAATAGTCGATTTAGACCCAAGCCAGATCATGACCTCAATAACTTGCACCTCCAACCTTGCAGTATTAAATTTCGCAAAACATTTCACTTTCCGTAAAGGTAGAGTTTCGTCGAAAATTTCCTACTTGATAAAATTATGAAATAAATCTTAAAGGTTTTTTTTTTATAAAAGCAAATTACATACCATTAGAAAGGTCACACATTAGGGATGTTTTGCTAGAATTGGAACTCCTCAATATATTTTTTTTTAGTGCACGTTGAAATTAAGATTTCAGTATTTTTTATATCTTTTTGTAAGTTTGAGGACTCATAACTTTTTCTAGCTAACATCTGAATAAAGCAATTATTTTATAAGAATCTGCCAAAATAAAAGATTAAAAAAAAAACAAAAATATTTTGCTTGTTTTACCCATTTTTAATAAAATTACACTTTAAAGTTAAGAAAGTGGTGAAACTGAAAGAAAGCAAAAAAAAAATAATTAAAAAAATATATCCAGAGGGCCAGGGCCAAATAAATAAATTAGGGCGTTTTCGTATGTTCAACGTTCTGCCAAACATCCTGTATTAAACAATTTATTAAAATCGGGGACAAGAACTACGTATTTTCAGTTACAATAAGATCAGGGATTGATTCTGAGCAATAGGTAGGTATTGAAGCAACTCGATGTAGGTAACTGTTCTTATTAGTAGCTAGGATAATTATTCTAATAACCAAAACGAAGCTTTATTTCTTAGAAGTTTAGTTAAGATAAAAATTTATGTTAATTTTAACTAATTAATTTTATTGCTTCCTCTTCTTTTTCGCAAGCGTGGTAAGAATTGTTGTCATGACCGTAGTGGTGGTGGTCATGGCTTCAGTAGTTGCACTGGTGATGTTGATAGGCGCCTCCTCATCTCCATCTTGGTTTTCGGAATCGTCGGGAATACTGATTTGGAATTGTAGCAGTACTACTAGGTATGTGACCATGGTTGCCAGCAACTGTAACATAAAGATTTATATAAAAAAATTGTCTCTAAAACACACCTACGTAGAAGAAAAACGGGATTGAATCATACATGTACAATATGTACTTTGTGCACTTGTTATATGTGCCTTAATTGGATTGTTTGAGAGCGAGGACAATCGAGTCGTTTGGAAGTGCAAGCTACAAGTACAAGGCTGTCAGAGCGTTGACTTATGCCCGTGGAGCTCTAGAACCAACAAGAACCTAAGTCATAATGTCTCATGGATTAAAGTAGTATCGTAAGACAACTAACAGCCGAGTTATTTTGAATCGTGACAAAATGAAAGGCTAGGAAAACTGGTTATTACCTACATCAATCATACCCCGGTCTATTTATGAGACTTTTGTGTTTCCTAGTTTAATGCATATATTAGTAGGCATCTACAATTTTACCACTCGTGTTCAATCAGTATAAGTTTCAACTTATTTTGAATACCAAATTATTGAAAAGAATATTAAAAAAATACAATTTTAAATTGCTACGTACTGATTTGAAAAGAGTCCTATTGACATTAAAGAATCCTCCGAGGCTAATTTGTGAGGGGTTCATCTCGGTGGCTCGCAGAAACATGTTCACTTCAGTTTGAGCGTCGGTGTTCATCCAGGATAGTTCCACCATCAGCAGCTTCTTCTGGAAGTTAGTTCGTACCTGTGCACACAAAATGTAGAAACACTAGTAAGTATACTAAAACAATCGTTAAAAAAACAAAAAACAACTATTGCATCTTGTATAGACTTTCGTCGAACGTAAATATGCCGCCTATACGCTACGCTAAAACTGCGTTCACCAACGCTAAATACGAAGGCACCTTAACTTCGTAGTTTTTGGTAGGTAGTTAACTAGTTACTTACATTATGAGAAGCGTAATGAGCTTCATCGCAAATAAAGAAAAGCAGAAAGATACTGCACAGCGCCGTCAATGCAAGACCAATGTCCTTGATACCGAATCCCTCGGAGATCTGACTGAGCAGCCCGTAAATAGAGAGGGTGATGATCAGAAAGAGGTACAGGTTGACGAAGGTAAACGTGTAGCAGTTCGCAATGCCCGTGTCTCGAGAGAGCTTGCTCAAACGTAACCAAAGGGCTCGGTACTCGGCGACTTTGCCGGCCGGGCCGATGTGGCGGAGAGCCTGGAAGAAATGAAACATTATAAAGATGGTCGCATGGACTTCAGGGACAACCAGCCTTGAGATGTTGTTACTTTATTACATCATGTACTACCCAAGGACCGATTTCAGGATTCTAAAGATTTGAAGCCACAAATCCAAAGAGACGGTCAAATAGGAAATCTGACCATTATCTTTCTCCCATTGTTACTTCGCGTTAGTTTGAGATCGCATTGGTCTGTATTGAGGGTTAAGCACAGACTATAAAGAGTAGCATACCAAACATTAATCCAAAGTTATATTTATATATATGGACATGATTCTCTATCCTTTTTTTGCTTAGCGACAAGTCGTAAATTGTATCTCGTTCTGTCACCTGTTGTCACACTGACTTAAACATAGACAAAATTTGACGCGTAGCTTGTCTGTCGCGCCGCCATATTGATACGCAAAATCATCTGCATCGCGTTCTATGTTTCAACCGCGTTATTTAGTCAGGGACAGATTTGGCAACAATGACGTTTTTTTTTTAAATACGTACCATTGAATTATCAAACAGAGCCTCAGTTTACTTTATGCTTTTTTTTTTTTTGGTGACGTTGTTTCAGAATACTGCAAAGTGCAGATTGTTAGTGTAAACACACATGCTATTGTAATAAATTATAAAATGAATTATATTACCCTGTATCCGTGTGATGGATAACATGAACATAAGCATCGGTGGAGGTCTGCCCAGCTTGGGCGGAGCATCGCAGTGTCCTCGTGGAGGCGATCGGCGGCGGTGATCTCTCGCGTCCGGCCCTGGTTCAGGCCATGGTATGGAGCGAGAGGAAATGGGAGACCGTCACCTCCTTCTGCGAAGCGGTAATGCTCGCGAAGGAGGAGGCGGAACGCGTGAGGGAGAGGCAAATTTCGCGCGCTCACGCCACTAACCGCCGCAGGAGGAGACGCCCAGGGCGTCGGGAATCGCGAGGCGATTTCCGGCCACCGTAGGCGCGGGCTTGCGGGCGGTGAGCAATGGGTGGCTCACCGTCCGATAAGGACCAGGCCCGGGTCGACGGCGCGTTGTGTTCCACGCGCGCCTCAAAGAGATGTCAGCAGAATTGAAGGGGTCGATGCCTGCCGGGGTTGCGAAGAAAACCGAAAGGGAGATCGTGGCCCCCGGCGATAGGGCAACCGAAGGAACACGGGTGGGTTTTAGTCAGTAAGAGTCTGACACGCCCTCCCGCTCCGCCCAGAGCGGGAGAAGTTATTTGATGATTTCCCAACCTCAAAAAAAAAAAGGTGTACTATTGAAGAAACGCATATCTGAGCAGTTCGAAAACAAAATCCCGTGCACACGACCCTTTTTTTCGTAGGTAAGCGGTAGTATAGCGGCTGAGAGCTGCAAGAAGAAATAGTTTTTATGGTGTATACATATGCGTTTCTTCGATGGTACGTAAATAGGCTACTCACATAACTTCGAAATTTCGTTCGGCAGGTAATAATCAATTGATTGACTTTATTTTTAAGTAACCTACACTTCTTATACCCAGAGAATATCGATTTTCGCGAATTTTCAGTGAGTACCTATATTGGTTGTTTCAATATCGATAAATAATACCGGTAACCAGCCCTGTTTTGATAACACTCTTATTTTTGCGTAATGGCTACGCAATTTTTTGCGAATGTTTGGTCTGCTACTCTTTATACGTCTGTGGGTTCAAGGAGTACTAAAATTAGAGCAATAGTCGCGTGTTAAAGCTAATGAATTACTTAATTTACGTTTTGAAAATCCTCAGCCAAGATATTAGCACAGATGCTCAGCGTCTCGCAGAGCAGATACCAGTACCCGCCGAGCATGTAGGTCAGGATCTCCAGAAACATATAGGGCACCAGCTGCAAGGGCTTGAAGTGGACCATGGTGATGTGCGTCACGATGACCGTCGTGGTTGATAGGATCGGTATGATCACAGCTATGGCTAAAGCTTTTTTGTATAGCTTCACTGGGAGCGTACGACCTGATAGCTGCTTGTAGACCATCTGGATTGGTGTAAATGATTAGATACGTTATTAAATACTAAAATAAGACCTAATTTTTACCTGACTACGGCGAAGCAAAAAGGAGGGTTATGATTTTGACCGGTATGTACATAAACATAACATCACGCCTGTAATCCCCGAAGGGTTAGGCAGAGGTGTACCTATAGTACAACCACATTTCGCCAGATATGTTTAAGTCCCATGTAATAGGGGGCGAGCCTATTGCCATCAACCGGGCACAAATCCAGACTCCGGGCTGTTACTGAGAAATTCCAGATGGAAAACCCAATAACACTTTGCCCGACCCGGGAATCGAACCCAGAACCTCATATTCAGCAGTAGCGCTTGCGACCACTAGAGGCAGTACCGGTACCGGTTTGTACATATAGATATATGTACAAGAAAATATTTCAGACAGAAATCAAGACATATACACCACTTCAGGCCAAGAGCGTCATATTACATTATCTAACTAGATAAAACCAGCTACTAAAATATGCCGTGGTCGCATGCCATTATATATTTTTTGTAGGTGTAGGTACAGGCATGCGACCAAGGCTTCACCTTGACCATATTTGTACCTATGTCTTGATTTCTGTTTGCAATATTTTCTTGTTTCATACTTTTAGAGCGTGATTTTTCAGTAGCCGGTTTTATCTAGTTAGATAATGAAATATGACGCCCTTGTCCCTGAAATTGGTAGGTAGACCGATACGATTCTTGTTAATAAAACCAAATAAGTCAATAAAAAGCAAGGAAGACTCATTTGAAAAGCATTTGTTATTTTTTTTTTAACTTACCTCAAAATCCACCCATCCGTTGAGAACATTTGCAATCTTTCTCGTTTCGTACCACAAGATCGGGACCGCGATCATCGGGAATAAGTATACCGTAAATAGATATTCAATAACAGCTTCCTCAAATTTGCCTTCCGCAGTTCGTAAGATTTGGACTTTGTGCAGTGACAGATATAGCACATAGCTGACCAGGGAACAGAACATGAGGATGGAGTACAGCATCGAAGACGATGCTATCTGGAACTGGTTGACACACGACGTCGGTCTCGTTATCGGCAGAACTCCCAGTATTCTCAGTATGGTAAAAACTGGCTTGATGTTCTCATAGATTATATCATTAGAGATTACTGGTTCTACGAAGTTCTTTCTCTTTGGAGCAACCGCATTTGACGAAATCGGTTTCGCCGGCGACCGAACAGGCGTAACATCCAAAAAAATGATCTTATTTTTCGGCCTTTCATTCATCTGAACAGGAAACCCATTCGGTATGGGTACAGTCATATGAAACAAACTGTTACTGGTATAATACGACATCTTTATGACGTATCTTTTCAGTTTATGACCGCCTTCTGTATGTTGATGTTCTAAACTGACTGAATAGAGTTTTTACTTGCAGGAGGACGCCTAACGAGGCAAGGGAGGCGGCACATCATCATATTTCAAACTGACAAGTTGATTGTGGCTCCGTAAGCACTGAGTCGACCTTGCATTAAATGTTTATCGGTTGCGTCACCTTGAGCGAGACCTTCATAGGGTTACACTCCGTTTGACAACATGTCATCTGCTACCTCATGCTGGTACGAATGTATGGTGATTGGAGGCACGTGGAGAGGTGCCGGTTAGCAGGTCGTTAGTTTCCTATGAGACATAGAATTGAACTTGGCCATTCGACCTTGTTTGAATTAAATATTGACTTATAGGTTTCGTAAATGTTTAATAACAGTGTAAACATTTGCGACGAAATTGTGCAATGGCATTGACATATTTTGTGAAGGACCCGGTGGTCGACTTGTTTGCTGCTTTGACGTTTTCAGTTAAACAAAAGCTTTTATTATGCATGTAAATTGTACTTAGTTAAAATAAAATGAATTTTAATAAGCTGGCTTAACCAGTGGCAAAAACTGCTTAGAATTTAATAGAACTCACAATAAATAGGAGAAAGTAACAGTAATGAACTGCCAATAATAAAATACGCGACCATTTATACTGACGTTGCAGCAATATCGTAAAGATGTTAATTACATTATACACCAACCTTGGGAAATGAAGGGAGATTTTCCATCAGTGTATCCGAGCCAATTTACCTAATCCTCGATTAACCCGGCCGCGATGCAGCTAAATTTGATTGTGAGCGGCTTAAGAACGCCCTGAGGCCAACCTTTCTTCATGATTGCTCTCTAAGGACCGGACCTATACATCTATCTCGTGGATGCTCTACAAACCGACCTCTACTTTTATTGGTAGGTTTATCTTGGATTACATGAAATAAGGCAGGACTCAGAAATTACGACAATCACTGCAGTAGGAATATATTTTTATCCGAATGTTGATCATTCATGTTTTCCGACTTCCAAAAGAACAAAGAAAAAAAAAAAACAACTTAAAAACTTCCAAAGAGGTTCTCAATTCAACTGTATGTTTATTACGCGATTACTCCGCCAATTATGAATTGATTTTGATGATTATTTTTATGTTTGGTAGGTCATACTTTAGAGGTGGTCCCATATAAATTTAATTAACTTTGCTTGGATAATTTTGGAGTAAGCTTCAATAATACGTATTTTTTCCCACTTAGTATGTGGATGATATGATAAGTTTCTGGAACTGTTATTTACATAGCAGGTAGTGGTATTCGAATTTGTGTGGAGTAGGTACCACAACTAAAAAGTGAAAAAAAAACAACGGACAAAATAACTTTACAAAGTGAAAAATTACTTTCATTTCGGAAGTCGGTAGCAAAATACGAAAATTCAAAACAAAAAACACCGACTTCCGAAAAAGTTATTCTTCACGTTTTTTTGGAAGTCGATTGTTTTTTATTTGTAAAAAGTTTTTGTTAGATTACAGTTGTAAGAAGCGTGATTAGTAGTGCCTTTATAATTTTGCACATTAACTACACTTTCACAAACTTCCTTCCAATTTTTTTTTTGTCAGAAAAATCCCTGTTGGTTAATGACTAAGGTGTAATATTACGACAGTTTATCACCTACATCACGCGATTTTTGCACTGCGTACGGAAAAATACCGTAAATTTGCTTGATCGCAATATAGAGCAATGCGACGGAGGCTTGCTGCTGGATATTGAAATCTCAGCAAATCTCGAGCTTCGAGTGGTCCCCGTCAGTCACACTCCCTCTCAGGTTTGATCCTCCCGCTCACTGATATAATATTCCCTCCGTATGATTTATATCTACTGATATTTTGCGTTTATATGAAAACTATTGCTTTTGCCCGCGGCATCGCCCGCGTGGAGGTCGGAAATTATCCCACGGGAACATACCACCGGGATAACAAGTATCCTATGTCCTAACCCAGGTCATGGTCTACCCATGTGTCAAATTTCATCCAAACCTGTTGAGCCGTTTTAGCGCGAAAGCGTAACAAACAAATAAACAAACTCATTTTCGTAGTTAAAATATTAAGTATAGTTAGGTCAATGACTGGCTTCCCCTTTGTTGTATTACAAAATGGGAAAGTTATTTTGTTTGGGCTCCTGTACCCTAATTGCGTAACATACGATCAATCACAATCTGTTTCATTTTGACAGTTCAACAACATTCTAAAATTCAAAATTCAAAAGTCATTTATTCAAACTAGGCTGAAAATCAGCACTTTTCGAACGTCAAAATTACATAAGACAGTCCCCCAAAACGCCCACCCTTCACATTGCGTTTATAACGTTGTTGAGCACACAAATTTTTCGAATTTAATTAGTAATGAATTAATAATCTCTTTCAATACGATTCAGATTATGATTCATCAAGTGTTACGCAATCAGGTACTGGTTAACAATTTTTTCTTTTATAAAGTTTGGGGTTGTCTTTTATATGGATTAAAATTCTGTTTTCGTTTTAAGGTATAAAATATTTTAATAGATATCTTGATTATATAGATTATCTTATATTAATAGATATCTTATACCTCGGAAAAACATTACATTCTTTGTTTGTGTATAATGACATGTTTAGTGTCACAGTTCGATTAAATTGATTTTTATTTTGTTTAAGTTTCGCGTTTTTAATTTCTTGCAAGAACGTTTGTGCCATGTAAAAGGAAGCTTCGAGTTTCAAGCAATACCTAAGTTTCGAGGCTATAGAAATTGTTGGGTTTTAAAAACTAAAAGTTTATATAGCGCGAGGAAACTTCACTTTATTAAGTGCTTGGTTCTACCATCGGGGTAACGCATATCTAACCAATTTGAAAACATAATCCCGTGCACACGACCCTTTTTTTTTTCGTAGGTAAGCGATACTATAGCGGCCGAGCGCTGCAAGCAAGAATAGTCTTTACAGTGTACAGATGTGCGTTTCTTCGATAACACCTACCTCATCTATGAAAAGAGTTTTGTGAAACAAATCTGCCTATTACAGGATTTTTCTTCTTCTTCGTCGTTCCCTCAATGCTGAGGATCGCGACCACATAGCTCCAAGCTAAGCGGTCTCCTTCAGTGTGGACCGCTTCGTAAATGCTGCTTCCAACAGCCTTCTTGGTCGCGTCTGACCATCTTGCCGGTGCTCTTCCTTGAGCGCGTTTTTATTCCATCCAGCCTAGTAATGTAGCAGTTACACCGCCACATACGAACTACGCATCAAAGACTTGACGTCACACAAATCCTGCATCGCGCAATTAGAGTTTAACGCGCGATCGACATATATATAAGATTCCGACTTCAACCGTCGGGCAGTTGCCCGCCAGACACAACACCCGTCTGGTCGGAGGATCCTCCCTTTTCTATGGAGGATGAGTGAATTTTACTCCCTGTTCCTCATGCCTCTAAAGCAGTGTTTTTCAACCTTCTTAATGACGTGACTCCCTTAATATGAAAAAAAAAATCGCGACCCCGTACCGTCTACTGTTTATTATAATCTGTATTTTATTATAACGCAAACATTCATGTATTTATGTATATTTAATTGTGCTTATTTTTATATATATAATTAGGCATATATATTATATTTATAGTTTGTAATAGGAATATGTGTATCTTGATGTTTGAATACTCAATTTTTCGTAATTGCACCTCCCACTGTTTGTCTCTGCATCACCCAGAGGTTGACTGGTAGAAAATGCCTATGGCATTAACTCCACCTATGTAAATTTCTGTGCTTGAAGTATTAAATAAATAAATATCAAATACTGTTGTACGTATTTGATATTTGTGTTATAATATTTACCATTTTTTATATTTAGGTATCGGCTAATTACATAATTAACAGACATATTACATCGCCAAACGTCTCCACGAAAAAGCGATGGAATTATGGGGACCACGTATCCTAACTACTCGCCTCCTAATTAAATCCTAAGTTTATTTTAAGTAAAATGTCGTATAATCGATGGATTTATGAGGGTCATGGCTACGAGGGATTTCCCAGTAGAGGAATTACGTTTTTAAATGCAGCTTTAGATGAGACAAGTTTGGGAACCAACCTAAAAAAAATCTGCTGAAATTATCTAAAACAAACAAAAGTTTAAAAGTATATTTTTAAACTGTGTTTTCGTGTACTGATGCCTCCCGACCGTCTTATAGAGGCTTTGCGACCCCCCAGGGGATCCCACACGTTGTAAAACACTGCTCTAAAGTAACATAAGCCTTTACAGGTTTACAGGATTACCTACCTAAAATAATTTCCTTTTGCTTTCCATAATTTTCCGGAAAGTACTCGTGACACAGAATATCTAATTAATAATACTCCTACTGGCTCGTGCTCAAGAAATAAGCTAAAATAATGATATCAATTTATGAAGGATCAGTCTAATATATGCAGTCTAATATAATTACGTAGCAACAAAATCAATGAATAACTGGATTATTTCGTTACTATGTTATTTAAAAGTTTGCTCACGACGCCGACGTCAGCTTCCCAAGTCTTTGTAACCGAAAGTTATGGGGAAAGTGTAGTATCGCAAACTTTTTAACAACTGCCATGAATGACGTGAAGATATTGTACCATACTACGTTGTCGTCCGTTAACTTGTTTACTGCGGAATACATATACTAAAAATAGGGAACGATGTACAAACAGCTCCATTAAGTAGTTACCCCCGCAAAAGACATGTGCGTTCAAATCCATGATAGGCCCAAGATGGTTTTAAGGCTCTTTCAAACCAGCGCGACACGCGACGCGACACAAAGACACCGCTCGTCGCGCAACGAGCGGTGTCTTTGTGTCGCGTCGCGTGTCGCGTCTGTTTGAAAGAGCCTTTAGTATTTTGCAAAAACATTTTTATTATTACTACAGATATTCTATTTCACGAAGTCCGTTCGGCTTTGATTATAGTAGTGACGTATCCCGACAAGCGCGCTTGTGTGTGTAAAAGTAGGTAACGTTAGCAAAAAAATCTGATATATATTCAAGTCGAGATTTAATAATCTAAATAAAATTTTGGTTTTAAAAGTATATACATTTTGTAAATAAATTAGATTAGGTTGCAATAAATACAAAAATATTAAGAATATGTAGGCATTTAATTAAGCATTGGTGTTACAGAATGGAAACGAAACAAGTAGGACTATTCAGTATTTTCAATCACTATCAGATAAATTTTCGATTTCCGATTCCGTTTTGCTGTCGTCAGAATCATCTTGTACATTGATTATAAATTCAAAATCGAGATCAAAATATTTCAAGTAGTCTTTTTCAATTTTTTCAACATGAGCACGCTAACTTGGCCCAAACTTTCATTGATCAGTCTTTCCGTATTCGTCATGTTTTGCTCGATATTTTTAGATGCGACATAATTTTTAACGATCCCCCAAATATTTTCAATCGCATTTAATTCTGGGTGATAAGGGGGAAGGCGTAAGACATCAAAACCCTTGCTTTTTTATAAAATCGTCAATCTTGTAGATTACGTGTTGGGCTTTGTACTTCTTTATTGTATCGTACAATTCCAATTTAAGAAGAGATTCATCAAATGCTATACCCTTATCCCTGAGCCATTGCTGCATATCGGCTTTCTTTGTAAATTGCGTCGGTAGTCGTTCAGCCCGTGTGTTGTGATAAGATGCATTGTCTAAGACAATGACAGAGCGCGGAAGTAAATTGGGTAGCAACTTTTCATTTAGCCATTTTACATAGTTATCATAGCTCATATTTTAATGATAATCACCAGCTGTTGAGTTGGCCTTATAAACCAAGGAAGCATTTTCAATAAAACCATCCTTGGTTCCCGCGTGCACTAAAATAAAGCGAGTGCCTGTGGTAATTTTTTTAAAAAACGGAGTTCTTTCCTTTTTTTTTGCCCAGGTGTTGTTTCGCACGTGTGTCGAAAGGACGTAGCTCTCATCGGTGTAGACAATGGGCCGACTTTGAGAGCGGTACTCTGTTTTTTTTTAAAATATTTTAAACGCCACATTTGTATATCATGACGCTCCGTCAAGACTTTACGGTTGTTCTCTGTTTTGCGCCACTTGTAACCTAATTTCAACAGTATCTTGCGAACAGTTTCTAAACAACCTTCGAATCCGATTTTTTCATTCAATGCTGTTCTTAACTTAGCTAATGTTGGAATTTCTTTATGGACAATATGGAAATCTTGTACAGTACTGCGAACGACATCGGCTGTAAAATTATCTATATCCACTTTATTATCTCGCTTTCTCCTTTTCTTCATCGGTGAAGTGAATTTTGATGAAGTGGATGGCAATTCCTTCTCTTCTTTTAATATTCTTTGAACTGTTTTTTGGCTCACACTCGTAGCTTCAGCTGTATGGCGTGTAATGTCTCGTAAATGAGACAAATCACAGTTGAGTTCCATTAATGATTTTGTAAATTCATATTCTTCTCGCAGAAAATGATAAACACTAGCTATCATGTTTCGACCCTAAAACAAAATGTAATCAAAATAATTAAGTAATAAAAACATTTTATAACACAAAAAAACATTCATTTTATAAATACTTCTATTGCTATATTAAGTATCTTTGCATAACATTTTAATTGAAAACGTATAAATAAATATTACCTCACTATGGACACCTCTTCTTCGTTTTGTTGCCATGCTGACCTTACTCCGTGAAACAATTTGGCGCGAACTAAAAACCACTACTGATCCGGACCGTGTCTCGATCGACACTGAGCGCTCTCGAGGTTACGCACACAAAAATAATGTGCATGTGCACGCTTGACAACATTCATAGCCAAACGGACTTCGTGACATAGAACATCTGTAATGTATTGTTTTAGGGAATAGGGTTAACATTTACAAAAAATATTAAACGTTTAAATAGACCGGAGGTTTCAAGACCGTTTGCCGTGCATAAAATAGGAGGTTCAAATCCTAGGCATGAAATTTGGATTTTGTTTTTGCATTATATTTTTTTTATAGGTAGTATTTTTTTATTTTGATTTGATTATATTAATAAATAATTTAAAAATCCATAAAAATAAAATACTTTAATAATAATTATTATTGATATTATTTAACAAAACTTTGATTTTATTTTCCTACAAAGATTTATATTTTACAATTTAATTTGATAATTTACAGTTATAATAATATACATATTTTGCCAACTGACACAAACGGGCCTATAGACAAGTGACATCATATTAAGGCAAACGATATAAAAAACAATAGTTTTAAGTGAACGTATACATCAAACGTTGTAGTTATAACTTGAGGGTACGGATTAATTTTATAAAGAAATCGTTAATGGATACCCTCAAATTATAACATCTACCGATTAAACAGAGACCTAAAGATAAAGTGACTCAACAACAACTAAAAGTTTACACTTTCCGTCCAATTCGCTTTCCCACAAACATTTTGTACAACTCATGCGAAGTCCTTACAGTGAGACAATTGTTCTTACTCAACATTGTACTAAAACAACACGGTGAACTTTATATGATACTGATCTCATTAAGAAACGCAGAAAACATGACGTTGTGGTCCGCATACTCTCTTTATGAAGAATCTCTTTATGAAAGAGGTTTTAGGTTTATACCTAAAACCTCTTTCATAAAGAGATTCTTCGTCTTTCTAGCACCACATGTGTATAATAAAATTATTAAATCCATAAATATTTTTCCTCTTAACACACTCCATTGTAAAAAGAAGGCATATGAATTTTTAATGAAACTATCATACGAACACATTGAAAAATTTATTCAAATAATCAGTTAATATTTTTGTTTGTATATCTACATATATGTATATTCACTCTACTCCTGTGCATTTATCATGTAGACATATGTATACACTTACACTTACACACACAGACACCCCCACCCACACACACACTCACCCTCTCATCCTCACACACAAATCCTCACACACACACACAAAAAATTGTAAGTAATTTAAGTTTAGTTTACCTTAATTTCTTATTTCTCTTTGATTTGTAATGGTCCTAAACACTTGTTTCTTGCTAATTTAGGTTACCTAGTGTATTGTTTCTGAGAGGAAACGGCGCTGTTAGCTGAGATACAGGCTCACGCTTAGTTCAGCTGCGGATGCTCATTCTCTTATTTATAATTAAACTGTACACCTAATATTTGTAAGAATGTACTGTACCTACCTACTGTTTTTGAGTAAATAAATAATATTATTATTATTTATGCGTTTACATATCTCGGGACCATGGGGTCCCGGTCTTTTGGAAGGCGTACGAGGGGCCGAAGCCAACTCGCAGAGGGCCCCTGGACAAATTTAAATGAAATGAGGCATCAACCGACGATTATCCCCGTACGCACAGTGCAAGTGCACAAAAGGAAAATCCCCGGTTGATGTAGGATTATTGCAGTACATAGGAACAAAAAATTGGACTATGGGTTTGGTTGGCTATAGTGGATTGGTTATCAAGAACTATGGTAGGACTATGACCCCTGCCTGACCAATGATATATAATATACACGGATAAGATGGCAGGGGGTGACTTGCACACTCAATAATGGGCCCCCGAAAAACTGTCGCTAGCACATAGTGACGTAGCGAGTAAGGGGGCAACATATCTTGAGGTGCTTGAGGAGTGGAGAGGTATTCCACGACTTTCAGAACAATCCCAGAGCCCGGAAAATGGTCAAGATCCCTACGAGCACTTACTGGAATACTTCCTTCCTCCGACCACATTTGCTCTTGCGAATCTCCACTCAAGCCGGTCAATTAAGGCAAGAATGAGGTGGGAGCTCCATTCCTCGTCAGTATTCACTCCAGCCGGCCAATAAAGGCAAGCCAGAGGTGAGGAACAATACTTCTCCCGGGAGATAGGGTCCGTGGGGTCGCTACTGCCCAACAGCTCGCCACATGCTGCCCTGCGGGTTTTTGTATCTCTCTTGGTCTGGCTCCTCATCCTAGACCCGTTCCGGCAAAGTAAACTCTACCGGCACAGGTCTAGAGTTCGGAGCGCACAAGCCCCACCACGACTTCAACGTAGAGATACGGCGGTGGGGTTATTATTATTATTATTTTCCAAGTCGAAACAATGAACTCTTTTTGAAGTATTCTTTAGATCAGCGGTTCCTAAACTTTTAAGGATACGGTACACTCGACAAATCCCTTTCATTTTATGGAACCCACGTGGAATAAACTTGTAATAATAGGTTGATACCTCATTTCATTTAAATATTTCCAAGGGGCCTCTGCGAGTTGGCTTCGGCCCCTCGTACGCCTTCCAAAAGACCGGGACCCCATGGTCCCGAGATATGTAAACTCAAAAATAATAATAATAATAATAATTTCTTTATTTGTATTTTTTTTTTCCATAAATTGTCGCAAAACGAATCCTATGCAAGATGTTTCATAGCATTTTATTTTTGTTCTTGTTTGTCGCAATTGACTTTTTACACAATAGTTCTAATAACAAATATAGTTCAGAAGAAGATTTTTTTGCAGAAAATTAATTTTTCCTATAGAATTAATATTTTTCACTGTTTTAATTAATATGCTTCTGGCCGCGACTTTGTTCGCGTGGAAGTCGTAAGACACCACAATATACTAAAATAACTACCACATTTTCCAACCGCGATATTACTTCGTTTTCGCTTAGCGTTTTTTTTTTGTTTTTTTTTTTCAACTTTTTGCTCGGCTCCTTAGACCGCTCGCTGCTCGTTTGACCTGGTGAACTACGATATTCTGTGGCAGAAACTGAAGGATATATCCTTGCCAACAGAACTCACCAGGCTCCTTAAATTTTGGTATCTTAACCAGGTCAATGTCGTGCGATGGTCGAGTGCATATTCCGATCCGTACAGGTTGGAATGTGGGGTGAGGCAGGGGGGGGCTAACTTCGCCCAAACTCTTCAACTTGTACGTCAACGCGCTGATAGAGGAGCTCAGCAGCACCCGTGTCGGCTGCCATATTGATGATGTATGTCTCAATAATATCAGTTACGCGGACGACATGGTGCTGCTGAGTGCTTCTGTATGTGGCCTTTCAAAACTGTTGAGCATCTGTGAAAACTACGCTCACAGCCATGGCTTGATTTACAATGTCAAAAAAAGTGAATGCATGGTCTTTCAGGCCAGAGGAAAATGTCCAACAACAATACCTGCCATAAAATTATGTGGAACACCACTGAAGAGGGTGGAACATTTTAAACATCTTGGACATATGATGTCCTCTGATCTGAGGGACGATGCAGACATAGAGCGAGAGCGCAGGGCGTTGTCTGTTAGGGCGAATATGATGGCCCGCAGGTTTGCTCGTTGTACCACTGAAGTGAAAACTACATTGTTCAGAGCATATTGTACATCTTTCTACACGAGCGGCCTGTGGGTCTCATACACGCGCAGACAGTACAACGCCTTGCGTGTGCAATATAATAATGCATTCAGGGTGCTGATGGGGCTGCCCCGATTCTGTAGCGCATCAGGTATGTTCGCCGAGTCGCAAGTAGACTGTTTTTATACTACTATCCGAAAACGATGCACATCCCTGGTGCGCAGGGTTCGGGCTAGCTCCAGCGGCATCCTGAGGGCATTCGCGCAGAGGTTCGATTGCCAGTACCTGAACCATTGCTGTATGGTTCACATACTAGGCAATCGAGATATGTAATATGTTTTGTCTTTTTAATATTGTATGTGTTTTTATTTTGTTTTACTTTGAAATTTTGTATATGATCCACTGTTGGTCGAAATAAAAGATTATTATTATTATTATTATTATTAGGGCCGTAGCGTGATGTAAAATAATAGCCTATAATCTTCCTCAAGAATTGGTCTATAAAATGCAAAAATAAATTCTCCCATCCGACTAGTAATTCCAGAGATTTAAAACTTTTCAGCATTATTATATTTGTATTGATTATTTTTGTGACTTTTCTACGGAACCTATGGGTTCCGCGGAACCCACTTTAGGAATTGCTGCTTTAAATTATTCGTAACGAATTTAATGTTGTAGCAGTGTAACATTTTAAAACTTGAGGGGCTAGCACAAACTGACGTTGTGTCTAAGTGAAATCATTATGATGATTTCACTTACACACAGCGTCAGTATGTGCTAGTAGTCTTCTATAAACAGATATTTTTTAAGGGATGCGGAATTCCAGGAATGCAAAATGTGGATTTTCATTTAAATTATACACACACACAGATAAAAAGAAAATGGTAGATTATACAACAAGTGAAAAAAAAGGGAATTTAATTCGAGGGGAGGAATTTAAAATCCTTCGCTGCTCTCAGGATCCAACTTAATGATCCTAAGAGCAGCGAAAGATTTTAAATTAGAATTCTGAGCGGAGCGAGGGATACAAGGACCGACAAGAACTTATTTTTTCACGAGTTGTGTCTCTAGTTTTTACTATTGACTGCGAGAAAATAAATTTTGGCGGCAACAAAATATTTACTACTAGCTTAACCCAGCCTGGCTTCGCACGGGTAGCAAAGGACTTGTCTACGGCGCACCTACCTACCTACCCTACGTACCCTACCTACCCTACGTACCCTACCTACCCTACGTACCCTACCTACCCTACCTACCCTACCTACCCTATCTACCCTATCTACCCTACCTACCCTACCTACCCTACCTACCCTACCTACCCTACCTACCCTACCTACCCTACCTACCCTACCTACCCTACCTACCCTACCTACCCTACCTACCCTACCTACCCTACCTACCAGGTAGGCTACTACTAGGCCTACCTACCCTGCCTACCCTATCTATTGCAGTGTTAGGCTACTGCAGTGTTTCACTGCAGAATTAACCTCTTCGCACGAAAAATAGGTTGTCTAATTTTTTCTTACAAATTTTCCCATACATTCCGTATGGGAGAACATGTTTTTCAACTACAAAGTTAAGTCTGTTATTGGGATAAATTCATCCCAACTACCCTTCAATGTGTGGTCCGACACGCACTTGGCCGGTTTTTGTACATAATTCGTATAAATCGTGGTTGTTCCAAATTCAAAATGTTTTTATTCACTGATATCGATGAAACAAATGCCCTTTTTTCAAGTGGCAATGGTAAAAATAAATATATTTTGACAGATGAATTGGTGGACATGAAAAAAAAAGAAATGCAATGCAACTTTCAACTTGTCATTTCGTGAAAGCAGGAAAATCAGCAGGTTTTTTTGCTACGTACCTACATTGTTTATAGCTTTTGTTCATGCAGCCAACGAACAGATTGATCAATGTGTTGTTTTTTTAATCTGTCACTTGTACGCTCGTTATTTGTTTTGTATACAGCCTCAGTGTGCCAGTTTCCAGTGAAAACTACTGGTATCAGCGTTTTCCATTTTTGAATATTATTTGAATAGTGAAAATATGGTTGAGAAAATTAACGTGTCGTCACGAACGTATATTTTTAAGTTTCCTTCTTTTTTAATGTAACATAAAAACAAATTGTGACCTTAGTATGGGTTATGGAAAAAAAGGAAATGTACCTATTCTTTGCAACTTTTACTTATTTGTGATAGGTATCATATAATTAAGTATATTTATAAGTGCATGTTATGGTCCTCTAATTACTTTTTTTTTTATTCAGCTTTTGCGGGACAAACTTGCCGAAGGCGAAATAGTATCAATGCAACATGGTTATTATTTTTTACTTATTTATTACTTGTCATATAATATCACGCCTTGTTCCCTCGAAAGGTTAGGAAGAGGTGTACCTATGTACACCCACATTTCGCCAGTTATGTTTAAGCCCCATGTAATAGGGCATGTAATTTGTTAATGATTACTTATAAAACCCACTTCCTCATAAAACCTTGTTGGACTTACGACGACTAACATAAGAACAAGTTTCATACTGCGAGATTAGAGAAGATTAGGTTGGTACAATGAGAGGTGTTATAGCTAGGTACTCGGAGGATCCTCGAAGTCAAGTACGTACTGATGTTAGACATAAGGTTCCGAGAGAGTTAAAGTAGTGAACGATCCCCAGTGTGGGAATGTAATTATGTGCTAGATGAGCTAGGCAACTAACGTTGGGTTTATGTCTTACTCGTTTATCGTTGGGATTATGTGAATGTTTGTAGATATGTGAAAATAAAATTGGCTGAATTTATTGATAGAATTGAATTGGTTGTAAAGGTGATAGCGATGGTAGTCATAAACACGCTGGAAACAAGCTGGACTGGTAGTCCGTCAATTTAAGAAGTGATCACTACTAATAATTATGCGTTTACTTGATATTTTCTGTCCTTAATGTTAAATAGGTCCCAAAGGTATTAATATATCAAGATAGACAGTCAAATTTGTGGACTTTAATTATATAATTAATGTATACAAAATATTAATAAAACATTTTAAAAGAGTAATGGTGGAGTTTCTTGCCCATTCTTCTCCATATGAAAACAACCTTTTGGAACGGTCGACTAGAATCAATTCTATTTTTTTTGTAAAATATTGATATTTAACAGTACCTTTTATGTGCCTAATTGAAATAAATTAGTTGACTTTGAACTCGTCAAAAAACATAGCGTCCAACAGTTAGCCGCGAAATGCACGCACACTAGAAAAGCACAATGACAGGACCAATGACGTAGCGCGAGTATACGTAGCTTTCACGCACACCTGCATAGAAAAGTTGGCTTGTTTGTTTTATATATTTTGCAACACGACACTTTATCCATTTAGATAATCAAAGATAGGTTCATAATATGACCTCAACGTCATACAACGTCATAGGTACCGAGGTACCTATGAGGTATACGAGGTAATTAATTAAATCATCACAAGGGACAAAAAATTATAATCCAGCAGCGTAAATAACTACATTTTACTTATACCAACACATAAAAAAATTGTTTATAGACATTTGAAAATTTATAAAAATATATTTAAAATTTTATACCAATAGGTGAATCGTACCTAATAGAGGTGAAGCATTGATCTTAGCTAAAAGCCAGTCAAGACTCATTAAGGATAAGGAGGAACCTTTTTACTTTTCATGACAGGAAACCATAATCCGCCAAAGATGTTATTATTTCCAATGGACCCGTCTACACCAATCGACACTAATGGTTTAATTTATTTCAGGATCTTTTGAGACATCTCGGTACTAAAAAAGATTAACTTACTTAAAGTGAATGGAATTCCACCGTTAGAGAAAGAAATGTGCTGTGACTGGTGAGCTATATCTATAAAATGAATTGCCAAATTAAAAGAAAGATTTACAGCGGTAGAGAACTATATCTAATTTTCTTTCACTGCGAGAGCTCCGTGTTACGTAAGTATACAAAGGCGGTCAATAAAACTATCCTGTCAGCAATACTATGACTATGATGTCGTGAGGAGTAAGAAATCATTTATTTGCTATACTGTGTGTATAGAAAGAAAGAAAGAAAGAAAAGAAAGATAGTCCCATTACATTTTACATAGGAGTAAGAAATAATTTATTCGCTATACTGTGTGAATAGAAAGAAAGAAAGAAAGAAAGAAAAGAAAGATAGTCCCATTACATTTTACCTTACGGTATGCAACATTTTCGGATATTTAAAACCATGGAAGAGCTTTAATGGGACTAGAACTGAGATTGAGACTACTAAAGAGTAGTAGGGGGGGGTCTGGATTTATGCTTTCGCGGTTGCACAACGACATGCTTTGCTTTGCTTTGCTTGGTAGTATAGATGCAGGCCTACCCTACCGCCTCCTTCAGAGGGGGTAGGGTTGGCGGGGTCTTGAGGGTGAGCGCTACAGTCGTGTAGATCCTCAAGACAAGTCTGGCGGATGCACCTTCCCGAGGTTGCCACCCCGTTCTTGGTCTAGTTCCATAAGAAATAGACGTAACTAAAACCACCAGGCGCCTTTGCATCCCTTCCTCAATTCCCTTAACCTCATTCTGTCCCGTCTTATGCCTTCCTGTCCCAAATCTCACAAACCCTCCCCACTCTATCCTATCCGTATCCCTTATCCTCCCTATTCCGCTTTCCAACTTCCACTCCTAACCGTGACCCCCTGTGACTGGGTGGGGGCGGGCTCGACTATCACTAAATCCAGCTGATTGTCGAGTAGGAGTAAGCAGTCACCTGCGCTAGGACCTGCGCAGTTGAGCGCCGTGAGCGGGGATGAAGGAGTCCTGGGGGGTTGAGCCGAGCGGCTCTGGCTGTAATGTGCCCGTAAGGCAACACGCCCCCTTTGGTCCGAATTTCAAGTGAAACGGTGGCCCTACCCAGTAGCCAGGGGTAGGGAAATGGTCATAGTGTCCCGTCAGAGGGCCACAGGCGAGGTGCGTGAGGTCCGCTGAGGTCGTCCTTGGACGGCCAAAGCGGTAGGTAAAGGTCATGCTGACGGTGTAAGTGAGGGTTGATCAGTTCGTTGGCCAACGCCAACCCGATCGAGCACCCGATGTCGCACTGTAAACCAGCCTCGCGCCCCTATATCTCTCTGGTAGTCCTAACGATCGAACTTTCTTTTTCTTATATAGTGAGACGTTCCCAGTTGCGGGCTCCATGGTGGGTGGGAGCCAGAGAGACGAATTTTATTAACATTTTAATATGGATTTATCAAGGCCATTTAAAAAAAACAGCACCGGAGTGGAGGCGAAAGCCGATGAGACTCCCAAGGGAGGTGCTTGCACTTCCCTTGCCCCTGGTGGCCATGCAGCTAACACTGCGGGTACCAGCGCGGGCACCGGTCCAGCTGTGGCGAGAACCACAGCCAAGACCAAAAATAAAAAGTCCCAGTATAAACAAAGGACGTCGGCGCTGATTGGGACCAGTACCGACCCTTCTGACGCACAGGCGAAGACCAAGGCGACGACTAATACCACTGCCGGTCTGACCCTCTCTACACAGGCCCCGGCGCCAGGTAACACTGGTACCGGGCTCCCAGCCAAACACCCTCCTCCTCCTGTGGCTCCTCTAGCCTCCCCTCATCAGACGGTCGTCACCGGTCAAGCGGAGACGGCTAGTTGCACTGAGGACGTGTTCTCACGCGCCTGGCATTTCGTGCAGAAACGCAAGGGCAAGGGTAAACATACTCAACAGGCCCATTGCTCTTGCAATGACCCTTCAGGTCCAATTGCTGCCCCGGAACAGGGCAGAAAGAGGGACAGATTGACGAGGAAGGAGCGCCGTCAAGCTTTAAAGAAGTCGGGCAAAGGCTCCCGCAACAAACAGGCCACTGTCGCTAGCACAGTTAAACCGACAGTTGGCCAGCTAAACTTCTCCGCCGGTAAGCGGTCACAGGCAGAGGCCGGCACAAGCCGACCAGCGCCCCCAGTCAACCGCCAACCAGCGCTCCGGTGAAACCCAAAGGTGACACTACACAGCGACCCTATTGGAAGGATCAGGCCGCGGCCAAGCGAGCTCTCAACGAAACCTTGACACCTCGGGGAGAGCATAAGCGGCCGCGTCTTGATCAATCCAATAGGGTCGACCAACGAAGCTACGCCCAAGCTGCCAGCGCAACCCTAGACGTCGCCATCACCTGCGACCGCACGGGGATCCTCAGCAAGGACGCGTCGGACCAGGTTCTCGCTGCTATCCAGAAGCAGATCATCCTCGAGGCCTGCTCCCCCAAACAGGACACCCCAG
This sequence comes from Omphaloscelis lunosa, assembly GCA_916610215.1. Taxonomy (NCBI): domain Eukaryota; kingdom Metazoa; phylum Arthropoda; class Insecta; order Lepidoptera; family Noctuidae; genus Omphaloscelis; species Omphaloscelis lunosa. The sequence continues at coordinate 9,559,070 of OU744265.1, read as the reverse complement.
GGCCGACTTTCAACGCCAAGCCGCTGTTCGCCGGGGGTATCCTTAAACTGTGGTGCGGTAATGACCACACCTTAGCCTGGCTAAGGAAGACAGTCTCCGGCTTGACTCTTTCAACTAGCACCTCGTTAGTCGTTATGAGCCAGTCGGAGATCCAGAAGCGTGCACGGTGTGGCATCGTGATCCCGGACGAGCAGGGGGTCTACGGAGAGTCGACTATGATTGGTCGTACTCTCAGCTACCAAAACTCTTGGGTAGACATCAAGAGGTGGGTACTGCTGCACGCTGACAAACAAGCCGCGGCGTGGTTCGTGGTGGTCGGTGTCCCTGTGGACCAAATCCCGACTCTGATGGAGGCCGGACGCCGCCTCTCAATTGGATTAGGGGCGGTGTACGTGAAGTTCCAGGGTCGGAACGGTAGGTTCACCGACGTTCCACAGGGATGGGACCCCGCCACGGGAACCGTCTGCGAGGCGCTGGAACAGCTGTCGCAAGCAACAGCAGGGGAGTCCACTCCCCCTTCACACAACCCGGAAGCATCCGCGGCTGAGCCTGCTACTGCAGAGTCAGCCGCCCCTGCCGCCGCCACCGTGGATGTCGTTCCCTCATCGGGCGGGGAGCTGGACGACATGATCCTGTCTCCGGCTTCGGGCTCGGGGGAGGACGGTTTCGACGAGGGCGACCTGTTTGCCGGGCTTAGACTTGGGGGGGACGACGAGGGTTCGACCAGTGATGGCGTCCCTTTCGTCGGTCTGTAGAGTCCTCCAAGCAAACCTCCACCACAGTCAGACCGTGACGGCTCAGCTTCGCAAGTGGCTGGAGGTACAACACACGGCCATTGCCTTAATACAGGAGCCGTGGATTAGGGCGGGTCGCATACAAGGACTCTCCAATCTTGGCGGTAAGCTCCTAGTCACCTCAGATCATGATCATCCCAGATCGTGCATCTATGTCACAGGTAACCTTAAAACACAGCTCTTAACTGACTTCTGTTGCAGAGATATCTCTGCAGCTAGGCTGCTTATACAGCGCGACGATGCCACAGAGATGGTGATCGTTTTCGCCTCGGTCTATATGCCCGAAGCGGAGGCGCCGCCTCCTAACGGACTCGCCCGCCTCGTGAACCATTGCGAGAGCTGCGGGTTTGAGGTTGTCGTCGGGGCCGATGCCAATGCTCACCACCAACTGTGGGGTATGGACACGCAAAACGAGAGGGGTAAGGCTTTGGTTGACTACTTATTCTCGACTAACCTATCCCTACTAAACACTGGCTCCGAACCAACATTCGTAACCAGGCGAAGCCGCACAATCATAGATCTCACTCTGGCATCAGAGGGCGTGGCGGAAATCACCACTGGGTGGCAGGTCTCCAAGGAGGCCTCCTGCTCCGATCACAGGTGGATCCGCTTCGACATTCAGGTCTGTGTTCCATCGATACCACCACGGCGTTATCCGCGTAAAACGGATCGTGCCACCTACACACGCAGCCTTGATTCCAAGCTAGCGATGCTAAGCGATCCGGTGACATATGCGGACACGACACAGATTGAGGCACAAGTAAGCCATCTTACAGAATCAATCATAGACAGCTACAAAACCGCCTGCCCAGAGACCACGCCGCGCAACATACCGGGTAAACAACCCTGGTGGGGCGCTGATCTGGAGCGCAAGCGCAGCAAGGTAAGAACAGCTCTGAATAGAGCCATGAACACATGTGCGGATGAGGACTAGGATAACTACTACGCGGCCAAATCTAGCTACAAAAAATGCATCAGATTCAGGAGCACCTCGGGATGGCGCAAATTCTGTGGTAGCATTGAATCTTGTCAGCAAGCAAACAGGGTAAGGAAAGTACTGGCGCAACAGAATACACCTGGGCCCGCCACCCTCCGCAAACCTGATAACACACTCACGTCGTCGCCTGAGGAAACAAGACGCATCCTAATTGAAACTCACTTCCCTGGTTGCGTCTTCGCGCAGGTAATCGACTGGCAAGATGAAACCCAAACACCAGCTGACACTGACTGGAGTTATGCACGCAGGGTGATCACGTTGGAGAAACTCCAATGGGCCATCCGGAGCTTCCATCCTTTTAAGGCAGCTGGTCCTGATGGAGTGTTCCCCGCTTTACTACAGTGGGGGGGTGCTTCTGTCGCAATAAGACTGGTGCCTTTAATGAGGGCGTGCCTGGCCTTTAGATACGTTCCTAAAGGATGGAGGGAAGTGAAAGTAATATTCATCCCTAAGCCAGGTAAGGGCGACTACACAAACGCCAAATCCCACCGACCAATCAGCCTGACCTCCTTTCTCCTAAAAACTCTGGAAAGGCTATGTGATAGAGAGCTGAGGGATGGCGCTCTGAAAAACATACCGCTACATGGTAATCAACACGCATACAGCTCAGGTAAGTCGACCGAATCTGCTCTCCATCTAGTGGTCAGTCAGATAGAGGACGCGATTCATCAGAAAGGCACCTGCCTGGGTACTTTTATAGACATCGAAGGAGCTTTCGACAGAACCAACTTCTCCAGCATCAGAAGCGCCCTCTCCAGGCATGGAGTAGAACAGGTACTTACGGACTGGATTACAAACATGTTAAGCAAACGGGTGGTTCGCCTTGAGGGTGAGCGGCAGTTGGCCATGATAGCCAGAGGCTGCCCCCAGGGAGGGGTTCTGTCCCCCCTTCTATGGAATCTGGTAATTAATGACCTCATTACCAAACTCAATGCCAACCGCTATTACACAATAGGGTATGCAGATGACCTCGCAATCCTTGTATCGGGGAAGGTGACGGGTACGATCTGTAACCTCACTCAGCAAGCACTACGTATCGTAGAAAGTTGGTGCAGGGAATTTGAACTGTCAGTGAACCCCACTAAAACTGAACTAGTCATGTTTACCCAAAAACGAGCATTAGGTCCTTTCCGCCTACCCAAACTGTTCGATACTGAACTTCAGTTGGCCAACGAAGTCAAGTACCTCGGGGTCATTCTAGACAGTAAGTTAAACTGGAGTAGTCATGTAGACAACAAGCTAAACAGGGCCTGCATTACCTTCTGGCAGTGCAGGAGAATGATAGGTAAGAAGTGGGGCCTATCCCCCAAAATCATACTGTGGCTGTACACAGCAGTGATCCGCCCTATGATCGCGTACGGGGCCGTGGTTTGGTGGCCCCGCACTCAGCTGGTTACAGCTTGCAACAAACTACAACGCATGCAAAGACTAGCCTGCGTGGCAACCACGGGCTGCATGAGGACTACTCCGACTGCAGCAATCGAAGCCATGCTGGGACTGCCCCCACTCCACCTGTTCATACAGCAGGAAGCGACAATGGCGGCGGTGCGTCTTAATGCAATTGATCTCTGGGGTAAGAGAGTCACACAACACACCGCGCTGCTTGAGGGACTCAACAATGAGTTCCCTATTACGAAAGCGGTAAATGACCGGGTGCCCAAACAATTTATCTTCGATAAAAAATACAGAATCCAACTCCACGAGGACCGCAGATGCGAGGGTTTGCGCCCCGCAGAGCTGCGAATCTTCACCGACGGATCCAAAACAGGTAGTGGCACAGGTGCTGGAATCTTCTCGGAGGACTTCAACATACACATAGCCACACCATTGGGTGTCCATAACACAGTGTTCCAGGCCGAATGCATGGGTATATCTCTTGCCGCTTCAGCCATCATGGCCAGGGAAGTTAAGGACCACTCGATAAGAATACTCTCAGACAGTATGGCTGTTCTGCAAGCGCTAAACAGTCACACTGTTGATTCTGGGCTGATATACGAGTGCCACCAACGCCTCAACCAGGTGGGTGACCTCAATAATATAACCATTCAATGGATCAAGGGACACAGCGGTTCGCGGGGCAATGACGCAGCCGACGAACTTGCCAGAAGGGGGTCGAGCATGGCACCAGTGGGGCCTGAACCCATCACGCCACTCCCCTTCGGGTACCTACGCTCTCTGGTAAGGAAACGAACCAGGGAACAACATCACAAAATATGGGTGGACCACGGTGAGTGCAGGCAGGCTAAGGAGGCTCTCCCTACAATCGACGGCCGCCTCACGAAACAGGTTCTCCGATTAACAAAACAGCAGCTGCGCACAGTTACAGCTGCCCTAACTGGCCATGGGTCATTTAATAAACACCTCTTTGTCATAGGAGTCACAGACAGTCCGCTGTGCAGAGCTTGCATGGAGGACGACGAGACAGCAGCCCATGTGCTGTTAAACTGCCCGGTGGTCGCCATATACAGGGCCAAGTACTTCGGTAACCCAGGTACCCTACGTGAGATTGTCAGTGACACCAAGGCGTTGCTGGCCTTCTTTGAGGAGCTGGGGTGGATCGAATAACAGATTTTCCCACCCGTACGCAAAATACGCGCTTTGACGTGGAGTTGCGGATACCAGCCCGTATTACCTATTACCTATTACCTATTACTAAAGAGTATAAAATAAGGAAACTGCAACGACTTCGGAATAATAGGCGAGATCGAGGTCGAAAGCTGACCCATAACTCAATAAAAAAAAAAACTCTGGATCGAGTAAATCGACGTATATCGCCCCAGTATGCAATAAGATGAACATACATCAAAAATACATACAGACGAACATAGAACCTCCTCCTTGTTTGAAGTCGGTTAAAAATGCAAGTTGATAAAGATCGCTTTTATTGAAACAGTTTTATTTGAATTTAAAGAACCTATCCATAATTCGACAATCATTAAATTCTCAGTCTTTCAGGTCCTAAAACATCTTTAAATAATAAACACGGGGGCTTGTTCCAGAGAAACGGTTAATGGTAAAAACCCTATTTATCGCATCTGTCCCATGACATAAATTTCCCATTTGTAGGGGAAAGCGTACGAGGTTTTTGCTCGCCACTGTAACTGGGTGAGGGACGGCTGGTATTATCACGGGCCCTTCGAGGGTTATCGCTGAACCGCACTATCTCTACGATATGAATTAACTCTATTATTGATGTATGTAGATGTGATAGTGTGCGCAGTGGATAGATAAGATATAGTGGTAGAGATAAATCGTTTTTGAAGTATGTTCTGTGTTATTGGGAATTGATAAACTGAATGTTTTTTTTTTTTTGGAAATTCCATGATGCTGTTGTGGTAGGTAGTACAGGTTTATTCAAATTCAAATCATTTAATTCGAGTAACATAGACTCATATTATTATTAGAATAGGCATACACATTTACAAATAAAATTTAAATACAGTTGAAATAAAATAAAAAAAATTAAATAATTAACACTTTGACGGACACTATACGCCCATAGGCGTAATAACAATAAAACTTCTATTGTGTCTCGTTTAGTGTCCTTCAAAGTGTTAAGATTAAAATCAAAATTAAAAATACAATCAAAATTTAAACTCAAATGAAAATTGATGAACGGGGTCAATATTTTTTGTTGAAAATACAGATGAGAAAAAAGAAATCATAGGCAGTCCTCATCTGATGGTGGGAGCGAGACATATAATTGAATATTCTTGTAGGTATAATGATAATCATGTTTTAGGTGGGTACATTTTTTAATGCACGCACGGTGATGCCTGCAGATAATTTTCTATGTTATTTAATCATATTTATTCATATAATTGGTTGAAATGTAGCATTATATTCTAAATACTATTTATTTAATTTAATTTTGTTATCTATTTATGTATTATTCATTAAACCTAACTTGATTTCTGTACGTCTTTTTCGGGTGACTACTGAAAATCAGCGCTGTGCTGTGGGTCCCCCATAGCACAGCATCATGCTGAGTGGAAGCCTTCTTGTCACAGTCATGTAGTACAGCTGTCGACTATTTCTGTTTTGTACTCATGATTATATTTAAATCTCTTGTTTTATTTTATTGTTCTACTCGAGTAATTATCTTTTTTTAGGAAAAAACGGGATCCTTATAGGATCACACTCGCGTGTCTGCCAATTTACTCCGAATCTAATGGACCGATTAAGTTGAAACTTGGTACACATATCTGTAACCCAAACACGGACTTAATTGTAACGTAAATAAATGAATTTTGAATATGGTGTTCACTTTTGGGGAGCAAACAAGAAAATTAAAAAAACAGACCTTCTAACTGTATCGTGTGACATATCAAATGAAAAGGGTTGTTGCTAGAATTTCAAATATATTTTTTAAATAATTTTAAAATAAATACATTTAAAGATATTTAAGAAAATAGATGCAAATTGACCATTTATCTCCGAAACTAATGAGCCTAAAATTTTGAAAAAAATACAGAGAATGGTTCTTTACCCATGGATGACAGGAAAACCTATAAGAAGTCTATGGTCTTACAATGACATGGTAAATCTTTCAATATTGTGCGTACAAACTTACATTTGCAGTTGGAATGTATGGGAGAGCATGTTTTTCTACTACAATGTTAAGTTTGTATTTGGGATAAATTCATCTCAACTACGGAACCCTTCATTGTGGTGTAAATTTTCGCATCAGACTCGTTCCCTCATCTCGTAGCAATTACTTTTTTTTAATATTCAGTGTACAGTTTTGACTTCATTACTATTTTAATAAACTCTTTTCCAAAAAAAACGGGCACTTTTGATTTTTTTCTCTACTTCAATGAGAAAGAACAAGAAATAGGTTTTATTAATTTGACGATGTATTGGCATGTTATTTGAAGCATCCTGGCATGATTCTTTACGTTCCAAATTTAAAATTTGAAATTATTAAAAGAAAAATAATGATTATTGTGGATTATTCTAAAATTGCTTTACTAATGGCGCGTATTGCTGAAACGATTTTTAACTGATTACGATATTTTAAAACTTTTTGGATATTTTCTGCAAATTAAACAATGTAATCTTTCTTTTTACATTAAATACCACTTTTTGATATGAGTGATAAAGCGATAAGGGCCGGTAAAATTATAGCCCTACTTGAAGACAACTTACGCAAACTTACGTGTCTCAGCGGCTAAATGTGAGTCGTTCAACTGTCCAGAGGACTTGACAACGGTATCAAGAGACCGGTTCGGTCAAAAGAAGACCCGGTTCGGGAAGAAAACGATGCACAGAACCAAGAGATGACCGCTTTTCGGTGAGTCAGGCGTTGCGGAATCATAAGGCGTCAAGTGTGGACCTGAAGGAGAGCCTTGAAGAAGTAAGAGGAGTAGAAGTTAGCTTGTGGACGGTCAGGAGGAGGCTTTTGGCTGCCAATATCAGGAGTTACCGCCCAGCTCGGGGCCCTAAATTACTCCGTGAGTACCGTGTTGCTCGACTTCAGTTTGCTCGGAACTGTGCTTCATGTACTCTGGAGGACTGGAATAAAGTATTGTTTTCTGATGAAGCTAGAATCTCTTTGTGTGGAGAGGACCGACGCCGGCGAGTGCTGCGAAGACCACGGGAACGCTATGCGGAAGTGTGTTTCGAAGAAATCACTCCTTATGGCGGAGGCTCCGTTATGTTTTGGCTAGCAATTAATTCGACGGAGCGTACGGAGTTAGTTTTCATAGAAAATGGAACATTAAATGCACACCGGTACATAATGGAAGTCCTGATTCCATATGCACAACCCAAATTGACTGCACTTGGTAAAGATTCAATTTTTATGGACGACAATGCTCGCCCGCACCGTTCTGGCGACGTGGAAGCGTACATGCAAGAAGTTGGGATCCGTCGTTTAGATTGGCCAGCTCGAAGTCCTGACCTCAATCCAATTGAGCATGTCTGGGATGTTCTAAAGAGACGGGTAAGATCAGTGCAACCTGCTCCACAAAACATCAGGGAGCTAAAAAGAGTCATTGCAGAAGAGTGGGAACGTATTCCTCAAAACGTTATTAAAAACATTGTGGAAAGCATGTCCAGAAGGATTCAAGCTGTGATTTTGGCAAGAGGAGGTCACACTCGTTATTAGGTTTTTACATTTGTAACTTTATTTAATTAAAAAAAGGAAAAAAAAAATCATGTCTTTATTGCCGACCACTTCTTATTGTTTGGGCATGTACATCGGTTTTAAAGAATCCATCGTTTTTTTCTTTCAATTGCCCCAATTCACTTCACGCGCATTAATTTACACGATTATAAGTATACATAGACTACGTCAAAGAAATAAATTTCATTTAATTAACTGAAATCGACCTTAGAACGTAAATTTCCTTAGGTGTCCGTTTTTTTTGCAAAAGAGTGTATATGTATAGATAAGCATGTCGGTGACGCGAGCCCATCAGATTTTCCCCTACAAAAAATCACTGAACACGCAAGAAGTTTTCACCTCAAAAACGGTTTTCATTAATTACGTAACTCCTTGGAGCCATCATCCGACGGCCATGATTGCTTTCCATCGGAAAGGGAATGTGGATGTAAGTTAACACATTAGTGCGACTATGTCAAGGCCTAGTCAAGGTACAGCATATCGAATGATATGATCAAGGCAAAACATGCGGAGTTATTGAAAAAAAAAATGTCAATATCAATTTGTTTAGAGAATAATTTATAACTGACAAGGTCTTGCTCATGGTTTCACTCGAATATCTACTAGCATAACTACATACCTGAGAGCAGTGATAGCCTAGTGGTGTGACCGTTAGACTGCCAAGTCATAGGCCTCAAGTTCGAACCCAAGGCACGCATCTCTAACTTTTCAGATTCATGTGCGTATTGTATTATTTTTACTTGCTTCAATAACGGTGAAGGAAAACACCATGAGAAAACGGGCATGCCTTTTTTATGGTAGGAAATTATCAAATAACTTCTCCCGCTCTGGACGGAGCGAGAGGGCTTGTCACACTCTTACTGACTAAAACCCACCCGTGTTCCTTCGGTTGCCCTGTTGCCGGGGGCCACGATATCCCTTTTGGTTTTCTTCGCACCCCTGGCAGTTATCGGCCCTAGCGGACCCCGTGAATTCTGCTGACATCTCTTTGAGGCGCGCGTGGGACACAATGCGCCGTCGACCCGGGCCTGGTCCTTATCGGACGGTGAGCTACCCATTGCTCACCGTCCGCAAGCCCGCGCCTACGGTGGCCAGAAATCGGCCTGCGATTCCCGTCGCTCAGGGCGTCTCCTTCTGTGGCGGTTAGGTGCGTGTGGGCATCAAACATCGTGAGGAAACCGGCATGCCTGAGAGATATTTTTAGACGGCATGTGATGTCAAGTCAGAGGCCCACGGGCGACTTTAAAACTCTGACACCAGGTTAGTCACTAACCACACGAAAAGAAGAACTACATACCTGTCTCCTTAATGTACAGTATCGACCAAAAGTCCATAGGCAAACTCACAAACCAATAGACTGACGCTGCGTTTGACTTACGACCTTCTTCTATAAGTTGTTACACACACACATACTTACTTTGTCTGCAACTCATACTAGTTCATAATTTCGAGCAATACTGTATATAGCATGCTAGCGCAGTGGATAACCTGCTTTGGTATATGCGATTATGGCGAGCCGAGAGGGTTCGAATCTCACGTGCGGTTAGCTCGTCATTTTTTAATAATTACTATTCGTAGTTTTTGTTATTTTTTAAATAAAGACTAGTTCAATAATCATTTCTTTTTTGGTTCATTCGTCTTGTTCACATAAATATTAAAGTTTAGCAGGTAGACCTCAGAAAACTAAGTAAATTATTTCGATTTCTGTAGGGTAGACAGATGCCGTTCGTTACGAGTATTAATTTAATAGAACTTTGTTGGTTCGTGGTTATTGTTGGTGACAAGTAAAAGCGGTGTTGTGGTTATTATTTTCAAAATGCAGTCAAATATAAATATTGAACGGAGATCAAATATTATTGCGCTGCGTAAAAGTGAATGTAATTTACACAAATATCGTATGAAACCAGACTAAGTGTGAGTGTTATCATTTATATATTTCATATTTGACTAAACATAAATCTTAATCAAAGGTATTGTTGATCGAACAGAGGTATTGTTGAGACAGAAGATGCCTTTAAAGTTTTTAAATTTATTATAAGGTTTAATTCGATTAGTGAATGATAAATAATTAGTATGTGTAATAAATACGATGTTATTCTTTGTTCTAGAGAAATACTGTGAAGGTTAAGAGATATTAGGAAGAGGCTTGTTATCGAGAAGCAGCGACGTCAAATGGTGAATAAATATGAAATAAATGGTTGCATATCAACGAGATATTTTGCTGAATTATTAAACACGGTATTATGAACCGTTCTCCGTGCACTCTGAAGGCTTGCATCACTGAAGACCAGCTAGGAAACCATTTTTGACAGAAAGGCATAAACAAGAACGCACGATAATATTAAGACTTCAAGAGGGACACTGCTATATTTTAACCTTAAAATATTTACCGTTCTAACTTAATAAACAACACATTCGTTATTGCATGAATTTGTGGTAACGATTTTTTTAAGTATGTAAGAAATACGACAAAACCATATTGAAATATGGTGTTTGTCGTATTTCTTGCAAATTGACCGAAAATGTTTAAGATTATTTTAGTAATATTATTATTTTAGAATTAAAATCTGTGGTTTAGTTTCAATCTTCTTTTCGTAAAGAAAATGAATACTTAAGCTATAACCTCAATACCAACCAATATTTGTTAAAGCCAAATAAAATGTAAAATAATTAATGTAAACAAACTGCCCATATTTAACCTTAAAATCACCTATTTTGTAAATAGTTTTTTTTTTTTACATTTTGAGTAGTCTAATATTCTTATTTATTGCTTAATTACTTCGACCATGATCAAAGCTTAGATAATATTTATGGCGAAAAAATCAATTTAAAATTTAAAACATTTCATAATTTAAATATGTCAAAATAATACAAATTGCTTCTAAGTTTCTTGAGATCTATATCTAATAAATATTGTTTAATTTTGTTATCACATATCTTTTATTCTAAACCCTTTATTGCAATATCAAAATTAATAAAAAAGGCAGCAATATTAAAAAAATATTATTTTTGAAAACAAAAATAATAAATTTCGAAAAGAAAAAAACCGCGCTGTTCTTTACGAGATCAGAACCTAAGCCAGCTCGAATCTCAGACCAACTCTTTAAAGCCTTCTGCTATCTGCACACATAAGATTAACTTGAATTTTAGCAATGACATAAACTGGCCAATGTCACGCGCATGATGCGTGTGTGTTATCGTGTCTAACAAAAGCGACGGAGATATATTTTTGTTTCGCGAGTACGTGACGACAGTGTGTAAAGCGTTCTCTGTGGTGTTTGTGCCGTGTTATTTACACATACAGATATACGGACTATACCGCGTGTTCACAGCAAAACGACTCTTAACGTGCCTATCCACTTTTGGACGCTTACTGTACATACAAGGATACAAAGTATTCCATGTGTTATTTCCAAGTCGTCTTGTCTAATAGTGAATATTTTATTCAGATCTGTTCAGCCATTTAATGCGTGATAGAGGTCAAACATCTTCACAAACTTTTACAGTAAACAACAAAACATCACGTCTTGTTTTCCCGAAGGGTTTAGTCAGAGGTGTTCCTAAAATACACCCAGATTTTGCCAGTTATGTTTAAGTCAGTATTGCCATCAACCGGGCACAAATCTCGACTCCGGGCTGCTTCTGAGAAATTCCAGATAGAAAAACCCAATAACACTTTGCCCGAAATGAAAATCGAACCCAAGACCTCATGCTTATGCGTATTTACAGTAAATAATTTTAGAAAGGAAGACTAGAAAAATAGACATGATAAGTTTAATTTTCCATAATTTTCTACAAACAAATGCAATTTGATAGAAAAACAAGTAAATTAATCCATTAAAGTTAGTTATGCGAGTTGTTTATCTATCCTATATAATTTATCAGGGATGTCTCCGGGCGTCTCTAATGCGGAACTAACAATATCCGCCGCCATGCCGGTCCGCTCCCGTGATTAATATACATTTTAATTATACATATACACACTAGATATGTTTGAACTTAACGCTACTGTACATACTGTGTAGTAGGTGGTTCTAGAAACCACAAGGTAGCTACACTATCTACCACGAAATGGATCACAAAGACCATTGTGCGTTTTTATAATTTCTAACGTGACGATATTATCGTGGACGTCCACGTCCATAAAAATAAAATACGTGCACGCTGTAACGTTATCGTGGACAGAAATTTAAATGCGTCTTCATATATTTCCATACATAGCTATTATGCACAGCAGCACTTCTTTATATCCTACTTCCTACTATATATATATATACAAACTAGCTGTCCGGCCCGGCTTCGCACGGGTAGCATTAAGACTCATTTACGGCGCACCTTACTACCTACCCTACCTACCTACCCTACCTACCTACCCTACTTACCCTACCTACCCTACCTACCTACCCTACCTACCGACCCTACTTACCCTACCTACCCTACCTATCCTACCTACCTACCCTACTTACCCTACCTACCCTACCTACCCTACCTACCTACCCTACCTACCTACCCTACTTACCCTACCTACCCTACCTACCTACCCTACCTACCGACTCTACTTACCCTACCTACCCTACCTATCCTACCTACCTACCCTACTTACCCTACCTACCCTACCTATCCTACCTACCTACCCTACCTACCTACCCTACCTACCTACCCTACTTACCCTACCTACCCTACCTATCCTACCTACCTACCCTACCTACTTACCATACCTACCCTACCTATCCTACCTACCTACCCTACTTACCTACCCTACTTACCCTACCTACCCTACCCTGAATTTTCTTTGCTATAAACCTCACGGAGCCCGAGACCTTTCCAACGAATGCAAAACCGTGGAAATCGGTTCGTGCGTTCTGGAGTTATAGCGTCAGGAAGGAAAACCCGACTTATTTTTATATAGTAGATTTTCGCGTTTGTAATATTATATATGTTGGAAATACGTTACTGAGTTGACTAATCGGGATGCAAGCGCCGCCTAGTGGCGTTCGACAGAGTCTGAACATAACGCTCGGACGGGCCGGACCGGAGCTGAGAAAGTGTCGGGCATTCCGAATAGTCGTGTTCCTGTACTTACAGTGTATGAATTACTAGTGTGAATAAGTTGATATTAAATTATAATGTGATCTGTACTGCAAACGGCTTTTTTATTGCGCAATAACCAACACTACCCACAGCACGCCCACAGTAATTAAAATATCGCTGATAATAACGAAAGAGTCACATACCTGTCTCCGTTATATATATATAATACATATTATAAACATGAAAATTTGTGAGGATGGATGAATAGATTTTTGTTACTCTTTCACGCAAAAACTACGGAACGGATTTGGATGAAGTTTTGTTGAAGTTGAAGTTCTGGCACTCAGATTCTTTCTTTTCTTTCTTTCTTTATAACCCGATATTCCCACGGGATCAAGACTTATGCGGGTGAAACCGCAGGGCGCTGCAAGTCTGGTATAATTTTCCGAATTGTCAAGATCTGGCAAAAAATGTATAATACTGCTCGAACTTGGCGTAGAACTCAGGATCCCATGAAATATGGGTACGTCCGTATGTTCTATGGTAATACCGTAATACCTGAATTTTGTTGATAAAGTATAAGCACTATATAACAAAGTAACAGTATTATATCTCGGCAGTGACCTTGAAATAATTACCTACGGCTGCTCGGTAGGTAAACCTTCCGCGTCCGTGCGTAACTGCCGCGCACTCAATACTGTTGCGTACTGATATACATTGAGATTTCGAAGCGCGTCGTTTCGGCTATTTTCTATGAATATATAATACTGTTACTTATCTATGCTGTGGTATAAGTATCTACATATTGTTAGTAAAACAATACTGCGTGGGAAGACAGAGGTTCGCTTCTCTCGGGAACTAAGTACAAACTTATGAACTCAGTAGAATAGACTGCAAAATGACATCACCACAAAAGTTTCAACTTCGCCGGCTAATATTAAACAGGCACGATTTTATTCTATGTATTTTTATGATGCGTACTTGTAGCTTGCAGAAAAGTAATATTCGTAAAAAACGGCAAATCAATTATGCATGCAGGGGAATGAATTTTCCAAAGTAATATACTATTTTTCATTTTACACAAAGTTTCTTGAATGTCATTGGATTCTTTTTTAAACAAAATTACTCGTAAATATGTAGTTGATTTCTTTAGAAGTAAGCATCACCTTTGTAAGTATTTTATTGTTCTTTTCTTCTTGTCTGTTTATAAAGTATGTGTGTACATAGATGGTTAAATAAATAAATAAATAAGTAATTTTTTATTTACTAAATTAAACTTAAAATTTAAGCTAATGTGTTGTAAAAATGATGTTGGAGCTTATTCTATTTTTGAACGAGACACAGTTTCTGGAATGTCATTAAAGCTATCAATGTTTGGCACAGAAATTGGTGGTTGTCGCAATCATTGGTTAACATTGTTATCAATCATAATATATTTTCATTCAATTTTAATATTTTTAAATTTAAATAAAATATACAATCTAACACTAAAATATTTATATATTATTTGTAAATACTATAATTTAACATTGAAAATAATTATATAGTAAATATAAAAAAGAAGACAAAAATCTACTAAATTCGAGCTACCTATTTTTAAACGTCAAAGCATGTTCTCTTTTTCGACAAGTACTAAAGTCTAAGTTGCCAGCAATCGGCTCATTAGATCTGGCAGTGTGCCTGTTAATGCGGCGCAACTCTATTATTGCTCCGCCATGAGTAAGATTTGCGTACGACCCTCTAGCGTACGATTGTCTAGGACTGATACCACAAATAATTCGGTATTGGTTCGAACAGAATATCTAGATGTTCGGTTTTGTTTGAGCACTTATTTTATTTTGTCATAACAATTGCTTTTTTATCGAAAGCTCAGTGCAATCATTCTTAAATTCTATTTCAGGGAACTCACTGCTTAGAACTCCTATTCTGGCCCCTCAATGATCATATAGATATTTGAAGTTTATTGAATATAGTGAATTCATTTATTCAATAAACTTCAATGTACTTCAATAAACTGCTTGCTATTCAAATGAGGGCCGAACAAAAAATAAAAAATATTTAATAATAAGAAGCAATTATTTAATAGTAAGCCCAAAACTTAAATAAGAACTTGGAAACCAAGCACTCTATTTATCAACCGACTACAAAAAAAGGAGGAGGTTCTCAGTTCATTGGTTTTTATGTCTGTTCTCCGATTACTCGAAGACGGCCGGACCGATTTGGAAAATTATTTTTTTGTTTGAAAGGATATACTTCTTAGGTGGTCTCATATTCGTGGAGGCGATCGGTGGCGGTGATCTCTCTCGTCCGGTCCTGGTCCAGGCCATGGTAAGAAGCGAGAGGGCATGGGAGGCCGTCACCTCCTTGTGCGAAGCAGTAATGCTCGCGAAGGAGGAGGCGTGAGGGAGAGGAAAATTTTGCGCCCTCACGCTAACCTAACCTAACCTAACCGCCGCAGGAGACGCCCTGGGCGTCGGGAATCACAGGTAGATTCCCGGCCACCGAAGGCGCGGGATTGCGGACGGTGAGCAATGGGTAGCTCACTATCCGATAAGGACCAGCCCCTTTTTTTTTTTTTTGAGGGTGGGAAATCATCAAATAAGTTCTCCCGCTCTGGGCGGAGCGGGAGGGCGTGTCAGACTGTTACTGACTAAAACCCACCCGTGTTCCTTCGGTTGCCCTGTCGCCGGGGGCCACGATCTCCCTTTCGGTTTTCAGTTGTCAGCAGAACTGACGGGGTTCGCTAGGGCCAATGTCTACCGGGGTTGCGGGAAAGTCTGAAAGGAATACCGTGGCCCCTGGCAACATGGCCACTGAAGGAACACGGGTGGATTTTACTCAGTAAGATTCTGACACACTCTTCCGCTCCGCCTAGAGCGGGAGGAGTTATTTGGTAATTTCCCACCCACAAAAAAAAAGGTGGTCTCATATAAATTTTATTAATTTTGTTTGGGTAGTTTTAGACTTAACTTTTTTTATTACGTATTTTCCCACTTCGTCTATATGGATGATATATAATAACTTCCTGTCACAGTTATCTAAATGTCATCCTATTCTCAATATAGTGCCAATTCGAATAATTAACTTAATTAAAATTATACAGTGAATTTGAGCTATTTTATACAATTTGATTTTGTGTAGGAGCGCCGGCGAGCTATTAAGAAGTTTGAAGTAGGTAAATAAAGTTTGGCGTCTAATTGGTGGGACTTGTCTTCGAAAGTTCTCGTTCAAGTGTTTTAGGTATGTATAGATAGGGGGATATCGCTAAAACCTTTTAAGTATTCGCCTCTGGCTTCCTTGAGAGCATTGACATACACATATTGACATTGACATTGTCGTAGCGGTTTCGTAGAGGTGCGTAGCTGCGTAGACGGTGCTACGAGCTATAAAAGATTTCAACGATATAAAATGATGATGTATCTTGTTGATAGGGAAATCCGGAAAAAACTGGAGTTACCGACATAGCTTGCAGAGTAAGCAAGCTGAAGTTGCAGTGCTGAAGAGTCAAGGGGTGGAGACCGCGTATCGGCAAGCGTATTGTGGGACGTCCCCAAGTTAGATGGACCGACGCGACGACCTTAAAAAGGTGGTTGGGACAGACTGGATGCGGAAGGCGGAGAACAGGATGTTGTGGCGCTGCCTGGGAGAGGCCTATGTCCACCTTAGTTGATTGATGTTATTAATAGGGATGTGTAGCAAGCAGCAACACAGTCGACACTTTTCATCAGAGCTAAAATTAAAACTTTCAATGACATTACAACTGGAAATAAGTTAACGAAACAAGCAAACTCCTTTGTTGACTTATGACTTTGTCAAAGCATTGATTGAACTTGCCGAGATTCTGTTGTATTTATTATTCTGTTGATTGTTGTTCTTCTGCTACTATTGTATTGCCGTCATATACAGTCCTCCTCAGTACCTCTACTGATAAAGTTCGTTCGTTTGGAAAATTGAGCTCAGTGTCACTTGAGTGACTTTCAATGCTCACACTCATCATTATCAATTTGGTTTAGTGTTATAATACCTTTGCATGTGTATAATTATATCCATAACCCCTATAGAACCTTGTCTATATCGATGATGTTCAGCCAATATTGATATATTCAGAAAGGTCAGGTGTGTAGCACTTAGCAGGCAGGCATGCATGAAAATATGCATTATAGAGTGGGGTGGGAGTGTAGTAAGGGTAAATACATACAGGGAACATGATGTGGACGGAAAGTGCGGACGACGGGCAGTCGATCGTCAATTATTGTTTGCATATAAATCGGAATATTCTATTATAGTATAATGCTTAATATCTAACACAGTAAAAGGTTCATTGATAGCGCGGACGTGCGTACTGAAAGATCATTTCGTGTCCGTATATACTATTACATCATTATATATAGTTAATTTATTCAGGCGTGACCAATATATCTACGTCTATTGTGTTTTATCATTATATGTCTGCACTAAAGTAGCACATGACGTTAAATGGCTTTAAAAACGGCATAATAAACAGAAAAACAAAAGAAATAAAATTATTATTTAATAAATTAAATAATATAGCAATAATAATTATTCAAAGGAAACAATTTATTTATATGAATAAACAGAATTATAGTAATACACATGTACAGGTTCATAAAAATAATCTAAAATATTTAAGTACTTTTTGCAGATAAAACATAAATAATAGTTAAGCGAATTGTTAGTATCTTATTCGCGATCTCCTGACTTTGATAATATATGCTACTTAAACTTGTTCCCACAAAAACAACTTAATGATCTCCTAAAACAATTCTTCCTCTCTCCTACCCTCTTTGCCGTGCCCTACAGGGTCCATAATGATCTAAATTATATTATTACCACCACATATGGTAAAGCGATAAAGATATTGAGTATTGAGTATCCAGCGAGCGATAATCCAATAGGTAATACAAACTCGTAAAACACGTAAACCACCTGAATTGAAGTGGCGAAGCTTTTAATGTAGCCTTAAAGTTCCAGCCAGTAACAAGGACGTATAGAGGGATTTGAGAACGGGTGTATTGTAATAAAAACAAATAGGCAAGTCCTCCGTTGTGTGCCACTTACGGAAAATAGACTGGCTCGACGTGGACCGAATAGGTTTACTTTTCAATCTGTGCGGAGCGGCTCGCGTCCTGGAAACAATTTACACTGTTGGTGCGAATTGTACGTTTAGGCACTGATTAATACAGATGTGATACTCCGTAAAATCATTTAAATGTCACACACAATAAACTGCAATTCAGTTTGCACAGCGGTAATCGCCAAATTATATTCGCCTAGAAGTTGCCTCTCTTTCTATCGCGTGACTCTTAGATCTTTTGACTACATTAAGCAGTGCTTCCAGCACGAAACATTACACAAAAAACCTTACACTTAAACATTTGTTTTCATACACAAGCTGCCTCCTGCGTATTAATATATTTTTAGATTATTAATACATTTTTGTAACTGTCGTAATGAGCTCCGACGAGGAAGAATCGCTTTAAAAAATTTAAGTTGAAGAACAGTATCTCTATTGCAATTCCAATCCATCATCAATTTATCACAACTTGTTCACAAGACAATATAACCTCAAAACCTATGTTTACTGACAGTCATAGACGTGTGCGGTGCGTGCGGCGGTTGAAAATGAAACAAACCCCTTCCCCTCTTCGTCCGCGCGGGGAATGTTATCCAAACAGCTTTGAAAAAAAAAAAAACCTGTTTGCATACACAAATGTGTATGGCCACGCCTTTTTGTTTCGATGTTTTTGTGTAATGTTTCGTAAAACGCGCAGTAGACACGGCTTCACACTCACTGAATTGGCCCAGCAAGACGAGCCCATGTAGTTGTAGCTTAATACCTAAACTACGGAGTGCCCCATCTGTATTCATCTGTGGCTTAGGATAAAGTGTTAAACGTACAACAAACGCTATGTATGAAATTAAAATCAGCGTTTGTATGAAATTTGAATCTTCAAAATGCTTTCATGTAATGCAAAGACGTGTATAGTGAAACGTCTATTTACGTTCAATGCAATACTTGTCAAAACTTTTTCCGACACAATGATAGACTGCAGTTATGGATATAATTGTGTGCGAAACTAAGTGGGTATTATTTTGTTGTATTAATCTTTTTTTCCGAGTCATAATGATGAATACAACCCAAGATATTATTAGTTACGTGTGTAGACTGGTCTATTGTTTTCAGTAAACAATAATATCTTACGTGTGGATGATACAGTGTTAAAATTATATTTTCAGTATACCTAGTACTTAAACAAGTCGAGAGTACGTCTGCATTGTCAGGGCACATCCGTAGAAATGTCTCCGACGATCTTGATATTCTATTGTGAGAGAAAAATACTCTGAAAATTTCATTTGTCGAGTCGAGGACTTATAAATATTCATAAGTGAGGCAACGCGACGGTTTCACTCCAGTGCAGGCTGCATTAATCTGCTTACTGTGCACAAAATGTTCTCTCACCCTGATTTATATGCACTTTTGACTACAGGTTTTGATATAACCCCGTTCCACGCGAACTTTAATACATTATATCTAGTTGTATATATTCTTAAGGGATTTATGTTGTACAATTTAAGTAAGGAGTTATGCTAGAAAAATTGGTAACACCAATGCGTCTCTGCGTAATTTAAATATCATTAATCCCGAGTAAAATTTATGAAAAAGTTAAAGCAATTTATTATGAAAGTTTTTGCATAAAGGCTTCTCCGTAATTGGCCGTGGAAAGTTGTAGTAATTTTATTGTAGTGAGAAAAGTGAATAGTTGGCGAAAAAAAAAAAAAAAACATAAATATATGAAAGTTTTCCGGTTTTAATTTCACTAGCCTAGGATTAATATTTTACTCCGATGTATTTATTTATTGAAAGATGGTTTTAAGATATAAAATATGTCTAGATAGACAGTCAAAGGTATGAACTCGTCGAATAAAATAGCGTCCATGTTGGCCGCTAAATGCACGCACACTAGAAAAGCACAATGACGTGGCGCGAGTGTAAGACGTAGCTGTCACCAGCATAACAAAGTTGGCTTCTTCGTTTTAGTTCAAATAATCAAAGGGTTTTTATTCATTTCCGTTGTTCGGTCTTACGTATTGTTCGGAATGTAGGCTATTGTGAAAATCTATTCTTAAAACTACAGGCAAATCCCTGAGGCAGTACACTGTCTGCTTCTGGAGACACTTGGTACTTATTCACATTTTTCCATTACCTACGCGGCTTGTAATGAATATAGTGTTTATTGTATAGTTGACTGAGGGTGTCTTGTTGCAGCAATTTCTAGGCAAAATGAAGTTTATAAAATTAAATGATGGTATGTCAAATCCAAAGTTCCGAAAAAAGGTTTGTGCCTAGGTACTTTGGGATTATTTTGACTCTTGGCTTGCTGAAACGGATAATGTGAACAGTATCCGTAACACCCATATTAATTTACTTAGTAATTTATTACTTATTTCAGGTGGCTGAGATATCTATTATTAATTTTGTTTTGTTTAATTAAATCATGAGAATACCCAATGATTTAACTAAACAAATAACCAGTATTTAACCCAAAACATAACAAACCCACCTCTTTATACAACTTATGACCTTGACCTTCATTTGTCCAGTTTACTCCTCAATATTTATCAAAACTCCCCATGACCGTCAGTGAGTCCGAACCTAACCAAGGAGTTCGTTAATATTCACGTCGCGGTCGTGCACTCAATCTTTCACGACCTTCGTCGTCACCCGCCCCGGACGATGACGTGGGATTATTCACATCCCACGGGGTCTATGTCAGGAATGTGTGGAGGAAGTATTGGATTTTTTACAGCTGACCTTGGAAGTTGTAAAATGAATAGCGCTTTAAGTTTGCTTGACTACCGCACCGTTACAAATATTTCGCAAATAATATCGATAACATTAGGTCATGGTAGAATTTCAACTAGATAGAATAAAAGTAATTTCATTAAGATTAGTTCTTGTTAAACTATAGGGAAGCTTAATTTGTAAGCGAGATATAATATGAAATAGCCATTTCATCATGTTCGTACCGTAAGTGATAATTGAGTAGCATACCGATTTCTGATTAGGTAACTGTTGACTTTATTAGAAAAATCAATTTTGCTGTGCAATAAGATTTAAGTATTTTACTAGACAGGTCTGCCACTTTTAGACATGCAGTTGGAATAGATACTAAATTGTCTCGAGAGTTGAATTTTATAGTGATTAAATGTTCTAGAATGGCGATGGCGGTAGGAACTTTTATGTTCTTTTGTTATACCGTTGTGTAAGTGCAGCATTGGTTGGTCTTTCTAAGCTGCAGAAAAGTATTCGATTGGCGACAAGTTAAACCTTCAAGATAAGGGTAACGGCAAAAATGGAGTGATTGCGAGTTTAAACAACAAAAAGATGGATGGTCTTCTTTCTTTTTGTGTACAAATAAGTGCAAAATAGAATCTTTACAACAGGTAGGTGCGGTCAGCCTCAAAGAGAACTAGAAGTATTCATTTGATTGTCTGTCAATCTGTACCCTATAATATTGAACAAATGTGTGTAGCTACAATTAGTCGGTGTTCCATGTGTAATGTGTTTTGTGACTACACATAGATACTTTGGAAAAAAAATGTTTTTATATTCCTCGGTTAGTTATAATCTGGCAGTTTGAGTAATTTATGCGGCCTAGCTAAATGCCCTTTCTTTGGTATTGTTCTTCGAATCGTTGAGGTCCTTAAGACGCAGATTTATGACAGTGACCATGAGTGGTTAGCTTGCGTGTTCTGTACTGAGCTCACGCAACGCGTCGTACGTCCAGCCAGTAATAGGACTCGCCCATCAAGGAGAGCTGCCCCAAATGAGACTTATTATTAATTTATTACACATAAAACAAAAGGTATTTTAATAAAACACGTATACTAAAAGATCAATAAGTAAATTATCATTAAAATATATTTTAGAAAAATACGCTTGATAGATGTTGCATGATTCTCAGTTTTTTTATCCGCGTTAGTTAACGATATACGCGATAACTTTACAAATTAATTTCAAAATATGGCTATATTAAAATAATAAGAAAATGCTCTTATCTAACATATATTTTTTCCGAATCATTAACACTACTCGTTTAAACGTCGATTTGTAAACAATCACGAACTTCGCAAGTCACACAATTCCTTTAAAACTTCCTAAACTACAGCGAGTAACTTGAAGAAGACTAATAATCACAATTATTATCTTAGAGTTGATTTTAAGCTAATAAAATAAATTCGTGATCTTTCTCTACCGAATCTATTAATAACTTTAAATATTTTAGATGGTCTTAGTAATTTATTCTCTCTGTTTTACTATAATCCCCTGTTCTAAAATGTATAGTGAGGGGAAAATAAATAAAAAGATACCCGTACCGAAGTGCGGACGGCGGAGATTTCTCTTGGAGACGTTTTTCGCATCATTCTTAAACGGAATGTTTAACAATTCTTAAATATTTACTTTGTCATAATGGAAGCTTAATGTTAAGCGGGAATACTTATTCCATCCTTTACCTGAGATTCAGAGGCGTTTCGTAATAGCTACTACTTATAAAAGAACATTATGTAGTATTTAGCGTTTCGTAGTATTAACCGTTAAGTACGTATAGATAAATTTGGTCTTGACATAGAACAATTATCATACCTAATTTTAGTTTTACATTTGTTTATCTTGAATGAACTTTGTCCGAATCTTTTGGGGTTAAAGGTCCTTACTTAAGGTGAATTAGTTAGATTAGGACCTGTGGGTTAAATCCGTGAGCAAGAGAAGATTATGGTATAAAAGCGAAGTAACAAACAACTTTGTTTTAAAATAAGTCCTTTATGTAATCCAATACAAAGTTACCGCAAATTGCGAAGGCAAATTGATTTTGAATAGGAATAGTCAGTTGGTTTTCAAAGGCTAAAAAAAGTCGTAGAATTTAAGTTACCTTTTCTAGACAACCTGTAGTAACCTTATCTAGGTATTCGATAGTTTGATTACGTCGACTTCAGACCTAAATCAAGATGAACTGCAGAACAGAATAGTTAGCCCTTTGATGTTCATCCAGGTACTTCATGTAGCACAAATATTTAGCTTGGTTAAGGAATACAACCTCCCTCATCATCTTCCTGTCTATATCCCATGTAACTTGGGGTCGGTGCAATATGTTGTTTCTGCCATTCTCCCTTGTCAGCCATCACGCTATCATTCACTTCTTTTTAGGGTTCCGTACCTCAAAAGGAAAACACAGAACCCTTATAAGATTACTCGTGTGTCTGCCTGTCCATCTGTCACAGCCAATTTGCTCCGAATCTAATGAACCAATTAAGTTGAAATTTGGTACAAATATGTATTTCTGTGATCCAAATACGAAAGTGTAACGTAAATAAATAAGTTTTGAATATGGGGTCACTATTGGGGGGCAAATAAGAAAAAAAAAAAGGTTTGCAAACAGTACCATGTGACATATCAAATGAAAGAGCGAGGATTATTGCGAGGATCTCAAATATTTTTTTTTTATAATTTTAAAATAAATGCTTTAAAATATATTAAAGAAAATCGATGAAAATTTACCATTCCGCCCTTATCTCCAAACTGGGCCAAACATTTTGGAAAAACAGAAAAACCTATGGTCTTAAAACAACATGGTAAATCTCTCAATATTGTGCGTACAAACTACATTTGCAGATGGAATGTATGGGCGAACATGTTTTTTAACTAAAATGTTAAATTTGTTCTTGGAATAAATTCATCCCAACTAAGGGAATCCTTCATTGTGCGTGGTCGGTTTTCTTTGATATCATCGCACAATCGTCAAACCGGAATCCACAATCAATAGGAATACAACTTATTTGATTTAAAAAACTGTTGCTACCACCAGTTTCAGATGTTTTTAGGAGACACATCTTATTTCAACTCCGTAGCTACTGAGCACGGAATCGTGCAACGCGACTCGTGATTTCCGAGAAAGCTGATCCTATACTTCCGGATTTAAAACGGTCATATCCGGTACCTTTAAGACATTATTAAAATGTAGAGGATCATTTAAATTTGAAGTATACTCGTGAATTCGTCTCCTACTTACCTTGTCGTTCTTTTGCAGGACGCTAGAAGAAAGTTGTAAGGCTATGGTTGGCTTTCTCCACCCCGCAATCACACCAAGAGAACCAACCTACTGGCTAGAACTCCTCTCACTAGAACCATGCGAGTGGTGAACGAGTTTCAGGAGAGGTGTATTGTGGTGCAACTTGAGTGAATTCACAAAAGTTACATTTTATATAATATGTTATTTAGATGTAGGTTAAGATTTATGATATAGTATGTAATTTTATAGGATGTAGATTAAGGATTTAGCATGTAAGGCCCCTCTATCGCATTGGATCGCAGATCTGTAATGGTAGTTGTAGGTAAGATTTTCGTAAATAAATAAATAAATAAATGTATTCTACATGTGGTTATAGCACTTTCATTTGACGAAGCAATGCGCGTTTTTTTGTGGTAACCAAGTGTACATTACAAGCACGCTGTGAATGTGTGCGTGAAGACGAGTAGCGGTAGCACATAACACACACACACACTCCCGACTTTGCCGTTGTCTCGGACGGTACGGAGAGCTACTGCGCTTACACACATTCACAGCGTGAATGTGTGTTGTACACTTGGTAACCACAAGTAAAGCGCGCGTCGCTTCGTGAGATACGAATGCAATATCGATTAGGTAGTTTCGCTTTTCGTTTACACCGTAAAACTTTAGTTGGAAAGACTCAAAAAGGTGAAAAAAAAAAAAGTTATTTTACAATACAATACTTATCCATGTCTGACAATTAGTCTTACCAAGGGGTATCGTATTACCCAGTAACTGGGTTGTAGAGGTCAGATAGGCAGTCGCTTCATGCAAAATACTGGTATTCAACTGACTCGGGTTAGACTGGAAGCTGATCCCAACATTTTTTCAGCAGATGATTATGATGACATGTTTCAAACATTGAATTCATGACATGTTCTTGACAATTTTTTTACAAGACTTGTCGAACAAGTATCACAACTTGTTTATGAGTGCAAATGTAAACGGGGGGCTTCTATACCTATAGCTGCTACAGACAGCCAACCATTGCCTTTACTTAATCCTTCGAGAGAAAGTCATCTAAACTGGAAAATATTATCTCACAAATGTTTCCAAAACACGTGCACAATATTATAAATGCATGACTGTAGGAAACACAGCTCGTACAAAACAATTGTACTCGAAGCACGGAACATTGAAGAGATTTTCTTGGGTTATGCTCTGCTGTTTAAGTAGATAGGTAAGCAACCTCATTTCTAGCTAACAAGGTAGGTATGTTGCATCATTGGTCTTGTATACTCAACTACAATATCTAATGGCTTTTTCTTGAACTTTTCGCTTGATTTTGTAAATGAAAGATAATATGCTTCAGTCTTCTTAGCCTTTTCCCAACTATATTGGGTCAGCTTCCAGTCTAACCGAATGCAGCTGTATTTCACATGGAGCGACTGACTATCTGACCTTCACAACCCAGTAACTGGGTAATACGATACCCTTTAGTAAAACTGGTTGTCAGACTTTCGGGCTTCTGACGACCCGTAACGACTGTCAAAGATCCACGAATGACAACCGGGACCAACGGCTTAACGTGCTTTCCGAGGCACGGAGGAGTCTCAGTATGTAAAGATGGTCACCCATAAGCGTAGCTTAACCTGATGAATCGACCCGTGTGGCTGTTATTACTTAGCCACAAGTTCCTCAAAAAAAGATAAAAGAAAAGACACCCTCCTAAATGAAAGATAAAAAAAGTGAACATATTTTGTACAAAAATCTAAAGTGCGCCCTGAAACCTGAAACGCGTACCTACTAAAATAGGATGGTGATTGTTAAAATTTGGATAAAGTTTAGAGAAGTTTGTGGTTTCACATTGTGAAGTTTGTTATACTTAGTCGTTCGACTTTACATGGCAGTGTTTGATAAATAATAATAATATTGTTCAATAGGAAATTTTGTAATGAGCAAGAATCAATTAAAAAAAAAAAGTAATCTCATTTTTTATGTCACGGTTAAAACCCGCAGTGCGGCTACACCTAGTTTGAGCCGGCTACAACTAGGTGCGGCTGGTAGCAGTTGGTTAAATTTAGTTGTAGCAAATGAAAATGGCTGAAAGGTAGGTTAGTTTAGGTTAGAAATGTGACTACATAACACACGCCATTTAGTCAAGTTTAACCAACTGCTACTGGCCGCACCTAGTTTTAGCCGGCTAAAACTAGGTGTAGCCGCACTGCGGTTTTAGCCGTAACATTTATATAAAAGACTGCCTCGTTGGTCTAGTGGTTGCAAGCGCTACTGCTGAGCATGAGGTATTGGGTTCGAATCCCGGGTCGGGTAAGTGTTATTGGGTTTTTCTATCTGAAATTTCTCAGTAGCAGCTCGGAGTCTGGATTTGTGCCCGGTTGATGGCAATAGGCTCGCCCCCTATTACATGGGACTTAAACATAACTGACGAAATGTGGGTGTGCCTGCTACAGGGACACCTCTGCCCAACCCTTCGGGGAAACAAGGCGTGATGTTATGTTATATATATAAAAAATAAATTATAGCAATTGTGAGTGTCAGAATAAAATGTTGATGTAATTACTTATCCAGCATATACGTGTTGCAAGAAATGACAAATACCCGCTATAAGAATTTACGACATGTATGATGACGCTAAGTGCAATTACTTACAGACAATTTAGGTACCTACATTGCCTAATTTGCAAACCAGAGACAGAATAATTTCTTCTAGGTTGGATTTTCTCATATTTATAGAGAGAGTATCTTGAATACTTAGAGAACGAATGACGAGTAGTTTAACCTACCTCGCTAATACTATTTTATTTTATATTATAAATGCAAATGAGAGTTGTATCGATTTTGATGAAATTTGATATGGGGATACTTTGAACCCTGGGGAAGGACATAGGCTACTTTTTATTGACATACCAAGCGGGCGAACCCGCAGGCGGAAGCGAGTAATCATAAAAATACTACAAAGCGAAAAGATTGAATTTTTTGTATGTTTGTAAACTCAAACACTACGTAATAAATTTAAAAATTCCTTCATCTGTAGAAAGCTACATTATCAGCGAGTAATAGGGGCTTTATTTTATCGACTTCCATGCAAACGAAGTCGCGGGCAGACGCTATAATATTATAAATCCGAAAGTGAGTTTGTTCGTTTGTTACGCTTCACGCTAAAACGGCTGGACGGAGTTGAATGAAAGGCACATGCGTAGAGCGACCATGAACTGGGTTAGGACATAAGATACTTTTTATCCCGATATTCCCACGGGATCGAGACTTATGTGGGTGAAAACGCAGGGCGCAGCTAGTATAAAATAAAAAGTTATCCCGAGTTTCAATCGAAACATAGGTAATAAAATCCTGTTATTCTCATAGTTGAATTAAAAGCCGGAACTAAGCAGAAAGTACGGCAAAACTTTATGATTGCAATCGTTAAATTTTTTTTGCTGTTTTTTCTGAGCAAAACTTTGTGAAAATTTGAATTTTTCGCGTGACCGACAATCAAACTCTCAGCTCACTGAAACATCGGTTTGAAACTTTTATTACATAGTTACCTAATTCGCGAGCATTTCACTTTAACCCTTAGCCACCTGACGTGTTTTTCAGTTAGACTACCACCTGACGGCGGTCCTGGAGACCACTTACGTGTTTTCCATGTTTAGTAACCATTATTGTAAATATTACAATAAGTAAAATTCACATCTGTATTTACGTTATATTTTTATTCATCATAAGTTTTAAAACTATGTAAAATTATGCATTTACATATAAAAAATTAACACTTACACATAAATATCAAAATTTTAGCAAGAAATCTAGGAACTTCGAATATCTGAGATCTAAGTAAGAAATTTCACAATAACTCAATAGTTTTTACTTATTTACGACCAGTTCGATATATAATCTCTAACATAAAACAATTTTTGGCACAATTATTACAAAATCACAACCCACAAAGTTTTATAAAACTGGAGGATGGGCTGACCAACGAAACCGGGTCTTAACGAAGTGGGTTCAGTACCATTCCATTGGTACATCGTCGTCAGAAAGTAAATCTTCTATTAGTGGTATGGTGTTTTTTTCATTTTCAGTAACTTGAAGCTTAGACCCATCGACGTAAAGTCCGAAACAGAAGTAGAAACTTCTGATTGGGACTGATACTCGCCTTTAATGATGTGATCCACTGCAACATCTTCTAGGTCACTGCAATCTTCATTCGGAAGTTCTGGTACACTCAGGTTTTCCGAATCTAAATCAGCTTCCTATAAACATCGTAGTATAGTTTGATTCGGACATTATAAGTCTAAAAAACAAGAAATATACACTATAACCAAATTAACGTAACTACCTGACGTCGTCTGTCTCTCGGACCGCTAGCCAAATATAATTACTGAGTGCACGGTGCGTACTGGTGGCGGACGGGAAAAGTGAATGGACACACAGTTGTGTCGCGTGCATAGTAACTGAATAATTTGAATAACAAAATCGCCGGAGTCTCTGAGATCGACGTCAGGTGGTTAAGGGTTAATCGTTTGTAAAAGTCTGCAAAAACAAAAGTTGCCAGCTAGGCTGTATGATTGATAAGAAGTTTGTGCCTAAGTAATAAACCTATTTTTTATCTACTCTTATAATCAACGATTTTATTAGGTAGGTATTTAGGTATATGTATAATTAGCCTACAATGTTCCCACTGCTCAACTCAAATTCAAAGAATTTATTTCAGTTAAACCATTTACAGGCACTTTTGAATTGTCAAGGAATCGGTCAGTCAGAAATATGAAGCTAGTTGCCCATTCCAAAGTGTAGTAGGTGGGTATCTATGGAGAAGAACGGACAAGAAACGCTACGGACACTCTTTTACATAAAAAAAAAATTACAAAATATTGGCAATATCATTCATGGTGAAATTATACATGTGAGAACTGACCAGCTAAGTGATGACCAGTCTCAGCTGACGGCGCCCGTTCACTTACATGACTGCTGGGACATAAGCCTCCTCTCAGTGAGAGGTGGGTCGTAATTCACAAATGTCGTCGTCGTAGATGGCACATGTCTTTAAATTGGTTCTAAGATATGCCGGTTTCCTTACGATATTTTCATAGGTATATTTAATTGTAACAAAATGTTTGTCATGAATCTAGAAATGTAAGTAACGTTAGCGATCCTTAATCCACTAAAAAAACTAAATCTACCCACCCACTTTACTGTCCTGTATTTAAACCACAGGTACTTAGAATTTCTTAGAATATGCCAATCAGTAGAAATGTTTTATTCACGTTTTAAGCTACATACTAGAAACTGAATTTTCCCTACTAAATTCGAGATTATTCAAATCAATACAGTAGGCAGTCTACGGCTCATTGGACGGGAGCTCAACTCTCAATACAAATGAGCTCAATAAAGAAAGCAAAAGGTTCTCCAAGTGATGTAGGTACTCGTACGAATTGGACAAATCACTTCAATTCTTTCTTTATAAACTCACAGATACGAATGGCTTCATTCGATTCAGGCTTAATATTTAAGTTAATGCTCTTCGTTTTATTTAAATCTGACGAACTGCCGTTTTTTTTTTTTAGGTTGGGAAATTATTGAATAACTTCTCCCGTTCTGGGCGGAGCGGGAAGGCGTGTCAGACTCTTACCGACTAAAACCCACCCGTGTTCCTTCGGTTGCCATGTTGCCGAGGTCCATGATTTCCCTTTCGGACTTCTTCGCAACCCCGGCAGGCATCGGCCCTAGCGGACCCCGTCAATTCTGCTGGCATCTCTTTGAGGCGCGCGTGGAACACAACGTGCCGTCGACCCGGGCCTGGTCCTTATCGGACGGCGAGCTACCCATTGCTCACCATCCGCAAGCCCGTACCTGCGGTGGCCGGAAATCGGTCTGCGATTCTCGACGCCCAGGGCGTCTCCTCCTGCGGCAGTTAGGGGCATGAGAGCGCGAAATTTGCCTCTGCCTCACGCGTTCCGCCTCCACCTTCGCGAGCATTACTGCTTCGCAGAAGGAGGTGCCGGCCTCCCATTTCCTCTCGCTCCGTACCAGGGCCTGAACCAGGGCCGGACGCGAGAGGTCACCGCCGCTGCTGACTGATGAACTACCTATCTTTTACATTCGGTTAACAAAGTACTTAGACTCACAAACATTAGGAAAATAATTTTATTCAAACCTTCATTAATGCTACTGATTTAATGCCATTTATATTGGTCCCGAGGCTCCAATAGCTATCAATGAAATAACATCTTAATAATGCTATTGTCACTTGCACTGTCCCATATCTTAGCGACTACTAATCAATACCCTAATTGCGTAATACACGATCAATCACAGTCTGAATCGTTTTGAAACAGATTGCTAATCCATTGCTACAAAAGTTGGAAGAAAAATCTACTCAACAACGTAAATAACGCAATGAATGTTGTTGAACTGTCAAACCCAAACTCAAAGCATTTATTTCAATTAAACCATTTACAGGCACTTTTGTCAAGGAATCGGTCAGTCAGAAATATGAAGCTAGTTGCCCATTCCAAAGCGTAGTAGGTAGGTACCTATGGAGAAGAACGGGCTAGAAACTCCACGAACACTCTTTTAAATAAAAAAAATTAAATTAATTAAAAATAAGCCATGGCAACTAAGAGATGACCAGTCCCAACTGACAGCGCCCGTTCACGAACATGACGCATGGATTAGCACCATTCGTCTCAACAATTTTGAAGGGAGCTAAATGATCCAACACACGCGCCACCATCAGCGAAACATCTGAGTGAGCATGACATACTCACAGCCGAGATGGTACATTCAAGTCAATGCAAGACATATTACCCGGTAAATGGTAACTCTTTAGTACATATTGCTCACACCTGTGCTATACAATTATATAATACCAAAGAGATTTGAGTTTATACAATGCAAAGATGGTCTTACAATCTTCAGCAGCTCCAACACTATTTGCAAATGTTAATCAATTAGTTGTGGTTGTGGAGCAGGACCAGTATTGAGCCAAGCATTTTTATCAGCGATGTAATCCCCCAACTTATAATATGCCTGTCTGTCATAATGAAACAGATTAGTCTTAATCCTTTAAGAAAATGTGTTACGTAATTAGGGTACTGGTCATAAATCTGGCACATTGGAAACTAGTTCACACAATGCGTACATGATTGTAGGATTGTATAACCAGAATCTGTAGTTAGATGAAAAATTATAATAATAATATTTTATTTATTTTATAATACCATTTATTTCAGGCGAAAAAAAAAAATGGAAAAAATGGAAAATTATTAAAGTAGAGTATAGAGAGAGTAGAGCCCTGCTGTAGTCTGATTTGTTGACATGTCAAAACATTGTGATTTATAGATTTATAGCTATATCTATGTAGGTAGGTACATATGAATGATTTTACGCATAAACCTTCCGGAATAAATAAAAAATAAAAACTTTTTACAAATAAAAATATGTAAAAAAAAACAACCGACTTCCAAAAAAAACACTACAAAATGAAAAATAACTTTAATTTTGGAAGTCGGTGGCAAAAACGAAAATTCAAAACCAAAGACACCGACTTCCAAAATTAAAGTTATTTTTCATTTTGTAGTGTTTTTTTTGGAAGTCGGTTGTTTTTTTTTTTTTTTGTAAAAAGTTTTATTATTTTTCACTTTTTAGTTGTGGTACCTACCCCACACAAATTCGAATACCACTACCTGCTATGTAAATAACAGTCACAGGAACTTATCATATCATCCACATACTAGTTTAATTGTAGTAGTAATCAAGTTGATATATCTCCATATATCAACTTGATTACTACTACAATTAAACTGATGGTAAAAGTATGATGTGTAGGTACAGTCAAAAACTTGTAGTGCGAGTCATATAACCTCTACGGCGCACAATGGGGCCAAAATCGACGCTGGTGGACATTTGGTTTTTGGCAAAACAGTTTCATCTGTAGGTAGTCCCGATAGTAACTGAGAAAAATAATAATTTCCATATTCAATGTATGAATTGGAAACGGACCTTTCGGGTCGTTTTTACCAGAACGATTCAGAACAAAAAATGCCTCGTTTTTACTTAATTTTTGAATATCTAGGGGAGGCAGCTGCCCTCTTTGCCCCCCCTGGCGACGCCCTTGGATATAGATTATATAGATTCAATATTGTAGTCGATCGCAGTTCATTGTTTTTATTACACAGATCAAAAACGTCCTCGGGCATAATGCCCTATTCTCTTTGCAATATAAACAATAAAAATATTGTCTGTGGTTTATTTAGGACGTTAGCATTAGCATTAAAAATTGTGTCGAAGCCACATATTTTGGAGGTTGGAGGGTAAAAGAAATAAAGGGACCATAACACTTTATTCAGAGAATAATACTCTGTTGTACAGTTTCATAACTGTTGAATGTGCAAATGCAAAGCGACTTTAGAACTGTGGCTGGAAATTAAAAGTTGTATAATACAATAAACTACTTGTGGCTTCTCAATGGCTGGGCAGTAGGCAGTAGGCAGTAGGCGGCGACACCGACATCCGCAGCTGAGTTAAGTCACCTCCTACAATACATTGCTATCATGGAATTATTATGTATTATATATCTATGTCGTAAGATGATTTGATAATTCGAATTTTCGCGTGGATACTCTAGGGATATTGCGAAAACACGGATAATCAGACAATGGTGAAAAGAACTTGGAGGTAGCACTCGCTGGGCGCTGCCGCGGCACCGCTCGTTCGCTCGTTCGCTCGCTCGGCTCGCGCGCGGTTGGTCACAGTTCTAACCTTATCTAACCTATTTTACCCAGTTCAAAATGACGTATCATACAATCTGCTGCAGAAATGTTTTCACCATTGTCTAATTATATCTAGGTGTTTTCGCGAAAATTCGAATTATCAAATCATCCTACGGTATGTACAATAACATCGCAATCTCACAGAACAACGCTACAAGGTTATTGTGGCACGTGGTCAAAATTGGAACTAACATCACCGTTTTGTTATGTAAATACAATTTCAGCATAAATGATTACTTGCCACAGTTATCACCAACGTTCTCTTACCAATGTCATCCAGGCACCAAAACATCCTTTGTTATGAAAGGAGTTTTTACTAGAAAAACATAGGTTGCGTACGTTTGTCTCTGGTTTATGCAGGTGCCAGATTTCCTTTTTCAGAAAAGGTTTTACTCATCTGACGATGGAAGCGACGAAGCTACTAACTAGGGGACGAGGGTAACGCCATTTGCCGGGCAAAGTTCCAATAATCCAGCTGTAAATCAAAACCGAACCTATTTTCGTGATTTTTATTTAAGTAGGTAACGTAAACGGTTTTATCGACTGCTCGACTCTCTCGTATATTAGCTGACTCCATGTTTTAAAGGGTCAGTGTCAGCTCGGCCCAAGTCAACTCAACCCAAATAATAATACCATATATTTCACTCCCGGTTACGGTGATTTGAACGGTTAGGTAGAAAATCGAACAGGCAATAGTATACAACTTGAAAGCCATCAGGATAATTTGTTTGATGGCACAATATTAGTAAGATTATCCGGGCGTAAGATTGCTTTAAGATCTCGTTATTGTGTGGCTCCATTACGGAGCAATTTTCTCGTGCGTATAGCTCGCGATAAAACTGCTATCCCACGTGTTTCTGCAAAAGTTTAACTTAATCTACTGCCAGCTGCTTTAGCATTAAAACTATAACGCTAGCTTATCTTATTATTCTTTCAGTTAAACTTCGTACCTTCTATAGATAGGTAGGGTTTCTTTATTTGGTATTTAGGTATCTACGGTCAGCAATAAAAGCCGAAAAACTTCAGATTGTTAACCATAATTTTGAGCAAAATATGTTATTTAATAAACAATTGTAAACCGTTTTAAAATTCAGATAAAACTGTGACTTTAAAACTCAGCCGAGGTCACGGGAAAGTCCGAAAGGGATACCGTGGCCCCCTGGAAATACAGGCAAGTGAATTCCTTCACTTCATGGGAGGTTTTAGTCAGTAAGAGTCTGACACGCCCCCCGCTCCGCTCAGAGCGGGGAGAGGTTATTTGATAATTTCCCACCCAAGAAAAAAAAAAGGAGTCCTCAACCTATTATCATACGCACTCCCCTTAGTTTCTTTATGTTTGCATTCCTTCGGATAGGTTAGATTTTCATTTGATAATTGAAACAGAAAAAGGAGTTACTTTGTCGAGTTATGCAGATAACTCAAGAATTAAGAGAACGCAGAATGCAAGAGCGAACACACTATGTTCGCTCTGTCCTGTACATCACCTTTGTTCTTGAAGATGGGCACTAGCGAACTATTGCACCATTCTTGTGGGAACACTCCCTCATTTAACTACTTATTGAAGAATAAAGTCAGCTACATACATCCATTTTCTTTTAAATACTTCCATACTTCTATTGGCGTATCACCTGGGCCCATGGCATTTTTCATACTCTGAACTGCGTTTTTTACTTCATATAAGGTAATTTCCATAACCAAACGGATATTTCCTTGTACCTCTTTGAGCACACCATTCTCTTCATTAGCTTTCAAAATAAATCTTCCATCATTATTTTATTTCGTCATCTTTGGACTGAACCTTACCGGTGTCTTTCATACATTTAATGTAAATTATATCTCTCGTTCTCCTTTCTCTTGCTTTTTTAATCTGGTAGAGCTCCTTCTGGCCTCTAAGGGCTGTCCAGTGAGTCATACAACTTCTCCTGCGCTTTAACCCTGGAAACTGCTACCGCCACTTTTTAACTTTCCCTTGCATTCTTTATAAATTCTCATTTTATCTTCTTTTCAACTATCATTTCCGTTTTCTACACCCTACCATTCTTTAAACGCAATTTTGTTTTCTTTAAGCATCTTTTACACGTTTTCATTTCATCACCATGTATCCTTTACTTTTCCTTTCGATTCTCCAAGCACGTATTTTGCTATTCTCCTGATATCCGCCATCTCTATCCAAAATTCATTCACAGATTTTCCTTCCATATCCTTAATTTCAATAATTTTATCTACCACTTCACTTTTAAGCATATTGGCACATTCCTCTTTTGCTTTATACGCCATTTGGTTTTGGGTGGGGGCCGTTATTTGTTCCTACTGAACAAGTCATTGATATTTACCTCCATTATTATCAGTCGGTGTTGAGAGTCAGTATTCGCCTGGAAGCACTTTACTACAGTTCTTGAGCTTTTTAAGGCTGTTCCGTCTTATCAGAAAGTAATCGATTTGTGTGGCGTGGCGGCCACTCTTGTAAGTAATTAGATGCTCGTTTTTCTTTTGAAACCACTCATTTGTTATTGCTCGTTAAAATCACCCCCCTCCCCCCCCAAATACACTTTTTCACTCTCTTGCGCATTCATCATCACACAGTCGAAGTCCTCCTAAAACTCCTCTTTTACACTACCCTCACATCCCAGCTGGGAGGCATACACACCAACTTTATTTAATACTAAACTCTGCTGTATCACTCACTCTTTTAACATCCACCTCATATTCCTTCAACTCAGTATCCAAAACTATACCCATACCATTTCGCTTCCCATCGCTTCCACAGTAAAAAACTTATATCCTTCTCTTTTTTCTCTAGCCTTCGCACCCTTCCACTTCGTCTCTTGCAGATGCGCTATGTTTAGTCGTCGCCTTTTTAAAACATCTGCTAGTACCCTTCCTCTTCCAGTCCTCGTACACCAGCAGCTCGTATTCCAGCTCGCACACCTCAATCTAACTTCTCTTATACTCTGAGCTTGCGTCTTACGTTCCACTCGCCCATTCTGGTGCGACAACCCTTGTCCATTTCCCACAGAAGCCAGCTGCTGCCCCTGCGCGTCATCTGTGGAATACGCCTTAGTACTATTACGCATCATATCGTTTTTGCTCATCATGTTGCTTAAGATTTTGGCACAGTTTTACAGCTTGGGAATGCTTTTGTTGTTGGTTTACCCGCCAACGCGCGGGTGACCTAAGGTGCTAAACTGTTATGCCTGGTGGTGCTTGGTCTCGAGTTTTCTTAGTCGCCTCCTACGACACTTACGGGATGAAATGAGGTGGCCATACTCTTAATCGGGGAAATCCGGGTAGTGTATCGAATAATTTTAATTTAACAGTGCTAATCAATTTCTATTGTTGACCGTAGTACCCATCCATTTATAATTAAGTATATTCATATTTTTGCCAAAGAACTAGGTAAGGTTGGTTAGATTAGGACATTGGAATGATAAAAGCAGGCGGAAAAGCAGTAAAATGAAGGTTCTCTTATTCATTTTCGCTTTGTATTAATTTGAATGTTTAAGCGCTTGACCCTTCTAACCTAACCCAACGTTTTAATATAACATTTCAACAGTTTAGCATATTCTGATAGGATAATTAATTTGGCGGTTAATCTATTAGATATTTTTTATCATATCGTCAAATCTTTGATGTAATTAAATTATTTAAAAAAAATATGGGTTTTTGAAAAGATAGCTGATGATCAATGAGCGCAGATGTCCCTGTTTACCTTTACTCTTTGGGTACCTATAGGTACTTAACTGAAGTCAGAAATACGACTGATAAGTTAGTATTGTTATCAGATGCGCATTGTAAGTTATCAAACATTTTTGTTTAATAACGTAACATGCATTGTATTTATTCTTTTTGCTAAATAAATTATTTTTAAAATTAAATTCTTAAATCTGAAAAAAAAAAAGATACGCATTGTAAGTTATCAAACATTTTTGTTAAAGAAGACGAAAAACCCATACCTATCATCTGCGTCTTTTTTATGGCTGAATGGGCCTGCTCTTGACCTCGATCTCGCCTGATGGAAAGCGATGCATGAGGTCTATGATAGAACGAGCGTGCCCAGAAGATGCCTGCTAACTCTTGCTTTGAAGGCAGATGGGTTATATGTGGAAGGGAACCCAGACGCTGGCAGAGTTACACACTTTGGCTGTGCGCATAATAAATGTGGAGGAGAAGTGCTGAGTGCGACTGAACGGGATATCAACCAAGTGCGCATGGTACCCTGCAGTACCTCTGGTAGTCCAGTAACAAAAGGGCGATGGTGGGATCACATGGTGGAGCTCCTGCGCACACTTTCCGAAATACAGTCTGTAGAAGACCGACAGGCAAGTAACATTAAATGCCGATGAGCCAGGCTATCAAGCCTAGCCACCAACGTTTGGTCGCCTATAAGAGTTTTTGTTCAGCGTTCCACCGAGTCAAGTGCAGCAAGTTGGTATTTAACTGAGCCATCACATAAGTGGTCTAAAGAAACCAATTTTCTTTATTAAGTAGGTATACTTCAACAACCATGCTGAAATAAATAATATAAAATTGGTAGATACCTACTCCCGCTAAACTATACTAAACGAATGATTATTTTGCCAAAGTTTTGTCCACAATTGCACACAATAGTAAGTTTATGAAACTGTTGCATAATGAGGGGTATTAAAATAGGCGAGGTTTTTAATAGTAGGTTGTTTTAATACCTAGATATGAGCAGTTTTATTCACTACTATAACTACTCTCACACGTCGGGATTGAACCTACTAAATAAAAGATCGAAGCTAAAGGAGTAAGAAATAGGCGCCAAACCCACCACATCACCGCGTATTCGCTAAAGCGGGTGCTGCCACAGACAAGTAAAAATTGGAATCGAAAACTTTTTGTAATGTTTTAAAAATGGCGCGCCCCGCATAATACACGTTCCAATAGAAGAAAAAAAAATCGAAACTCCTTGATGATACTTGGTGACTCTTCTGCTCTTCTCTCTTGGTGACTCTTCATAGATTTGCCCTGTATCGTATTACATTATTTTGTTAGTAGAAAAAGTGTTCTAGTAAGATTCTGTTTTTATTTTAAACGGTATTCTGTTTTTGAAGTATGTCAATGTAAATATGTTTGACAGAATTTACCCTGCGTTCCGAAATGCGATAAAAGTGATAATATCGCGAATCCGACCAGAGTCACAATTATTATTTATTACTCAATAGCCCTTATATTTTGTGACTATTGAATTTGGTCGGATTTGCGGTATTATCACTTTTAGCGCATTTCGGAATGCAGGGTTAGTTACTCTGTCACATAGACATATAATAAGTATGGACTGGAAATACCTACAAAAAAAAGGTGCATACCTACAACTCAAAATGTCGCATAAAATGGCTGCCAATGCTAGGGTTGTGTCATTCAGGGAACATGGTGTTAGTATTTCGAGTATCGATACTAGTACGTAATAGTATAACGAATCTTACTAGATATCACGGTTGAATCATATTTAAAAAAATATTAGCTAATAGTCCGTTGTAACAGAAAAAAACGAGTATTGACAATTTATCACTTCTCAAACAATTTTCCGCATAATTATAATTTCATTTATAGAATTATTACTTAGCAAATAAAGTTTTCACAAATATTTGTAACGCAAACCTAATGTTTGGCAAGTGAACGTTTAAACAAAGTCAAATATTTAGTATCGAGTGAGCATGCAAGTCTTATGCCTGTTTTCACCTTCACTAAGTGACACTTAAATGAATCCCTAATAAAAGTTCACTGTTGGATTTTCAACGGTAGACTCAGCGCTGAGAGTTGAAAAACAGTGCAGTTTTATTTAGGTATTCATTTAAGTGTCACTTAGCTGTCGGTGAAAACGGGCATAAGTGAATTAAATTTTTAACAATTTTATCAAAAATGAACATTCGGAATAATACACATCCTTACATATTATAAAACAAAGTACACCGCCGCGTCTGTCTGTTTTTCTGTCTGTCTGAACGCGAAAAATTCAAAAACTACTAAACGGATTTTCAATCAATTTTCACTAATGGACGGAGTGATTCATGCGGAAGGTTTTAGTGTATAATTCATTAAAGTTTTGTGTAAATTGGCTGAAATTTGACGATTATTGTTGAAGATGTCGGATAAAATCATGCGGACTGGGATCTTTATTAGCGTGCGCCGCGGAAATCATAAAAGTTACATAAAATGTATGTTCTACAGTATTGTTCATCTTAAAAACTTCAACAAAAAAATCTTATACACTACATAAAACTCTGCGGAACGGTCTCTCGGTGCTATGAACCAAAGAGTACAGTTTGCTGTAAACCACGGGCCGGACCTAGCAATATCATTTCAGCGCAGCGAAGCAACTAGTATCAGAAACTATTACGGAAACGGTACAACACTATTCCACCATGACATATCATTGTAAACAAACGAATGAAATTATGAAATAATAAAAAGGTCTGTTGGACGGAAATAAACCCATATATAATACAATACGGCTTAAATTTTATTTAAGCCGTATTTAATGATCACCTAGCAATTTTTTCATCGAAAGTTTATCACTTTATGTACTATTGCAGGAAAACCTGTGCAAAGATAATTGAGGTTGATTTTCCTTCTTTCTTGCACCACACTTCACAATACAACACACAGGCATGTTGAATTGATGTTTTCCAACGTATATATGTAGTTTTAAAGGAAAACTCCATGTAATTTTCTCACAAATCTCAATAAAACAACAAGTAAACAACCACTTGACAGCAGAACTACCATGAACTTGTCGCATATTATGGCGGATATGGCACTTACCTACAACTGCTACTACGTCTCAACAAAATGTTGCCATTATGAGGAAGAACTGAAATATTGTTGTCTCTTTTATCAAATACGATTACCACATTAGAAAGAGTGAAATATCACGATATTTCACATTCTAGTTCGTTTTTCACCCATATTTGTATAAGCAAACTTACGAGTATGTATAGAATATCGCGGCGCCTCCGTGTTTTTACTATCTCAATGCTCTGTCACAATTCATTTCTGAACTTTTTGACAGTTACAGTGATTGCTGTCACACACTGACGCTTCGCCTCAGCTGTTCCAGACATTGTTTACGTTTTCGAGATCAAAAGTTTTGTTCACCGTTTCACCGTATTTTGAGATCTTAGAGGCTTTGGTTAAATTACCAAAGCTTAATTTAACCAAAGCGTTTACTATTACCTCATCATCAACATGTCTGGTATTTCTGAAGAATATTTAGTTGCAATTTTACGTAAATTAGCGGTCGTGAATCACATAGATGATTGGAGTTATAACCAAGTAAAGTTTGAAAGTATCGCGCAGAACTATTTTGGAATATTAATTCCAGTTGTTTTGTCGGGAACACGCAAAGGGAAGGAAGTTAAATTTCATCTGGTTTTAAAATTTGCTCCAACCAATGAGCAGTATCGAGTAAGTGGCGCAGTAACAGTAATGTTCGTCAGAGAAGTATTTATGTATTCTGTTGTACTAAAAAAATACGAAGAATTGCAGGAGCATGTCCCGATAAACTCACGGTACATCATGCCTCACTGTTATTTCGTTCAGGAAAACTATTGTAAAGAAGTCTTAGCTCTCCAAGACATGTGTGGGGACGGATACAAGCCTTACACTCATGAAATGTTCCTAGACCTAGATCATACACTGATTTCTTTAAAGTCTCTAGCTAAACTACATGCTTTATCATTCATTCTTAAAAATGAAAATCCTGAGCTGTATGAAGAAATATCAAGGACTTGTAAACCTTTAACCGAGCATACAAACATAAGGTACATGGAAATAATGAGAGACAGACTGGATAAAGCATTGAAAATGTTTGGAGGCACAGAATATATACCACTATTACAAATATTAAAACAGAACTGCGCTAAGTATTTTAATGCAGCTGTCCATTCA
The DNA here is from genome assembly GCA_916610215.1 of Omphaloscelis lunosa. Taxonomy (NCBI): domain Eukaryota; kingdom Metazoa; phylum Arthropoda; class Insecta; order Lepidoptera; family Noctuidae; genus Omphaloscelis; species Omphaloscelis lunosa. The sequence continues at coordinate 9,518,349 of OU744265.1, read as the reverse complement.
GTACAAAATACATGCCTTTGTCATGGAGACATATGGAAAGAAAATATACTGTACAAATATAAGGTTTGTTTACTTCAGATCACAGATTTGGGTTAACACTCAAGGAGATTGGGGAATGAGTCTTGCAAAAATAAGAATATATATTTTTGCCCATTGTTCTAGTCATCAATTCCACATAATATTTGTATATTGAAAATTGTGTAAAATTAATTCTTTTTTTTTAGGACAACAAGCCTATTTCAGCCTGTATGATAGACTATCAGACAGCCCGAATATGTAGCCCAGCATATGATACAATGTACCTAATATTAAGCAGTACCAACACAAAATTGAGAAACCGATATTTCAACCAACTATTGGACATCTATTACCGAACATTTGAGGTGGCATTAAAAGACGCTGGCTTGGATTCTCAAGAAATATATTCAAGACAAATGTTGGACAATGATTTGAAGGTGGTTTCACCGGCTTGTTTGATAACAGCCAACACTGCGTTGTGGTTGTTAAATGGTTTGCAAGAAGAAGGTCATGTGAGGAGCAAGCTAGTTTGTGCCACTAAAGGAGAAAAGGAAATGGCTGTGAACAAATACAAAGAAATTGTTAAAGCAATGATAGATGATCTTTCTTGTTATGGTTATCTTTCTCTAGACATGTAATACTTTATGGATCTAAAAGACATTGAATCTTCTCGAAATATACCAGCTAAGGGAGCAAGTTGATGGCCTATCTCCGTATTAAATATTATTGCCACAGCTAAAAACAAATTTCAGTTATGTCTAATCGGACTCTGGACTGATAAAAAATAAGAGCAATCAAGTGCAAGTTGGACTCGCACATGAATATTTAACATAATTTTTTTTTAATACATTTTATTTCCACTTTATTTTATTTTTATTATTTGTTGTTATAGCGACCTTAGTATTACACAGTCTGTGACAGACAGCAGAGCCTTAGTAATAGGGTCCCGAAACCTTTTGGTATGGAACCCTAAAAATTATATAGGTACATTATTTTGTATGGATAAGGATGATCTAACACAAAAACAATTTCTCGTTTCGTTTATGGACACCTGCACGTATGCTCTCCGAACTTTCGCGCATGTTCTGTCACTGCTGCTTGTCACCATTTGGGTCCTAAAAAATGTTATTGCGCAGCCTTCTGCATATTGTCGTATTGTACCTACAAATCTCAAGATTAATTTTAATATCTATGCAATCTCATGTTAATTACCAATGGATAGACAAAAACTCAATTGTGATTAATTGACATGTACACACGGCCACACATCAAGTTGTACATTTCCAGTTTATACTGATCTCGCATTAAAAAGAATTCCCGTACCTACAATGCGAGGTCAGCTTATACTGGAAATGTATAGCTTGATGTGTAGCCGTGTGTACCTACATATTAATTAAATAAATATTATATTTTATACCAAGCCATATTGTTGAATATTTCTATGCAAATTATATCAATATTTTGTTATCTAGATGCTTTGTTTATTGTTTTTCCTGTTCCTTGATGGTATTTACAAAGGTTTTTAAATAGGCCTTTGTCCAGCTATGATATTTTACTGGGTGGAAAAGAATCAAGTCCATTCCAAGTGTTTTACCCATAGATATACGCTAGTTTTAATAACACATCTATGGTTTTACCCATGTTTTACCATTCCCAGATTGATAGACCGGATATCTACCAGATAAACTAAAAACAGAATATTTGATGAAATTATATCTGCCGGACAAGTTAACCAGAACTTATCAGTGGTGAAACAGGCTATAAGACTGAAATCATTTAGAGATATTGGGAACAATGCAATAACCTTATGAATGTGTAGGTACAGATGTTCTATGTCACGAAGTCCGTTTGGCTATGAATGTTGTCAAGCGTGCACATGCACATTGTTTTTGTGTGCGTAACCTCGAGAGCGCTCAGTGTCGATCGGGACACGGTCCGGATCAGTAGTGGTTTTTAGTTCGCGCCAAATTGTTTCACGGAGTAAGGTCAGCATGGCAACAAAACGATGAAGAGTTGTCCATAGTGAGGTAATATTTATTTATACGTTTTCAATTAAAATGTTATACAAAGATACTTAATATAGCAATAGAAGTATTTATAAAATGAATGTTTTTTTGTGTTATAAAATGTTTATATTACTTAATTATTTTGATTACATTTTGTTTTAGGGTCGAAACATGATAGCTAGTGTTTATCATTTTCTGCGAGAAGAATATGAATTTACAAAATCATTAATGGAACTCAACTGTGATTTGTCTCATTTACGAGACATTACACGCCGTACAGCTGAAGCTACGGGTGTGAGCCAAAAAACAGTTCAAAGAATATTAAAAGAAGAGAAGGAATTGCCATCCACTTCATCAAAATTCACTTCACCTATGAAGAAAAGGAGAAAGCGAGATAATAAAGTGGATATAGATAATTTTACAGCCGATGTGGTTCGCAGTACTGTACAAGATTTCCATATTGTCCATAAAGAAATTCCAACATTAGCTAAGTTAAGAACAGCATTGAATGAAAAAATCGGATTCGAAGGTTGTTTAGAAACTGTTCGCAAGTTACTGCTGAAATTAGGTTACAAGTGGCGCAAAACAGAGAACAACCGTAAAGTCTTGACGGAGCGTCATGATATACAAATGTGGCGTTTAAAATATTAAAAAAAAATAGCAGAGTACCGTTCTCAAAGTCAGCCCATTGTCTACACCGATGAGAGCTACGTCTTTTCGACACACGTGCGAAACGACACCTGGGCAAAAAAAAAGGAAAGAACTCCGTTTTAAAAAAAAATTAGCACAGGCACTCGCTTTATTTTAGTGCACGCGGGAACCAAGGATGGTTTTATTGAAAATGCTTCCTTGGTTTATAAGGCCAACTCAACAGTTGGTGATTATTATTCAAATATGAGCTATGATAACTATTTAAAATGGCTAAATGAAAAGTTGCTACCCAATTTACTTCCGCGCTCTGTCATTGTCTTAGACAATGCATCTTATCACAACACACGGGCTGAACGACTACCGACGCAATCTACAAAGAAAGCCGATATGCAGCAATGGCTCAGGGATAAGGGTATAGCATTTGATGAATCTCTTCTTAAATTGGAATTGTACGATACAATAAAGAAGTACAAAGCCCAACACGTAATCTACAAGATTGACGATTTTATAAAAAGCAAGGGTTTTGATGTCTTACGCCTTCCCCCTTATCACCCAGAATTAAATGCGATTGAAAATATTTGGGGGATCGTTAAAAATTATGTCGCATCTAAAAATATCGAGCAAAACATGACGAATACGGAAAGACTGATCAATGAAAGTTTGGGCCAAGTTAGCAGTGAAACGTGGCAAAAAACTTGTGCTCATGTTGAAAAAATTGAAAAAGACTACTTGAAATATTTTGATCTCAATTTTGAATTTATAATCAATGTACAAGATGATTCTGACGACAGCAAAACGGAATCGGAAATCGAAAATTTATCTGATAGTAGTAGTGTGGTAGTTTTATTTATCTTGTTTCGTTTCCATTCTGTAACACCAATGCTTAATTAAATGCCTACATATTCTTAATATTTTTGTATTTATTGCAACCTAATCTAATTTATTTACAAAATGTATATACTTTTAAAACCAAAATTTTATTTAGATTATTAAATCTCGACTTGAATATATATCAGACTTTTTGCTAACGTTACCTACTTTTACACACACAAGCGCGCTTGTCGGGATACGTCACTACTATACAATCAAAGCCGAACGGACTTCGTGAAATAGAATATCTGTACTATATTTGATTGTAAATAATAATGTCTGGTTTGTTACATAATAATTATATTCGGGTCAGCACATACGATTCGGGTTTATTTTTTGAACAACAAAGCCGAAGCAATTACTACACTTCGGCTTTCTTTCGGCTCGTGCCGATCGACAAACTTCGTTCGCCATGTACTCTCCGTTTAATTGTATTCGGGTCGGCTCGGTACAATTCGAGCTAAGCTGTAACTGTGAGTGGACTGTATGTTTTAATATTGTTTTAATCTATTAAAAGAAAGGCGCTTTTTTAAAAAGGTAGGAAAATTTTACTGACTTTCTTAAGACTAGAACAAAAGCCTTTTTTTTCTTAATACAAAATCATAAACAATCAATAGACAAAAATAAGAAGGTGCGTTATGCACATGCTCCCCTTTCAAAGTAAAGGAACGACCTTCTTAAGAGGCCTACGGAGTATGCCTCCCTTAGTAGCAATATCTACTACCCGTGTGACGCCGTCTTTACCCAGATAGGTAGCGGTAATACGGCCTTTGGGCCAGGATCCTCGTGGTAACGTACCATCAGCTACCACTACCATGTCACCAATAGATATTAATGGGGCTGTTCCAATTGCTCTTCTAGGAGAAAGGGTAGGCAGGTACTCTACGACCCATCTGTTCCAAAAATGGTCGGCCATACGCACTGCTCTTTTCCATCCTGCTCTGCTGCAGACATCACTGTCAGTTAATTCTGCTGGAATAGGGCGTCCTGAAGAGTATCCCAGAAGAAAGTGATTTGGAGTGAGTGCTTCAGGGTGTTGAGGGTCATTCGCAACGTGTGTCAAAGGTCTAGAATTGACTAATGCTTCTGCTTCACATAGAAGGGTAAAAAGTATCTCATCGGTCGGTGTCCTTACATTATTTCCGAGGGTCACTTTTAGAGCTGTCTTGACTGATTTTATGAGTCTTTCCCAGGCTCCTCCCATGAAAGGTGCTGATGGGGGAATGAATTTCCACTTGATCATTTCACTAGCAGCGAAGTTTGGGACAGCTTCCTCGTATAGGGTTTTGAGTTCTCTATTTGCGCCAACAAAGGATGTGCCGTTGTCAGAGTGGATTTCAGATGGTGTTCCACGTCGAGCTATAAATCTTCTTAGGGCCATTATTGCAGCGTCTGATGATTATGAGTGGACAACTTCCAGGTGAATAGCTCGAACCGTTAAGCAAGTAAATAAGCCAACCCAGCGCTTTTCCGTTCTTCGCCCAATCTTCACGTTGATGGGGCCAAAATAGTCTAAGCCCACGAAAGGAAGGTCGCCGATGGGTGGTTGAAACGCGATGCTTCGACGGACCTTGCAAAACTGGCAATTGAAGGTTACCGAACGTACAGTGCCCCTAAGGCTTAATATCCAATACTTTTGCCGTAGTTCGTTTACGATCATCTTTGTGTATGCATGAGCCGCCTTTCGATGGTAGTCTAGCACGAGAAGTCGGACAGCAGGATGTTTTCCGTCAAGCAGTATAGGAGACTTGATAGCTTCTGGTACCTCTTTGACAGCGGTTATTCTACTAGATAACCGCAAAATATTCTCACTATCAATAGTAGCGGATAATCTAAATAACCTACTACGGCGTGTCACGGGTAAATTGTTCCGGATGGATCTGATTTCCTCCGAGAATGAATCTATCTGACTCTTATGAAAAACATGAATCATTGCTAAGTGTAAATCATCAGAAGTCAACGTACGAGGCAGAAAGCCACGGCCACTGTTAACGTTTGGGGTTGGTGGCAAATTAAAAGTGAGTATGAGGTTTGGAACTTTATGATTGAAATCAACGCAAATATTTTTCTTACGTAATGAATGAAGTCGCAGTAATGATAAGTACCGGTGAGCGTAAGCAGTAGCTCTGATTAGGCGAGACCACGAACTAAAACGTCGTGCGTTCGCAGACAATGAATGATCATCGTTTGATATAATGTTGATGACATGAGCATGAAGTTCATGAGTAGTTCCCATTGTCATAACAGGCTCTTCAGGCCAGTCTGAGGTCAATAAAAAGTCGGGTCCCTTTATCCAACGGGACTCTGGAATAAGAGGACCTCGACCCAAACGGGTTGCGTCGTCAGCGACGTTGAGGCTGGTGGGCACCCAACGCCACTCTCGGACATCAGTGAGTTCTATTATCTCACCCACTCGATGAGCTATGAAAGGTTTGTAGGTGCGTGCATCGTTTCGAAGCCAACCCAAAACGTTCATTGAATCGCACCAAAATATGCGTTTGTGAGGTTTTAATCTAACTGCATCTACGATGGAACTAGCTAGACGAGCAGCTATTAGTGCAGCTTGTAATTCTAATCTAGGAATACTACATGGCTTCAAAGGGGTGATCCGTGATTTGCTAGATATGAGTGCGAGTTGCACATCTCCATTCAAATAAAGAAAACGCCAGTATGCTACAGCAGTATATGCTTGTGCGCTTGCGTCTGCAAAGATGTGCAGTTCAACTTGACTGGGCTCCGTTCCCCGTGGATTGTAACAACGAGGAATTTTGAGCTGTGTAGTTAAAATCAAATCTTGGAACCAATCGTTCCATGTCTTGATTTCAGAACAGAGAAACTGAGTGTCCCAATCCAGATTCATTCGCCAGACATTTTGAAATAAAATTCGACCGCGAATTACAACGGGAGCAAGGATACCCAGTGGGTCAAATACTTTCATAATTAATGAAAGTACTTTGCGTTTTGTAAGTAGGCTAGGTAAAATAGCTTCTTCACCTTTACCTGGAGTATTAAAACTTAAAAGATCAGTAGTTGGATGCCAATATAGTCCTAAAGCTCGTGTACAAGAAGTAGATGAAGGAAGATTAGCAAGACTGACGTTTAATTCACACACTGTCTCAGATATAAGACTTTTAGGTAAAAGTTTAAGTGCGGAGAGGTCATTAGATACCCACCCACGCATTTGAAGTCCAGCACGTGCGTGAACTTTTACTATATCAGCAGCCAAACTAGCTGCTATGTCACTGGAAGACACGGAGCCAATATAGTCGTCCATATACGTATCATGTACAATAGCATGTGCTGCTTGTGGAAACTGATCCTTGACCTCCAGTGCATTTTTATTTTTCATATACAGAGCAGTAAATGGACTAGATACTGCCCCGAAGATCATGGAAGACATCCTATAGGTTTGAATAGGTTCAGCAGGACTGTCTCGCCACAAAAACCTTTGCGCATCCTGGTCCTGTTCAATTATTTTAAACCTAGGAAACATTTCCTTTATATCCGCGGTCAAAACTACTTTACCCTCCCGAAAACGAAGCAAAATGTCATATAGAGACTGTAATAAATCTGGCCCTGTTAACAAAAGCGAATTTAGGCTGACGCCATGAGTTTTCGCTGCAGCATCGTGAACGACACGAAGCTTTGCTGGTTTATTTGGGTTTACTACTCCAAAATGTGGAAGATACCAACACACAGAATCAGAAGAATGCTCTATTTGACACTTTTCAGCATAATCTTTGTTAATCATCTCGTGAATATTTAGCTTGTAGCGCTCAGCATAAACTGGATCTCGCAACATTTTCTTTTCTAAACTAAGGAAACGGGACAAGGCAAGAGGATAGCTATTAGGAACAACAGGGCTATCAGATTTCCACAAAAGACCTACTTCAAACCTACCACATGCTAAACGATTGGCAGTACGGTCTAAAATCTGAACAGCACGTAGGTTGTCAGCACTATGCGGTGTCTTTTTAGAAATACCTATTGAGTCTAACTTGTATTGTTCTTTTATCATGCTTTCCAGCGATTGATTTTGATTATTATCAACATGTTCTTCGAAAAGGTGATTCAGTAGTTCGACGGGTCTAGTCCTGCTACTACTAAAACCAAACAATACCCAGCCTAAGGCAGTTTTAATAGCGACTGGTTATGACTTAGAACCTTTGCGTACGGCTTGAGGTATGGTGAGATGCCAATTATCAATACCGATTACAACCTTGGGCTGAACATTGTCATAACAAAGAACAGATTTTAATTCAAAAAGAAATGGATAATCATTAACAGTGTGAGGGGAGACAGACTGCTTAGCTAATTGTAAAGATTTTAGAGACCGTGCTCGATTGACGCGATGCATTTTGCTGACGTGGTGGCCTTTGACATTAAAGTCAACATATTCTACTTGGGTGTCCTTTGATAAGCCACCAACGCATCTTAAAAGAGTTTCCACTAGAGGGCCTCTAGCTCCTATCCGCGCCGCGAGATCTGCATCTATAAAGGTTGCCGTAGACCCGTCGTCCAATAGGGCGTAGGTGTCCTCGCTACCAGTCGGATCTGACACCGTGACAGGAACGACTTTCAGGAGAGGTCTATTAGAGGCGGCTGAACTATTAGCATGCGCAATAAATTCAGTTATTTCTACATTGGAAGATTTATCTGAGTTCGCAAGTTCAGGACAGGTAGGAGAGGCCGAGTCTTCGTGATCGTCCTCGCTTTCTACTACATAAGCTATGTGTAGTAGCTTATGATGTGCGGAGCGGCATTTTTTATCATTACAAACCTCTTTTTTAATATTACAATTTTTATAGTTATGTGAACCTCTTTGCACACATTTGTGGCATAACTTTTTATCTTTGACAAATTGCCATCTATCAGTGACAGACAATGACTTGAAGGTGCTACATTGACATATGTCATGACTTTCGGTGCAAAAACAACAAGATTTATTATCTTTAGAAACGAGCTTGTTATTTAATTTTTCATGAGTTTTAGCGGAAGAAGGGCGCGGATTTGAAGAGGAAGAAGAATCGTCAGCCTGTACTACATGAACTTTATCACCCTTTTTCACATAATTGATTGGCTCGGTGATTAGACCAAACTTGAGCAGCAGGTCTACCTCTCGAATTAGAAACCGGGCCAGGAGCTCCAGCTTGGTATAATCTCCTTGCTGTGAAAAATATTTTGATGCATAGTCTGCCCAGCGTGTCCGCAACAGAGGCGTGAGTTTACTCAAAACAGACTGAAAAATCTCGGGCGACTCCAAATAGGAAATTTGGTTAAGAAGCCTCATCACCTCGGCCGAGTTACGAACGCGACAAGCAAATTTATGTAGATCGCTACCGTCATTATTTATCTTTGGTAACGCACGAAGGGTACTGGCTTCCTGTAAAACAATGTGTTCAGGCCTACCGAACGTAACAGCTAAAGCTTCCATCACCTCAGAAGGATTGCGTGCTGACACTAGCAGCACCGCAACAGCTTCACGAGCTGCTCCTTTAAGCGCATAATTGATGCGCGCTAAATTATCTGAAGTTGAATACTCTACCTTGGTATTTTCGTACGTTTTATTAAAAGTTAACCAGTCCAAAGCTTTACCGTCAAACACAGGTAGGCGACCGTCCCAAAATTTAGGTCTGGATACATTCCTGCTTGACAAAGACGCAATTGCTTGGGCTAGTTGAGCTATATCTGAGGATGGAGTACAATTATTATTGTTAGTAGATAAAATGCCTGGTTTTAGCGCAATAGGTATGGAGCTGTTGTCTGCTAGACAGGAATCATGCTTATTAGGCACCTGTTGAGGAACCAAGGCAACCCCCGGACGCTGTATAAAATTGACCGTAGGTCTCTTAACAGAAGAATCTGTGATGACAACGTCCTGTGGTTCCTTTGTTACATCAACCTGAATAGAGTCAACACACTTATTTAACCATTTATGTATCTCCCTGTTGGAAATATGGCTTGTACGACTTGATTTACCACGCACGCTACCTCCTTCCATCGCTTCGGCAAGTTCAGCTTGCTTGCGTAGTTCTAAAGCCGTCCGCTCCAATTCTAGCGCAGCGCGCTCCCGCATGTGCTCCCGTTCTACGGCTGCACGTTCCAACTTCGCAATTTTTAGGGCATAGTCTGCCTCGATATTTAAAGTACGGCTCCTTACCGTACTCGAAGAACCTGAAACAGAAGTAGTAGCGCTGGGCAGCCCAGCGGTTTCTACCACCGCGGTCGGTGCGATGACAGGAGGGTCTCCGTCCCCGACGGTCGAAGCACCTGGCACCGCATTGGTATTATCAGTTTTTCTTCCAGATCTTGTTTCTACCATGCTATTTAAGGTAGAAGGACCAATATGTAACTGTGAGTGGACTGTATGTTTTAATATTGTTTTAATCTATTAAAAGAAAGGCGCTTTTTTTAAAAAGGTAGGAAAATTTTACTGACTTTCTTAAGACTAGAACAAAAGCCTTTTTTTTCTTAATACAAAATCATAAACAATCAATAGACAAAAATAAGAAGGTGCGTTATGCACATAAGCCGAACGGCTTTTTTCCGATTTGATTCACCCCTTACATGTTAAGAATTAGAATCTGAATTTATTTATTTGTAAGAAGTAGTTTACATAGTATGTTGTTAATATTTTATAAGCTCTGAACATTCTACCACAACTTAAGGTGTACAAATATTAAAATGTCATTATAACACTTTCGATTTCATCCTTCGTAGAGCTCATACGTCATGTCGCCATACATATTGCAAGTTGACTCCAGGAGGGTCACCGAAATTACGTTAGCGCTAAAGATAGGTAACTCTCGAGAAGTGTCACCGGCGTAAGATTTTTATTTTCACAGTTTATAATGCCAAATTAGCTAAGAAAAACCTACATTTAAATAGAGCCCTCCGCGAGGGTTCCCAGCATCCCATATGCGAATTGAGTGAACTCTCCAGGAGGGCTCCCGGTACTGAACGTGTTAATTAAGTACAATATTAATTTTAAGATTAATGTCTGTGCATTATCCAGTAACCAGACTCGTCAACGTTTTTTGAAAATGGGGATGGGAAGTTCTTTAAACGAGTTAGTAGGGCTGTATTCGATTGAAAACAGTATTGTAGGTCCCATGTTACTACATATGTTAAAGTAGTGGATCGTGTCGTGCTACTTTCAACGGCAAATAGGTATAAAGGGTGTGGGTGAACGCCCGCCGACGCACTCAAATCTTCTGCATAATGCAAGATTCCTCAGCGTCCCGCCTCGCAAATTTATAAAGCAGTCGGAATAGGTTAAATTTAGTTTAAAAATTCTTTTAAGTTTCCCGTACGACAGGACAATATTGAAAATGATTGTTTTTTTTAATTCGAAGTTTTGGCGATGCGAGGTAGGTAGTGGTCGTGGATATCCATATTAATTATACGAAGGCAAAAGTATTAATGTCATCGATGTGCCCACTGCATTGATCTCAGAAACAATAAAACAGTTTTTCATTCGTAGTGTAAAATTGTACCTAGATAATTATGTACTTGGGAGATAATTATGTATTTTATTATGATTTAGGTATACCAATAGGCACCTACAGATCTTAAGTATCTGCTTACGTACCAACTGAAATACTTAACTATCTACCTCTACCTACTTATAAAGCTCGTTCAAAGTAGAAGTTAGTTAAAGCAGTTCTCAGATGTTTCACCTCGCACAATAGCGGCGGTTCTCGCATTCAGTTGCTGCCTGAGAGCAAACCTCGTTGATCAGCTATTTTTAATTGTTGGGGCTTAGGGAGTCCCGGGATGAAAACATATGTTTCTAGATTAATTGTAATATTTAGTACGTGTAATGAAAATAATTGTCCCTCAACGAATAATGAAATATAATGAAGTTTTGGTGGCGCGGCTGGGGAGTATAGGTAATCCCTGGCCGCGCCACCACGGTTTTTGTGAACTACTAGACGCACCCGGATATAGTAAACACTAAATAATTGTACCGGAATTGTTCTTTTCCGTATTACGCTATAAAGAGATTCGAAAATTTTATTACTTTGGAAATTATAACCTTGTTTTGGTGGCGCGGTTAGGGAGTATGCTCCCTGGCCGCGCCACCAAGAGTTATTAGGCGTACCCGGACCTAGTATACACGAAATAATTGTACGCATTATGTTCTACCCAAAAACGTAACAATATTACGGAAAAATGTAATATCTTAAGAAAAAACACCAAATCAAGATTAGAAGAAGAGGTTGTTACCGCCTTTTGATCTTTATTTCTTGTATATTCTAAGCATAAAACTGCACTGTAAATCGAACACAAACATAAGTAAATCATCCTTAGACAATTGGGCATAGGGTTTCCCCATGAAATAAAAGAACCCACGTTATTTTATTTCAACGCAGCCAAAATTATATACAGCAATAATAATTATACGTAATTTCTGTTCTTGCATAAGTTTAGGTCCTTGGCCAAACGCAGCACTAACTTAGATTGTTTGGTGCAGCCCAGTGGCCAACTAAGACAGTGCAGATTTAGACAAGGAGATCCAACATTGAAATAAATTCACTTCCATCCATAGTGACTGCTTGCCGGGACGTTGAGCAGACTATTTAGTTATTGCCGGCGTCCGCGACAGATGGAAGAAACGTTATTAGTTTCTTGGACTGCCACAGCGAAAATATTATTATAATAAACTTTTATTGGACTTTATTTGGTTACTGCGTTATTCTGGGAGGGAATAGGAGAAAAGATGACAATTGAAGTATCGTCGGCTGTGAGATTTATTAATATTTACGATTTTCTTATTGCTTTTGAATAGACCGTTTTTTCCTATATTTAATGATCGTATGCGTCGATAAAATAATGTCGCTTTAAGGCGGGCCGAGCCCGAGCGCAGTAGGCATACGACGCTTACCCCAGCCCCCGCAACGAGTAGCGATACGTAACAAATTACGATGCGCGGGAAACGCGAGCGCCAAGCGCACCGCTCATGAGTTCACGACCTCGCGTAGGTAGTAAGTTGGGTCACATAACAGAGCAATGCAGTAGATCAACTTGAATTGATTAATATAAGTTTATTTTATTTTATTTTTCTATTATGTATTTTTGAAGGTTATAGATAGATTAGGTAGGTATTGATTAACTTGAACCTAATGAATAATAATTAAAAATAAATATAATAATAATAATAATAATTTCATTCAAAACGTCTAACGGGCCTCTGCGAGTTGGCTTCGGCCTCTCGTACGCCTTCCAAAGGTCCGGGACCCTAAGGTCCCGAGAAATGTCATAGACCCTATAGTAATAATAATAAATATATTACAATAATAATATATTTATTTACTCAAAAACGATTAAAAACAGTCTGATAAATGTAATTTACAATTTCTAAATACTTTTCCTCTTGCCAATAAACACTGAATAAAGTTATGCCTTGGATAACGTGTGTATAGCCAAACTAGCTAAATATATGTAGTTTTTATTTATTTATTTGTCATAATTTGATACAGTGTTTTTAGTAAGTAGTGTACTGCGCATAAACGAGCTTGTGCCTAAACGTTACCGAAAATAATAAATAATATTTTTGTAGGAAATGGTCATACTGTACATTTCTACACTATGGCACGAGTGTAAAAAAGTGTAAATATTATTATTTGTTGTGCTGTGGGATACATAGCTTACTTCTAAATGAACGCCTAAATATTATTGCACTGTTGAATTTTCAACTCTCACGTAGGAAATACGCGCTTTTATTTAGGCATTTACCTATTTAGATGTACGATAAGTGAAACCGGACATATCAGCAGTAAATAACAAATATTATAAGACTAGGCAAAGGCTCTTATTATACATATTAAGATTTTATTAGGACTTTGTAACCTTGTTGAAATATTACGCAGGCGCTCGGTACCTTTTTATTACCTATCAAATTCGTTTATGCAGTTTGTCCTGCGAGTCGCGTAAACACGTACAGTAGGCCGCACGTCATGTCAGTGGAAACAAAACCAGTGTAAACTGGTCTCTTATACAAATGAAACTCCGTACGTTGGGCCAGCTCAAGATTATAGTGTTATTTATCACTTACCACAGACGCGCGACGTGTGGTCGACTGTACAGTACCTACCTACGCTAATAAACATTATAAAAACCACCCGGACCAACTCAGCGCGGGATGAACTAACTACCTATTTGACATTTGAAAATAGTAAACCATTACAACATTAGTGCGCGTGGCGGCTTTATGCACTGCGATATAGGTTTCAAATTCACCTATTTACACACCTTGATGCGGTTAGTAAATCTATTCAGCGAGAAAAATATACCATTATAATTTTTGCGCGCGTGGCGTCTTTATTCACATGGCCATAGGGTTGAAATTCAACTGATTTACACACATATTTGCGTTTTGTAAATCTATTCGTTAGTAAAGTAAAATATAATAACTTTATTTAATGTAGTGTATAATAATATTTTCAATTACCTTTTTTGTTTATTCAGCCTTCGTAGACCCAGCGATGACAACTATTTTTTTTTTTAGTTTTGCCCATTTTGTTTAAAAAAATATAACTAAAAGTATCTAATAAAAACTAACTATTGACAACTATTAAACATTTTAACTATAATAATTACCTATCCTAATACCTAACCCAATTCCTTATCCAGATATCCTAATCCTAGTTACCTATTATAATTTACAATATGTTTTTTGGCTCAGCCGGTAATAAAACTTAGCGGGGGTGGCGGTCTTGCAAAAATTGGCATACATCCGACCTCCAACACGTTCCGCTCGGGACTAAATGGCACGGGGCGAGCGCATGAAAAGATGAAAACGCTTGATTTTGGAATTAGTGGTATTGGTATTCTCATATTTCACATTATTAAGGCCAGTTTATATCACTTTTTTTACGACCTTTATTATGGTATAAGTTTTATTATTCAAAGCCTAATATAACTCAAATAAAAAAAATATTTGAACATAATTTAGACATGTTTTTGCGATTTAATTGGATGCAGTAAAGTGCAAGTAATCGTGTATCGCACGGCTGAAATATCTAGATCAAAGTGTGAAATATGTAATATGTTTTTTTCAAAATTTTAATCCGTGTTATCTACGAATAAAAGACAATAAGAAAACGTCGTTTATACGGGTAACCCCGCCTTAAGTGCGTCGAAAGTGGTTTACTATGTTAGCTGTTCAGCCGCACAATCAGGCACTGCAACATTCAATAGTTGTTCGTGCTATATTTTCTTTAATAAGGTAAATGTTGGTAGGTACCTACTTAGTTACTAAACACTTGTAAGTTCCAGTCCAGTTGTAAATTAAAGAAAATAGGTACCGTCAACTGCCCTAACTTCGACTGGCATCCTAAGTTTGCCTATGATGAAAAAGCTGTAATATCTTTTTCATTTTACTTGTATGGCAATCGAAACTTTGAGTTTTCATGGAGTGTTTTAAGTTTCGATTGCTTTATAAGTAAAATGATAAAGATATTACAGATTTTTTATCATAGGCAAACTTAGGACGCCCGGCGAAGTTAGGGCAGTTTACCGGTAACAATAAAAAGGCGAGATAAAATTACAACGTCACAAATTACTTATTTTTATAGGTAAACTGCCCTAACTTCACCTGGCTTCCTATGTTTGCCTATTATGAACAAACTGTAATATCTCTTTCATTTTGTGAAACTTTGTGTTTTCATAGAGAGCTTTAATTTTCGATTGTCATACAAATAAAATAAATAGGCAATTAAAGGACGCCAGGCGAAGTTAGGGCCGTTGACGGTACCTACCTCAATAAATTTCGTGTTAATGACAAAGGCAAAGTTACCTTGCTTTCGTTATCCTATAACTGCTTTAACTACGCCCATTAAAATAATAAAAGCGTCTAACTTAAGTGTAACGGTTGACTTCCGCTGCAAACTTAATGTAATTTTAAAGTTAATGTAAACAGGGGCAGGAATTGAGGAGAAAAGTCTGTTTTAGCAAGGTTTATTAGCAAAAATTGTAGTAACCCAAGAATGGCGTCTACACTTGTAGTTTTCATATAAAGAGTGCACATAGACAAACAAAAACAACCATAGACACTTGCTTAATAATAAAGGGCACACAATTACCCATTTATTTAGGGAGTGTTGCTAATCTAAAGACTTAAACATTTTATCTCAACAGTTAATTAATTTTCATGATACTGTTGATTCGTATCTCCTAATTCCGGGAAAATACAGTTTGTGTAACTTATTTGTATTTATAATTAGATTATCGTCAGTTAAATGTGCTGGGGTCGGGAGTTCGGGACTCGGGTTACATACTAACAGGACGCGGTTGAATATCAGTGTTTTTTTAAAGATCTATTGGTAAACTGACCTTCGCAGCCCGATTAACAGGTTATATACGGTATAACCTAAAGGTTAAAAGACTTACCAGGTTTCAGATGGATTACTGAGAAGACCGCCCGCACAAAAAAAAAACTGACACTCCGGGAGTGCCGACAGAAGTGAAAACTTGAAAAAAATCGGCACCGCGTTTATCAACTCGTTGATGTCATTTTAATGGTCAAAAGGTAGTGTCATCACGGTGTCGCGAAATCAATGGTTTAGTCCCTCTTACAAATGCCCAACGTGCCTAAAAAGTTTTCACTTAAAAAAACACGGTCACGGCATTAGAACCCTCCAAATAGCATTTAGTCACTTTAAATTCAGTTTGAACAAATTCAGATATTAAATTCACCGCTACTGCACATAAGATGCAGAAAACGACAACGTTACATCGTTAAAAGGCAAAGAAAAAGCGAAACAAAATCTGAAAAATTCTGGCTTCCATGAGACACATTTTTTAAAATACTTCTTAAGCTTTTGTAGTGTCATAAATTGTCGCTGGATCTGCGTACAAATGACGACAAAGCGCTTTCTGGCGCGTCGCCAGACAGTTGGAATTACTCGCGCGCTAAGACTGCGCACACGACCTCGGAAAGACATTGTGGGGGTCAGGTACACTAGTTACACCACTTCTACGCCACGGAGGCTTTTATCAGTATACGTTCTTAAACTCCTTGTAAGACTTCTAGCAATTTGACTGCACTTAATTACAGAGTAGCACTTAATAACATTCATAATAAATTATATCTTCAACTTGCAAGATTGGACAGGCAGGAAACAACATGTTCGAATTACAAACATGGAACGGGCCAGAAGATTCCTCCGTAGACTATCTATCTACTATTTCCATGGATCGAAGATCGAGAAGATCCTTAGGTTCGGCATCCCTAGATTTGTAAAAAGGATTTGGTGGCTATCAAATGCGACCAAGATAAGACTTTTTTAATTCGGCGGGACAGGCATGGCCGAGTTCGACTTGGAATTCACGATTTTCACAGAGAGTATACCACAGTAAAAGTGTTTAGAGTAAACCGTAAGTGTTGTAATATAGTGGAGCTAAAAATATGTCGTATCCTATTCTACTGAACCCTTTAGTCCGCTTTTCACTTTTCATACACTAAAAATCTTTTAGCGGGTCTTTAGGTGCTTATAGTACAAACGTGCTACGAATAAGTGTGCCGGGTTTCATGTTCTTAATTTGAAAAAAACCTTTTTATATTCTGGAACTACATGATATACATATTATATACATGGGGTAGGCAGAAAGTACCGAATGCCACCTGCTACGATCCTTACATACTCCTTTTGCCTCGTTTACGTACCTGGTCATACTACATAATTTTAACACGTTCAGTGCCGAAAGCCCTCCTGGAGGGTTCACCTAGTCACATATGGGATGCCAGGAGCCCTCGCGGAGGGCTCATTTTAAATGTAGGTTTTTCTTAGCGAATACTGCATTATAAACCGTGAAAATAAAATCTGATGTATATTTTGACAAGATTTATTAGTACATGCGTTGGTTTTAAAACCCAAGTATTTTTTTTTTAAGTTAGTTCACGGTTACAAATATTCACAAAAAATTTAAAGGTTAGGAACTACGTATAGCGAAAAGAGCCCCCTTTTTTTGGGTGGGAAATTATCAAATAACTTCTCCCGCTCTGGGATGAGCGGGAGAGTGTGTCAGAATCTTGCTGACTAAAAGCCACCCATGTTCCTTCAGTTGCCATGTTGCCAGGGGCCACGGTATCCCTTTAGGACTTTCCCGCGACCCCGGCAGGCATCGCCGACCCTGTTAGTTCTGCTGATATCTCTTTGAGGCGCGCGTGGAACACAACGCGCCGTTGACCCGGGCCTGGTCCTTATTGGACGGCAAGCTACCCAGCAACAAGACCCACTGAAAACACTATTTTACTTTGTTTTACAGTGTTTTATCACGGTTTTAAACCTAATTCCGTTGACCGTCTGCGTTGGTTAACTGTAGCGCAAATATAATGCCGGTAACCCTCCCGGAGGGTTCACTTCCAACATGTATGGCGGCATGGCGTATGAGTTCTATGAAAAGTGGGTAGAGTCGAAAGTGTTAAATTGTAATTTCTGTATTTAGAGTTCTGTGTGTCTCTTATGCCTCGAGAGACCAGCGTCCTGCGAATTGGTGCAGCCACACATAAAGCGCTTAACTTTAAATGTCGCATTTAAGTTAAGCACAGATCGCGCTTATTGCGTAAAAGCAACGTAATTGTAACTCCTATCTGTGAGTATCAAGTTGGACATTAAGTCTAATCGAGTTGACTTGACCCAGTGGCGGGTAGTTTTATCTGGAAACGGAGAACACTTCGTCCAATGTACCTACGGATGTGCCACAAGTTTCGGATTAAAAAACTTTCTTGGAATTAGTTTCGGTACCCTATACTACACATACAGGGTAAGCGTTTAGCGCTCCCTCTAACTCGGAACTATTATTTTTATGTAACATCTCCAAAGTGCGCATAAAACTTAGAGGTTCGCTTCCTCTTCTTTTCTTGTATCGTAACGTACTTATATAAGAATAGCTTGTGCCTGGTAAAAATAAAGAGGTTCACTATTGCCTTTGGGTATTTTATCCATATATGTATCGTATAGGTAATTGATTCACCTATTGATATCGGACTCAATGGGGATAAAAACTGCTACTTGGTCACTTCAGATGGCGCGGATCTCCAGCGTCTAATAATTTGACAGTTAGCCATACATTTTTTGTAAACAAGCGACTTCTTTTACGCATAATTAATTATTGAGCCCAGTTGCAGCTGTTTACTGCAAAAATACGGGGATCCATGTTTTTACCAAAGATGTTATAAGAAGAAAACTGTGGGAGAAAGCTTTCCGAAAAAAAATTGGAACCCGATTTTCGTCGAGACGATGTGCTATCTTTTAAGCTTTAATGGGAGAAAGTGGTTTATAGGTGATGGTCCCAAGAGAACTAAGTCTGTTCCCAAGAGAACTAAGTCCAAAAAACGAACTTTAAGTCAACAACACGTTCATAATTTATTGACCTTTCCACAAAAGCATTATAGTTTGCTAGTCATTTACAACTACAGTTAGACAAATTCTTAGAATATTCAGACTCTTCCTTTAATTTTCAATCTGATCGGAACGATCCCTCGCCTGTCCATCCAAGACATGATCGCATCAAGCTCAACTCAACCCCAGATCGATCGACGACGGCAGCCATTAGCCACGAGCCACGAATCCTCCCCGAACTACAATAGTAGGTAATTACGCAGCGAGTCGCCGTGTGCGGTTAATATTGAGTTCCGCAGATTGTATCTGCATTTTAGATTGTCTGCCGTGCTCAGAGCCGTGCCGGGAAGCTTAGCACTTCTGTACTCTGTTTTATTTTCATTATTTTTATAATAGTTAGTCTTTGTCTGCAGTGCTCATTCGACGTCTTTTAACGTTTTCATTGGACGGTAATTAAAGAGGAAGGAATCATGGCGCTTTTATCATGTAAAATTACGTAAGCCTTCGTTTTGTAGATCAATAGATGTATTTTTAATTGAGTTCGAGCCGGGTGTTTCCAATTACCTTTTGCCAATGAATTGTTAAAATTTGATCAGATAATGCAGCGAATTTTGTTCGTTTTTTTTCACCCGAATAACAGGAACGATTACAACATTTGTTCCTAAATAAATACACCGACAAAAGAGACTATAACCAAAACAAAAAACGTAATTACACGAGACAGTTTGAGAAATCCAGAAAATTGTAAAACAAAGCTGCGGTGTGAGATAGGAGGGGCAGAGGCGAGGTCACAGACTGATACTTATTACTAAAATCTTTTAAGCTCGCCTGTTCGCCCCACCCAGGATATATAGCGATATATATCGCTCTCGCCGGCACACGATCCACGAACAAACTGAGAATTTCAATTTGAGGAAATATTACACATAGAGTTGGTGCTGGAGTTGATCTTGTGCACGTTTTGGATAGTTTATCTTCGTTGGTTAAATCTTAGCGGATATTAGCGGTGTTTTATGTAAAGGTAGGATCTAACATTAGGTATATGGGCTTGATTTAGTAGTTGATTTTTTTATTAACGGAGAAATACGAGTTGATAGTAGGTATGAACCTAGGGTACGTAGAAGATATAGAGTGTGGTGCGACAATGGGACTTATGGAACGCATACTTAAGGACGAAAAAATATAGATATGCAAACAGATTTAGAGTTTCAGAAACACATCGGTCCAACCTACGGATAAACCGTATGGTGTGCTCGAAACCGAACCGACGAAATTGACGAATAATATTCGTCTGAATGATTGATGGTACCATGGGGATAGTGACTGTGAGTGAATGGGTTCTGTGTTACCTACGGGTCGTTGGGTCCAATTTCAGACGTAACAGATAGGCGTTATTATTGTATGGCTTCCTGAGCAGGCTGAAGCCTTTTTTTTTTAAAGCCTGTCAACGCATCGACGGTTCTTGAGAAGTTACTAGAATGGGGTTTAGCAAATAAAAATTTGCTTCTGGGGAAAACAGTTTCATGACGCAACTTGGAAGATTTGATTTGATTGCCTAAATTGAAAAACTTGAAAATAAACCAATTACTTATTTTAAATTGTTTCGGCGTATTTTTAGAGCTCAATCGATTCACACAATTACTGTTAAAATCAGAACGTTAATTTAAACATGGCCAGTTTTGAACAGTTAATGACGTTTACTGTGTTTACTTTAGCGCACTGCGAGCGTCCATTAATATTACCCTAACTAACGGCAAAATGCGAGAGGGCCGGATTAAATGCGAGAGAATTACTTAAAATACCAAGACTTTATTAATTAAATTGTTCGCCCTTTCATCGAATGTACCATTGGAGAAGATTCTTCTTTTTGGCGTCTGGCCTCTGCCTTTTGGCCTTCCATTTTAGTTTATTGTGCTGTCAAGAGGATTACTAGAACATCCTTTGTATAAATAATATTAATTATTTTGAGATATAAATATATACAGCACTGATAGCCTAGTGGTGTGACCCTCGGACTGCCAAGTCATATAGGTCTCGAGTTCGAACCCAAGGCATGTACCTCTGAGTTTTCGGATTCATGTGCGTATTGTATAATTATCACTTGCTTCAAAAACGGTGAAGGAAAACATCGTGAGGAAACATGCCTGAGAGATATTTCTCGACGGTATGTGAAGCCAAGTTAGAGGCCCATGGGCGGCCTTAAAATTCTGACACCAGGACAGTCATTAACCACACGAAAACAAGAAAGAAGATTATTTTGAGAAGGTATAACGGATTGTTGAGCGTAAAACTGTAGAATAATTCGCCCACAAAGCAGAACTGTTCATTGTAGCTTTTGTTCTGTAATGGGCGTTCATGCAACGATTCAAGTTCTACCAATCTTCTGCTGGGCTTAGAATACCTCTTTTTCAGCCATTGCGGTAAGATAAGATGACGGTCCTGTGTTAAAATCAAGTGTTAGTCACAACTTATTTGAAGTCGTATCCACCTTCTTCATCATCATAGCTGCTGGTTGTCTTACATATCTTCCACCTTGTCTCAGCCACCTCATTAAGATTTTATTTTTAGTCATGTCGTACGACAAACGGTCAAAGCTATGTCTTCTTGGCTATCCAAGAAGAAACAGCTTTAAACGTCACCTTCCACCTTCGCCACCTTCTGGGCCCAAATAACAGCGAATTAATTTTCACACCGCCCCCAGTTATTTTTTTAATTTTCGGATAGCTGCATGACCTAGAGAGGTGCCATAAAAAATCTAAAAAATATATAAAATATATACAGGGTGGCAGGCATCGACGCGAAAACTATTACCATGGATTCAGTACATGATTCTGAACCCTCTTGCGTTGAAAATTTTCGTCGGTTATTTTTAAAAAAATCCGCTGTTTCATACATTTTGACCGTGTAGATATTGCACTTTTCTATGAAACAGCAGATTAAAAAAAAAAGAACTGGGTATTCTGGTAATATAATAATTTAATTTGTTCACCAAAATAAGAATACGTATTACAAAATTGAATAATGATAATATACATTAAATAATAGAACGGATAATATACTTACAAAGTTTGGGACTATCTGCATCCAAATTAGGTGGTAATCTTTTATCTCGGATACATTTGAACCACATAAATAAATTATGAACTATTAATACCCAATATCGACACTTAGGCGGACGAATATTTCGACGCCTAAGTGTCGTTCTAGTTTTATATATACAGATAGGTAGTTAGTTTTTTAATTTAGTACCTAGTGTAAATAGTTAGTTATGTTAGAAACTGTAAAGTTATATTTAAGTTTTATAAAATAAATAAAGTCATTAGAATAATTTAAAGGAAAATTAATACCCATGTTTAAAGCTATGTTCAAGTATACATCTATAGATGTAGGTATCCTCGATACGAAAAACAAAACCTTGTACTTTTTGTCATATAGTCCATCGACAACGATAGCGAAAATTGTATCGACAGTTAAATGGTAAAGGTAAGTCGTTCTATTGGATTTGTGATACCCTGATTCGGGTTGTAGTAAACCGATTTACGTTGCTGAGCCGTTGTAATCTGTGGATTCCTTCGGAGAGCACGCGCAATATTGAGCAGATTGAAAATAACCAGCTTACGAAATTCACACTTCCATTGGACGTGGAACGTAAAGGAATTGGATCGTTTTCGGTTAATACAATTGAATTTAAAACGGGTTTTTACTGACTGTGGGAAGATTGGATTATTTTATTCTATTTGTTTCATGTAGATCGATCGTTCGAGGAAGCAAGGCCACATTTGCCGGTTTCATTTCACAAATGAATGCCTGCCCTTTATTGATCGTAACCTTGCCTTATCCTTGCTTTACATTGCTCGTAAAGCCGTATAATTATATGAATAAGATTTCTATTCGAAGACGTGACACAGTATCCACCAATTCGATTTGGGTTGCGTGGTGGATTGCGGGACACCACTGCTATTAGAGTGGAGGTCTGAGTGAGTTCCAACAGTGGGGGGAATATTATCCTGACCAGAATATGTTATAAGCATGCAAAAGATCAAACGACATCTTTAGGTGTACACAGGGTGCTGCCACCCTGTATCATCACCCGGACATCGACGCAAAAAGTTTTAGCATGAATTCAGTATATGATTCTGAATCCCCTGCGTCGAAATTTTTCGTCGGTTATAAAAAAAAAATCCCCTGCGTCGATGTCCCTGCCACTCTTTATATAGGGTTTCCAAAGGATACTTCATGCTTATATTATTTAGACACTCCAAAAATTCAAGCAGTCCCCAAGATTGAAACGAAGTACATCAAACGTTCTAAAATAACATTTTCTTGTTTACGCATAAATGTGTATGTAGGACAGACTAATTTCAGGGTGACTTACTAACTCATTTATCAACGTCTTTCCTAAACAGCTGAACCCACTAAAATGAAATTTTCCAGGGATGTATCTTTAACGGACGAGAGAAAGTTTTACAACATTTTTACTCGGAGGAAAATTACCTTACTCTGCAGTTTAGCTACACAACTTTGTGTAGAAATGTAATATAGAGTATTGGGACCTATATACGGGCTTTTACATATTGAATAAAAGGAATCAAAGTAGCCGTTTAAGACATCTCAATGATGGTGATTATTTCTTAGTAAAGTTATTAGTTTAGTAGGTAATTATACCTACTAAACTAATAATTTGTTCCCAGAATTGCTACATAATATTGAATACTGTAATATTGTAGAATCGTAATAAGTTTAGATAAGTAGTCATGGAGGCCACATCATATTTTTCAGTCACTTTACCTCAGTAAACGTGTTTTCCTCCAGCGATTTATAAGCACACGTTTCACTTCTACTTTTATTCTTAATTATTTCCTTTTTTTCATGAAAAAGAGCAACAAGTTAGTTCTTTGAAACATGTCTCATACACGAGAACAAAATGTAGGTCTTTTGTTCAAACATATTTTCTACCCTAAAAACTTGTAACGCCTGCTTTAAATTACTGTTACAACCTACAATCCGCAGTCTCTACAATGACTCGTAGTTAGTATTCAAGCGCTTGTCATCATATCACTTCACGACGACGTGAAGCCACATCGTTTTCAGCGAGCCTCGCGCCACGCATGTTGATGAGTTGCTATAAAATAGCGTCGGTAGCAACCTTGGAGCTACGGATAGTAAGATAAGGGGTGTGTTGTGTTCTGTGGGGACGTCTCGGTAGGCTGTTTGCTCACTTGGCTACTGAACTTGAACTTGACTATAGTTATTGCGTTTTAGCATGGCAATAGCGGTCATTGACCCACCTATGTTTTGGTATTGACATTCTTTGTTTCAAAAACGGAAATAAAGCCAGTTAACGTCCTGAGTCGACATTTATCTGGATATTGAACATTTTTGACTAATGAAAAACGGTACTTTGTTTATTGTTTGGGCTTCTACGAAGAGATATTACGGAAAGAGCAATGGCCCGCTATTGGAATGCATGCTAAATAAAACACAATAATTGTGAACTTGTCATAGGTAGTCGTATATTTTTATTTGGAAATGTATAAGTGATTAATCCTGATTAGGCAGATTCGGGGTTGCCAGACGAGTGCGGGTGAATTATCGCATCAATATTCGAATATTATCATTCTAGATGAAATGTCATCGTATAGCAACTGCCAGAGCTGCGCGGAACGCGGAGTTCAAAAAACTAGAAATTGGATAGGAATTTTAGAAAGTTGTAAATAAAGAAAGAAATTTAGAAAGTAATATAATTTTTTCAGTTGCTTTAAACCATAACAGTATTGTTTTGATTGAGTTTTTACGCATTGTGCTGAAAATAAAGTTAAAATTCAACAGTTTTTTTTCTTATTCTTGGTTTCGACACATTATTTTTGCTGAATAGTCGTTTCATCCCACTTCGGAGGAGGGTTGCAAATTATCGTACTTTTACGTACGATAATACATATTGTATCGTACATCGTACCTCTGTCAAAATTATTGTATATGTACGATAATCATCATACGTCTGGCATCCCTGGATTGTCTCTTAGATTATGTTTATAAATAAAAAAATTGCGTGGTTTTTCTGGTTCTGCGTCATAAGAACGGCCAGACGAACTTGGTGATTTGGCTAGTTTTAGATAACTATGTTTACTTGGCACTAAAACTCTATGAATTATCAATATTATTATTATTTTAATGTGTTTGACATATCTCGGGACCCTGGGCTCCCGGACCTTTGGAAGGCGTACGAGGGGCCGAAGCCAACTCGCAGAGGCCCGTTAGACGTTTTGAATGAAATGAGGCCCCAACCGACGATTATCCCTGTATGCACTATACAAGTGCACCCAAGGACAACCCTATGTTGGTGTAGGACTATTGCAGAACATGGAAACATAACATATTGGGCTATGGATTTGGGTAGCTATAATGGATTAGTTACTTGGAACTATGGAAGTACTATGTCTCCTGATCAATGTTATGTCATACAGGGATAAAACGGCAGGGGGTGACTTGCACACTCAATAATGGGTCCTCGGAAACGGTCGCTAGTACATAGTGTCGTAGCGACAAGGAGGCAACACTTCCTGAGGTGCTTGAGGAGTGGAGAGGTATTCCACGGCTATCATTACAATCCCGGAAGTACAGTCAAGATCCCTGCACCAGCATCTTACTGGAATACTTCCTTCCTCCGAGCAGCTTTGCTCTTACGAGTCTCCATTCAAGCCGGCCAATACAGGCAAAAATGAGGTGGAAGCTCAGTTCCTCGTTAGTGTTCACTCTAGCCAGCCAATAAAGGCAAGCCAGGGTGAGAAACAAGACTTCTCCCGGGAGATAGGGTCCTTGGGGTCGCTACTGCCCAACAGCTTGCCATATGCTGCCCTGCGGGTTTATGTATCTCTATTGGTCCGGCTCCTCACCCTAGACCTGTTTCAGCAAAGTAAACTCTACCAACACAGACACAGAGTTCAAGAGCGCGCAAGCCCCACCACGTCGTCAAAGTAGAGATGCGACGATTTTTTTTGACAAACAGTTGCGAATATATTGTAATCTAAGTTTGTGAGAAACCAAGTAACGTGTGTAAAAATGTGGGTAGTTTAGTCATATAACCATTGAAACTTGATGGGTCGTATTACGTAAAATACCACAATTTAATAGCAGACTGTGAACTTTTGTATTTTCACACAACATTATGCTATAAAACACAAGACGTTGATTATTTTGTAGAGAAAAACAAACCTTGTTTATAAATTTAAGGAAATAACATCGACATTTTCTGTACCAGCATATTTTTTTAAGGCAGTGGCGGTTGTTGTAAGGCAAAATAAATCTACATTATTTCGTAGTGTTGTTTTATAGCTACACTTCGTTAACCATACAACAAGGAAATACTTAAACGTTAATTTACGTCCTTTTTTCTTCCATCATATTCATTTGTTTTTCATTAAATCCTATTTTTCTTTTCCTGTAGATTTGATTTGATTCGATTTTTACGACCGTTTCTTTTTATACTGAGACGAGGAAATAATACACATAAAAAAACTTAGAAGTTTTTGTAGAGAACGCTAATTTCGACGACGTACCTATATTTAAGTAGCCGTTCATTTTATTTATGAAACTTTAATCTCAATTCTACATATTAATTCAATGAAAATTGAATAAGAAACTCATTCTACAGTATTATATGTACCTTTAAACTTATCTACATGGAGATTGTTTAAGATCAAATCTATTGCTAAAATAAATCAATCCAGTTAGGAACCTTGTGATTATAACAAAATTCTAAACTGAATTGCATTTTTTCCAGCCAAAAGAATTTAAAAAAAAAAAACAACATTCATACCTACATAAATGCTAAACGAAAGAAGATTGACCGAGAATTGAGAGTGTGTCCCAAAAAATAAGAAGCAAAACTCCTTGTCGCAAAATTTATAGGATAGTAGTTGTTTCCCGCGACTTCGTCTGTGATCCACAATAAAAAGTAGCCTAGGTCATGGCCTACCCATGTGGCGAATTTCATCCAAATCCGTTCAGCCGTTTTAGTGTGAAAGCATCACAAACAAACAAACATACAAACTCACTTTTGCATTCATAATATTAGTTTAAGATTACAACTTTAAACTTTTTTATATAGAAAAATAAATAAACAGAAGTGAAATTCAGGCGCTAATTCTTTTCTCAAAGCAATTTACACTATTGAATCAACCGAAAAATACTCAAAAAGAATTAAACAACTAAGAAGTGTCTACTTAAGTGCCTTAGCAACCCTCGAAACCTTGGCACAAGGCCAACAATACACTTCCAGGGTCAATGTCTGCGATATTACTTTGTTTGTCGCTTTTCGCGACAATGTTCTGACATCGCACTGATACGACGCTTTGTTATGTTAAGACGTGCTTTACGATATTAACGAAAGGGAACTTTGTGATAGTGCCAGGCCAATTGAATGGGATATTTTCGGTCAAATTGTACTCAAGCTTCCTATTAATGATGTGGAACCGAGCAGTTTTGCTCGATAGTGTAAGTTTATATTGCCTAATACGGATTGGAAACGTAGTTTTTTATTGAAATGAGGTTCGTAAACTATCTTTTTTGACCTTGTACCTTGGAAAGGGAAAACGCTATGAGTTAGCGAAAGTTTATGGTGAATAGAAGCTGTATTTCTCATTCTTAGAGCCAAAAACAGCGATCATACAAATTTTGCCTACTCTAGATACTGCGTTCATCGTGCTATATAAAAAGCTAGATATTTCACAATCCTTTCCGAACACCGCGCTCCCGATTTCACGTTTCAATTGAACAAATCGAAGGTCAATTCGATAAAGGAAGCTGCACGGAACTTGTGGCAGGATTCATTTTGTTATTCTGGTCCAGCTAGCGGCCGCCTCTGTGCCATGAATAGATGATCTATTATGTATCTGTGGACTCTGTGAAGGCTCTTTTTGTCATGTAAACTTTTTGTTTATGTATGTGTGAAGGAGGACATAGGCAAGCGTGGCGACGTGTCTCGCATTTATTGGAGAAGGAACGATTTCCGCTGATTCGATTGATTGCTTTTACCTACCTATCTCAATTTAGTTCGTTAGTCCTAGTTTTCATTGTATTAAGGGTATAATATAAGGGGCATGATTTTCCCGGAAATAAAATTGTGGAGGTTCTGTCATGTGGAATGTGAATTAAAGTTGTTTCGACAACAAGTATGTTGAAATATATCCTTTTAGAAATTGTCGTTGGTGTTGTCAACCAAAATTAACGCAAAATAATTTATATTTTGCTGCGACGGGTTTGTCGATTTCTTATATAAGGATTTACGAGATAAAGCTGTGGATGTGGGTCGTGTCACCTTTGTGTGGCCCGTCATTTGAGATAACAAAAACGCTACCGTTTACGGTTCGTATGAGACGCAGGCGGTTCTTAGCTTAGATCCTTGGCCTCATGACCTTTATACCTTCAGTCTCGGTGAACCACAATTCCTAACTTCATAGCTATGGATTATAATGCGAATGTAGCCACAAAACGACTCTTACGGACTTTTAAAGAGTAATTCCAAACTGCGGATACATGGAAGGAATGTGCAAAGTTACATGTACTCTTTTCATTTCATGCGTGGCTTGGCGTCCACGCGTGGCTTGGCAGGCGTTCAGCTAAGCGTCCTTTTTAAACTGAGGTAGGAGGGAACAAAACATTGAGCCGATAAACTGTCGATGGTCTATCGACAGTTTATCGGTTCAATGTTTTGTTGCTCCACATCGGACAGACCATTTTTCGTCGATCGACAGCTCAGTCAACGTAGAGCGCACAAGGGTTTTATTAATGAAGCGACTGTTGTGGGAGTGACTTTTTTTTTAAAAGATACCCTATTGTTTACAATTTATTTGCTATTTATCCGTATTTTTTGGTTTATTATATATTACTTCTTAGTAGTATATAATAACACTCTTAAGAGCTTTTATATTGAAAATTATTAGTAGTAAATATTATATTGAAAAAGCGTTTATAATAATGTTAGTTATAATAATTAATTGCAATTACAACACTGAATTTGATGTTGTCGCCGTTTTAGGTGTAAAAAAGGCATTTGGAAAGTTTCCAAATACTTTTTTTTAGATCTAAAACGAAATATTCGGTGTTACGATATTAATTGTTGCATTTCATAATCAGTATGTCAGTTAACTAGTTAGCCATATTTGTTATTTCCATACAGTAATATTGCTGAATTAATCAAAACAGCGAAATATTTGACAACTATTTGCGATGTTGCTCACTTTTAGTATAAACGCTCTCAATAAACGCTTAACGAAGCTGAGAGTCACTTGTTCTCCCCGTCATTGTAAATACCCCCACAACTCCTGTATTACTGTTACGTGCACCTATAAGCACAATGTTTAGCGTGCATTACATAGCACGCTGCCGTAAACAGCGATTTTTCACAACAAAATTAATAGTCATTTCTCAGAAATATTTTTTGTTGATTTGTAGAGCCATCTCTAAGTTGGGTTTTGCTACACCCTGTACATGTTACGATTTTTTTTTCTTTTTTCACACTTTTGACTTCACCCACTTTTCATAGAGCTCATACGCCATGCTGCCATACATATTGGAAGTGAACCCTCCAGGAGGGTCGCCGGCATTAAGTTTGAAACCGTGTTGTAAAATGAAGTAAAAAATCGTATTTTCAGGGGGTTTTATCGTACATGGGTAGGGACGTGAAATGATAAAAAATATAAAAATAAAGAAAAGTATAATAACTCGCTCTGATCCCGAGACAGGGGTCCTTTAATTTTTTTTTAATGAATATTTGTAACCGTGAAAATGGTTTTCTGCACCTGAAATAGCTAGACACATTTTTTTTTGTTGAAAATAATAATGCTTGTATTTATCTTGTTAAGATATACCTACAACAGATTTTATTTTCACAGCTTATAACGCTGTATTCGATAAGAAAAACCTACATTTAAAATGAGCCCTCCTCGAGGGCTCCCGGCATCCCATATGCGATTAGAGTGAGCAATTTAGAAATGAAATTAATTAATCTATCACACTTTAAAGAAAAACTGCGGTAATTAAACATAATAACATAACATCACGCCTTGTTTCCCCGAAGGGTTGGGCAGAGGTGTCCCTGTAGCAGGCACACCCACATTTCGCCAGTTATGTTTTAAGTCCCATGTTATAGGGGGCGAGCCTATTGCCATCAACCGGGCACAAATCGGCGGTAATTAAATCAAGAAATAAGTAAATGTCCATTAATTAAAGAAGTCCCTCGGGTACAAGACTTCTTATCTAAAGCGCGCAGATAGTTCTAAATGCTCAACCGCTCAAGTGCTCAAGGTGGCTTCAAAATGAGTGTCAAGGTGACTATCGATTTGACGCGGCTGCACACATTTGCATTGTACTTCGCAATCAGCTTAGAGCAGATTCGTCTACTAAGACGTACCCAAGGACCAGATGCTTTCACAACGTCACGCCAGTAGTCCTCTAACGTAGGCAGAGGTGTTTTATTAGCAGCCTATAATGTTCCCACTGCTAAGACAGAGGCAACATAACTCGCGATAACCCTTATTTCGCCAGCTATGACTAAGCCCCATGTAATAGGGGTGAGCCTATATTGCCATTAACCGGGAACAAATGTGGTCTCCGGGCTGTTACTGAGAAATTTCTTACTTTCTTCCTTCTTTTACTAATTAGTAATTAGCAATCTGCTTCAGCTTCGCACGGGTTTTAGGATTAGCAAAACATCTAGATTTATTTATTATACAGTGTGTAACAAAAACCCTGCCCGATCCGGGAGGGTGTTGTTAGTCATACAGAATCTATTAATGAATTAATCTTGCGGAAAAAATAGATTAAAAAATCACCGCATTTTTTGTATGGAGAATTTTACCGGTTTATTTACATGGGGCGCGGACGGCCGTCATTTAGCGGGTCACAAGTCACAAGTTATAACTCATAAGTTATGACTTATGAGTTAATGAGAAAATTTAACATTTAAACAGGGGTCACCCCTGTTGAAAATGTACAAAATTGTAATGGAATTGGGATAATTTTGGTACTAAAAACGTGAATTTTAAATAGCAATAACTTTTTTATTTTCAATAATAATAGTATTTTTAATACTTTTTTGTAATGTTATTCCAGTATTTATGTGCTCTTTTCGGATCGGACAGGGTTTTTGTAACACATGGTATATTAAAGATTAATATTAATGATAAATTATATAAACATAAAGTAATGTAACAGTAAGTAATAAAACAAACTAGTGGAATAAATTTTCTAAAAGATGGTGTAAACCTCATCAAAATCCGTTGCATAGTTTAGAAGATCATCGCGGTCACACAAACAGACACGAAAAGCGACTTAGCTAATTTCAGAGCAAAGATTTCGAACTCATTTCATCGTTTGCATAAATCATTTCGTAGTTGATTTACCACTAATATTCCACTGATAACCATATTCCGCCCGATCTATCTTAAACCACGTAAGTGAAATCCTAGATTCGCCGGTAATCGTCGCGCTGTCAGCAGTACGTCTTCATGCCTCCACCTACATGCGGGTTTAATGGTTTTGATTCGATAATTGAGCTGCTCAAGTCTGCTTGAGCGTGGTATTTGCGGATTACGCTTCACCGACTTCGATTTTAATGTTATTGCCGGCTGCCGGCAGTTTGTTGAGTATTGCTGAGTTGAGTGTTACCGCGGCTTAGCGTAATCTGTTTGTGTGTTTGTAATCGTTCCGATAATCTTCAGATTGGTCAAATAACAGCGTATTAGTTTGAGAATTGGGGTCTTGATTCGCTCATAAAGCTACTTTATTAGAGTTATTGCTCGAATATATTGCAAAGTTAATTAAGTATGTTTGGGGAGAAATTCATGATTGATTAAGCTTGTGGATTTATTGACGGTTTGATTGGAGCAATCGTAAATATTTTATTGAGATGGTATTGGTGGATTACTCTTGAAATTACGTACAGAGGTATGTCATTTTAAGTGAAAATCAAGATTAAAAATAAATTCGAATACAAGGTCTTGCAGTACAAAGCTTTGAAAATTAACAAATTCTAATTAATTTAATTCAAGGATTGCGTATCGTAAATAACGCTAAACCGTAGGTAAACCGTATGGGGCGTCCAATCCCACTGGATTCAGGAGATCAAATTAATAGGGACAGATGAATTAAACTGACCGCTGATTGAATCCCGGCTCACTTTCATTAAGCTTTTCAGGTATATATCACGAATTGTACCTATTTTATGCTTAATATGGGAATAATTTCTTGAAATAAATGATTAAATAAAAAAAAATCCGTGTAAATATTAAAATATTATCGTCTGTATTGTGTACAATGTTAACCTTTCGCCTTTTCCAGGTTTTTTTAAGTAAATACTTGTCATCTCGTAGCAGAAGCCAAGTCATAGGTCTCGAGTTCGAACCCAAGGCACACACCTCTGAGATCGTGGCCCCCGGCGACAGGGCAACCAAAGGAACACGGGTGGGTTTTAGTCAGTAAGAGTCTGACACGCCCTCCCGCTCCGCCCAGAGCGGGAGAAGTTATTTGATGATTTCCCACCCTCAAAAAAAAAAAAAAAAGGCACGCACCTCTGACTTTTCAGATTCATGTGCGTATTGTATAATTATCACTTGCTTCAAAACCGGTGAAGGAAAACATCGTGAGGAAACCGGCATGCCTGAGAGATATTTCTCGACGGCATGTGAAGCCAAGTCAGAGCCCATGGGCGGCTTTAAAATTCTGATACCAGGTTAGTCACTAACCACACGAAAAGAAGAAGATCTCGTAGCATTCGACAAACGGTTCGGTGCACAAACGAAAATGCAGAAAGAGATTACTTCCTCAATTTTCATTTATCACTCTTTGAAATTAATAATAACCTAAGTAAAGTAGATACATATTATAGGAATCACAAATAATATATCATTTTTTTAAATCTTTTGAAATACGAGGTTTCTTAAACCGAAATAAGAAAGTAAGAAAAAAGGTTACGATAAAAATCTGATTAACTGAATGGCTGAATAAATATAAAAGTGATTGAATATACAACTTCATTCAGGTAAACATTTATATCTAAGATTATGTTAGACCTCTTTACTTGGGCCGCTGAGTTTTATTTTCACATTCTTTTACGTTTACGCAAAGAAAAGATTTATTTCGGGAAAGTTTGTCATCGTTCTAAGATTTTTATTTTATATAAAAGGGAGGATTTATCATTAGCGATCGTAGGTACCTCGGATGAGTGCCCTAATCCAAATATTTTTGACCGTCTTTTTTTCTTAATCGTTTTCTAACAATCAAAATGGGCTATGACTAACACCCGGTTACAGACTTGAGAATTTGAATTTGAGAACTTGTCAAACTGTACCTACTAAAGGTTTCAATTTTTTTTTAATATTAAGAGCGTATTAGAAATGAATGACCTTATTAAATGCTAACATAGAATTTGACAAGTTCTCAACATAAAATTCTCAAACCAGAAACCGGGTGTTAGTATAAATTAGCGAACTTCGTATGTAGGTGCTTATGTCTTTTGTCGACGGGACAAAGCTAGACATTCGAACTTTTATAAAGTGGTATCATCTTAACTAATAGTCTGTCAAAGAGTTTTGAATACTAAAAAGTTTTTACTTAAAATAAATACTGAAGCAGGCCGCTCTCAGGGTTTTTTTGGTCCACAAAGCGCCTTAAGCGCTTACCCGTTCGCGCTCGGTGGCGCTGCAAAGGTCTTTCAACAGAAAACATCTCTTTACATCCTATTAAATTTTAAAGTGCAAAGAAATGGTTTGTATATTTACACTTTTAATAATAAAAGCTCGACTTGACTTGGCTTAAAGCCACCCTACGTTACCCTTGTAAGGCTTTTTAGAGATAGACAGGTAATGTAAGTTCATTTTATTAGGTTTCCGTACCTCAAAAGGAAAAACGAAACCCTTATAGGATCACTCGTGTGTCTGTCTGTCTGTCTGTCCGTCTGTCACAGCTAATTTGCTCCGAATCTAATGGAGCGATTAAGTTGAAATTTGGTACACATATGTATTTCTGTGACCAAACCCAACAAAAGAACGTGTAACGTAAATAAATTAATTTTGAATATAATAGTGACTTTCGGAGGGCAAACAAGAAAATTAAAAGAAAAAGTTTTGCTAACAGTTCCGTGTCACATATCAAATGAAAGGACTTGTTGCGAGGATGTCATTTTTTTTTTAAATATAATTTTAAAATAAATACTTTTAAAGATATTTAAGAAATTCGATAAAATTTGACTATTCACCCCTTATCTCCGAAACTACTGGTACTAAAATTAAAAAAAAAAAGTAATTATGGCTCTTTACTCATAGATTACAGGAAAACCTATAACAAGTCTATGGTCTTAACATTATATGGTAAATCTCTCAATATTGTGCGTGCAAACTTAGATTTGCAACATCAATTTCAACTACAATGTTAAGTTTGTATTTGGGATAAATTCATCCCAAATACGGAACCCTTCATTGTGCGTAGTCCGACACGCACTTGGCCGGTTTTTTATAGTAAGCTGTGATGAAAAATGTTAGATTGAATATTTTGAAGTTTCACCTTTAAAAACATGATTTTTTGTAATACTCAAATTGAGAGTCGAAACTCCTAAATATAGATTACTCAGTGATCTAGCAAGGAGAGCAGCGATTCACCCAACAATTAATTGTACCTACACCATGTAATTAACAATGTTTACTTTGTAAGTCCCTCATGTGCTACAAAACCTTTATGTTCCTGAATAAATTATATTACATTAGAACTGAACGTAAATAGACTAATTACAAAAAAAAAAATAAGCTCAGCATCATCCGATATACATTACTAAACAAAATAATTTTGCACAAGCGACTTTCTAATTAATCTAAAAGTACTGAAGACTACATCTACAAAATTATTTCCTACGAACCGAGTTTCAAGATGGAGGTAGCATGTACCCAATTTCCGCGGGAAAAACCGCGTCGGTCCGTCGGGAACCAATTGCCGCCTAACAAGCAGCCCCCGAGACTAAGCTGTTAAGCCTTGATTTAATGCCGACCCCAGGATTTGGATAATTTGACTCAATTTTTAGTTTATTCCATTGTTTAATTCTTAACACCGAAAGGTTAGTCCTTTGGATTTAGGATAATTTGCGGACGATCTTTTAAATAGTTTGTTACTATGCTACTTCATATATTTTATGAATAATTTGAGGGTAAATTGTTCCAACGGTTTTATTATTATTATCCAAATACTGAAGAGCGTTCAACCTAAAAGTTGGCAACGTCGCAAATAGCTGTCAAATATTTACCTGTTTTGATTAATTAAACGTGAACAATGCGCACACTAAATTAAAGTTGCCGACAGAATAGATCTTTTCTCTTGTTCACTGAGCGAGTTCACGAGGGTAACGATACACGTGTTATGTTTTTATTTGTAAATCTTATGTTGTAAATTATTTCATAAAGTGAAAATTAACTACATACTACTGAACTGGGAGACGGTTGTTGGTAGCGTACAGATGTTATAAATAAATAATCTGGCAATATACAATAATCAATATTTTAGTTCACTAGTTAGCCATATTTCTTATTTCCATACAGTTATATTGCCAAATTAATCAAAACAGCGAAATATTTGACATTTATTTGCGACGTTGCCAACAATTTTTTTTTTCGTTTAGGGCATCTCATAGCTGACCTCTGAGGTCATGACTATTTAACCGGTCAATCCTGGGGTTGCCTTAAGCTGCTACACTCAAAGCCTCCAGCCAGGAGCATACAAACTAAGCTAAAAAACTAGGTGAACGCTCGGTAAGGGCAACCCCTGTAGGGTACGAGCCTCGGCTTAGGGCGTCACCGGAGGGAGGACATCAAAGATGGGATGGGCTGGATCAAAGTTTTGATCATGATTATTAATCAGGGAATTTAAAGCTACGTGCACAGCTGCAACAACTGCTGGCACCTCGTTTTCGAGCAAGGGTCGGGGAGGAGTATCATTTACTCGGGGTCGCGGACGCGATCGCAACAATTAATTTATTTGATGCGTAGCAGATTAGTGACGTACACTTGCTACAATGTAGCCGGTGTAGCAGTGACGCTTGGTTCATACGTCCATGACGTCATCGCTACGAGCTAGTTGGCTACGGTACGAAAGATGCTACGGCCAACGAATAGTTTGTGTATCTTGTAGACATGTTCACCAATTTCCAAGTAACCATTACGTATTTGATTAAAAACGTTGTTAATGTTTGTATAACTGATATGTAGTACATCTCTGCCTAACCAATCGAAGAATACAGGCGTGATGTTATGTTATATTGATACATAGTTATACTTAGATTTGTAATCGCATTATTTATGTAGGAAGTAGGGATAATATTTGAAGGAAAACAGTGCAGTTTACTGAGCAGT
Organism: Omphaloscelis lunosa; assembly: GCA_916610215.1. NCBI lineage: Eukaryota > Metazoa > Arthropoda > Insecta > Lepidoptera > Noctuidae > Omphaloscelis > Omphaloscelis lunosa. The sequence goes on along the minus strand of OU744265.1, from coordinate 9,482,067 downwards.
AGGACAATTGCGTAACACTTTTACAATGGCGAAACCTTTCATTTTGACAGTTCAACAACATACATTGCGTTATTTACGTAGTAGAGCGGACGGATTTTTGATACCAGTGAAGCAATGGATTAGTAATTTCCTTCAAACTCTTTCAAATTAAAAGTGTATTATACAATTGGAGTGCAGGTAAAGAAGGTTAAACTGCTTCACTTCTTCATGATTAACATTAAACATATCTTTGAAATCATAAAATCGGCATTATGAGTATAGGTAATCAACGCCTGAAACTTACTGAACTGATACAACCATTGTTCAACGGCTACAAGCAATTAATTAGAGGTTAACCCGCCCACTTCAGTGGCGATTAATTAGTACATAGCTAAACATAATCTATCGTGAGTTAAGTACGTACATCTCAGACCATGTTGTACACACGTGTACCTATAATAATTCATGTTTAACATTACTATGCATACTGTGGTCGCCGTAAAAGGCAACTACACTGATTTACACAGTGCGATTTCTTTGCCTGTGTAAATGCATGCGATAACTAGTATTTTTTATTTTTTTAGTTAGGGCATCTCGTAGTTGACCTCTGAGATCATGTCTACTTAACCGGGCTTTCCTGTGGGTGCCTTAAGCTACTACACTTAAAACCACCAGCCAGGGGTTATTCAACTATGCTAATTAAAAGTAGGTAAACGCTCGCTAAGCCCCCCGCACGGGGGGCCCGGCTTAGGACTTCAACCGGAGGGAGGACATCAAGGATGGGATGGGCTGGCCATAACTTGAAGTAACTATAATAGTTGCACTGTATAAACGGTGTTTAGATTATGCAAGTCATTTGTTGCTTTAATTATATTGCATGCCACAGGCGAAAAAATTGCATCGTGTAAAAATATCATATTTTTTTATTTTATTTTTACCAAAACGGGGATGCTCTTCGCCTTCATCTCATCTGATGGTAAGTGGTGATCAGGCCGAAGGTGAAAGGGAGCTTCATCCAGAAACCTCAAACACAGAGGAACTGGCTATCTTACCTCTAACTGCCGAAACACAGCAATGAAGTTAACATTATTGTTGTGGCAACAAACTTTGATAAGATGGTAGTAGCTATACAGGTGAACTTAAAACAAGGCCTACCACCAACCAAACCGAGTAGAAAATTTTGCCCCGCTAGGAATCAAACTACTAGACCACAGAGGCGGTAAAATGGTTATTTTGCACTAACAAAACTATTAATTTACACGATACAACTTTCTTGTCTAAACACTGTTTAGATGATGCACCTTTTATTGGCAATTTTATTGCGCTGTGTAAATCAGGCTCTAGGGATTATCGATAGCATATCCAAATATGAACCAAATGCAATGCAATGGTTAGTCACCGTTACTATCTGTCACTTTAAAATGTCGTTTGTTTAACGTCGTTTTATTGAAACAATATCATTTTTAGGGTTCCGTATCTGAACGGCGCCAAAGAAAGGCGAGTGTGATCTACTATTGCCACTATTACAACAAATAACAAAATTAAATACAATGCTGCCCATGGGCATGTGACCGCCCGTCTGAATATTCATGAAAAATTATCGAAAATTAACTTCAACTAACTAACCAACTAATTTACTTCTTCTATCTTAATATTTTTTCTTATATTTTTTTCTTATATTTTTTTTTATAAATTCCTGTGATTTTATGCACTTGCGTTTTTTAAATACATACTGATTATTTTAGAAAAAAAAATAACCTCCCTTTTTTTCATATTCGACAAATTTTAATAAAAAATGTTAGTTAATCCGATAAAATAACTCATAAGCTTTTAGAAATAATAAACAGAATCCAAATCGAGACAATTATATCGGAGATATCGCAAAAAAAAATTGATAATTTTTCATAAATATTCAGAAAAATACGGGCAGTCACTTGTCCATGGGCAACATTGTATTGTACGGTGGTACGGAACGCTTTGTGTGCGAGTCCGACTCGCACTTGACTGCTTTTTAATATGCAGTATAAGGTGTCATGACGATGTGAGACATATTCGAAACAGAACACAGTAACGCTCTATAATTTGGAGGTTTGTCTATGGACTGTATTATTCAAGATTGAATTGCAAATTGAATGCGTTCTAATGTACTAAGATGATTATTATTTAGGCCTGTTTTTCTTCTAGACAACTACTTGGTATGGAAACAATACGTAGTATCCAATCTCCTGAAATGTTCCAGCAAATATATATTTTGAAAATGGGAAACAACAATGATTTTAGGCTAAAAATATTTTATTAGGAGTAACGAACGGGCACAGATTTTTGTTATCAGACGAACGGACTAGGGGCCTCATATTGCGCGTGTCATTTGTTTTCATTAACCATTTCATTAACTTTCTAAATGGTGTTGATTTTAAACGGGCAGGCGGCGCTTTGTGAGTGTGTTTTAGTACTTACCGAGTCGGCAGCAATGATAATGGATATAAATAGCTTTGGACAACGATGCACGGATTTATAATGGCCTGAACACACCTTCCTCACTGAAATAATTGGTGTGTTGTTTCGAAATATGGGTGCCTATAATTGCAAGTACCTATAAATTAGTATAATTTCGGTTCCTTTTTGATGGCATCCTAATCCTTACTATCTATATAATTATAAAAGCGAAAATGACTTTATTTGTTTGTTACGTTTTCACGCTAAAATGGCTGAACGGATTTGGATGGCGCATTGTAACCCTATACTACTTCCACCCGTGCTAAAGGAAATTTATAGGGTATATTTCATTAGGGAAAGAATCAATTAAAAAAATACCTCTTTACATATTACAAGGTTTATTGTAAATAAACAAATATTAAAGGTGTAAAATTGTAAATCATAAAATGTGGCGAGCCACTAAACTTATAAACCTTTCCCAATCTTTTATCCACTGTTTATCCTCTAATACACCCCGTCTCCGTAACAAGGTGTGTTAGTGAAAATACAAGTATGAGACCAAATACATTTTTTTTTTGGGGTGGGAAATTATCAAATAACTTCTCCCGCTCTGGGCGGAGCGGAAGGGCATGTCAGACTCTTACTGACTAAAACCCACCCGTGTTCCTTCGGTTGCCCTGTTGCCGGGGGCCACGATCTTCGGTTTTCTTCGCACCCCCGGAGACCAAGTACATCAAGCTCAGAGTCGCTTGTGAGGTTGCGTGAGATGAACGCTTAACAACTTCTAGCTTAAACCTTGATTAGGAAAAAGGATACTTTTTATCCCGGTTATACATTCCCGTAGGATAATTTCTGACCTCCACGCAGGCGAAGCCGCGGGCAAAAGCTAGTGGAGAATAAATGCGATAAACCTTTATATGAAGTTTCAAAATGTTGCTCCGCAAAGTATTACTAACCATTTAGCGGTATGAGGAACAGGGTGTAAAGTTCACTCATCCATCATAGAAAAGGGAAGATTCTCCGAACGGACGGGTGTGTCTGGCGGGCAACTGCCCGACGGTTGAAGTCGTAATCTTATATATATGTCGATCGCGCGGTAAACTCTAATTGTGCGATGCAGGATTTGTGTGACGTCATGTCTTTGATGCGTAGTTCGTATGTGGTGGTGTAACCGCTACAACCATATAGAAGTACGGAAACCGCAAGTCAATCCAAATGAATACCGGTACAAAACTTCTATTTGATAAGCAGCTTCTGGCTACTTTCCATTGTTTTATAAACTTTCCTGATCGGTTGAAGATCTCGGCAAGCATATTTTTCTTTGTATGCACAAGACGTACGGTGTAAAGTATAAAAATCGTAAAATAACAATAAATTACTGTACCTATCTACATATATTGTAGTAAACAGCTGGGTTATGATCCAAGTTATCGCAGAACAAGTCCATAACTCGCTTGATGGGTTGTAGTCAAGTTTTATTCCCACTCTTTTATTTACACAACAGTAAATGCCCCGTAAACCACGAAATCCGTTTCTAAGTACCTTGAGATAAATCTTCTTAGTACTTGAAGACGAAGCCACGGTGAAGTATGAATAAGTCAATCTATAGGACGCTCATGACGTTAAATATTTAGGTAAATTGAAAGGTTCAATAAAAAATACCTACTAGGTATGTATGTATTGACTAGCTTTTCCAGCAGCTTCGCCCACGTGGAAGTTGGAAATTATCCCACGGAAACATACTACCGGGATAAAATCTAGGTATCCTACGTGTTGATCCAGGTTATAAACTATTTTTCTGCCTCATCCAAATCGTGAATTCATGCAAGCCTAGTACTTTTTGTTAGGTTACTGCTCAGAAAAGGTGCACAACGTCTAATGATTGAAATACTATATCGTGAATTTCATGCACGCCTAGTACTTTTTTGTGCCAAGTTTCAAGTTTATTAACTCAAGGAATAATATTTTTCATACAAACAAAATCTCCCCTTTTCGCCCCCTTAAAGGCGGAATTTTTAAACCTCTTCTTAGTGCTCCCCTACATTATAAAATAAAGCTGTGTGCTATAAATATTTCATGTTTCTAGTCCCAGTAGTTTCGGCTCTGCGTTCATATGTCAGTCAGTGAGTCAGTTTCTCCTTTTATATATATATATATAGAGAGAGACACATAACTAAGAAATATAGAGTAGGTACATATTGTTCGTAATAAGTAATATTGAAGACAGTATCGCAGAGGTTCTCAAACTTATTCCATCTACCGCCCGCTTCACATATAATTATTTAACTAATGTACGTACTAATACAAACTGTTCTAAAACATTTTAAAAGAGTAACGGTGGAGTTTCTTGCCCATTCTTCTCCATACGAAAACTACCTTTTGGAAGGGGCGACTAGAATCAATTATATTAGTCTGTAAATTTTGACGTTCAAAAGTGCCATACATGGGCCTATTTGAAATAAATGATTTGACTTTGACTTTGCTTCGAAAATCAATTATTTTTCAGCGCCCCCAATATGTTTAGCCGACTGATACAGGATTGCACAAATCGCGTTATTGAACAGAAACTTATAAGCTCACGGGCTGTTCAATGAAAGCTATGTTAAATATTTTTAGTTTTTAAACAATCAAACTTACCTAAATATGTACTAAATAATCGATGTTGTGTAGTAGGTAAGTTTTAATTTCAGTGAATTTTCAAAATTAATTACTCGTAGATGAATTTACTAATCAGCCATCGCCCCCCTGAACCAGTTCAATTCCCCCCAATTTTTCTGAGCCCCTTACCGCCCCCCTCTAGGCCTCCAGTGCCCACAAAGGGGCGTTATCGCACGCTTTGAGAAAGACTGGTATCGGAATACATAAAAACACTGCCATATCGAGACAAAACTCATAACTTTTCTCACTAAAGAAGTAACTATGTTGTCCTCCAAAAATTATTTAATGTTTTTTCACTTCAGCGGTAATGTTACATTATCATTTAAATAACTAAATCTAATTAAATTTGTTAAAAATACTGTTATTTGACTAAAAATGTTATTAAAATAATATTACAACCCTGATCCGTAGAAATTATAAACTTCAACTGATTTTTGCTAGAATTATTTGAGAACTTAAAACCAAATACCATAAAACAAACAATATTATAGCTAATTCCATAACATACATAGTTTGATTCGTCAATAAAACGATAAAAAGTTCAAACATTTTAAACTAGGATTTTGAATGATAAATATGACATTACATTACAAGTGAATAATCTTCAACTAACTTTTGGAGGGTCCTATACACTTTTCATCATTTATTTATTTGACCATTTATGTACACACATAATATATAAACAGACAAGAAGAAAAGAACAGAAAAATACGTACAAAGGTCATCATCTATTTATCTTTTATCTATATCAGTAAAAATTAAATGCTGTTGGTTGGTAAGCACATCACTTGAGAAAGGTTAGACCAATTCGGCTATTTTAATTTTGAAATGTTCATATTAGTCCGAATTAGGTTTTTTTTTATGGAAAAAAGAGTTACTCGGAAAAATGGTAACAATAAGGAAAACCGAATGTGCTATTTTCTATGTGATCTTTGCATGAATTCAAGACCAAATTCAAATTTTGACAGAACAACATCGGTCGGGTCAGCTAGTTGTTCATAAAACTCATTCTCTTTGACATGTCTCATTCATAATTTTAAGAAATAACAACAAATCTCGCTTTGTTGTTTAATTGTTCATGGGCTGCCAACCTTCAAAGATTTTTCCGGTCTCTTTGTTCAAAATTAACATTCGATTTTATTATCATCCTTTTACAGACAATTAATCAATTATTTCGGGATAAGATACTTTTTCCATCCATTTTGTTGACTAAGGTTGCATAAAAGTTCGAAAGGTCTTTACACAAAGTAATTTATTCGTTATTCCAGGGATAATGTACATCCATCAGGCTGCGTGCAAGTTTGATTGGGCAATTAATCAACCAGCGCTGAGCAATAACATTCCAGTTATTTAGTTTGCAACAAAAACAATCAACACACACACGACTTAACGAAAACAAAGTAATTTGTACTATACAAATATTGTTGGGACTTAAAAAAGTATCGATACATTAATTCTGTCTCTATTTCTTTATTTTTATTCAATAATGGAAATGTTTAAATATTTTCTCAAAACTCGATATTGTCCACGTGACGACAACTCTTCGTTAACTTCGATAATACGTTATTATTTATGGAACTAATTATTTAGAAAAATAGGGGACTGTATTTTTTTAGTTTAAAAACGGTACATTTGTAAAGTCTTTTTAATGTTTCGTAAACATTGATGTTTGTTACGTTGTACATTACTAATAACAAAACATATTTAGTAACATAAACAGATTAAGTATCTTGACCGGGCTCGCGAGGTTGTCGACATGTGGGATGTGGATACAGCAATCATTGTGCCGATAGTCGTGACGGGTAATGACATAATAGCTAAAGGCCTCGACCAACACCTGAAGAGGCTCTCGTTAGCCAGCTGGATCAAGGGCTTGATCCAGAAAGCGGTACTCCTGGACACGGCGCGTATTGTTAGGAGGTTCCTCTCTCAGGAGCCCTGACCACGGGTAGCTTGGACCCTGTTCCCGACACCAGTGGGATAATATTTTTTATATTCTCAAATGTTTATTTATTTTTTGTATGAATATTTAAAAATGTAAATAATATTTTTAAAAATTAAATAAAGGAAACATAAAACATCGATACTTTTCATTCGGTTTTCATCCCACATCCCTGGAATAGTAACAACTACATTAAATACCACACAAAAGGTTTATTTGTCTATTCATTAGGGACGTTTTAATTAATGCATTGGTATTAACCAATGCATTAATTAAACCCTCGAATCGGCATTTTGCGATTATGCTGCTTTATATTAGTTTACGTAATTAAGTAATTAACTATGATCGATCATTTAGAAACACACACAGCCGCTAACACTTTACAAAGTATCACAATACTAGTCACGTTTGGCGATGAAATTACAAGAGTTCTCTTTCAATATTTAATATTATAATATTCAATCCTGTAACCTCAGTCAATCAACTCAGCCTCTCACTGTCCTCAGCTGGACATAGGCCTATCCCAGGCTGCGCCAGAACACCCAGTCCTCGGCCTTCAGCAACCAGCTTTTTTCAGTCACCTTTTTAAGGTCGTCAGTTCGTCTAGCTGGGCAGCGTCCCACACTACGCTTCATAAGTATTCTAAGTAAAAGATTTTAACTGTATTAAGCAATAGATAATAAAATACACCATTTGGAGGAGGCAAGAGGGACAGATGGACAGATGATATTTTTTTAGTATCTAATTAGAATCTTAAGCCGATTTTTTTGAAAAAACTTTGCCCCACACTAGGAATTTCTCCTGTATTGTGGGTGCGTTTACAAACATTTAAACTCACATACACAAACAGCCTTTGAACTTTAATATTTTTTTGTGTGTAACATTTTTCCTCTCGCTTTCCTGCAATCTGTGGGAGTGTTTTCGTGAAAAGGGACGGAAGTGTGTAACAGAAAGCCGGGGAAGCGCGCGCTATTTGATTTGACCAATGAGCGCGCGCGGTGCTAAAGTTGGCCGTCAGATGGTACAAGTCGTGCCATTAAAGATGAGACTTGACGCACCACGTGGTTTGACTTGCGCAGTAGACGATTTATGGGTCTCTCTAGCGGTATGAAGTCTGCGCCGGGGTGTCATCGGGGCGGCGGAAGGAGCGGCGGGAGGCGCGGTCAAGTCTCGTCTTTCGTGGCGCGTATTGTACCAACCCATTTTCCGAGAGGTTGGTACTGTCAGCCAAGATATCAGATGTTACACATCGTATTGTGCGACTACTGTAAGGTTCGTTCAATTTTTAGGGTTCCGTACCCAAAGGGTAAAACGGGACCCTATTACTAAGACTCCGCTCTCCATCCCTCTGTCTGTCCGTCCGTCACCAGGCTGTATCTCATGAACCGTGACAGTTAGACAGTTGAAATTTTCACAGATGATGTATTTCTGTTGCTGCTATAACAATAAATACAAAAAAATTGAATAAAATAAATATGTAAGGGGGCATACAACCAACGTGTTTTTTTTTTGCCGTTTTTATAGATAATAGAACGGAACCCTTCGTGCGCGAGTCCGACTCGCATTTGGCCGCTTTTTTATATTTCAACTCCTTATTATTTCTGGTAGTTTGGTTTTAAATAAGTAGTCAACTTTCTGATTCAGAATGATTCCGTAAACTTTCACCCGATTTAGCATTAATAAATACAGCTAAAATCTATTTTGGTCAGATGACATATTTACCGCGTGACGAGCTCCGATGGCCACGGCATTCCCATTTCCTGCCTGAACGTTTTCAATAACTACCTTCATTTGTTTACCAAAACATTTTATTGGCAAATCGTTTTCGCACACCACGACACACGACCAATTGCATTTGAAATTGAATAACGTACTAAATTATATTGAGCGTGATAATACGTGAATTATCGAGAATTAATGTAATTCGTGTTAATATGCTGTTAACCTATTTGTGATAACTAATTATGAATGTTAAATTGGTGTTATTTGAGTTAATATTTTAATCAAAAGTTAGTTATGTTCCCATTATCATTCAGCATTTAGGGGCTTGTAGGTGATAACAGCCGCACGGTTCAATTGAAAGTTAAGCTACGCTTGCAACGGTTGGTTCGTGGATGGGTGTCCATCCACTACTCATTGAGACTCCCCCGTGTGTCTGCAAGCACGTTAAGCGGTTGGTCCCGGCTGCCATTCATAGATCTTTGACAGTTGTTACGGGTAGTCAGAAGCCCAATAACTTTGACAACCTGTCTTAACAAGGGGTAGGTATCGTGTTACCCAGTAACTGGGTTGTGAAGGACAGATAAGGCAATCGCTCCATGTAAAATACTGGTATTCTGCTGCATCTGGTTAGACTGGAAGCCGACCTAAACTTAGTTGGGAGAAAGCTAGGCAGATTGATTGGTCATTTGTCACTTAAGACATACTTAATGGAAAAGCTATAAGTAAGGAAATATTGTGCTTTTGATTAAGAAAGTAAGAAATGAAAATCACTAAATACGAAACGATTAATAAATAATGCAAAGAATCTACAGAGTGCAGCGAATACAAACAAGCTACGCGCTACGCCGTAGCACCTTAGCGCTACGCCGTAGTACCATAGCGCTACGAGACTATCTATTTGAGAAGTGGAGTGTCGCCAAGGCAATCGAAGTCGCTTTGAGCCGCGCTTCAGGTGGCAAACTACTTAGAGAAAGTGCAAAATTCTGCATAAAGCCACTGTGCAATGAACCGAACTAAAACCTTTTGAACTCCTTTGATTTGTGGAGGGTTTACGATTTGACGGCGGGTGGTGGTGTCATTTACCTTCGACGTCTGAGTTTTTTTGTAAGTCTTGTTAGAGGATGTCTGCAAGAGGAAACTAAGTTTTTGTTACTTACTGTTGACTTGACTGGTGAACCTAGCGTTTGAGGTTTATTAGTTGATTTGGAGCACTTTTGCAAGCCTGAGTCACAGCAATATGTTTGCTATAAAATGTAAGTACACGTTTTGCCCCCATATGCGAACAGACAAAACAAAAAAAAAAAAACTTGCACAAGCCCAAAAAAATATCGTAAACACGTATAAAAAGTAATCTACTCGCAAACCAATTACGATATTGCTATGTTTATGTCAGAACGTGTTCAAAAGAATGTAACACACAAATTACTTTGTTTTCAGTTAGAGTTGCCGTCTGTGCGCCACCAGAGGGGGCATAAATCAAAGTTTGTTCAAGCGCTGCGATGTGCCGCTGTAGCGCTGTAAAGCAGTATTTACGACGTAAAGCCTCGTCCACTCTAGAACACACGTCATAGCCTGCCTATTCAAATTTCGTGAGATATGAACCGGGCAAATATGTCTGATATAATTTTTAACGTGGGACATGTCGTGCGCAATATGTCGCGATTTGTGCCCTAGGGCAAACGGGCTATAAAGCTGGATACACACTCACCACTCACGTGAGGTAGGTAGAATACAGTCCTTGCAGTAGTATTTTCGTCGCAAAAAGTTGTCAAAATGTTAGGAAAAAACACGTGTTTTAAAAGACCAAGCTAAATTTATTGGCTGCTTTAGCAGATCGGTTTTGAAGTTAGTTATCTATAAGTATGTTTTTTTTATATTTAAGAATAGGTCTTCTCTTGGCCTATACTTTCCCTGTTTATCATGCTTATTAAGATGTAATCATACGGTTTATCTAAACACATATTAAGTTGACAATTTACCGTATCTGATAATGTTTGGGTACGTTACTGAATTAATTTGTAACAATAACTTGATTGTTCTTCTTTCTTTGACGAACTACCTACCTTCAGGCCTTCAGGCTGCAATATGACTGTTTCTGTGTTATGGAATTTTTATTTTTATTACTGACTTCAGCTTTCGCCAGCGGTTTCGCCGGCGTGAAATCTTTATAAATTTTTGGCTTTGTTACTCAGTGATAATAAAGGGGAAAGAATTTTTTAAATCGGTCCAGTAGTTTTCGAGTTTATTATTTACAAACAAACATTCAAATCTTTTTTCTTTTGATATTAGTGTAGACAAATTGACATCACAACAATATTTTGTCTTATAATTTGTAGAATTATTTCATACGTTATCCATGCCTCATTTATAATCTTTAAAAATATCGGGTTTCAAGGTTTATGTACTAAAACCGACAATTATCCATTGTAAAATGTGTTATGTGCGTAAAACTAGCAGTACCGTAATACCAATTCCTTTGTGAATAGAACTTTTGTTTCTAAACTTCAAGAATTCCGCTCCATTTGTTAGTTTGCATTGCAGGACAGCAAGACAGGACACAGTTGGCGCCACAGTTTGCATGACATTAGCAGGATGTTGTAACGTGGTGCGCAGTGCAGGACCTCTGTGTGGCCGTGGCCTGAATGCACGGGCATGTTCTGTGCATTCAGGTTTGTGTAGCCACGAGAATGTCTACTACGTGAGTATTGTTCTAAATTAGTATAAAGGCTAGGTCACGCTTAATGGAGCGAAATAAAAATCAGATCTTAATTTTTTTATACTTAATGGTTTTAAAAGTCATTATAAAAAAGATTTTGCTAACAAAAAATATTGTATAGTGTTAAAAACATTTTCAAGCCGGTAATCAATATTGAAACGTTACAGATAAAAAAATAGGTAATACCAGGGAGCGACGATACCGAAGTCGTCACCGCAGGGTCAAAAAAACATCAGGAGGAGACGCCCAGGGCGTCGGGAATCGCGGGGCGATTTCCGGCCACAGTAGGCGCGGGCCTGCGGGCGGTGAGCAATGGGTGGCTCACCGTCCCATAAGGACCAGGCCCGGGTCGACGGCGCGTTGTGTTCCACGCGCGCCTCAAAGAGATGTCAGCAGAATTGAAGGGGTCCACTAGGGCCGATGCCTGCCGGGGTTGCGAAGAAAACCGAAAGGGAGATCGTGGCCCCCGGCAACAGGGCAACCGAAGGAACACGGGTGGGTTTTAGTCAGTAAGAGTCTGATACGCCCTCCTGCTCCGCCCAGAGCGGGAGAAGTTATTTGATGATTTCCCACCCAAAAAAAAAGGGTCAAAAAACATAACTCAAACTCGCTTATCTGTGACCTTACCCTTACATTTCGCGCAGCAAATCGTTTTTACATCCAATAATATCGTACGCGATATTCACAATAAGGAGCGGAGAGAAATATGGGAGAGTAAATGATCCCATTTATCCGCTCGAGTTTTTCATGAACTGATATGAATGGTTTGTAGGTACTTGTTCAGCTGCCGCTTTCAATGCGGACAAATTATTCTGTAACACGAAATTTGACGATCTCAAATGTATTGCGATGTTTGAGTTTCATTCTCACATTTATTCAGAACACAATGAGGCTAAACCATTTACTTTTATCTTTACAATTGCGGTTTATTAAATTACAATCAAAATTCGTTGTTACAAATATGGCTAACAAAGTTACTTGTTGATTACATTATTATGTACTTATCTTATCTACATAATCTGCCCTCCGTAATAAATGTAAATTCTTTATATTTGGCAGTTACAGCCTAAACAAGTTATGTCTTCGTTTAATGATCTTCGCGAATATTTCGGAAGGCGAGGGTGGCAGACAATCAGCGCTAAAAGCACCATTGTCAATTTTAATGAAACCCCCGAGATATCAACTTTGTTGTGAGTCGTTGTTGGAGACAGCGTCCACCCACGAACCGATGAGTTTTGTGTCGCTCACAAACTTTTATTTGGCCAAATTTGTCCATAGTTAGACACTTTCGTTTTGTTAGTTAGACTTTCTTTTTTGTGTAGAAACAGGATAGAAATCATATTAAAACTAAATTGTTTGTTTCGATACCCACTGTATGAGTTGTTTGGTAGATAAGACAATTCTATATACATTGTCAAATTGAATTAGTTAATAAAATTCGGCGGACGTGATGTGTACTGATATCTAAACACGATAAAATAAAAATAGAAACATTTGATGATTTTTTTTTGGATCAAGGACCCTTTGTTTGTGAATCTGTTTTTGTGTCTAGATATGTCTAGATATTGAAACCCATCACGTCTGTAAAGTTTACACAAAAAATAAACTGATATTTCAAGTGAATACACAAGTGTTCAGGGGTTCCCAAACTGTGCGCCGCGGCACCCTGGTGCGCCGTAGAGAGTGAACAAGGGCGCCGGGAGGCTATCGTGTTTACCGTTCTCCGGAAACAAAACTTAGGTATTCGCGGGTACAAAATAAAACCTCTAAGAATTCTCATTTCCTTTGCAACATCTTATTTATGTGAAGCTAGATTTGCAGCTGTAACTGTAATAAAGAGAAAATATCGCTCAAAGATTATTGAAGAGCAGCGGTGTCAAGCCTTATCTCACACCTTATGAAATACGTATCCAAGTAAACGTACGGTATCCACCCTATTTCGACTAGCTAGGGCGCCGAGACAAAACACTGAACCTGCAAGTGCACCGCGAACTGAAAAAGTTCGGAAACCCCTGGAATAGATGTTTATTTTATTGGTTACTTTAATTTACGTGTCACTTATAAAATATAATTTTATAAGAGCATTAGGTGTATTTTATTTTCGGGCACTTTGTCCGGGAAGAGAGCTTTTGCAATCTATTGTTGAATTCTTTCACATAGATGGGTTGTAACTGGTTAAACACGATATCTGTTATCACTGTTACTGTTGCACAAAAATAACAGAACCAAATATCTGTTATTAAATAACAGCCTGTTATTTTTGTCCCGACGATAAATACGTATTGAAATATCAATTGAATATCTTCTTTATATCTATTCGCGTTAAGTTTGTTTTACAATGATAACTGGCCAGTAACAGGTAACACGACCTAATTTAGGAGTCACTTTTTCGTAAGTGTTTGGTCTTGTAAGAACACCAACTGTATTTTTAGGGATAATAAATACTAAGTGCTTCTCTTTTTAGCGTAGTTTAACCGCTTTAGTAAGAGTGAGAAGTAAACATATTTCGAAGTAAATAATAGGTGTTTCTCTATTTAGCAAGGGTCATTCAGTAATGGGGAAGAAAGACAAATTGTTAACCTTGCAATATTTCTTCCTTAATGTGAGTGCGTATGTAAGTACCAGCCGTAGTAACAGTCTGTGTGAGATTGTTATAATGAATTAACAGTAACAGTCGCGGTAACAGTCTTTGAGGGTCTGTTATTTTAAGTAACAGATATTTAGGTATATTGTTAGGAACAATTAGTATTTGTTATTTTTAAATACCTGTTATTTCTACCTGTTACGACAAATATGCCTCACTCCTACTTTCACACACGAATGAATTATTTATTATATAAAACAAATGTGAGAAATTTTGGATTTAAGATCCCAACAGGTCTAGGCCTGAAATTACTTATAAGCTAGGAGTTCCTTTACGAGTTAGTGACAACACTAAATGTGGTTGATGACCCCAAAAAAAAAACTCGTCAAATTGATCAATTTTTGTTTTATCATGTTTAGATATGATACCAATTACGTTTACGAAGTTTCGCTAGCTATTTTAATTTAACCCTGTATAAGTTAAATGACCGTTAGTTATAAAATTATACAGCTTAAAACTCTAAACTTCGTGGTTGATTGGTCTTAAGCTACAAAAATGTAACTGTGCTCTAGTGTATCGTTTGTATGTAAAATAACTATCTTATAACTGTGACGTAATAGGAAGTGGTAACGCTACAGATTGCGAAAGCGTACCAAGTTAATTGTTATATTAAAGGGTCAACGACCGTGTCTATTCATTATATGGTAATAGGGTGTTTACTCCCTAGAACGCTGTAGATATCAAAGACGAATGAAAATTAATGTAAGCTAGCCTTGTCTTCAGATTATCACGCAAGAACTTAGCCGACGTTCGCGATTTTTCGTGCACTTGATTTTCTACGCTCTGCTTATCGCCGAGAGTTGAAAATCCAGCAGTATGTGTTTTCAACGCTCGGCTTAACACCGAGAGTTGAAAATCCAATGCGTGATAAAATCCTGCTGCGATTTTATTACGTCCGTGCGAACGTCGGCTTATTGTGTGATGAACTTACTTTCAAATCTGTATGCATAAAAAGTCTGTGGTGTGCGATTTACATATTAAACTACACATCCTAAATAGAGATCGATTATTCTCCTATAATAATCAGTGAAAGACCGACATCAAGCTCTTTTCATGGATATGGAATATGACGTTTATTTCAGACCATATTTCGTGAAACCCATTACTTCCAGACTGTCCTATTATTAGATAAGCCTAGTTTTCACTCACAGTTTCAGGGTTAGTCGGCTCTTTGAGTTGGCATCAAATGCAATCAGAGGTAAAAGGCATCGCTGTTGCTTTGTCCAAGCTCCCTCGGGCGGGGGCCATCGTTGTAACGAACGATTATAGCTTTCACACTGACGAGTGCCCCCTACACTCGGGGGATTCGGAGACCACACACTGTGCTACAGTCCCCAATACTCCTGGATTATACGATCATTCGGTACTATTGGGGGCAAACTGGCGGATTCGGGTTAATCTTATGCTGGACGTGGAAAGTAAGCGGATTTTGAAATGTTTCCTGTATTAAGATAAGATATGATAATATCGCCGCGCCTCGCTAGTCTAGTGACTGCCTCGCTGGTCTAGTGGTCGCAAAGCGCTACCGATGAGTTTGAGGTCATGGGTTCGATTCCCAAGTCGGGCAAAAGTGTTATTGGGTTTTTCCATCTGGAATTTCTCAGTAGCAGCCCGGAGTCTGGATTTGTGCCCGGTTGATGGCAATATGGCAATAGGCTCGCCCCCTATTACATGGGACTTAAACATTAACTGGCGAAATGTGGGTGTACTATAGGTACACCTCTGACTAACCCTTCGGGGATTACAGGCGTGATGTTATGTTATGATAATATACATTTTGTAAAACATAAGTACAGTATGAAGGTCTTATAATTAATATGAGGTGGCTACATGTTTTGTCATTTATGGCATACAAAATTAGTTGAAGTATAAAAACAATACAAAAAAAATAAATGCAAAGTCAAAATTTTAAATTAAATAGTTATTACAATGTCAAAATTTAAATTTCATTCAAAATCACTACATTAAAGTTTAAATTAAATTCACAATCACAATGCCAAAATTTAATTACAGTAAGACAGGCAGTAAAAATCCAATTAATATGCATTTATATAAATATCAGAATTCTATACAAGCAAAATATCATTTAAACATGTATCTACGCTGTAGTAGCATAACATCACGCCTTGTTTCCCCGAAGGGTTGGGCAGAAATGTCCCTGTAGCAGGTTCACCCACATTTCGCCAGTTATGTTTTAAGTCCCATGTAATATTGGGCGAGCCTATTGCCATCAACCGGGCACAAATCCAGACGCCAGGCTGCTACTGAGAAATTTCAGATAGAAAAACCCAATAACACTTTGCTCGACCTGGGAATCGAACCCAGGACCTCCTGCTCAGCAGTAGCGCTTGCGACCACTAGACCAACGAGGTTGTAATAGCACTTCTCTAGTAATAACCCCTGAAGAGACTTTTAAAATTTCTTTAGATAAGATAATATATTTTTATTTGTTTTGTTTCTTATTTAGAGCTTGGATGGACGAGAAAAGAGAAATGGAGGGCTGTTGTGCAAATAAAAGGAAATAGTCGCATGGCTAGATAAAACTTGTGGAAAGATAATGTTAAGTTGTGTGTGAAACTTAGAGAAAATAGGAACTGCCCAGTTTGGTCACATCGGGGTTCGCGGTTTTCTGCTATTCACTTTACTCAGTCTTATAATAGTTTCTAGGCCCACAAGATTGTGGACGGATGCGGTTTTCAATGTCAGATGACTTTCAAAAGGGCGTATTTAAATCAAGTTAGTAATAAACTAAAATTGTACACTTAATACTATTAGTAGAGCTGCTGCTGTAGTTGAGTATATTTTATGAAGATCCTATCAAAATGTATGGTTTACTGCATTCACTTCACTATGTATATGTAAATGCAGTGGCCATCATTTATATAACACAGGGTGACATTTTAAGATAGAACTGCGGGCAACAATCCAAATGAACTGCGTTCGATTTCGAGAAAAACTAAAACTACATTACCTATATTTATCTTTTTGTAATAACATCTGAATTAAAGAAGAATCTGATTTAATAAAAAAAATATCCTGTAGTTTCGAAAAATTACTGAAGAAGATCCATTTACGCAAAAAAAAAATATATATAGCTTATTAAAGGTAATGGCTTTTTTTTTTGTGTGGGAAATCATCAAATAACTTCTCCCGCTCTGGGCGGAGCGGGAGGGCGTGTCAGACTCTTACTGACTAAAACCCACCCGTGTTCCTTCGGTTGCCCTGTTGCCGATAATGTAAAGGTAATGGCTGTAATTCGCAATTAAATTTCTTAATTTTATTATGAAAGTAGAGCTCTAGTTGTTCCGACTTTGAAAAATATTAGCAGTTTTTCTATTCAATTTTTATGGCCGCACCATGTCCACCGTACGACTATGACCACTCAGTGCATTGTCGGCTAAGTAATTTCCTAGTGAATGTCTCCATCAATCAGCTGAACGTGCTGAACGATACGAACAACTGTTTAGTTTGTCGTGAATGTTATTCAAGTTGTTTTATGACCGGTTTCATCGGTTATCAGACACATTATCAATTGCGATTTGGTTAATAGCATAATCAGCCAATAACGTTCCCACTGCTGGGACACAGGCCTCCTCCACAGGTGGGAGTGAGTGGGCCATAATCCACCACGCGGGCCCAGTGCGGGACATTATGTCACATGTCTTCGAATTTTTGGTTTCAGGACAATTTTCCTCACTTCACCGTTTGAAAAGCAGTGGTAGTAAAATAATGTACACAAAGTAAAGCGCCTGTCAAGGTTTGAAGCTACTACCTACAACTGGTAAGGCGCGGTCGTTACCACTGGGCCACCACTCGATAAAGATATGTATTTAAGGTCGTCGTAACATCTGTATGTAATACTTACGTAATTCATTAATGTAGCATTTTTCTTTTGATTTCCATCTTGATTGTACGCAGTCAACTTCTGGACATAAGCTTCTTATAAATTACAGTTGTTCTTTCTAGAAAATGCCACCAAACTAATTTATCTCGTCTTAAATCACGAGAAAATATATGATTCTATTTTTAGACACAACGTTATTTGTAAGTATTTAGCCTTATAAAAAAAACGTAGGCATACAGAATGTCAAAGGAGTCCATTGATAGAGACGGCAATACATTACGATAATAAGTAGCTGTGAGAAAAACAAAATAATAAAGTGAATTATGTGTTTACTCGCCCGCCATGTTGGATGTTCAATTCTTTTTCGGGATCTGTCATCATTATTTCGTAGTATTGATTTCGGTAAACGATTTTTATGGTTTCATTTTTGTTCTGTTTCCGTCGTTATTAAATGACAAAGCATTTCGTTTATGTAATAACTAGCTGTGCCCCGCGGTTTCACCCGCATAAGTCTCGATTTCGTGGGAATATCGGGATAAAAATTATTATGTGGGTCAATCCAGGTTATAAACTATCTCTGTACCAAATTTCATTCAAATCTGTTCAGTAGTTTTTGCACGAAAAATTAACAAACATCCATCCATCCTCACAAACTTTTGCAATTAATAAATTGATAATTATTAATTAATAATATATATATTTATTATTATTATTTTTACGTCTCCTTTTATTTCTCGGGACCCTAGGGTCCCGGACCTTTGGAAGGCGTACGAGGGGTCGAAGCCAACTCGCAGAGGCTCGTTAGACGTTTTTAATTAAATGAGGCACCAACCGATGATTGTCCCTATTCGCACTATGCTATTGCACCAAAGGACAACCCCTGGTTGGTGCAGGACTATTGCAGGATATTGAAACAAAGATATTGGATTATGGGTTTGGGTGGCTAAGTGAACTGGTTATCTAGAACTATGGAAAGACCCTGAATATCCTATATAAAAATAACAGGTAAAATGGCAGGGGGTGACTTGTACACTCAATAATAAGCCCCCGAAAACGGTCGCTAGCACAATGTGTCGTAGTGACAAGGGGGCAATATGTCCTGAAGTACTTATGAGGAGTGGAGAGGTATTCCACGGCTATCAGGACAATCCCGGAAGTACGGTCAAGATCCCTACCAACATTTTACTGGAATACTTCCTTCCTCCGAGCACGTTTGCTCTTGCGAATCTCCACTCAAGCCGGCCACTAAAGACAAGAAAGACGTGGGAGCTCTGTTCCTCGTCAGTGTTCACTCCAGCTGGCCAATAAAGGCGAGCCAGAGGTGAGGAACAAGACTTCTCCCGGGAGATAGGGTCCATGGGGTCGCTACTGCCCAACAGCTCGCCACATGCTGTTCTGCAGGTTTTTGTATCTCTCTTGGCTCCTCATACGCCCTTTTCGGCAATCTCTTCCCCACTGATGGTTTATGTCAAGTGAACAAACTGCAGCGTCCATATTTATTTTATTTATTTTATTTTTTATTTTTTCCATATGGGAGGATGATGTTTAGAAAATGCCCAGGGAGGACTTAAAACCGAATTAAATAAACGCAGTTTTAAAATTCCATTGTTTTTAGTTGAAATAAAAAAATAAAAAAAAACTTTATATAAAAAGTGTGATTTCTACATTTTGACGAGCTATAAGAACATGAATGTACGGAACAGCTGTATTTTTATTTTCGCGATTTCTAATTTGGTCCCATGATAAAAGGTAGAAGTTCTTCATAATGATGTGTACAATGACCCCTTAAGAGGTTATGTGTTATTTATTTTACATCTTGTATATAATATAATAATATTATAAATGTGAAGGTTTGTATATTCAGATATTTGTTACTCAATCATGTAAAATGGCTGAATTTGGCACATATATGTATAGTTAATAACCTGGATTAACGAATAGGATACTTTTTTCCGATAGTAAGTTCCCACCGTGGGATAATTTCTGACATTCACAAGGGCGAAGCCGCTGGCAAAAGCTAGTTATAAATATATAGCAAATGAAAGGCAATTTTCAATGCCGTAACTCCCACACTTTTCCCCACATATCCGTAATTCCACTGACTCGTGTGGTTTACCGGTTTTACTCGAACGATCAATAGCGACCACTAAACGCTCGCCAGGCTTATCAGTCCAACAGGTAATCTATATTCATACATCACCATCAATCGGGTTCGCACGCAAATTGCTTTGTCTTCGCATGTAGCCAGTAAATTAAGTTATATGAGTTACAGAATATCTAATTTTTGGTTGAGAAAAAATAATGTTTATGCAGGAATTGTGTAATAAATAACGGAAGAAAAACTGGACCGTACTTATAATATCACAATATGAAAGTAGCTACTTTATGTCTTTGATTATTAATTAACAGAGCTTGATTCGTGAAAGAAAAAAACCGGCCAAGTGCATGTCGGAGCACGCACAGTGAAGGATTCCGTAGTTGGGATGAATTTTTCCCAAATACAAACTTAACATTGTAGTTGAAAAACATGTTCTCCCATATATTCCAACTGCAAATGTAAGTTTGTACGCACAATATTCAGAGACTTACCATATTATTTTAAAACCATAGATTTCTTACAGGTTTTTATGTAATCTATGAGTAACAAAACATACCATTTGTATTTTTCTAAAATTTTAGGTTCAGTAGTTTCGGAGATAGGCATTCAATTTTCATATACTTTCTTAAATATCTTTAAATGCATTTATTAAAAAAAAAAATTGAGATCGTCGCAATAAGCTCTTTTTCATTGGATATATGTCACATGGTACCTACAGCAAAACTTTTTCTTATAAATTTCTTGTTTGCCCCCCAAAAGTGACCCCCATATTCAAAATTCAATTATTTACGTCACACGTCCATGTTTGGGTCACAGAAATACATATGTGTACCAAATTTCAAGTTAATCGATTCATTAGATTCGAAGCAAATTGGCTGTGACAGACGGACAGACAGACACACGTATGTCAGTGTGCCGTTCCGTTTTTGCTTTTGAGGTACGGAACCCTAAAAAGAAGACAGAAAGATTGTGTTTACCAGCTGGTGCCTAACAGTCATGACTCTCCTGCCCTTATGCCAATTTATTTGAGGTAACTTGTTCCTTTTTTCCATACATCTTTATCAGTCGTCATTTTGGTAGTCACCCCCTTTCTACCCAGTGCCCAACAGTATTAGTCCTAAATAAAGTTCACTTAGGCAATATCGAATTACTAAAATTAATCGAATTTCCACCTCATCGAACACCATTAATTGAATGTCCAAACGATATAACATTCATTAAATCATTATATCGAATGGTATTTAGGAAAATATTTTTGCGACGAATTTGTACCTTCATAATACCCGTATCTACAGTCAAAAGAGTCAATAGGCAACTTGCCACTGAGTAGGTAGGTACCTAATTTTAAATTAAGGTCAAACGCATGCTCGCTACACGAAAATCACCTTAAGTAGGCTTGTTTCCCAACAGTGGGAAAATTAGTCAAGTCTTTGATATCGCTCTTAGGGCTTTATCACACTGGCGATTTTGCGTGTTTCCAGCGAAGTGATCGCTGCGTGTGTCTGGCAAGACGCCACGTATGCGCAATGTGTTCGCCGCGTTTGCGTATCGAGTATGCTTTACGTGACTGTACAACTGTACAACAGCGGGAAAGACAAGCGCGTGTACAATTTTGTGAAAACGCGGAGAACACGTCGCGGGTAGCTCGCGTCGCACTCGCAGAGAGCGCACTCACAAATCGCCTCGCCATCGTCAGTGTGATAACGCTCTTATAGTGTCTTAACTCTAATAATAATATCTGCTATGTTATTGCATAGTGAAAAGATGACTTTAAAGTTTATCTTTAACAGATCGCTTTTAGCGATAAGGCCACCCACTGTGTCAACCTATGTAAAAATTCTACATTTACATTTGTAATCTACTTGGTGTACAAATCAAATTAAAATATTTTATTTCACATAAACCTACATGGACACTTATGAAACGTCAGAAGCTACCTAGGTACACGGTGTACTTTTATGTACATAATAAAGACCACTCTATTCTATTATATGATTATTTTTGCTTGTATACCAAACTCTTTTGCAGGTTGTACCATCTCTGTGGCCGCAATCTGGCCAAGTTTGTGCCTCAGTCAATTGAGACTTGCAGTATTCACAGTTTCACAGCTGAATTCATTGACGGCCTCTCCCGAGTTGTGCCACAACGTCCGGTTAACCGGTTGCCACTTGCAAACCGGCCAGCTGCCTTGTCCTGTCTGTTCGTCTAACTTATTCAGTATGGACATATCATAAAAGTAAATACAGATGGTTAGTAACCTGCCTTGAAAGGACTAGCGAATAAGAGTTCGTGCGTTCAAAATGTCACCCGTATTTTTAACGTACACAAGCATATTAATTTCGGCTTAGTTGAAGGAGTAAAAGTAAAATTACTTAGTGAAGTGCAACCCGTAATATCATGATACATAATCCGTAAAGAGAAAAAAACATGTCAGTCAACCTGAGTAGAAAGTAAGGTTTCATTTTCATATCTCGTTTACTTATATCCCAAGAAAAAAGACTGCAGACATACGAGAAAAAAGGGTTCCGCACTTCAAAGTGTTCTCAGACAAGTCTAAAGACAATACGACGGGTATACACCCCCATATATCCATAAAAGGGAACATTTAGGAGGAGTAGCGAGTGACGTCATAGTTTAATCCTGTTTGAGGTCGTACCCGCGGGCTGTTCTACATTTAAAATGGCGTATCTTTGTATGTTAAACACATGCCTTGCAACCACAAAACAGTTTTTATCAGTTGTTTATGCTAAACGTCTTTTAAACACGGCGTTTATGTGTGGACGAGCTTTTGCCCGCGGATTCGCACGCGTAAATGTCGGAAAATATCCAACAGGGACATACTACCGGGATTCAAAGTACCTACTTATTATATGTCCTAACCCAGGTCATGGCCTATCCGTATGCCATTCATCTAAATCTGTTCAGCCGTTGTGGCGTGAAAATGTGATAATAAATCTGTTTTAGGATCCCGTACCTCAAAATGAAAAATGGAAACCCTGTGTGCCAAATTTTAGCCCAATCCGTTCAGTAGTTTGAGCTGCGCGTTGATATATCAGTTAGCCAGTCAGTCATTCATTCAGTCACCCTTTCCTTTTATAGATATAGAATTTGACGTAAGACTGACATTGGACACACGTTGAGCAAGTGTCTAAGTTTTTATAGTAAGACCCATGGGGTCGCGTTTCCGGGGTATAACAATTATGAACATTTTATAAAGACCCACTGACCTGCAAATTGCAAAAAAAACGTAAGATTACTTGAATTTTGCGGGCTACTTAAAGCATCCCCCTTGAAGAGGAATTTGCATACGAGGCCGATATATTTTATGAGCATGAGATTTCCCAAATTATGGCATTCTTCCTAGGGATGTTTGTGTCAAGGCTTTTGTCCTTAGTAGGCTTGGTGATTTTATCTCAATGTTTTTAAGGCAGTTAGTTACATATCTTTATTTTGATTCTGCAGCTCCTTCTATCGTCACCAACAGAATGCGATAACCATATATTACTTTAAAAGCCCATAAACTTTTATCTAATTATTATTAAACCTCTTCACAAAAAATAACATCACCTTATCAGTTTACGAGAACACGTTCTCAATTTTCCTAGCCTCATTTGCAGGATACATGTACATGATAGGTTCCATCTCCTTCTGCCGGGGTTGCGAAGAAAACCGAAAGGGAGATCGTGGCCCCCGGCAACAGGGTAACCGAAGGAACACGGTTGGGTTTTAGTCAGTAAGAATCTGACACGCCCTCCCGCACCGCCCAGAGCGGGAGAAGTTATTTGATGATTTCCCACCCAAAAAAAAAAGGTTCCATCTCCTGTGTCTAAAATAATTGTTGTCATCAAGTACGCCCCCCGGAGACGAATCGTTAGCGGGACGATTTCGTGTCGGAATGGTGCCGGTGCGACTTGGTTATATATATGTACTGCCTGCGAACTGGCAGATTATGTTAAAGTACTGTTGTAATAGTCCCCCAGACTAAATTTCGGCCATGGCGGCCAATCTCAACGGAGACTAGCTATCTACGAGGGAGTGGCACAAGTGTTAGCGCACACATAGTAACACTCACTCTGCCCTGACTCTCATAGTCCGATGGGACGGCAATTCGACACGACCGGAGAGAGATCAGGCGCAGGATCAACAGCTTAACGTGCTTTCCGAGGCACGGGGGTGTCACACTGCCAACTTCTAAACTCCAGGCTGTTACTGAGAAATTCCTAACCGAAAAACACAATAACACTTTCCCCGACCTGGGAATCGAACACAGGAGCCCATGCTCAGCAGTCGCGGTTGTGTTAGTTTTACTAGATAAACCTAACGCGTATGCCAAATTCCAAAACGATTCTATCACCTGTTAAGGAGTTCCCTCATGAAGAAACGATCCTGGCTGCAGCATCAGCATAAACTGGTTATTATCTTAGTTAAACTATGTAAACCTAACGCGTATGCTAAACTCAAAGACGATGCTATCGACTTCAGGAGTTTTCTTATGAAAAACGACCTTGGCTGCAGCATCAGCAAAAGCTGGTATTAATTTCAGTGTTACTAAATAAACCTAATGCATATACCAAATTTGAAGACGATACTATCAACTTTTGAGGAGTTCCCTCATGAAGAAACGACCCTGGCTACAGCATCAGCACAAATTGGTTATTATCTCAGTTATGCTATGCAAACCTAACGCGTATACCAAACTTAAAAACGATGCTATCGACTGTTGAGGAATTTCTTAATAAAGAAACGACCCTGGCTGCAGCATCAGCATAAAATGGTAACTAAGCCGTTACTTTTGGCTCTCTTTGATAAACCTTTAAGAAGCGCTAACAAACGTAAATCGACTCGTCCTCTTGGTACTTTATTTTAGAAAATGTGTGTAAGAAAGAAATCGAAATATTCTACAATAAGTTGCATTAATAAATTATCTTAAAGTAAGTTAAGTAAAATGGTTTAGGTAGGTAAATAAGGTAGATTTTCCATGTCTTCACTTTGTACAAGTTGTACGCGGAAAACTGTCCTCGGTTTAGTGATGTAAAGTCTAACAGCGTCCCCACTTTGTACAAAATATGAGAAATATTGTGTAAAAATACGTCCTCGGAAGGGCGTCGCAGGGCTTACGTAAGGGGTCCTCGGTTTTGACGGGGTCCGCTAGGGCCGATGCCTGCCGGGGTTGCGAAGAAAACCGAAAGGGAGATCGTGGCCCCCGGCAACAGGGCAACCGAAGGAACACGGGTGGGTTTTAGTCAGTAAGAGTCTGACACGCCCTCCCGCTCCGCCCAGAGCGGGAGAAGTTATTTGATGATTTCCCACCCAAAAAAAAAAAGGGGTCCTCGGTTGGCCTACCCAAAGTTCTCATATGTGCATCGCTGGTCACATTTAGCTATGTATTTTAGGTCCTCGGTATGATAGCCGCAATTCATAAAGGAAAATGTTGAGTTAGCATTATTCTAATAAACTCATCACTATAGATTTACTCACCTGTCTCTTTCTATCTCATTCAGAAAGGCCAACGACGTATTTAAACTAGTTTTTTGGCAGGTCCTCGGTTCGGTCAAAACTAACAAGATCCTCGTGAGGGTGTCTCTACAAAAAGGAGTGTGTGTGTGTGTATGGAATGTGAGTGTACCTATAGGTACACCTCTGTCCAACCTTTCGGAGAAACAAGGTGTGATGATATGTTATGTTATTTTAAACTGCGGTTTCAACAAGAGTGCAGACGATTATTCCTCATTATTATTTAGTAAAGGCCAATCATTATGGATCGGTTAATATTTGAATGTTAAGTAGTTGCTTTATATTTTTTTAATGTTCGTAAATTAACTCTAGTGTTTATTTTAATAAAATTAGATACAGAATGCATTTAACGCGCCAATATGGTGGTCAGCCTGTTAGTTAATCAAAATAAAATAAAACACAATCCACAGAAAAGAGCAGAAGTTATTATTATTATGATATTCCCGGGAAAAAATATCACTTTCCCACATAATGAATATTACATTCCCAAAAAAAGTCATTGTAACATTAACTTGTACCATTTAGCTAACAAAACAGAGCCCCGAAAGGAAACATATGTAACGTCAAACAAAGAGCGTCGGTAACGTAACGTGGTCGAAGCTGATAACTCACTTAAGCCTTATTTACAGAGAGCGGGTGATTCATTAGATGGAGCCAGTGGGGCAAACAAGACGAGTGAGGAAATGCTGGCGGGGTAAAGACTATGTCAGACAGAAAGCTGGTACTTAGTACTAGGGTCACTCAAAAACTAATGATAAATAATGAGTTATTTTTCCTTTTGCTCGGCGCCTATGGGTCCTACGTTATGTAAAATAGCAAAGTCAAAGTCAATAAAAAAAAAAAAAAAAAAAACGTCAACATTTACAGAATAATATAATTGATTCTAGTCGCCCCTTCCAAAAGGTAGTTTTCGTATGGAGAAGAATGGGCAAGGAACTCCACCGTTACTCTTTTAAAATGTTTTACAATAGTTTGTATAAGTACGTACATTAGTTAAATAATTATATGTGAAGACGATGCACCTAGAATAAAATTACTATACCACAATAGGTAAAAAGAATTAAAAATGAAGCAACGACAGATAATTTAATTATGTGATAGATACATGGTGCTCACATATTTACAAACATTGTAAAAGTAGACGATTTTCCTAATGTTTTTAAAATTAATAAGTCAGTGTGTGGGGAAGTAATCACAGAATGTAAAATCAATGTCATTGACATAGCCTGTAGCCTTCCTCAAGAATTGGGCTTAAACAAGATTTTTTCAAAGCCGACTGGTAGTTCCAGAGATTAACACGTTCAAACACATAAAAATCTCTTCAGCTTTATTATTAGTATAGAAAATTGTAATCGATTATCATTACTTTTTAATCAGTTTAGTTGTCATTAGTAGTACGAATAATAGGAACATAGTTAATTGATTCAGGCGTGACCTTGCGGGAATCCATTATAAAATGATGTGTCTGCGCTTGGTGCTTGGTGTGGCAACACGCCGTGTTCGAGTTCGCGACAAGCTAATCGTCATCCTGAGGATGCCTCGTTGAGAGGTGAAACACGTGTCGATTTCTTCCAGGGTCTTTTCAAGACTCTTTAGAAATAGCTAAGCGGAACAGGATACTAAACATTTCCACATCATCATTTTAATAGGAACATATTTTTTATGACGGTTATCTGCTGCCCGCGGCCTCGCCCGCGTGGAGCCTGATTCTTTTTCTAACAGAAAAGATTAAGTTACTCCTTATAACATCAGCTATCATCAGCTGTTTCGGAGATTAACCGGAACAAACAGAAAAAAATAAAAAGTAAGTAAATAGTTTTTTGTTACAAGTACCGTATTACTTTCATATGCATTTATTAAAAAGTTTTTATTTGACATTGTTAACACCTTAATTTTATTTATTTGTTACGTTTTATATAGAAGTAAAGGAATGACGTGACGTGACATTATCGAATCATGTTTTTTGATAGCATGCTTTAGGAAAACTCGACACTTACTGTCAAATAAAGAAAAAACAAAAAACCTGACTGCAAAAACATATAACCTAAAAAGAGAAAAACAAGCACTATAATTCATAGAATTCTGTTATTGCAGGCGGGACAAACAAAATATACACCATAATTTCAGGTTATTGGTTTGTCCCGCCTGCAATACCAAAATTCTATAGCTTATAATGCTTGTTTTTCTCTTTTCAGTTATGTGTTTTTGCAGTCGGGTTCTTTGTTTTTTTTTGATAATTCGTTTTATTTTTAAGCTTTTTAGTTTTATTAATATATTTATATTATATATTTGTAATTGACTCATTATTAGCTTTTATTTGATACGATAATGTAGATTTTTTTAACTTGCCCCTCCTTTTTTTTGTATTTGCAAATGCAATATATAAATATTATATAACCTATGCCACTCCCACAATTAAGACGAATCTAACGACACCACATACGTTAAAATCAATCAAACCGTTCAGGCTACAGAGCGTACAAACATACATACATACATACTCTCGATAAACATTATCCTCCCTCTGGGGCAGTCGGTTAAAAAGAAATGGTGCTACCATTTACCTACATTGTCAGAAATTGCTCTGTTCTGGAAATATAGAGAAACCTGGAAAAAAGTTCGATAGGGAGATATTATCGGTGTTTAATTACACAAACATCCAGAGCTGTGCCTCTCTCTATCCTGCCGCTTCATAAATCTAAGGCAATGCCACACTGAAAGCATGGAGGTGAAAGAACATCACAGCCCCGCAAGTGCCATGTGTGATCGCAGTTCTACGGCCAACCACAACCGCTATGCGGCCCGGCAGCTATTCCCTAATGCTCAGTCAAATAAGCGATTTGGTATACTTGCAACTAATTCTAAACAAACAAACAATTTTAATTATGCTGATTAGTCAGTTTTTAACATCACTCATATGTATGCTATAAGCTTAAAAAGTTATTATGCACACAATAAAAATTTAATATTAAATGATAAATGTGTACTATTTACTAGCTGTTGCCCGCGACTTCGTCTGCGATTCAGGATCTAAAGAGTACCTTCCTTTTCCAGGTCTACCCATGTACCAAATTTCATCCAAATCCGTTCGGCCGTTTTAATGTGAAGGTGTAACAAACAAACTCACTTTTGCATTTATAATATTAGTTAGGATGTCGCCCCGCTCCCCGCTCGCAGTGTGGGTAAGGATTATACTTAGTTTTGTGCGAGCACTCGACGTTCTGTGGTAGCGGCGGATAAAACAATTTAGTTATCTTCCACCTGTGTGAGACGTGTCTGTTTCACGTCTATTTCTGTAATATTCTTGTCAATCACGCAGTATTTGATTAAGATGGTTTCGTGTATATGCCGTGAGGGGTCAGCCGCCTTGTTCACTTTCATAGTTTTTATATGTTCTGTTCCAAAAGTATCTAATGAAAATGTAAGCAAATGGATTAGAAAACTTACCTGTAAATGCCAATTTGTAGTGCCACTTACAAATTGAGTGCTTTGATTTTATTAAATAAAAAAAAAAAAAACCTAATATAATATATATATATATAATAAATTAATTAAAAATTTACTAAAATTCTAATTCAAAATTACCTTAAATAAGTTTTTGATTTTTCAATTGTGGTTAATTTTATAGCCTCAATTTTCGTAGATGAACAAACAATATTTTTTAGAAAAATGATAATGACAATGTAAAACTGAAAGCTTCTAAATAAAAATGAATGTGTTACTATTTCCCTTTAGTGAGTGATTGTATAAGAACTTAACCTAAAAAGTGTTTGTTTACAATTTCATCACATACTTTTTAAACCGACTATACGTAGCATCTCGCCTAGATTCACTAGTAGTCAGTAGGGTAGTCGGAGGAGGCAAAGTATGTACTATCAAAGAATTTTATTATATCTATACACCGTAAGGACTATTTCTGCTTGCAGCGCTCGGCCGATATAGAACCGGGGCGGTAACAGATGTCGTCATCGTGTGCACGGAATTTTGTTTTCAAACTGGTTAGATATGAGTTTCTTTGATGTACATACAGTTCACCACGTTGCGCTGGTTTTTGAACCACAACCCAATAGCTCCCTACAGTAACTTTTTATGTAAAAGAGGGGATTCTATTCTATCTAAAATGAAGTAGAACTGCTTGTAGTTTGTCGAGATTGAACAATGTTTGAAGAAATCGGCTTAAGTACATTTTTATTCGTCTCTTTTCGTAATGTCGCGTAATGTTCGAGTGTGGCCCATTTTTATGAGGGACAAAAACATAGGACTGGACTTTATTTTTCTAGATATTCAGAAAATCTGACGCAAAGCGACAAGCACTCCTTTTATTTAGAAATATCATACTGTTATTCTTCTTCATGCTTATGTCGTTTATAACTTTTTCTTATGCTTCCTACATAATTTTCGAAATATACTTTTTGTCTTGCTTGTTTAGGAAGTTTTTTGAAGTGAAAACTTCTTTAGGCGCGTTGGACATTTTTGAGATGGGACTAAACCATTGATTTCGCGAACCTGTGATGACACCAGCTTTTGACCATTAAAAAGACATCAACGCGTTGATTACCGCAATGCCAATTTTTTTTTAGTTTTCCCTTCTTTCGGCACTCCCCGAGTGCCACTGTTTTTTTTATATACCTAACTGTAATATAATACAAACAGCAAAAATAATTTTCTATAACTAGTTTTTTTAAATATTTAAAAAATATGTTAAAATAAATAATATTGACTTTGAATCAATATTTTAGCTACAAAACTCGATTTTACAATCTCAAATGAAATTGTGAGATAAATATAACACGAAATAAACGTAATATATATTATAATATATTTATTATATAATATATATATTATAATATATATTACGTTTGGGTGTTCGTTACTCAATCACGTAAAAACGGCTGAACAGATTTGGATGAAAGGCACATAGATAGTTCATAACCTGGATTAACACAGGATACTTTTTATCTCAATAGTACGTTCCCGTGGGATAATTTAGTCTATGATATATTAATATAATCCTATTATTTAAATTGTATTCCATAGAAATATCGCAATACATTCGAAGGTGTTTTATGATACTCACGATGAAACGTCTAAATAAATAATGATTTTGTGAAGGAAAAATAATTTCTTAGAGTCAACGATGTTGTAATCTTAAGAGAAAAGTGATATATTGTATAAACACACTGTCAACTTTGTTTCATTCGTGTGAATTGTTCTTTTTCTTTCGTGTTTCTTCAACTGGTCTGTCGAGTTAAATAAGAAAATATTTATTAGAAAAGCTGTGTTGTGACAAGTTTAATTTTTGTTTGGAAATATATTAGAATAGTTATACAGTTTTGTTTTCAGTATTGATGATGCTTGGTTCAAAAAAAAATTCTATTTAGTCCGTCTGTCAGATAATAAAAAAATATTACATATGTATTTTTTGCTTCATCATATTAATAAAAAAAAATATTAAGATGAAACGCATTAAAATTGAGAAGTGGGGGTCACTACGTCTCATTTGTCATTTGTAGATCTTTGATGGTAGTAACGATAGTTACGACAAATATTTATAATTTGACAAATGATTGACATTTTTATTTTTATTAAAATAACTATGGTGTATGTTCCAATTTTGTTAGCTTCTTATTTAATTTATGTAATTTTGCATGCTAGTTTTAGCGAATTGTTTTAGGACTTGTTAAAAACTCGACCATCTGTAGATACTACAATTCTTGCAAATAAAAACTTCATTTCATTTCATTTCATTAGAAATCCAAAAGTCTGACAACCAGTCTTACCAAGGGGTATGGTGTTACCTGCTGACTAGGTTGTTGAGGTCAGATAGGCAATCGTTCCATGTAAAATACTGGTACAGCTGCATCCGGTTAGACTGAAAGCCAACCCCAACATAGTTGGGAAAAGGCCAGGCAGATGATTATTATTATTATTATTTATTTATTTAAATCAACTAGGATCATAGTTTACACTTGAAATCAACAACACAATTAAAATCAACATCACAATTAAAATTAAGATCAAAAATTAAAATTATAATAAAATTAAAACAAATTTGAATAAAAAAAATTAAAACATATATGCGACTAAACAAAAAACACTTTTGCTTTTTACTGATTCGAAAAATGTATTTTTTTTTTATAAATACACTGTGCTCGAAAAGTTACGAGAAGCATAAGGTGAAAATCTACGGTACACAAACTTGTATGGTAAATATTGTCCAACAAATTATTTATAATTTTTATTCCACTAAAAATAATCTCCAGCATATTATTTGGTTCTTGCACCACCTGCACAGCAGACGCAGCAGAACGTTAATCATCATGACACTTGAATAATGCTGTGCTTCTCCCAGGGAACTAACTAAATTATTCTTTATTTGCGTTTCTTTCTTTGTTGCTTCATAAATAAATTATGTTTTGTTGGTTTTGCAACAAGAGTAGACACAACAAACTTAAATATATTCTTGATCCAAGCTTTTATCGCAATAATAACATAAGATAACACATAACTTAAACATAACATCACGCTTTGTTTCCCCAAAGATTTCAAGTTCAGTTGGGCAGAGGTGTACCTTCCTATAGTACACCCACATTTCGCCAGTTATGTTTAAGTCCCATGTAATAGGGGCGAGCCTATTGCCTTATAAATGATTTATCTTATCACTTAAGGGTTATCCCTTCTAATCTAATAATCTTGTGATTATTCACAAGATAGTATTATTCGCAGATGGTCACTTGGTCAACTTTGAACAAGTTAACGATGCACTCTCTAAAGTTGTGCATTGGTTTAATGTAAATAATCTTCTCCTGAACGAAAAAAAGACTAAACTCATTAAATTTTCAATACCAAATGTCAGGCAGCTATCTACCAATGTTCAAGTTAATGGAACAGAGTTGGACCCTATTGAGTCGACAGTTTTTCTTAGAATCACTATTGACAGTAAATTACAATGGGGCCCACACATAGTTCGGCCGCTTATGCTGTTAAAAAAAATTGACAGATAACTGACGTAGATACAGCCAGATTTGTTTATTTAAGTTATTTTCATAGTCTTGTGTCATATGGGATTTTTCTCTGGGGAACCTGTGCGGACATTAATACACAAAAGGGCTCGAAGGGTTCTACAGAAAAGGGCTGTTCGAGCTATTTACAACC
Organism: Omphaloscelis lunosa; assembly: GCA_916610215.1. Classification (NCBI taxonomy): domain Eukaryota; kingdom Metazoa; phylum Arthropoda; class Insecta; order Lepidoptera; family Noctuidae; genus Omphaloscelis; species Omphaloscelis lunosa. The sequence continues at coordinate 9,449,359 of OU744265.1, read as the reverse complement.
TAGGTCCAAGAGATTCCCTTAGAGAAAAATTCAAAGAAATAAATATTCTGTCTTTAGCCTTACAATATATTTTTGAAAACCTATTGTATGTACACAAAAATATATCAAATTTTAAGAAAATGTCCGTTATTCATAGTTTAAATACCAGGAATAAACACAATCTTGCTGTACGTCGCACACGTCTCCACAAAGTAGGCAACTCTTTCATGGGTCAATGTATACGCTTTTACAACAAACTTCCCATTGACATTCGAAACTTATCCATTAATAGATTTAAAATCAGCATTAAAACCAAACTTTGTAAAAAAAAGGGTACTATAAAATTTCAGATTATTTAGAAGATAAAAAAGCTTGGGATTGAGCTGCTCGCTCTGCTAAGCCTTGTGATAAAACCATAAAACTTGAATTATAATTATTATGTAAAATCAAAATATACCAGTTTTATATACACATTGACATTGTTGAAAATTATATTCAAAATGATATGATTACTTTGTAAAGTATTTTATTTTTTAAATTAATTATTGTGAATGTGAGGACTATGTAGATATCATTATTATTTTCATTTCTCAGCTAGTTTTAATGGTGGTCTGGCAGTGTGAGTAGTTTATGCGGCCTACCCAAATGTCCTTTCTTTGGTATTGTTCGTCGAGTTGAGCTCCTTAAGTTCTGAGTTGAGCTCCACGATTACTGACAAATGCTTGCACTGACTGAACAGGTCCACTCCAATCTGTGGTTCTTTCCTCAAAAGACCATTTCAGACACTAATCTACATGGACCCCTTATGGCCTGACCAAGGTTATGTCTGGACTTAAAAAGAGACTGTGACCTCTGAGTTTGTTTCGGCCTTTCTTCTCAGAGTAGTCAGATAGGAAACGCCGAACTCAACTAGCTTATTTTTTTTTTAAATATGACGTGTAAAAGTGATTCCGATATCCTATTTACAGAATAAACAATTTCATTTCATTTCATGCCATCAACCGGGTACGTATCCAGACTCCGGACTGCTACTTAGAAATTCTAGTTATCATAACCCAATATCACTTTGTCCGACCTGGGAATCGAACCCAGGACCTCATGCTCCACAGTAGCGCGATCACTAGACCAACGAGGCATTAGCATATGAAAATAAAGTTTGTATTTCTTTTTGAAACCTCTCATATCTCATTCTCATACACATTACAGTCAAAGCCGTTTATAACGATTTCACTTGAAAAATGCTTTTACTCAGTCGCAGAATACTTAGAAAAAATTATTAATTAATATAATACATAAAAAAAGACTACATTGAATTGGAAAACAACACACACACAACAAAAACAATTTAGTAAAATAAATAATAGAATGATAATTAGTAATTTATGCAAATTAATGAAGTATATAGAATATAATAATTAATACAATTTAATGAAATATTATAATTAATACAAATTAATTAAATATAATAATTAATACGAATTAATGAAATACAAAAATAATACAAATTAATCTACCCTACCTACTATTACCTATTATGTTGCCGTGCCCTAACCGGGTTTCATGTTGGAACTTACTTATTTAAATGTAACAACTAAATGTACACATGAATGCAATAAAGAGTTTGAGTTTGACTTAAAACGTCGTCGTCGTACCGGTTATTACGACGAAATGAGGTCCCAACATTTTTGTTAAGTTAACATAGTTTTTGGTTATAACGAAATCGGCTATAACAACCGTACTTTGACAGTAACTTCGAAGTCGTTATAAACGGTTTTCACTGTAATAGGAATCCACCGTACCATACATAGGATTATTAACACGAATCTATCATACATATAACAACGATTTTTTTAATTTTTTGTTTTCCTTTTTTTAGATTCTAGTAGGTAGACAAGAATGTTAATCAATCATGATACGTAGGTAGGTAGGTACTCTGTAAAATTTTGTTCACATTGATTGCCGTTTGACCTCCGTATCTAATCTGTAGGGAAATCAGATTTACTCAGCACGATGTTATCAGAATACAGGGGGATCAGTGAATGCTGCACCCTTGGGGCTAAACAGTCGTTTATTTTTTGCTAAGAATTATACTGAAGGTGGCTTACATATACTACTTACTTTTTCATCTAAAGAAATAAGGTAGGAGCACAAATCAAAAGGTACCAAGAGCGGTCTTGTAAATGGAAGTATTTTAATTTAATATCGGAAACCAAATTGAGAATTTATTAGTAAGTAATTTATGTTAATTAGGGGCTCGTGGCTAAATGAGAATAGCTGCACGGGTCGTTCGAATGTTAAGCTGCGCTTATCGCGGACGGTTCGTGGATGGGTGACTATCCGTTACATATCGAGATCCCTCCATTTGACAGTCGTTATGGGTATTTAGAGGCCCAAAAGCCTGATAACCAGTCTTACCAAGGGGTATCGTGTTACCCAGTAACTGGATTGTGGAGATCAGATAGGCAGTCGCTCCATGTAAATTACTGGTATTCAGCTGCATCCAATTAGACTGGAAGCCGATGGCTGGGCAGATTGATTGAACTTATGATAATAATTCATAAATTATTTTAGATTTTGTTTGTAACTAGGTTAATATGCATAAAGGTAAAATGAACAAATTGTTTCGTTGAAAACACATAATTATACTAACGCAGTTCTCTTCCTCGAATTTGTACTTCATAAGCTAAAAGTAAATTGCTAATAGGTATTACTGAGAATTATTTTTGAAGGAAGGAAGTAAATGTAAATAATAATATGCCAGATAGCTTCGCGTGCGTTATCATTGATAATAATAATAATAAATCGAAGGTAATTTTCTTAAGAAGATTTTCATTTATGAAATACACGCATGACAACACTTTTATCATAGATATCTGCTGCTTTTATTGTGATATGTCAAATTTATGAACACTACAGTATTGTTTATTGAAATTATTTTGTTTATATGTAGAAGACACACAGTCGAACTATCGAGAAATCCCGAATAACAAAAGATACTGCTGGTGACTTTGTTAATAAAAACATCAATATTCCGTTTACCATTCGAAAAATCTTTCGGCTACTACTGAAAAAATTACTAGTGAAAAACGAAATATTTTATGTTAACCCGAGGTGGTGGCCAGGGACCAAAAGCAATAACATTGAACTTGCCTGGGAATAAAACTCAATATCTGCGTGTTCAAAAATAAATACGAGCCTACTAGTACTAGCATACATATTATCACAATCACATTTTCTTCAAGCGAAAATCTGGGACAGTTTTTTATTTCACACAAAACGTCAAACGACAGGCATCCTTTTTGTCTCGTCGAAATGTATTTTTGACATTGAAATACGTAAAGTGACATAATAATTATCGACATTATGTACTTTGAATACACATTTATTGAAAAAATAATAATGTAGTAGGTATGTATCGAATAACTATTTTAGTGTCTGAAAAATATAGGGTATAATAGAAATACGGGGATGTAGCTCTTGGCGTGAAAAGTTTGCAAGTAAATTTTTCCTAAAAATATATTTTTACATACCTATAAAGTGTCTATCATTAATCAAATAATTGAATCTATTGCGCGAAAATTTTATTTTTATAATTATAGAAATGATAACACCTAAACATAAAATTCTTACTAAATACCGCATCAATAAACCATAGACAATTTCGTATTTATTTGGAATTTTTGAAAAAATTGACATTAATAACATTATGTTTCTTTTTTGAATTTGGGCAGTGCATTATTCGATAGTCAGTCAGTAAAGAGAAGAATAATAAATCGATTAAAAAAGATTAATGATTCGCTACAAAAGTTGAAAATGGAAGCCGTTGGCGGGGCCTATCGTTTGTGTCAAATGAATTGAAGCCTTTTTCGGTACGTTACGTTTCCCGAGGCGCTAACTGTAATGTGATTTCGGTTGCGATTTAACGCTCAAACTAACTTTGAGGACGGATGTGCACTACTGATTTACTTTTAGCTTATTGAATTTTGAGGAAAATCGTGGAAAGTTACGTTCCGAATTTGGTTAGAATGAAAAAATATGAAAGCTCCTTTGTTAGTATGAATTATGACTAGTTCAGTAACCTGTACCTACGCTGTTTCAAAAGCCCACGTACACGTTGGGCGAGCCGTCGCTTGACCAACGTACACTGGGTATTTTTGCGTGATTTGCCGTTTGATTTGTGTATTTTGCGTTGGCCGAGCACGCTCGCCTAACGTGGCTTTAAAGTTATATTTTTGAGGGTTATTTCGGTAAATCGGTAAAGCAACGTTAAATTAATACGATTACCACCAGGTCAACTATAAGACAAAACATGAATGCGAAGTAACAGGCGACTTTGTACCAAATGTGATGCAACTATTTATGTACTGTCACTGTGACTAACCCTGCAAATGACTATGGTAACTGTAGGTACAGGTCAGGCAAATTAGCAATTGTTTCATTTTGGATAAGATTTATGTCAGGTAAGTGCAGTTACACCTTCATATCGTCAGCATCCTCAACTCTGTAATATTTTACAATATTATCGTAGACCTAGATACCTAGATACACCTACCTATAAACCTTGTTCTCAACATCTCTCCTGTAACGTTCGCAGACCTCGCATGTACCTCAGCAATCTGCTCATGTTCGCCCTCCCTTACATGGCGCGTTATCTTCTCTATAAAACATGATGCAATCTTGTGATTTCTGCTCAGAATCCGCTCCCGATTACAATCTCGGTGATCTGATTGCGTCCCGCGACCTTTTCCAATTGGCTATTTATTTCAGACTTATCTTGAAACACTAGGCGATTTATTTCAGTTCTTTAATATTGAGGATTTAAATCACTTATTGAATTTTCCATTCAGGCGTATTATATTATCTGTAGTTCAGGATAACTTCTCGTGCATTGTGTATCTAATAGTTAGGTATCAACCAATTCATTTAGCTTAAAAGTTTCAACTGCTGGACATAGTCCTCTCTCAAATATAACTAACTAGCTTCTCCCCACGACTTTGTCCGCGAGCCTATACCTTAGAATTGGGGATTACCTCTAGAATTGGGCTATCCAATGCATTAACAATTTTTGCGGGATCGAGACTTATGCGCGGTTTCACCCGCATAAGTCTCGATCCCGTGGAAATATCGGGATAAAAAGTATTCTATGTCCTTCTCCGGGTCAAGGTCTATCCATATCCCAAATTTCATCCAAATCCGTTTAGCCGTTTTAGCGTGATGCCGTGACCAAGGGAAATAGGGATTCATTTTTATATATATATATATGTAATAGGTAGGTACTCACAAAGGTAAATGAAGTTTTTAATGCACTTAAAAATATATATTGTTGATTTTGATTATTATAATTCTGTAAATAGGTAGGTATTTGTTACGGTCGCAAATCATACTATGGACAACGACCAATCTAATATTGGTCTAAAAATAGCAAAAAAAAAAACGAAAGAAAATTAGAATATCACAAGCTTTTTTTTTGGGTGGGAAATTATAAAATAACTTCTCTCACTCTGGGCGGAGCGGGAGGGTGTTTCAGACTCTTACTGACTAAAACCCACCCGTGTTCCTTCGGTTGCCCTGTTGCCGGGGGCCACGATCTCCCTTTCGGTTTTTCTTCGCACCCCCGGTAGGCATCGGCCCTAACGGAACCCGTCAATTCTGCTAACATCTCTTTGAGGCGCGCGTGGAACACAACGCGCTGCCTTCGCCTTGCTGTCTGGACTATTTGGTCAATTTGTCCGTTTAGTTGTCAGAGTTGAAAAGATATATCAACAAAGCACATGTTTGTATATTTCCCGTAGGTACGTTAACGTACAATGTCCATCAACAGGAAAGTCAATAAAACGAAACGTGAATCGTTTAATTTTATTGACTTTTTTGTTGGCGACAAACCTCATAAAATGAATTGCAACTAAAGCTGGTTGTTTTCGAATAAACATCGGACAAAACGTATGTATTATGTCCAGTAAACTATCCCGACCGACGCACTGGGCGACCGGCCAAATGATTCAGGGCCTAAGCAAACTGGATTAAACCTAACTTATGAGCTCTTCATTGTATTTGCTGATGTTTGTCGGCACCGATGTAATGTTTATAGGCATGTATATACAAACGTACGAACCCCAAGTAATTCCCATTTGGATTTCCTAATAATATTAATGGACACTATAATATTTAAATGCTTAGTTTTGTGAGCTTTAAATAATTCCCGGTGTCCTAAGAATGCTAAATAGTCAAGTAACTGCGATTAGTTTCGATGTAGTGCTCGCAGCCGTAACTTTGAGAGAAGGTCAGAAAGTAAGAAAGGAGTCCATTCATTAAAAAAGTGCAAATAAAAAAATAATAAAAGTAAAGTGCAAAAATAATGGCATTATTTAGAAAAAAATATTGCTGAACACATTTCCATCCTGGATGACCTAATTGCCTCTTCGTAAATTAATATCTGTACTAATTCAGAATACCAAATTATGGTTTGATATCCTTTGTGGATACAAAGGATAATGGCAAATAAAAGTAAAGTACCTACGTAAGTACAGTCAGCCCTAGAAAGATGTATACACGGACAAGGAACCATTTTATTGTCTACAACGATTGTATCCACTGCCCAGGTACAAAACATGGTATACAATTTATTTTACCAAAACAAAGTAAAAACGTTGTCCCTAAACATCTACATATACACCCTATGACCAAAACAAGATAATCTACATAAGTCTCATAAATATGTGTACAGTAATCTTTTTATAACGAGGTAAACAAATCTAAAAGTTCATTAAAAAAGTTTGATTTCGAGAAGAGATGTTAAAAATAAGTATTTAGTTAAAAATGCGATGTCATAAAAAATGCCATTTAATCAAACGCAGCAGACTGACATATTATTATTATCATGACAGCGATTACATCTTAAGGTTGTCACTCACCGGGAGCATTTGCGTGTAATTTAATAGTTCCAATTCGAGTATTTCATCAGTAAATGCATCCAGGCGAGCATTACAGTGCGTAACTGTAATGATACAATTCGTAACATTGCAGTAGTGAGTTCAGAAAACTGAGTATTATACCTAAATCGATGTTACATGAATGCTTCTTAGTCAGTGCGTCGAGCAGGCGTAATATTGTAACGCAATGCTCAAAATCAAATTATAGAATGTTAATTACACGCTAATACCTGATGAGTGACCACCTTAAAAAGCTTAAGCAACATTCGTTATTCGTGATTTACCTATTTGTATTTCAATTCTAAAATCTAAAAACAAAGGACACGTCAGTGACGTCATGCAGTAAATGAAAAGGACAAAAATAAAATTATTGTTCTTCTATTGAACGAAGTTAAAGACGATATTAAAGTCGAATGACGTTATCAGTCTTGTTTAAGACCAGGCACTCCAAACACAATTTCCACGCAAACTCCACCCCAATGCACCGCACCACTCCACTTTGTGCTAAACGCTAACACATCAGTAATTAAGTTGAATATCGCGTGCGCTCTTTGGTCATGTTCAAGCACGAAACTAAATGTCGTAATTCTCAATTCTTATTTCGTCTATAACTAAAGTAATAATTGATCTAGAGACAAAATATCTTATATTTGGATAATAAACTATATTTCCTAATTTTCAATAATTTTTTTGTTTCAATTAATCTATAAAAAAGACAAGATTTTCGAATAAAAAATGGATCGAGCGAAAATAAAATTATCACCGTGAACATTGTTTTGGTCTTAAGGTGTATTGATGTTTTGGGACCGAATGTTTACTTTCTTTTGGTAAAATGAATTGTATGCTATTCTTTGTTCCTATAAGGTGGATACAATGTTATGAAACAAAGGTTGTTGACAATAAAATGGTTCCTTGTCCGTGTATACATCTTTTTGGGGCTGACTGTACCTACAGAAGTGCTGACGTCAACGTTCAAACCCTTCATAAATACCCATTATTCTTGTTTTACGACTATGTATCAGTTGTTTATGTATTTCTTTTGTTTTCAGGTCACCCGAGGAACAAAGGAAAAGATATTCCATGGACTAAGCTATAATGTGGAACTTAAAATGTTATTGTTTTGTCCTAATATTTTACAAGAATATTTATAATAATCATTATATTGAGAAATACCCATAATTCTGAAAATTAAAGTGGTTTCTAAATATTTGTCAAATATGTAAAATCCTTAATTATATAATAATAATAACCCCACCGCCGTATTTCTACGTTGACGTCGTGGTGGGGCTTGCGCGCTTCGAACTCTAGGTGTGTTCCGGTAGAGTTTATTTTCACAGGTCTGGGATGAGGAAACAGACCAAGAGAGATACAAAAACCCGCAGGGCAGCAAGTGGTGGGCTGTTGGGCAGTAGCAACCCCACGGACCCTATCTCCCGGGAGAAGTCTCTTTCCTTACCTCTGGCTTGCCTTTATTGGCCGGCTTGAGTGGAGATTCGCAAAAGCAAACGTGCTCGGAGGAAGGAAGTATTCCAGTAAGTGCTCGTAGGGATCTTGACCATCTTCCGGGCTCTGGGATTGTTCTGAAAGCCGTTAAATACCTCTCCACTTCTCAAGCACCTCAGGACATGTTGCCCCCTTGCCCATTATTGAGTGTGCCAGTCACCCACCCCTTTTTTTTTTTTTTTGGTTGGGAAATCATCAAATAACTTCTCCTGCTCTGGGCGGAGCGGGAGGGCGTGTCAGACTCTTACTGACTAAAACCCACCCGGTTCCTTCGGTTGCCCTGTTGCCGGGGGCCACGATCTCCCTTTCGGTTTTCTTCGCACCCCCGGCAGGCATCGGCCCTAACGGACCCCGTCAATTCTGCTGACATCTCTTTGAGGCGCGCGTGGAACACAACGCGCCGTCGACCCAGGCCTGGTCCTTATCGGATGGCGAGCTACCCATTGCTCACCGTCCGCAAGCCCGCGCCTACGGTGGCCGGAAATCGGCCTGCGATTCCCGACGCCCAGGGCGTCTCCTCCTGCGGCGATTAGGGGCGTGAGGGCGCGAAATTTGCCTCTCCCTCACGCGTTCCGCCTCCTCCTTCGCGAGCATTACTGCTTCGCAGAAGGAGGTGACGGCCTCCCATTTCCTCTCGCTCCCTACCATGGCCCTAATCAGGGCCAGACGCGAGAGATCACCGCCGCCGATCGCCTCCACGAGGACACGGCGATACTCTGCCCAAGCCGGGCAGACCTCCACCGTATGCTCCACCGTGTCCTCCGGGCGATCTACACAATGGTGACACCCGGGCGTTTCCTCCCGCCTTATCCTGAACAGGAACCTCCCGAAACAGCCACGTCCGGTGAGGACCTGCGTCAGGCGGAAGGTGAGGATGCCGTGGCGCCTCTCTAGCCACTCCTCAAAGAGGGGACTTATCGCCGCAATTGTGGCGTGCCCAATGCCAGTCACCCTCTGCCATTTTAACTGAGTATTTTATACAAAATATTGGTTAGGCAGGGGCCATAATCTTTCCACAGCTCTAGGTAACCAGTTCACTTAGCCACCGAAACCCATAATCAAATATCTTTGTTTCCATATCCTACAATAGCCTTGCACCAACCGGGGGTTGTCCTTGGGTGCACTTGCATAGCGCGAACAGGGATAATCGTCGGTTGGTGCCTCAGTTCATTCAAAACGTCTAACGGGCCTCTGCAAGTTGGCTTCGGCCCCTCGTACGCCTTCCAAAGGTCCGGTACACCAAGGTCCCGAGAAATGTTATAGACCCTATAATAATAATAATACAGTTATAAATCGTTTATTAAATCATTTCCATAATACAAGTAAAATACTCCGAAAAATATTTTCACAAAGCAAACATAATTTTAATATTAACTTGTGGACTCCACACTAGGTCGTGTCTGTCTCGTGAAAAGAAAGCTTTGTGCCACTTCCCCATAAGGAGGTCGATGTAGTAATTTATTCATGGCCACTTATGAGGAAGACAGCTGCAAACCAGAAGCCTATTTTAAGAAGAAAAAAATACAAATCTCGAACGCGCTCATCCTGTATTTTATAAGTCTCTTAAAAACGTTGTAAGATGAATTATAATGAACTTTTCCGTACTTGAGTAAAAGGATTTGTGTTAAGACAAGAGAAGCGGTCTAGGTTTAAAAGTTTGTCATTTACGTTATATTTTTAAGCGTCGTTAAACTTAAAAGAAGGGAAAAGGATTGAGGTGAAAATATTTTGTTTAAAACTCAAGAAATGGAAGAAAGTTCTTTTATTTTATGGACTACATTTTTAATGCCTAGCTAGACATTCAACTTGTTTTAGTTTGCAAATTATGGTCAATAGTATGTTTTAGTGAATAATTGATGATTAAACGAACTTACCTGTAAGTGAACTTCTATCCCAATGATATGAGTACGTTTCATTCGGAGATAAATAATAGACACATGTAGTACTTTCATTGTACTGGCAACTTCGCACTTATTGATTATTAAACGAACTTACCTATAAGTGAAGTTCTATCCCATTTATATGAGTACGTTTCATTCGAAGATAAATCATAGACACATAGTACTTTCATTGTACTGGCAACTTCGCACTTATTGATGATTAAATGAACTTACCTATAAGTGCAGTTCTATCCCAATTAACACCAGATATCTCGTGTTAAATAATTTAAATGGGGGTATTAGATACCACCCATGCGATTAACGTAGCTTAATGCTGTGGTATTATCGATACGTAATAGAATGGAATAGTTACGTATGTCACGTGCAAAACATTTGAGACCAAAAAATACTGCCAGCAGCTCTAAGTAGTTGATATGGAATTCTAACTCAGTTAACTTCCATTCACCGTTAACTGTTTCGCTATCGCAAAATGCGCCCCAGCCAGATCTGGAGGCGTCTATAAAAAATTCTAGGTGAAACTTATCAGGCCCTTAGGAAGTAGATGTCGAAAAAAATTTCTGAGACCACCATTCCAGATCTGGCAGTATTATAGGCGAAAAACTAAATTTAGATTCGTATGTTTTATAAGTCTTCAATGCTAATAACTTTTGTCTCTGGAGACGTTTAGTATACACCCAACCGTACTTAATCCCCGGACAGGCGGATGTTAAAACACCGATTAAACTGGCAAACTCTTTGATAGTGCAACGTCGTAAAAGAATCATTTTTTTAACTAATTTTGAAATATGTACTCGTTTATCTTTCGTTAAGGATAAAGACATGTTATTAGTGTTATGATTAAAACCTAGGAATTTCTGTTGTGATGGTTGTAAAGAGCTTTTTTTCGAAATTTATCACGAATCCTAAACATTGTAACATTCCCCTTTATGTTATTTAAGCATTTAGCTTATGTATGGCCAATACATAACAATTACTCGAGATATATAACCGATGAATAGCCGCGATATCTGAGGTGAGCCACAACCTCTCTTATAATTTTCATAAATGTTCTTGGTGCTGATGATAAGCCGTAAGACATAGCTTTGAATTCATAATTTAAATGTTCACCGACTTCATTATGAAATTGAAATCTTAAATATTTTCTATGTGATGGATTAATTGGTACCAATAAATATGATTCCTTTAAGTCGATCGTGGCGATAAAGCTGTTATGAGGAATTAATTTGCAAGCTGTTCTATAGTGCTCCATTTTAAAATGATTTTGACTTACGAATTTATTTAACAATTTTAAGTTTAAAATAAATCGTTTTCCGCCATTTGATTTTGAAGTTAAGAATATTTTAGAAATAAATTAATCTGATTATGGCTCACATTCATATATCGCGCCTAATTGTAACAAGTTGTCGAACTCCAAAGACATATATATATCTCTGTTCTTCATTCGTATACGTGTTAGAGGGTACAACATGTTTAATTTTTTTTAGTAAATGGTATCATGTAGCCAATTTTAATCCAATCCAAGATTGTACTATTACTAGTGATCTTCATCCAACATTTGTAAAAATATTGTAAACGATCTGCATGTATCTATATAGCTAGGGTCGACTCTGGACACGGTACTTGCCCTGGCTGGTGGAAGCTCGAGGTCGCGTCGTCGTCGGCTACCGCCGGTATGCTGTCGCTGCTCGTGGATATCCTCCTCGCCCCCACCCTGCTCGCCGAGATATAACGAGGGGGGGCAGTCCCGTTTCCCGAAAACCGAGACCACGCTGTCGATGGTCCAGCTATGGGTGCGGGTAAAGACGTCGCCCTTTGAGCGGATTTTTCAATCAGCGATCCTTATCGCTCAATATCTTAAGAAGCTCTTATGGTTTCTGAGAGTTTTTCTCCGAAGAGCGTCTTGTTTCTTTCGTAGTCTTTTGTGGCGTAAAAGATTTGTCCAGACAGGGAGTTATGAGTTTTGTCCTCACCTGAGTTTAATGTAGGTCGGTCGGGATCCTAAAGGTCAGAAAGAATCTTAATCGCCTGAATTTTATCATCTTCTACGAGAAGCTGGGTAAATAGCTTTATTAAGCGCGCTAATATCGAGGCCTAGTTGATCTTGTTTCAACTGTATATTTTTATCACGGTTAATAAAAAATTCTGAGACCGCAGCCTTAATTTCCGGATTCAAAATAGGCGCCCTAAGGAGTTTGCAGTTCTCCGGTATCTGATACTCTTTAAGTATGTTTTCCTTGAGATCCTTGGCAAGTCCTTTTTTTTGTAAAGGAATTCAACTTTGTGCTAAAGTGTGGTGCATGTTTTCGCCGTAAATCGGCTATTCATCGGTGGTATCGCCCAGTGGTGATAGAAATTCTGGATCGAGCTGTGAGAATCATCCTGCGCTAGTTGAATCGGCGCCTCTGGAGTCATTTCAATGTTTTCTTGAATGTCATGAGATTCAACTGGAACGTGAAACTGCGTCGCCGTGATATCATCTTGCATGGTTCCGCCGTCTGAAACGATCATCGTTTCAAATGTAAACCAACTGGCCAAGCGTTTTTTTTTACCCTCGTGTTGACCCGCAGTCAACCTCCAGGTTTTACATATCGTGCTATACCTTCGTGATACCCTCAAAGTGATGTCCTCCAGGCTAGCTTGGAGATGATAATTTATTAATTATGTACCACATAAAAAGAGTATAAAAGGTATCACGTACCTATACACAGTTGTGTAAATGATTGTAACTCGTACTTACACGAAGTCAGTTAATAAAAATATATCATAACTAACCTTGGTTTTTCTCGGAATCCGACGAAGATGAATCACACGACTTCCATTTTTGTTAAGTCTTTAAGTCTTTTAATTTTACTTTCATAGTAACTAATTTTGTTGTTGTGACACTTAGACATAATAAAACAGTAATTTGAAGATAACTTTAACAAAATATCTCTGAATATATAAAAGAATTGAAAAGTGAGTGAGTTTTTCAATCTAACCTAATTATAATAAGAGCGAAGTTTCCAGTACAATGAAAGTACTACATGTATGTATTATTTATTTTAAGAATGAAACGTACGTAATATAAATTATGATCAATAGTATGATCAACAAATCGCTTCTCTGAATTAACCATAAAAAAATCAACCTCCCTTTGGTAAAACAATATTTATTGGACGTGAAACGTCATCATGAAATATTCAAGGCTGCAACCCCGCCCTTCACTAAAGTTCAGAAAAAATACAATATTCATTCGGCATCGAAAATAGTAATGGCACACACATTTTTTCATACATCGTCAACATTAAGGAGAATCACAAGTACATATATCAGCGTCAACTGATGTAAGCAGAGCTGCGTAACATTTGGAGTAGTAAGCATTCAAGTGTACGTCTCATCGATGTGCTGGGAAGATAATATCTTCCGGTATAAGTTGCGTAGGCGTCTATCTTATTTCTACGTAACTTATAAAACAATCTCTGTCTATCCGTTGGTTTGCTTAAAACTCAATAACCAACTCGCAAGAAGATCTTATTTAGATAAGTTCTAGCTCAGACCAAATAAAAAGACAAGACAAAGCGCTGTCAACAGTGTCGTGAGGCTTGTTTCGTAAACATGTGTGCACTTAGTGAGGCGTAGTTTGATTGTAAATGGTTGTAAATGTGTGCGTGTGAGCGTGTATGCACAGAGTGGAAGTATAGTTTTGGCATACTTTACTGTATTGTTTGCACGCTATGTTGTGGTTTTTTATTTGGTCTGAGGGTTCTAGTAAATATTTTGTAGTATTTTTATAAGTGGATAGAAGAAAGCATATTATGTTTGCATTACCTCTGAACGACGCCATCAGTTGGGAGGATTTATCGTTTGCCACGAGTAGCGTAGACGTCCGTTGTCATTAAATTATATTGGAATGTTCTTCGACACAATAATAATAAATGTGCTAACACAAATAATAGGTATGGGCTACATTTGATCGAAGAAAAATATGGATACCGATTGTACGTTCCATCAACGTACAGTTTAATGTGTCCACGAGTTGTGTAGGCGATTTTCATGTTAGCATAATTAACTTCAGGTTCATTCAACACTATTTATGTATGTAACTCTGAGCAAATAACAGGGATTTCAGTATCACAGTATTAATAAATATAATATTCCGGCACGATGTGAGTAGGCGGCTTTCTTACAAAATGTTATTATTGTATGAAAAACGATAATTATGTTTTCTTATTTGTCATCACCTCATCAACAACGGACTATGCTTGGTTAACCGTACTTAGGTACCTACGTTTTGTTTATGTTTATCATAGAATAGAATAGAAAAGAATACTCTTTATTATGTAAACCATGCGGATTACAGATATAAATGTAAAATAATACATTTATTAAAAAAACGCACATCATTTATTAGTTTTATTATTTTTTTAAATTTCAATTGCTCATACTGTTAAATCAGATTTTTGGACTTATCATGTACATACGTATATTCCAGACACCACAGAATATATACATAGGTGCATAAAGCATATACTTATCTATATTTAAATACAATAATAATCTTAAAACAAGAGCACTTAAAACTAAACAACTAACTACCTATAAATAATAATGAAGGGTACAGCAATATTAAACAACACCCTGTTTACTCCCTAGTAAACGTCGATGCGCCATTAACAAGAGATGCGTGGGCTCATAAATTATCCAGTATTTATGACTCGATTCGAAATCAGCATAAAATTAAAATTATGACTTTTAGAGTGCTAGCACACTGGGACGCCATGGCGACGTTGCTAGCTAAATGAGGTTGCCTAATAAGTAGCCATTTACACGCGGGCGTCCGTCCTGGCGATAAGTTGGTCACTGAGTGAGGAAGGCGTATATTACTTGTATACAAAATACGCGACTTGGCTACACATCGCCAGGTCGCCAGAGTAGCCAGTCTCCACGTAGGGGCCGGTCGGTCGTGGCTACGCTTCCAAATTGGCGGCGTCGCCAGACTGTAGCCAAGTGGAAAACTATCATATATTTGAATACGAATTGTTTGAATACGTAGCCGGCGTCGCGGACGTCGCCATTGGCTTCCTAGTGTGTAAGCACTCTTAATCGTTTCCAGTCGCTATTAATGTGGAATTGTCATAACTATCCTGTGTGCACCGCGCATTTATCTTTACCTATGAAATTGCCGTTCTGCCGTACTGGCTATTTCAAGTCCAATTTTTTCTTTTTTCGCTAAGAATTCTAAGTTGAAATTATTTTTATTTTTAAAATATATATTTTTTTTGAAAATTAATCATTTGTTTAATGGTTAGCGTTATGTTTTCATCGCATTTGTACATTTTTCGTCATCATGGATATGTGGGACTCACGTATCCACATACGCCAGCGCCCGCATAAACATTCGCCGCGCGAACCGACGACATGCCGGTCTCGGAAGCAAATACGTTCTGAGCAGCTAATCGAGATGTCGCGACGCCCTCGCAAAGGGGCGTGGCAAGCGGGGTCAGGGCGTAGCCCCTCGCCCGCGGAGGCTATACTGTGACCCGCTAATGCGGGCCCCTCATTTTGTCTGCCTTTAGCGGCCATGGTAGTGAATGCGGGGGTTAGGTCGCACTCGTGTGTCGTTGAGTTGAATAGTTCCGTAGGAGCGCCGCGACGCTTATAGAGGCGTCGCTTTCTTCACGGCACCCCGGCGGTCTATCCCTGCCGAGTGAGACCCCCAGTTTCCTGGGGGAGGCCCAGCAGAGGACGACCAGCGACGGGGATACCGACTCGGCGCGCCTACGGGGAGGCATGTAGCACCCCCCCGCCCCGCTTACAGGTCTAGCCGTTTACGGATTAGGGAGGAGACTGTCGCGTGTGTGTGAGCAGCTAGTGTTGTTGTGTTACGCTGCTCAGTGTCTGTGTGTGTCGCATGGCACGCCCGCGCCGCGTCGACACACGATTATGTGGAAGCATGTTTAGTTAAGGTTGTCTGTGGCTAGTTACGCGGTATGCCTATATTAACCTAGAACACACCGCGCAACAGATGTGTGTGTACATCTGTAGAGTCATTTTAGTCGAGTAAGCCGCGTGTAACCTGAGTGCAGCTTACTCGAGGCGTCAATCATGGAGCAATGGGGTCGTCGTCCGCAATCAGGTCGCGGGGCAGGGGCCGCCTCGCGTCAGGGGGGCGCGTATGCCAGGGCGCTATCTGCTTGACGTGAGGCCACTCAGACGCGTCGGCACGCGCGAACATCCCTTTCGCAAGGCGCCGCACGTACTCGTCCAGGCTCTCGATCCCGAGATCCCTCTGGATGACATCGTTCCTCACATAGCGAGGGGCAGCAACTATCGTCCGCAGCGCCATACTTTGCTGCGCGCGGAGAAGCTTGCGGTTGGTCTCGCCAGTGAGGGCGAACCATGCCGGAGCGGCGTACGTCAAGATTGGGCGAATGTACTGCTTGTACACACCCAACTTGACGCGCGCCGGGATTCGGGAATCGAGCACCGGTTTGAGTAGGTTGCGGGCGACCCTACCTTGTGCGGCGACATTGCGGACGTGGGCCCCCATCGTGAGCCGGCGGTCGATGGTCACACCCAGGTCTTTGACCCGGGGCGACCAATCGACGGTGGCTCCTTGCATCTTCAGGGGTGGCGGGAGGGGCGCGCATCCAGCGACCATCGCCTGCGTCTTACCCACATTCACCGACAGCCGCCACTTAGACAGCCACTCGGGGAGTTGATCGAGGGCGCGCTGCATTTTGACCGCCGCGTGTTTCGCATTTAGCGAGGTGGAAATGTACGCGGCGTCATCGGCATACAGCGCGAGAGTCACAGAGGAAGTGGCGGGAATGTCGTCGGTGTAGCGTGAGTAACACGCTGGCGATACACAGCTGCCCTGCGGCACACCTGCCAGCACCGGGCGGGCGCCTGATAGCGCCCCGTCGACCACCACCCTAAATGTTCTGCCTGTAAGGAATGTAGAGACCACCTTTACTACGCGACGGGGCGCGTCGGAGGTGACCAGCTTGTAGATGAGCCCTTCGTGCCATACTCGGTCGAAGGCCTTCTCCATGTCGAGGAATACTGCAACAGAGTGTTCCTTTTTGTTCATCGCGGCTGCGAGAAGGTGCAGTACCCTCGACAATTGAAGCGTCGTGCTATGTTCCGCCCGAAAACCGAACTGCTCCGGACGAGGCGTAATGTGGGGTTGGAGGTGTCGCAGCAGGAGTGCTTCGAACACCTTGGAGATTGTCGGCAATAGAGTGATCGGCCGATAGCTCTCCGGCTTCAGTATGTTCTTGCCCTGCTTTGGCAACATGATGACGCGCCCTTCCTTCCACGAGGCGGGGAAGGTCCCGGTGCGCAGTATCGCCGTGTATAGGCGCGCCAGTGCCGCAACCATGCGGAAGGGCAGGTGACGCAGCGCTGCGTTGGTGATACCGTCAGCATCGGGGGCCTTCCTGGGCTTCGTCCTAAGGATGGCGCGTCTAACATTGCTGGGCGAGAAAAATACTGGGTTCTCCTCGCCTGAGCAGCTGCGCTGGCGACGATAATATTTATAGTGTTAGTACAGACGACGCTATACGTTGCGCGCGTGCTAGAGTGAGATAGCTGCCCGAATATTGTAGGACGTTCGTTTTAAGTTTTATAAATTAAAGTAAATTGGTGTTCTCCTATTGGTTGATTAAATATTTGTGTGTTTAGCATAGAGGCAATTTGTAAAAGCAAAAATATAATGTAAGGCAGGATTTCAATGAATAAAATAGAACAATTATTTCTACAATTCGTATTGTGATTGTCTGCCATTTGGTCCTATTTAATAACAAAATATTATATTTATTTTAAAATCGGCACATGGCACTTAACTTAGAAACACATAAATCCTCTATTTAATGGGAAACAAAGTACGAAAAGGTCGAATGCAATATTTCACCGAATTCTAAAGAAACTAGTAAAATATCCAATTTTTTATCTCGACTCACAATACGAGTGCCAACGTCTGGTGGAGCTCAGGCAATTCAAACGAACCTTTTAAAACAATCGAGAATTTGTACAAAAACAGCCATTAAACTATTCTGCGAAACTGTGGGAAAAGGGGCTGAGATGAACGTGGTGATTTTAGGAATTTTGAAGGATTGGTGAATACCAATGCCCAATTGACTTGAGACCACGATAGGCTACGGACGTCCGAATCTAGGCTAGTTAAAATTAGTAGAAGTGGTGAATACCAAGAGGCCATGTCCGAGGGGGCTGTCGCGAGATAACGCGTATTAGTTATTAAGTTACATATAGTTGGGTTAAGGCCCAGATTAGACTAATTTAGTAATTAATGTAATATGTGTGTGTGTGTGTGTATGTTGTGCGACTGGGTGAGTCTTTCATTATAATAATTATCCAAGGCTGGTAATATATTTGAAGTTCTTGTAACTAAACAGACAGAGACGTGTTGCTGGGGAGTTTGTTGCGCCACTTCTTCTCCCCAGCTCAAACACTAGGAAGTGGTGAAGGGAGGGCGCTTTGGGAACTGTCTATAGATGTTCAGGAGAGTTGATCCACAACTCTATTAATTAATGATTCTTGAATTATGATTCTCTACTCTATTATCTAGTACCTAAATCTTGGATTATGTATCCATTGCCTCTGACCAATTAAAAGGGCTTTAATAGAGATTATCCAAAACTCTATTAAATAAATAATGATTCTTGAGTTTCGATTCTCAACTCTATTAGGTAGTAATTCTTGAATGTTGTATTCGATATCTCAGACCAATAATTCGGTCAGACTGACATGAACGCGTGTCTTGCAGATGTGCTTGTTGTGCAAAGGGCGACCTTCCAGGGGATTGGGTGAACACATCTATCTTATATTCAGTCCAAGGACTGATAGGGACCATGTCTCCTTAAGAGCATGATGCCGACGCATGCCGCTGGAACTAGCCGCCCGTTGTAGACAAAGACGGTCACACGTTGCCGCAGGGAAAGCCGCTGCGTCACGTTTATCAGTTCAAAAGAACTGCTAGGGACCATGTCTCCAAAAGAGCATGATGCCGACGCAATGCGTCACTTATGGAAGTGTTGCTCTGAGCATTCCGAGTGCAGATGTGAGGTATCGTGTGAGTAATGACTGACCAAATACCTGTTACGCTAACGTAAAGGTTACTCACAAGTTTATATTATTATAACGACATACTTTGCATCCCTCTATTATTTTTGAATAGCTTTCTAAAGTCACATCCAATGTATTTTCATAACTATGAATTCCTGTCTTATTTACAATCTCCTTCAATCCTTTCCTTGCCTTATTAATGGGACAAGGTATCGGAGTTCTTCTTATTTAGGAATTCATTTCTTATATCGGTGGGAGAGTGACCAGTCTGGAGACGAGCTCTACAGGGCCGTACGGGGTGGAGTGCGGCCCTTCCCCTAAGGGGGGAACCGACCTAACCACTAATATTAGTATAATTAGAAAAAATGAAAATTTTATCAGCCTAGGGTAATTCAGGTACAGTCACAGTATATCATTTCACTAAACCTTCTGACCCCAACAGATACGTTAAAAATTCGAGTGATTATGGAGTATGAGTACCGTCATGGCAGCAAAGCGGCAGAAGCGGCACGCAACATCAACGACGTATACGGAGCGAACACTACTAACGATCGCACCACCTGTTATTGGTTTGCCCGCTTCCGTTTTCGAAATTTCGACCTAAGAAATGAACCCCGTGGTCGACCGAAAACTTTAGTCAACAATGACGAATTAAAGGCGATTATGGAAGCTGATGATTCTCAATCTACAGTTGAATTAGCAGCAGCTTTCGATGTTAGCATCAAAATAATATTGGTCCATTTGCGTCGAATTGGCAAGGAAAAACGCTTGACAAATGGGTGCCCCACGAATTGAATTATCGCCAGCGTGAAGCACGCGTCGAGTTGAGCCTTGCACTGCTCAATAGGCACACAAACGAAGGCATATTGAATCGCATTGTTACTTGCGATGAAAAATGTTTTCGGTTCGATAATCGCAAGCGCTCAGCAAGTTGGTTAGATCCTGGTTCAGCACCTAAACAATGCCTCAAACGAAAACTGACACCTAAAAAGTGATGGTCACTGTTTGGTGGTCTAGCGCCGGTGTCATTCATCACAGCTTCTTACACACGGGATGAGCATTTCCACAGATGTGTATTGTGAAGAACTGAACATAATGATGGAGAAGCTCGCACATCTTCAACCAGCTTTGGTCAATCGTTCGGCTCCGCTGCACGACAACGCGCGGCCTTATGCTGCACAGCAGACGGTCTTCATGTTACAAGAGCTGGAGTTGAAAAATCTCCGTCATCCACCGTACTCACCAGACCTTACCCCTACAGACTTTTACTTTTTCCAGAATTTGGATAACTTCTTGGCGGGGAAAAAATTCAATAACCGAGAGGCAGTTCAAAATGCCTTTGAAGAATTTGTTGTCTCCCGTCCAGCAGACTTTTTCAAAGAGGGCATTAATAAGCTACCACTACGTTGGCAAAAATGCATTGATTGTATGGGTAATTACTTTAATTAATAAAAATAAAAAATATAGAGAAACAAGGGCGTTAACTTATTTCATGAAAAACGGCAATTTCATAGGTAAAGACCTAAAAAATAATAAACCTCCTTTTATTGCACTTTTTCTAGGAAATCGTAAACTATTCACGTCTGCTAATAGTTAGTTGTGCTATTTAGAAAATTATGGTATTCTAAAAACAGGAGTGCGGAAAAGGAACGTAAAGTTAGAAAGTAATTTATTCAGGCGTAAACCGTGCGCAGTCACAAGCAATAACTTTTTACTGTTTTACAAATTCTAATAATAGATATTAATAGATAATTCTAATAATAAATAATAAATAAATAATAGATAATTCTAATAATATATCTATAATATATAATAATCCAAGTGCTTTTAGAAAAACATGCAAGACACAACAAAACACAGTAATGTGTCGGTGGCTTAAACCGATGCTATGATGAGACAATTTTACATTGTATCAGTCTGCCTGCACAAATACATTTACAAATTCTAATAATAGATATTAATAGATAATTCTAATAATAAATAAATAATAGATAATTCTAATAATATATCTATAATATATAGTAATCCAAGTGCTTTTAGAAAAACATGCAAGACCAAGCTTTGCTTTTGTTTAACAGTACCTACTGCAAAGTTATTGATTGGATTATATCATATTAAAAATGATAAAATAAGGTGCATTTAACTCTACAACGTATAATTAAAAGTTGAAGTAATAAAGCCAGATTCATATTACTCTGTTGTGTCGTGTCCTGACGCCTTCTGACGCGGTGTTAACCAATCTAAACGATTGAAAGTGATTTGACGTAGTTCTCGTCACGACACAACAAAACACAGTAATGTGTCGGTGGCTTAAACCGATGCTATGATGAGACAATTTTACATTGTATCAGTCTGCCTGCACAAATATATTAATTAAAAACTAAAATAACATCAAGACACAAATCGATAACTTAAAAAAAAAACATCCGAAAAACAAACTTAACATTGTAGTTGAAAAACATGTTCTCCCATACATCGATACACGCCAGTGTCAATTCTCCAACTGCGAATTTAAGTGTGTGAAATCGCAAAAAAAAAATTGTGTGATAAGATAAAACTACAAATTAACTATTTTTGGACTTTTTCCTTTACACAAGACCTTGCTTCTTGCCAAATTTCATAATTCTAGGGGGATATCTCAACGGGAAGTACCATTTAGGTTTTGATTTATTTGCGAGTATTAAAATGGTTATTTTTTATTACGTTGACTTAGAAGCTTAAATTTTTTTTTAACTCTGAGTGACCATAGCCCAATGTATTTGATGTTAATTTCAGCTTGATACGTCCACGCGTTCCATAGAAAAAGGGTCTTGACAAACAGACGGACGGACAGTGAAGTGATATTTATTATAAGGGTTCCATTTTTTCCTATTTAGCTACGGAATCCTAAAAATAATGGATTCATGAGTGACAGGTTTCTAAATTGCAAATTCAATTAAATGTATGTAAATAAATAAAATAATACAATAGCTAAGTAAAATATGAAATCCATACCTACAATGTTAAATACGGACTATAAATGTAGCGCAACAATCTAGAGTTTGGTTACAAGAACATTTCTTTTTGTCATTCAGTAGTACAATTCCTCATAAGGTTTAAATATGGTAGCATACTCCCATGTTGTAACATCCGTGAGTCACAAAAGTAAATGCATTGCCAGTAAATAGCCAGCTGTGTACCGTTACGAACTTTATCGAACAAAACTTTGGCAATTTATTTCAAAGAATTGGATTTAAAGTTCAACTGTTCCAAGTTTCTATGAACTAATACATTTTTCATGACAGTTACAGGAAGGCTATAGAGAATTGGTTTTTACAGCCCTATAAATAGGGAAAAACCAATTTAATATAATAAAATAGAGTGACATTCCGTTTTACTAAATCTACAACCCTTTACAGTTTCAGTTCTGTATATCATTTTATGTATAATTCCTCTGTATGTGTGTTTGTCACCTAACTTCTCCTAAACGGCTGGAGCGATTTGAATGAGATTTTGTGTGTATATTTGAGGTGCGTATATTTGAGTGGGTACCTGGATGGTTTGAAAATGTAATTAGACTCGGTAGGTGGCGCTGTTCGGACAGGACAACGTCTGTCAGGTCCTCTATATGTAGTTTTGTATAATTCTATGAACATTTATTATAAACAACACAACTAACATAACATCACGCCTGTATTCCTCGAAGGGTTAGGCAGAGGTGTATCTATAGTACACCCACATTTCGCCAGTTATGTTAAAGTCCCATGTAATAGGGGGCGAGCCTATTGCCATCAACCGGGCACAAATCCAGACTCTGGGCTGCTACTGAGAAATTTCAGATGGAAAAACCCAACAACACCTTGCCCGACCCGGGAATCTAACCCAGAACCTCATACTCAGCAGTAGCGCTTTGCGACCACTAGACCAACGAGGCAGTCATTTTCATATTTATAATAAATTGAGTTCATATTTCGTGTAACATTAAAAATAATACCCAGGTAAAATACTCCAGAAAAGCAAAGAATGAAAGCAGTTCTGGCCATTTGTGTTAATATTGCAGAGTGCATTCTTTAACATCCCCCAATGACTAATCCCCCCGAGATTATATTATCCGTCACTTTGAAGATCATTTAAATATCAAATAATACTAATATATTGAATTGAGGACCTTCTGGTCTAGTCTATAATCGAGACCAGTAGTCTTGGAAATGTAAAAAAAAAAAACGAAAATCTTTGCATTTGCAGTCCAGATATAACTGACAAAATTTTTGCGGTAAGGTATCTGGTTTACCAGAATTCGATTTTCGGTAGGTACAAATAAAGTGCTATTTGATTTTCCTGTTAGAAAAAACTTAGTTCTAACTCGGTTTAGATTCATTGTCTCCACTAAAATATCGATATAAAATTCTGAACTTAATTCTCTTTGAAAATAAATGTTTGAATTTTTTTACGTTCAAACTGAAAGTAAATGAATGACGTCTGCTTTGTACCATTTTTAGGGTTCCGTACCCCAAAAGGAAAAAACGGAACCCTTACTGAATCACTTCGTTGTCCGTCTGTCAGTCTGTCAAGACTCTTTTTCTCAGGAACTCGTAGACATATCAAGTTGAAATTAATATCAATACTTAGATCTCGGGATCCTTGGTGCTCTAAAATAACAAGCTTCTAAGTCAACACAATAAAAAAATACGGCCATTTATGCGACATATTTTTAATCGACTTCAAAAAAGGAGGAGGTTTCTCAATTCAACCGTATATATCTAAATATATTTATGTGTGTTCGCGGATAACTTCGTCGTTTATGAACTGATTTCGATGATTCTTTTTTTGTTGGAAAGGAGATATCCTAAAAGTGGTACCATGATAAGGAAACCAGGATCTGATGATGGGATCCTGGAGAAATCGATGGAACTCTTCAAATATTATAGCGATTTGGATATTTTTATAGCAACTCGTGCAGTTACTCTTGGAAAGCACCATTTGATGAAGTGGAACTGATGATGAAGACCACAAATAGCCACCGCAATTACTCAATGATAAGTATTTCACGGGTTGTGATTCGATTACAATAATATGGTTGCAATGCAATTTATTCTCGTCACAATGCATATGGAGAAGTGGAGCTGATGGTGAAGTACCAGGAGAACTCCTCAACGATTAACGTCCTTGCATCGGGAAAAGCAATATTTTGTAAAAGGTGATAAGCAGTTGAGATTACGCTATTGTAACTTAGATAAATTACAAACTACCCACTAAAAAGCGAGAAATAAAAACTTGTTTATTAAATTAAATTTAGAAATTTAATTTATTTTTCACATTGTAGCGTTTTTTTGGAACACGGTTGTTTTTTTTTTTTTTTTGTAAAAAGTTTTTTGATACTCGCAAATAAATCAAAACCTATAGGGAACTTCCTATTGACCTAGAATCATGAAACTTGGCAAGAAGCAAGGTCTCACAGCACAAGTAAAGGAATAAATCCAAAACTCGTTCATTTGGAGTTTTATCACATAAAAAAAAATGTTTTTTAAACAGACTTACTTTTGAAAGAAAAATTGTTTATTCTGCACAAAATAAACGCACACGACAAAAAAAAAAAAATACATAAAATATACATTCATCAAAAGCCAAAAGCCTCGTATCGTTTTGCAGTTGGAGAATTGACCGTGACATTTATCCATATATGAGAGAACATTATTTGAACTTCAAAGTTAAATTTGTTTTTGGGATAAATTCATCCCAACTACGGAACCTTTCATTGTGTCATTGCCTGTCTCATGCAAAGAAACGCCCACTGTTTAAATTTGAGTTAAAGCCGTTAAGAGTTCGTTTGCTGAACCACATAATTTTATTAGTTGAACCAGCTCGCTTTGTGGGCGATTCTAGAGCGTGGGTGTAAAGGTCTGTATACTTAGGTTGGTCAAGGGAAATAAATTATAGTTCAGTGAACAACATGATCTCTATTTAGAGATGACAAACTGATTTAAAACCTTAAAAGGGGAAAAATCGAATCTACTTCTAATGCCGTTTTTTCACTATCCTGCTTGCTGTTCTGCCGATGGTCGCTCAAAATAGAAATTATTTGTTTTCACTGCAACGAAAAAACGAATTCTCGCTCGTCGTGTCGTCGTTTACACAAAAAGAACGAGCGAGTCTAACCGATCATCACTGAACAAACATGTTCGCTCGCTCAAGTGTTTTCATTTACCGCGCGAACGACGCTCGCTCACTCAGAACTGCTTAGAACGCTAAAGGTATTATTCTGAGCAAAGTCCCCATACATTTTCTATAGGTTTATTTGACATTACATTCTGAGCGCGGCAGCAATGTCGCACATTATTGCTGCTGTGCTCGAAATGTAATCTCTTATAAACCTATAGAAAATGTCAATAGAATAACCCTTCCTTTTGGCTTTGCCGTAGTCGGGTATAGACGCGTCATAAAACAGTAGTGACGCGTCACACAACAGTAGTGCAGCGTTGTTCGTTCATACTTTAAGTGAAAACGCAGCTTTATACATTATGTAGCTTAGCTAGTTTCATCTTATAGTTAGCAAGATTAGTTATAGGCTGGTAAAACGAGCGCGCGCGCAGGCGACGCGAAGGTGAGGGTGGGAGCGAGACAAAACACTGGATATTTTCGTGTAATAATAATACGTCACAAGTAGGTACATTATATTTATGCACGCATGGTGATGCCTGAGAATTAATTTTTATGTTATTTAATAATATATATTCTTATAATTCGTTGTATAGTTGTATTAGTATTCTAAGAAGTTACTGTTTATTTTATTTTATTTTTTACCTATATATTATTTACAAATTACTGAACCTGTATTCATTTCAGTTCATCTTTTTCGGGTGATCGGGTGTGGGTCCCCCATAGCACACCATCATGCTGAGTGGAAGCCTTCTTGTCACAGTCATGACGTACAGCTGTCGACTATTTCTGTTTTATACTCATGTTTGCATAATGTCTTAAATTATACCTATTTTGTTTTCTGCTTACCTATTCTTGTCTTTGTATGCGTGTTTCTGTGACAAATAAATCAATTTTTCTTTTGTTTCATTCTTTATAAAAAAAAAAAAAAAACTGTCTGTCTATATGACCGCGTTGTTCTTCTAAACTACGCAACGGATATTGATGCGGTTTTTAACATAATTCAAAGATTTTTTTCTAGAAGGTTTATATATGTGAAGTTTTAGGTTTATGTGTGTAGGTATTTGGATAATAAACTTACATGTAATAAAAATATCTCGATGTTTTGTCAAGTCGTAAAAACCATGCGAAACAGAGGCGGGTGGCCAGCCACTAGTCTATCATATAATTAGATTGTCATCATAACCCCACTATGCAACAAAAAAGGGAGCGTTAAAATTAGACATCACTTTTAACTTCTTCAGTATTTATATTAAAGCGTTACGTATAAACTGGCCGAGATTAGATTAACGTGCGATGGGTACCCGTACCTCGTGCGTAGGTGGCCCTTTGAAAATAGAACCGGGTCGTTAATGAACTTAGAAAGGATGGGTTAACTGTAGCCTCTTTTTTGCGTTTGCGTTGATTTTAGCTGTACTATTTCTGTCTTTAGCAATGGTATTTTTGATAATATACCGAATTTGGAAGTAGGATTCTTACATACGTAAAAAACTGAGGTACAGAAAAGGCATAAGCTGTAGGTGGAAATTTTTTACTTAGTGCAGAAAGTCAATCAGGCTTCTACGCACTATTTCCATTCGTGTTTTATCATTTGTTCAGCATTCAATACTCATTGAGCTAATTATTAAACGCTTGAGTCAAGGATATATGAAGCTGAGTCAAAGATGAAAACAAATTAAAATCCTACACGAACACGGTAAAAATAACACAGAAATTCAATATTCAAGAGCTCTAAAAGATTTATAACTGAAGCCCCAAAGGCTTGTAATAAATCGAGCCCAAAAGAACAAATAATATCTTAGCTTCAGGCAAAAGTTTTCAATGTTTCCAGTGTTACATAAGTGGCTGGAGCCACCCAGAGAGATATTTACCCTAAGAAAAACGATCGTAGCATCAGATTAACCACTATTTATGTCGGTTCCCCATCTATTACAAGACTTTTCGGCGGCCATTTAACTCCTTTCGATGTCGTGCCAACAACTGAGGGGTCTGAGGGCCCTAAAAACATAACAGCGTGTTTGCGTGGTCGGGTAAAAAAACAAGACGATGTTTTGGTAGTGTCCCCAAGTTTGCGAATTCTTGAGTTAGTAGAACTGTTTATTTACTGTCGTGTTGTGGGAGGCAAGTGATATTAATTCAATATTTTTTGTTGTGTTACATTCTTATTTTATTATTACTAGTTTTCGTCAGTGGCTTCGCCCGCGTAATGTCTTTATTATCCGACTGCCCCAGAAGGAGGGTAATGTTTTTCGAGAGTATGTATGTATGCATGTCTATTTCTTTGGCACGCTCTGTAGCCTAAATGGTTTGATGAGTTTTGATATGTGAGGTGTCGTTAGATTCGTCTAAATTATTGCATATATTGCAAATACAAAAAAAGGAGGGGTAGGTTTAAAAAAAATACTACATTATTGGTATCAAAAAAAGCTAGTAATGGTATACATATATTTTAATAAAACTTAAAGCTTGAAATAAAGCAAATTATTTAAAAAAAACAAAAATACCCGACTGCAAAAACACATAACTGAAAGGAGGAAAACAAGCATCTATAGAATTTTAGTATTGCAAGCGGGGCAAACAAAATTTACACCATAATTTCAGGTTATTGGTTAGGTGTTGTTAATTAGGTGCAGGAATTTTTAAAATTGGTTAAGTAGTTCTTCAGTTCCATTACAAACAAACATACAAAAAAATATTTTCTCTTTATTATATTATATTTTAGATATCCTACTAGTAGCGCCCCGCGGTTTCACTCGTGTGAGTCTCGATTCCGTGAGAATATCGGAATAAAAAGTATCATATGCATCCAGGGTCATAAACTATCCATGTGCCAAATTTCATCCAAACCTGTTCAGCCGTTTTAGCGTGAAAGCGTAACTAACAAACAAACTCACTTTCGCATTTATAATATTAGATAAAGTTAGGAAGTTAGGATGTTACTCAGTATTAATATAGCATCCTGCTGGGGAAAGAATTTTTTAAATCGGTCCAGTAGTTCTTGAGTTTATTCATTACAAACAAAAATTCCTACAAATCTCTTCTCTTTATAATTTTAGTGTAGATGTTGCAATTTAATTTTATATACCTACAATTCTGTCTTTTTGTTTTCGTTTTTGTCAATAGGCTCGCTCCTATTACATGGGACTTAAACATAACTGGCGAAATTTTGTGATGGCGTGATGTTATTTTATGTGTGTTTTTCATTTATTTTGCTCTTGTAATCCCAAGATAAAGTTAATTTCATTCTGTTTTTAGGGTTCCTCAAAAGGAAAAACAGAACCCTTATAGGATCACTCGTGTGTCTGTCTGTCCGTCTATCACAGCCAATTTGCTCCGAATCTAGTATACCAATACTTTGTGTACCAAAAAACTTAACAAAGTATTTCTGTGACCCAAACACGGACATGTAACGTAAATAAATTAATTTTGAATATTGGGGTCACTTTTGGGGGGGCAAATTAGAAAATTTAACAAACAATTTTGCGAACTATACCGAGTGATATACCAAATGAAATGAATTATTTCTAGGACCTTAACTTTTTTTTAAAGATATTTAAGAAAATAGATGAATATTGACGAGTTTTGGTGATAAGGGGCCCTTATTTCCAAAACTATTGAGCCTATAATTTTGAAAAAAAAAATACAGTGAATAGTTTCTATGCTTATAGATTACAGGCAAACCTACAAGAAGTCTTTGGTCTTAAAATAACATGCTAAATCACTCAGTATTGTGCGTACAAATTTACATTTGCAGTTGGAATGTTGCATGTTGAATGGGGAACATGTTTTTCAACTACAATGATAAGTTTGTTCTAGGGATAAATTCATCCCTACTACGGAACTCATCATGGTTTTTATTAATTATTGCGTGTATATCGGAACTGTTAAGTTGTTGACCGTAGCTTTGGTGGACAGTAATTATTCAATTACAGAATGTGTGGAATTCCTGGTTTCCCCATGATTTAGTATCTATAAAAATTAACTCATTCGCTAACCTAGTGTTAGCGAACTGTTACTGCACTGGTTCACAAGCTGTAGAGAACTTAATATAAATGAATACCGTCATTCACTGACGTTTTATTTGTTTATTTGCTCTCGTGAACATCACACATTAGCAGTCTTGCAGATAATTTGGTGTTTTTAGCATTGCATTTAAGGCGCGGACAAGAGGCAAATGTTAAAAGTAGGCTTGTCTTAAAACAAAAAATTGCCATATCTGTATAGTTTGTGGTAGCGGAAAAAATATATGTTAATCTTGAACATATTTCTCAGAACTTGTTTGTTCTAAAAACACGTTTCGAAAAAAAACATACTCGATATAAATTAACGGTAAACTGACTGTTTACCTGGAGTTCCAATATAAAATAACTGTATTCAATATTAACGTACGTTGGTATTTTAATTAATAACAAGAACGTCTCATTGTAATGCAGAACTTGGTTGTTTTTTTATTTTCGATTACTCAACTCGTTTTTGAGTTAATAGATAATTGCTTCATATTTTGCAATACTAAATTACAAGCGTTGTGTCATCGCGCTTCTCTTTCTTTTCCATGCAGTACGAGAGTAACTACGGCTTAGCTCTTGTTAGCGTCTTAAATTTCTTCTATGCACTATCAAGATAACATAAACAAATCGACGCCCGCGCAGAAAAAAACGCGTAAGTGCTATTGCGGCGGGTTTGATGTTAATCCATATTTGTTATGGTCAAAATACATCACCTAAATTTTTTCCAGATTTTTATATCAAATATTTACGAAGTTCCACACACGATATACCGTAACATAATGTTATAATTCCGACCTTGATGATATATTATTATCCAGAAAAAAATAACTTATTCACCTATTACATTATCAGAAACTTTTGGATTGCACCGGAATAAGCGCGTAATAGTCCATTAAAGGCATCATTGTACTGCAAAAACGCAAAGAAAATTCAAGTTATGCAAGGTGGCAGGGACACCGACGCGAAAACTGATACTATGGATTCAGTACATGATTCTGAACCCCCCTGAGTTGAAATTTATCGTCCGTTATTTTTTTTTTAATCCACTGTTCCATAGAAAAGTGCAATACCTACGCGGTCAAAATGTATGACCATACATTTTGACCGCGTAGGTATTGCACTTGCACATGGGGGTTCGGAATCATATACTGAATCCATGGTATCACTTTTCGCGTCGATTTCCCTGCCACTCTGTATTACATTGCAAAACAAAAAAAAAAAAAAGTTGAAACTCAAAGTAAAATTAACGATTAAAAAAAAAACCTAAAATATTCCTGTAAAATGTTTTTTTTTACTAATAACTTAAAAACGGTACCTTTTTAACATTTAACATTAATTAGACTATCTATAAAAAATAAAAATAAAACTTTTAAACGACATAAAAAAACAAACTTCTATTCGGTGTAGTCATAAAATTATGGATCAATTTAGGTTTTTTATTTTTCCTGTAAAATTGACTTTTTACGCTTGCGCACTTATTCTGTGGGGGCGGCGATATATACTATAAATAGTTATTTAGCTAATTTATTTATTTATTTATTTGTGACCTCAACAACTTACTCATTTAAACATACACATACAAAAATCACATACCTTCAGTTTTAGGTATTGTGAACTCGTCACTTATAGAAGTGCACAGCACTAGCAGAGAACTTATAATTATGCTACTTTTAATTATACTAATAATTATGCATACTGATAGCTAATCGGTGGAGTAATAAATCTAACTGGGAAGACCTTTAACCGTCGATCGAGCGTTACTTATTACCATCACACAACCTTGTTGCGTAGCAATATCGGGGAAGGGCGTGCATTGAATGCACACGGGGCGTATCTCGTGTCAAGGTTCCCGGCATTAACACGCACTATTTATACATTAAGGCTTTTAATAACCCCTGGATCGGATTAAGTTGCCACAGTATCTTTGTAAACAGCACCCCAATAGAAAAACAGTCTTTTTAACAAAATTCGAAGGATTGAAGGAGATTACAAAGAAAAAACCTCAATAACGTAAGTAAATAACGCAATTAATATTTTTGAATTCTCAAAATTAATAGTATTGGAAATGTGCGTGTGTTATGAATTACCTCACTAATCATAAATCGGCCTTTTGTATGTTCCCTACGCCAACTATTAACTTGCATAAGGGTGCAACTAAACCGCTGGTGAAAACATTGTAACATGTTTTGAGACGTATGATAAATATATGAGGTCTAGAATCGATGGTTGACGTCGTTCAACCGCAATCAGCTTGCACCCTAAGGCTCCCTGTGGGCAAGTTAAATGTATGTTAAAACCACAGCTGCCAAGTCACAAGCTGTGTACTTCATTATCAAACAGTGTATGGAAGCGTGTGCATACCAAGCGTTCGCACCTTGACTACAACGTATGAATAATGCAGTACGGAGTAGTAGTTCACTTGTGGTTGTGATGTGTACGCCCACAGGCTTAGCCGCCTTTTGCCAGAGGATGGCAAAAATGCCTAGAACAGTCTGAAATGTGATAGGCTAGCATTTAAGGCACTGTATAGTCATGGCAATTTTGATCTTCGAGTTTCGGCAACTGGCAACTCGCAACTGCCTGTTTATAAAATGTAGTTTTTCAAAAAAGTAGGTAATTTTAAGAAACTGCACAGACCTAGACGTTGCTGCAAATGGCAATCATTATCGGGAGCTTTTTTAAATGTTGATAGTTGCCAAATAAAGTTGTTTATAGGTAAACAACTTTATTTGGCAACTATCAACATTTGCGGCTGCAGAGTTCGTCAAATTCGTTGATTATTCGAAGTTGCGCTACTGTTTCCTCTCCATTATTATTTTAGCTGTGGCATTATGAGATCAACCCCTTATCCTTGGGATCTAGGGGATTTAACATGACTTGTCAATCTGATGTTACATAAAACGTAAAATCTTCATGTAAACAATCTTGGTTATGATCGTGAAGGGTTATCCGAAGTGACGTATGTTATAGGTACATGTCCCTGTTATTGTCCCACTTTGCTAAACTGGCCTTGTTTACTATTTGTCAACGGTTGTTTGCTCATAGTTTATCATTTCAGTTAGTAATGAAATGGTTTTTGAAATTAAATAACTTAGATTCTAAATGATTCATAATAGTTATGTGTTTGATTTTATAATAACCTAAATAGATAGGTATTGGTATTATTTTAAATACTAATTTAGAAAAGTTTTGAGCTTTAAAACGTAAACTAAGTAATAAATTTAAATTTGGTTCTATCCCCATGTAACTGTGTTGTTAATGTGTGTGTGTGTGTGTTGTGTGTAATGTGTGTTGTGTTGATTCGTGTACCGCTTTTAGGGGCGAATGTGTCCTGAACCTACTATACTAACCAAGTTGTCGTAGTAGTATTTAAAAGGAGAGTGAAAGAACACTATTTTTCCACTTCGTCATAGTTTGTAGGTTTTTATTTTGTTTTTTTTTTTTAATTTTTATTATTACATTATTAATAATATCTTAGTGATATTTATTTTAGAAGTATAATGTAAGTAAGTATATACTCATATTATTTGTTTTATCTCTACTCTTACACACGGTGCTACATCTCTTTTATCCTCTGTCCTATCGCAGGTATGCTGGAAGAGATTTCTTTAGAAATAAGCATTACCTTTGTACGTCTTTTTTTGTTATTTTTGTCTTGTTTGTTTATATACTATGTTCTTTACATAAATGGTTAAATAAACAATTTACCAATTTTGTACCTACCATGTCCGACAAATATGTCTTTGGTTTTGACGTCGATGTGTAAGTACATTCACGAACTTTTGGAATATACCTAAGTCTTTTCCACCCTTGTTAAGTTTATTATAACACCCCAAGTGTTGTTTTTCTTTGCTGCTCTCGTAGCCTCAAACACAAACAATATAAACAGCACCCTACAAAATTAATTAAACGTAATCATTACGTAATGAACGATCCGAACATATCAGTCAGTAAAGTATGTCGGTCCGTCAGTTATCTCGGCGTATTAATCTAACCCAAGGAGGTAAGCTCGGAACAATTAATGGTTTGTGGGCGAACGAGGAACCCCACGCCACCCCACGCATTGGGTGATACGACCACGAAGTATGTAGGTACAGTTAATAAAAGAGTTTGGTATCCAGTCAAGTCAGTCAAATTAACATCTTAGCCAAAATTAATGCACCATTATCATCATTCTTCTGCCTTTAACCCAATTTATTTGGGGTCGTCGCAACATTTCTTTTTTTAAAGTGAAAACTTCTTTAGGCGCGTCGGGCATTTTTGAGATCGGACTAAACCATTGATTTCGCGACACCATGACGACACGTCATTTTTGTAAACGCCATTGTGCTCTTTATTTAGATAAGGTTACGGACCAATGTTCTATACAAGTATTTTTCTTCCACCAAGGCGATCTTGTTCAAGTTTTCACTTCTGTCGCCACTTTTTTTTTTCTCTCTATATTGGTCATCATCTCGGTAGTCACTCCCTTTCTAAATTAATATTTTAATAAATGAAAATTACTTTTCGACTTTTTTGTAAAATGCGAATTTGCAGTAGTAGGTATGGGGTGACCATGGAGGCTAGATTGTTATTCTATACACATCTTATAAAGTCACATTTCGTGTCTATTTGTGTGACCACATTGTTCTTATAAGCTATACGCAATGGACATTGATGCGGTTTTATAACCACTATTCAGAGAATCTATTCCCGAAGTTTTTATGAGCACTGACGAGGAACAGAGCGCCCTCCTCTTTCTTGCCTTTAGTGGCCGGCTTGAGTGGAGATCGCAAGAGCAAACTTGCTCGGAGGAAGGAAGTATTCCAGTAAGATGCTGGTAGGGATCTTGACCGTATTTTCGGGATTATTCTGACAGTCGTGGAATACCTCTCCACTACTCATAAGCACCTCAAGACATGTTGCCCCCTTGTCGCTACGACACTCGGATTGCTATGGTATCTTATTATACATTAATATCAAACTAAGATGTAAGGTTACGCTAGTCAGTCATTCTTCTATACTGACTCCACTGTTTTACAGTGTACACATTAAAAATGATATCTCCTTGTCTCGTCATTATCTAGCCCTGTACGGAAAAAGAATTAAAAAGAAATTGGTTTGAAAGTTATATGCGCGGAACTTCAATTTTTCAACACTAATTTATCCCTTCTTTGGGCGTAAATAAATAACACCCAGAGTGTGAAAATGGCAATTTTCTTACCATACAAGGATTTTCAAGGATTTTTGAATAAATACATCCAGGAGTTTTTTCTTAATAAATTGCATGCCAAAATATGTTTGCTTTATGATGAAGATACAATATGTTATTAACTGGCGCTAGATTAATTACTTTGATTCAAACTCAAATCATTTATTTCAGTTAAACCATTTACAGACACTTTTGAATTGACAGGCACTTTTGAATCTGTCAGTTAGTCACAAAGTTGAAGCTAAGTGCTCATTCCAAAACGTAGATCTCTATGGAGAAGAACAGGCAAGAAACTCCAAGGACACTCTTTTAAATATAGATATTACAAAATCCTGGGTATAACTATATAAATAGCCGGTATAGTTAATTTATTTTGCGAAGTCCTGTCTTGTCGCCGACGCATGACGTTAATCATAACGTTTAAATTGCAATAACTAACAGGACTCATAGTAGTTTAAGTAAACTGTAAAAGCCGAGTGGCAACGTTTTTCGGCTTTTTTCAATATTTACATCTTTGATACCAAAAGATTAAAAACGCTTAAAAGTATAGTATTTCATGCATATTTGTTTTTGTCATATTGAACTACTTCACAATATGCTTCTAAAAATAAATAGCACTAAAATATTGTATTTTTTACATTAGGTTAATTCTAAAAAAACCTTTTGTTCTTATAGTCTTTAGCTCTAAAATGATTAGAACACAATCTTGAATGTTTTGTGACTGTAAAGTACTTGTACGTACGTAGCAGTTTATTCTACGCAAACTAAAAGCACATAAAAAAAAAAAAACATTATCAAATTAGCCAAAAGACTCGTATTCAGTGTTCAAAACTAATAAAAGTTTGTCAAATTTTGTCTATGCCAGAGACCAAAGACAATTTACAATTGCTTGCGTAATGCATTGCGATATTAACAAATAAAAAATCAAAACATAAACAAAATGCCGATTGCTGAGTGGAAAAATAACATTTTTTGTAACAAGCAAACAAGAATTAGTTTTTGTCTGACCCAAATTTATTTAATTTAAGTAAGCATACCTATACACGTTACAATAAAAAGGTGATTTACATTCGTCATTTACACTCTCAGGTCCAGTTGAAAACCAGCGTCAGGCAATTATAGTTGTCTGGCATTTTTGCTGTACTGGGCCTTCTAGAGATTATATTTAAATTTTTGAATTTTTTTCTGCTATATAATTATATTGTGTGCTTTTTAGTCTGTGCTAAATAAATGTATTTTCTTTCTAAATCTGGCCTTCTGGAATTTCGTTTGATATAACAGTCAATTTCGACTATAATAATTGTAAGTAACGTTTGTTTGGTGTTCGCAAACGCTACTTGTTAAACATGAGGTCTTGGGTTCGATTCCCGTGTCGGAAAAAGTGTTATTGAGTTTTCCATCTGGATTTTCTCAGTCTCAGCTCGGTACCTGAATATGCCCGGTCGATGGCAGGCTTGGTCCCTATTACGTGGAACTTAAAACAGAACTGGCACAATGTAGATGTACTATAGGTAAGTACACCACTGCCTAATAATTCGGGGAATACTGGCGTAATTCGTGTAATTATAAGCGTGTGCTATTATGTTAAAAGCTCCCGCATCAAGGCGCGACTCCGTTGGAACAATTTCTTTCAAAACTTCACGGATGCTGTGCTACCGGTGTCGCGTCGCGTTGCGCCAGTCAGCGGAGCCTTGACGTTGTCAATATTATTGCAAATAATTGTATAAGCACACACATATTAAAGACACCAATTAGCCATTTAAGAGCAACAAACTCTAGACATAAGCAGAAGTATACTTTAATGAGTACATTCACCTTTAAGATTAACACCACTAAAGTTCCAACGTCTGTACTTAAAATCTTAGACACTAAAACATACAGACAGAACTTTTATGGACATAAATTCAAATAAAAGTAAACGATGACTGGTTCAGCACGTTTTGGGAAAAGGGATTTCATGTTCGATCGTGGGATGGATACTTCCATCCTCTACCATTCTTCCCAGGGGCCACTTTCATTACTGCCAGTTCCCAGATGCATCTTACATAAAGTTTATATATTTCTTTAACAGTCTCGCTGAGAACAATACAGATAGTTTATTGTTTTCCACGGATGTCGTTTGTTTTAGCAGGAAACTTTTATTTTTAGACTTTTCTTTCATAATTAATATTTTATTTAGTTCACTAGTTAGCTATTTTTCTTATTGCCATACGGGAATATTGCCAAATTAATCAAAACTGCGAAATATTTGACAGCTATTTAAGACGTTGCCCACTTTCAGAATGCACGCTCTTAAAAGATGGTGGATTTTTTTTACGAATTCAAAACATTATTCCAAGTTTATTTTACCACAGCTTTTGTCAAAATAAACTATGTACATGAACACGTTGAACACAAAGCCTTCCACATTGTCATTCAAACACAATAAACTGCAAAGTGATACAAGACAAGATTTTATTAGTTCCACTCTCCGCGGTATACTTCGTCAGTCTTACAAGGCTCCCGCGTGATTTCCAACTATGCAGAGTTGTAAGCACAGTTCATATCCCAGCTTATCCGGGATTTGTGCACAGAGAGCAAACAGACCTACGTGCCGCTACTTCAAGTAGCGACGAAGATGGGAGTGCCTGTCTCAGGCAATTGTGCGCTCATCCTCAAACTAAACATCAAGGTATATTATACTCTAAGTCTACCGGATATGGAGTATTATTGCTTGGATTTCGAATTATAGATTGTCAAAATAGATGTCATATAATTCTTGAGATAGTTTTATGCGCGACCAGCGAGTAGAATTAATTCTATTTTTAGTAAATTTTGACGTTCAAAAGTGCCTTGTAAGCGCCTTATTGAAATACATTATTTGACTTTGACTTGTATGTAAAACCATGGAAAGTGCATTGGTATAAGAAGTATTTGAAGGTTCTATGCAAATAATCCAGTTTGCCTTCTAAAATCAATAATTTGATGGATTCCAAGATGTATTCAGATGAATATATCTTTGAATAAGTTTATTCTTAAACAAAATACTACACGAATTCCATTTGAATACCTAAATATTTTTACAGATGTTTTTTATCATTCTCTTGCCCTTATTCCAAATTATTTGTGGTCGACACAACATGTCTTTTTCTTCCGTACTTATCATTATACTATATTATTACTCAAAGTCGACATGTCGGAAAAAAGAGAAAAAAACAAACAAACAACTCCGGGAGTGCCGAGAGAGGAAAAAACTTGAAAAAAAAAATCGGCACCGCGGTAATCAACGCGTTGATATCTTTTTAATGGTCAAAAGCTGGTGTCATCACAGTGTCGCGAAATCAATGGTTTAGTCCCATCTCAAAAATGCCCAACGCGCCTAAAGAAGTTTTCACTTCAAAAATATAAATATAAATTGTTTTATGTAAATAAAATTCAATACAAAGTTTTTTTTTCGGTGTACTTTTGATTTCAAGAAATTATTTATTTAAGTACCCTAAAACACTTGTCTCCAATAAACATAGCTCGGGCAACTTCTAAGAAGCATTTAACATCAGTTAAGCAAAACTTTGGAAGACTAACCAAGTAGATTTCCCAGAAATTTCGACGATTATAGGTTAACATTGTGGCATTAAAAGTATTAGTAGTCTTTGAGATATCTCGAGCAGCGCTTCGACAGACAAGTTTAATTCGAAAGAAACTTGAAACTCTTGGATGAAGAAATCCGAGGAAGCTTAGATTCAGGGCGACTTTGTTTTGCAGTGTTGTGCAAAATTGTCTACAATTACGTTTAAAACTAATTATATTCTAACATTTTTTAATTAAGTTTATCAATGGGTTTTTGTAATTAGAAAATGGTTTTGGTAATTTTCAAGACCTCCTAGACTATTTTATACGTTAATATTCTAGATGAGACTCTGCAATACTGCATGTACGTAGCTTTCCATTAGTGAAAGAATTTTTGGAATCGGATCGAGAGTCTGAAGATTACCCCTTATATAATCTCTTTAAAGGATTAGTATAGATTAGGGTTCCCTATCCAAATGGATAAAACGAAACCTTTATAATGTCTTCCTGTCCGTCTATGTTTCTGTCTTTTGTTTATTTAAACGTGTACGGATCTCTAAAAGACAAATTCCAGAATAGGTCAGCCATCGAATTATTGAAAATACTTTATCATCTTCATCATGATTCATGGCTTGTAAGCATTTTTCACTTTTTTTCGATAAAAGACCCCGCTGTTTCTTCAAACTTTATTCTTTGAGTGCTTTATTTTTGTTTACCTTCGTTTATAAAATAACCGAGTGGCCGACGCGACTTCGTTCAACTTCGGCTTTCGTCGGGGTCCAAGTTAACCGGTGTCTAGGTGTTTTAATGACTTTCAGCCACTAATTTAATTTAAATTTTCTTGATTACTTTCTCGTCTTTGTTAATACGACAGAGTTTTTCTTGAAATAATCCAATTATGTTAATTTTGGGTGTTATGTTCGGGCCGTGTTGTTAATTTCTTACTTGCATTCAGACAGGTGCTAATCCTAATGCATATTTAATTTTCGGATTGAATTCATTACTGAACATTTTGTTTTGGGCATTTTGTTTGTTTTAGTCATTATTTGTGAGTTACGTGTCTATTTATTAGGTGATAAGGTGTAGTATTGAATACTGATTGATTTCATGTATATAAATTAATCAAGATTATGCCTCGATTAAAAATAGAATCGAAAATTAATTACGAAAATCAAAATAATGTTCAAAACCAAATTAATCCTAAAACAAACATTCTAATTTCAAATCAATGCGGCCTAATTCTGATACGAATACCGACAAAAAATAAAACATGAGTTCGATTATGACCGATAGAGGACGGTTCTCTATGTATAGTAAAAAACCGATGTCGAGTCGTGTGTGCACAGTACACGGAACGGCCAAAAGGATTACAGTGTCCACAAAAGGAGGTTTTTATGAATATCCATTTTCAGGATAAAGGCTGAACCAATATAACGTGAAGATAAGACTACGTTTTAGTAATAAAACTTAGAATTTCTCTGATGAAAAATTTCTTTATGGCTACTCAGAGTTATTCTAATTCGGAAAGCGTGGCTTATCTATTGATATTTATTATTTTAGAGTGCCTTTTAATGTGAGTAGTTTAAGTTTCTATCCCTGGATTTTCGGGATCTTAAATTAAAGAAAGAAAATTATTTATAGCTCAATCTGTAACTTTATAATAGGTACTTAACTTATCACTAATTGAAGTACCTACTCTAAGGTTACAGATTTAGTTTTAAGTGAAAGAAAGAAAATTACTTTCAGCTAAATCTGAAACTTTAGAATAGGGTCGGGCCGCCCCTTGTTTTTTGGGTCGGAAATTATCAAATAACTTCTCGTGCTCTGGGCGGAGCGGGTGGCGTGTCAGACCGTTACTGACTAAAACCCACCCGTGCCTGCCTTCAGTTGCCTGTATGTTGCCAGAGGCCACGGTAACCCTTTCGGACAAACCTGCAACCCTGGCAGGCATCGGCCCTAGAGGACCCCTTCAGTTGTGCTGACATCTTTTTGAGGCGCGCGTGGAACACAACGCGCCATCGACTCGGGCCTGGTCCTTATCGGACGGCGAACTACCCATTCTCATCGTCCCCAAGCCCGCGCCTACGGCGGCCGGGAATCGGCCTGCGATTTCCGATGCCTAGCGCGTCTTATGTGGCGGTTAGGAGCGTGAGGGCGCATAATTTGCCTCTCCTTCACGCGTTCCGCCTCCTTCTTCGCGAGCATTACTGCTTCGCAGAAGGAGGTGACGGCCTCCCATGCCCTCTCGCTCCTTACTATGGTCTGGACCAGGGCCGAACGTGAGATATAACCGCCGCTGATCGCCTTCACGAGGACACGGCGATGCTCCGCCCAAGTCGGGCAGACCTCCACCGTGTGTTCCACCGTCTCCTCCGGGTGATCCACACAATGGTGACACCCGGGCGTTGGGTCGGCCCCCCTATTTCGACTATGGAGTAATTCTAACTATTGGAGAATAATTTAAATACTTGTATCAAAAGTTAGAATAACCCCACAGCTTTAATTGACTTAGTAAAAAGGAAAAAAAAATGCAGTTTTAAAATCTCAGTGTAAAATCTAACTGTAGAATTATATACACAATGACATAAATATTTGCTTTGTGAGGTATATATAGCATTATTATTATTTTAATTATTGTGAATGTGAGGACTATGTGTATAAAAGTAACCGAGAAAAATAAATAAATATAATATTTATATATTCAATATATTATTTACTTTTAATGATAATCTGGCAGTTTTGAGTACTTTATGCGGCCTACACAAATGTACTTTCTTTGTTATTGTTTGTCGAGTCGTTGAGCTCCTTTTAAGTTCTGAGTTGAGCTACACGATTACTGACAAATGTTTGCACTGACAGGACAGGTCCACTCAAATCTGTATGGTTCTTTCCTCAAAACGATTTAATTTCAACTCTCTATTAGTGGCTTCTGTGGACATGATAATTATTCAGATTTTTTACATTTGTAGCAATCAAGTAATTGCGTTTAATTAAGATAGGTTTTTATTTTTATTAATTTATTTATCTTTTGTGTAGATTATTTTCTATTTTGTGAATGTGAGAACGCTGTATGCTTAGTGGACCGTAGATTTGTTGACCATTTTCAATTTTCTTAAGTACCTGGTACTTATTGAAAGACCTACACTGTCCTCCCATACCTAGTCACACTGTTATTTGAAAGAATTGTAAAAGCCAATTATTTTAAAAAGAGTAACCGTGGAGTTTCTTGCCGGTTCTTTGCCATAAGAAACGACTAATTGGAACCATGCACCTAGCTTCTGACGAATCATAAGTGCCCATGTAGGTTTATTTGAAATAAAAATAATTTGAAATTGAAAAGACTATTTCAAACAAAAATCTATATGGTCCTCAAATAAAATGCTCCGACCAAGATTATTTCGGGGTTTTTATATACACATTGACTTTAATGAATTTTATATATACAATGACAAGAATATTCAATTTAAAAGTATTATATTATTTTGATTACTGTGAATGTGAAGACTATGTGAGTCATTCCTTTTTGTTTTTTTTTTATTTTTCACTCAGTTCTAATTATGGTCTGGCAGTTTGAGTAATTTATGTAGCCTACTTAAATGTGCTTTCTTTGGTATTGTTCGTCGAATCGTTGAGCTCCTTAAATTCACAATTGAGCTGCACGATAACTGACAAATGCGTGCACTGACTGAACAGGCTCTTTCAATTTGTGTGGTGCTTTCCTCAAAAGACCACTTCAGACACCAATCTACATGGCCTTATATGACCTTTCTAATGATCTGACCAAGATTATGTCTGGACTTTAAAAGATACTGTGACCTCTGAGTTTGTTTCTTCTCAGAGTAGTCAGATAGGAGTCTGACCTCACCTCACCTCACCCTCACCAATAAAATCATTAGTAGTTGTTTTCCCAATTTCATGATTATTATTACTTGGAAACAAAAAAAATAAAAACAGTTAAAGTGTACATATATACGGCTTATAGTGTTGCACCATTCATTAAAATTCTGTCTAAACAACATAATTTATAGTGATATAAAGATAAGGCTCAAATTAATACGAAATACTTCGAAAGTTCGTCTACGAAAATGATAATAAATTAAAGTTCTGGATTAAACTATCCAAGTATCGTCGGATGAACTTTTCTTTTAAAGACACTTTCATAAATACTTAATGTAGCTGTCACTTTATATTTGTGAATTTGTATTTTATTTACGTCAAGTTACAAGTTAGAGCTATCTTTTAATCACGCGTTGTTTTTAAGGCCACTTTTATACCTTACCTCCCCCTTGGTGATACGTCAGAGGTTTTAGGGTACCCCTCCTCCAGCATCACGTGTATTTTTATTATTGAGAAGATCAGATATTTTTATAATTTGTTTTAATAAAAAAATATCATAAAATTAGATTCTGAAAAACCATAAATATTAAGGAGTGCCTCTGCTGTCGGCGCCGGCACCCAAAAATAACGCCATTTGGAACCGACAGTACATTACTGTCGTCAGCTGAAATTAAAAACATCGGTTGCCGGCGCCGCCGGCTCCCATAATGGACACCGGTGGTGCGGCGCTTATGGAAACCCTTCCAGTATTCAGAATCCCAACTAACTAACCCTAACTAAGTATTTTTTCTATATATTCTACTCGTTTTTTATATTCCCCGGCCGCTACCGCGGCACCGCTCTCTTCGCTCTAGAAGTAAAAATATTTAACCTAATCTAACTAGTTCGGTTCCGGGTAGTACTTGATTACTGGAATATAGAAAATTTTGGATTGTGGAAATATATTCATGGAAAAAAATAATTCTTTAATATACGTTTTTTTAATTATGCGAGCCACCACCGTTTTTGTTTGCTATCTACTCCATATAACAAATTGCCGTCGCTATTTTCCGCGTTTATTGCCAAAGTCAGCGCCGGCAGCCTATTCAGCGACCGGCGCTGGCAGCCAATTCGGGACACGGCGCCGGCAGCTGAGGCACTGCCTAAATATTAATAAAATTGAGAATTTGGTTGTTATTTACTGCACTTGAAGCTTTAAGCACTATAATATAAAAGGTTTCCAGGCTGACATGAAAAAAATACATATGATTGTCACATTCTTCCATCCCCCCATCGTGATCGGTTTTTGTTTCTAACCCCTTCGCCTGGTCTAACCTCACGTAATTAAAGAACGATCACTTACATGTAGATGGATTTATTTATTTGCTATTAAAAATAACAAAAGATTCTAAAAGCTTCTGATATCTTATTACATGTCATTCTTATATGTATTGTTGTAAGATGAACAATACTATCAAAGTTGTTTTTTTTTTCTTTCATTAATTCGTTTGTTAGCTGTCCAAATATATTTTTAGGTAGTTTTAAGATATTTATAGTATTTTTGAAATAACATAATAATAAGTAATTTGAAATTGGTTTAACTGGAAATAACACCATTAAATTATTAGAAACAAGGATTTGAAAATGGAATGGGTCATTACGCCAACTCTTTCTGGATCAGCCTCAACAAGTGCCTTCCATATTTCTGAAGGTACAAGTAACTATATAGGTATTACTTTCAATAGTACATAATCACCAGTTTGGTTTCACGACAGGTAGGTCGACGACTAACGCAGAAGTAAAACTCATTAGTCACATTTTGGAATACTGGGAGAATTTCCAAGATGCAATTGGCTTTTTCTGTGACCTCTCAAAAGCGTTCGACTACGTTGACCACAACTCACTGATTTGTAAATTACACCATAATGGAATTCGTGGACAAGCTGCTGAGCTTGTTCTTTCCTATCTATCAAAGAGGCAACAAAAAGTAAACGTTAATGGGGCGATGTCTTCAGGGTCTCTAGTCAAGATGGGTGTGCCTCAAAGATCAATTCTTGGCCCTTTCCTATTTCTAATTTATATTAATGACGTTCCTTACATGATGGCCAATTTATCGGATATAATTCTATTCGCTGATGACACTTCTCTTATTTTTAAAGTAGATAGAAAAGATACGCATGTTAAGGATAGTTTGGCAGTTCTTCAGAAATGGTTTGCAGTTAATAATCTTTTATTTAATGCGAACAAACTAAATGTTTTAAGTTCTCATTAATAAATGTACCTCAAGTAGGTCTAAATTTAAAACTTGATGGCAAGAATATAGATGCTATAACGGAAACTGTGTTTCTAGGAATTACTCTATATTCGAGATTGTAATGGGGCGGTCATATTAGAGCTCTTTCGGGTAAATTAAGTTCAGCTGCATATATTGTAAGAAAAATAAAGCAGTAGTCTGATGTAGCTACAGCTAGGTTAGTATACTTAGCTTATTTCCACGGTATTATGTCTTATGGCGTTCTGCTAT
The DNA here is from genome assembly GCA_916610215.1 of Omphaloscelis lunosa. Classification (NCBI taxonomy): domain Eukaryota; kingdom Metazoa; phylum Arthropoda; class Insecta; order Lepidoptera; family Noctuidae; genus Omphaloscelis; species Omphaloscelis lunosa. The sequence continues at coordinate 9,404,762 of OU744265.1, read as the reverse complement.
GGGGATCGGCAGCTGACGTAGATTCAATTTTCATTTTATAAAAGAGGACAATTCGCGCGATTTACAAAATGAGTCTTCGTGAGTCCCTTAGAAATAAATTCAAAGAAATTGATATAAGTATTTACTCAGCTTTCTCTGTATATTTTAGAGAGTATTTTGTATGTTCGTAAAAGCTAAGGACTTTTCAAAATAAGAAGCGATTTCCATAATATAAATACACGTAGTATATATGAAATTGTGATACCCAAATTTAGATTAACTAAAACTAGTAAGTCATTTCAAGTTTGCCAAAGTCGGATACAGAACTAAGCGATGGAAAGTTCAAAACCTACATCAAACGTGTCCTTATCAAAAAAGCATGTTATAAGGTTAAAGACTACGTTGAAGACAAGGAAGTTTGGCAATAATTCCTTCAGCACCTGTGGCTACCCTTTTTTTTTTGGGTGGGACGTCATCAAATAACTTCTCCCGCTCTGGACGGAGCGGGAGGGCGTGTCAGACTCTTACTGACTAAAACCCTTCGGTTGCCCTGTTGCCGGGGGCCACGATCTCCCTTTCGGTTTTCTTCGCAACCCCGGCAGGCATCGGCCCTAATGGACCCCTTCAATTCTGCTGACATCTCTTTGAGGTTGAAAATGTGGAAACACGTGGAAACGCGTGGAACACAACGCGCCGTCAACCCGGGCCTGGTCCTTATCGGACGGTGAGCCACCCATTGCTCACCGTCCGCAAGCCCGCGCCTACAGTGGCCGGAAATCGCCTCGCGATTCCCGACGCCCTGGGCGTCTTCTCCTGCGGCGGTTAGGGGCGTGAGGGCGCAAAATTTGCCTCTCCCTCATGCGTTCCGCCTCCTCCTTCGCGAGCATTACAGCTTCGCAGAAGGAGGTGACGGCCTCCCATTTCCTCTTGCTCCCTACCATGGCCTGAATCAGGGCCGGACGCGAGAGATCACCGCCGCCGATCGCCTCCACGAGGACACGGCGATGCTCCGCCCAAGCTGGGCAGACCTCCACTGTATGCTCCACCGTGTCCTCCGGGCGATCCACACAATGTTGACACCCGGGCGTGTCCTCCCGCCTTATCCTGTGCAGGAACCTCCCGAAACACCGTGTCCGGTGAGGACCTGCGTCAGGCGGAAGGTGAGGACGCCGTGGCGCCTCTCCAGCCACTCCTCAAAGAGGGGTCTTATCGCCGCAATTGTGGACCTGTGGCTACCCTGGTACCTCAATAACGGCATACCTATGTGAATCACTATTAACTCCTCGCAAATTACGATGATTATTTTATTTTATTTGTACATACTTCCTTGGCAGAATCTTTTGACTATTTGACATTATATACCTACAATATTCTATATATTTTATAAAATTTGATTTCTTACAGCTGTAGCGGCAATCATGTCATTTGGTTTAAATAGGTCCTTATTTTTATTATTTTATTTATCTTTTATATAAATGATTTTGTGAATGTGAGAACGTTGTAGGCTCTATACTTGTGGACCATTATCTATTTTGCTAAGTACCTAATATTTGTTGATAGGCCAACACTGTTCGCTCATACCTATTAACATTGTAATTTGAAAACATTTAAAAAACCATTTATTTTTGAAAGATTAACCGTAGAGTTTCTTACTAGCTTTTTTCCATAGAAAATGACCATTTGGAACCGTGCCTCTACCTTTGACGTTTCATAAGAGCCCTTGTAGGTTTATGTGGAAAAATATATTTTGAATTTGAATACCTTTATCAAACTTTAAAAATACCTAACGAACAGATGCTCACAACCTCTTTCCATTCATCGGAAGAGTCCTATACGGATAATTGATCAATTAAAATGGCTTAGTGTACCGAACTTCACATGGAAAGCTTACACAGTACACAAAGATACCCGTGATTCATTCTAGTGGCTGTGGAAGCACTCAGGGCAATTTGTGGTGGCCATTAAATGCTCGACAGTCGACAGTGTACAGTGCAATGTGAAATACTTGCGCGAATATGGATAAATATCTATAGTTTTGGTATGGTTAACTATTATTAAGAGCTATTATCAAAATTTTAATGATATTTTGAAGGAGCTACGTCATTCATTATCATTATCTTTCAGCTGGAAGGCGCCCATTGCTGGATATGTCCAGCAGTGGAGGCGCGAAGTGACGGTGGTTGGGGGAGGTCCATAGGCCAACCGCCACTTCAACCAGTTCTGAGCTTCTCGCATCCAGCGAATTCCTGCGGCCTTCTCCAGGTCATCGGTCCACTTTGTGAGAGCCCTTCCAACGCTACGTTTTCCGGTACGCGGTCACCACTCCAGAACCTTTCGTCCCCAACGGCCCCAGGGTAGTACCTACATTATATGAATACCTTAGGGAAGTATATTTTTATTTGTTGGGTTTATTACCCTAGTCGGGAATTGATTGGTCGACGCTGTGGAGCAAAAAATTTAATAAAACTAAAAAAAAATATGACAAGAAAATATACCTTAGGTACTTTTTGTCCGGGTACACGTATAAAAAGTACCTATAAGTTTCTTTAGGATGCGAGTATACTCATGGGTAGCAGTTCCAATATTAAAAAAAGCACCATATTGCATCTATTCGATATTTTATCGTAATATTTTAACTATTCGTCGCTGAACGCATGATTTAAATCAATATACATTTGTCTGTTTACATTCTGTGCCATTTTATTCGATTTACAAATATTATTTGTGCCTGCCAGGAATATTGCAATGCTCCAATGTTTTCATCACATATTTTTATTTGTGGGCAAAGAGTAAAAATTCTTTTTGAATACCAAAACTTTGCATCGGGATTTCATTGTGCCGCACCTACGTAGTATTAATTAAAACAATCAATTCCTTTTGAAAAATATCAGATGAACAAGTCGTGTGAACAATGGGATTTCCTATCGGAAAAAATGACGAACTTCCAATTAAACTTTCAACCCTTATTTAAACCCTTAAGGAGACGAATTTTTAAAAAGACTTCTTTCGGGCTCACGTTCATTATACTCGTATAAGGAACTCTGTGCAAAATTTAATGCTTCTAGACCCTGGCTTAGCCAGTGTGCTTTGCGGTGAATGATGGAAAGAAAAATATTTAAATACTTATAGGTAGACACTAATAGCAGCCCGGAGCAAGCCCGTCTTAGGGCAAGCCGGGGCACACAAAAATTTGGGGCCTCTTTAGAAAGTAAAAAAAGTGAAGGAAAAAAACATTTTTCTGTTATGATTTTATATTTACGATGGGTAATTGGTACAAATAAAAGATAAAGAAATTTAGGTAGGTACCTACGCTATTAAATAAAATGCCGAGGTTTGAGTTGGTTTCGAATTAACGATAATGCTTTTTTTCGGGATTTCTGTTCTGCAAAATCTTCTATTATATCCTCAGTCTATTATTCTCAGGATATCACGTTCTATGCGCATAATTGGCAAATTAGTTAGTCGTTCTTGTAACAAAATCGTTTGTAATACATTTTTTATTTTATCAAGAAACGGAATATTCTTGCAGCGACTTCAACATTTGAAAAAGTTTCTTCTAATTTATCGGACTTTGTAAAGTTGAGACAGTCCAATTCGCCGATTCCTTTGATGAAAAAATTGTTATTAGCGTTCATAAAAATTTATATCTTCTGCAAATTCTTTGCATTTTTTTGTCAACTGGTCAGAATCGATTGTTATAAACTGAGAACGAAAACTAAAACGTTTGTCAGAAAAATAAAAGTAAAGTTTAAAAAGCTTATCTGGTGCCCGATTAATATTTCAATTTAGAAATGTAGTAAAATAAATAATAATTAATAATTTAATAATAATAATGAATTTTGTTGTTGTGTCTGTTCTTGTTTTGTTATGTAGATGTTGTTGTTGTGTTGTTGTTGTTGTTAATGTTGGTTGTTGTTGTTGTTACCTAAAAATAGAAGAAAACACTGGTTTTGAGTGCAAATATTTTAAAAATACCAATTTAAAATATTTTATTTCACATAAACCTACATGGGCACGCAAGAAACGTCAGAAGATAGGTGTACGGTTCTAATTGGTCGTTTCCTATGGAGAAGATCCGGCAAGAAACTCCACGGTTTCTCTTTTTAAATATTTTTAAATAACAGTGTTAATAAGGTATGGGAGATATTGTAGGTCTGTCAACAAGTACCAGCTACTTTAACAAAATAGAAAATGGACAATATATCTACAGTCCACTAAGCCTGCACTGTTGTCACATTTAAAAAATAGAAAAGAATCTATATAAAAGATAAATTTATATTCATGTGCTACAGGTACACATCTGCCTAACCCTTCGGGGAATACTGGCGTGATGTTATGTAAGTAGTTACAAATAATTTTTAAGAACATTCGCATTCTTATTTCATTCGCAATCTGTCAAAAACAATCATTTTACTAAAATTTGTGACAAGTTTAACAGATTGAAACTTGGATGTGACCGTTTTGTAAGTACGAGAATTGGCCTTCAGGTAGGTACCTAATTTATCGTGGAGGCCATGGTACGGAGCGAAAGGGCATTGGAGGCCGTCACTTCCTTCTGCGAAGCAGTAATGCTCACGAAGGAGGAGGCGGAACGCGTGAGGGTGAGGCTAATTTCGCGCCCTTACGCCCCAAACCGCCGCAGGAGACGCCCTGGGCGTTGGGAATTTCAGGCTGTTTCCCGACCGTCGTAGGCACGGGCTTCCGGATGGTGAGCAATGGGTAGCTCGCCGTCTGATAAGGACCAGGCGTTGTGTTCCACGCACGCCTCAAAGAGGTGTCAGCACAATTGAAGGGGTCCGATAGGGCCTACCAGGGCTGCTAGTTTGTCCGAAAGGGTTACCATGGCCTCTGGCAACATGGCAACTGAAAGAACACGGGTGGGTTTTAGTCAGTAAGGGTCTGACACGCCCTCCCGCTCCGCGAGCGGGATAAGTTATTTGATAATTTCCCACCCAAAAAAAAAGTTGCCTAATTTAGAAAACCGTAACATAATTTCATTGCGTGTTGGTCTAACTAAAGTCAACGAAATCTGTGCAGACTGACTTACTGGCTTCCTCATTTACCAGTGTATGTCGACTCTGTAATTTCAAGACTCATTGAATCAATAATAATATTGCTACAATTATGTATTGCGGTATTTATTACTCGTCTGTTATTCTCAGTCCGTACACGAAAATTATCAATCATATGAATTACGGGCGAATCGTCTAACGAGGAGAAAATATTGTGAGATTTTTTTTGATGTCGATTACAATTATCACTAATAACTTTGCTTTGTTCTTTGGACTGCTAAAGAACAAAGCAAAGTTATTATTTATGGGAAACTATGATCAAATACTAATTTATTTTTGTTCGTGTTACGATGAAACATCAGCGAGTTTTATGAAATTATGAGAAGGTACTGCAAAGTTTGGTCTTTAATACTGTACAAGTTGATATTAGATGCAACTGAGTCACTAGCTGATTTGCATCATTATACGACTGTGCTCGTATTGCACATACAGTTCAACCATATTCTTGTCATTCGGTTTTCATCGCAGAGCGCGGAATCAGCAGGCAGCGTCTAGAGATGGCAGTGCTAATTGTTATGTTTGTGCGGACTGCGTCCCGTTGTTTTTTTACGTCAACTAGAGTCCGGCCGTTGAGAGAATGCGTTCTTGACACCTGTCAGTTTCAGATTAACGAATATGTTTTGCGAATTTGATCCTTATAGTTACTAGAAAATCTCCAACTGACAGATGTCAGGAACGCATTCTCTCGACGGCTGAACAGTAAACAGTATGTCAATGGTTATCTGTGGTCTCACTTGTCTCCGTAACGTAAGTTCTAACATTAATAAAACTCTTGGTGCCGAAAATGCATAGAACGCTCAACTTCTGTTACGGACCACCAAAGCCGTCAGGTTCTATTTCTATAGATACGTCATTTGTTTTGTCAAAGTTTTGACAATGCCGCCTCCAGCAGCCGAGGCGTCTCCATGCTCTGTGGATTTCATTCATAGCAATTGTTTTTCCAATAGCATTCTCGTGTAACTTGCCGATATTCACATGCAGCTCCGCCGTTGCAATGATCGCCTTGTTTCAGATTGGCTCGCGACCATCCTCATTCCGACTGGGTATTGCCATTAAAGTAAATTGGATTCTAAATATAACTTTTCAATTCAATCAGTCTTTAACACTGCTGTACCTACCTTACCCTGTTTTTCCGTGGTGATATCGCCATCAATTCTTCGTCTACAGGTCCTGTTGGCCGATTGGCTAAAATCGCGTGGTTTTGGAAGTCTAATGCTGACATGAAATCCTCGTGTGTATCATCACCTTTACTTTTAGGGACACCTGTTGTTATAGCCTTTAGAGATGGATCTTAACTAGTTTAAAGTAGGTACCTAGTTGTACTGGGACGTTTTTCTCGAGTTTTCTCTCTCTCTTGAGTTACCTACTCCGGTTACAGATCATCAAATCAACAGTTTTTATAAGTTTTTGAGTTGTTATTAATCTATAATTTTTTGAGCATGGTAATACAAAAAAGGCAAGTTCCAATGTTGTAAATGTTGTTACAGCTATAATATTAGGTGTCACGAAGTGCATACTTTCGTTGGGAAATCTGTGCTTACTGGCTTTTCTCTTTTTCGTTTTCTTTTGTTCAACTTTTATAATTGAATTCAATAAGACATTGAACTCAGATTCAATTTCCAAGAACAGTTCAGTAATTCGAAAAATAAACTTTTAAATGCGATAAGCATGTTATATTGGATTTATGCGTTTGTTTTGTTTTACTTACAATACAAATAAAAAAATAAAATATAAAATATGATAGTGGGTCTTTCTCCATAAAAATCATCATTATTTATCCTTGCCCTTGTTTTATGATTATTATTATAGATTAGTATATGCTTTATTTAAGTATTTATTGTATATGTAAATAGTACACCACAGACTACCTACAGTATTGTCTCTACTTGCCCTTTTTATTCCATCTAAAGGTTGTGTTATAAATATCGCTTTTAGCGATAAGATCGCCAATTGTTTGTATAAGTGTTACCTATCTGTAATTCATATAAATTAACAAACAGTTTTACACACAATTATAACAAAGAGATATTCAAGAAGAAGTAAGAGTAGAAAGAAAGATAAAAGATAATAATAATAAAGAATAATAATAGAAGAAGAAGAAAAGAAGAATACTAATAATAATAACCCTACCGTCGTATCTCTACGTTGACGTCTTGTTGGGGCTTGCTCCTGAACTCTGGGCCTGTGTCGGTAGAGTTTACTTTGCCGAAACAAGTCTAGGTTGAGGAGCGAGATCAAGAGAGATACATAAACCTGCAGGGCAGCAAGTGGCGAGCTGTTGGGCAGTAGCGACCCCACAGACCCTATCTCCCGGGAGCAGTCTTGTTCCTCACCTTTGGCTTACCTTTATTGGCCGGCTGGAGTGAACACTGACGAGGAATAGAGCTCCCACCTCATTCTTGCCTTTATTGGCCGGCTAGAGTGGAGATTCGCAAGAGCAAACGTGCTCGGGGGTAGGAAGTATTCCAGTAAGGTAGGGATCTTGACCGTACTTCCGGGATTGTCCTGATAGCCGTGGAATACCTCTCCACTCCTCATATCACCTCAGGACATGTTGCCCCCTTGTCGCTACAATACTTTATGCTAGCGACCGTTTTCGGGGGCTTATTATTGAGTGTGCAGGTCATTTTCCTTTGTATTTTATACAAAATATTGGTTAGGCAGGGGCCATAGTCTTTCCATAGTTCTAGTTAACCTGTTCACTTAGCCACCAAAACCCATAATCCAGTTTCTTTGTTTCCATATCCTGCAACCTGCACCAACCGGGGGTTTTCCTTGGGTGCACTTGCATAGTGTATACAGGGATAATCATCGGTTGGTGCCTCATACAATTTAAAATTGTCCAAGGGGTCTCTGCAAGTTGGCTTCGGCCCCTCGTACGCCTTCCAAAGGACCGGGACCCCATGGTTCCGAGATATGTTAACACAAATATAATAATAATAAAGAATAATAATAGAAGAAGAAGAAGAAGAAAAGAAGAATAATAATAGTTAAGAGATAGTAGCTGTGATCAGATGAAACTTTTGAATGGAGCTGCTTCTTTTGTAAATTGCATTAATTACCGATCATCATTATCATCAGCCTTCAGCAGTCCACTGCTGGATGTTACAGTACAATATCTTTGTGCTGTATCTACAATCTACATCGCAATCTTATGTTCTTTATCGCACGTTCAATATCTATTAAATGTTTCTACTATCTGTTTTCAACACGTAGTCGTTAGTATATAAGATGCACCTTTGGATAATTATAACCAGACTATACTACATCTTTGGTCTCATTTATACCTAACCATATACTGCCAAGAAGTTTGGCAAATTGGTGACCCCGACGAACGAATACGCAGCAAGAAACATGGCGCAACCACCGTGCAAGGCGAACATAAATCAGCAAGGAACACTTGAAGTAGCTGCTGGCACCTCGGTTTTATCCCGCATTCCGGAATTTTGGAAAGACCAACCCAGATTATGGTATCTCCAATTGCACGCCATTCAGCTCGATTTTCGGCAACTCTCATCTAGCTGCTACCAGCCACTCTGCGAAGATCGTCGCTCCACCTAGCCTCGGGACGTCCTTACATTTGCCGATTCACGGTCTCTATTCAAGAACACGTCTATCCCAACAGCCTTTGGTTCTTCGACCAATATGGCTGGTCCAGTTGTCAAAATAGCTTGCGGAATAACCAAGCTTAAGTGGCAGCTTGGTTATTCCGTGAGCTATTTCGACAACTTTGGTTCTCTGCCAGATCATCTCGTTCCAGATTCGATTCCTCAGAGAGACTCCAAGCATAGCCCCTTCCATAACTCGCTGAGCGACCTCGAATGTATGGACCAGTCGTACCGTGAGTGTCCACGTTTCGGCTCCGTAAGTCAAAATTACCGATGCCTAAGATATGTCTGAATCTATTATCCTATAAAACATTTTTAAAGCTCTTTTAATCCTAAATCCTAAATAAACTGTTGTCTACAAAGTTATCAATGTTATTCTTCTTAGTTTATCTTTAGCCGTCGTGTGTAAAATGGTACGGTCGTGTGTTTGGGCTTGTTTTGTTTGAGTTGGCGGTGTACGAGGCCTTCAGTGCAGATGTGACCTCTGGAGAATATAATTATTTTGGGGTTCTCACTATCCGCTAAACTAATATTACAAAATATTATTATTATTTGTTTATATGTAAAGAAGAATGGGGTAGTATCCTCCTGGTGGTACGAGGACTAAAACACGGTGAACTCGAGTTATAGTGGACTGTATTACATATAAGTGAATAAGAAAACAACGGTAAATAACACGACTCGAGTGAAATGTATGCAAGCGCTCGGTAGCGTGGACGATGACGCAGTGGTGTGCCGGCCGGTGCGCGCCCGCACGGCGAGCCCCCTCTCCGCGACCGCTGCTCCCCGCGGTCGCCCGGCGCGGCGTGATATTCTCGACAATATGTTTGTTAGAAAAAGTCCTGAACCGATTTAAAAAAAAAAATATTTCACGAATAGAATGAAAACGCTAAAGAATACGCTGTTTTGTCTAGTACCACAGGATATGTTTTATGTTAAAACACGCGAATGAAGCCGCGGGCAGAATCAATTATACATTAATCGGTTGCGCCCCGCGGTTTCACTCGCATAAGTCTCGATCCCGTGAGAATATCTATAAAAAAAGTATCTTATCTAGTATCAAACTCCTGAGCCAAATTTTATCCAAATCCGTTAAGCCGTTTTAGCGTGAAGCGTTACAAACAAACAAACTCACTTTCGCATTCAGAATACTAGCTGCGCACCGCGGTCAACAGCATAGGGTAACATCACAACTATTTGCCCCGAAGGGTTAGGCAGAGTTGTACCTACAACAGCAAAATGTTGCAAAAGACGAAAAGAATAGAAATTCTTTTCCTTTTTCGAACAATATTGCATAATCAATCAAAAAAAAAAAACTTGGTTCAGCGAAAAGGAGCCGTAACTTTAAAATGTTTGCGAGGACGCTTCAGCCCTGAAGGCTTTTTTGTAATAATAATGTATGTCATTAAATGTTCTGAGAAGCTCGTTGTGCCCGTGATAATGTTATCGAGATATTAAAACTTTATTATAATATTTGAGAAAGGCGCAGTGAAAAGGTTGGAAAAGATTCTGGGTTGGTTTCAGCCCTCGAGCTATACGTAGCTTGTATGTGCATTTTTGTTTTGCATTTTCTCATCTTTTTGGGCAAAATCAAACTACCTAGCCTCTTCCCAACTATGTTGGGGTCGGCTTTCAGTTAAACCGAATGCAGCTGAATAACAGTATTTTACATAGAGCGACTGCCTATCTGACTTCCACAATCCAGTTATTGGGTTACACGATACCCCCGGTAAGAGTTTGTCAGCCTTTTGAGCTTCTGGCCACTCGTAACGACTGTCAAAGATCCACAAATGACAGCAAGATCGGCTTACGTGCTTTCCACCACATGCTTTCAACCAATACATATCGGGACCCCTCCATACCGTATGGAGGGGTCCCGATATGTAATGGTTCACCACGCATTCACGAACCGACCGTGGCAAGCTTAGTTGAACCTTTGATCGACCTGTGCGGCTGTTATTATTTAGCCACGTGCCCCTCTTTTTCACGAGCTCATCTTTTTGGTATGGGATAGTTTTTTTCGTGTATTTATGTAATGGATGGTATCTATCAGTTTTTTAATGTCTTTTTAGCGATGATTACGCCAAGAGAAGGGGGCAGCAGTTTCTGTCTGCTAAAAAAAACAAAATGGGATCATCTAATAATGTCAGACAAGTGATTATCGAATCTTCTCCTTAGACTGATTCTGTCTTTGTGTAAAAATAAATTTATTCGTATTGTATATGCAGTCTTCTAGGTATCATATTGCTAACTTTCTTAATTCTTCCTTCCTTTAATAATTCCTTGACTGCCTCGTTGGTGTAGTGGTCGCAAAGCGCTACTGCTGAGTATGAGGTCCTGGGTTCGATTCCCGGGTCGGGCAAAGTGTTATTGAGTTTTTCCATCTGGTATTTCTCAGTAGCAGCCCGGAGTCTGGATTTGTGCCCGGTTGATGGCAATAGGCTCGCCCCCTATTACATGGGACTTAAACATAACTGGCAAAATGTGGGTGTACTATAGGTACACCTCTGCCTAACCCTTCGGGAAATACATGTTATGTTATTATGTAAATTTTACTAATAAAAAACTTACTATTTTATATTTAGTTATAGTTAATTGATTCAGGCGTGACCTTGCGGAAATCCATTATAAAATGATGATGTGGATATATTTAGTAACCTTTTCCGCTTAGCTATTATTAAAGAGTCTTGAAAAGACCCTGGAAGAAACACGAAACACACGGAAACACGTGTCGATTTCTTCCAGGGTCTTTTCAAGACTCTTTAGAAATAGCTAAGCGGAAAAGGTTACTAAATATATCCACATCATCATTTTATTTAGTTATACTCCCTGAAAATAAAACTACTTTTATCATCATTATGTTGTGTATATGTAAGGTTAAATGCTTTATGTATCTATGTATTTATTGCATATATAAATTTTACAACACAGATAACCTGCAGTAGCGTTTCTCCTTCTTCCTTTAATCTATCCAGAGGTTATTCTTTCAAAGATTGCTGACCGCCCATTGTTCCACCTTTTTTTGTAAAAATGTATATTTATTAACTGTAATTCATATGGTGTATATAAAGAGTATTCTATTCTACCCTATTCTCTGTAGATGTTCAGTTAGTAGTTCAGTAGGTGGGGCGAGCAGTATATAAGTGGGTTGGACGGGCGAAAAGGCTTAGTCTGCGCTTAGTGCTTGGTGTGGCAACACGCCGAGTTCGATTTCGCGACAAGTCAATCGTCATCCTGAGGACGCCTCGTTGAGAGGTGAAACACGTGTCAATTTCTTTCAGGGTCTTTTTAAGACTCTTTAGAAATAGCTAAGCGGAACAGGTTACTAAATATATCCACATTTTATAATCGATTTCCGCAAGGTCACGCCTGAATCAATTAACGATGTTCAGTTCTTTTTTTTTGTATTCACAGTGTATTACAGCAAGTGTATTGTGATACTTGCATAACATCCTATAGGATTTCAGGCATTCGACGAGGACTCATCAAATAAAACAACTTCATAGAAAAAATACTTTATATAAATTTATACGACAACCCATTTTAAATTAGTTTTACATATACATATAATTTATTCACAATATTGATTTTTTTATGATCTAGCTGTAGCGAGGAGTATACATTTATATTAATTTATTAAAATGTTTTACCTGAGTAGTTATGTACAGTAGGTACTACCGCGTACGTGTAAGACAGGCACACTGGTATGACAAAATAAGGGTTGAAATAATAACCGACTAGATAAAGAAAAAATATGTCAGCCGCAATAAGAATGTGCAACGCCTTGCGTCTTATCGATAACTTGCTACTTGCTCCATAAGCTTCATAAGTGCGAGCGAGACAGACTAATAACAAAGATTTAGGGCCCGATCACTCGGTTCCTAACGTGGCGACAATATTAAGGCCTTTTGGGCTATTTATTATCCGAAATAAACAGCTTATGGTGTTAGCACACCGTCAAGTAACGCGGTTTATGCGGTAGTGATATCAGATAAGAATCCTAATCCCGTAACATAGTTTCAATTAAAATCCGAAAGAATTTGAAAATATATTGCTAATCCATTGCTTCTTAAGTTTGAAAAATTCGTTTGCTCAGCAACGTAAATAACGCAATTAATGTTATTGAACTGTCAAAGTGAAAGGTATTGTCATTGTAGGTTGCAATTACCCCAAAGGTCAGATTGTACATGTTTACCCCGGCGATATTGTTTCGTTTTTCAGTTAAGGCAATGAATGATTCGTGTACCGCGTTGATCCTGATCGATGTGCTAACATCGTTTGTCCACCCGCCAACGTTAACGGGACGTCAACGAGAAACGAGATTATTTGAACCGAGCGTGACGTGAGGTAACAACGCGGCGTACGGTGGACACTCGACCATAAGAGATTATGTATCGCTATTTCGGCGCCGGCCGTCATCTCGCTCTCGTTGACGTGGCAGTGTACAAACGGCCTAATATGAATATCCAATTTATTTTATCTTTGCCCTTATACATTTTTATTGACATAATCTTTAGTGACTTCGATTTTTGGGGGGGAGGTAAGTGTGGAGACTCAACTTAAACTCAAACTCAAAGCATTTATTTCAATTAAACCATTTACAGGTACTTTTAAATTGTCAAGGAATCGGTCAGTCAGCAATATGAAGCTAGTTGCCTATTCCAAAGCGTAGTAGGAATCGGTCAGTCAGCAATATGAAGCTAGTTGCCTATTCCAAAGCGTAGTAGGTAGGTAGGTACCTATGGAGAAGAACGGGCAAGAAACTCCACGGACACTCTTTTAAATAAAAAATTGTTACAAAATATTGGTTACATCATTCATGTTGAAATTATACATGTGAGAACAATGTAGAAAGACGTGCGTGTTAGAAGCACGTAATAAAAAGACAATTTAAAAATTAAAAAAAAATTAAAAATAAGCTATGGCAACTAAGAAATGACCAGTCCCAACTGACGGCGGCGGCGCCCGTACAAGAACATGACGCATGGATTAGCACCATTCAGCTCAACCATTTTGAAGGGAGCTAAATGATCCAACACACGCTTTGGAAATGGAAATGGACTTTGGAAATAAGTTACAAATTAAACCATTAAAACACGTTTTAAATACAAATCTTTAGATACTGAAGGTACTTGACTTTAATCCTGGTGTTCTGTAACGGAAACTAACAAACTGTAAGTAATTTATGTTTTTTATTTACGTATAAGGTAAATCATACTATCAGTATGTATCCTATTTCATTCATTTTTGTGAAAATAATTCATCTTTAGATTAACTTAAAGGGTTTATTGAACAGCAAAACAATCTTATACATTGCGTATCAGAAATGTGTCGTCATATTTGAGGGTGTGGTACAGACCATCAAACTGTACCCTAATTGCATAACTTATTTTCGTAAACGATTTTGACAAATTTTTTTGATTTTGACAGTTCAACAACATTCATTGCGTTATTTACGTTGTTGAGCAGATTTTTTTTTCCAACGTATGAAGCAATGGATTAGCAATCTGTTTCAAATCGAAACAAAATGTGATTGATCGTGTATTTACACAATTAGTGTACGGAATAACTTTTTCTATGAGACCAACATCGTAATAGTGAAAAAATTATCACCGTCTGTACACGCTGTGTATTATTTAAATAGAGCGCATAAAAAAACAACTAGATAATACTTTTAGTGGAGAAGAAGCAATTATTAATTCTATATTAAGATCCTCAATTATTGGATTAATTAAACAATATTAATTATGACTGTTGTTACACTATGAGATCCTGTATCATAATAGATACAAAAATAAATCAACGGGAGCGGTCTTATCAGTCTTTAAAGCTCACCTACATTTCAGAGGAGAGGTCAAGGTCATATCGAGATGACCTTGGCAAAAATTTCAGAATAAGTAAAAAAATAATTAATTACACAACGACTGATAACGATGTTATTTTTCTGAAAGTTGTTTGGAAGTTGTTATAAACACTTGGAGTAAACGGAATCCATAACGTGTTTAGAATAACGATAAATTAAATGAATTTACGTGACTTTTGCGTACGTACTAAGCTTGCGGAAAAGCTTTAAAAGCTGTTTTTAATAGTATGAAATACAATAGGTACATATTTGAATAAACAAAAGGCATCCCCGGGTTAACCGCAATAGTATTGCGTCCATACATGCCAAAAAATATATTACCATTCAAAAACAAAAAGTTTCTGTTTTTTAATTATTAAAATATTTACAAAAAATATTAAATTGATACGTAAAAAAACACTCGGTACACGCGCACTTGTCTTTCTGTTTGGGTAACGCCTTTCTGTTTGGGTACGATTCCGCGGTATTATTTTCAATTTAAACAGGACGTTTCGAATTGATTGAATTCGGTTTTTTTAATACTTATTTTTCTATGCTGTTTTATCTATTAATGATATAGATTAACGAGTATACCGTTATTTAACATACTGTTTATCAAATTAAATACATTGTAACAATTTAACATAACCTACAACGACAGCTGCAAAGTACAAAGAGTGAACTGCACTTTTTTTACGAAATTGACTTTTTTACATAATTCGGCTCAGAATTCTTTGTTTTATTATACGATTTTTTTTTCTGTTTAATTTTTATTAATATTAAGTCAAATATATAAAGACAACTACTCCTATTGTTCACAAAATGACGAAGGAAACACGGACATATACCATTAGTTCGTGTATACGTCAGATAATCGGCGCGTTCACCCGTTGTAAACAAATTAAAATTAAACTTGCGTTATTTTAGTTGCAACAGCGATAATAATAAGTCGGGTGTCGTTACAAATAATATTTAAAAAAAGAAAATGATTACATACTTTTATTTATTATAGCAATCATCAATGAAAACAAACACAAAATAATAGTAATTACTGTTATAATATTTAAAATTAAATAAGCTTAAGTAATTAGAAAGTCTCGCGTAGAAGCGGATATATGGCAGTTTTGCTTATTTAGTTTAATTTTTTGTAGGAATTCAATAAAGATGTCTACCTCATGTTGGAAAAAAATATAAATTGCAGTAATATTCCCTAGGTTTTGCCCTTTTAAATAAATGTTGTAAAAAAAAGGAGATAACTTTGTTCTTCTATTAATTATCGTAGTTTTACGTTCAAAACGGTCTCCTATAAAATAATGATTTTGTAGATAACCGTATATACTTTGCGGCCGTCGATATATAACATCACGCCTGTCATGTAGTCCCCGAAGGTTTAGGCAGCGGTGTACCTGTAATTACAGTGTAGTAATTTAAAAAAAAAAAACAATTTTTAATTAAAAATCTTAAGATAATTGATGGGTTTGACTGGAATAAAATTCCAAAAAATCGATGGAAAAATGACCTGACGGAATTGGGAAATACTTTAATAATAAGTTCATAGCGAACACAAGGTAGTTGTTCTACCGCCGGTGAGGAAGCGACTAACTATCGGCTATTTTCTCGCTCAAGAAGCGTACAATAGATATACATTCCATGTTAACAAAAGAGATGCATTTATTAATAGTTCGTAGAGGACTCACTCTAGTTTGTCGCTGAGTGACAAGAGCTATCAAAGATAATACTCGCTCAGTGATACTTGGTCAGCGATGCTCGCTTGGCGGTCAGAATCGGTATTTTCGCCCCGAGCGATAGGTGCGAGTAATCGTCCGTCGCACTCGGACACTCGCTGATAGCCAGCGACAACACTATCGGAACTACACAATCGCTGCTCGCTGCTCGCCAACTCGTTTTCAGTTGTAATCTCTACTCGCTACTCGTTGATCGCCGGCGGTGGGACAAATGCCTTAATACTTTGTTTAGAAGTTAACATACCAACATGAAGAATCTACTTGACACAAAACAACTGACGACATACAACGCTAAATAAACTTGAGCTAGGAATTTCTAGAAGAACGGTGCCCGCCACATAGCGTCCGCAATTTACCGGCGAATGACGACACTGACACGTTATTTATGAAAGTAAGTGCATGTGTTTTCCTAGAGAGCGTTTATTTATTTATTTGTTACACAGAAGTACATACTAAATAATAATAAAATTCATATGTACGCCTATTACAGGTTGCGTTTTTTGGTATCGTAAAGTCAAACCTCGCTGCCATCATTTTCATGACAGCCGTCACTGTGGCCATTGTGTTGGCGGCCACCAGGCCCGCCGCTGGGCGCTTTACCGCCCGCGTGCAAAACTACCCTACTATATTCAAGGCAATAGCACGTAAAATTTAATCAGAGAGGCAACAGGGTGGCGAATGGTAATCTGGGTCTTGAAGTGATACTGAACCACTCGTACCGCCCGAATGTACCCAAAATGGACGGGGGCGGAGTATGGGGGATAGGGGCAAAACACTTATTTTTTGACATGGCATTCAAAATTTAAGCTTATACCATCTGGTTTTGATAAAATTCACCCTCATTTTCGGTGATAAATCATCGGTAAGGAGTTTCAAGAATTGTATATTTTATTATTATTTATGGTACACGCCACACCAAAAAAAAAATTTGCCCCCATCCCCCATATCTCTGCCCCCGTCCATTTAGGGTCCATTCGGACGGTACGGGGGGGTTTGGTATCACTTCAAGACCCAGATTACCATTCGCCATCCGGTTGCCTCTCCGATTAAAGTTTACATGCCATTATTAGGCTTTTAGAGAGGAATTTGTTGTCGGTTAAGTTGTTATGGAAGTGTATTTAAAAAACCGGCCATGTGCGTGTCGGACCACGTACAATGGTTTCTATTCATAACAGGGGAATACCCTGTTAGAGATTACCGATCTAAGGGCCGATTATTCAATAATTAGATAACTTTTACTTGAAGAATAAATGTAATGTTTTGACAGATTCTCCAAACAATAACTGTCAAAATGACAAACTTAGTCGTCCGATAAAAGTTAACTAGCGATTGAAAAACCGGCCTTAAGTGGTTTGAACCTGCAAACGTTTGCGTTAATTTTCTATACAGAAAAATGTGTTCAATAAGGAGATTTCTATGTTTGCCGCCCTTGTGTGGTGCACGCCCTGCACGCCCGTTCCCGGCGGGCCGGGCGGCCATCGCTCTTGTAGGAAACCGTAGCTCTAACAATACATATATGACAATAATTATTTATATGATGGAAGGAATGTTTAGACCACTATGATACAATCTAAGTCATTACAACAATAATATTTTAAAATTAATATTTACATTCTGAGGTTTAACTCTAAAAAGATGTTAAACAAAAGTTGTAGCTGGTTTAAAATTGGAAGAACTCTTGAATGGATCTTTTAAATTGAATTTAGAATGGTTTATGATAAAAACTTTCGAGAAGAATTCGAGACTGAATGTTGAAAACGTGGCTGCCTTTTTTTGTTTTAGTGAAATTTATCAAAATTAAATAGTTGTTTGAAAAATAATATAATTTTATCATAATTTACACATTTCGAATACAAACAAATAAACAGGCATTATATTCCTCGGATAATACTGACTGCTAATAATTAATCACACTTACAATAATTAACTAATGCTTATTATTTCAACACAAACATCTGGCTGCTACCAATTCCATTTGCAAAATTATTTGCACTAATCAGTTATTTAATTTTATTGTTATTAGTAGTAATAACAATTAAACTGTTGATTAAATGATTAAGTTTATATAACGCTGTACCTATACATTTAATTTATTTTAATGTATTGTATAAATATGATAGTACATAATTGACGATTTTATGCCAAATATTATTATGATGTAGGTATATGCATTGAGTTTCGATCTTTCTACTAACGGTTTCAAATACGAACTGAATGATTCCAAAGCTGACCGGATTATAGGCTATATGACGTCACATAAAATCCAATATGGCGGCTTAAAACGGATGCAAAGTGATGCAGAAAAAACATATTTTTTAAATTAATAAGTCGTGTTTCGTATCTGATGAAGTCTTAAATTTTCGATAAAAACCGATGTTATTTTGTTACGATTTCTTGTTTATTTACCTTTTTATTAGTTAGCCTTTTTGGCGTAATTGGGTTTTTTAAATATTTTTTTCATGGTATTGTGTCAAACGAAAACTAAAAGTCTATGAAAAAAATTATAGCTAGCATTCTTTTGTTTAACACCATTGAACATATGTTTTTATTACAATGAGTATTGGAACGTTTTAATGAACAGTGTTCTCATTATTTACAATGTAATGAAGCGCATTAGTTCCCACTCGACATACTTACAATATGGCTATATTCGCGTTACATGGAATGACAACGTTACATATTTACAGTACACCAACTATATACACAGCTAATCAGTAAATCACAGCTCCTGATTGAAACATTTTCCCGTGGAAAGTCATGACTAGAATTAATTGGCTGTTATTTGAGATTGTCTTGAGAAAACTGCTCTTTGAATTACTGTGAACCTTCCCGGCCGTATAAAACTGCAAAAGACTTCCTTCCAACTATTATTGAATAAAATTGTGGGATTTTCAGTCTGTTTCCAATTCGTTGAACTATAAATTAAGTTCAGGTATTGGCGACTTGAATGACATACAAAGATTTTTAATGGTGAAATTTTAAAAGAGTACCAGGAACAAAACGGATCAGTTTTAGAAACGTCGCCATGACACCAGGCTCTAATCACGTTGTATAATTGATTTTCAGCGGGAGCTTATATCGATTATATTATTATGATGCTAAATAATAAATAATACTGGCACAAATCAAGGCAATCTCACACAACGAGCCACTTGACACATACAACAATCTACACTTATATACAATGAACACTATTACTAACTAGTTTGAGATCACGTCCGCTTTGGTTTGGTAGGTCACTATTGTTTTGCTAGCTTTGCATTTGATCGAGGGGTTCCTACTGTCGCTCTCAAGGCTCACTTCACTGACGGACTCCGCGTCGTGGCAGTACGGTACGACGTCGGTACACAGGTGTCGTTCAACGCACGGTATGATGGGTTCGTCGAAGGAGGTGTGGTCTATAGCCCTCATGCGGTAAGGGTCCGGGCACGGTGGCCGGTCGCCGCTGCGGCGGTGGGACCGCGATGAGCGGCGATCCCTGCATCAGGAGCAACGCCCGCGAGGCGCGCGGAACGTACCCGCGCGCGCCTGATGTCACAACCGACACATCTCGTGTTGCGTCACCGACGAGTACATCATCGTGGACACCGGGTACTGTAACATAAACCTCGTCTTATTCATAAGCTTTTGTAGCCAGTAACAAAAGTGACAGTAATCAAGTCTGTTGGAAATACTTGGAAACCATAAAATGTGAGGAGTTTTATTGCTTTCGCAACATACAGTTTTTATTGGAGTCGTTTGAAGCGAAAAGGGAGAATTTGATCAGAATCATGCAATCGATAACACGTAGGGATGAAGAAAGTTTCCATAAAGACAACACAAACAAATTCAGAAAAGATTTCAAATCAATTTTTGGGGGTTGATAAAATATCATTTCCCTCTGAAAATTCTAGACATGTCACACAAAAGTGTCGCCATGCTTTGAACTCAATTGAACTTTCGTCCACGAAGCGTGTGGGTATTGGCGTGACAGAATGATAGATGTAATTTATTAGGTTTATATAAAAACATCATAATTAATTAAGTTCCATTATTAATAACACAGTATGATATCCACCCAATCCCAGTCATGCAAACCACAGATTATTAAAAAAAAAACATTGAAAATAAAATTATGTTAGAAAACCATGCAAAATTCAAGCGTTGCTGTTGTTACTAAATAATGATAAAGGAATGAGAAGCGTTGAAGAGTAGTCAAAGAGTTGGGTTATTATGGTATCTCAGTTTACAATGACACGAGTGCAGACAAATTGTTGTAAGAGCGTGGACAGTAACAAGGGCGAGGGCTCACGAGGGCACACGGCACACGAGACAGTGCAACATGTGAGCGATAACAAGTCAGCACGTACCTCTACACGTATGTATCCTATCCCTTACTATAAACGTGCCAACACATCTACTAATATCACCGGCTGAGATTACTCTCCCTCACCGCTCTGAATGGCTCCTAATTCGCATAAAGTATTCTAGAAACTTTTGGAAGATACGAATTGAATTTTTTCATCAAGGCACTTGGAAATATGGAGGAGAATCGAAGCGATGTATAAAATGGAGCTGATTCGCTATATGTAAGTTTGCTCGCAGGAGTTCTGTCTGAGCTGTTGTATGCCCATCAGTTCGCTCGATGAGTAATAACGTCGTGTCGTGCGCAACTGAAAGTAAAAGAACAAATTCATGACAATCTAAGAAAAAGCAATTGAATTTGCAACCGAATTAGAAATTCCTTTTGTTTAAGGGCTTTTTATTTAAAGAAAAAAAACTTATATTCTATTAGCTTTTGTGTAAAGTGGGCTACTCACTTGGGACTGTTTGAACCGGAGCTGCGGCTGATATTTCCGACGCAACTTTCTGGGGCAGCACACGCACAGAATTCTAAGGAAGGCCCTGAAACAATAAAGTTAATTTTAAAGTTAAACGCTTTTAACATTAAGCTTTATTAAGTTCCATTACTAGTATCTTTGTGATTGTAGTTCAAAACAGTTACTTAGGTGATCTTGGATATAACCAAGAATTAAGTCGTAGAGTAATGTGATATTATGAAATTGATGATCATCTATTATGGTATTGATGACATATAATGATATTATGATTTTCATTTCATTGGAGTTTGTTTGAATAAGAAAATTGTAATAAAGTCTTAGAGTAATAAAAAAAGTTTGTAAAAATAGATCGCGTAGATATATTTTGGTAGATTATTTTAGTAGATTGTTTTAGTATTTTTAGCCTATTTATAGACTTTATAGTAAATGGTTTGTGGACTGAACGGTCGACGTAATGAGCAATTCAAACAATTAAATTGTCAAACGAACGCAGTCATCGTTCCGACGTTAATTGAAGTTGATGAAAAGCAATTGTTTGTTTATCACCAATTACGACACAAATCCTAACAAAAAAATTCAGAACCAAAATAAGATTTAATTCAATTGAAAATGGCAGTATGAAGTTCGGTCTTTGACTTGTGCAGCGTATTCGAATTGACAAATGACTGTCATTTTTTTTTTAAATTGTGGTTAAAACCCACAGAAAAAACACATATACAATAAAAAGGAACAAGTTGAGGGAAAATATGTGTCACATCCACGCAAGACGGATATCACTGAGCACAATGTTTTGTGTTTATATAATGTTTTGTTTTATGTTCTACTTAAACATATAAACCAGCTGATGATGCGTACTCATAAAGATGACCTTATCATAATTGCAAACATAAATATCGACATTAATAACCGTATTTCAAACAAAAGAACGTCGTCTTTAGCTACTTCGCCAACTAACAAAAAAACGAAATTGCACAAAATAAATTCCCTAGTCTAATTTTATTTCAGTTCACCCGATTGAATATGATTTATCTGGTCTCCGAAATTGACCTCCCCATTGTCGGGGGTGCAATATTTCATGACAAAGGTCGAATAAAAAGCGGCCAAGTGCGAGTCGGACTAGTACACCAAGCGTTCTATACCACCTTTAGACGTTTGTACCTATGTATTGCCATTATTAAGATCGAGTAAAAAAAACGAAAAACCAAGTTATTTGTTTAAGGGTTTAATTAACCCTTTAATTTTTAATTTAATTTAATTTTTATTATTTATTGTTATAGCGGCCATATTGGTACACACTGTGAAAATTTCACCTATTATGGTTCTAAACAGCCCTGTGACAAATGGACGGACGGATAGCGGAGTCTTAGTAATAGGGTTCCGTTGGCACCATTTGGGTACAGAACCCTAATAAAAAGTATCTGCGGACCTTGGTTTGGGAATCAGTTTTCGAAGAAGTCTAATAAACGCAAGTTCAGCGAAGCTTTGCGAAAAAAATGAACGAGGATGATAGGAACAGTTCATTAACATTGTAATTTGGGTGTTCCGTCCTGATAGGCTCAATTCGATTAAAACTCGCGGTTCGAGATTTCAAATGAACGAGATCCGGGTTTACCTAATAGTGTTAAGTGGAGGGTTTGCTTTTGAAATTGCTTTGGGGTTCATCTGTGCTCAAGATTATCACATTAACTATACAGCATGTATTAAAAAAGTGTGGTCATATTATGGCCCTCAAATATGACCAGAACTACACGATTCGGAGAAAGTTGTTCAGTTTGATAAGCCTGGCCTTTATAGCCAAACATTATAGCTATTAACTTGCCCTACCTACACACAATCAACGTATTATACAGCTTGTATTAGAAAGGTGTGGTCATATTTAAGAATGTGGTTGAGAGCATTGATAGCCTAGTGGTGTGACCGTCAGACTGACAAGTCATAGGTCTCGAGTTCAAACCTAAGGCAAAACGCACCTCTGACTTTTCGGACTTTTGGGACATGTGCGTATTGTTTAATTATAACTTTCTTCAAAAACAGTGACGGAAAACCGCCTGAGAGATATTTATTTCTCGACGGCATGTGAAGCTAAATCAGGGGCCTATGGGCGGTATTAAAAACTCTGACACCAGGTTAGTCACTAACCCCAGCCCGTCCCTTCTTTGATGTCATCCCTCCGGTGACGCCCTAAGTCGAGGCTTGTACCCCGCTAGGGGCCCGTATGAGAATCCGGATGAGATTTGCCACTAAGGTAGATCATGTCTGGGTTCAGTGGGTTAGAACACAGGACACTACCATCCCGACACTCCCACGGGATCGGGACTCACTCGGGTGAAACCGGAAGGCGCAGGTAGTATAAGTGTAAGTGTAAGTGCAAGTTCAAGTGTAGGTTGAAGGTTAGCCCTTTTTTTTTGGGTGGGAAATTATCAAATAACTTCTCCCGCTCTAGGCGGAGCGAGAGGGCGTGTCAGACTCTTACTGACTAAAACCCACCCATGTTCCTTTCGGTTGCCCTGTTGGTGGGGCCACGATCTCCCTTTCGGTTTTCTTCGCACCCCCGGCAGTGAAGGTTAGCCTTGCGACAATGTCTTGGGATCGGAAGAAGCCAAATAAATCTTCTTCCACTAACCATGCACACAACATCCCGAATCTAAATAATTTGGCTATTGAAGCGTAAATACAAAAGACTCAATATCGTCGTAGGTTTTAGTCTAAGCCAATCAGTTACAACTTTTTTATAGTCGCGGAGCTTCTTGGAGTATATACGTAGTTCTTTATTCAGCAAGTTGTACAGATAGGAAGATTGCCTTGAGTATTGTCTTTTAGCGAAAGTAGATCTAACCTTGACAGTTGGAGCGACTAAGTAGCTCCTTCTCTTTTTAGGCTTAGAGGGATCATATGGGAAGGAAGGGATGTGTTTTTTTTAGAATGATTTGAATAAATAAAGTTATCTTACATCGTATGGGACAACTGATTATTTTTACCCGACTACGGTTAAGCAAAAAGAGGGTTATGATCTTGACCGGTATGTATTTATGTATGTATGTTCATCTGTTACCTCATAACTTCTAAACTTACCGATCATAATTTGACAAATGAGGTAAGATTGGAAGCGTCTTGATTGTCCGCTGGTTATAGGCTATATGACGTCACATTAAATGCAACATCGCGCCCTCTAGAGGACATAAAGTTGTGAACTAAAGAAATATTTTTTTATTGTGCCATGTTGGGTATCAAATGAAAGGGCTTTTACAAATATGTATATATATCATATTTTCTAAGTAAATAAATATGTTTGAAATGTTAAAAACAAGCAAAAGTAAAATTAATACCTTTCACACAGGAAAATTCAAACAAAAATAAAATAAAAATGAAGTGCTCTGCAAATACTTTATCATGAAATTATAACCCTAAAATAATTTAGATAAAAAGTAAGTCCAAAAACTAAACATCCAACTAGGTACTGAAAAATCACGCTCTAAAAAGTATGAAACAAGAAAATATTTCAGACAAAAACGGTCAAGATAAAGCCCTACAAAATTATAATGTCTTGATTTCTATCTGAAATATTTTTTACAATTACGGTGTTGGTTTACTTCGATGGTCTGTACCATATTCTAGTAGGTATGACCTATGTTATGGGGGAAAATTAATGGCTATAGTATTTGGCTTGATAGCTTCTTCTTTTTTTTTCGTGTGGTTAGTGACTAACCTAGTGTCAGAATTTTAAAGCCGCCCATGGGCCTCTGACTTGCGATTTCCGGCCACCGTAGGCGCGGGCTTGCGGACGGTGAGCAATGGGTGGCTCACCGTCCGATAAGGACCAGGCCCGGGTCGACGGCGCGTTGTGTTCCACGCGCGCCTATAAGAGATGTCAGCAGATTTGAAGGGGTCCACTAGGGCCGATGCCTGCCGGGGTTGCGAAGAAAACCGAAAGGGAGATCGTGGCCCCCGGCAACAGGGCAACCGAAGGAACACGGGTGGGTTTTAGTCAGTAAGAGTCTGACACGCCCTCCCGCTCCGCCCAGAGCGGGAGAAGTTATTTGATGATTTCCCACCCTCAAAAAAAAAAAAGTGCCTTTGACTTGGCTTTACATGCCGTCGAGAAATCTCTCTCAGGCATGCCGGTTTCCTCACGATGTTTCCTTCACCGTTTTTGAAGCAAGTATGCAGAAAATACGCACATATATCCGAAAAGTCAGAGGTGTGTGCTTTGGGTTCGAACTCGAGACTTGGCAGTTTGATGGTCACACGACTAGGCTAGAAAGGCCACACATTAAAGCCATAAACTGGCACCCCAAAAGATATCGTCTACAATTTAGATTTCGAAGACGATTCTCATTCCTTTAAGAATTAAAGATTATTCTGAACTTGGAAAATTTGTAGAAAGATAGGCAACGGAGATCAAGATACCTACAATTTAACGGTTTCAAAAAAGGTCAAATCGGGGATATTCAGGTTTCCCTTTTATTATTTGCAAAGTCACCTGTTTTCTGAAGCTTCTGCTGAATAAGACCTTTGGCATAGGGTGACGTCATAAACATGTTCTCTGTTGGTTTGAATAACGTAATAACACCGTATCTCATGTCCCGATTTTTTTATATTTATTTAATCATTCGATGTGATCCGTGTGATTTCCTATTTCTGTAGCGTTTCTAAGAAAAGAAATTGATACAGTATTTCGATGTAAACCTCGTTAATTATATATTTTTGGCTGAACTTTGCATCCGATTCTATTTGATTACACAATATTAAGATATCTCGAATGATTAAAGGTTCTTTCAAACAAGCGCAACACGCGACGCGACACAAAGACACCGCTCGTCGCGCAACGAGCGGTGTCTTTGTGTCGCGTCGCGTGTTGCGTCTGTTTGAAAGAGCCTTAATCGAGATATTTTAAGATAATAATCTTCTTCCTACAACTGCAGGTTAGTTTTAAGTCAGATTCTGCGAAAGGATAAAGCCATCTGTTCTCCGCCTGACCCATAAATTCAATGCCTTTGTTTTAATTGGTTTCAAAATTAGCTACCTACAACTAAAACGAACCTACTTACTCACAAAACGAGCAAAACTCCAAAGCTTGTAATTAACACATTCTAGATTTAATTCAACACACTGATAAGCCGTAATTAACAAGGTTCACAAGCCAATATCGTTGAAAATTTTAATCTGGATATTACATGTTGCGACAATATTGATGTTGTAGGTGACAGGAAGGTCGCATATTGAGTTTGCAGCCAGCATGTTGCGGGCTCCGGTGTCGGAAACAACATGGAGGCAAGAGCTCAAACCTGCTCTTTAATCAAGCCTGTTCTCATGTAAATACCTCGCTGTACTACCTACCACAGTGGCTGTCTGTCCACGCCGTCAAAGTTCGTAAAAAAACGTTAAAAAATATATTAACGAATATGTTTTGCATTTTCATGAGTAGTTTAGGTGTCAGGGGTGGAAAACATTTTTAATTTTCGTTTCTGAATGCGAAAATCAGCGTAGTTGTCCGAGTTTATTATTACTTTTTTGAGGATGGAACTATGTAGTTTAGATTTCTGCAGTAGAATTAAACCCGCAAACGACAGCAACCATTTTTTTTAATAGAAAACAGGTAGTGCATTAATCCATTTAGAAAATAAATATTGTACCTACACACATTGAAGTGAAGAATAGTTATTTCTTATATAAGGGATAATCACAAGATAGTATTATTCGCAGATGACACTTCGCTCATTTTTAAAATCAAACGTCAGTTAGTCAACTTTGAACAAGTTAACGATGCACTCTCTAAAGTAGTGCATTGGTTTAATGTAAATAATCTTCTACTGAACGAAAAAAAGACTAAACTCATTAAATTTTCAATGCCAAATGTCAGGCAGCTATCTACCAATGTTCAAGTAAATGGAACAGAGTTGGACCCTGTTGATTCGACAGTTTTTCTTGGAATCACTATTGACAGTAAATTACAATGGGGCCCACACATAGAAAAATTGTCAGGAAGACTAAGTTCGGCCGCCTATGCTGTTAAAAATTAAGACAGATAACTGATGTGGATACAGCCAGAATTGTTTATTTTAGTTATTTTCATAGTCTTATGTCATATGGGATTCTTCTCTGGGGAACCTGTGCGGACATTGATACTATCTTTGTTCTACAGAAAAGGGCTGTTCGAGCCATATACAACCTAGGTCCAAGAGATTCCCTTAGAGGAAAATTCAAAGAAATAAATATTCTGACTGTAGCCTCACAATATATTTTTGAAAACCTATTGTATGTACACAAAAATATATCAAATTTTAAGAAAATGTCCGATATTCATAGTTTAAATACCAGGAATAAACACAATCTTGCTGTGCATCGCACACATCTCCACAAAGTAGGCAACTCGTTCATGGGTCAATGTATACGCTTTTACAACAAACTTCCCATTGACATTCGAAACTTACCCATTAATAGATTTAAAATCTGTATTAAAACTAAACTTTGTAAAAAAGGGTATTATAAAATTTCAGATTATTTAGAAGATAAAAAAGCATGGGATTGAACTGCTCGCTCTGCTAAGCCTTGTGATAAAACTTAACATTTTAATTATTTTGTAAAATCATGAAAATATACCAGTTTTATATACACATTGACATTGTTGAAAATTATATTCAAAATGACATGATTACTTTGTAAAGTATTATATTATTTTATTTAATTATTGTGAATGTGAGGACTATGTGGATATCATTATTATTTTCATTTTTCAGTTAGTTTTAATTATGGTCTGGCAGTTTGAGTAGTTTATGCGGCCTACCCAAATGTCCTTTCTTTGGTATTGTTCGTCGAGTTGAGCTCCTTAAGTTCTGAGTTGAGCTCCACGATTACTGACAAATGCTTGCACTGACTGGACAGGTTCACTCAAATCTGTGTGGTTCTTTCCTCAAAAGACCATTTCAGACACTAATCTACATGGTCCTCATATGGCCTGACCAAGATTATGTCTGGACTTTAAAAGAGACTGTGACCTCTGAGTTTGTTTCGGCCTTTCTTCTCAGAGTAGTCAGATAGGAAACGCCGAACTCAACTAGCTTATTTTTATTTTTTTTAATATGACGTGTAAAAGTGATTCCGATATCCTATTTACAGAATAAACAATTTCATTTCATTTCATTTCATTATTTACACATAACATCACGCCTTGTTCCCTCGAAGGGTTGGGCAGAGGTGTATCTTAAATACACCCATATTTTGCCAGTTACGTTTAAGGTCCATGTTATAGGGGGCGAGCTTATTGCCATTAACCGAACACAAATCCAGACTTCATCTCTATTTCTTATTTTTTGACATAAAAAACAATATAAAAAAAAACAAATTTGTTTATTCCGCACAAACAAAACGAACATTGAAAAAAAAAACATAAAATACATACATGCAAAAGTTGCCTAAAGCCTCGTATTCAACCAATAAAAGTTTAAGATAGTTAATTGATTCAGGCGTAACCTTGCGGAAATCCATTATAAAATGCAATTGATGTGGATACATTTTGTAACCTGTTCCGCTTAGCTATTTCTAAAGAGTCTTAAAAAGACCCTGAAAGAAATCGACACAGACGAGCGCAGAAGCGCTCAGTGCTTGGTGTGGCAACACGCCGTGTTCGAGTTCGCGACAAGTCTATCGTCATCCTGAGGATGCCTCGTTGAGAGGTGAAACACGTGTCGATTTCTTTCAGGGTCTTTTTAAGACTCTTTAGAAATAGCAAAGCGGAACAGGTTACTAAATATATCCACATCAATTGCATTCAATAAAAGTTTGAAAATGTTGTTCATTGGTTGATGTCAAGGCCACGGACCAAAGACAATACTTATTGCGTAATTTTTGTTGTAGTGACACAGAAATGACAACAAAAATATAACAAAAACAAAATACCAATTTTGTAACAAATAAATCAAATAAGAAATTAAGATGTGCGTCGCATAACAACATTACATTAGGTTCGAATGTGAGCTTTCGTATAAATATAACGTTTCATTTAAATTATTTCTTTATAATTTAATAACCACACACAACTCAAATCTCACGTGCCTAATTAGATATACTTAGGTACTTATTTTTAAAGTAGGCCAGTAGGTAGGTGTATATTAAATTCACCAACGCGGCTCATACTCTAATTAAAGGTTACAAAGGGAAGCCCTACAAACAAGTAATGAAATTTCAATTGTGGAGGTTTTCCTCTTTGTCGGAAGCGATGAAATATTAAAGGCTTTTATTTTAGAAGCTCCTGTACTTGTAACCACTCATATAATATTTCGTTTATGAAGATAACTTTACTTAAAAACTTTTTACAATAAAAATCAATCAACTTCCAAAAAAAAAAACACTACAAAGCGAAAAATAACTTTTATTTCGGAAGTCGGTGTCTTTGGTTTTGAATTTTCGTTTTTTGCCACCGACTTCTGAAATTAAAGTTATTTTTCGCGTTGTAGTGTTTTTTTTTGGAAGTCGGTTGATTTTTTTTTGTAAAAAGTTTGAAAAAGTTTTTTTTCCCCTTTTTGGTTGTGGTACCTACCCCACACAAATTCGAATACCATTGCCTGCTATTTAATTAAATAACAGTGACATGAAGTTATCATATCATCCACATACAAAGTAGAAAAAAAAAAAAACGTATTTTTGAAGCCAACTCAAAAACTGTCCAAGCAAAGCTGATAAAAATTTTATGGGACCACCTTGAGAGCGTACCCTTTCAAACAAAAAAGAATTTACAAAATCGGTCCATAATTGACGGAGAAATCGGTGGAGAAACATTTTAAAAAAACATGTCCTACGAACATAATTATAACCTCCTCCTTTTTGGAAGTCGGTTAAAAATAGGAATAGAAATGCTTGTAATCTTTCTCGCTTTATAATTTATGCATTTTATGGGTCAGTTTTGTACGTCTATTTGAATGATTTAATACGGTTTTTTTTTTATTTCGATTATTTATTTTATATTT
The DNA here is from genome assembly GCA_916610215.1 of Omphaloscelis lunosa. Lineage (NCBI taxonomy): Eukaryota > Metazoa > Arthropoda > Insecta > Lepidoptera > Noctuidae > Omphaloscelis > Omphaloscelis lunosa. Next base: position 9,374,733 of record OU744265.1, on the reverse strand, counting down.
AGCCTATGTTGTCCCGCTAAAGGGCCTCCCCTTCCCTTTTTCCTTTTAATCTCTATCTCTTCGGCCTTTTTTGTATATATTTTTTTAATGTCGGTATTTAGACAACGATATTAAAAAAGACAACAAAAAAGGCCTCCTCTTTATAGGAAAAAGGTTTCAAAGTTAAAGCAATTGCTAAACAAACGTAATTAAAATTAAATGAATACGTAAGTACCAACATTATTTAAATATGGCATAGTCATTGTGATAGTGAATGAATAACCCATTCAATCTTCATAAAAGGGAATATTATTCACGGAAAAATGTATGAAATGAATAACAAAACCGTAGCACGTAAACTGTATGAAATTCAAAAATTTTAAAACTCTTTAGGCTTCACAAAGGAATTTCAGTGAAAAATCTCGGCAATGCAACTCAGTATGTAGGAACGCGGGCAATGTTGGTTTTTAATTTTAGTTATTTGGCTTAATTATTTACTGTAATATTTTTGAAGATGCATGGGAAATAACAATGGTTAGACCTGCATATGTTAGTCTTGTATGGATCAGAATGTTGGGTCACAAAAGTGCGAATGAAAGGCAATTGCATGCAGCTGAGATGAGAATGCTTAGAGGAATATGTAGTGTTACGCGAATGGAAAGAATAAGAAATGAGTACCTATACAATATGTAAAAAAAACCTTATCCGATCCGAAAGGGAAAAAATTATACTGCAAAAACATTACCAAAATCTTATTATTATTGAAAATAAAAAGTTATATCTATTCACATTTTTAGTATCAAAATCACCCCAAATCCATTAAAAATGAGCAAATTTTCAATAAGGGAATGCGCGCCTTTTAAAGTTAATTTTCGATAATTTTTCATGAATATTCAGTAACATACGGGCGGTCATATGCCCATGGGCGACATTGTATAGACAGATACCTCGATGTATTGACATGTCACAATTGCACCCATGCGAAGCAAGCGCGGGTGGCTTGTGTAAACATACTTTGAATATAACGAACTTCGAGTTACTATAGAAAAGTCTTTGTCAATAAAAACCAACTTTGAAAACTGGGCTCTAAATAATAGGAGTCCATTAATAAATGTTCAAACATTTTTCTTATAAATAGAGGTGTCCTGAAAATACCTGCACGTAAGTAACGGTGTTAATACTAGTGCTACTCTAATAGCCCTCACCTGCTCTCTATTAGCCTATTACATTTTATGCTTTAAACTCTTTATTACTACTACGCTGGACATTTAACGACCTTTGAATATTTCAAGAAAAGGTTAAAATATTAAAGTTTTTTGAAAAATGGATAAATGAGTATTAGAGACAATTTCCCAATTTAAGTTTTGGTCTAAAAAAATGCAGACGAAGCGTCTATGGCAAAATTTTCCAATAGAAAATGCGAACATTTTGAACATGGAATCGAGTGGCCATTTAGGTAGTAGGTTTGTTTTTATTTCTGAAGCTGGCCATTCGTTTAATCAATTTGGAAACGAACTGTGCATGCTATGAAAGCTCAATTGTAATCAACTTTAAAATCATTTAGTAAACAGTGTTATTTAAAGAAAAACCCTGTCAGATGTTACGTGTAATTTTTAAAATACTTACACAAAAAGCCTTACAGTACCTATTTAATTAATACTAGCTGTGCCCCGCGGTTTCACCCACACAAGTCTCGATCCCGTGGGAATATCGGGATAAAAAGTATCCTTTATCCCAATCAAGGTCATGGTCTGCCCATGTGTCAAATTTCATCCAAATCCATTCAGCCGATTTAGCGTGAAAGCGTAACAAACAAACATACAATAAATCAAATCTTTTCTCTTTATAATTATAATAATAACATTAGTTTAGACTAGCGAACCGCCCGTGCTTCGTACGGTTTTTATGACTTGACAAAAAAAATCTCCGTATTATATTAATTAAATATTTATACACATAAAACTTCCAAAGGTTCTTCGCGTTAAAAGGCGTTGCGTAGTTTAGAAGAATAACGCGGTCACACAGACAGACACGAAAAGCGACTTAAAGGAGAATGTCCAAAAAAGTATGGGCAAAAAACTCTGAGTCAATAAAAAACAAAACTTATGTGGGTCAAAAGGGCATTATTCGACGCTGGGTTTTCTAGGCATTTTCCTTTATAATGTGTATAGATCACAGACAAAAATGATATTATATAAAAATCCACATCTAATAAAACTTCCAATATTAGGGGCTAATTTACATCACATTAAGTGTGAATCGAGTTCGGCGAACAAAAGCAATTTTTCACCCGACCGCTTAACATGGGAGAAATTGCGAAACACCCCAAAGAAAAAGGTGCAAATACAGCGCTTTTGACCGCTAATTTATCGCCTACAGGTGGTATAATGGCATTATGTGAGACTATGAGGAAAAAGAAGTCAATAGAAATTGATGCATTTGCATTGCCTCGATATTAATGTGGATACGGCTCATGGAATAAACCACTTAAAGACATGAATTTAATTGATTAGTAAGGGGCCATCCTTAAATCATGTGAGGTTTTATAGGCCACTTTTACATCCCCCTTCTTCTTGGTGATACGTCGTCGTGTTAACCTCTCCTTGCATCACGTGTATTTTTATTATTGAACAAATCAGAAATAAAAATATTTTTCACGACACACAATTAATTATATTTTTTTTTTGTCGCACGAAAAAATAAACGTGATCGTCACATTATCCCTTCCCCCAACGTATTTTTTTTTTTATTTCCTCCCGTGCTTTTCGAACCTCATGCGATAAAAGGATGACCCTTAAGGTACCTTACTCCTACTTTTTCTTTACTGGTCTCATTTGGTCGTACTCTTTAGCATATGGGGTAGGTACTGATATTTTTATTTGTAGATAGGTAATGTGTTTAAATGGTGAACGAACTGTAAGGACTCCCGCAGACATACAATTTTGTTGTTGGCCGACTAAATCGCAGAGTGTACCAATAACTATAGCGATATAGCTAGCCCGCACATCTTGTCCAACTAATTAATTGGACACCGATCGTATCAGAATCCAGAATCGAGGTTACGCACAATTAAAAGTTGTCCAACTATCGGCCAACTGCTCGTTAGCACGGTTACCCAATGCAAGCTCGCGGACTATCCAACTTTGTTGGTCAGTCGCAAGGCAAGATGCAAGACGACCAGATGCGCGCGTGTGATTTCCCTATGTTCGGACCTTCGTCGACGAGACGTTCTGCCACCCGATCACTTGTAACAAACCAAAGAGGAGAAAAGCTCATAGATGAAGTGCAAAAAAGGTCAGCGTTGTACAGAAAAGACTTAAAAAATACTTTGATATAAATATTAAGAAAAATTTAAGAAAAAGTTTAAAAATTCTGTAGAATGAAAAAAGAAAATCTAGGCTAAATCTGAGTTTAGAGAGCAAGGTATAGTGTTTTCCATATTCTTATTTGTCACTTAATATAGGATGCACCCAAAATGTTATTTTTTTTGTTTTCTTCTTCTTTTTATCAATAAAGCCATTAGAGCGTTTTCTTTCCGCAAATTAGAGCGTATTTTTCCCACATTTTCACGCACACGCACCGCGCTGGCAACACTGAAAATCGATTAAAATGCGACTAAATCGAATATGTCTGCGGCTCACAAACAATAAAAAAGTTGGTCAGTAAAATTAAAAAAGTACTCAATTTAGTCGTTCAATTTGGCCAACTTACAATTATTGTATGTCTGCGGGAGCTCTAAGTAATACCGGATGTGTTTGTTACAAAAACCAGACATTCATGACTTGAAGTGTGTGATTGATGCGGCAATACGTCATTTTTGTACCGCCATGTTTACCAAAAAAGAAATTTGAGAATATATTTTATGTGGTAGATAACATCACGTCTGTAATCTCCGATAGGATAGGCAGTGGTGTAGCTATAATAGTACACCCACATTACGCCAGTTATATTTAAGTCTCATGTAATAGGGTCGAGCCTATTGCCATCAACCGGGCACAAATCAAGAATCCGATCTACTATAACTAAGAATTATCAAATAACTTCTCCCACCCGTGTTCCTTCGGTTGCCCTGTTGCCGGGGGCCGCGATATCCCTTTCAGTTTTCATCGCAACCCCGGCAGGCATCGGTCCTAGCGGACCTCATCTATTCTGCTGACATCTCTTTGAGGTGCGCGTGAAACACAACGCGCCGTCGACCCGGGCCTGGTCCTTATCGGACAGCGAGCTACTCATTGCTCACCGTCCACAAGCCCGCGCCTACGGTGGCCGGGAATCGGCCTGCGACTCCCGACGCCCAGGGCGTCTCCTGCGGTAGTTAGGGGCGTGAGGGCGCGAAATTAGCCTCTCCCTCACTCGTTCCACCTCCTCCTTCGCGAGCATTACCCTGTATTTGCCTGGTCTGGGAATCAGGACTTCATACTCAGCAGTAACGCTTGCGACTAACAAGGCAGTCACATACCCACACGGTAAATTGTATATATTTGAATAAAGGGTCTTTTATCACTGGAAACTGTAAAATTTTAAATATTTTCACACACATGGAGCCAAGAACATGGCTGACCACAATGGATGGTAGGTTTTAATATTTGTGGCTATTCAGTTATGATATTTGAGTTCAAATTGAAAATAACATTTAACGCATGCTTTTGTGGTTAGTTACTGACCTACCACAATTAATTAAATCTTTAACACTGAAAATTCATATGACTAGCTTGGAATAGTTTTGAATTAATGTTTAAATATGGTCTTTATAATTTTATCAGTGATTGGTATTTCAGAATATATTATGTATTAATAGTACTTATTGCATTTATACACTTACCATTGCTGTATAAATATAGGTATCAGTGTACCATAACTCGTTTAAACGTTAAAGAAAGTTGACTCTACCATCGTTTTAAAAAGAAAAAAATGTTCATTAAAAGAAATATCTGGTGTTGCCAGTGCATGCAAGGAATCAATTTGTAAGACCATTAATTAAATAGCACCGTTAAATTGAAGCTGACACGAATAGCTGCCAACACAGTATGATAAATTGCGACTTGCAACCATGTTTGTTTTGTTTATTTTTTGCAGAATCTCCGCAATTTTCTTTTTTTTTTATATAGATTTACTTGAAGACAGGTACTAAACGCTTTTAAGTTGTTTTAAATGAATGTATGCTGATTGTCTGTGATTGAATTTGTGTAGATTGTTAGGATTCGTACCAAATAGTGGAAATGCAAAAATATTTAACTGCGGAAACAATGAAAACTACTTTAAAAAAAAAAAACATAATTCTATAGGTCGTAGATCTGTGAAAAATTTTTATAGAAAATAGTGCCATGTTTTGGAGAAACTGTATGTCCAGTATGTAAAAAAAGCATTTCAGACACTAATCTGCATGGTTCTCACTTCACATATGGCCTGATCAAGATTGCGTCTGGACTTTAAAAGAGTCTGTCTGACCTCTGAGTTGGTATTTCTTCTCAGAGTAGTCGGATAGCAAAAAACCGAGCTTATGTAAAAGTGTTTTTTGAACCAATTTACAGAAAAAATATAATTCTATCATCAAAAGAAAACAAAGTAAAGCGTCTCCAAATGTCATTATATAAATTTCACAAAAAAACAGAATTATCACAAATTTTAAGGATGATACCTCGCTAAGTTACACCTCTATTGTAAGAGATCTTGGTGTTCTACTGAACAATAAGTTATTGCTTAATCAACACGCAGAAAGAATAGTTAATAATTCATATAAGATGTATATGGTTTTGTCATGAGATCATCTACTAAGTTCAAACGGCCCTCCACCTATCTTTTCTTATACAAGACGCTCGCAGCTCGAATATGCGATCCCAATCTGGAACCCGTTTTATAAGAAATATGTAGATATGATCCAGAAAGTCCAGTGTAAATTTCTTCACGCCGTGTACTATGGGTGCTATAAAAGGCGTTTGTCATATTCACAATTACTAAGCAAATATAATATGTTAACATTAGAATCTAGGCATAAGTATCTAGAAGCCAACTTACTACATAGTATTGTTCAGAATCATTTCGATTCCATTGATCTCACAAGTAAGTTATGTTGTGTGGTACCCACCGCACAACATAACTTACTTGTTACTCGCACTGTAAATAAGCGTAGTGTCCGTGCAGGTACATTGGTCGCTGTAAATACCTGTCGGACTAATTCAGGATTGCGTTGCCCTGTTCGTCGTATAGTGGAATCTTATAATCCTAACTTCATTGACATTGATATTTTTGTATGTTCCAAATCGAAATTTAAGTCCAATGTTTTTCAAATCTTATCTAATGATAGTGGTTATGAAATAGTGTGAGTATTCATTAGTATTCTAATTTAATTTATTTCAACCGTTTTAATTATTTTAATTAATGAATTGTATTGTACTGTCAATTCCTTTATTTTTATCATCTTGATTCTTATTTGTGATAATAAGGAATAATCCCATTTTTTTATTTTGTCCAAAAATTAATATATTTTCATTTTGTTTATTTTTTTTTGATAATAATTTAATTATATTTTATTTTAATAATCAATTATTTTTTTTATTTTATATACCTATCTGAGTAATGCTAATCTAGTGGCACTTTTTACCTTATCTTAATTTTGATAACATGCGGATAATGTAGTGGGCTGCAATATTGTTAATACTATCTACTTATGAAACTATATTATTGTTATTTGTAAACATTTTATTTTGTAGCTGTTTATTGTCCCGTAATAAATAAAATAAAAATATAAAAAATTTCTTGTTAATACTTCATTTACCTGGTTGCGTTTAATACCTGCTGATACACCTAAGTGTATTGTAAAGTTACACAGTCCTATTCCACTAAAACAAAAATGTGCCATACAAAAGGCCCACGCTTCCCATTGTGAGATTTCAACCCGTGTTACCAAAAATATACGGACAGGAAAACATTTGAGCATTTTTCAGTTCAAGGGGCAAAATAAAGTATGATTTATGATTACTTTGTCATATTTTAAAAGGTTGAGGGAAACCTTTTGACGCATTCTATTCTGCGACGCATTTTTTACTTGACATGTAGAATGAATCCGGTTTTCGTTTAATGGTTTAATTTTTGAATGTAAATGTTTTTACATTTTTTTGAATCCGCAGCAATAACGTTGATGTTAAAAAGAAAATTAAACAGGTCTGAATGCCGCTTTATTATCATTATTTATTTTTGCGTCGAGCTACGAATGTATAGCGATGTGTGTATAAGAAATGATTTTAATTTGTTGAAGCTAAGCTTAGAAGAAAAGGTAACACTAGACAAACAGTGAAAATTGAAAAAAACATTTTAAAATAGTATGGAATTTCTTGGCCATCCTTCTCCATACGAAACTACCTCAATTCCAGAAAATGGATTGTACATTTTGATGTCCAAAAATGGCTTGTAAATGCCTTACTTACTTGACATAAATTAATTATTTGAATATGACTTGCTAATAAAATTATTACTTAAAGTTTATTGACAAAACAAAAGCCAGAGTAATTCATTAACAGGATGCCAACTTAGAAACTGCTGACGAATTATTAACATTTAAATTGTCTGCGTGGACAGAAAATATTAGCATTTTCGCTTACACTTAGGCCTAGATCTTTAAACGATACTTAGCACGTGCTTTGAATTAAACATGTTCTCGTCTCTATCTCGCATTTGTAGTTTGACAGGTGTGCGACAGTGACAGGAATAACGCTTAGCCAAAAAACGTGCTAGCTAACTTTTACAGATCTCGGAGAAAAGCCGTGCCCGACGCTTAGTGTCCGCAATTTACCGGCGAATGACGTCACTGAAACGTTATTTATAAATGTAAGTTGGTGTGTTTTCCTAGGGAGCGTTTTTGTGTCACCGTAAAGTCAAACACCGCTGCCATCGTTTTCCTGACAGCTGTCAGTGCGGCCGTTATTTATTTATTTTTGTATAGGTACTCCAACGACTATTCACTAATAATATATTATATAAAATAACTTGTATAGTATATGGTGGCTTATTAGTATGGTGAATTTGTCACATTAAGAGACATAGATAAATAATACATACCAATTAGGAGAATTAATGTAAAGTGATTTAAAATGAACTAATTTATTTTTTGTTATAATGAAAGATAAATAAGAACTACTTTACCATAGGAAGACAATATAAAAGAAAATACAACATCAGATTTACTTAATTAATTAATAAATAATACATAGGTACTCAGTTTTTTTTTAAATTTTGTTGTGATTATTATACGTAAGACGACTGTAAACGTTATCGTTATCGTCTCTTCTAGAAAACCGTAACGGAAGCTAAAATAAGTGCTAGTCTAACGTTTATAGATCTCGGCCTTAGACTAGCCTTTACCAAGTGTAAATACAGAGTAAAGTGAGAGCACTACATATTACTAAAGTACGTAAGTATTAAGCTTGCGTGGCTGTACTTCAGATGCCGCATTTGTGTCAATTAAATATTCCTTGCCTCGCTAAGTCCCGCGCACACTTCTTGCACGGCTTGCAAAATATTTATACAGCGTTTTGCTTCTAAATTGTGTTAGTGGGACTTTGGAATGGAATACTGTAATATAATGATTGCGCCTCTTTTTGTGAACTTCAAATACTTCCTATTTTGGGGTCCTAAATATATTAAATAGCCTAGTAACTGCGACTATTCCACCTTTTTGGTCGGGATGTCCTAGATGAGTTGCTGGGACCGACTGTGAGAAGAAACTAGAAAGAAAAGGCTCAATTATTTAAAAAAAGCGTCACCATTAGAAGGTCAATAAGTTTTTAGAGGATCAGTTAAAATATTTCCCCTTTGGAATACGTGTCATTATACGTTAGATAGAATGTGTCTTGTACAATATAAGAATACTTTAAATACGAATGTGTTTATGTCAAAACGGTAGTTTTGTCGATAAAGACTTGACTACATATAAAGAGGTATTAGGAACAGGGTGTTAAGTTATAGAAAAGGATAGAGGATAGGCAAAGAAAAGGGAGAATCCTCCGACCAGACGGGCATTGTGTCTGGTGGGCGACTGCCCGACGATTGATGTCGGGACGTTGTATAGCAGTAAACTCTGCTTGCGCGATGCAGTATTTTGCGTGACTTCAATTTGATGCGAGTACTTGTACCTATCTACTATAATACTACAGCAATCAACGAGTACTAGATTAAGGATTTTAACCTGGATCTAGGAGAAATCTTGAATTACTATCTACTATATAAAAATAAGTCGGGTTTTCCTTCCTGACGCTATAACTCCAGAACGCACGAACCGATTTCCACGGTTTTGCATTCGTGTTGGAAAGGTATCGGGCTCCGTGAGGTTTTAGGTAGGGTAGGGTAGGTAGGGTAGGTAGGGTAGGTAGGGTAGGTAGGGTAGGTAGGGTAGGTAGGGTAGGTAGGGTAGGTAGGGTAGGTAGGGTAGGTAGGGTAGGTAGGGTAGGTAGGGTAGGTAAGGTAGGTAGGGTAGGTAGGGTAGGTAGGGTAGGTAGGGTAGGTAGGGTAGGTAGGGTAGGTAGGGTAGGTAGGGTAGGTAGGGTAGGTAGGTAGGATAGGTAGGGTAGGTAGGGTAAGTAGGGTAGGTAGGGTAGGTAGGGTAGGTAGGGTAGGTAGGGTAGGTAGGGTAGGTAGGGTAGGTAGGGTAGGTAGGGTAGGTAGGGTAGGTAGGGTAGGTAGGGTAGGTAGGGTAGGTAGGGTAGGTAGGGTAGGTAGGGTAGGTAGGGTAGGTAGGGTAGGTAGGGTAGGTAGGGTAGGTAGGGTAGGTAGGGTAGGTAGGGTAGGTAGGGTAGGTAGGGTAGGTAGGGTAGGTAGGGTAGGTAGGGTAGGTAGGGTAGGTAGGGTAGGTAGGGTAGGTAGGGTAGGTAGGTAGGGTAGGTAGGTAGGATAGGTAGGGTAGGTAGGGTAAGTAGGGTAGGTAGGGTAAGTAGGGTAGGTAAGGTAGGTAGGGTAGGTAGGGTAGGTAGGGTAGGTAGGGTAGGTAGGGTAGGTAGGGTAGGTAGGGTAGGTAGGGTAGGTAGGGTAGGTGAGTAGGATAGGTAGGGTAGGTAGGGTAGGTAGGGTAGGTAGGGTAGGTAGGGTAGGTAGGGTAGGTAGGGTAGGTAGGGTAGGTAGTTAGGTGCGCCGTAAATAAGTTCTTAATGCTACCCGTGCGAAGCCGGGCCGGGCAGCTAGTTATTATCATATAATGCTTGTCGGAAATAAGTTTCTAAGTTGACTAATTAGGACACCAGCGGCGCTCGACAGCTCGACCGTTGGCGGTCAAGCAGTGTATACGTTTAGAAATTGTCGCGCATTCCGAACAGTCGTGTCGTGTACCCACAGTGTATGAATTGTTAGTGTGATTAATTTATTAGTAAATTTAGTAAAATTATTATTTGATCTGAACTGTAAATGATTTTTATATTGCGCACTACCCACAGTACGCCTATAGTAGTTAAAATATGGCTGATAATAACGAAAGAGATACCTACCCTCTCCGTCATGCTTATACCAAAGATGTACTAACAAGTTTTAGTTTAAATTAATAAAATAAACCGATTTTGTAGAGGATATTACGAATGTACGGTGGGCTGCACCCAATGTACCCAATTGATGCAGTCCACTGTACCATGACTTTACGATTCAGTGGTAATATATTAGATAAACGCGTGAGCAAAGCCGTGGGAACAGATAATTTTAAATAAGATTTAATTTATTTAGTTATTTGGGACAAACAAACAGTAACACATTATATCTGCGCAAATGATATAAACAATGATATTATATAAATGTGAAACTCACACCGTTATCCACAGCATATACAATTCATATAAATTTAATAATGAACAGTCTATGCGAATAAGACTACAAGAATGTTCAAATAATTATACATCGGAATCCTTAAGTTTCTTTAACAAAGCTGAACAAAATCTATTTGCTGACACTGAGAATAAATCTAATTCTGTAGTTTCTGAACAAAAATCATTATAGTTTTTGCACAAGCGACGTAGAGGCGCCCGCAGACCAGCATTGGTGCGGCATTGGGACACAGCAAAAAGAGGTTGTGCGCGCACCTCTCGTCTAATAACAGTTCTTGGGACACAGTAGCATATTTTATTAGTAATCTCAGAGCAGTTATACCTGTTATAGCTTACGTCGAAAAGAAACATAATTTCTAGATATAAACGTCTAGACTTCAGGCTCATTAAATTGTATTTATTAAGTAGATTTTTATAGGTTGGGAAATTGTGGGAGCACCTATAGTGCATCGGTCTGAGGAATTTGCGCTGCACTTTTTCTACTATAATCATTCTGTCCAGGGTCGAACTTGTCCCTACAATGAACGATATTGTAATTGTACGCCGTGGCCAAAAACCCCAGACTCCACTCTTCGTCATTCACAGATAGTTAAAAAAAACCTCGAAAATATAGTACATTATTCATGACTTAAAATACGAGTAAAATATAATAATTATGTAAAGTAAATTAATAGTGCTAAGTACTATTAATGACTCCCAAGCAGTAGTCGTGTGTTCTGTCACGAGTTCCATTCTAAAAACTGCGTTCATAGCATTAATTAGTATAATTACCAGCCGTTTCTTTAACAGTAAGTAACAAAAGTCAAAACAGGCCAGGTCACATTAAAAATGTGTATGAAATAAAACTTTGCTTTATGTAAAGGAAACATAAATGCTTACAACATTTTTAGTATTATTTAAACTTTTATTATGAGTTAAGTTCAATAGTGCACATACATAATTATACATTATACAGGAAGAATCCTAGGGCAACCTGGAAGGTCATCAGGGAAATGTCTTATATGGACAAGGGTAACACATTTTCTTCCGAGCTATTGAAATGTGAGGAAGACCCTCTTATCTCTGTAAATATGGTAAACCGTTACTTTAGTTAACCACCACTGTCGTTTAAGATCAGGGCCCATATGTGTACAGTGGCTAACACCTGTACCTAATTGTGCCCAAATAGAACGTCTGACAGCGTCAAATATGTTGGGGTTATATTGGACAGTCTCTTGTAGTGGAAAAAACAGGTTAACTCTGTTCTGGTTCAAGTTAGGAGATTGATTGATTTATTTAAAAAACTTCGAGCGGCTAGTGGTATTCTTTGTCCTCACTTAATCAGTTCTCAGTTACTGTAACTAAATGGGGGGGAACCCACAAGACAACCATGTTGCAGCTAGAAAGGGCTCAGAGAGCCGTTTTAAATATACTGGCAAAAAAACCTATTAGATTTCCAAGCTCTGAACTGTACTCATTTTGGGAGGTCCTCACAGTGAGACAGTTGTTCGTCCTACAAACAGTTTTTAAGAAACATCTGCTTCTGCCTTACGACCCTCAGCCCCTAAAAAAGAAGCGACGTGCCGACAGAGTTTTTAAGACTGAGCGCTGCAGGCTAGTCGCTACTTCAACCATATCAGCTCTAAACTTTACAATGACATATTTTAGTCATAGGGTAAATAACTATGACTAAAAGTCTACTAAAGAGAAGTGACTGACTGGCTTAAATCCTTGTCCTTGAAGAAACTGAGCAACTTATGGCATCTTAACACACACACACACACACTTACACACTTCACCCCACCTCCACTCTACACTTATATACAACATAGTGTAAACACTCCACATACAGCATATTCTCTTTTTTATTCCTTTTTTAAATTTTGTAATTTATTAATTAACTTTCTTTGGGAAGTCTGGAACAATGTCTTTGTATATACATTTTTGGGTTGGGCGTTGATAGCTGCGCCACAGTATTTTACTTTTGCGGCTATCTTCGTTTTCCTTTGTAAATTGTAAACTTAAGTTGTTCCAAATAAAACTTTTATTCTCTTTATTCTATATTAAAGTGCTTTTTACAGAGAAAGCAATTTTGTATTAAAGTTGTAAAAGTTTACAAGCTCATTGCGTATAGACTCGCGGTCTAGAATAATTAAAGAAGACGAAATATTTATTTACTCATTGACCTGCAAATGATAGACATTTTTTTAAATTAATGTGCCTTTAAAAAACTTTTTGCGCTTCTTATGATGCACACTTTTTAATAATTGGGCCGTTTTCAACTTTCTGGCCTTTTCTCATAGTTGTTCGCAATATTAACTGTTACCAACCACGCGCGACCCTCATTGGTCGCAGTAACTAAGCTAGCTGGCACTGCGACCTAATAGGTTAGGTAAAGTTAGAACTGGCGCGAGCTGATCGAGCGAAGCGAGCGATGCCGCAGCAATAGCCGGCGAGCGCTGCACCCAAGTTGGTCGCAGTTACTTGGCTCTTTAGTATTTTAAAAGGACCCTAAAAAGGATTAACAAAAAGAGTAGTTCTTAATAAATAAATTGTACACTTAGTTCGTAAAGTTTTTGACTTTAACTTTGACTAAGTAAATTCAAATAACAATAACTGAAGATTATGATTTACATGGAACAATTGCCGTCTGACCTGACCTCTAAGATACTTCTCTAATACTAGGCAATACCGATATTCACAGAGTAGCAGCTTCGTAACGACCGCCCCATAACAATAATATTTATAATAATTGTAGATAATAATAATATGCAAAACGGGAGCGACAGTTAACTTGGTCTCAGAACCACGAGAGGGTTGGATATTTGCGTCGTAAGTTCATGTATGTAGATGATTTTGGAAATTGTTAATTAGCTTCTGGTAAAATGTACGTATTTATTTAGAATAAAAATTATGTACATGAATAACAACTTATACCAAATTAATTAATTAATATAATATCCTTGTTGTACCTTTCAACTATTTGATGTTTTTGGTTACGTCAGAAGCTTTGTTAACGTATTCACTACCAAATAAAATAGCATTGATGGCCATTTAATTTGAAAGTTTAGAGAAAAATTATATTTTATGACGATTTTCGCAAAATTTTCAAAAACTCATAGTATAGGCTATATGGGTAGCTTAAATGGTGCAAAAGGGTCAGACTATCATGTCCTGGAAGGAATAGGTACGTCAAACTAGTGCTCAGGGACATGACGCCGTCGTGTCGCCGCGCTGCCACCGAGCTGCCGCAGCCACCGCGCCACTAAGCTGTTTATATGCAACGTTTCTAGTGCGCTGCCACATCACCGCTGCGCCGCCACACCGCCACTGCACCGCCACTGCGGATTGTAGAGTGATATGGCAAAATCAAGAAATTTCCCCCACACGAAATTTTTAAGGTCATCAGATAACTTAAAGCTTAAAATACCTATGCATTCCATAACTTTCCTCGACAAGTCCTTTACTGTCCAGGCCGCTCGTTTGTGGAATGCATTGGCAGTTCAAATAAAACGCGCGCAATCGTTACCTGTATTTAAGAGACTCGTAAAGGCACATGTCGTTGTGATCTTGTTCTCGTAACTGTAATTATCTATAGTTTTCATTAATTTTTGTTGCTTATATATTAAGTAAGTATTTATGTATCTATTATTTAAGATATGTATATATCTGTGTATCTATTCTAGTATATTGTACACTTATTATTTGCACAAACGACAGGCCCATTTTATGTCCAGGCAAATCACTGTCCATTCCAAGGTTGCCTGGAAGAGATCGCGGAAAGCGATAAGGCCGCCCATTGTATATTTTGTAGGGTTTGATTTATTTTTTGGTATGTATTTTTGTGGTGTACAATAAAGTATATATAAATATAAATATAAATAAATAAATCAAGCGGCTTCGGCGCGGCGGTGCGGTAGTGGCTCAGTCTACATGGCTACGCAAAGCGGTGTCATCTACAAGAGCCCTAACAGTTCATGATAAACCCCTTGATAAGCCCTGTATACAAATTACACCCATCCTTATGATAAAGTCGGAAACAGCAACCTTATCATAGTTACACTAGGTGAATGAAAATATGAACTAATATCAAAATAGAGTAACCGAAACCTGTATTGAAACAGAGTGACCACGAAACTTGTTCAGAGCTCGCGGCCTAAAAGTTTTCCACTCCGTTATCTAGTTGCAATGTTTACCAGCAAAACATTCCGAGCAAATACTCCTACACGCATATATTATTATGCTAACGTTGGTAAAACATATTCTAGGTAATACGAATTAGTTGCTGGGTACATTAGAAAGGTCTATTAAAGTTAATGAACTACCCATTAAGGTTATCTTTGGAAATGCCAGCATATTTTGGCGGTAGGCTCAGTCTATCTTTAAAAGGTAAAATCTAGGCTAATGTCTACGGTGGTTTTATTTGATTGAAGGCAGATGTCTACGGTGGTTTTATTTGATTGAAGGCAGATGTCTACGGTGGTTTTATTTGATTGAAGGCAGTGTAACTATGTATTTTATTTGTATGATATTCTTTATTGTGCAACACATTGAACTGTCATCATAATATAGGTCTTTGAGAAGTGTCAAATAAATCAGACACGTGTAGTGAATAAAAATCAACTGGCACTGTCTTTTTACAAAGTATTATGTGGTAATAAGAAAATCTAATAAAAGCATTGTTATAAACAGCGCGATTCGTAGCGAGTTCATTATCGTAGCTAACGTAGCTGGTGTAGGCATTGGCTACGCCGTAGCAGCAGTATATTTCTTTATTCAACTAAATCTTATTACAACGAAAAACAGGGTGAGTTTTTCAGATTAAATTCCTAGGGGTAAATTGCGACATTGATAAATCTGCTGACATCTCCACGCGCGCCTCAAAGAGATGTCAGCAGAATTGACGGGGGCCGTTAGGGCTGATGACTGCCGGGGGTGCGAAGAAAACCGAAAGGGAGATCGTGGCCCCCGGCAACAGAGTAACCGAAGGAACACGGGTGGGTTTTAGTCGGTAAGAGTCTGACACGCTCTCCCGCTTCGCCCAGAGCGGGAGAAGTTATTTGAAAATTTCCCACCCAAAAAGAAGGACTGGAGGTTTTAAGTGTAGTAGCTTAAGGCACCCATAGGAAAGCCCGGTTAAGTAGTCATGATCTCAGAGATCAACTACGAGATGCCCTACTTAAAAAAAAAACAATTGGTTACAGTGGATTTATGTTACTATTATCGCTGGATATACACCCATACCTGAATAAATACCTGCTGGTGGTATTTTTAGCAAAGAATTGTATTCTCTCTTTGGCGACTTTTCTATTTGTCAGCTTTCGATTTTCACCTTGTGGTCACATCTTAAAAATAACCCTGTATAAACTAACTATTATTAGAGCAGCATTTATTAAGAGCAGTGATAGCCTAGTGGTCTGATCGTCAGACTGTCAAATCATAGGCTTCGAGTTCGAACCTCTGACTTTTCGAGGTCATGTGCATATTGTATAATTATCACTTTCTGCAAAAAAAATCTTCAAATGCCTGAGAGATATTTCTCGACGGCATGCGAAGTCAAGTCAGAGGTTTTTGGGCGGCTTTAAAACTCTGACACCAGGTTAGTCACTAACCACACGAAAAGCAGAACTAACTATTTACTTTGAACCTTACAATCGCATGCAACGGCCGCCCGTTTCGCAAAGGCTTTATTTATAATTTAATACCAAAAGGTTTTGATACGTGTAATTTAATTCGCTACCCCAAAACTCCCTTGGAATCCGGAAGCTTAATAAAATGGCCCTGGGGAGGAAGTTTTACGATTTCATGGATTAGTGTCTCAGGCTAGTGGAGATATTGTACGGTATTAACTGTAATGGGTAAAGATTTGTAGTAGGCTGGATAAGCCTATCTTTATAGTTTGAAAAGGGTTAAGTTGAGTACTTCTAACTGGCAAGATGTGTACAACATTATAACAGAACTGTTATCTATATTAATATTATAAAGAAAAAAGAATAGATTTTTTGTTTGTTTTTGCTTCACGTTAGAAACGGCTGAACGAATTTGGATAAAATTTGGCACATGAGTAGACCATGACTATGAATATAGGATTTTTTTATCCCGATATTCCCACGGGATCGACATTTATGCGGGTGAAACCGCGGGGCGCAGCTAGTTTATAATAACCAGGCGTCTAGTTAACAAAACCGATAAGCTGCAATACGACCACTTTAGATTTTTTTTTTTAGATTTCTAATTTATTAAACAGCACCTGTCGTGAAAATGTATCAATTTTGTCGTTTTTGGACAAATATGTCGTATTGTCACTTATGTTAAATAACCGGGTGTTATTGGGTTTTCCATCTGGAATTTCTCAGTAGCAGCCCGGAGTCTGGATTTGTGCCCGGTTGATGGCAATAGTCTCGCCCCCTATTAAGTGGGACTTTAACATAACTGGCGCAATGTGGGTGTACTATAGGTACACCTCTGCCTAACCCTGCGGGGAATACAGGGTGATATTATGTATGTATTAAATAACCGGTTGAGTGCTCGTCGGACTCACACATGATGGGTTCCGAACCGGATAAAATACCGCAAAAAATACGTTTATTGTAAGTATGGGTATCCTTTAATTATTAACTCCAATTATTAAACTCTGTACACACGGCTACACATCAAGCGATACATTACCAGTATAAACTGACCTCGCATTGTACAAAAATCCTATGCAATGCGAGATCAGTATAATCTGGATATGTATAGCTTGATGTGTGGCCGTGTGTACCACCGTAAAGTACTTAGTAAAAAAACGCCGAAGAAAACACGTTTCTTATATGAGGAATTTAAATAAACTTATTTTTTGTTGTTACACGGCAATAGAAATACCTAATCTGTAAAAAAATCAACTGTCTACATATTACGGTTCATGAGATATAGCCCGCTGACAGATGGACGGACAGCGGAGGCTTAATTAATAGGATTCCGGTCGGTACCCTTCGAATGCGAAACCATAATAGGGCCGAGATGTATTATTGGTAGGCTCAATAATAGTGTTTAGCAGTTTGTCTTATTCTGGGTCGTAATTTTCTTTTTTTTGAAGCAGGGAGACAAATAAAACCGAGCGAACCTAACAGTAGTCGCATATGATGTGTTACATCTGTCATCTCAACTTAGTAATTATCAACTATAAGGTAATAAGCAACATTAAAGGGACGGGGCCTCGTCAAGGTCGTTTCTGACGGCCAACTCTAGCACCACGCGCGCTCATTGGTCAAATCAAGTAGCGCGCGCTCCTGCATCCTGTTACACACTTCCGTCCCTTTTCACGAAATCACTCCCACAGATTTGATTATTTAGATTTTTTTAGAGAGGTGGAGAGAATGTTACATATCAAAAAGATAAGTAATCTTAACTGTTTTACCAGAAAGAAAACAATATGTAACAGTACTGATATATTATTACGTTAGAATGTGGTATAATTTATTATCTTAACTAACTCATACGGCAAAACACTCAACTTCACAACTTTCATGACAATGGGCTAATGTTGGCAACGCTGCGCTAAGCAAACTTGTCAGTTCCGCCAACACTCGGAGTCCAACCGGAACCGGAAGCTCGTCGCTACACAAGTAGGTGCAGTACTAAGTTGGATACTGCCAACCGCACGATAACCGTCACACTTGCGCTACAAAAACCTACCTTACAGTTCCGACATAAGGTCATTTTTAATGTATTTTTTTGTTATTTTAGTGCGCTTGGCAGAACAGGAAGCTATGTAAACGTTTGGTGAAAGTCTACACGTAGTTGAGAACAATGTCACAGTACAAATTATTTGAATTGTGGGGATAAAGTGTTAATATAGTGACAGTATGTGATGATATATTACTTTCTATACGAGTTTTGACCTAAAATAAAACTAGGTATTTTAAGTTTGACGTAGATATTACGTTATGTTTTTTTTTTAGTATTAATTTATTAGTAAACACCGGCAGATATATTTCTTAGTTTCTATATTTCTGGGGCACACACCATCTAACCATTAACCCCTTTATTTATAAACTTTTGTGATTAGCGACTGCAGTTTAACCATACATTTGTGACTTTTAAGCGTATCTTAACCTTATCAGCAACGTTTTAAATAAACCCCTAAAAATATATGAGTTTTTTATTTGCGGTAGGTATGTGACTGAATGAATATCGTTGCTTTAGCATGCCCTAACTCAACTTAAAAAGCCTACAAGCAATCTATTCTATGATTTATTATTTAATTTGTGTGATTCAGTGCCTACTACAATCCCTTAAAAGTAACAATATTAAGTAAATTTTAACCTTGTTTCCAATACGCGGAAACTGTTGTTTTGTTACTTTTAGTTAGTTTAACAAATGGTTTCATATTTAATTTTCATAATAACTTCAACGGTTTGGCACGCGACGATGGCAAGAGACCGGACGGCATGTCTTTATTTCCATGGAAGGTGGGTAGGCCTTTAGTGTGGGACGCAACGTGTGTCGATACTCTAGCGCCATCCCATCTTCCTGGCTCGGCGTGCTGTGCTGGCGCTGCCGCTGCGGCTGCGGAAAACCTCAAGCGGCGAAAGTATAATAACCTTATAGGTATATATTTTCGAGCCGTTTGGGGTTGAAACCCTAGGGCCGTGGGGTCCGAGTGCTCACGGTCTGTTCAATGAAATCTCCAAACGACTGGTTGACACTTCTCGTGACCCAAGGGCTGGTTTTTACCTTGGCCAGCGGCTAAGCATTGCCATACAACGTGGCAATGCGGCCAGTCTCTTGGGTACATTACCAGTCGACAGCGACGCGGAGGAATTTTTCGACGCCATATTTTAGTTTAATTTTAGTTTAGTTTTAGTCTAATAGTTTTAGTTAGGTTAGGATATTATATTTTTTTAGTTTTGTCATACTCTTGTACATACTCGTATATGTACTTTATTACATTATTGCTATTACAACTGTAATAAATATGAAAGTTTCCAATTGATGTTATTTCCACTTAAACAAACATCAACTTTACGTCAATAAAGTTGATTTTAGACTGACTAGTACCTACTGTTGAAAAACTCATTAAAAAATATGAAGTTGTAACACAAACTGAACCTTATGTATAGGCGTTACAATTGTTTTTCCCAAAACTCGTGTTTGTTTACATGTTTGGTAAATAAATTGCGAACGCAGATTAGGCACCAACAGCATTCATCATTCTAAAAGCATTACTCTCTATTTGGGCTCCGCTGCCGTCGGGTAAAAAGAATATTAGAATATCCAGCCTTATCTGCCAAAGCGTTAACTACCTACTTTTCTCCCCATACAGCCTCCGGTTACAGGCTTTCAGCAACACAATAGTTACAACAAAAGGCTGGCTACATTAGATAGCGATAATAATTGCGAGCATTCGTTATTAACTGGTCGGAAACAATGGCGTGTAGTGCCTAAGAGGCTGTAATGGCGATGTTTAAACAGTTGCTATAAGGATCGCGGTATTACTAGTATCCAGCGGAGAAGATTTGAGAGATGTAATGCAGTATTGTCTATTATACCTATTTGTGAAGAAAGAAAGCTCATTTAAGGTTCATGCGTCAGTCACGTCAACGTCAAGTCGTCGATTAGTCACGTCAATTTCAGGAACGTGTGTGATCAGATAGTCAGTCAGTCAGTCATAGCAAAGCCTGTTTTATTCGTAGCAATACAAGTTTTGACTTGTCGGTGATGCGACGTCGAGTGAGACGCGCCGGTAGTCATGTGACTGATATGTGTAACCAACGTCCTGCAACTTCTACGTAGGTAACTATATTTTTTGACGTGACTGATCGGTGACTTGACGTTGACGTGACTGACGTGTGTGCATGAATCTTTATAGCCCATTACAACAAGGTGCAACATACAAATGCAGTGTGAGAACGCATCAAATTACCAATCTCTGTATATAGTACAAGAACTTTTTGACGTGTGGCCAAAGTCGGAACTGGGGCCGCCATTTTGTTTTTCCAATACAACTTCGCGAACAAATTTAAATTCAAATTTATTTATCACCAATGTTTACGAACAAAGCCCGCCTGTCAATGTAATTCAAGCGTGAAAAGATCCTTGTAGCATAGTAGATAAATATTATAAACGAGCTTCGGCCCGAGACTTCGTCCACGTAAAATTTCGGCCCCGTCGCATCGCTTCGCCCGCCCGCGCTCTAAGGGCTCATATCGAATGCTCATGCGAATTCATATCGCATTGCAAAAATCTGCGAACTCGCAGTACGCACGGCCTAGGCCGAGCTCGCAGATATTTGCAATGCGATGCTAATTCGCAGTTTTGTGTGGGAGCCCTAAGGGCTTGTACACAAAACTGCGATGCGACGTCGCATCGTAAAAATCTGCGAGTTCGGCCTAGGCCGCCGACCGTGCGCACTGCGAGCTCACAGATTTTTGCAATGCGATATGAATTCGCAGTTTTATGTACAAGCCCTTACTTCCTTTTCGCTTAGAGTTCTTTCTGACTTTTTGTAGTTTTTCTCGGTTTTTACGGATTGTATCGTGATGTTAAATAGCTTATAACCTTCCTCTAGAATTGGGCTATCAAATGCAGATTTTTTCAAATCCGTTTGGTAGTTCCGAAATAAGTGCGTACAAACAAACAAAAAAAATCAAAGTCTTCAGCTTCATTATTACTATTTACAGGGTCAAACTAATTAGCTAGTAAAACTACGCAGACGTGATGTGTAAAAATTAATTCGTTTTTTTTTTGTGGTCATAAACAGCAGTTTAGTTTAAATAAATATCAATTTAAAAAAACAGTATCTTGTGTAAACTTCACTGACGAGATGAGTATCGATTTGAGAGATCTATTTCAAGTAACAACACTAACAGCGGCTGTTAACCCCTTTTTTTTTGTGGTTGGGAAATCATCAAATAACTTCTCCCGTTCTGGGCGGAGTGGGAGGGCGTGTCAGACTCTTACTGACTAAAACCCACCCGTGTTCCTTCGGTTGCCCTGTTGCCGGGGGACAAGATCTCCCTTTCGGTTTTATTCGCAACCCCGGCAGGCATCGGCCCTAGTGGACCCCTTCAATAGGCTGTTAACCCCTGATTTGCCATCGATTAACATAAAATCATCATTCTGAAATGAGCTTCTGTTTGTTTTTGCTTCATTTTCATGGAAAACCCGCCATACCTATTTAGTAAATTGACGCTTGTATTTGAGGAATAGGATAGAGTTCTTTCCCAGAAAAATAATTATACTTAGCTGAGTGGCAGGATACAGGTTGTAAATTATCAATGTTTCGTTTCTAAACTTTTCTAAGGCTGTCATGAATAGACTGGCTGTAATTTGTATCTACTGTGAACTAATTTTTGTTAAAAAATTGTTTGAAATATTTGTTCAGTGGACTTCATCTCCAGCACAAAAATACTTTTAACCTTCAGGCTTTCCGGTACTGAAAGTTTCAAGCCAATATTGGGATATGGGTTTTTCCGAGCGCTCCCAACAAACAAAGCCTCCCTTTACGACAGGATAACCATATTAAAGCTATGTTAAAAACTCTAAAACGTCCAATAAAAAAGAGCAAGTTCAACATAACGGCGTTTTCAATACGTGCGGGCATTGACAACAGTGGCACGTGCTATTTCGAATTTGTTTAACAGTCTGGCTAGTTTAAACGGGGGACATATTGAAGAAGGGTATTTATTATTTGAATGTCGGCTAATCTATACTAATATTATAAAGAGGTAACATTTGTTTGTTAGTTGGTATGTAGAGGGTAATCTCCGGAACTACTAGTCGGCTTTGAATAAATATTTTTTGCCATATCTTGAGGAAAGTTATAGGCTATGTAACATCAACTTTCACGAGGACAAAGTCACCGGCAGAAGCTGGTTATCTTATAAAACACATTTTTGTGGATACTCACAGTCGCCAACAATTTGCAATCTTATCACAATCATTTCATTAGGTTTTCTTTGCGATTTATTTATGTTTTTATTCGCACTATATTGTGAACTTAAATTATAACGTCCTTGAGTATTTGTCTCGTTTTACCAGTTATATTTTATAGAAACGAGAACGCTGTGAGTTGCTACTGCAATACGGGTGGCGCCCGGAACATTCACAATTCATATAAAATTAGTCTCCAACTGCTCCCAAATTAGATCATGTTTTAGGTTCATGTACTATGTAGCACATATTTTCACAGCTTTTCCAACAAAAGCTATAAATAGCCTTGTTTTGAGCCGAGAACAATTACGATATTATTGCTCGTGTAATTATTTACTTAAATAGGCACCTGAATTAAATATCTATGTACTACTCGGTGATCTAAATATAATATTCATGTTAGTGAAATTCTTAACGTTTTTGGGGTAAACAGAGGCCAGCCTATTCTCTTTACTTTTGAGGGTTCCGTACCTCAAAAGGAAAAGACGGAACCCTTATAGGATCACTCGTGTGTCCGTCTGACTGTCCGTCTGTCACAGCCAATTTACTCCGAATCCAATAAACCGATTAAGTAGAAATTTGGTACACATATGTATTTCTGTGACCCAAACACGGACGTGTAACGTAAATAAAGAATTTTGAATATAGGGGTCACTTTTGGTGGGCAAAAAAGAAAAAAAAAAGTGTTGCTAACAGTACCAGGTCGCATATCAAATGAAAGGGCTTGTTGCGAGGATCTTAAAAATATTTTTAATATAATATTAAAATAAATTGTTTTAAAGATATTTAAGAAATTCGATGAAAATTTGCCATTCCCACCCTTATCTCCGAAACTACTAGACCTAAAATTTGAAAAAAAAAATACACAGTATGGCTCTTTACTCATAGATTACAGGGAAACCTATAAAAAGTCTATGATCTTAAAATAACATGGTAAATCTCTCAATATTGTGCGTACAAACTTACATGTATGGGAGAACATGTTTTTTAACTACAATGTTAAGTTTGTTCTTGGTATAAATAAATTCATCTTAACTACGGAATCCTTAATTGTGCGTAGTCCGACACGCACTTGGCCGGTTTTTTGAAGAAAAAGTTTAACAAATTTTATTTCTGTGAGATGGCACGAAGTCTAAACTAAGTCACAATATGTGGGAGTTATTGAAGGTTCTTTAAAAATTCAGGGACACTCAACCGAGACTACAATATTCTGTTCACAACAACGAAACTTGAAATATTTATGAAGATTTACGAATAAGATTAAATATAATGACGTTGTAGTGTGCAATGTTTGTCAATACCCTTATAAATATCTACTTTATATTATCGCCTATACTGACTATAAAAATCCTCACTTTAATAATAATAGAACATTTGATTTATTAACACAAAACCCCGCACTAAAAAACTAGTATATTGGCAGTGTGCGTACAAAACTGCGCAATTTGTGGTATTGTCAGATGACAAAAAGCCGTCGTTTGGCCTCCCGAGTCCTCCATTTGGAGGGTAGAACCCCTCGGAGGTCGTAACACTTTTTTATTCCTGAGATTACGATGGCAGTAAAATGTAAAGTGATTCCGTTTTTCTGAACACGATAGCGGTGTTGTTAACATTGTTATGGAATGCATTAACTATTACAAAGGCCGTGGTATAAGATTAAAGGGCTGGTTCAAGTGGAAGCTCGTTTACCTTAATGTTCTTAACGAATGGTGGTATGAAAACTGTAGTGAGTTTAATACGTTTGCGGCGATAATTTAGTAGTTTTAACTTGATAAAGTTGCGGTTGTTTTAATGATTAATGTTATGTGTACGAAATAGGCGTTGACGAAAATAGTGATGGACTTGTTGCTATTGCAATTTAACGTCAAAGTCAAGTCAAATCATTTATTTCAATGGGCACATAGAAGGCACTTTTGATCGTCAAAATGTAGAAAACAAATAGAATTGAGTCTAGTTGGACAAGAAACTCCACCGTTACTCTTTTAAAATCTCTTACAATATCTTGTATACATTAATTATATTTGAAGATGATGCGCCTAGAATAAAATTACTATACACAATAGGTAGAATTAAGAATGAAACAATGACAGATAAATTAATTGTGTTGTAGATGCTCACATATTTATCTACATTGTAAAAGTATATGATATTCCTAAAAAAATTACAAGTAATAATAACTAATAAGTCAGTGTGTCAGTTCAAGTAATCACATAATGTAAAATCAATGTCAGAAAAATAATCAATTATACAATTAAATTAGCAACCAGTTTGAAATATTTGTCTAGACTCTAGATTGTCCTATGGAGCAGATTACTCTGTCATTACTTTTATTATTTTTTATACTGCCTCGTTGGTCTAGTGGTCGCAAGCGCTACTGCTGAGCGTGAGGTCCTGGGTTCGATTCCCAGGTAGGGCAAAGTGTTATTGGGTTTTTCTATCTGAAATTCCTCAGCAGCAGCCTGGAGTCTGGATTTGTGCCCGGTTGATGGCAATAGGCTCGCCAACTATTACATGGGACTTAAAACATAACTGGCGAAATGTGGGTGAACTTGCTACAGGAACACCTCTGCCCAACCCTTCGGGGAAACAAGGCGTGATGTTATGTATGTTACATAACACTTTGTTTATAAAAGTACAGACTTTTATAAACAAAGTATAAAAGTACATACTTTTATAATTAAAGTGTCAAAACCTACTATCAAAAAAGGAACTGTGGACGAAATAGGTTGTCATTTGAATTTTGATATGGAACCGGATTGTACTTTATGATATAGTTTTTTTTTTTTTTTATAAAGAGAACATGGCGTTTAGCAAAAACATTTTATTCACCATCCATTCTACATCTTCCATAGATTTAAAGCGTCAAAGTAAGAGCCGGACTCCTTTCACAAGACAATGGCGGCCGTGTGCTCGAAAATCCGTGGCCAGCACTTGACGAACAAAAGATAACTTAGCCGTCCTGTTCAACCAACATGGCGGCAAAAACTGCTAGTGCTCTTACTAAACTAATTTGAGTTTGTGCCTCAAGAAAATACGTTCCTTATACAGGATGGCAGGGACATTGACGCGAAAACTGTTACCATGGATTTAGTACATGATTCTAAACCCCCCTGCGTTGAAATTTTACATCGGTTATTTAAAAAAAAAAAAACTGCTGTTTCATAAATTTTGACCGCGTAGGTATTGCAGTTTTCTATGAAACAGTAGATTTTTTTTTAGTAACCGACGAAAAACGCATGGGTTTCAGAATCATGTACTGAATTCATGGTAGCAGTTTTCGCGTCGATATCCCTGCCACCCTGTATATATAGATGCTATTAAATTATGCACGATTACAATTGGGTTTATTTAAGCACAAAAAAACAACTACCGCCTTAAAATATGGTTGTAAAATAATTTATGATACACAAAACACATAACATAATACCTGTATTCTAAGGTGTGTTCAAACATTGAGCGGCAAGATTGCGGCAGAAACACGCGGCGTTTGCAGGACAAATTTATGCCGCGCTCTAGTTAGGACTAAACCGACGAATGTTTGCGCGGCTATACTGCGCGGCACATCCGAGACACTCCGCACGCTTCAGTTGGCAATAATATGCCTCGCCTTTAATACGTCCGCAGAAAAACGTCGACACTATTAGTGACGAATGTTTCCTAAAAATGTTTGTGCGCGGCAGGTAGACAGAAACGTTCGCGCGCGGCAGTCATTCAAACACAGAGCGGCAGCCCGCTCGCGGTAGCCGTGCACGATTACTGCTTAATGATTGGACACACCTTATAGAGGTTTCCCTATAGTACACTCACATTTCGCCAGTTATGTTTTAGCCCCATGTAAGGTAATTTAAGGGTCCCTATTGCTTAAACTCCACAAATCCAGACTCCGGGCTACTACTGAGAATTTCTACATGGAAAACCCAATAACACTGCCCGACCCAGGAATCGAATCTAGGACCTCTTGCTGAATAGTAGCGCTTGCGACCACTGAACCAACGATGCAGTCAAGTATCTATGATACGCACTGATTCCTTTTTTGTGGAAATAATTCATTCATTAATCACAAATTCAAGTCTGAAGAAATATTAATGATGGTTTTATAACTAACTAGCTTATATGCACGACTTCGTCCACAAGCCTATAACCTTCCTCAAGAATTCGGTTATCAAATGCAAAAAGACTTTTTAAATCCGACTGGTAGTTTCAGAGATTACCCCCTACACACAAATTTACAAACATACAAACAAATTTTACCTCTTTATAATATTATTATACAGATTTACTGATAACTCAACGTATTCCTTACAGGACGTCGTAGTAGAGTTAAAATGCAACAAATAAAGGCACCAAATGTTCTACCGAATTTTGAGTAGTTTTTGATTTAGAGTAGAACATTTTCTATGAAGTAATGACAAAAATTACTTACGAAGAATAAAATATTTAATTAGTGATTGTTGCCAAAGTTTTAGGCATTTTTGAACTTTTAATTACTGACAAAGATCTGCTACGTCAGCAGCTATGATAATAGCTTATTCTAATATAGTCGCGCCGTAAATAGTTTTCTCACTCCTCTTGCTCAAAAAGTCCGTCATTGGAGCGTACTAGAGCGAGGCTAAAATAGCATATCTAGCTCTAGGGGAAAAATATTTTTATTTATTTTTTGTCTTTTACCAACGAGCCTTCAAAAACTAACAAGTCTTTATTCATAAGTAGAACAATCATGAATAAGGACTCGACTTATTACTGATTCACAAAATAAGAAGACCATTTTATTTTTGAAAATAGAACTAAAAGCAGCGATCTCTTCGGTAGAATGCGTGCATTGCGTTGCGGCTACAGAAAAAATTGAAAAAGGCATTGGCGCGAAATCTTTAGAAACGGGGGACCCTCAAACCTGAAACTACGTGTATGTCCCACGTTTATCTCACAGACAACTCAAAATTTATCTTCACAGAGGTCTGAAATTAAGTTGCTGGGAAAAAACATCTCGTTAAATATCTAGAGTTGTACAAATTGTACATTTAATTTTTTTTAGAAAATAAACTATCTATTTAATATTGTATTGGATTATTTTATTTTCTTGCAATCGCAGTGAAAAGTAAAGTGTGACACACGGCGCTAAAATCATTATAACTCGGATTCTATTTACTCCCTCGCTAAAGCTCGGCAGTACAACTACCTCGTTATAATGGGTCATTTTAGCCCCTTGCATTACAATCTACTATTTAATTGGCTTTAAATGATTTAAACTGGGTTTTTTCCTAAAAAAAAATAATCTAACTTACTCAAAAACTACTGAACTTCGGTAGAACATTTCATGGTTTAATTAGTTGCATTTTAATCCTTCTATGACGTCCTATAAGGCATACGTCGAGTTACCAGTAACCCTGTAGATAGTATAGATACTGTTGTCGCGTAAGCAGGCAGATTTTTTGCCAAATGATTTTTTTCATGTGTACTGGATGGCAAACAACCTGACCGGCCCACCTGATGACCTAGAAACGACAACCTACTAGATGTTATTTGTACCTAGCTCGCAACTAAAACTGTCTCATCCAGTTTGTCGGGCGAAGCAACTTTTATTAAATTAAAACCCGGCAGATCTTGGAAACCAATAATTGGATTGAATCCTATTTTTTCTTGACGATGCCTGGTCCTCTTTTATGATAAAAAGAGTATTTTGAGGTAGGTTTTGTTTCTCTAACGTTAATATTGGGAAGTATGTCATTATTGTTATTAAATTGAGTTGCTCGTTCCACTAAGTATTTATTTTTCGGGCAGATTTGTTTTCTGTTTATGTAAGTAATTTGCAAAGTGTAAGAAGCATCTTGGAGTATTGATATTTGAAGTGTTGCAACTTATTGCCGGCAAGTAATTTAAAAAGAAGCTTCAGTTAGTCAGTTTGTTTTCCAACATACGAAACTAGGAAGTTTATTCTGAAATTATTTATTTTATCATAAGCTCAGCTCACTAGTTATCTCGGAGAGGTTGTTACTATTAATGAGTCACATGAGCTCGAGATGAGTTTGTAACTAGCTGAAACTTACATTACATCTTCGTACTTTCATCCATGTGGTAATCGAACGAGGATATGCAAGTCTCACTATTACATCGTCTGGCTATTACATCGTCTCGCTATTACATCTTCTCGCTATTGTCTTGTTACTTTATTAGGGTTCCGTACCTCAAAAGAAAAAAAACGGAACTCTTATAGGATCACTCTTGTGTCTGTCTGTCCGTCTGTCACAGCTAATTTGCTCCGAATCTAATGGACCGATTAAGTTGAAATTTTGTACACATAATGTATTTCTGGGACCCAAACCAGGGTTTGGACACAGAGACACAGAGCGAGTTTGATACTTTGGACAATATTGTGAGAACTCAGTGAGATCATTGTGAGAATATTATCAGTGACAATATTTGGCTTTTGTCCTGGCGGACTCCTCTTTCCTCCGTTATCTGCCGAAAGCGGCGGCCGGAGGACTACGGCCGGGGGGAGTCGCGACTCCATGGCCTCCAGTCAGGCAGTCTCCTTGTCCCCACACTTCAACATACACATTTGGGTCACTCTTTGTATGTCATTGTCCGACAGGGCAAGTACAGGTGGTGGAGCAGGTGCAGGGGCCGACGAAAGCGCGTTAGGAGGGCTGCCTGTCGCTGTCAGTAATTCCTCTGATCGGCAAACTCTTCTGTCGTTAAGCTCTCCCCTGAAGCCTGGGCAGACCACCGCTCCGGTCCTTACAGGCCATTTCGGCGACCTCACCGGCCGCGACCACGTTTCGCGGCGATGGCCGCGATTTATTTACATCACACGTCAGGACGTGTGATGTAAATAAATTAATTTTGAATATGGGGGTCACTTTTGGGAGGCAAATAAGGAAATTAAAAAACAAAGTTTAGCAATATGTACCTACATTTGACATATCAAACGAAAGGACTTATTGCAAGGATCTCAAATATTTTTTCTAAATAAATACTTTAGAAGATATTTAAGCAAATTGATGAAAATTGATCTTTCCCCTGCCCTTATCTCCGAAACTACTGATCAACTTTTTTTTTAATACAGGGAATGGTTCTTTATATAATATTTTTCCATAAGAGGTCTATGGTCTTAAAATATCATAGTAAATCTCTGTATATTGTGCGTTCAAACTTACATTTGCAGTTGGAATGTATGGGGGAACATGTTTTTCAACTACAATGTTAAGTTTGTTCTTGGGATAAATTCACCTCAACTACAGACCCTTCATTGTGCATAATCCGACACGAAATTGGCCGGTTTTTATTATTATAATGTAAGGAGTATCCTATTCTATTTCCACGGGTTTCGTAAAAACTGACTAAGTGGTTGTGTTGTTAGAGTCGGTAGCAGCAGGATAAGGTATTCATTTGCTACGCTTGATTCCCCACCATGAGAGCCAAAATTAAATAATCGTTTTACCAAATGATTTGATTGGTGATGTGATTGTTGCTACATACAAGGTGTAAATTGTAATTTAAATAGTGTTTGACCTGAACACGGATCATTATGAACCGGTTTTACTCATCTATGCGACCAAACCCAAAATTGGAATAAAAAAAAGCTGTTATGCGAGCATAAATGTATGTGGAGCAGCTAAGTTTTTTTTTCACGATCAAAATTTTCGGGTCCAACTCCATTAAAATGAACACCAACACCTATCCCCGCCACCACCTTAATACCTTGTATATTTCTGCAAATTAATCACAATAGCTAAAAGAAGTACTTTTCTTCCGACCGATTTATAACTCTTTGCTGCGTGTATATAACCTGTTAAAAACAACATACTCAATAAACATGCGGCCATAGAACTATCTTTTGTTTTTCTAGTGGTATGCAGACAAATCTGGATTGCGTGACACACACGCCCCGTAGTCTCGTTATTTATTGTCTATGTCAGTTGACCACGAAGTGATAATGTATAGCGCTTGGTCATGCGTCTTGGCAATGAATTGTATGTATGTATGATGTATGAGCCTCCAACAGAAATATGTTTACTTAACTGGGTGTCGTACCTAATAGACCTATGAAGGATTGGATAATATTATAGCAAATCTGTGTATTTTGGCAATCAAAGGTACTTTATCCAGCCATGATAACTATAAAATTTTGTAGCTACCGACAGCATAACGCATTTCTGCGATCGGAGTTCAAATAAACTACTGAACACCACGAGTAACAATGCATAAATAACGTTTTGTTTTTTTATTGGTGAAGGAGAACATCATGAGTAAACCGCTGTATGTCCTAGAACCAAAAAATCGAAGACATTGAGATTCACCAACCCACACTGGGCGTGGTGGATGGCTCACGCTTTCTAATAAAAAATAATGTTTATCATATGTGCATTACAATTTTAATAAGTTACCAAAGATTATAAGTAAGTTCCCATTTAAATATTTTAAAATTAAATTACGTAAATGGTTGATACAAGATTGTTTTTTTAGTTTTCAAAAATTTCTGCAACATAAAGAAAAATATTTATTTTAAGGTTCCTATTGTTTTGTGGCGTGTTTTATTTACGAGTAGTTCAAAGAATTGATGTTTCCTACAATATTTTTTTAGGTTAAGTTTTGTTATGTGCATGTTGTTATATATCTTAATTTAAAAATTCTCTTAGAACATAAGTATTTTTTCACACCACCTGCTCGAAAATGTCAAATTATATGTCATGCAAACCTAACCTAAAGTAATTCATTGAAGACTTGAGGGGCAGGGCATTAATATTGTACTGAATTTCATTATGACCCGCTGTTCATTAATGTGATTTGAATTTGGAACATAAAGTAGAAATCGCATACGGACATTTACGATAGGTAGTAGGTACATACTAATTCCATGCATTCACCATTATGATCTGCACTAAAAAATAAATTGTTCGTAAATCGAACTGGCCACCACGAGTACCTAGAATATAAATAAAAGAAAAATAGAACACAAATTAAAAAGAGGCGCGAATACTGAAAATTGCTTTGGTTTGTTATACAACAAATTACTTAACTACAAATTCTCACAAAAATGTCAAGTGACGATAGTGATTTGACTCCGGAGTACATTAAATCCGAAGCTATTGGCATTGCCAACAATCTACTCCCAGAAAAGTCCAAGGATTTTTACAAATGGAAATTTACAAAGGGCGTCAAGTCTGTATCTGAATCAGTGCTTTTAGTCTACTTCCAGCATTTATCAAAGAAGCCAAGTAGCCTGTGGTGCATCTATTCGATGCTCAGGTCAACAATAAGCATCAAAAGTAATATAAAAATGAATACATACACCAAATTACTGGCATTCTAATATAAACACTAACAGATTTTTCGTAGCTTATAATAATGGCAAGTGCACCAGGCAAGTCATTGGAAAAAATCAGATCAGCAGCATGCCGAAATAAATTGCGAAATACCTGAAATTGACAAATGCCGAGCTCTACACGGGCCATTGTTTCAGGAGAACATCGGCTACTGACCCAGATTAAAAGACATGGTGGCTGGAAATCTGCTGTAGTAGCAGAGGGTTACATCTAAAATTATATACAAAATAAGGATAAAATAAGCTGCCGCATTGGTGACAACATCAAACTAAAAACACCATTGATAACTGATCCTTGGACACCTTTGTCACCACAACCTTCCACATCAAAACACTATTCATCTAGCCCGCTGCCTAAGCACCACATTCATCAACTTTCAGAACAGACCCAAGTTTCTGAAACTTAACTTCGTCTTTCCACAACTGGTCTAATGTATCAAACATTACCTTTACCATTTAATTGTTTTAAATAGGTCTACTAACTGTAATTGTAATTTTAATAAATACTTTAGCTCTAGAACTATTGCTTTTCATTATCTCATAGATGGTGTGAAAAGTAGAGTATTCTTCGCGGGGATAAAGGTGCCTTCGTCTTGGGCGACCTTGAAACCCACGCTGCACTCAGGATTCTTACTCTAAACTCTAACTCTTAACTCCCTCGTTCCGCTCGGGAGTTAATGCTAGAATTCTTCGTTTTGCTCGGGGTTAAATACGGCGCCCGCCACATAAGACACTACTTTATCCCCTTAGTGCATAATCTACTATTCTGTACCTATGTCTTATTAAAAACAAGTAGGTAACTATTAATTATTAATGTAAAATTTATTCGCATGCCCTAAACAGGCAAAAGATGGACTGTACATTAAATCACCAACTTTTACAACTGGTAACACCTGTATTTTCTGCAAATAAATGATTCTTATTACAGCGAGGAGGCCTCTGTCCCAGCATTGGCAACATTACAGGCTGATTATGCATCTTCCTACACACGTTTCATATGTCGGTATCGAGCTTTACACTGCTGTCCTTTTTGAAGGACATAACGAAAATAGTTAATAAGTACCTTTGTCCTTCTAGAGTGCCCTTTGTGTTATAAATCCCTTTTGTTAATCGCCTTCCATTCATCCTCTCTATAGTGTGATTAAAACGATTAAAGCAAGACTGATGGAAACTCTGTTTCAAGCCTTAGTTTACTAAGGCTTGAAAGAAAGTTTCCATCAGTAAAATATTCTTGTAATTATTGTAAATATAACCTTTGATCTAAATCTTGATTTAGATTAAGAATCAATTTATAATCACAGATAATAAAATCCAAAATCTGCGATTAAAAACTCCTTTGATCATTCGAAACGACAAGAAGTTCTCTTAAAAGTCATTTACCCGAAACGGGACTTTGTAAAATAATTAATTAACAAATAAATTTTTAAGAAGTAAAGGATTAAAAAGATTCAGTAATAATTTAGTGGGTTCAGAATATTTTTTAATTTCCTGGCGGCCATCTTGGGCTTCGGATAATTATTTTCCGTGCGACTTGGCTGAGTAATTGCCATCCGTCGTTTTTGCAAACAGTACATTAAACTAATGTGACAGTTACACTCGTCTTTCGGTTAGACCTTACTAATTTAGGAAATGAAGTCTTCCGAAATCCATTCTTACTAGTCTGCTTCATTTAATTTGTAACTGTGACTTTCGAAATGAAATCAAATTGTTTATTCTGTGAATATGAATATGATATTGGAATCACTTTTACACGTAATATCAAAAAAATATAAATAAATAAGCTAGATGGAGTCGACATGGAGAAGAACTGGCGAAACAAACTCAGGGATCAAAGTCTTGGGCACGCCATAATTGCGGCGATGAGTCCCCTCTTTGAGGAGTGGCTAGGGAGGCACCACGGCATTCTCACCTTCCACCTGACGCAGGTCCTCGCCGGACACGGTTGTTTCGGGAGGTTCCTGTTCAGGATAAGAGGGAGGGAGGAAACGCTCGGGTGTCACCATTGTGTGGATTGCCCGGAGGACACGGTGGAGAATACGGTGGAGGTCAGCCCGGCTTGGAGGGAGCATAGCCGTGTCCTCGTGGAGGCGATCGGCGGCGGTGATCTCTCGCGTCCGGCCCTGGTCCTGGCCATGGTACGAAGCGAGAAGGTATGGAAGGCCGTCACCTCCTTCTGCGAAGCAGTAATGCTCGCGGAGGAGGAGGTGGAACGCGTGAGGGAGAGGCAAATTTCGCGCCTGGCCCTGGGCGTCGGGAGTCGCAGGCCGATTCCCGGCCACCGTAGGCGCGGGCATGCGGACGGTGAGCAATGGGTAGCTCACTATCCGATAAGGCCCAGGCCCAGGTCGACAAAACTGACGGAAATGTCAGCAGAACTGACGGGGCCCGATAGGGCCGATGCCTGCCGGGGTTGCGGTTTTGTCCGAAATGGTTACCGTGGCCTCTGGCAATATAGGCAACTGAAGGAACACGGGTGGGTTTTAGTCAGTAAGAGTCTGACACGCCCTCCCGCTCTACCCAGAGCGGGAGAAGATATTTGATAATTTCACAACCAAAAAAAAAATGGGATCAAAGTCTCTTTTAAAGTCCAGATATTGTCTTAGTCAGATCATGCGATTTCCTATTTAAAAAGTATACTAAATTATTAATACTTTACTATTAATTACATGTACTAAAGAGTTAATTACTTTATTAATGTGTTTTTAACAGTAGTAATTGAGGTTCTTTTCCCAAAATACTACAAGGAAATAGGGTACTGGCCAACGTGGCTCCAGAGGTCACTAAATTCGCATTAAATATCTCATATACCCATTTAAAATTTGTGAAACAGTTTTATGCTGCAGTTAAAGTAAAGGCTGAAATATTTTAGCTTCGATGCACATCACCAGCGATGAGAAAACACATCGAAGTCGCATCGCAGAAAGTCGTATTCCCTATAGCTTTTTTTTAAGACGTTCGTGGTTGTTTACGGAGATCCAGTGCAAGTGTGGTGCTCCTGAACAGGCTATGCCCCATCTGCTAGAGTCTCCCAAATGTCCGGTCACCTGCACCATTGACGATCTGAATAAGGCCTCTGATGCCGCTATAAACGAGGCTACCTACTGGGCCCAAACAATATAAGAAACATAGATATGTCATCGAAACAAAAAATAAAGCCAAACAAAGAAATTAGTCAATTAAGAAGCTTATAAATGAATTAAATATACACTTGAATACAAATATAAAAAAATACCTGTGGAATAAATAAAATACATACATACATAACATCACGCCTGCATTCCCCGAAGGGTTGGGCAGAGGTGTACCTATAGTACACCCACATTTCGCCAGTTATGTTTAAGTCCCTTGTAATAGGGGAGCCTATTGCCATCAACCGGAAACAAATCCAGACTCCGGGCTGCTACTGAGAAATTCCAGATGGAAAAACCCAATAACACCTTGCCCGACCCGGGAATCGAACCCAGGAATTCATACTCAGCAGTAGCACTTTGCGACCAGTAGACCAACGAGACAGTAATTATATACATCTGTGTCTGTATCTGTATCTTGATGTGACTGACCTCGTAATCGACATGATTTCACTATCACAAGTACTTCACTTGAGACAATTTTGAACTGATTCAATTTGTAAGCAAAAAGCGATCAGCGGACTGTAAATGTATTGTGGACAGGCCGATAATTGGGTGCATCGTTTATATGATTTCATATCGTCAATATGTTCATGAATTGAATTAAGTTATGGAATTTTGTTTTCCCGCTAAGCTGAGAATGGAACAAAAGAAAAAAGTTGAAGCTGGTTTAATTTGCATTCATTTTGTGTCATCTTTTCTCATATTGGCTAACTAGCTAGAGAAGGAATAATATTGGGTCAAAATATTACGTGCTAAAAATATTATCACTCACGAATTATCTTTAAATTCCCCATTTTGTCCATTACCTGCTAATGGGGCTTAATTATCGGTAACATCGCTATTAATCATCGTTTAACTAAAAACGCATAATATTAATGATTACACAATTCACATTATGTCAAAAAGGTGTTAGTGAGTAGTTAAAGCGAGTTTTAATTGTCTCGTTATAAATTATAATTAAATTATAATTTGTCAAATGTCGAGTTTAGCTGTCAACGGAAACTCCATATTTTTTGTATTTGAATTGCAGAATCATCATCATTACTCTAAACTGTCATTCTCGTATTGAATCTGCCTAGGCCTGCCTAGCCTATTACCAACTATTTTGGGGTCAGGTTCCAGTCTAACCAAATGCAGCTATATGCCAGTCTTTTACATGGTGCAACTCCCTATCTGAACTCAGTTATTGGGTAACACATCCTCACCCCTTTGATAAGACTGGTTGTCAGACTTTTGGGCTTCTGACTACCCGTAACGACTAACAAAGATCTACAAATGACAGCCGAGACCTACGGCTTAACGTGCGTTCCGAGGCACCAAGAGGTCTCGATATGTAATGGTCATTCATCCTCGAAATGACCACGGCAAACGTAGCTGACCTTCGATTGACCCGTGCAGCTGTTATTATTTAATTACGAGCCCCTAAATTGAAACCGTCATTCTCATAATACCTATCAAATGTCCCTGCCTCAAAATAATACAAAAGGCAGCCAATCAGCAACTTTCCGCTGATGAACTATAAGCTTATAGCGGTATTCAAGCCGAAACTGATCGATGGCGGGATTAGCCCGAATTTTGACGCGGCTTATGCACCGCTATTCTGATTTGCATCACAAAATGTGTCTGTATCTGGAACGCTACGGGTAGAACGTCTGTTTGGTTGATTGCCAATTGTTTGTTTGGTATTTAAGCGGTAACTTTTAGTAATTCATTGTTTGAGTTGTAGGGGGTTAACTTCAACGGTTAAACAGGAATTGCCAGTGGCAGGGATATAAACCATCTCGCATACAACAGAAAGCGTTTTTCTGAACCAGTCACTAGTCGGTCTTTGAAAAGAAGAATTATGTCTTAGGCTTACTGTATTGAAGTTACGCTTGTTCGGGTCGGTACAATCAATTCGGCAGTATTTGTGAATCAACAAAGCCGACCCGAAGCAACTAAATGTGAAAGATTAAGTAACTGTATTTATGTTTTATTGTGTAAACATTTACCTGTATATTTATCAACCCTGCCAATGAAGCACTGAATTTTTGCTCTTGTTAGTTAAGATTTATAATGTAAACCACCGGAAAAAAACACCGTACTAAAACTGGGTTTGTCGCCAAACCCACAACAGAATGTACTAAAAAAATTGGAGAAATTTTATATATGGGCGCCAAACCATTATTTGATTTAAATTTTAAGCTTGTTTTGATTATTTTGTACTCTGATTTCGATGTTATTTATTAAATAAATAATTTTATTTCCGGTCAAATTGATAAAAGTCTCTATTATGTTACCTACTACCTTTTTATTTATTTAAAATATTGTGGTTTTCGGTTGAATTATATAAAGTATCTATTCTCATACTTCCTTTTGATTTATTTACAATATTATGTTTTCGGTTGACTTTATTTTATATTGGTATTATGGATTTATTATGACATCCGCTTTTTTTCTGTAAATTCTTTTTAGCGGTAAAGTTTCGCGGTAAAATTTGTCGGTGATTTTGTCAATAAAAACTGTTGTATTACGAAAGGAAAGATTCTTTGTGCACTGCTCGTGGAATAAACATTGAGGTGAAATAAGGTATTTTTTTGTGGTTTTTTTTTTAACATTTTCCTACTATTTCCTATTGCTGTGTATTTCTTTGATATATTGGTGCAAACCAATATGTGTGATTCCGGCAACGACGGCAATGATGTGCCGACTTATACTTAGAGAATTCTAGAAATCACCACCAAAACATTTACACAATTTTGGGCGAAGTCAATTACCCATATCAGATTTAAATATATCATTGAAGGCGATAATAAATGAAAACACTGGCCTTACTATAAGCACGTAGGATTATTTTTAAAACCAGCAAATATAATGAAAAAATAAATTGTAGTGATGGGCCGACTAGCTAGCTATAGTGACTAATTGAATATTAAGTATTAAGATTAATTTTTGTTTGTGAACTGGGCATATCATTAGTAAGAAATGCGTGCCTATTTCAATTTGCCGTCGTATTGACGTCTCCAGCCTATATACAGGATACATATATAAGAAGCGGTTGCGAAGAAGTCTGCCAGGGTTGCGATGAAGTCCGAAAGGGAGATCGTGGCCCTCGGCAACATGGCAACCGAAGTAACACGGGTGGGTTTTAGTCAGTAAAAGTCTGACACGCCCTCCCGCTCAGCCCAGAGCGGGAGAAGTTATTTGATAATTTCCCACCCAAAAAAAAAAATATATGTATATAATATTCACTATTTTAGAGTAAAGTTACCTTACAATATAGGAAGCAAGAACAAAAGATATGCAACGTGATATTCACAAACCGTTGCCTCCATCTTATATTGTGTATCTTTTATCAAAGAACAAAAGGGTTGCTGATGTACCGAACACAAAGCAGTCTGGAATAGATACCTTGCCCGTTTATATAAATAGTATATTACTAGTTGTTGCGGCGGGTTCACTTGTATCCTGAAGGAACTAATTCATGTAACAAAAAAAAAATAGAATGAAATAAATATAATGTAAAATGGGTGTAATGGGCGGATGTAAATGCATGTGTTAAAAAAAAATATGATGTGGATATATTTAGTAACCTGTTCCGCTTTGCTATTTCTAAAGAGTCTTAAAAAGACCCTGGAAGAAATCGATACGTGTTTCACCTCTCAACGAGGCATCCTCAGGATGACGATTGACTTGTCGCGAACTCGAACACGGCGTGTTGCCACACCAAGCAACGAGCGCTCATCATTTTATAATGGATTTCCGCAAGGTCACGCCTGAATTAATTAACTATCTTAATGCATGTGTTGATAAAAAGTACCAATTTTCGTGTAATCCTGGAAATAGTTAATCTGTGTACAGCTTTTACCTATGCGTGATAGTGTGAAAAACATCGTTCACAAACTTTCACAATCCTCTCTCTTTCCCCCCTCCCCTCATTCTTACCTCTCTTCTCTTTCTTTCTTTGTTTTTCTTTTCTTTTCTTACCTTCTTTTCAGAAAGTTTTAGACCTCTCTCTCATTTTGATAGCTTACTATGGGAGAAATGTGTATAAGCAGGTTATCATTTAAAAAAAAATGAAAGTCATGATGAAATGTAAGCACGAAAATACGACAACTATCAAAGAGCTCCTAAATATAAACAGCTCTTTGAGGAAACAGAGTAAGTCTTAGTTAATAAATAAATTATAACAATAAAATTGTTTATTGATCAAGAAGGTACAGATGGTGAGAAAAACAAAAACTTTCACTATTTACAAGCAAGGTGTGCAAAGTTATGTAAATACATTTTATGGTAGAACTTGTTGATATAAGTACATGGAACATCTGTTTACAATGTACGTTACCCTGTCTCTTAAACTAGGATATACCTGTATCTTAAGAGACAGTGGACGGCTGCAATTGTTTTAATATTACCTATAATTTAAGTTAGGACCCTGTCGATAAAGACAAACTAAAACTTAGCCTTCACTACTTAATTCCTCACCCGTTACTTAAGTAGGTACACTAAGTACGGGGTGATTATTTATTGTACTTAAATAGTTCTTCGAGAAGAGAACCGACCACAGATTAGTTCAGAAGGTACGTGGCTTCATACACAGAGTGAAGATGCATGCACACATAGCAAACGCTCACAACTGGCATTCGATCAAGATAGTCTGAAGGTCGATTTAGACCAAATTTATATACCAGAACTCTTTGTAAGAGTATTCTTTTCATGATTTTCTTATTTTAGCAGATATAGAACTACGAAATAATACTCTTTACCTGTTTAAACATAGAGAATTAGACAGAGTCGGGATAGAATAACCATTCGAGCATTCCTTTGTATGGTCTAAATTAATCTTCAGATTGCCGCCGTAAGTATGTATTAATTACTATGTATTAATTATTAAAGAATTTTGTAATAATAAAGCTGAAGAGTTTGTTTTTTTGTTTGTTTGAACGCGATAATCTCTGGTAATACCAGTAAAGTTGCCTTTGAAAAAATATTTTTGCACTTAATTTGCACTCGGCTATTTAAACATCACTTGGAGCCGTAGGAGCTAAGCTAAAACAAAAAGTCAGAAAGAACGTAAAGCAAAAACGAAGTAATATGGTAAGCAGGCGATTAGATGCGACACGATGCGTCGGGGGAATCAGAAATTTCACGCGGATTTCATTTTAGGAATATTTATGCTTACTGAACACAGAGATACCTACTTTATTTATTTATCTATACTTTATTGTACACCATATTATACATTATACAAATAAATAGTTATACATTACAAAATATACAATGGGCGACTTTACATTATTATAACCTGTGTGCACAAATAAACATGTGTGATTTGATGTGATGTGTGTAAGCACACGTTTTCGCTCGTTGTACGGACCTAACCTTCTGTACTGTCAGCGTCTAAAACTCTAAGTGGATTATACAGGCGATGAAAATCGCTGGAGGCTCGGCTGTCTCCAACCAGATTATGATTAATAGAATTTGCCTGTTAAATTAATCAGGAAAACAATGTCGCTGTCACCGCAGTAGGTGATGATTAGGTGTTTGGTGTCTGGTGCTGACTATTTTGTGCTATTATATTTATTTATTTTATTATTTATCTACACACAGTAAAATACATAAAGCAACGACTATTTGTTGGTCAACTGGTGGCTTGTTGTTAATAAAACAGCTGACTAATTCAACGACATCGTACCTGGCGTAGCAACAGCTGCTACGGCGTAGTTCCAGCTACGTCGTAGCAAAGTTTCTGATGTAAGTGGTTAATTAAGTCGTAAAAACGATGTAAATATTTTTGGGCCCTTTTTTTTCTTGTAGTTTTCCAGGTTGCCACACTGGTGACTTATTTGTGTGTAACCGGAGACGCTGAACGCTTGAAAATTTTATTCGTGTTTGTTGTTGTACTATCCAATATTAGATGATCTCGTATCAAGTGTATGTTTGGTCGAAGTTCTCTCAGTACCGCTTACCTCCATAATGGATGAGTGTGATGTCACATAGAATATACTAACAAGATATTGAGCCACAAACTTGAGGAAGCGATCTACTGAAGAATTTATCCTACTCCCTTTAGGATGCTACTAGAATGGTAGAATGTTATGCGTGTATTTTGTTTACGAAAGGTGAGGAATTTTCCCCACATTTTGCAGGAGATAAATGGAAGAAAAAATCTCAAGAGAGCTTTTCTCTTTACACGGTGGATTTTGCCAAAAAAATGTATGACTCAGTCCTCTTCAGTAATTTTTTACATTATGCATAACACATAATACATTTTATTTGTTTTTTCCTAAAAATTAACTTTAAAATACTGATTAACATAATGTAAATCTATCACAGATTGTCTATATTTTAGGGTTGCTAATCATTAATCTATCTATCTACTAAACCGTCTGCGTCGGGCGGCGTGAAATCTGGCGAATTAATAAACCTTCAGAAATGTAACGTGGCGTGCAATAAATCCGGGATTTACGACCCCGTCCCGCACCCCGCACCCCGCACCCCGCACAGTTAGGGAATTTAGTTTAAATTAATTTGGATATAGGTAATGCTTTGTAAAGTGTGGCTTTTCTTCGTAAA
This sequence comes from Omphaloscelis lunosa, assembly GCA_916610215.1. Taxonomy (NCBI): domain Eukaryota; kingdom Metazoa; phylum Arthropoda; class Insecta; order Lepidoptera; family Noctuidae; genus Omphaloscelis; species Omphaloscelis lunosa. Next base: position 9,333,055 of record OU744265.1, on the reverse strand, counting down.
GAGCCCGCTTGATTGGTTTGTCGCTAAGAAATTCAAATGAAAGTGGAAAAAAACCCAGAATAAGTTCCAAGTGGTTAAGTAATTATATTTATTTACTGGAGATTGTTTGTCTTTGCGATGATTACTTACTTTTATGAGACTTCTTGGTACGTAAATACATAAATACGTTAAAAAAGTTCCATTAAGTTCATGATTGTTGGTTCAATTAACATCTATTTTGCCAGCGTTTTTCAGGGTCTGCTTTTCATTATAGAATAATTAATAGTACCTGGGCGACCGAGCTCTGCTCTGGTAAAAATAGACGATGCTCATTAAATAGTATAGGAAAGTACATACTAATTCCATGCTGCCCTGTTAGTAGGTACTTACTAATTCCATGCTACCATGTCATTATCTCATCTTGTTTGAAACTTTGGGCGACCGAGCTCTGCTCGGGCGAAAATACGGAGAAAACGAATTTTCTCTGATATGAGACCTAGCTAGACCGATTTTTTGCCGCCAAAAACTCCTATATCACAACTTTTATTGAAATCGTTAGAGCCGTTTTTGAGAACGTGATTACTCAATTAATAGTTTTTTTTTTTTTAATGTTAGCCTACACTCTCCCACTGCTGAACAAACACCTCCCACAAATCCTTCCATGCATCCTTTTCCAGGGCCACCTCCATCCAACCCTTGCGGTACACGTCTAAGTCGTCTCGCCACCTCTTCCTGGGCCGGGCTCGGCGCCACCGTCCATCCTCAGGCATCCACCGTGTGGACACTGTTGCCCAACGGTCACGATGCATGCGGCAAATATGACTTGCCCAATCATATTTTAGCCTGGCAGCCTTATTGCCTACGTTTAAGATCCCCGTTTACAGTATAGGAATAGGATATCCAAAGTCCTATTGACGGAAAATAAAACTGATGGATGGGCGACGTTTATTGAAAAATCTGTTTTTGTTCACGCAGACGTTTTTTTATACCAACATATTTTATCCAATATAATAGACTCTATAGATTTCCGCCTCTGGATATTTTCATACAAATGCCTCGATGAATGGTCAACATAAAATAGTGTTATTTGTTTATTTCATAAACGCTGGCTTGCTGCCAGATATTGCTCAGTCTAGTACTGACATAAAATACTTAGGGCGGTCAAAGAGTGACCAACAAAAATTCTGAAGGCAAATCTCAGAAGTGTCTCCGATAAAACATTAACACAAAATATGTAAATGACTTTGTCCTTGTGATGTAATAAAGTAAACAGGACTGTTTAATCTGCTGATTGTGACTGGATAGAATGTTTGAGCGTTTATTGAAATAAAAGGATCTAACTTAACACTTTGAAGGACACTATACGCCCATAGGCGTCATAATAATAAAACTTCTATTGTGTCTCGTGTACTGTCCTTCAAAGTGTTAAAGCCCTCAATACACGTCAGGCGAGCCCAACGCAAAATACATGCAAATCAAACGGCAAATCACGCAAAAAGGCCCTGTATACGTTGGCCGAGCGACAGGCTCGCCCTTAGCAGAGCGTCTTTACAATTAGGAAAAAAAAAACATACTTAACATAACATTACGTGTGTAATCCTCGAAGCGTTAGGCCGAGTAGTACATTTCGAAAATTAAGGGTCAAAAAAAAGGTTATGCGAAAATTGGTAAGTCATTGCGGTGGTGATTAGACTGCTGTTTCAAATTTATTGTCTAAACAAATATGACAATAAAAACGGGCATTATCTTTTGACAAACAATTTCAAAGTTTCTTTTTTTATGGGATTCAAGAAACTTTTTAAGTACGTCTATAAAACAAGTTCGGCTGTCTTTTCTAAGACTAACCTAGAAAACCAACGAAGAATATAGGTTAACTATACACAAAGGTGGAACAAATCAGAATTAAGCCGTAAGTAGCTCAAGCGACGCCACCACGGCGATAACGACCGTGTCAACAATCTCACACCTCCACGTTTGTCGGTAGTATGCATATTGCTGCAAACTTGAGGTATTTCATCATATTAATTTACTTATTATGTGCTAAAGGGGAACATCCCTTTAGCACATAATAAGTAAATTAATACAATAAGTAAATTAACCAGTCTATACATTTATGAAGTATATACTGGTTAAATGTATAGGCTGATTTAGCTGAGCTTACTGCGGTCAGTACATGGTTAAGTGAAAGTTGATATATGTTACAAAAACCTGAAGAGCGAAAAGAACTAAGCAGCTTCAGTCAGTCTGATAACCATTGTGATCCCTGTAAGTAACTAACTCAAGTATATATAGATTAGAAATGTACAGTGTTGTGAGTCTTTATATTGTGCATATATCGAAATGATCCCATTATGCTTAATTTGATCGACGGAAAAAATATTTAAGAAATCTATTATTTTTTTTGTTCTCTTTGGGGCTTTATTGAGAAATTTTACGATTATTATAAAAAAATTATGAAAAAAAAAACAGATTTTAGCTAAAAAAATACATGTTTATTTTCAATAGAGGGTAGTTATTTTTCCACTATTTTCATTTTATGATGGCACCTAATTGCTTCCAATCTTTATGGAGTTTGTTTAATCGCGTTTGATCATTTAGTTTAAAAGTTACGCCGTTTCGTAACATTTTTTTTTTAATATAAAAAAATATTTTGAATTTTTTAAATATTTTTTCCTTCGATAAAATTAAGCATAGTTTCCCTCATTTCGATATGTGCATATCATAAAGACTCACGCTGCATATCTAGATCTGGCCAAAATACTCGTAAAAGTTACAAAATTATTGCTATACTTATTTTGCTTTGAGTGACATGAATTTATACAATAAAAGAAGAGACTTCATAATAATGTGAGAGAGTGATTGTATCTTTATTTTAAGTAGCTACTGTATTCTGGACAATAGCAGTTTTTCTTAAGTTATTAAATAACTGACTAAGCCCGCAGCTCTACTCACTTTCTCATCGGCGTCGAGTCGACGATGAAGTACTTGGGATTCGTCCAGCTGGCTCGACAGCCGGTGGAACTTCGTGGAGCACTTTAGACGTTTGGCCCCTAGACTGGAGCGGGCCAGGGCTGCCTTGAAGCGGCTCCTGCCCAATCTAGGGGGTCCAAACGCCTCCTGCCGGAGGCTCTACGAGGGGATCGTGCGATCGATGGCCCTTTACGTGACACCGGTGTGGGGGCGTTCCGTGGGGCGGTAGCCAACCCGCCGGTTGAACGCGTCCCAAAGGATCATGGCCATCCGGCTGGTCCCAAGATACCGTACTGTCTCCTGCGAAGCGGTGAGCCTCCTTGCCGGATTACCGCCATGGGATCTAGGGGCAAAAGTCCTCGCGCACATTTGGGAGTGGCGCGAGGAGACGAAACGCCGGGGCTTAGCTCCGATGCCACGAGAAATCACGGCACAGCGGACAGAACTCCAGTAGGACCTCAGCCAGAGAATGTTTCTCTAAGAACTTAAATATAAAAAAAACAGTTAATCGAAGAAATGGTTTTGGAGTAATAATTATAAGTGTTCTAACGGAATGAGATACGTATTTTGCGGACTAACTCCTGTATCACAGGCTACCACCACCTAGCTCCCGGAGTCAGGCCTTCAAATAAAATGTAACCTTGTGTTTGACCTGTATGTATGTACTCGTATTTACGTCCGTCCCTATGTTCCCTCGTAACTACTAAACGGCTGAATCGATTTCGATGAATGATATGTCGTTAGATTTGTCTTTTTTATGCAAGTGTCAATGGGCAGATTTTTGGCTCCAAAATGTATGTTTAAAAAAATTATATCTTCCTAACCTAACGAGTGGGGTAAAACGCTTTTTACAAAAATATTTAAAAATATAACAAGAACCCTACTGCGTAAAAAGTGAACTTTAAAAAGCGGCCAAGTGCGAGTTGGTCTCGCGCACGAAGGGTTTCGTGCCACTATCTATAAAAACGACCAAAAAAAATCACGTTTGTTGTATGGGAGCCCCCTTAAAAAATTATGTTATTCTGTTTTTTTTTTTGTATTTGTTGTTATAGCGGCAACAGAAATACATCATCTGTAAAAATTTCAACTATCTAACTATCACGGTTCATGAGATACAGCCTGGTGACACGGACAGACAGACAAAGAGACGGATGGACAGCAGTGTCTTAGTAATAGGGTCCCGTTTTACCCTTTGGGTACGGAACCCTAAAAATGATGGAAACAAGATGACATATTTCTGTCTCCAATCCCGTTTATTCTATAAATAATCTTTTGCAGTCGGAGGCCGAAGATGACTATAAAAACAGGAAATCTTAATGGTTTCACATGTCGCCCCTTGAGTGGATTACACCCATGGGCGGGCCCAAGGGCGGGCCACTATTTATTTTACATTACTTCTTTTAAGCAACTAGGCAAATCTATTCTAAAACCAAAGCATTCTTCAAAAGTTACTATAAACACGGTTTCAGTGCTTGTTTATCTAAAGCGACAAAAGTTTCTGATACTAGATAAATCCTTGTTTAACTTTCGATCCCACAAAACCCATGTTTAGCGTAGTTTAAATCTAAACTAAACACGATTCTCAGTTTAGGGTTGTACCAAAAGTTTTAATCATGTTTTTTTTTTGTACAAAAATGTTTAATTTTATTATTAAATGTTTATCTTCTCTGAGGCGTCCAGTGAATGACGAATTTTGCTTATCTCTCCGGGTGCACTCCGTCGAGGTAAACCGCGGTGGTGTGACGATCTAATCATGTTTGCGGGGCGAACATGGCCAGAGATCGCACAAAATAGAGAGGTTTGGAAAGAAAAAGGAGAGGCCATTGCACAGCTGAGTGGGACCCAAAATAGACAAAAAATAATAATTAAATGTTTGTATTGTTGAGTTTATTTCAGTACCATTGTTAGATCTTTGCCTACTCTTAAGCTGCATTACCCATACGATATGGTAGGTGTTCTACATCTGAGAACAATGTGCCTTTGAGTGAGTTTGGCTAAGTATGAGCTCAGAAACCTGCCAAACGTTGAGTGCCTTGAAACTTAGTTCATATACATGAACCGAATAGAATCGTGCTTCATAAAATTTTCAATATCGAACACATATTTTTGTAGTTTTATAAGGTTTGCGTTTTATAATAGGAGTTTCAGCTTTAGCTGTCAAAACCGAAATCACTTTCGTGAATTATGGCGTCACGGTCGGCAGCGTATAGCGCAAGAAACTACCGGAAATATTCCTTGTAAAATTTACAAAGCATTCTGACTATAATACGTTATGAGGAATTTGCAATAAAGATTTGAGTTTCTTCGCCGAATGTTTGAAGTTTGGCCGATACTTAGAACAGAAGCAAAACTTTAGAATCGGTTACGGGAGTAAAACACTGCTTTATTCAAAACTCATATTACAAATGTGAAAGTAATTCCATCTGTCCGTGTGTCTGTTACCTTTTCACGCCTCAACGACTGAACGGATTTCAGTGAAATTTGGCACACAGGTACACCATGATCTGGGTTAGGACACTTTTTTATCCCAGTTGTACGTTTCTCAGTGGACGTCGAGGCGGGTAAAGCCGCGTGCAAAAGCTTATTATTACATTTTCATACTTTGGAATAACTAAGCCACAGCATCAACCATTGTCAACTTCAAGTTTCATTAGACTATTTTTTTCATAAAATATTTTAAGACTTGAAATGTCAGTCGCTTTCATAACCTGCTTTTATTGCATTATTATTTTTAGCGTATTTCGGCATTAAATTCAGAATGCCTATTAGCAGGCGAAAGAAAAGTTTTATTAGGCGTATATAATATTGTACCTAGTTTTATAACGCAACGTTGATGAAAACTCGCGTTAGGGTAATAAACTTGTTTTTTTTTTAGTCGTATGTACGATGTTTGTTTTTTTAAAGGTGCTCCCTTACCGGGAGCATTCGCCTGTAATGTAACGGTCAGAGCCGAGCATTACATCAATGAGGGAGAAAAACTGAGTATTACAGTGCGCAACCTGAATGATACAATTCGAGTATTACATCAGTGAGGGGGAGAACCGAACATTACATTCTTGTAGTCTTATTCGCATAGATTGTTCATTAGTAAATTTATACGAATTGTATATGCTGTGGATAATGGTGTGAGTTTCACATTTATATAATATCTTTGTTTATATTATTTGCGCAGATATAATGTGTTACTGTTTGTTTGTCCCAAATAAATAAATAAATAAATTACAGTGCGCAATATCTGTAATAATATTTAATCGGAAATGTTACATTCCAGGCGAATGCTTGTCAGTCAGGGAGACAATATTGTAACGTAATGCTCCAAATCGAATCTGTAACGTTGCAGCATTACAGGCGAATGCTCCCGGTGAGGGAGTTTTTTTTTTTTTCGAGAATAATATTTATATTCCTGAACGCGACGATAGGTCGTGGTGGAGCAAAATAAAATGGTAGCGGACTGTATAATAAGTATAATGATTGAGATTAAAAGGAAATAAAATTACAACGGTCGGTTACATATATGAATAAGAAAATGGATATTAAGACGCGTGAGCGCAGCCGTGCACGAAGGAGAGCAACAGCTGACTGGCATGGCGTTGTGGCGCGGGGCCCGCGCTCGGCCGTCGGCCGGCTGACTCCCCGCTGTCCCCGCAACCCTCGTTCACTGCCGCCAGCGCGCGGCGATGTTGAGAGGAGCGCGAGCGGTCTCAACAATTCCCGACAATGACAACACATAAGTAATAGGTACGTATGTAATTTTGTGAATCCATTTCTTAACTAGCTATGGGTAATTTTGAGTCCGCTAAAGTCTTCCAAAAAGCTGTATTTCTATGCCATTATTCTGTTTAACACAGCCAATATAACACAAAAGTTTACACATTATATTTGACAACTCAGTAAACTTATCTTACTGGCTATAAAATGTTCAACACAACAAAAAAAAAACCATCGCATAGACACAGGATGTTGTTAAAACGTGAACTCAATAGAGGGTTCAAAGTAAACTTTGTAAATCCGAGCGGGGTGCGGGAGGGGACGCAATAATCGACGACATTTTAAAACTGTTCTGTCGTGTAATATTTTCAAGGATTTCGTCAGTGTTTTGTTGTTAGAGAATTTAGTGTTGTTTTATAATTTTATGTTGTTGAGTTTGAATGACTTTTTTTTTTGGTGGGAAATTATCAAATAACTTCTCCCGCTCTGGGCGGAGCAGGAGAGTGTGTCAGACACTTGCTGACTAAAACCCACCCGTATTCCTTCGGTTGCCCTGTTGCCGGGGGCCACGATCTCTCTTTCGGTTTTCTTCGCACCCCCGGCATCGGCCCTAACGGACCCCGTCAATGAGTTTGTATGGCTGGGATTGGGTTGAGGTTTTGCATTTTAGTTTTACATCTTTTTCACGGAATAGCAGGTAGGAAGTTATTTATTAATGTTATTTATAAAAATAATTTATCTTTTAGTACCAATGTTAGTTAGAAACTACTCGTATGGTTTTCCTCTACACAAACAAATTGTTTTCCAATCAGCTATATCTTTTCATTACTAGTATAGTAATCTAGATAACAAACTTACTACTGGGCTGTAACACATTTAAAAATAATCATTATCGTAAGCCCCAAAAAGCGTCATTCCAATTTTAAAGCTTACAGTGCTAACTTCTAAGTTGAATTTTGAAAGGCACAATAGGCGGTTACGACGTTTTCCTGTAAAGAGATCAATATGTTATGGTATCGAGTGCGTTCCCCTTGGTACTGGTTGCCAGTGACTGGCGCTATTAACTGGGTCACTAGTACATTGTCAACCTGCTAATGGGTTCATTCCTCGTCTAATCAGTTACACTAATTTATTCACTATTAAGTTTTGCTTTTAACTATGATTTGTAAGTGAGATAACATAGTTAAAAGTCTCTCATATTTTAACATAGATTATGGGTAAGTAAATATTTATAAGGGTATTTGGATTATTGCCTGAGTATTTATTAATAAAATAGATTATATTAGATGGAAACAAATAAATGCCGCCTTTAGGTAGATAAAACTAAAGGATTTGCGGACATCTTGCCAAGGTTATATTATTTCAGACAATGTTTAAGTGTTTTGTCTGTAAATTAACTAGAAAAAGAAAAAAAAACCGGCAAAGTGCGTGTCGGACCACGCCCAATGAAGGGTTCTGTTGTTGGGAAGAATTTATTTCAAAAACAAACTTAACATTCTAGTTGAAAAACATGTTCTCCCATAGGCACATCGATATACTATCAATATCGGTCAATTTGTAATCGCAAAAAAAAAATGTGATAAAACTACAAATTAACGATTTCGGGCTTTTTCTTTTACTTGTGCAATGAAACCTTACTTATTGCCAAATTTCATGATTCTAGGTCAACGGGCAGTACAGTAAACCTATGGGGTTTTGATCTCATTTGATTTATTTATCGAAATATCTTGCATAAATGGCCGTATCTTTTTATTGCGTCGACTTAGAAGCTTGATGTTTTTTAGAGCTCCAAAGGACCGAAGACCTACGTATTTGATATAAATTTCAACTTGATATCTCCACGCGTTCCTGAGACAAAGGGTTTTGACAGATGAGAGACAGACAGACAGACAGGCGAACATAGTGACCGTACAGGAACGTATAGGAACAAGTGATCCTATACGTTCCGGTTTTTCCTTTTGAGGTACGGAACCCTAAAAAAAAGCTACTGCAAAAAACTAACTGGCATGTTTTGTTTTCTCAATTATTTTCAAAAGATAACACCGCGTATTATTTGAACTCACATTACATTCCCTTCCAAACATACAACGAAAAAAACAATTCATTTTGCTTAAACATATCAGCTGCGACAAAAAGTCGTCAGTGCAAATGATTTACCGGGGTCTCATCCATATCGTAATCAGCCGCATGATTTATCGTCAGATTGTTATTCCGTGCACGATCAGACACACGTCACGTGATCCCTCGGAATCTCACGTAATTGACACCGTGCGCACTGCGCTGTCATTTTAACGTTGAATGGATTATGGAGGCGCTTCTAGCATGGATATGTGGGTCCAAAGTAACGATTTAGCAACGTGTTTTCCAATTAGGACTTTGTAATTTACGTAAACAAGAGGAAGTTGTGTCGATGATTTTTCAATTAAAAGTTAATAAAGTTATTCAAACAATTATTATTGGAAAAAGTGGTTAGATATAAAGAAGTTAAAACCTTTTAATACATATAGATAAATGAGTTACTAATTACCTTTTCTCAAACATGCTTGGAAATTCGAGCATTATTTTGACAATCTTTTTTGCGATAAATCGAAATTGCTTTACTGGCCGAAAACATGCGAGCGCCCGGCCGGCAATGTTTGTATGTAAATTCATATCTGTCGTGTTATCTAAAAATGGAACGAACTTTTTACTTCAACCCACGGCAACCAAGGAGGTAAATTATCAAAAATTGTATATAAATTTCAATTTTGTTTGCAAATAGAGATAACAAATGAACTCATATTGGCGCGGTGTTCTGAGAATCAGGAACCTTAGACGAACGCGTGAAAAATTATATAATAGTGTGCACTAAACATCGTAGGTAAGTAGGTTCTTACTTGTAATTCGTTCTGTGTATACAAAAGAGTATTCTATCTAAGAGTACTTACTTCCACAAAATTGTAAGATGTAACAAAAGTTCGCTTTACTGTCGGAACATGGTTTTATGTTTGATATCCGTATTCCCAATAAAAGGCTTAATGAAGCACACGAAGCGGGTTCTCTGTAACTACACCGTCGGGCCTCTGTGTACAGTTAACAACCTTTGTTGTGAAATGTTGCCACAGCTTAAATTAAAACCGGTCAAGTGTGAGTTGAACTTTGAAGTTGGACCTATCGTGGCTGGATTTAAAAGCCTTTTACACCGACGCGACTTCAAAAAAGAGAGAGGTTCTCGTTTTGGACGGTATTTTTTTTGTGTGTGTTTTGAATGCGATATCTAGTAAGGGAGCGTGTGAGTAGGTATTATTTCCATCTATCGTCGCAAATTGTTAACAAAGTTTGAACTGAAAACTTCTTTAGGCGCGTTGGGCATTTTTGAGATGGGACTAAACCATCGATTTCACGACACCATGACAACACCTCATTTTTGAAAACGCGATTGCGCTCTTTATTTAAAATATAAATAAAAAGCACAATCGCGTTTACAAAAATGAGGTGTCGTGAACGTAATAAACGTTAAAGTATTTTTACTTTAAAGGTTTTGTTAACACGATTATGCTCTTTATTTATATTAGATTACGGACATATATTCTATGCAAGTATTTTTATTTATACTAATATTTTTCTTCCACCGATATCAAAGGCGATTTTGTTCAAGTTTTCACTTCTGTTGGAACGCCCGGAGTGACACCACTTTTTTTTATTAAAATGGATTTGTTTCGGTACGGAGCCGTAAAATTTAAATTGGTGAAGATCTGACAAAGGCCTAAACCCCCTTATAAAAACAGATAGTAAAGTAATTCCAAACTTAAACCTCGAAAAATTTATGGTTAATCTGAAGGTGAAGGTGGTGAAGGTGGTAATCTGGTTGTAAAACTATATTCCCCCTTTATAAATAAAGGGTCGGGTCAGAGATGAAGAATGAAACTCGTCAATAGTTGACACCTAATCATCCGGGATTACTACAATCGCTTGAGAAAATAGAAAAAAATCTGCTTTTCCTTCTTTTTTGTTCACTTCCATGTGATCACAGAAGATTACCGAGTCTATAAACGTCCGATCCAATTATTATTGGCTAGTTCTCGGACGCGAAGTACTGTAGCTAAGCAATATTAACGACACCAGAATTACCAATTAATGTAAGAGACAAACCACGGGTTTTCAAGAGAGAATTACTTTTTATTTTTTATCTGTCTATAACTTTTTACTGTCTGCTCCAATATTAATTGTGTCTAGAACAAAGTTTCTTAGAATTTCCTCTTCTTTCATGCTATAAACGGAAGATTTAGGAATGCCCAGTGGTTTAAAATATAGCATGTCCCTTACATTAAAAAAATATGTTTAGATGTGCCTTACGTTACTAATATTTTATGTGTAAACCGTCGAGTATAGTGTAAGCAGCGAGAGAAATAGAAAATTATACGTAATTCTATTGTAAAGGACTTTTACTGTGTTGCAATTTGATGTAACTATAGATTATCTACTAAAATTGATGGTATTTTAACACCATGGAAATAAGTTCTGTGCATGATTAATATTGGTATGAACCAACATTAATCATTCAAAGAAAATGTATACGTTAGTTTCATGTTTTACAGCTTAGCTATCACAGATTTAAATGAAATTTAGGAATACAAAAATAAAACAAAATGTTAATTGCCCAGCCTTATGCCTGTCCCCGTACGTTAATTGATACTTCTGGTGTCGTTAATTGAAATCTTGTCTATGAATTAGGTACGTATTATGTATCATATTCTGGCCGGATTAGTTTTTGAAGTACAACTAAAAGCCTAAAACATTTTCGAATAATTCAGTTAGTTTTATAGGTTCAAGTTTAAAAATTTTTTGAAGTGGAAACTTCTTTAGGCGCGTTGGGCATTTTTGTGATGGGACTAAACCATTGATTTCGTGACACCGTGATGACACTACTTTTTGACCATTAAAAAGACATCAACTGCGGTGCCAATTTTTTTTTCAAGTTTTTACTTCTGTCGGCACTCCCGGAGTGCCACTGTTTTTTTTCTGTTTTATTATAATAAAGTTATGGCCTAATTCGATGTCTTTACTGTTAAACTTTGTGTCCTTTTGAAAGAATATTGAACATCAAAATTAATAAATCAACAAGGTAAAATTCCTTTAAAAATGTTTCTAAGAGAATCCGTCAGTTTGAAGTGGCTATAAAACTAAGTGGTCAATAAAAACTTGGGACATGAAAAGCTAACCTTAGAAACTTGAGTAAAATGTTTCAATTTAACATCACTATAACATGTAACAGTGTTGCAACTGGTACAATTTACAAGCTTTGTGTTTTACCTCAAATTTACCCGTTATGAAATACTTGCATCAAACCATTATGAACCACGATTTAGACGTTACAGTTGAATGGCATTATTTGTAGTCTAACTAGATTATAAATCACTAACAAACGATCATAGCTCATTGTTGTAATCTATGTATATATACGTCTCTAATTATGCTCATTTAAAAAATAAATAGGTAATACAGTCGGTCTATGAATATACCTTGTCATAATCTAAGACAGCGAAAGTCACTACTTTCGCTGTCTTAGATTATAATAAACTGTGCGGAACTATTTACTTGTGTCATTTCACTAAAGGACACAAGCAAATAGTTCCGCACAGTTTATCACTGGCAAGTATTTATTTATTTATTTATTTATTTAATCATAGTCTTAATATAGGTTAAATTAGTTTTGTACCATTAAATCAGACATGGTTTGTATTGGTACTCACATTCGCTAAAACAGCACTGCTTAAAAACTAAGACATAAAATATAAGTAAAAATGTAGGTACATGAAAAATATTTTATGCGTAAACATCTATCAGCAAGTAGCACGTAGTGTCTTAAATATTATGAGTCGCCCGCTACTGGGCGCTCATAAGAAATCCGGTTCTAGTCAACATACATACAGGTTGTTTCGTTTTTTATATTTTTGTATTAGTGTTTTGTATTTAAATATTGTCTTGAACTATGTTGTTTAAGCAGTTGTAATAGTATTTTTTGTATTTTTGTTTAAAGTTTTTTAAGTAACGAGTTAAATGAGGCAAAATCTAAAAGTGATCGCAGTTTTACGTACCTTCTAAAATCTCTGCTCCAACACGCGTAGATGACGGGGTTCATTGAAGAGTTGACCCAGCCAAGCCACGTCACTACCACGTTAACAATCTCCTCGTGTGCGATACACGCGGAGCAGATGCCCGACAGCAGGTTCACCACGAAGAACGGCAACCAACACACTATGAACACACCCATCACTATACCTAACGTCTTGGCCGCCTTTTTCTCTTTCGCAAACTTCGCCAACTTACGAGATAGTGAAAAGTTTTTCGGCAGATGTTTGCCGTGCGTTACGTTCGTCAGACGCGTTGACGAACGCGATAGACCATTGTTTTGTAACGCGGTCAGAGGCTCCTGATCAGCCTCATCCGGCGTGCACACACCGTGACACGCGTCACTCCGCTGCCGCACTGTCCCACCTCTATGTATACGCAACGTCAACTCTAATTCACCACTAGGTCTCATTACTTGCTTAGTACCAATTTTAAGAGACCGCGTCTGAATAGTCGCTGCACGATATATACGATAATAAGTGAACACCATCACAAACAGTGGCAAATAAAATGATATTGTCGATGAAAATATTATGTACTCTAAGTTTTCCGTGAATGGACACTTGTAGTCTGGCACTTCTTCCACACGCACGGCTCGCCACCACGCGATTGCGGGGAACGATATCGCGCCCGAACACACCCACACGGCTGCGATAAGGAAAGCGGCCTTCCGTCCACTCATACGCATCGGATATGTAATGGGGTCCGTAATGGCCCAGTATCGGTCTAACGAGATCACGCACAGATTCAATATTGAGGCCGTACTGAATAATACATCTAGAGACCGCCACACGTCACACCAGTCCACTCCGAAGAACCATGTGTGTTCTAACACTTCGTATAATGCAGAGAACGGCATCACCACCAGACCGACGAGGCAGTCGGCGACCGCGAGTGACGTCACAAAGTAGTTGGTGGATGTGTGGAGGTAACGCTCGCGTACCACGGCGAGGATGACGAGCATGTTGCCGAAGACAGTTGTTAAGGAGAACAGTAGGAGGAAGGAGACGAGTAGTGCTCTGTCCTGAAGGAGTTTGATGTAGTCGTTCCAGGGCTCCTCAGGGTTACCGGTCACGTTGTAGGCGGAGCTGTTGTCGAAGGAGATGTTGAAGTCGATGCCGTTGATGCCGTTGATGCCCTCGGCGGCGGCGCGGCCGGTGTCCAGGGTGTACTCCACGCCGCGGTACAGGACGTCCAGTTGGCCTCTTGCCACTAGTACATCCGGATTCGTCGCGTTCATATTTTTCCAATAGTCACTTGCTCACTAGCGCCATGGTGAGTGTTTATGTTTCCCTTGTTTCGCTCTCAGCCATTTCGAGATTACGTTCTTGGCAGGCATTGTATTCCAGCATTCCAATTTCTGGCACATGTTTCGTTGGCATACTTTTTGTAGCCCGCAGATATGCTTAGCCACGTTCTGAAACAAAAAAAAAAAGTGAAATTAGAATCTATACAAAGTTTTTATTAGAATTTTAGATTACCTCATGAAAATGAGATTAAAATGTGCTGTATCAAACATTACGAGAGAAAATTAGATTGGAAACAGTCAATTTTATCGCTTTCAAATATTTGTGAAGTTTAATGATATCAAAAGTTGAAGGTTCTGTGTGTTAGCTGTGTCATTGTCACGGGGGTGATCGTCACTTATTTAGCTTCATCATCGACAGGTAGCCTTGCGGGACATAAATAGCGCTCAGAGCAACTGGCTAGATCAAACGAATTGTGTGCCGTGGGCCGTGACGGGTTCGTCCACATGAGAGCGCCTGAACCGCTCCCCGGCCTCCCCTCGACCTTCCCACCCCCTCTACCCCCCGAACTTTACGTTAACTCGTAGCTTGAGTCATCCTACGTGTAATGCAAATAAACAGGTGGGTTTCAGTTACGCAATTAAGGCATGGGAACACTTGTGGGTGCCGAAAGACGCTCGATTGATTACAGCCTGACCGCTTTCAGTGCTCAATGGGTACGTAACGTTCAGACCTTCGTGGCTAAAGTTATTTTTTTCCTGGCTGACCTTAACATATAGGTATGTGTAAAGGTCAGTCAGGAAAAAAAACTGTTTATTTCTATAAACTCTAAGTAGTAGATTTAGAGTTTATAAGTTTTTTTCATGGCTGACCTTAACACATAGGTTTGTGTAAAGGTCAGCCAGGACAAACTGTTTATATCTATTAATTCTAAATCTACCTATCTAATAATACTTTTTTTAAACAGGAGCTTTAAAACTCCTCGTAAATATTCATGTTTTAATAGGAGTTCTTCGATTTTAGTAAAAGTTGACGAAAAAAGCAAACATCGTCATAAACTTCTAATTGACAATTTACGAGTTAGAGGGACTTGAGAAAATATTATTAAATTCTTAACTCAATATATTTAACAGGGACGACGTTGGTTTATTATTTTTATTGCTCGGTTCATCGACGTTTCATTTAAAATAAGTTTAAGCATTTTTGTGAAATATTAATGATGAGCCTCGTGGTATGACCGTCGGACTGCCAAGTCATAGGTCTCGAGTTCGAACCCAAGGCACGCACCTCTGACTTTTCGGATTCATGTGCATATTGTATAATTATCACTTTTTACATAAACGATGAAGGAAGAGATCGTGGGGAAACCGGCATGCCTGAGAGATATTTCTCGACGGTATGTGAAGCCAAGTCAGAGGCCCATGGGTGGCATAAAAACTAGTCACTAACCACACGAAAAGGAAAAGAAAGAATGATGATATTACTGACAAACTGAAAAAAATTCTTAGTATGTTATTACAAAGCTCAAGTAAGTTGAAACAAATAAAATAGGGAAAACAGTACAATAGTTTTAAAGGCCATTTGAACAACTCTTAAACTCAAATTTGTTAAATAACTTATTCATGATACATAATTGTCAATTTAAACTTAACTTGAAAACAAAGAACTTTGTAACTTTTAAATAGAGCTAAGTCGAATCTAAAAATAATATAATTATTAATTATTCAAAAGCAATTAAAGTTCACTTATTAAGTTTGTCGAAAGTAAATTTATTTAATCTTGTTGTTTTACGATATGAACTAAGATAGTAAATACAAATATATTCAGCTGAGGCGTGACTTGTTAGTTCCCAGAGATAAATAACTATATTAATTAATTATTAGTTAGAAACAAAATCGTAAATAAACAGTACGTGCTACGTGGTGCTACGATCGCGTAGCCGTTTACTACGCCGTGCTACGCCAATTGCTATGCGGCCCTCGTTGACATATTTTTAACCGACTTCAAAAAAAAGATGGAGGTTATGTATTCGGCGGGTATGTTTTTTTTTGTATGTACATCGATTTCTCCGTTATTACCGGACCGATTTACGTAATTCTTTTTTTCGTTTGGTAGAAGAAACCGCGGTGGTCCCATATTAATTTTATTAACTTTGCATAAGGAGCTTTTAGTTAGCTTCACAACTTGATGATGTTATGGTATACTTGCCGGGGTTGCGAAGAAGTCCGAAAGGTAGATCGTGGCCCCCGGCAACATGGCAACTGAAGGAACACGGGTGGGTTTTAGTCAGTAAGAGTCTGACACGCCCTCCCACTCTGCCCAGAGCGGGAGAAGTTATTTGATAATTTCCCACCCTCAAAAAAAAAAAAAAAAAAAAGGTACCACAACAAAAAAAAGTAAAAAGTGTTTATTTCTTCTATTTTGGACAGGGGTTAATCCTAGAATACAACACTACATTTTTTTTTTCCAAAAATTAAATTTGACCAAGGACCTTAGTTGCCAGGCCTAACCAAAATACAGTTTAAATATGGTAACCGTTGACTACCGACCCTTAACGTACGGATATCCTGTTTGGATGCCTCCTGTTAACTACTGACTACTGTTAAATGGCCGCCAGTCCCCTTTAGATTAGTTTCGACTTGAGGTCTCAAGTGTAGCTAACTACCTACCAAAGTAATAGCTTTTGTAACTTCCAAAATTGACGGGCTGTGACCTTGATAGAAACATGAATATTTGTGTGGAGAGTTACTGGGGAATTAGATATACTTAATTGTTTGATCAGCAGTATTTTTAGCATCACGAGAATAAACGAAGTAAAGTGCCTCTTCTTCTATTTTCTTAATCTTTTTAGTTGGAACTGACCTATAAATTGCAAAAAATAAAAAATTCGTGGGTTGCCCTGGCGCTTTCGCTTTAAGGTAAAAATAAAGTTAAATGGATACGTCTTGAAGTGGAAATTAGAAACGAGTGATCCAATATGAGTTTCATTCGTCAATTGCCTAATCAGCTGTTTATTTGATTGAAAAATCTATGCCCGACATTATGATTTTGTGTAAAAAAAATATTAAAAATATAAATCACACATCAACAAACACCTCAATCAATCTGCCTAGCTTTTTTCCCAACTATATTGGGGTCGGCTTCCAGTCTGACATCCGGTCGGACTGGATACCAGTATTTTACATGGAGCGACTGCCTATCTGACCTCCACATCCCAGTTACTGAGTAATACGATATCCCTTGGTAAGAATGGTAGTCATATTTCGGGCTTGTGATGACCCGTAACGACTGACAAAGATCCACGAATGACAGCCGGGATCAACGGCTTAACGTGCTTTCCGAGGCAAAGAGGAGTCTCGATATGTAAAGATGGTCACCCATCCACAAACCAACCCCGGCAAGCAACACCTAAACCACAAACACCTACACCCGAAATATTTATTCTAAGTTCAATTCGTTCCCGAGAACAGAACTCACCATTCACAGCACAAAAGCATACCGCTCAGCGCATCAACCATGTCCTCTGAATTAGACTACGAGCCAGCCAACTCAAACAGATTTAGTTTTGAAAGACAATAACTAACAATGTGTCCGGCCAAAGTTATACACTCGATCAAATCAGCTAAACAATCGATTGTTGACTCGATTCAACTCGATACAACAACTACTCGAATGAAATTGATACAACATTCATGTGAGACTCAATAAGCATAATTGCTTTGTTCTAATCGAAGCTATCAATGACTTAACAGCTGATTGTAAGGCTCTTGAGTAGTCATGGTCACAAGTTAAAATTTTGTTAAGCACAGGATAATTATGATAATTGGGTGATCACGTTGGCAGTATAAGTCGGATTTAAGTTTTAAGTATGATTATAGCGTTCATGGTTCTACTTTTCAAATAGTTAGGATCTTTATAAAGTTTCAAATAGTTTGTACCCATTTTCATCGTCATTAACATGTTGTTCCTGGAAAGTGTTCGTTCAAACGTAGTGGCGACTTTAAGAACCTGTCTTAATTTCCGTACGTCTTTTTCGGATGACCACTGAAAATCAGCCCTGTGCTGTGGGTTCATAGCACAATATCATGCTGAGTGGAAGCCTTCTTGACACAGTCCTGATGTGCAGCTGTCGACTATTTCTGTTTTATGCTCGTGATTTCACAACAACATTTAGGACTAAGTATTTGTATTTATTTTATTTTTGATTTGTTATTTCACTATATGCTGTACCGGTTGACGTCATCACATCAGCACCGGCTGTTACTGAAAACCAGCGCTGTGGCTCTATCTCACATGGGGTCGCAGCATTATGCTGAGCGATGGCCGTTTTCCGTGGATGTGACGCATATTTTCCCCCAATTTGTTATTGACGTGTTTTTTTAAATCTTTCTTTGCGTCATGTTTACCGCAAATAAACGTATTTTCTTTCTTTCTTCTTTTCTTTATGTATTTTATTTTTTTGTTTTCTGTTTACTCTTGTCTTTTTGTATGCACGTGTTTCTGTAACAAATAAACCAATTTTTCTTACTTTCTTTCTTTTCTTTCATAAAGTATTTTCTAATAATCTTCGTAGCTGTCACATATTTATGTAGGTATAAGGCTTTGTTGTTTCCTATTATTTTGATAGCTTGTAGTTAGGAAGTAGGTACTAATACTTTAGTAGTTACAAAGAGGCTACAGCTTTATCAAAATCAATACCATGGAGTTTAACTGTCATTGTCTTTGTTACGGTTAACATGAAATTACAAATATAAACGTAATAGCTTTTTTCTTCCGTAAATCCGTTTAGCCGTTTTAGCGTGAAAGCGCAACAAACAAACAAACTCACTTTCATGTTTATCATATTAGTTATAAACATATTTCGCCAGCAAAACTGCTCACAAATCTAGCATCACTCATCTGTCGCTTCAATACAAGAACAGTTTATTCTACAAACATCAGAACCCCACATTACACAAAAGTGAACATCAAAATTCACTTTGACTAGAGATTGCAAGGAAACCGTCTGGACCATTAATTCAACACACAGTGCTGTCTCGTGCACCCGACTGCTCGCGACGTTACCCGACATTACACGAAGCTCCCCGATATTACTCGAAGTTTTCTGAATGCGCCCGAGTGAGGCACGATTACAGACGACACGCGAACAAGCTATCAATCACGGAATACCCAACTAAGATTTGGTTTATTCGTTTCTTATTCTGTTCTGCAACTTTTATGAGTTTTTCGGAGATTTTCCGATGCGTCAGTTCAATCAGAGTGCCACTTTTTCTTTCGTGGTTTGAAGTAATAGTACCCTGAAGGCGTATTTTATGCCAACAATACGTGGAATAACCGCGTTGTATTTCACTCGCTTTGTCATTAAAACATTAATAATTGCTAGTTGCTTTCCTTCTTTAAGTTTCCTTTTCTACATATTCCGTGTTAATTCTACTTTTAGTATTCCATATCAGACAGGTAATTTTTACTCACTATAATAGTGAAACCAGAACAATTTTAGACTGTTAATACAAAACGTCTGTGGGAGAAAAAAAACCCTACACGTGAGACAGCACCGAGTTTCCCCTTCGTGGTAGAGCCCCAAATGATTGATGGTCCTACATTCTTGTGGTGGTGGAAGACAATGTGGTCGACACCGATACGGCGGCGCTAGGACGTCCTAATTTGAAAGAGGGGTATGCGTGCCATTCATTAATGTCAGTGTCTTTTACATTTGTGGGATGCAGCACCATGATTATTTTATACCGTTCTTCCTTTGTCTTTGGTAAGCGCGCGCCGTTCAGAAGCTCTAGCACGAACTCGTGATGTAAACGTAACGTTAATAATATAATATCCTATACTATTAAATAATTCATTTTTGTATACATATATTTATATATATATATACTCATATATATATATACATATATTTATATGTATGTAATCACGTTTTCGAAAACGTATCTAACGATTTCGATGAAAGTTGCAATAAAGGGGTTAATGGGGGCGAAAACTCGATCTAGCTAGCTCTCATATCTGGGAAAATTTATTTTGTCTGTTATTTCACGTGAGCAGAGCTCGGTCGCCCAGGTACTAAACTATTAAACAAGCAATATTTGTATATTTATACCAATATATATATATTTGCAATCATGTTCTATTTCGATGAAAGTTGCAATATAGGGGTTTTTGGGGGCGAAAAATAGATCTAGCTAAGTCTCATATCTGGGAAAATTCGCTTTCTCTATTTTCACAGCCTCGGGAATATGATACAACGTTGGTATACCTGAACGATATGTTTATCTATTTTCACCCGAGCAGAGTTTGGTCGAAAAGGTACTATTTTTTAATTCAGAATACACATACAAGTAGGTACACACAATCCATATAGTATTAGTAATTGGAATGATTTTGAATTTGAAAATTCTCTTTACACACAACATATTATTTATTCAGTTTTATGACTGTATTCATGTGATCTATGGGTCATATTTATTGTGTTTGAAGGATTTTAAACCAAAATGCTAAGGCTAGGTGCCAACGAGGCACCACCACTTAGCGACAAGGATTTCACAAATCCAATATAAATATTAAAATATGAATACATAAATAATAACATAATTTTATAATAATGAAAATACTTCTAATAATTTCTTAATAATTACCTACATTATTTTTATGCAATACATAAGATAAACCTAATAATATATACATAATTATACACCCAGTTAAACACATCTAATACTTTATAATAATACTGAATTGCTACTTAGCCCTCTCCCTCTCTTCTAATTTTGCTGTGCCCGACAGGGTCCATAATGATCTTTTAAAATTCAAATTAAAATCATTTAATTCGAATAACATAGACTCATATTATTATTAGAATAGGCATATAAAGGATCATGACCATCAACGGTACTGGTTTTTCTCATGCATCAAGATAAAAATTATATTACAATTATTTTCTTTATTTTTGAAGTCATTCTGCAATTAGAATGCCAATTTTGTATAGGGGTTTATTTTGTAAACTTAATAAGTTATGAAATTGTTTTGATAAAATGAATTACCTACTGCCGGCTATTCTTACGTTAAAGTGTTGCCATAATCAAAATAAGTAAATATATTGACAAGTCTAATCGATTTTTTTGTATACGATTACAAATTAATATAAATGTAAAGTCATTGGAAAGGTAAATCGCGGGTTTTTTTATAAATAATAAAGCGAGATGATACTACTGTGGTGTGAAATAATTAGTATTTCACACACACAGTAGTCGTATTATTTTGCTTTCAAAACTTTTTAAAGCAATTTCACTTTGTTGGCTAACGATACATATGAATGATTGCATAGATTTTTTTTTAATTATCTTGCTTCGGTTTGATATAAATCGAACCTTTTTAATAAATTAATGATTATAGAACTAAATCAGTCATTTGAAATAATTATGTGTCGAGTGTATTAATTCGAGTAATCGATTTTCATTTAAAATCTAAAGTGGCAACATTGGTGTTGGTGTCTCAAATTGAATTGTCATTGTCAAAAAGTCCAATGTCAATTGCGCGTGGTGCATGCTAAGTTTATTGCGATTTAAATATTACAGTTTTTTGTTGTTGTGTATACAACAAATACAGGGTGTTTGGCAGAACGTTGAACATACGAAAATGGTGGGTAGGTGGGGTCATCTGCTACTTACTCAGCCCTAATTTATTTGGCCCTGGCCGACTGGGTATTTTTAAAAAAAAAAAAAAAGTTTTTTTCTTGTTTCACCACTTTCCTAACTTTAAAGTGTATTTTTTTATTAAAAATGGGCAATAAAACAGGCAATTTTTTTTTTTTTAATCTTTGATGTTGGCAGATTCTTATAAAATTATTGCTTTGTTCAGATGTTAGCTAGAAAAATAGTTATGAGTCCTCAAACTTACAGAAAGATGTAAAAAATACTTGAATGTTAATTTCAACTTGCATTTAAAAAAAAACAAAAAATGATTGAGGAGTTCCAATTCTAGCAAAACATCCCTAGTGTGTGAGCTTTCTAATGGTATGTAATTTGCTTTTATAAAAAAAAAACTTTAAGAGTTATTTCATAATTTTATCAAGCAGGAAATTTTTGACGAAACTCTACCTTTACGGAAAGTTAAATGTTTTGCGAAATTTAATACTGCAAAGTTGGTAAAAATTATGGATCGACGGCTTGCCAGTAGCAATGGTGCAAATTGACATTCACTATTCCCTTGAGATGGTTACACAAAGCAGGTAGAAATTTTTGTGTCACTCTTGCGCAGTCATAGCGTATTTTTGCTCTCTTTCGTTCTCGTGGCACCGTGACGCCTCAGAATGAATTCTTTTCTTTTATTCAGTCGAGACTTAACTGCCTCTGCGATCTCACGTGCCCGTTACGCTTACGTTTGTTTTTGTTCACTTCGTTTTCTTTTATTGTTATCACTAGTTAAGTTTAAGTTTAAGTTTGTTAAGTTTTTTGTTATTACTGTTACCTGTTGTTATTGGTAAAGAAATGGCTGCTTTTACCAGTGAGGAATACGCGGACATGTTGTTAGCGTATGGAAGCGCTAATACAAATTCGCGTGAAGCGCGAAGAATTTATCAAGAGCGTTATCCCAACCGCCGAGTACCCAGTCATCAGACGTTTGCGAGTACTTACCGACGTTTACGACAAACCGGTAACCTGAACTTACAAGAACCACGAGTGAACGCAGCACGACCCGATGCTACCATTGACGAACAAGTTCTTGCCGAGTTTGACGCGGATCCTACCAAAAGCATTAGACAGATAGCTTCAATACTTGGCTTAAGCATATGGAAAGTGTGGTCTGTTCTCCGGCAAGATGGTAGACATGCTTTTCACTACACTCCAGTGCAAGGTAAGATTAAGCCGTTTATGCACTGCATCTGATACGATTTTGTGGAATGTAGTAAATTATGAGACAGTTCAATTGATCGTTCCTTTTAACCTTGATTTCGTCACTTTCTTTATTAGTTGTTTTGCCTCATGTTGTTTTTAGCGCATTCAATTCTAATTTCAAATTAAATTCAATAAACTATTCCTATTCGGCCGCATTCACGTAACAATCAGGCGGCCAGCGCTTACAGGATTCGGATTTCGGATTCGGTTTGCGCAGGTGGTCAGCGTAGGTAAACTTGCCAGCACTTATGGGTCCTTTTTAGAACAAAATTGGAAAGTCGCACGCCCTTTTGTGAATTTGGTCTTACGTCTTTATGGCTAAGCCATAAAGCCAATTAGTGTACTTAAAAATTGAAGATGAAAAATTTGGATAATTGTAGAGTTTGAACTCGGAGGAAGAAAAGATTCAGTATTGAAATCAATTCTTAGACATGTTTTGTTTGTTCTAGGTCTCGATGACAGTGATTTTGGGAGACGTGTGCAATTTTGTCGCCATTTGCTGCATACCGATGTGGACGACGTTAACTTTTTAAAAAGTATTTTGTGGACAGACGAGTCCAAATTTGACAAAGAAGGGATTGTCAATTATCACAATCTTCACCATTGGGCACTTAAAAATCAAAACCCACACGTGAAGAGACAAAGAGGCTTCCAGAGGAGATTCAGTGTGAATGTCTGGGCAGGAGTGATTGGCGATAAGCTAATAGGGCCTCATTATTTGCCCGACAACATCAACGCGAACAACTACTTGGATTTTTTGATAAATGATTTACCACCATTAGTGGAAGAAGTGTTCCAAGTAGACATAAACAGGCCTATTGTCTTTCAACACGATGGTTGCCCAGCTCACTTTAGTCTAGTTGTACGTGAGCATTTGGATAATTGTTTCCCAAATTCGTGGATTGGCAGGGGAGGACCAATTCCCTGGCCTCCGCGATCGCCCGACCTCACTCCGCTCGATTTTCACGTGTGGGGAAGGGCAAAGGAACTAGTTTACACTACAGAAGTAGAAAGTCGGGAAGATTTGATAAATCGAATTAATGCTGCTTTCGAAGTTATGCGACAGGAGATGCTGCTGCGCACAACAACTGTAGAAATCAGACGTAGATGCCGCACCTGTATTGCGAATGAAGGGCGTCAATTTGAACATCTAATATGATTTATTATTTAAATAAATTATTTAAAATTATTTAATTGTTTCATTAACGCACCTAACTGGTACAGCATAATTTCAATCGATCATTTAATTTTTACCAACTTTGCAGTATTAAATTTCGCAAAACATTTAACTTTCCGTAAAGGTAGAGTTTCGTCAAAAATTTCCTACTTGATAAAATTATGAAATAACTCTTAAAGTTTTTTTTTTATAAAAGCAAATTACATACCATTAGAAAGCTCACACACTAGGGATGTTTTGCTAGAATTGGAACTCCTCAATCATTTTTTGTTTTTTTTTTTTAAATGCAAGTTGAAATTAACATTCAAGTATTTTTTACATCTTTCTGTAAGTTTGAAGACTCATAACTTTTTTTCTAGCTAACATCTGAACAAAGCAATAATTTTATAAGAATCTGCCAACATCAAAGATTAAAAAAAAAAAAATGCCTGTTTTATTGCCCATTTTTAATAAAAAAAATACACTTTAAAGTTAGGAAAGTGGTGAAACAAGAAAAAAACTTTTTTTTTTTTTTTTTTTAAATACCCAGTCGGCCAGGGCCAAATAAATTAGGGCTGAGTAAGTAGCAGATGACCCCACCTACCCACCATTTTCGTATGTTCAACGTTCTGCCAAACACCCTGTATATAATTTTTTTTTTGTATGAACTGTTGGCTGCTGTGCTCACATAATGACAGTGGTGTGGTTTTTGAGTTGGGCTCGATACAATGAGATCACTGCTCCAGCATCTTATTTAGATGATTTTTTTAATGAAAATGATGAATGAAGTCATTCGCTGTTCCTATATGTATAGGTACCTACCTACTTACTGTAAGGGTTAGATATCTACCTACATGTTTAAAGTGCTACCAGTGTCACTGGATCAAATTAAATATCTCTTTGAATTCTATTGTTTTTTTTTTTACAGCTCTCCTTTTTTTTTGTATTTGTAACTGTTTTAACAGGAAATATAAAGGCAAGGTACTGATTTATTTAAGTCTCTATCCCATCAGATATGCTAATTAATCTGCTCTCCAAACTACGACCTATAAACTTACCTCTATACACGACGGATATTTCTATTTTGAGGTTAAGTTACGTTTTCTAAAAAAAATTGGAAATGCGGGTTTTGATTCCAAAATGGCAATTGTAGATGGTTATTTGGTTAATTTATAAACCATCTAAAACAACTTTGGAATTGACGCAACTCTGTACCGTGTTCCATATTGTCGTGGTCATTCTCCTTTACAAATAAAATGAAAATAGAATTGAAATAAAATAATGAAAATTAAATATAAATAATAAGTAAATATAACTTTATTTTGTTATCTTATTATACATAGATGGTCTATGTAATACATATGGAATGCAATAAAGAATTGCGTATTCAGTATGCTTTTTGACACGTGTCGCACTCAACATCGCAGCAAGAACCTACAGCCACCGGTGGTTGTGGCCGAGGGCTCGTTAATAGTTGTATTTTCGATTTAAAAATCTTTCAAATTTACGTTATGTTTGCCTCGCGCGTTCGTGCTAGGGCGAGGGCCTCCGCTTCTTTGAGTGAGATGTGACAGGTTAACTCTTCTCTACAGGGTGGCAGGGACACCGACGCGAAAACTGTTACCATAGATTCAGTACATGATTCTAGTATAACCTGTTTTTGATTACCTAAAACATTATCAGATTGAACTCTGAAAATAAAATCATTGAATCCTTCAGTTTGATGTACATACTTATCAAATAAAAAAAAATCAATGATTTTATTTCCAATTTCGACAAAATTCGTCAAGTACGAACACTGCCAACATGTGCGACTAGCGAATAGGAAATCGAGCGGAAAACCAAACAAACCCTAGAACGTGTAATAACTCGCAAGTGGAGCGAAATTAAGCGGTTCCTATTAATGGTTTTGGTTGTCAGATCTGGATATCGACGGAAACTCTTTGTGCCGTATATGTAGGTACTGTATAGTCAGTTTCAAAAGTGTAAATACACCCTATTCAAGTTTCAATTCTTACCCAACCAATCACTGAAAGGAATTAGTAAGACATTCATCTGTATTTAGAAGGTTTCAATTACCCCACTACCTTTTTCCGACAAATATTGCAAATAATATTTGAAAATGTATAGGTTTTCTGATCCGTTCGTTAACGGATCAGAAAACGTACCTGTCGATGCCATTTAAAAAATGAGTGTTGGTTTGATTTTAAATAACCTTAAAGATGGATTTAATAATGTTACTCAAAAATAACACTATTAAATTGTAATTGACAAAAAATCGACGAAAATTAAGGTTATCAAATTATGAAAACCATCTTTAAGGTTGAATTTCGGTTTTAAGTATTCAAACAATCAAACCAAAGCACTCAATTTGTAAATGGCACTACAAATTGGCACTCACAGGTACGTATTCTGCCATCTGATAAGGACCAGGCCCGGGTCGACGGCGCGTTGTGTTCCTCGCGCGCCTCAAAGAGATGTCAGCAGAACTGACGGGGTCCGCTACGGCCGATGCCTGCCGGAGTTGCGACGAAGTCCGAAAGGGATATCGTGGCCTCCGGCAACAGGGCAACCGAAGGAACACGGGTGGGTTTTAGTCAGAAAGAGTAAGAGTCAACCACGCCCTCCTGATCTTCCCAGAGCAGGCAAAAAAAAGGTTTACCTCAAACATAATTGCATTGCATTGTATTAATGTTACTGTTATGGAGTAGTTGTGATAAACCATGTTATTATTCTATTCCACAATTTTAAATTGAATGCGGTCATAACACTAAAAGCGATATTTTCCTAACAGTTCAATTAGTGCTATAAGGCAAAACATGTATCTACTCTTAAAAGGTGCAGTTTATACCTACATAACACGGACGTGAGACATGATCATACGTATATCGTTCACTTTATTCAATTTCTTAACTGTTCCATCAAAGAGTGCTCGCAATGAAAGGCGAGTTAAATTCAAAAACTTGAAGGCGACTGGCATTCATGAGCGTTCTGCTAATGTGAAGTAATTAGGTACCTAGTTACGCAAAGGGATGTTTTAAAAGTATTTTATGCTAGTGGTTTTGTGGTTAATAGATAGTTTCGTTTAATTTTTGGTATCGACACTTTTTTTGTTTCAATTAAAGTATTTAATTAAAAATGGTGTTACATTATAGTTTAAGTATTGAATCATGTAGTGAGTTATAAAGTTAGGTTGAATTAAAATGACTTTACATGTTATTAAAGTGACAACGATACACTAGCTAATGAGATGGTTAAATTATTATTTATCTGAAATGTCTGAGAAAAATAAGGAAAATGTTGAAACATGTCTTCAATAACGCTTTCAATTAAATTCCTTCCATCTTGATCCGGCATTGCAACGACTCTATCCATCCCGTTCGAGCGTGGTAGTATTTAGCGCTAATTCGTGTGCACTTCACTCGATCTTGAGTGTCCCTTCACTCCGAGAGGCGAGCCAGTAATTATTGAAACGACGGGTCACGCATACTCCCAACTTTCACGAGAAAATAAATCTTCTGCCACCCATCAAGATGCTAAATTGGTAATAGAGTTGAAGATTTACGTTTCATAGTCTCATTTATAGATTGAAGGAGATTCAGGGGTACTAGGATTTAAAGTGTGGTTGATTTATCTTTCTTTATTAGTCGTGGTTAGTTAAACAGTAGCTGTAAATTCATCAGTACTGTAATCTATTTAAGCACGCCACAATTGCGGCGATAAGTCCCTTCTTTGAGGAGTGGCTACAGAGGCGCCACGGCGTCCTCATCTTCCGCCTGATGCAGGTCCTCATCGGACACAGTGGCTTCGGGAGGTTCCTATTCCGGATAAGGCGGGAGGAAACACCCGGGTGTACCACTGTGTGGATCGCCCGGAGGACACGGTGGTACGGTGGAGGTCTACCCGGCTTAGGCGAAGCATCGCCGTGTCCTCGTGAAGGCGATCGGTAGTGGTGATATCTTGCGTCGGGCTCTGGTTCTGGCCATGGTATAGAGCGAGAGGGTAAAGGAGGCCGTCACCTCCTTCTGCGAAGCAGTAATGTTCGCGAAGGAGGCGGCGGAACGCGTGAGGGAGAGGCAAATTTCGCGCCCTTCGCCGCTAACCGCCGCAGGAGAATCATCATCAGTCGGAAATCGCTGGCCGATTCCCAGCCACCGTAGGCGCGGGCTTGCGGAGGGTGAGCAATGGGTAGCTCGCCGTCCAATAAGGACCAGACCCGGGTCGACGGCGCGTTGTGTTCCACGCGCGCTTAAAAAGATGTCAGCAGAACTGACGGGGTCCGCTAGGGCCAATGCCTGCCGGTGTTGCGGGGAAGCCCGAAAGGGATACCGTGGCAACATGGCAATTAAAGGAACACGGGTGGGTTTTAGCTAGTAAGAGCCGACACGCCCTCCCGCTCCGCCCAGAGCGGGAGAAGTTATTTGATAATTTACCAACCAAAAAAAAGGAGGACCCTCTTCTCTCTGCAAATATGATAAACCATTACTTAGCGAATGTGGGCAGTACCCTCGCATTTAAGTTTTCTAATTCTTCATCACATAATAACTGTTCAGATTTTAACTGTCAGTAAGAGTCTGACACTCCCTTCCGCTCCATTCAGAGCGGGAGAAATTATTTGATAATTTCCCACCCAAAAAAAAAGTACTGTAATCTATCCTGTGATTCGTAATAGGCGTGGACAATATTGAATTGGTTGTAGTCGATTACTGAGAATGACGTAACAAACTGTATATTTCGTAAGTAACGTCACTATTGGCAGCGTAAAAGCCGATTAAGGACAATGTCTCGAAAATTAGCTCACAAGTCTGATCAAGTGTCTTTACATGGCTATTTGCGTAGATAACTCGAGCAGAATCGACACTCGTCCCACGCAGATTGAAACTGATTTACGCCTATAATCTGATGTAAATGGAACAACGGTTGCCCTGACACCAAAGTCAACAAACAATTTTAACTAATAAAATCAGTAACAATACTGTTTACTTGATTAAACCTCAACAATAACCAGTTCAAACTAGTTTTTCGTGAATTATTGTGAACATTTCTTTTCCCCTTCAGCGTGTCTTTTATGCGAGTCCACTCATTCCGGGCGCGACAGTAACAAATCTGTCAGTTTCGGCAAGGGGAGGCCTTGCTATGATTTATAAAGGAACCCGTAGGAACAAGGACTAACAAGGCAACTACATCAAAAGCTGTCATTCTACTTAAATTGAGTGTTTATCATGGTGTTTCTGGTTACACCATTTTGTTTGTAACCTTGTGATTTTGATGCCTAATTTAAATAGATTGAAGTTTTACTTCTGCCTTGACAGTAGGTAAATAGGGACAAATACTGTGATACGTATTAACTGGTTTGAAACATAAAAAAACTACTTAACACTCATTCATGAAATTAAAAGTTCTTTTACAGGAGGTGGCTCGAAAACCATTTTTTCTTTTAATTTCCCTACTTTTTCGTACATCATATTAAAGTTTTTAGTACCTATCGTTTTTCCTCACATAAATGCACTCAAGCACATAAAAGTTAACCTCTGTGACAGAGCATAGTTGGAACTAACGTCGAATATTATGATTAATGACCCTAACCCCTTACTTGCCAATCCGTTGCCCCACCTGTTCGGGTAACCTATTTCTCAGAACCCGGTCTAATTACGGTGAACTAATCATCCGCTTTGAATACCGCCTTTTTTGTAATGAACGGTACGAGTCACGGGATTTGGAAGTGATTGAAGAAGGATTAATTAGGAATGAGGCCAAAGCCAGTTACGTAAACGTGCGTTCTATGTTAATGATGGTGATAGTCGATTCGTTTTTGTCCATTTTGTGGCGAGAATATGATGACTTAAGCTTTGCATTAGTAGTAATGTAAATGTAATTTATTTATCACAGAGAACATTTTAAACGTGGTGTTTCTTTCTATCAAAGAAAAATAAACAATGTTTAAATGTTTTAATAAAAACTGAACTCTCTGTCCAGAATATGTAGAAAGTGGTAGAGTTACAAATAACAGCTGTATTGTTCTGTTGTATGAAGAGATCTTTTTTTTTTCTTATGAAAGTCACCTATTGTGAAATTGTAAGTGTTAGAAGCTATTGACTAAATGATTTTAGATAAACTGCTAGTTACTACTACTTAGACATATTTCCTAGTAATTTCTACGTCTAAATCTCTTAACAATGACGTAGATATTCAACACAAAAACGTGGTTGTGTAACGAATCTAAAGGTTACCCCAATCGATTTCATTTGGCATTTAAACAAGAGGAACCGTCAATAAATTGCCAATAAGCCAGACATAGTAGTGATAGATCGATTAGAGGGCTGCACAATGATTATAATTATTGATAAAACGGTCCCGCACGACGAGAGCCTTGTGAAAACCGAAAAAGATAAGCAGATTTGCCAACGACGAGTGAAACCGCGCGCTCCAAGGCTCGTCTACTCTACCGGCCGTCCGTCCTTTGACAAACATGGCCAGCTCACTGCCACTTCAGCTTGCTTATTCTGCAAGCCATGTCGGTTACTCCGTCAGAACAGACCAGATCTTGATCTGGCTCGCGCGGTTATTAACAAATGGGATGTGGATACAGCAGTCATTGTGCCCATAGTCGTGACGGCCAATGGAATATAGCCAAGAGCCTTGACCAACACCTGAGGTTCTCGCTAGGCAGCTGAATCAAGGGCTTAATCCAGAAAACGGTATCGTTAGGAGGTTCCTCTCTCAGGAGCCCTGACTTTAGCTTATTTTAGTTTGGACCCTGTTCCCGATACCGGTGGTCTACTATTTTTTAAATGTGTTTTTAATCTTTTTATATATAATTCTTCTGTACGTGTGTTTGTCACCTAAGTCCTCCTAAACGCCTGGACCGATTTGGATGAAATTTTGTGAGTAAATTTGAGTAGGTCCCTAGATAGTTTGAAAATACAATTGGTGCCGGTAGGTGGCGCTGTTCGGACAGGACAACGTCTGTCGGGTCCGCTAGTGCTTTTATAAAAATATTTAAAAATGTAAATGATATGTTGTAAATAAAGGAAATAATAATAATCAGCCCGTAATGTCCCAAGCAAGACAAAGGCCTGCCTTTCCTGATTCCAGTCAACTCGATCCTGACCAATATGGACCAAGTCGCGTCAAGTTCACATGAAGCAATTAGCAACAAGATAATTTTGCTAAAATGACGTTAGCTAATCATCAAAGCATCCCGTAAAGATCAACTATTGAATGTAGGCCTCCATCCTCCAAAGACCTCCTCCTGAATCAACTCAGCCTATAGCAGTCCACTGCTGGACATAGGCTTCGAATCGGATTGGAGTTACCGACATAGCTCGCAGAATAAGCAAGTTGAAGTGGCAGTGGGTTGGCCATGTTTGTCAAAGGACCGATGGCCGGTGGAGTAGACCAGTCCTGAAGTTAGACCGCGTATTGAAAAGCGTAGTGTGGGACGTCCCCCAGCTATATAGACCGATGACCTTAAAAAGGTGGCCGGGTCAGACTGTATGCGGACGGTGGAGGACAGAGTGTTTTAGCACAGCCTGGGAGAGGCCTACTTACTGTCTAAGGTAAAACAGTCATCATAAAAGGCTTCTGCCAATCCTCTTAAACATTAATAAAGCGTGGAAAAAATAGAAGCCTATTTATTACATACTGAAAATAAAAACGCCTAGCCCTTTTAAACAAAATTTATGAACTTATTCAATAACCTACACGTTTAAAATTAATGTTCCTCGTGTAATGTGTTACCATAATTAAATAACAACAATAGGTACAGGTTTGCATAATAAATATTCCAAGCTCTAGTAATAATTATTATAGGAGTAACCTCAGTGTTTACAACGAATAAATTATTGGCCAACCGGAAAATTAAGTTTGTGTACTAATTAATATTTTCTAGGTTAGTGAAATGTTAGGCGCGGGCTTGCGGACGGTAAGCAATGGGTAAGCTGGCCGTCCGATAAGGACCAGGCTCGGGTCGACGGCGCGTTGTGTTCCACGCGCGCCTCTAAGAGATGTCAGCAGAATCAACGGGGTCCGCTAGGGCCGATGCCTGCCGGGGTTGCGAAGAAAACCGAAAGGGAGTTCGTGACCCCCGCCAACAGGGCAACCGAAGGAACACGGGTGGGTTTTAGTCAGTAAGAGTCTGACACGCCCTCCCGCTCCGCCCAGAGCGGGAGAAGTTATTTGATGATTTCCCACCCAAAAAAAAAAGGTTAGTGAAATGTTTTTAATAGAAAGGTAATTAATATATTCTCATTTTAAGGTTTCTGAACACGTTTATGAGAGAGTATGGGGTAACGGGACGCTTTTTAACCTCTTAAAATAATCGTATACGCAATGTTATACCGTTTAAATTTACTTTATACTTACGTTCTCTGTTTATTTTAATGTTTATTATATTGTAGTATATTTTCGATATTTCTGTCTTAAGTAGGTCCTTAATTAACGGGCAATTTTTCGTGATATTTTTATAACCTGTGGTACCTATCTCTATCAATATTTCAGTACTTAGGTATGTTATTTACCTCATCAAACTAAGGACTGATTTTTTATACATATATGAGACGTTTTCTGAAATATTTCATCTATATATATAAAAATGAATCCCTATTTCCCTTGGTCACGGCATCACGCTAAAACGGCTGAACGGATTTGCATGAAATTTGGCATATGGGTAGACCATGACCTGGAGAAGGACATAGGATATTTTTTATCCCGATATTCTCACGGGCTCGAGACTTATGTGGGTGAACCGCGGGGCGCAGCTAGTTTGAAATAAAATAAAGGCTCCTGCAGACAGGCGCGACGCGACAGTGCGATACGACTCTAGAAGACCAATTTCTATAAAAACTTCAGGAAATCATTTTACCAGAATTGCGCTGCACCGTCGCTTTGCGCCTGTCTGCGGGAGCCTAACTCACCTTCCTAAGTGGCTATCGCTCGCGCGATGATGCGATGCAATTTCATCGTGCAATGCAATTTGAAAGAAATAATGGCATGATTGCGCGACTGACAATTAGGACTTTCAATAGATACCAGGTGTTGATCGCACGGGCGTGTGAACATTTTCATCGGACGCACGCAGCATCGCACTACCGATGGCTAATTAGGAGGCATTAAGGAATTAAGTATTCTATGATAAAATTCTATGTTTAATCACACCTTATCTCCACTCCTAGCTTAACTAATAACACTTATAAGTCCCAAATAAAGTAGGTCACAGTCACAAGTCATTTACATCAAGTACCTAATAAATACAGTAGAGCTCTCGCATAATAACGCCCTAATAGACCGGTCCCTGTTATTACAGGAGCGTTAGTTTCGCGGATAATAACTGATATTAGGCCCATCTATTGACACCATTATGGATAATTTACATGATCAGTTTCTTGCTTGTTTGTAGTCAAATAGACGAATATTGAAACGAAATGAAAAGAAATATACCTAGTGACAAAAATGCTTAGATGGTTTCATCATGTTCGCTTGGTGAGTCTAGTCTACGGAACTGGACGCATAAACGTTCTCGCGAGAACCATCCCTCGTTTAGATGAACCTTAATTCGACACAAAGTAGTTCAGGTACAAAATATAATGATAATCTAGACACCAGACGCCTAAATGAAGCCTTTAGTTATATATATTGCCTTGAAATCTATAATACAAAGCTGTAGAGGTTTATAACGTGTACCTTCCTAATTGCTATTCGTAATTGACATCTACGAGGCTGCTTGAAAGGCCTAGGCCTAGGCCTAAACCGCCGTAAATAATGCAAAAACAAATAACAAGTTCTATTAACGTTTTAACATATTTTTGTAAGCAAAATGAATAATAAAATATATCAAATTTCTGCGAGCTAATTTCGCGGTAAGTGCTGCCGCGGCCGCGAAATGAATAGCCGTCATTATAATGAAAACTCAACTCAAACAGTGTTATTCTGTATAGAATTTGAGTCACAACCGCCATAAAACTGCCGTAAAATGTTGGTTTTCTCGTGAATGAAATAAAACAGCAATAAACGGCACGCAGTTATGTACTGCGGCACCTACCCCGTTACGAGAGAATAGCAAACATTATGCAAAGTAGAAAATCCCATTTACCACGTGTTCCACCGTGTCGCCTCACGCCAAAGGTCTGAAACAACGTAATAGACTTGTTTATAAAACGGAAAGTGAATTCGCTCCCCTCGATACAATGATTTTCTTTTTACGCCACCAATTTTTTCCTAAAATCTCTGAGAAATTTCACTTTTGTTTGCGTGTAACATACTGCTACTGGGACTTTATTGCTTTTCTTTTAAGTGAAAATAATATACGCTTGGAGGAAAGAAACACTATAAAAAGATTAGTGATCGTTCCTTGCCAAATTGTGCTGAGTGTTTGCCGAAGTTGTGACATAAAACATTGGTTTATCGAGGTCGAGGCAAGGCATTGAGTCAGGGAATAACTCCACCCTTTAGTTATAAAGCTCTCTGATTTAATTTTACAGTTATTGCCTGATAAAACTGGCATTGCCGAAGGAGCTTGTTCTAATTTCAAGTTCTTTCTTCGTTAACTCATTTAATTGAAATTCAATTGTGCCGAGTCATTGAGAAGTCCTGTCAAAATTAATGGAACGCCATTCCCTCACGTTTGCTGACTACTAAATATTCAAAAAGTGCCATCAAAATATTGAATTCTTATTATTCCCTTCAGGAAATATTCGGTTAAATATTTTGATCCTGTCATAAAACTCGATTCGTCGATTCGTCTTCGAGTGGAAGTTCTGTGATTTATCGTACGTAATGTAGGCGGAAAACTTGTCCATTCTTGTTTTGTATTCTTGAAAAAACAACCGAATTTTGGCATTGGAAAAATTGGTTTTCATCTTAAAATATTGGATAATAATTTTTACTAAGTTGAGTATTGATATGGAGTACCTTGTTGAATTTGCAATGCCGAACTAACTGGATCATAATATATTGACGTGGCGTGCTCTGCAGCCGCCTCCGGTCGGTATAGCTAAATAAATCCATAACTTAATCGAGTTCCACAAACAAGTTTTTTTCCAAGAAGACTGTCAGTTACGTGTCAAGAGCATCGCAACCGGTGAATAAATTACGACTTTTAATTTGATTGGCAATATAACCCTGATTCTTTTATTGTGGAACTTATTAAAACTACGGTCTATTACAATCTCTTACTTGGAACCGGCAAAATGTTTGTCTTTCCAAGTTATCATTTCCAAAGTTAATTGCATATTAATTAAGTTGGAGTTTAAAATATTTAAAATTGACTGAAGATGTATTTGAATAATGTTTTCTCGCATAGAATGCTAAAATTTTGAGCGCAATGAGGAGCACTCTTCAGAAATAAAAAAAGTGTTTTTGAAATGAGAGTAATTAAGATGTAAATTTCGAAGAGAATTACAGCACAGGACGAATTAGTCCCATATTAATGAAATACAGAGTTCTTTGTGGGACAAGCGTGCATAAATTGACTGCAGGATTGTGTTCTAAATAGGGATATATTTCGTTATTTGCTTTAGAAACAAATGCAAATTGTTGTATTCCATTCACAAATTAAAATATTCCGATATTTGTGCTAGACATATTTATTTGTTGAATATATTAAAGTGATGCAAGTCTACTAGGTATGGACCGTTACTCCACAATGCACGAGATATGGGGGAATACGTAAGTAAAGTGCATTCAAACAACATTTAAGCAAATGAGTACGCGCAAACTTGATCGAATGGGGTATTATAATGGACAAATCTACGTTCTACTTTCCTTTTATACATTTCATATAGCTAGTGACGAAAGATACACGGTTGCGAGAATGCATGCCAAGTCATTAGTAGACTATATCACTAACGAACCCATGTTCTAACGCTCAAGACATGATTGATTACTACCTTATCAAACACTGGAATATTGATGAGCTGCGCGAAAGCGTTCAGTAAGAATATGCTGGTCTGGACTGGACACACCGTGCGATCAGCATATTACTTAAGACGCAGAAATATGCCAGTGACCTTGAGTGGTTAGTTTGCGTGGTCTGTACTGAGCTCACGTAACGCGTCGTACGTCCAGCCAGTAATAGGACTCGCCCATCAAGGAGCGCTATCCCAAATTACAATTACATTATACATAAAACAAAAGGTATTTAAATAATACACGTATACTAAAAGATCAATAATTAAATTATCTTTAAAATGGTGAAGATTAAAAAAAAAATACGCTTGACAGATTTTGCA
The DNA here is from genome assembly GCA_916610215.1 of Omphaloscelis lunosa. Lineage (NCBI taxonomy): Eukaryota > Metazoa > Arthropoda > Insecta > Lepidoptera > Noctuidae > Omphaloscelis > Omphaloscelis lunosa. Next base: position 9,296,757 of record OU744265.1, on the reverse strand, counting down.
TGATTGCAGTTTCTAATCCGCGTTAGACATAACTTTACTAACTAATTTCACTATGTAATATAAATATAATCTAAAATATTCCAATATTAAGTTATTAGGAAAATGCTTTAATTTAACATATATTTTTTCCAAATCAATAACACAACTCGTTTAGACGTGATCATCAATATAAAATCGTTAAAAGTCGGTTATCGCCGCCTTAAATAATTTTAAGTTAGTATACCTACATGCGATCTAAAAGTATCACTTTCTAAATAATTTGCGTTATTGTTGAAACTAACTCTCATAAGCTTTGAAAGGCGAATCGCTTGCCTCATAAAGTGCTTTAATACATACATAAACTCACGCCTTCTTCCCATGGGGGTAGACAGAAGCTATAGAACGCCTACTGCTACGCCCCTTACATACTCCTTTTGCTTCGTTTGCGTTCATACATTTGGTGAGTGCCTCAGTTTTATTTGTTTACGGTTAATAAAGAAATGAAAATGAGTAGAAATATTTATTCGTCATAACAGAAACTTTAATGTCCTTGTTTATTTGAAACTTTATAGGCGTCCAAAGTTAGTGAAAACATAAAGGAACAAATAAAAAAGGTTTAAAAAAAAAATTGTACAAACAATTGATAGTCGTTTTTAGAACTTTTGATTTGAGATGTATCTTCCGCGTTGTTAACGAGACTCCACATCGTTTGTCTATGTAATATTTGTAAAAAATTGACTATAATTATTTACCATTTATGTAAATAATTGACCAATTAAAAGCGTATAAAGCCATAAATGCCTAACCATGGCTTGCCATGGGTCTCGAGCTACTCAGCTCCATCCGGTTAGACTGGAAGCCGACCCGAAAAAGCTAAGCAGGTGCTCATTTTCTTTTAAATAAGGATGTTAAAAATGTATTTTCATAAATAACAGAAAATGAAGTTAATCAAAAGAAAGAGTTTTCGTAACCGTTACAATCTATGTTCGTCAAGCTATTAACACCTGAAACACTTCCTTCGGACTGCAGTCAGTTAAAATGTCTACCGTAAGATGTAAGTACTTCTAACAATGATATAAACTCAATAAACTAGACCGTAATGTATTTAACTTTCCGGCTGTAAAAACAAAGAGTAAAATAATCGTAAAACAAAAGCTTTTCTAACGAAAGCGAGAAAGTTTCACAAAGTAAAACTCATGGATTGCTTCTATTCTAAGATCATTCTAACAACAGTACAATGTTTTTTTGCTATGGAAATAAACAGTTAAACAAAAAACATGATTTATATGTATTTGGATATACAAGGTTAAGCTACGCTTGCCGCGATCGGTCCGGGGATGGGTTATATGAGACCCCGAAAGCACGTTAAGCCGTTGGTTCCAGTTGTCATCCGTAGATCTTTGTCAGTCGTTACGGGTAAAAGAAAGAAAAAACTTTTATTGACTCAACTAATAATCATAAAAATATAAAAACAAAACTTTATAAGAAGTATAAAAAATTAAAAAATAAACAGAAAGTCCTGTACGAGGCCAAAAGACTCGATGCTGAGACATTTAAAAATAAGTATCGCAGCGCTGGTATTCCGAAAGCCTCCGCTGTTATGTCACTGGCAGTTACAGAAATAAATAAATAATTATTAAAATTGTTGAGTATACTAATATTATAAAGAGTTTAAATTTGTTTGTTTGTTTGTAAGTTTGCATGTAGGGGGTAATCCCTGGAACTACCAGTCGGATTTTATAAATTCTTTTTGCATTGAATTCTTCCCAATTCTTGAGTAAAGATTATAGGATGAAGTTGCGGCAGAAGCTAGTACATGATAAAGTAAAATTAGCTAGCTGACAAGCAAAGAATCGCAGGCGCCGACACTCCGGCAAAAATAAATACAAGACACATTACTTTTGTCTAATGTACCAAGGGTAAGTTCAAGATTTGGTATCTTTTTGAAGCAGTAGTAAGTGCTGTTTAAATTTTAATTTGAAAGTACCAACTATCTTTATAGCACGACAAGGACGTCGCACATTGCTCCAGCAACGAGAGGCAGCGAATTTGAAACTACCACGGCATGCAGCAGTTCTGTGCGGGTAGTCAAAAGCCTTAACGTCTGTTAACCAGTCTTACTAATAGGTATCGTGTTACCCAGTAACTGGGTTGTGGATGTCAGATAGGCAGTCACTCCATGTAAAATACTGATGGATATATATAATAGATATTATAATACAATAATGGTTAAACATTAACATTATTACCATCACCTCGTTAAATACTTTCGCATTAGAAGTTTTATTTTATACATGTGTACCTATAAACATAGACCTAAAATGCTCTAAAAGTCAGCCATCTAGAGAACATAAAGATGGTTTAAGGATTACCGGCGGAACGAGGTACCTTTTATGTACCATGCCTTTGTGATACGTCTCAGGGGAAGCGACTAATGACTTGATCGTATCACTATTTACTATCGAGACGACGTTGGTATTACACTGAAGTACATTCCTCGTTAAGTAATGAAAAGTAGAACTGTGGAAAAAAATGTCATCGTGGGCTGAGATGTCTGAAGATAAATCTAACACGTTTGAAAAGTTTTCCTAATAAAAAAACGAATAAATGTTCTATTTAGTAACCCTTTACATTGAGAAAACATTAAATAAACGCGTTACGTTTACTTCGCCCGTTCGTGCTGCTTACGTAAAAACGATCAATGTTTGAATTTGAAATACTCGCTTCGCACATATTTTTTTTTTGTTTGAAGACTTTATTCATAAATGGGTGATTTGTACATATTGAGCATGTCGTATAAAAACCAAAATTCTGTAGCATAGTTTGTATTTTCAATTAAAAAATCGATGGAATGTATGTTCCATTTACTTCACGCGTTTGTGTTAGGCCCACAGAAGAGGACAACAAGCTTGTTTATTTTCGGAACCATATCTACACCACTAAAATAATCGACACTCAATATGTCATCAACGATATCTATCATTGCATCCAAAGTTGTAAGGATGTGAAAACAAAAGACTTACACTGGTGAACACAAGTTCCACGGCAGACAAACACGAAGTAAGTGGATTTTTTCAAAACTCAAAGCATTTATTTCAATTAAACCATTTACAGGCACTTTTGAATTGTCAAAGAGTCGGTCAGTTAGTCAGAAAGTTGAAGCTAATTGCCCATTCCAAAACGTAGATCTCTATGGAGAAGAACGGGCAAGAAACTCCAAGGACACTCTTTTAAACATTGATATTACAAAATCCTGGGTACATCATTCTTGTTGCTTCTATATGTGAGAACAATGTACAAAAAATAATCAAAAGCAATTGAAAATATAAGATTAAAAATAAGCCCTGGCAGATAAGAGATGACCAGTTTCAACTGACGGCGCCCGTTCACGAACATGACGCGTGGATCAGCACCATCCAGCTCAACCATTTTGTAGGGAACCGAATGATCCAACACACTCGCCACCATCAGCGAGACATTTAAGTGAGCATGACATATTCTCAACTGCCATGCTATTTCAAGTTAACATACATCTTAATAAGTTAATAAACGGCTCCATGGTCTCACATTTACAAAAATAAAAATGCTTCTAAATTATACAAAACTATAGTTTGCAATGTATCTAAAAAAATAAAAGAATTTAACCACCAAAAAGAAAGAAAATCATTACTTAATTGGAGCATTCAACAATTAAGTTGGTAAAACAAAAATGAACATTAAGTTCCTAATGTCAAAATATATTTTTTTTAAAAAGGGGAAGCAACTCTTCCAAATATTAAAATTTTAACTAGTGAGCCCAAGCGGCTGTGGAGCAGGACCAGCATTTAGTTACAACGGATATAGTTGACAACTACTTGCATCAAGAAACTGGGTCGCTCAACTGTTCCCACTTCCGAACAATGGCAACTCCTTCAGTTTTGTCAAATATAAAATGATATAAGTTACTATGGTCCAGTGGTTTATTAGACTTTTCTACCTTCTTGTTATTAACTAAGAGTTTAAGTAAAGAGTAGCGGTATATGAAGAACTGGTTTCATGAATTTATGGTGCGTGTTTACATAATCATGATCGAAAGAAAATCGTAAAAATAACCCTTTTCTGCAATAACTGATGATATTTATTTTTGCTGTTTTGTTGATTAAACACAGGAACTTTTATTGTTGTGTGTAAAAAAAAAAAGTTTTTTCTTTGGAAAAAAGTTGCACGAATTACGTCAGATACCATGGTACCAGGTTCCGTACCATTATCTATAAAAACGAGCAAAAAAAATCACGTTTGTTGTATCGGAACCCCCTTCAATATTTAATTTGTTCCATTTTTTTGTATTTTTCGTTATAGCAGCAACAGAAATATCATCTGTGAAAATTTCAACTATCTAACTATCACGGTTCATGAGATACAGCCTGGTGTCAGATGGACAGACAGACGGATGGAGAGCGGAGTCTTAGTAATAGGGTCCCGTTTTACCCTTTGGGTACGGACCCTAAAAACGAGCGAGCCTAACAGTAGTCGCATATGATGTGTAACATCTGACATCTGAACTTAGTAATGAACAACTATAAGGTAATAAGCAACATTAGAGGGGCGGGGCCTCGTCAAGGTCGTTTCTGAGGGCCAACTCTAGAACCGCGCGCGCTCATTGGTCAAATCAAATAGCGCGCGTTTCCCCGGTTTTCTGTAATACACTTCCGTCCCTTTTCACGAAATCACTCCCACATATTGCCCACTTCACAGATTGCAGGAAAGCGAGAGGAAAAATGTTACACATCAAAAATAAGTCTATAAATTTCAGAATCGCCAATCCCATTTATTAAACCACATAAATCTTAGTATCGATACAAAATTATTGCAATAATAATTACCTACATCCAAATATGCTGACTAATTATGTCACATTTCCACGGCACGGCGTTGTACGCAGGCAATTAATTTTCTCAGTGGCAACACTACGTCCATGTTGTGTGCCAGTGCATGACGTCCCTCGTTAGACAAGGAACTTCATTAAGAGCAGTATTGATTGTGATTGCTGAATCATTGTTTTCTCATTAAATCATGTAACAGATGATGGCAACGTTATACCATAACGATGCCATCATCTGTTACATGATCGTCTATTGTTTATGAGTATGTTGGGAAATTAGTCGACGAAGGCCAAAAATGTTGAATTATAGATCTACTAGCTGCGCCTCGCGGTTTCACCCGCATAGGTCTCGATCCCGTGGAAATGTCGGGATAAAAAGTACTCTATGACCTAATCAAGGTTATGGTCTACCCATGTGCCAAATTTCTTCCAAATCTGTTCAGCCGTTTTAGCGTGGAAGCGTACCAAACTAACAAACTCACTTTCGCATTTATAATATTAGTTTTGTTTTTATTTTTCTTTATTACTTAGGATAACTTATCTTTTTGTATGCACTGTTTCTGTGACAAATAAACCATTTTTTTTTTGCATGTGAGAGGATGGCAAAGTATTATGAGAAAAACTCGCGAAAAGAAAAACTATTGTTAACCGAGTAGGTACCAAAAAAACTTGAAGGTTGACACAACTTGAGATTCTTATTTGACGTTAAAATCGCATTTTCTTCTATTTTCAATCCTTATGTAACTTGAAGCATCTTAACATCATTTTTAAATAAAAGAGACTCAATCTCAAACTGAAAGCATTTATCTCAATTAAACCAATTCATGCAAGCACTTTTGAATTGTCAAGGGGTCGGTCATTTACAAATATGAAGCTAGTTGCCCATTTGAAAGCGCAGTAGGTTCATTTCATATGGAGAAGAACGAGCAAGAAACTTTAGACTGCAATAACCAACTGAAACTATCTTATGAATATTTGCTTATCAGTCATAGGACATAAATAACTCTTTCTAATTCTAACCTGTTAAATATTAACTACGTTATCGTGATCTCGTTCTGGAGGCAAGATCTTTCATTAAAATCACTTGCAGCGGATGGTTTGATTGGATTTTAATTAAAATGCATCTGACGGAAGCTGAACAGAAGATGACTGGTCGAGAGCAAATATTTTCCTTTTTATTTCAGGCATCCGTCCCACTGCCCCGCGAGTAGAACTAGTACCTAAAAACGAATTGGCGAGTAACTGGCAGCGAGTGTGCGATGGTGACGCGCGATTACTCGCTAGTATGCGTAATGCGTAGGTATGTACCTACCAAGCGTCAAACGTGTCTAAACGAGTGTTCTACCCGTCAAGCGCGCATCGCTCAGCGAGTACTCTCTTTGACAGCTCTTATCTTTGCGACAAACGAGTACTCGCCGGCGATGTGAACAGTCAGCGATCAACTATTAATATATGTATCTCTTTTGCTTACACGGGACCCACAATCTTTTATACATTTCTTGAGCGAGAAAATCGTTGATCGCGCTTTCTTGCGGCGGGGATAGGTGCCTAAGGCAGTTGTGTCACCGTCAGCGATTAACGAGTAGCGAGTAGAGCTTGCAACTGAATACGAGTTGGCGAGCAGCAAGCAGCGAGTATGTAGTTCCGATGGTTTTATCGCTGGACCATCTGCGAGTATCCGAGTGCGACGGGCGCTCGGGGCGCAATTGTTGGTGTTTGGTCTCTCGGCGTGAGTTCTGACTGCCAAGCGAGCATCGCTTAGCAATTATTGCTGAGCGAGTATTATCTTTGATAGCTCTTGTCGCTCAGTGACAAACTAGTAGAGCGAGTCCTCGCCGGTGGTGTGAACAGTTAGCGATGAACTATTAATATATGCATCTCTTTTATTTACACGTTTCTTGAGCGAGGAAATAGCCGATAGTTAGTCGCTTCCTCGCCGGCGGTGGGACAACTGCCTAAGGTGAGTTGTTGAATACATCCCGAAACCTGATGGTACCGCCCATTTTCCGGACATGATTGATGAAGTGGCTGAGTGCCTTTCCTTTGATTTAAGACCGAAAATCCGAATAAAAAATCTCGGTCGAAAATTGTAATTAATAATATCTTTCAGACTGCGATTCTATCGTATTCAGGCGCGCTTTATTTGCTCAACATAATAATATTTATACTTAATCATAAAGTTGGAGTGGATACTCAAAACTTGCATCAGATGACAAGCAGTTAATAACTTTGTTTTATTAATGAACGTCGTTAAAATATAATTAATTGCTTTATAACACTGTTTATTGTTTGCCATAATTTTATAACATGTCAAGGTACTTTCGAATTTTATAAATATTTTTGATTAAATATATTTGTTATAGTTTTATTGTATGTTCGTTGAACAATCATATTTCATAATATAGGTAATGGTTAACTACCTATATTTGCCTGGAACAAATGGTTCACATTTAGCACATTGTAATATATAATTAAAATTATCTGAACAGGTTCTTTTGGCATACTTTGTAACGAAAAGTAGAGTATGATGTTTATATAGGTACTTACCTATCTATGGCACAGGGAATTCAGAAAAAGTTTGGCTAAGCAGAACGTAGACTCTATTTCTGTAGTGTGACCAATGATATTTTATGTAAAAAGAGGTAGATATCTTCCTAACATTCGTGAAATTAATTAATATATATTTTTTTTTTATAACTGTAGTCATAAGTTTATTAATCTCACAAAAAAGATAATGTAAATAAGTAAATAACAACTTATAACTAATTAATTGATTAAAATAACAAAACTATATATTTACTAACTTAACTAAAATTATCCACAAACTAGCATCGAAAAATTTCTCCGCATCGCTGTCGAGTGGTAATGTACCCAAGAGACTGGCTGCATTGCCACATTGTATGGCAATGCTTGGCCTCTGGCCAAGGTAAAAAAAAAAACAGCCCTTGGGTATAGCCGTTTTGAGATGTCACGGAAGAGACCATGGGCACTCGAGATCGGCTCCACGTCCTGAGGCTTTCAACCCCAAACGGCTCGAAAATATAATTACCAATAGTGTTATTATACTTACGCCGCTTGAGGTTTTCCGCAGCCGCAGCAGCAGCGACAGCACAGCACGCTGAGCCAGGAAGATGGGATGGCGCAAAAGTGTCTACACAGGTTGCATCCCACACTAAAGGCCTACCTACCTTCCATGGAAATAAAGACATGCCGTCCGGTTTCATGTCATCGTCGCGTGCCAAGCCATTGTGTTCTAATACAGCTGGAACGCCGGCGGTGACAAGGACTCGTCGGATGATGTTGTTGATGTTCGCGTGCCGCGCTAAGCAACCCGCACTTCGGCTGCAAGACAGGCCGTGACGACCGAGACTGTTGACAACTTCGTCACAGTGACAGCGATGAGGAGAACAACATGGAGCTCCTAGTCGTAGGGAAGCAGCGAGGCGGAAAGTGGTATCGTCGAGCAAAGTGCTTATGTTCGACGACGGTAGTGCATGAAGCCACAGACCCGATTGCTACTTACTCACAGCCAGCAAGCGCGCACGCTCCACAGTAGTAGCAGCCGTGTTAAGTAAATTGATCTCTACTACTCTGTAGACCGGCTCATCCCACCGTCTTTGGGAAAATGAATAATCAGGTAGATCTGAGTTCGGGCAATCGAGTCTCCAGGCATTCATAACCTCAGTGTTGCACGGCACTCCAAAATTTATCAATGTGGAGGCTAGAATTTTCCTGATTAATTGTTCATTTCTGTGGACCGACGATATGAAAACCGGTAAACTAATACTCGAGATTTTGCGGACGCCGAGGTCTCCCATACGAATGGGAAGAGTAGCTTGTGTCCAAGCTCGGTTGTCCATTGCCACATTTAAAATTGAAGTTAATGTGTCGGATAATTTGGTCAATTTTTTCTAAAAGGTGAGTGTGGCAAGCGCGAAGAAAATATGTTAATTTAGGGCCGAAACAGCAGTAACGAATTAGGGTGATGGCCAAATGCATATTAATTTATAACAATCTTTCCGAAACGTTGTTAATTTTTTTATTTTCTCTTCAATAAAAAAGGGAAAGGAATTTTCAAAGATTGGAGACCCAAGGAGACGAAGAGAGCTTTTTTCAATAATTTTGATTTCTGGAGCTATTGCATTAAATTTAGGAAGTGTCAGTTGTCTGTCAGTACTGACCAATAAGTATAGACCACAAAGACGGTATTAGTTTCTAATTTGGTTAAATTTCGAGGATAAATTAAGGTTTCTTTATAAGATATCATTGAAAGTTTCGTTTTTTATCGTTTGTGTTATCTAAATGACATCACAGCCATAAAGAAGTGGTATAAAAAGCTGTTGTATTTTATTAAGAATACCTTTGCTAAATAAATCTGTATTCGGGCAATAGGTTTCAAATAAAATATTGTTTTTACGTGACTGGATCCAGCTGGGGTCTAGAAGAAATAGACAGGTCACAAAAACTGAAAAATCTCTGTATGTAAATTCTACAATTCATGATCATTACCTAAACATGGCTGGCCAGCCATCAATCAAACTTTTTCAAATAGGTACGTGTTCGTTTTTCAAATACATCAGTGCCTTCAAGCAATTTCTTGAGGCCAGTAACTATACTAGAACTACACTGGGTCGGTTAGGTTTGATTTAAATTTAGATTTGAGTTATGATTACTACGACATCTGTCAGTTTGAATTCGATATTCAAAATTCAGCATTGTTCAAGATTACAGACCATAGACAAAGACACCCGTTATTAATTTGTATCAATATTTAACATTCAGATCAGTATTTTGGTCCAGCCACAATAGTGGCTGGACCAAAATACTGATCTGAATGTCCATAATAGGCCCCTTATATAGACGTTCAATGCAAACATTTGAACGTTGTTGAATAGATATAGAATCTTAATCATAGTCTCATTTGCAATATTGTGCCGGTGATGGGTCCTCGCCTAATGTGCCACAAATAAGCTTTTAATTCAAGTGGTTAACCGCTGTAATTAGCCGATGTGATCAGTGAATGCGTTGAACAATGTGTGTTCGGGGAGATCTATAAATAATTTAGACATAAACTGCGTACGCCTACAATCATTTTACTTTCGTGTAAGTACCTATTTTCAGCACAGATGTTATTCATCTTTTTTGAAGTGATTAAAATGTTTCAAAATAAATAAATAATTATTTTCTGTTTTTAATTACAATCTTTCTTTATATACTAACTTAATATTTAATTATTTACATTATATTGTCGTCTTAATACTTATCATAAAGTATGCCGTTTTATTTGCCTTACTACTCTACTCATCTCAATAATAAATGAAAAGTGAGTTTGTTTATTGTTCATTTGTTTGTGACGCTTTCAAACTAAAACGGCTGAATTTATTTGGATGAAATTTGATACATGGGTAGACCATGAACTAGTTTAGGAAATAAAATACTTTTTATCCCGATATTCCCACGGGATCGAGACTTATATGCAGGTGAAACCGCGGGGCGCAGCTAGTATCTCAATAATTATGGAATCACACGAGATTATTAAAAGTCGATAAATAATCAACAGAAAACAGCACAAAATACTTTACCAATGTTCTCTATTACCTACTCGTTAAAAGAGCGAGTAAAAATAAATATTATCAGGAGAGAAAACTGAGGGCACTTCTGTAGAAATCGGATTAAGTACTTAGACTGGCCGCTGGCGGTGCAATGGTGTTTTAAATTTAGGCGGCAAAAGAAACAATGCCTTTGTTTCGATTTTGTTTCCCTTTTAATAAGTGCTCCTTGAGCCTTTTTCTGACAGTACGGATGGCAAGGACATCGACGCGAAAACTTTTACCATGGATTCAGTACATGATTCTGAACCCCTCTGCGTTGAAAATGACAATTCAAAAGTGCCTGTAAATGGTTTAATTGAAATAAATGCTTTGAGTTTGAATTTGAGTCTTGCTACACAGATGCATACATCATTATTGCATGCAGTAATAAAACACACACAGTTCGTTTCAAATTTTAATGGTGCACCTTTGACAGTGATGCCCGCGTGGCGCCCGTCTCGTGGTCGGATAATCAGTCTTCATTAAATGTCACAACTACGAATGTACGTTATCATTAATAGTGATGTTACCTGTCGCATGTAACAGGAAAGTAAAGGTCACGACGTACCTAAGCATAAGAAGCTCAAGAAGCTAGCCATAAAAAAAATCTTGCTGGAAAATGTTGCAATAATATGAGCATAGATGCATAAGATAAGCAAAAGAGGATGTATATAAGGAATATAAGGCCAAGTGCCTGACATCCTGAGCAGAGCATCCACGAGATATTCCACTCACAGCACCGGTTTAACGGCAGTTGACTGAATGACACCTATCAATGCTATTCCACATACGGCACCAAAACAAAATTTTGTAAGCGGGGTTTGGTGGAAAAGTTTAGAAATATTATTTTTGTTGCACGAACGGCACCCACGTCAAAGCCGGTTCTAGTGATAAACGCACTGTGAAACTTTCTAACTGACAGACTCTTTGACAATTCAAAAGTGCCTGTAAATGGTTTAATTGAAATAAATGCTTTGAGTTTGAGTCTTGCTACACAGATGCATACATAATTATTGCATGCAGTAATAAAACACACACAGTTCGTTTCAAATTTTAATGGTGCACCTTTGACAGAGATGCCCGCGCGGCGCCCGTCTCGTGGTCGGATAATCAATCCTCATTAAATGTCACAACTACGAATGTACTTTGTCATTAATAGTGATGTTACATGTCGCATGTAACAGGAAAGTAAAGGTCACGACGTACCTAAGCATAAAAAGCTCAAGAAGCTAGCCATTAAAAAAAATCTTGCTGGAAAATGTTGCAACAATATATGAGCATAGATGCATAAGATAAGCAAAAGAGGATGTAATAAGGCCAAGTGCTTGACATCCTAAGCAGAGCATACACGAGATATTCCACTCACAGCACCGGTTTGAACGGCACTTGACTGAGTGACAACTATCAATGCTATTCCACATACGGCAACAAAACAAAATTTAGTAAGTGGGGTTCGGTGGAAAAGTTTAGAAATATTATTTTTGTTGCACGAACGGCACCTGCGTCAAAGCCGGTTCTAGAGATAAACACACTGTGAAACAAGTGTGCCTGGTAAATAACTATGCACCTTTTTTTATTTGTGCGAGTAGCTCAAGTGTACAGCGTTTATCACAAATAAGAGGTCATATTTATGGGCTACAGACCATAAAATTGAATAACCTTCTCCATAGGACCAACATCATAATGGTGAAAAAATAATAATGCTGTCCCATACAAAACTTCAATACTGTATTTCTATTTTCTTAATGCCCCTCGGGAATTATCGCATTCCCAATACAAACGAATGTTAATTTCCATGTCCATCAATGATTAGATTTATGTTGTATAATAATTTGAATTCAGAACTAAGTACTTTATTGTTGTTTTGTTTTGATTTTCGTGTGAACTATATAGAGCTGTAAAACTATTTTCCTATCGATCGTGTCTGCGACTTTAGCAGCTTTCCTACCATTTTTTATCAATCAAAAATCAATCAAAATATTTTTATTTCACATAGACCTACATGGGCACTTATGAAACGTCAGAAGCTAGGTGCACGGTTCCAATTGGTCGTTTCCTATGGAGAAGAGCCGGCAAGAAACTCCACGGTTACTCTTTTAAAAATAATTGGCTTTTACATTTTTTTCAGATAACAGTGTGACAAGGTATGGGAGGACAGTGTAGGTATTTCAATAAGTACCAGGTACTTAAGAAAATAGAAATGGTCAACAAATCTACAGTCCACTAAGCCTACAGTGTTCTCACATTCACAAAATAGAAAAGAATCTATACAAAAAATATATAAATTAATAAAAATAAAAACCTCTTTTAATTAAACGCAATTACATTATTGCTATTATTTAAATAAATTACATTAATTTGAAAGAGTATTGACAACTCTATATACTTCTAAGTCGATTGAGAGCGTCCGGTCTGCACCAAGTGCAAAGGGCAACTGATAGAAATTCGACAACTGACGAAACACGAGGTCTGCCGAGGGACATCAAGAACATAGTTGTACTGTACCTACTCGACCCTAATATGGGATGGTTAATTATTTTTTCCCGTCGCCTTTACATGCTCAAGTAACTTCCACAGTAGGTATCCAAACCATTTTGTTAAGGTGCGGCGACCACGAAACTCCGGAAGCAATCAATCAGATACGTGGAAGGTCATAACAGTTGCTTCTGTTCCTGTGAAACGTGTGAACGAGACATCGATCAAAGTCGAATCACTCATCAGCGGGACCTGACCGGTGCTGCTGACAATATACAAATGGAAAAAACTTTGTGCAGATTTGTTTGTGACGTCACTGAATGAGGAAAGGCGGTCGGAATTACCACATGGAAAGATGCCTCGACGAACGAACTTTAATTAAGTTGTAATAAAATTCGCGTAAGAAGTTATCTACATATTTGGATAATTATGTCATACTAGCATTTGTCCACGGCTTCGTCCGCATAAAGTTCGGAAATTATCCCACGGAAACGCATTACCCGTATTAAATAAATCCTATTTCCTAACCTAGGCCATGGTCTACACACTATGCCCGCAGCTTCTACCACGTGCAAATAAATAAGACTAACTTAAAATGATAACAATCTGTAGCATTTCCGGAATGACTATCATAAATCAGGTTCAGTGTCACTGACTATACACAAAAAGGAAAATTTTCGTACAAATTTCTTCAAAGCCGGAATAATGCCGCAAATGTTAAACCGACTGTGAGTAGGAACAACATATTTTGCATGTCTATATTTAGATAAGGGTTTAATGTTAATGGTTCAGACCATTAGTGGTTGAGGTAAGGAATCGGAAAGACATCAGAAGAACAATGCCAAGAACAAAGAACAATTCCTGTAATTTTTAAGAACGCTCGCATTATAATCTCATTCGCAATCTGTCAAAAATACAATCAATTTACCAACATTATTGACAAGTTTGACAGATTGCGACTTGAATGTAAACGTTTTTTTAAGTACGAGAATTGGCCTTCTGGTTCTTTCAGTGGTTACAATCGGTTTTATGACTAAGAGAGAATTTCACCAATTAAATTGAAGGCAATCAGAACATCTAAACCGCGTTCTGGAGTGTCAGTGTCAAAATTGTTGTAGAATAGTTATTGACACTGACAGTTCTTGAAAGCAGTTTGAAAGTGCTGATCGCGTTCAATTTAATTGGTAAAATCCACACTAAGACCAAAATGGCGTCATGGCGTCAACGTTGTATGGAAATGGATTAAATGATGAATTCTATAACTGGCAGGTGACTAATTTGGGTCTGCCTAATCGATCTGTCATAGAAAAATTTAAGTCAATTATAGAATTTAACCTAAATTATAGATACCACAAATGTTTACAACAAAGAAAGCTTTCAATTCCACGTTAGCTATAAAAAGGAAACTAATTATAGGGTTATTATAGAAATCCCTGGTAAATAATTTTTAAACAGTATTTCTGTGAATCGCCGTGGTTTGCTGATCGATAACATGTGGTAACCACGTCACTAGTCACTATATGAGCATTTAATGGAAATAGAAATTTAATTTAATTTGCTTTTGTTCGATTAGTTTTTGCTATAATTGGAAATGGCGGTATCGACAAAGGAGAAATGGTGCTTTCGTGATTAGTGTCATTTGTGGACATGTTATCATTGTAATCCACTTAGATTTGTAATGACAATCATGTCATTTGGTTAAACCCTATAAACGGTAGAAACGAAATTTGTAGTTAATGAGTCTTAACCTTAAGGTCGATATTATTATCAACTAGCTACTGTCCACGCCCTCACACGCGTAAACCGCGTATTATTTTTCTAAAATAATACGCGCCTTAGTTACCCCTTATAAAATGAGCTATGATCATGAAAATCGTTTTTTTAATAGAATTACTGTTAATATGCGTTTAATAAAAAAGCTGTTATTTTAAAATTTCACACACTTTAATAAAACAACAAAATAACAGACACTTTAATTTTGTTTATTTTTAATCGTAAAGAGTATAATGGTTACTGTACAAACCACCAACCACCTAACTAGTTTAATAAATTCGTAAAAATGACAACGTAGTGAAAAACATGGGAGTTTGCATATTTTCGTCATCATCACCCTTCTATCCTTATACCTAGCAGTTTCAAATAACGCAACATGGGCTCTTTCATCTCTGTTAGTCCAATAGTCATCTCAGTATTCACTCCCTTTCTACTTGTAATTGTTTCTTTGGTCTTCCCCTACTCTAATAGCCATTCATCTAAATTTATTCTGCCTAGCCTTTTCCCAACTATGTTGGGCTCAGCTTCCAGTCTAAGCAGATGCAGCTGAATCCCAGTATTTTACATGGAGCAACTGCCTATCTGACCTCCACAACCCAGTTACTGGGGAACACATTATACCCCTTGGTAAGACTGGTTGTCAGACTTTTGGACTTCTGACTATCCGTAACGACTGTCAACGATCTATGAATGACAGCCGGGGCCAACGCCTTAACGTGCTTCCTGAGGCACGGTGGGTATCTCGATATGTAATGAATGGTCTCCCATCTATGAAAATGTGTTAAATGTTACAACAAAATACCTTATGACATATTGCAATTAAATGAAAGACAATTTAAAACTCATATTAAAAGTACACTTTGTAAACAAGCATATTACAAATTAGAGGATTATATCCAAGATAAGAGTGCTTGGAAACATGCTGGTCCTGCTCCATAGGACAATTTAGAATCAAGACAAAATCAAACAGGTTGCTAATTTAATTGTAAAATTTATAATTTTGTGTGATATGACATTGATTTTACATTCTGTGATTACTTCCCCACACACTGACTTATTCATTTTAAAAAAATAGCAAAATCGTCTACTTTTACAATGTTTGTAAATATGTAAGCACCATGTATCTATCATATAATTAAATTATCTGTCGTTGCTTCATTTTTAATTCTTTTTACCTATTGTGGTATAGTAATTTTATTCTAGGTACATCGTCTTCACATATAATTATTTAACTAATGTACGTACTTATACAAATTATTGTCAAACATTATAAAAGAGTAACGGTGGAGTTTCTTGCCCATTCTTCTCCATACGAAAACTACCTTTTGGAAGGGGCGACTAGAATCAATCATATTATTTTGTAAATTTTGAAGTTCAAAAGTGCCATATAAGGGCTTATTTGAAATAAATGATTTGACTTTGACTTTGAAACGACCGCGGCAAGCGTAGCTTAACCTTCGATCAACCCGTGTGGCTGTAATCATTTAACCACGAGCACCTTATTAACACAAGTTACCTACTAATAAATTCTCAAAATTCTCCTCGATAACCATCCACATTCATACTTCAAATATTCCTGACATGGTATACGGTTATTAACCTGCCAAGCATGGTTTAATAAAGACAAGATATTTTATTACGACAGTAAACATAATTAAGAGATACTCATTATCAGTAAACGTTAAACAGGCCCATATAAGTCGGTAGAAATTACTTTCACATTTACTGGGATACCACAGAGGAACTAGACCGTATATCCTATTTCACGCCAAATGCTTTTAGGGTGATGATATTTTAGAAGATTTTTCTCCCTATAACTTGGGCGACTGAGCTCTGCTCTGCTGAAAATAGAGAATGCTCATTAATTAGTATAGGAAAGTTTATATTAATTCCCTGCTGCCATGATAGTAGGTACTTACTAATTCCATGCTGCCATGATAGAAGGTACTTACTAATTCCATGCTAGCCATGATAGTAGGTACTTACTAATTCCATGCTGCCATGACAGTAGGTACTTACTAATTCCATGCTAGCCATGATAGTAGGTACTTACTAATTCCATGCTGCCATGATTGTAGGTACTTACTAATTCCATGCTAGCCATGATAGTAGTTACTTACTAATTCCATGCTAGCATGTCATTATTCTAAGACAGCCATCTTGTTCTAAACTTTGGGCGACCGAGCTCTGATCGGGTGAAAATACGGAGAAAACGAATTTTCCCAAATATGAGACCTAGCTAGATCGATTTTTCGCTAAAAACCTCTATATTGCAACTTTCATCGAAATCGTTAGAGCCGTTTTCGAGAACGTGATTACAAATATGTATATATATATACAAATATTGCTCATTTAATAGTATAGGATAATTAAATTACGTATGGTCTTCTGCATAAAACACCCACATGTACCTAAATAATATTGATATAGAAGTTGAGAGTAAAATTGTATTTTATTCTTAGTGTAGGTAGATACCTACCGGGTATATTTAATGTAGGTAATGAGATTTTTATAGCTTCACAGGAAGGCTAGTTAATAAGTTCTGCCCACTTAACTGTATTTAGCAATTGTTAAGTAAATTACCATTTAACGATTTGAGAGGCTTCGGACCGTCGATTTTGTTAATAATAAGAAAAAAAAAAACGATTTTGCTAATAAAACTAACATAAAATTTATCTACGTAGGTCTCGTAGGCGTTCTTCAAACGTAACTGCTGCGGTAACGCGGCGTTAACGCAAAGTTAGTTTCGATACATTAATTGTATGTGACACTTGCGGCGTCTATGCAACGCAAACGAAGCATCTTACGCGGCGAAAACCCGACGTCAAAAACCATACTTGTACTTTCAAATAGCTGTAAAGCTGGACTCACACATTCTGAATTCCTCTCTGAATGCAGAGTCAGAATTGATAGTCTGGCTAATGAAAGCTGAGAGTGATTTTTCACGTTTTCATAAATTGATAAGACTGTCGCAAGTGTCACTTGTTGTCAGTTGTTGTTTTTATAACCTCTTAAAAAACAAAGGAAATAAAAACGATTACATACAATCTTGGGCCTGAATGTAACGAGATGAAAATGGTGTGAATTTTTAGATTCAAACATATATTAGTATCTTGCAGTGACTAGTTGCTATCCCACAATTCACACAGTGATCTATAGTTTGAACATTATCCAATAATCCACAAAGCGGCGTTAAAATCCAAAATAACAATTCCAAGTCAATCGTGTGAGCGATCTTCGGTGTCCAGTGTGAAAGCAAGGGTCGTACAAGGTAGGCAGGGTCAGAATCCGTAAAAAACAAAGCGATGGTCGTTGAAAAAGAAATATAAATGACCCTTAGTGCCCGACGGCCCACCTATCCTTGGCTACGGTAGCGGTCAAGGTCACGGTGAGGCAAGGGGTGCAAAGAATCCCCGGAAGAGATCCGGCTACTACAATCACCGGAAACTGGACCTGGAAACATACAACACGCGTACACTCCGGACCGACTAGAAGATCATCGAACTCGAAGAAGAATTGAGCAGGTTACGATGGGTTATAGTAGGGGTATCAGAAGTCCAAAGAGAGGGGGAGGACTCGATAATTTTTTGCTTTATGCTTTCCTATTAATCTGTAATTTTTTTAAAAATAAATATTCAAGTATCAAATACGTTTTTCCACAGTTGATCCGAGGATAAACGACGTATTTTTTTTTTAAATTTGCCACTCATTTTCACGCTCAGCTTTCATTAGACAGACTCTATTATTAATTAAGAAAGCCCGGAATTGCATACAATTTAGAGAAAATCATAATCTGAAAAATCAGAATGTGTATGGAGCATAATTAAATTGTATGCAATTCCGGGCTTTCTTAATGAATAATATCAATTCCGATTCTGCATTCAGAGAAGAATTCAAAATGTGTGAGTTTAGCCTAAGAGCTAGGTAAGAGGAAGATTAACAGTCGAAATTGCATCAAAACATTCAAACATCGAATATCAGGTACTGTAATTGATTGCCAAATGTTTCAAATTCACGTCCATCATTACGATACACAAATAAACTCCAAGCCCATATGTAAAAGATCTCATTTGTTTCCGCAAGTCGAATACTTCGTAAAGTCGACCGTCCACAACTATGTAGGATGAGCACGGCGGAGTTTACCACGTTAGCTGCGCAGTTCATTTGTTTGCCAGTCATGTATATATGCATAGCGTGGCCGTGTGTCGCTGTGGCAATCCCGCCTACATTTTCACAAAGTGAAGTACAGACACGAGCATGTAATACACGCAAGATTGAAAAGCGATTTTCTCCTAATGTATTGATAGATATTTTACTGTGTTACGAACATAGTATTATTGAGCACTACCTTCTGCTCGCGACTTCGACCGCGTGAAATTTTGGCCCCCCCGATCCACCGCGTCGCATCGCATCGCCCGTCCGCGCTATAACTTCGTTTTCGCTTAGCGTCCTTCAGATTTTTTTTATTTTTGGTCGGTTCCTAAGGTTTGTAGCGTGATGTTACATAACCCTATAACCATCTTCAAGAAATGGGCTATCAAATGCAAAAATAATTTTTAAAATCCGACTGGTATTTCCTGAAATTACCCTCTATATACAAACTCACAAACAAACAAACAACCAAACAAACAAATTTTACCTCTTTATAATATTAGTATAGATATATACTATTATGAAATAGGTCTTTCTCAAAATTAAATTTTTTATTTCACGAGAAAAACGCTTTTGAACTTTGCGTAACTGTAAGGTATTTAAACTAGTGATTGGACACGTACGTAGCTTAGCCTTGGGCTGCTGTGGAGCGCCGCCTTTAATTGAGAGTCGATCTGCGACGGTATCATTAAGTTGATTCGTTAAAATATCGGCGTGCCTTCGGGAAATATTGGTGTTCCCATATACTTAACTAGACTGAACGGTTAGTAGGCAGACGGAAGGATAAGTATTTCTTATTTCCATAAATTGAAATGTTTTATTTCGTTATAAATCTGCCAAATACATCTGCTATCATAAAGTTATCGTGTTTTCTTTTGATAAGCAAAAAGTCAGGGCGAAAAATAATCTCGTCTGAAAATCAACACACCGCAACGCACTAGACGAACGCTCGCGTAGTAACCTTAAAGTAGTACAGATACAGTTCAGATGCAGTACAGATGCAGTACAGATACAGTATAGATACAGTACAGATACAATACAGTACAGATACAGTACAGATACAGTACAGATACAGTACAGATACAGTACAGATACAGTACAGATACAGAACAGATACACTACAGATACACTACAGATACACTACAGATACAGTACAGATATAGTACAGTTACAGGTACTAGAGAAGTACAGATTGATGAGTAGAGAACTAACTCTTTTGTGGTAAAGCTCAGCTTAATATCATAACTCATATCCTGGCAAGTTCAGTCAAATCATTTATTTCAAATAAGCCATTAAAAGTCGTTTAAGAACATAAAAAGGATCTGACTCAGAATGTCCCATTCGCAAAAAGTCCCGTTGGCGCAGAATGTCCCATTTGCACAAAGTCCCTTTCGCACAATGTCCCATTCGCACAAAGTCCCATTCCCACAATGTCCGATTCCCACAATGTCCCATTCGGCATTACAAGAAAATAGAATTGTTTCTGGTTGCCCGTTCCAAAAGGTAGTTTCGTATGGAGAAACATGGCCAAAAAACTTCATAATCGTACCCCAAGTTGATGAAATACCTGAGGTCAGAGACCGCCGGGCGCCAGAGGTAAGATCGTACCGTGATTAAAATATTTATTTCGTTCTGTTTATCTTACATCCTAAAAAAAAAGTGAGCCCAGATATAATCCGTTATAGCAAGCTTATTTAAGTTGTGACATCTCATCACATAATAACAGATGGGAATGTTCAGTCTCTGTACGTTTTTAGATTACTTTTTCAATGCCTATGCGTAGTGGGATGTCATTTTAGTGTTTTTGTCTGACACTGAATAACCTACATTTTTGTGCCAGTTGTACTACTAGCGTGGTATTCATTACGTAACAAACAATCTGTTAGATTGTGTTTTGTTTTGCGTAAAAAGTAATAACGTTTAGTGTAGCTCTAAAATGGGGGATTACTTGTACATTTTTCATTCGAAATCCGGTTCGAATCGGAAGACCATTAATTGAGAATTCTGTTTCTTCCGTGTTGGTAGGGAACCAAGTGAGAATAGTGAAAAGATTAAAAGTTCTCGAAACAGAATTTAGGCCAGACCGATCTCAGCGAAGACGAGCCTTCAGCGCGGGAGATATGTGCACTCTCTCTACCCTCACTCTCATAGTCCGATGGGACGGCAATCCGACACGACCGGAGAGAGACCAGGTGTAGGGCCAACGACAAGAAAGTGAAAACATTAACCAATTAGCTTAGCAAGTATTATTATACACGTGGAAGAACTTTCAATAATTACCATTTCATTATGAGGTAACCAATTCATAGCAACTTCTAAACATAGAACTGGCAAAATGTGGTTGTACTTATGCCCCTCTGCTTAACCCTTCGAGGAATGCAGGTGTGATGTTATGTTACGTTCATAGTTAAATCAATCGAAACATGTCCATAGTCCACGTTTCACAAAAAAGAACTATCATTTCCGAACACCTGTTTGAATTAGCATGTAAAACCAATAACATAGACTCGGCTATCACCCATCTATAGGAGGATTAATAATAACCGGCTGAACTTTGTAACAATATTTCCGATAGCCGAAGCCCGCTTTGACTAATTGTCAATATAACCGAACAGCGGAAACTTTGTGTGTCGCTTTTATTACTTTTATAGAATCAAGTTTTTCTAACTAAACAGACACCTGTGCTGCTGGGGAGTGTGTTACGCCACTTCTTCTTCCCACCTAAATCGCTAGGAAGTGATGCAGGTTGGGCGTTTTGGGGACTATCTTATGTAATTTTGACGTTAGAAAACTGTGATTCTCAGCTTTATTTGAATAAATGATTTTAGATTTTATTGAAAGTTTTGTTTATCAAGGAAGTTGTTACTGGCAACGATATCTTTGTTTAATTACATAATGTACAAAACACGGCTGCAATTATGTAGATACCCACCGCGTATTTCGCTGTCAGATATAGGTAAACGAATGTTCAAATCAAGATACGTATTGGCGTCTACAAGCGACGCGTGGTACACAGACTGATTGATAAATAATTAATTAATTATGTGAACTACACATTAAAGCAAGGCTTCAGGAAACTGTGAAGGATGTTTGAATTGATTTTGACTTAATTGTATTTGAATAAGTTGTTGTATTTCACTTTATCTATTCTTTTCAGAGGGCAGTGGTGGCCCAGTAGTGACTTACGAATTTGTAAATCGGAGGTTCGGACCCTGAGAAGTGCTTTTCTTAGTGTAAATTATTTCATCACCACTGTTCTCAAAACAGTGAAGGAAAACATAGTGAGGAAACCGGCATGTCCAAGAACCAAAAATTAGAAGACATGTGATATCTACCAACTCATTGCAGACTGAGCCCGCTTGGTGGATTACGACTCACTCACTATCATAGAGAGGAGGCCTAGGAACATTATAGGCTGATCATGATTCTTTGCAGCATTAACCTGAATAAGTTCCTGTATTTTTAAGAACAATTAACATTTTAATCTCGGTCTAAAGAAAAAAAATACCTTCAATTTACCTAACTACCTACATTTCTGACAAGTTTTTGGATTGATTGTCGCTAAGATGAGATTGCTAGTTGAGCGTGATCGTTTTTTAAGTACGACAATTAAATTAATACTATTATTGATATCTAGTTCTTAGTCTAATTTGTCTTCTGTTGAAAGCTTAGACCAATATTATCGTCGCGCAGTTGTTTTGTCCAATTCCATTATACATTTTGAATCCTTTACCATATTGAAAGCTAGACCTAAATTACGTACTTAAGCCGAACCCGAAATGCTAGATCTGTGCCTGATGTAGGATAGACCAACTGTTTTTAGATCTGCAATCAATCTCTCTGGCATCTGTCAGTTGCAGAATTTTTCAAGTAAAATTAATCTTGTGAGAAAACGCCGAGGGTTTCTATTTAAATAAGATTTACATAAACCATAATGTATTTTAATATTAATTATTCATTGTTAATTAAGTAATCGTCTTTGTTAGCGTTATGTGACAGTGCATATGTTCATATCAACCATGCCACTGTGTAAAATATATACAATATATTGTGAGCAGTGACCGTTGCTTCGCTCGCTACTTCTATTCTTCAAGCTAGGTTTTTGCAGACCTTGAAAGAAACAGTCTCCACATATTTTCAGCTACCGAAAATCTCCCCCTAAATAAAAGGCACACATTTACTACCACTAGAAAACTACACATCGAGACAAATATTTACAAACAACAAATAACTAAATCCGTTCCATTAAAATTCAAAATGCAGGTTGTCTATAACCTAGCTGACGTCATTATCATCATCATTAGGGACTGATTAACGTGACACACAACCACTACCCAACACGATCCTCCTACATATACCAGCATAACGGATTCTTGGCGACTTGCCCTAATCACCAGTATTGACAACCAGATTTGCCGTCACACTACGAGTACAGTGCGTTCATTATAACTTGACCTGTGACGCGATTGGTAGTACTGTTCTGTCAGACGCTATTTTGAACTCTATTAGAATTGAAACTAAGCTTGACATGCAATGGTGGCAAGCGGACGGCAAGGGACAAGTTATAGTAAACGGTCTGTACGTAAATTCACCAAGATTTATGGAAGTGCACTGTTTGCCTAGAAGTGTTTGAGACAATAAATTGCTAGTATATCGATGTATTGATTTGTGTTACCGATTCTAGTCTTAGGTTAGGTCAAGATCCGTGGAGCGCACGTTGTATTGTTTGTTGATAATTTGATGTGAATATTTATTATATTGATTCCATTCATACTGATGGTAAAATTAGCTTGTAGGAATACCGGTTTACGGTAGATTCCTAGTCTTTTCCTACTATCTTGGCTAAAAGTATGTATTAGATTCTTTTATCTTCGCATATCACACCAAAGTCGACATAGCTTAGCAAAAGAGACCTTTTCCGAGACAAAAAAATGTCTTTAGTACCTGTCCAAGGAATATTTACGCATTGGAACTGGTAGAAGCGGTCTATGTACTTTTAGAACATAACACATCATAAATGTAGAAAAACCTAGTAGATATCAGTTAAAACTTAAAACACATTGAACAGATGATCCGGAATGAATTCCATTATTTTCAATTAAAAAAATATAATCACACTTCTATTAATATTCAAATATTAGCTTTTGCCCACGGCTTCGCCACGTGGTGGTCGGAAATTATCCCACGGGAACGTAATAACGAGATAAAAAAAAATTCTATGTGTTAATCTAGGATATACAGCTGGCTAGAGGGGCAATGGACAAGCTAAAAAAATATGGAGAAATCGCAACATAACCAAGGCCACTAAGATCGGGTTCGTCGGAGCAGCTGAGACGTGGAAATTCCGAGAACTAGAAAAGAAAAAGTAGATGCTCTGGAAATTTAGTGCTGGAGATCAATGCTTGAGGTTTCATGGACATAATTTCGCACAAACGTCTCCATACTCCAAGAACTCTGCATCAAATGGCGTGTATCAGCCTAGTCGTACCTCCAGACTGAATAATGACTTCATAAAGCGTCTAGTGATGCAGGTCAGAGTGGAAGGTAATAGGCCACGCGCGAGGTCGCTGAAAAGGTGTACCGTGGTAGGAGGCCCTGTTAATGAATGTGCCTGACTGTCATGTAACAGAACCAGATGGAGGGAGATCGTGAGGCGGGCAACGACTACACTTGTGATTAGACACAATTAATTGTGACTACGAACGCTCTATCAAGAGCAAAACGAAAAAGAAGAGAGGATATAAACTAGTACTAGTAGTTGTTTTTTTATGACTTCTGTTGGAAAGTGGCACATAGGAAATATACATGGTTGGTTGAAGTACATGCACGGCTGAACTACTTCCCATGAAGCTCTAATAATGTTCGTTTTATTTATAAGTAATGTACTAGCACTGTAGGTACACACGGCTACACATCAAGCTATACATATCCAGTATAAGTTGACCTCGCATTGTACGGAAATCAGCATATCAGCGAGATCAGCATAAACTGGATATGTATAGCTTGATGTGTAGCCGTGTGTACAACCCATATGATAAAAATACCAGTTCCAAAAATAAAAAGGCCAGCACTTTCGAGGCAGGAGGTGTTACCAAAATGATCACGTACGTACACATAAATTACCTTCGAAAAGCAATAAATGGGCAATAAACTTTATATTCTGGATTGGTGTCACCTGAATATTTAAAGAGTGACTCATATCTATTGAAATCATTACTTTTAAAGCTATCAATATACTTATATTGGTAGATTAAGTAGTCTAGCTTATAAATGATCACGCTATTTGCTACGGGAGATGAGCAATATTGCTTTATGTTATTATTATTCTATAGTTTACCGGAAATTGTCAAAAGGCAAGTCAAAAGGTTAGAATATTTCAGATTTACCTTTTAAATGATTATAATCACGCTATACCTTTATGGAGCTAAACAGGCAGTCATGATATTTATAGAGTAGATTTTTGAAATGGGGTATCTTAACGGTTTTCTTGTAATTTATAACCTACAAACTGACCAGACTTTATAGGGAATATCTATGAAAAAGAACAAAATCAATCCAGTAGTTTGCGTGATGCTGAAACATACATTCAGACAAAGAGACAAACAGATAAACAGGCAAACAGATATAAATATTAAAAACTATATTTTCAGCATTAAGGTGGTTTTACACCGGCGAGGCGTGGATGGGATGGGTGAGAATTGAAAGTATGGCAAAATTTCTATCCACGCCCTGCCCATCTTTGGTGAAAAAGGTCTAGATGCGCGAGGATGTGCGAGGCGAGAATTGAAATATTTGTTAGTACAATGTTGAACTTTATTACTGTATGAATAGAGTATTTATTTACTTTGTAAAACGAATATACAAATCTCGCACCGGCCATCGAAGATCCGCAGTCTCTCTCCATCAAGCGCTGACACGCGATGTTTCGCGATGTCTAGCGCTCGCACGCGCCAGCTCGCTCCGACCATCGCGAGACATCTCTGCATCTTTCGGTGTAAAAGGGTAAGCGTGATTTTAATTCTCACCCATGCCATCCACGCCTCACTGGTATAAAACCACCTTTAAAATCGTTCCCAGAACTCGTAGTAATATGTATTTTTTTTAAATATTTAATGTACAATTTTGACTTCATTACGATTATATTATATGTATACATATAGCACCCCGAGCGCTTATTTCACCACGAAAAAACAATTGTTTCCTAATCAACGTCAAAAAATTCTAAGCATTCCATTTCTGTGGAACACGTACTGATGACGATAACCAACGCGGGCTGTGCGTAGTCATCTGTGACGTTTAACAAAAGCCGGCCTAACAATGGCGCGTCCGAGTCGATCGTACAAATTGACATATTTCTGTCCGTTTCGTTCTGATGTGCGGGCTGTAAACGTTCTGCGGTTTTCTGGATGTAGGTACATACAGGGTACGTACATTCATTCGTATCTTAATTTATGAATTAAATAAACTATTGACAGATCAGGTGTACGGCGCCATTCGACGATAAGGTGGAAAGTCTCTTTTTTCATAGGCTCAATTTGCAATGAATCGGAAGCGTTAATTTGTAGGTAAGTCAAAAAAAGTCAAGTAAAGTTTGGAGATTTTGAAGCTGCGGGAATTCTCGAGGATGCGCGAGAATTCTTTGGATGCGCGACCTGTTTTTTTTTTTACTCGTATCTAACTTGTACATTATACAATTGATATAAAGTTACTATAAATTTCGTTACAAAAAATCATTTAAATTGAGGCATAGAGTTTTGGCATAGGTACAGAGCGACTTCTTAACAGAAAAGGGTCAATAAAATGACTACTGTTAAAAAAATAAAAGATTTGTTGAACGAAATCTATTTAGGTACAATCAAACTGCACAAATAGTTTCCAAGGAAATCAAAAGCCAATAAAAAAATTCCTGCCTAATCCTTCGGGGAAATAAATACATCATGTTATGTGAAGTGTGTAATAAAAGAAAAGGTTTTGTTTTTATTTGTACCATCCTTAGGATGACGATTGACTTGTCGCAAACTCGAACAGGGCGTGTTGCCAAACCAAGCGCTGAGCGCAGACTACGCAGCCTGCGCTCAGCGGTTTTTTCAGGGGTTTTTTTTAAGACCCTTTAGAAATAGCTAAGCGGAACAGGTTACTAAATATATCCACTTCTATTGTATTTTTTATGATACAATTTGATGAAAAACGAAACAACTGTTTAGTTGTCACCGATTTTCA
Source organism: Omphaloscelis lunosa (assembly GCA_916610215.1). Lineage (NCBI taxonomy): Eukaryota > Metazoa > Arthropoda > Insecta > Lepidoptera > Noctuidae > Omphaloscelis > Omphaloscelis lunosa. The sequence continues at coordinate 9,269,706 of OU744265.1, read as the reverse complement.
AAGACTCATTCTCTATACCTAAATACCTTGTCGTCTCATCGGCAGTGTAAAATTCTTGAGACGAAAGGACAGACAGCGACAAATAAGAATTTTCATTGCAAAATTCCTAGACTTTGAGACCTAACTTTGTCCTTCACTAACGGTGTTGCTTTCGAATATTTTCACAAGGCAAAGTTGCTTTATGTAATGTAGGTACATACTTTATCAAAATAGCAACTTGTAATTAAAAATATATCTCGCCTGTTTTCTCAAAAGGGTTGGGCAGAGGTGTAATACACCCACATTTCGCCAATTATGTTTAAATCCCTTATAATGAGGGTGAGCCTATTGCCATCAACCGGGCTCAAATCCAGACTCCAGGCTGCTACTGAGAAATTCCAGATGGAAAACCCGAAAAACACCTTGCCTGACATGATAATCGAACCCAAGAATTCATGCTCAGCAGTAACGCTTGCGACCACTAGATCAACGAGGCAGTGTCATAGGTACCTAGGTAATAATGGCCCTCATGCCCCTAGCCGGCGCGGGAGCCGTCGTGAGCTTTGGGAATCCCAGGCCGATTCCCGGTCACCATAGGCGGGCTTGCGGACGGTGAACAATGGGTAGCTCGCTGTCCGATAAAGACCAGTCCTGGGTCGACGGCGCGATATGTTTCACGCGGGCCTCACCGAGATGTCAGCTCAACTGATGGGGTCCGCTAGGGCCGATGCCTGCCGGGATTTCGGGAAAGTCCGTGCCGAGCGGTATCCCTTACCGTGGCCCCTGGCAACATACAGGCAACTAAAGGAACACGGGTGGGTTTTCGTCAGTAAAAGTCTGACACGCCTTCCCGCTCCGCCCAGAGCGAGAGAAAATATTTCATAATTTCCCACCCAAAAAAAAAACAATGCCACTCCGGGAGCGCCGAAGTGAAAACTAAATAAAATACTTCCAAAACCTTTAAAGTAAAAATACTTGCAAAGAACATTGATCCGTAACGTAATATAAATAAAGAGCACAATCGCGTTTAGAAAAATGAGGTTTCTGTAACGGTGTCGCGAGTTCAATTGTTTTTTCCCATCTCAAAAATGCTCCACGCGCCTAATTAATCCAATCCAACCTGTCCCTTGCTGTCCTCCACCAGCGACGCCCTAAGTCGAGGTCCGTACCCCACACGGTGTGGCCTTAGCGTGTAGTCGCTTAGTTTCTAAGTTTTATACCCTGGCTGGAGGCCTTAATTTATTGAGGCAGCCACAGGAAAGTCCGGTTAAGCAGCCGACAACCTCCTAGGTTGACCTGCAAGATGCTATTTATATTAAAAAAAACCAACGCGCCCAAAAAACTTAAAAAAAAGGTGCTTATGCCTGTTCAAAGTACAAATTAGAAGAAAGTTGCAAAACTGAAGGATAATAAAAAGCTTGTAATAATAAAAACCTCTAAGGCTAATTAGAGATCGCTTTAACTACAAAAAATCCTATCTAAACTTTTTATTTTAATGCTCAGGTCAGCATTTGCAAAGACTTTACTGTTTTCGGTTCGAGGCGATTCACTGAATCCTCTTACTTCAGGTGAGCTACCATTTTGCTTTGCGATAGAATTTAAACTTAGTTACATGGCCATTACCATTACATTTTCGGTCCTTTTTGAAGTCGAAAACCTATCGAAATCTTCTCACATACACAACATCACGCCTGTATTCCCCGAAGGGTTAGGCAGAGGTGTACCTATAGTACACCCACATTTCGCCAGTTATGTTTAAGTCCCATGTAATAGGGGACGAACCTATTGCCATCAACCGGGCTCAAATCCAGACTCCAGGCTGCTACTGAGAAATTCCAGATGGAAAAACCCAATAACACCTCGAAATCTTAACTCGTACCTTTATTCATAACTAGCTTTTGCCCGCGACTGAGCCTGAGTTATGGTAGAAAATTATACCACGGAAAAATGCTACCGAGATAAAATGTATTTTATGTCCTAGACCCAGGCCATGGTCTACTGGTGAGCAGAAGTGTTTTCTATATTTCATAACAAAATAAAGTCAACATTTCTAAAGCCTTCATCATCATCGAAATCGGTCTCGTGAAAAATTACTTTCACATTTAATGAATGGATAAAAAATCAGCGCCTTTTCAAACGTGAATATAATAACAATACACAGATATAAAAACCAACATTTCATCTTTTTCAATTGTCGTATTGTTTCCACGATTTTTAGGGTTCCGTACCAAAATGGTATAAAAGACCCTTATGGTGCGACTCAGTCTGTCTGTCCGTCTGTCTGTCATAGCTGGATATCTCAAGAACTACTAATGCTGTCAATTTGAAATTTTGAATAGTTTTAGATGACGTTTTCAAAATAGGTACTGAACGGGGGTCTTAAAAATTCGAAGTGGGGCTATTAGGGCATGTGTATCATATGAAAAAACGCTATTTGCACATTGTCAATCATTTTCTTATTTTTTTTAGGCCACATAGTTTTCTATTTGTGACGAAAAAGTAAAAAAATACCGTTCCGCCTTATCTCCAAAGTTTGCATTGAGAAAAATCTGAAATGATTGTATGTGATAGAAGTTTTTGTAAAGATTATAGAAAAATTAAAACGATGTCTCTAAATAGCAAACTTTTACCGAAATCATCAACTTAAATTACATTAGTTCCACTATCGGTCAAGAGATGGCAAAACTGTAATATTCTACACAGCAGTGTGCAGTGTTAAAATTCTCTAACGAATATAGGTCTCGCTGATGAAAATTTGAAATGATACGGAACCAACGGTGCGCGACTCCGACTCACTCTTGACCGGTTTTTATTATTTCAATAGCTCACCACTAACTACATTCATTCTACCAATTTCACCGCAACTTTGTTGTCCAAGTGGAGCTACTCGGAACTACATTGCGTTTCAGTTCACCACAGCCTCCTCGCACTATAGTAGGTACGAAGGTAGGTTGAAAACGATTCGCATTGATAACAGTTAACGACTCTATCTGTCAACTCCGATATCTTTTACAGCTCGAAAACGCAATATGTTACGCTTTATTTACTACGGGTGATAAATTTGTTTTTATGGCTGTCTTATTTTTACAAGAAAAGTTGGAAGCACCTCCACCAGTGTCGGAATTTTCCCTTTTTTTCATTCGTAACATTCCGTCGCCGTCAATAAACAATTTTATTGGTATTTTGTGAGGGCGACGTGAACGCGTTCACCCGTCAAAAATCTCCATCGGGCGAATGTAGTTTTAAATTTAAAATAACGTTTTTAACTGTTGGTACACGGGTTTTCACTTTTGTATGTGTAAATAAAAAGGATTTGCCTTTTTGGCATATATATATATTTTTTTTTTTACGCAAGAAGCTTACTGTGTGTCAAGCAAACGTGATCGGTTAGAAAAGATTATGTAAGAGCAGTAACAACAGGTGTGACCGTCGGACTGCCAAGTCATAGGTCTCCAGTTCGAACCCAAGGCGTTCTGTGACTTTTCGGATTCATGTGCGTATTGTATAACACTTACTTCAAAAATGGTGAAGGAAAACATCGTGAACATCGTGTGCATGAGAGATATTTCTCGACGGCATATGAAGCCAAGTCAGAGGCCCATGGGTAGCATTAAAAACTTTGACATCAGGTTAGCCACTAACCATACGAAAAGAAGAAAAAGAAAAGATTTATTAGTTCTATTGCAACATGATATAACTTATTTGAAATCTCATTATAAAAATAAATAAAAATAATAATAACTTTTTATTTCATGCATTAGAAGAAAAAACATTTTTAACATTTTGTTTTTAAATTATTATTTTTACAAGTCAAGAAATCTCATAATAACAAATCAAAATATCATTTAATGATTGAACCAAAATATACAAAAGAATTTGTTAAAATATTAAGTCGACGAACAAAACCAGCCAATCACAGCCCGTAATAACATCGCAAAACATTTGCATTTTATTGAAATACACTCAAATTTGCATCACAAAAGATATCGATAGCCGATTATACAAACATAAGGGAAATAAAACCGTCAAAGTGATTTTATATACCATGTATAGAACAAAATTAATAAATAAAATATTGTTTCATTCTTTATTCTTATTTTACAATAAAATATTTAAAAATAAAGATTTTAATTTGATCTCCGAATAACATTAGTCAAATAACAAGGAAAATCTGGCAAGTAATTGTAAATAAAGTATAATGTTGTACAAATAACGGAACCCTGAACTTGGCTTTGACTCCTTAATTTTATGTATAAGAACATAAATGTTCTCATAGCAGTCGGAGCATAAGCCTACGTAGGCCTGCGTAGGCGTGCTACGTAGGAGCTACGATCGCGCGATGACGTCAGACATGTAAATAGTTCGATATGAATGGTTTTTGCGTAGGCGCAGTTAAATAAAGTCATGCAGGAAACTTCAAATTAAATTAGTAAGAGAATAATGCTACCTACGCAAAAAAGAGTCTTGTTAATAGCAAAGTAAAATACAAAGATATGTAAATACTACGTTGTTTTTGAAGAAAAAGTTGAACAACGTTTAATAATTCTTGATAGTAAGTTTAATGTCGACCTCCAGAAGATAAGTCGCGTCTTATTTTTATCAAAATAAGTACGTGTAAAATTCACCCTAATTGAAAATCCGATTTAAAACACAGACATCGAAAATGATCGGGGAGCTGATCAGGAGACACAACCAAATTAAGAAGTTTTTATGACAAAACTAGCTTATACCTGCGGCTTCACCTGCATGTAGTTTGAAAATTATCCCACGGGAACGAACTACCAGAATAAAAAGTATCTTCAAGTCCTAATCCAGGTGCCAAATTCCACCCAAATTCCTTCAGCCGTTTTAGCGTGAAAACGTAACAAATAAGCAAACAAAATCACTTTTGCATATATAATATTAGTTTTAGGATAACAACGTAACAACTCTGCATATAAAATAAAATAGATGCGGAGCCCCAAAGTTCATGTGCCCATAAAAGGGAAACACAACATTTGTGAAGGGACAATGCATAAACCTAGTTCCTGTCAAAAAGCCTACGTTACAGTTTCATTGCCACTAAACCGAATGGAATAGGTATGTGGTTGAGTTGTGTTATCTACTAGATATATATGTCGCAGTAAGATGGTTATAGCCGTGATATATTATATAGCTTTATACCCGTAATATAGTTATATGAAAGCGGTTCATAACTGTCTTACTAGAAATATTACTAGTTTATTGATTCAGGCGTGACCTTGCGGAAATTCATTATAAAATACACACATTTGTCACAAAAAAACACACACACATACACACACATCTGCGTTCAGCGGTCGGTGTGGCAACACGCCGTGTTCGAGTTCGCGACAAGTCAAACGTCATCCCGAGGATGCCTCGTTGAGAGGTGAAACACGTGTCGATTTCTTTCAGGGTTTTTTTACGGCTCTTTAGAAATAGCTAAGCGAAAAGTTACTAAATATATCCACGTCTATTGTATTTTTTTTAGGAATATAACTATAATATAAGCATGATCTAGTAATATAAGTATTAGGGCATCTGACCAAATAGGTTAGAACTGCGACCATCTACGCGCGAGCCGAGCGAGCGCTACGTCGAAGAAACAAAATTAGGGCACTCCGTCAGTTATGAACCGCTATCATATAACTATATTACGGTACATAGCTATATCCCGAGGGCATAATATAGGTTAACTATATCATGACTGTTACCATCTTACTGCGACATATATATTAAAACATTGTCATGAACTGATTTACTACTGATCTCCAGTTTAAACGAAACGTTTTTGAATGGACAGTGTATCTGTCAGCTCTGTGACAAATCCGGGGTAAAATAAAAAAAAAATAGGTATTCTACTCAGAGCACTGAACACTTGTCCGACCCGCATCTGAGCACTTCCACTAATCGCACTGAAACAAAATTTTGATTATTGCGGTTCGGTGGAACAGTTTCTTAATATTATTTTCAGTCCCCCGAACGGCACCTGCATACAGCTCAGATGCGGTTCGAGTAAATGCTGTCGAAATCAGTGCTCCGAGTGGAATACCTCAATTTTATTTAATTAATTTTGTAAGTTTTCAATGCTCCTTTTTACTGATTGTATTTCCTGTGAGTATCCCAAATAAAATACTTTTCTTTTTTTCTTTCTTTCCCATAACTGGGGAAAGTTATGTTGAAATCCCATGTAATAGGGGGCGAGCCTATTGCCGCCATCAACCAGGCTAATTAAGACTCCAGGCTGCCACTGAGAAATTCCAGATAGAAAAACCCAAAAACACTTTCCCGCCCCGAGAAAAGAGCCCAGGACCTCATGCTCAGTAGTAGCACTTGCTGGAGACTGTCGTAGTCAGATGATATAATGATTCGCAACTTATGTAAGAAGAATTAACTCGCTAAAGTCTATTAAAATCCTTGTTATATCCAGTAAAAAAAATATCGAATTTATGGTAGTTAGAGTGTTAACCTAAACTGAGCTTTATGTTGTGTAATATTGAAGTAATTTTTCCAAAAAGTCATATTTGTGTACAGAATTGTAAACTTAATTGGGAACGCAGATTATGTATTGTTTTAGTCACTACATTAGATGGTGATTGAAGTAACCAATTAACTGTTTCTTACCACAGAACGAACACTGCTACACTTTATTAATGGAGACCTGGTGTCCTGAAATACAGGCCTTACGCATTGTTTAGGCACCAGTCTCCCACGGCATAAGTACAACTTTTACACAATGTTCAATAATCATTTGAAAATGTACTTTTATATTGTGGTGAGAAATAAAATCTTATCTTATTACATAAGCCGCCTTTTCGTATTAAACGTGTTGCTGTGAGCTGTATTGAATTATTATACCTTATTTATTGTTAGCATGAATAAGGCAATAAGGTATATCATGTATCAAATCGAATATCGCTACCGTAAGCCAAACTTTAAGTCACGTAAACCTGAAAACACATCAGAAGTTTTTAGTTTATTTCCTTTTATTCTCGTAAAATGGAAGTTGACTGTAAAATGTCCGAAGAACTAAGCTTTCTTCGTTGGCTCGATGTCAATGCTCTGAGAATGAAGATAGAAAAATGCATTTTGCATTTATTAATATATTAATATTGGGAGTGGTGGTAGAGCAACGGTGCTCAGCTATTGTTGTGAAGTGAACTCATTATTGTGGCTTGAATATCTAACCCTATCGACTTTTGTAATGTAATGTTTTCGTTTAAAGAGTTATTTTGTTGTTTGTGTAAAAATATTAAGAAGCCCTTTTAATATTTTAATTAGTAAATAAACTTTACAAGAAAAATTGAGACGAATTTTAATCTGCGGATTCAAAGTCTTCGCTGTATATTCAACGAGTTTATGTATATATATTTTTTATTGTGGGGTATAAGAATTAATGTGTAATTGTTTATTACTAGATCTCGTATGCCGTTGATCTGAAGCGAAAAGTATGGGTGATGCATATTAGCACCCAACTTACATAGTACGCCAATACGCGAGGGCTACATTTGAGAGCCTTCCACCTGGGCTCGCATTACCACGACCGACTTGAAAATCCCTAAAGAGGCTACGGACCCAAGTCGGTCGTAGCAAAGAGACTCTCCACAGATGTGGGTTTATAAACAACTCGGATCTCAAGTGTTTATGCGGCGTCTGTCCGCAGATAATGGCCCACCTTAGATCTTGCTCCGCATCCCCTGTCACCTGAGCACTTGAGGAATTTTGGACTAAACATATTATTTGAATTTTCAAAACTTTCTTGCCATGGATACGCAAAAAAATTGAACGAACTATTGGAAAAAACAGAGCGGGGTCCAGTTGCCAATCTGCACTTCATTCAAAGTAAAACGTACAGATACGTAACAATAAACAAAATTATTTACATTCATATTCATACAACAGAGATCGCGCACAAGAAACAGCTGACAAGCGAAATAAACATGTAAATCTTGCATTCCTAGTTCTAAGTACACCTACATTTATACATTTAGAATCAAGGTGTTCTTTGCAAAGTCATAAAAAGTGACGAAGTGCAAGTCAGACTGGCGCACTAAGGGTACCGTACCATAAAACTAACTTATGATAATTGACCAATTACCTATTAACATTTTTCTCCATTTTATTATACGTTAAAAACTAAAAAGCCCTAAAAAACACGTTTCTCGTATGGCTTATCCTAACAAATTATTATAAATGTGAAAGTGAATTTGTTTATTTGTTTGTTACGCTTTGACGCTAAAACGGCTGAACGGATTTGGATTAAATTTGACGCATAAGTAGACCATGACCTGGAAAAAGACATAGGATAACTTTTATTCCGATATTCTCACGGAATCTAGGTTCAACCGCGGGGCGAAGCTAGTTATTAAATAAAGTATAAATTAAAGGTCCCTCTTTAAATTTTAACCTTATTTTATTTTTATTTGTTTTTATAGCAGCCATAGTAGTACACACTCTGTGAAAACAAGTGTTTATCTATTACGGTTCAAAAGACCCTGTGACAGACGGGCGGACGGACAGCAGAGCCTTAGTACCTGTTGGCGCCCTTGTGTACGGAACCCTAAAAACGAACTAATAACACAATTCAAATGCAAATTCGAGTAAAATAAACCGAATATTCGTATTACTGAATAATCGATATTGCTTTATCGAGCCGCCCTTTGTATTCGCTATGATTTGACAGCTGTCATCGGGCGTATATCAAAACTCCGAGCAATAACTGAGAAATAGAAAATAAAATCTTATTACTCTGCGATAATATATTGATGGAGCTTGTGTGTTATACTTCATTGTGTGTTGAGATTAATGGAGAAATAATAATTTATAGAAGTTTTTTCTGGGTGCCTAACCGGGGACTATAAATCTCTGCTTTGTTCCATGACAGTTGCTATTGATACCAATGGACACACGTGTCAAGGAGTATTACCCAGTAACCGGGAAGTGGAGGTCAGATAGGCAGTCGCTCAACCAATTTATGGTATTCAGCTGTATACAACCATTCAACTATGTTAGGGTCAGCTTCCAGTATAACCATACTGAGCTGACCGTAACATAGTTGAGAAAGGGCTAAGTAGATGATGATCAAACGTGTAATTCCGAATCTTAAAGTTTTCTTCTTCTTTTTACCCGACTACGGCGAAGAAAAAAGGAGGGTTATGATTTTGACCGGTATGATATGAACAGTACTTGTACAGTCTGACTATTTTCTTAATGTCCCTCGGTCATTTTCGAATACAAACAAATGCTAATTTCTATGTCCATCAATTTTATTAGATTTATCGAGTATAATAATTTGAATTAAGAATTAAGTACTTTATTGAATTATTCCGATCTGTCACCCCGCTTTGTCCCCTTAGGGTGACAGATAGGATAAAAAAGTTTGATCTGCCCCCTGTTGTGTAGCAATGAGGGGACACTTCGAACTTTATTCACTCCTTAACGGTTTCATCTAAAACAGGAATAAAAATTTTCATTTTCAAAAAAGTTTCATCTGTCCCCCTATCAATGATAGGGGGACAGATGAAACTTTTTATTCCTGTTTGTCCCCCACAGAATTTAATATATTAATTCTTAAAAGTAATGCCACACATACTGCAACATAACATTAAATTAAAGACTAGTGGTTTAGGTTTATAATCATCTGTATTTAAATAAGTTAAAAATATTTCTTTTGTTTTTCTATTAATCAGCCAGTCCCATAAATCACAGTACGTATAGTAGATACAATTACAATCAGTCTTTTGATTTGACTTAATACAACTTAATTACAATAAAAAATATGCTAATAATAAGAATATTTTGTTTTGTTATTGATTGATAGAATCAGTCACAGTCCGATAAATGACAGTAGGTATTGTACATTACAATCAGTCTTCCGATTTGACTTAGCCTAGTTACAAATGAAAACTTTTAAATAATAATAAACTTAAAATTGTAAATAATCTCAAAATATAAATTAACGAAAGTTATAAATGAAAACTTTTAATTAAACTAACAATAAACTTAAAGCTGTAAATAATCTTAAAACATAATTAAAGGAAAATCACTAGTATAACGAATTTTAAAACTTTTCCAAAGGTCGTAAGAATAATATATAAATAAAATATCTATCGCAACTTCTCCAACAAATGACCAATAGTAATTTTACCACCATTACCTTAATAGAAGCTGCAATTTTATCTAAACAAAGTAAAATTTTCTTATTAGGAACATTTCCTCATGTAAAAGTTAACATATTGTTAGTAAAAAATAACATTTGTAACATGAAGTCAAATCAGAGGACTGATTGTTATTATACTTATTATACCTGGAATAGAATAAAGATACAGAAACAAAAGAAATATTTATAATTTATTTAAATACAGGTCGTTATAATAATCCAAACCACTAATCTTTTATTTAATTCTCGAAAGTAAGCTTATAACGTGTAGAATTACTTTTAAGAATTAAATTAAGTAAAATTCTGTGGGGGACAAACAGGAATAAAAAGTTTAGGAGTAAATAAAGTTCGAACTGTTCATTGCTAACAGGGGGACAGATCAAACTTTTTTCCTATCTGTCACCCTAAGGGGACAAAGCGGGGTGACAGATCGGAATAATTCACTTTATTGTTGTTTTGTTTTGATTTCCGTGTAAACTATATAGAACTGTAAAACTATTTTCGTGCCTGCGACTTTAGCAGCTTGACTCTATTTTTAAAATAAATTACATTAAAAGAGTATTAACAACTCTATATACTTCCAAGTCGATTGAGAGCGTCCGGTCTGCACGAAGTGCAAAGGGCAACTGATAGAAATTCGACGACTGACGAAACACGAAGTTTGCCGAGGGACATTAAGAAAATAGTTATCCTTGTATGTATGTATGTTCATCTGTTCCTTCATAACTTCTAAATTACTCATCATAATTTGACAAATGAGAAATCGTTGGAATCGTCTTGATCGTCCGCTGGTTATAAGGCTTTGTGATGTCACATTAAATGAATGAAAATCCGGAGTCACACGTGTTAGGGCATAAATCGAACAGATTACGTGTGACTCCTAATTTTTTATTTGTCTGTCTGTAATGTCTTGTTTATATGTTTTTGAATGACTTTTTTGTCGTTTAGTTTTAGAACTTTTATTTGTATCTCATAACAAAATGTGTTTTACATAAATATTTTTCATGCCAAAGTAAAAAGATTACCCATTCAGCCGGTTTCTAGTGCAACTGACTGCCGGTAGTTGCGTAGCAAACTCACAATGGCAATACCTTTTATTTTGACAATTCAAGACTATTCATTGCATTCTTTACATTTTCGAGCAGACGAAATTTTCAAACATATGAAGCAATTGATTAGGAATTTTCTTCAAAATCCTTCTGATTGTGTTACGCAATTGGAATGTTGCGGGTGCGCCGGACAAACTGGGCTTCTGTCACTTGTGGACGCTCTTTTATTGTATCCAATTTTTTTTAAAATGTTATTTATTTATTACACAACTGACAGTGAATAAACAAGTTATAAAAAACCTGCCTAGTGCGTGTCGGACTACGCACAATGAAGGGTTACGTAGTGGGGATGAATTTATCCCATAAACAAACTTAACTTTGTAGTTGAAAAACGTATGGGAAAACATGTTTTTGCAACTGCAAATATAAGTTGGTCGATTATTACTCGTTAACTTGTAAAGCCTACTTAGCTGTGATAGTTTTCCTTTTAATTTCGTTATATAAACTACTGCCGTGATTTTTTTCACATATCCAAAATCAACCATTTAGCTGGCAGGCACTCGAGTCTAACAAAAATTAGCACTTTAAAGCTTATTATTTCGCAAACGGATCCCTGAATCCAAAAATTGTTTTCAAGGGCCTTTCCAACGATACCCCACACCATGGGATAGAAAAAAACATCACCACTTGACGTGTAGGGGATGTCTAGAGGCAGTTCCAGTAACGAGTGTGGTACCGGGCCAATTAACAATCAAATTTCTGATATAATTAGAACAATTCAACGTATAAAGAACATAATTTTTTGCAATTGTTTGGAAGTTAGATATGAAATATTAATGGTCTTTTACATAGATGATCGATCCGCTTTACTTTTGTGATTTGTAAAAAAGGTTTATCTATATTTTAAAGTTGGTTTGAACGATGCCTTAAGTAAAAGATTAATGATCAAATACCACTTTCTTGTTGAAAAATAAGTCGATGACAACACAAAAGGTTTATATAATAAACCACTTTATCTTCTCGAAAAATATTTCGGTTAGCAATTTCTTATTCAAAATGTCACGCCATTTGTCCAAATAGACTTAGACCTTTTGTAGTCAAAATATTAAATGCAAACAAACCTTTCGAGCTGAAACACATGAATACAGATGGTTCACTCCGCGGCTCGTCTTGTCGGGCCAGTTCAGTAAGTGTAACGTAGACAGAAGATATTAAGAGTTATGCGATAGAAAAAGAGGCAACTTCTAGGTGAATATAACTGTAGGTGGGGCGCTAGTGCTATGCGACGTGAATTACACTTTATTGTGTCGAAGCAAGAGTCGCTTTTTATTTAAATGATTTTGCGGAGTGAATCATCTGTATTTATCTGTGACTGAAAGATAAAAAATGTTTGTTTGGCACGCCTGTCCTGAATGCTAATATTTTCTAGACGAATGTTTATAAACGTTGTCATGCTTGCTGGCCTCATTAGTCACAAGCGTAACGACGGCTGTCTATGGGGTTCTATGTGCTCATTTTCGAGGTTAGGTAAAGTGTTACTGGTTCTTTTCAATCAGTAATTTCTAAGAGCTGTTCGGAGTCAAATTTTTCGGTTGATGATGTAATAGGCTCGCTCTTATTTTATTAAATACTAACTGCGCCCCGCGGTTTCACCCGCATAAATCTGAATCCTGTGGGAATTTGGATAAAATATCGTATGTTCTAAACCAGGTTATGGTCTACCCATGTGCAAAATCTCAAATCCGTTTTAGCGTGAAAGCGTAACAAACAAATACACTCACTTATGCATTTATAATATTACTTAAGGTAACCTCAAAATGTGGGTGTACCTAAACTACCTAAGTTCATGATATACCTACATTTCCCCTTGTCTACCCCTTCAAGGAATACAGTTGTGAAGTTATGTTAGATTGTCATTATCTAAAAGCTAACTTAAGTTAAATACCACCCACGCAGTCATTAATAAACTAATTACTAGAATAAATTCTCTGTCGCTCACTAATGAACTATTTAATATTAATATTTTACAGGAGACAAAAGCCTAAAGATAATACAAGTAATTTAGAACGTCGAACTACCCTCATAAGTAATGTAAATTATATCATTTGACAATGTCACCATTGTAATGGAGATAGACTCAATAATTACCTATCTTGACACTTGAAAACTGTTTTAACCAAGTTAATATAAAATGGTTTTTAATTGGCCAAATTATAGTAAACTTCGGGGCGGGACCTGTACTTTAATATTTTCAGGGCAATTGACGTGCAGGGAAGGAACACTTGATAGTTGCACCGCACATGATACAATACGGCTTGAAATTTAGCTTGGTACTTCACTTGTGGTGAAATATTGACTAGAGTACCATAAATTATGGGGTGCCATCATTTAGCTGATCAATATTTGACCACAACCCAACTAAGTTGCGGTCAGCTTCCAGTCTAATAGGATGCAGTTGAATACCAGTATTTTGCATGGAGCGGCTGCCGGGACCAACAGTTTAACGTAATTTCTGAGGCATGGAGGGATATGTAATAGATGGCCAATCATCCTCGGACCGACTTCGGCAAGTTTAGCTTAACCTTCGATCTTCTTCATTCCCAGACACTATTCCCACATTGAGTAAAAAGTTATAGGCTCATTTTAATGTACTGCATTTAGGAGTCGATTAACGATCAAGTTTAACAAAAAGTCAACTGAATAAAACAGTAGTTCTGCCTATTTATTCCACAAATATGATCGTGATGATATTCAGTACATTTACCCATTATGGAATAAGTAGAAAAAGAGCAATTTCATGTATTTTCCAATTGTAGTGAGCATGCGAGATGCCAATAACGATTACACAATTGCACATAGCTCTATAAGTATAGTCCATTGGAGAGCGGCAGCCGGGCTATTAGCAAACACTATTGATTGTTGGAATGGCCAACACAATGCATCACATTCTCGTTCATTTATCATACATGCCTATTGGTAATTATTAAACCATTAAATTGGTTGTTAACTAGGCAAAGTTGATATGCTCTCATTCATGGAAATAAAAATAATAATGTATTTTTAACCCTTTTTTTTTGGGTGGGAAATTATCTAATAACTTCTCCCGCTCTGGGCGGAGCGGGACGGCGTGCCAGACTCTTACTGACTAAAACCCACCCGTGTTCCTTCGGTTGCCCTGTTGCCGGGGGCCACGATCTCCCTTTCGGTTTTCTTCGCACCCCTGGCAGGCATCGGCCCTAATGGACCCCGTCAATTCTGCTGACATCTCTTTAAGGCACGCGTGGAACACAACGCGCCGTTGACCCGGGCCTGGTACTTATCGGGCGGCGAGCTACCCATTGCTCACCGTCCGCAAGCCCGCGCCTACGGTGTTCGGAAATCGGCCTGCGATTTCCGACGCCCTGGGCATCTCCTCCTGCGGCGGTTAGGGGCGTGAGGGCGGAGAGATCACTGCCGCCGATCGCCTCCATGAGGACACGGCGATGCTCTGCCAAAGCCGGGCAGAACTCCACCGTATGCTCCACCGTGTCCTCCGGGCGATCCACAAAATGGTGACACCCGGGCGTTTCCTCCCGCCTTATCCTGTACAATACCTCCCGAAACAGCCGTGTCCGGTGAGGACCTGCGTCAGGCGGAAGGTGAGGACGCCGTGGCGCCTCTCTAGCCACTCCTCGAAGAGGGGTCTTATCGCCGCAATTGTGGCGTGCCCAGCGCTGGGTTGCGACAATTGCACTCTCCATGACGCCATGAGATCCCACCGGAGCTCTGCCCGCTATGCCGTGATTTCTCGATCTTTAGGGTTAATGTATTTTTAACCCTAAAGATTATTTTCACTAATAAATGCTACAGTTAATCTGTGAACAGCGTTGTTAGTTTTGTGTATTTCTTGTTTCATATTGTATGTAATTATTGTTCCTTTTGAATAAAAAATGATACTTAATTATTGTGGAGCATTAAAATAAAATTACTTTCTTTTATTAGGTTGACTATGACTATATTGTCCCGTTCATCTTAATCCAGAAGGTTAAAAAAAACATGGTTTTAATGATTAAGTTTAGAAAGTTGTTTATAAAAAAATAAAAATAAAAAAATAAAAATCCCCCCTTTTTATCCCTCAATAAAAATAATTTAAATTAATAGAAAAACAAGTTCTTTTGCAGGTTCATTATAATTTGCATATTCATATTAAATTGAAACCCTGTAATACCTCACATACCTATTTCAATCTCGCTTTTAAAATCTTGTTAAGAAAGCTAGTTTTAAGTATAGTGTTCTATGAACTTGAATAAAATATGCGTACGTAATTACAGTCTTTTAGAAATTCTAAGTATTATGACACATGCGATGATTTACTTATATAGGCTACTACGTACATACTTTATATAATTTATGTTATTTTGAACTGAGTTATTTTTATGCTACAGGTGTGTTCTGACAGAACACAATATATCAAAAGTAAACTAAATCCTAGACACGCAAAGAACTGTATAAACAAATGAATAGGTAACAACTATTTTCACTCAAATCCATCAAAAACATAACATGTAAAAAAATGCAAACTTCGCAACGCAGCTCTTCTACAGTGAAAAGATGTGAGATCTTTCTATGACTTGGCAATCGCACACGGCCATTGAATCAGGCTTCTAGCTTCATTCTCAACGAAGTTACAGGGGGTCGAAATGTCTTGAATGGGTTCGAGAATAGATGATACGGCTGTACCTTAGTGTTTGTTTTCCTCGACTTGGCTGATTATTTAAATCGCACATATTAAGGAGCCGTGCACGAAATCGACACGAAATCTAATCGATTGATTTTGATCAATTTTGTTAATTAGTTGTAAGAAAGGGAAACAGAATTTAAACAAAATTATTTGTGATTTGAAAAGTCAAATTCGACGAAAATTCTAAATTTGACGCTGGACTGACGTTTGATCGTTTCATTAGAAGAAACTACTTATGATTTTGAAAATTAAAAAATATCATCAACATCATTATATAGTCTACTTGTACATAGGTGAACCACTTTTACCAGCTTCCATACAAAACTTAGCAGATTTTTTTTGTAAATAACCAATTTTGTTAAACCCTGTCGGTAATTTATTTTTCCCTATTATTTAGCAAACCATATCAAGATATTTAAAAATCACACATTAGTATTCAGCTATCCTTGAAATTAAATCAAAATTTTATTTCATGATTATATACTATATCTTCATTAAGTAAATCAAAGGCGAAATAAACCATATTTTCGAGAGCGCGGAAGTTATGCAACTATTAATGTCAGTCACAGCTCCTGTTAGGAGTTGTGACACGAATGGTTTAGCACCACGAAAACTGTACTTTTATACTTACACAGACTTAATGTTTCAATTATTTTAAGTTTTCTTACAAATTACAATTAGATAAGTTATTGAAAGATTTGAAAGACGATTAATTTAAGGAAATTCTAGCCTTTTCTGCGACTATACTTTCCAGTATTTATTAAGGATCGCCTTTGGAAATTGATTATATTTATAAACTGTCGCGTTTTGTAATTTAAATAATTGAAATTATGAGTAATTGCAGTAAATTAAAACTCTAGAGTTAATTAACCTACTGTCATTTCACAGTTCTTTTATTTTATTCGTTTTTTTGCATCAGTGATCTTTATTGTCGTTTGTCTATGGCTGGCAATGATAGTTCTATGGAATTATAATTTGTCTGGTCTCAGACGTAAAATAGCAGCAAAAGAATAGAATTTGTCCACATCTTATAGTTAGTTAAAGAAGTATTGATAAGGACCCTAAACGCCATCTGCTCTCAATACATTTTTAACCTCCACGATCCCCGAGCCATAAGTCATAGCCTCTCGATACACATTAAATATGCAAACATCGCGTTGATATATTTTCTAATAAAAATAACTTATGGACAAATCTAGCTTACTTTAGAATTCTAAAAAGATTGCATTATTAAGTAAATGTAGGCAATCTGTTTGTCTCTGAAGCACTTTGGAATATTCAATGGAATCTTAGTATAAAGGGTGAATAAGTAAAACATTTAAACATCAAGTCGCTTAATCAATAAGTATCCAGATTATGTCATAGTTAACTTATGATTTTTTTTTAAGGCGCAACCGTCAGGTTTAGTCCGCGGAATTCAAATCTTACGTTTTTGCAATTTGCTGGTCAGTATCAGGTTGTATGTTGATCAACATATGATTCGCAACCGTAACAAATATGTATTTACAGAATTTTTTTTTTCATTCAAATCGTCAATAGAAAGAATGAAAAATAGGTTTATTTGTTACAGAGACACATGCATACATAAAAGACCAGAGTAAACGAAAACAACAAAAAGTACATAATAAATCACGAGCATAAAATAGAAATTAGTCGGCAGCTGCACGACATGACTGTGACAAGAAGGCTTCCACTTAGCGTGATGCAGTGCTATGGGAAACTCACAGCACAGCGCTGATTTTCAGTGGTCACCCGAAAAAAAAAAAAGATGAGGTACGGAAATCAAGTCAGGTTCAGTGATTTGTTTATTATAGAAGAATAGAACTCTTTAAGTTAGATCCCCCTTAATTTTGTCGTTTCCAAAACTAAAATTAAGTCGTATTTATTACTCGCATCGCATGTCACTACATAATAATATAATTATCAAAATAAAAGTGTATAAAATGGACACGAAATCGCGGCACTGGTTTCATCCTTAGCAACAAATTATTATGAACTTTAATCCCATAAAATAAAGACCATAATAGAGTATAAAACCTCTGAGAGGATTAAAAGCTTAGCAGCGCCCGTATTCGGCTGTCTTGGAAAAGAAGGGTTGAAATTCAGGTCATGATGTTTTTCTTTTTTTTTCTTTTTGTTTTGATAACATTTTAATCCTAATGGCACTGTCTTAAATCAGCTAACCTATATACAATGTGGTTTCCTGTTTCCTTTTATATAAATAAGTTAATGTTTCTGCTATTTTTATTTTTTAAAGATTGATGTGAACCAATAGCCTCGACTAGCAACAGCTAATAGATGTGTTAAATTCATTGTCACATCGTCATCAACTGCCTAGCCTTTACTCAACTATGTTGAGGTTGGCTTCCAGTCTAACAGATGCAGCTGAATACCAGTATTTTACATGGAGCGACGACCTATGTAACCTCCACAACCTAGTAACTGGATAAAACGATACCCCTTGGTTAGACTGGTTGTCAGACTTTTGGGTCAAATATTAGTATTAAATTAATTTTAGGCAGTTTAAAAGTCTAAATCAAAATATTTGATTCAAATTAGACCTTAGACTTTTAAAAGGTCAAGGCTTAATAAGTAGAGTAATTTATTAATCTCAAACTTACTACCAAAATATGTACCAATGAAAACAAAAAAAAAGAATTGATGATTTTAACGTTAAAAACTTACTTTAGTCTATACTTAAATAAAATTAATATAAAATGTGATGATATGATGTGATGTTGTGGTCAGTGATAACCTAGTGGTGTGACCGTCGGGCTGCCAAGTCACAGATCTCGAGTTCGAACCCAAGGCACGCACTTCTGACTTTTCGAATTCATGTGCGTATTGTATAATTATCACTTGCTTCAAAAACGGTGAAGGAAAATATCGTGAGGAAACTAGCATGCCTTTATTTATTTTTTTGGATGGGAAATTATTTGATATTTCAAACTTCTTTAGAAATTATTTGATAATTTCGTGTCAGAATCTTACTGACTAAAATCCACCCGTGTTCCTTCAGTTGCCGTGTTGCCAAGGGCCACGATATCCCTTTCAGACTTTCCCGCGACCCTGGCAGACATTGGCACTAGCGGACCCCGTCAGTTCTGCTGACACCTCTTTGAGGCACGCGTGGAACACAACGCGCCGTCGACCCGGGCCTGGTCCTTATCGGACGACGAGCTACCCATTGCTCACCGTCCGCAAGCCCGCGCCTACGGTGACCGGGAATCGGCCTGCGATTACCGATGACTAGGGCGTCTCCTGCGGCGCTTAGGGGCGTGAGGGCACGATATTTGCCTCTCCCTCACGAGTACCGGCTCCTCCTCCGCGAACATTACTGCTTCGCAGAAGGAGGTGACGGTCTCCTATGCCCTCTCGCTCAATACCATGGCCTGGACCAAGGCCGGACGCAAAAGATCACCGCCGCCGATCGCCTCCACAAGGACACGGCGATACTCCGCCCAAGTCGGGCAGACCTCCACCGTATGCCCTCCGGGCGATCCACACAATGTAGCAATGGTAACACCCGGGTGTTTCCTCCCGCCTTATCATGAACAGGAACCTCCCGAAACAACCGTGTCCAGTGAGGACCTGCAGACGGAAGGTGAGGACGCCGTGGCGCCTCTCTAGACACTCTTCAAAGAGGGGACTTATCGCCGCAATTGTGGCGTGTCCAAAACCGATGCCTGAGAGATAGTTCTCGACGGCATGTGAAGCTAAGTCAGAGGCCCATGGGCGGCTTTAAAACTCTGACACCAGGTTAGTTACCAACCACTCGAAAAGAAGAATATAAAATGTATCGGTTTTTCTCTTCAAACATAGATACTTGCAAGTTGCAACCGAGCCAATAAATTGATAAAATTCAATTGCACGAAAGTAGTTCTACCACGGAGTGCCTGCGTCAATACTAAATAGCTACTAGTTGCTAATACTAGTGGCAAGTTGTTGCAGGTTGCCTCCCAAGAGAGGTTCTCATTGCTACTGGTTTACGGCCATAAGGGAAGCGGCTAGTAAAGAGGTTTAGCTTATTTCTTTTTTACAAGCTTGTGCCCGCGGCTTCACTCGCGTGGAGTTAAGAAATTATCTACCGGGAAAAAAAGCATCCTTTGTCCTAATCCAGGTCATGGTGTACCTGTTTGCGAAATTTCATCGGAATCTGTTCAGCCGTTATGACGTGAAAGCCTAACAAACAAACATTACAAATAAACAAACAAACTCACTTTCGCATAATTATTATAATATTAAGTTAGGATTTTAGAATTAGGATGAAAAGATTAAGGTAAGATGTAGAAGGCATAGGTACCTGATTTTTTTAATGTGGTGCAGTTCTTTTAAAAATGTAATAATAATTTAAACGCGTTGTATGTGCTCGAATGAAAATGAAAGTGAATGAAAGTATGGATTTTAATAGTTTAGACGATTATAACCTGCTATTATTATTATTTTTATTTATCTTGCTGCCATTATTTTTAGCTGTGTCGTAAAATTTTTGTTATACAACTACATGTCTCGTTTACATTAAATTGGATAGTTAATTGATTCAGGCGTGACCTTGTGGAAATCCATTATAAAATGCAATTGAAGCGGATATATTTAGTAACACGTTCCGCTTAGCTATTTCTAAAGAGTCTTAAACCCACACCTACACACACACTTACACGGCGTGTTACACCAAACACCGTGTCGAGTTCGCAACAAGGCAATCGTCATCCTGAGGATGCCTCGTTGAGAGGTGAAACACGTGTCGATTTCTTTCAGGGTTTTTAAGACTCTTTAGAAATAGCTAAGCGGAACAGGTTACTAAATATATCCACTTCAATTGCATATTAAATTGGATGTATAAACATAAAAGAAGTAAAAGGAGTATGTAAGGAGCGTAACAGAAGACGTCCTATAGTTTCTGCCTACCCCTAGGGAAGAAAGCGTGAGTTTATTTAATAAGTATTTAATTGGATCAGTAAAGGAAGCTTTGTTATTATTATTACAAGACAGATAACAGGAAAATTAACCTTTATTAGAATAATATCGACAGAATTACCTTTAAACTTTGTAGGTAGTAGGTACTTACGTTATCATAACAGATTCGATACTGGCATATTAATTAGAACCCACGCCTAAAAGTTTTAGCATCTCCTGACATTTGAACTCAATAATAACATAGTAAGAATAACAAATGATAGAACTTTTTTGAGACTATAAAGTTAAGGCAAGTGACACAACTGTAAATGGCGCCAATATCGTTTGTTCTCAGTAAAAAGTATTAAGTTACCATATACATTGTTACTGGCTAGTTGTAAGTCAAACGGTTTTAAAAATGGAATGCGGTGATCGAATTTTGAAATAGTTTCTTTTTCTTTAGGGCTGGGAAAGTGTCTACGCTAAGAAATTATTTTCACACCAATGCCGCTTATTGTCAATGCCAATGCTGCTGTTTTATATTTATATACCTACTTCAAGCACACAAATGTACAGAGGCAGACTTAGTGCCAAAGGAATTTTCAACCAGTCAAACAGACCAGAGACAAATAGTGGTAGATGCAATAACGAAAATTGAGGACAAATTATTTACTTCAATCTAAAATTAAACATTACCTACCCACCAAAAAACAATGGCTCCATACTTTATTCTTTTATTTATTTATTATTCTTTATTCACATTACAATCAAGCCTGTTAGCTATTATGTAATTTAAATATAACTTAAACTACTAAAAATATATAAAATTAAGAAATTGTCCAATAAAGTCTTCCTTTTTCACTATGTTAAGGGATTATCTATACTTATATAATGTCATAAAGCTAAATAGTTCTTGTTTGAACGCACTAATCTCTGAAAATATCAGTTGAATTAGAAAAAATACTGTTTGCATTTGATAGCCCAATTCTTGAAGAAGATTAGAGTAGAGGCTTTTTTTTGGGTGGGAAATTATAAAATTACTTCTCCCGCTCTGGGCGGAGTGGGAGGGCGTGTCCGACTCTTACTGACTAAAATCCACCCGTTTTCCTTCATTTGCCATGTTGCCAGGGGCCACGGTATCCCTTTCAAACTTTCCCGCGACCCCGGCAGACATCGGCCCTAGCGGAGCCCGTCAGTTCTGCTGACATCTCTTTGAGGCGCGCGTGGAATACAACGCGCCGTCGACCCGGGCCTGGCCCTTATCGGACGACGACCTACTCATTGCTCACCGTCCGCAAGCCCGCGCCTACAGTGGCCGGGAATCGGCTTGCAACTCCCGAAGACTCCCGACGTGTGTGCGCGAAATTGGCATCTCCCTCACGCGTTCCGCCTAAAGGTTATAGGCTTAACATAAAATAACATTTACATCACGCTACGACCATTAGGAGTCGAGCAAAAGGAAAAAAAGACAGAAAGCTAAGTAAAAACGAATTAATAGCACGAGCGGGCGATGTGCAGCGGCTCGGGGGCCGAAATTTTACGCGGACGACATCGTCAAGTCGCGGGTGGATGAAGTATAATATATATTACTAGGTATATATGTCGGAAATACGTTACTGAGTTGACAAATCAGGACGTCAGCGCCGCCTAGCGGCGCTCGACAGAGTCTACAACATATCGCTCGGACCGGCCGGAGCTGTGCAGAGTTCAATTCATCGATGGCGGTCAAGCAGTGAACACGTTTAGAAACTGTCGCGCGTTCTGAATATTTGTGTCGAGTAACTACAGTGTGTGAAATGCTAGTGTGATTAATGTGATCGTAAATTATAATTTGATTTGAACTGTAAACGGTTTTTCTAAATACTACCCGCATTACGCCCACAGTAGTTAAAATACGGCTGATAATAACGAAAGAGACACCTACTCTCTCCGTCATATATTTTACTAAATATATATCAATTTACACCTACCTACCTACTTCTATTTTCTTTCAAAAGAATTTATTCATATAAAACTATTATTAATTTTAAATCCTAACGCCATCTTCAAAGCCACACTCGGGAGGTAAGCAAAAGTCGTACGTGTGTTGCAAATAGGATTGCGACGCAGTAAGAATTGCAATGGCCACCACGTACAGTACCCTATCACCTCACACTATTCTTTTGCACAACATTGTGCTACTAAGATAGGGTAAGACTGTTTTATTCAATGCATTTTCTTCTCGTTTCGTAGTGAAGTGGTAAATGAGTACATTCACAGCAGAATAACAGTTGAAAAAAAAATTATCAAGAGCAATACGTAATAAGTAGTTTTATTGATTAATCGGCGAGATGCTACAAAAAGCAACAAATGTGATCGCTTACAAATATTTGAAGTGAAAACTTCTTTAGGAGCGTTGGGCATTTTTGAGATGGGACCATTGAATTCGCGACACCATGGCGACACTTAATTTTTGTAAACGCGATTATGCTCTTTATTTATATTACTTTACGGATCTATAAGTTCTACAGTAGTATTTTTTTTTTTGTATACGCGATTGTGCTCTTCATTTACATAAGTTTACGGACCAATGTTCTATACAAGTATTTTTCTTCCACCAAAGCGATCTTGTTCAAGTTTTCACTTCTGTCGGCACTCCCGGAGTGCCCCCACTTTTTTTTGTCAAGGTTATAATAAATTTGCAATAGATTCAGTAGATCATAACGATAATAATTTAGAAAATTAAGTAGGTACCTACTAAACAACCTTAAACAAAGCCCAGCGACCAGAACTTAATTACTGTTTAACTAATTAGCTATTACATAATGTAATTTAAAACTGAATTTAGGAGATAAAGTTTATTCCCCTTTGTAGTTTTTAAAACAATTTGTTTTATTTTTCGTAGGATCGTTTAAATGTAGGTATAAGAAAAATAGCAAGGAATAAATTTAAAAAATACCTCATTTTTTAAATATTTAGCTTATTTATACCATCTATACTTCTATACTAATATTATAAAGAGTTATTTGTTTGTTGATATGTTTGTTTGTTTGTTTGTAAGTTTGTTTGTACCGAGTAGGCGAGTAATCTCCGGAACTACTAGTCGGATTTGGAAAAATATTTTTGCATTGGAAAGCCCAATTCTTGAGGAAGGTTATATGCTCACAGATGAAGTCGCAGGCAGAATCTATAATTGATAAAGATATCACACGAGCGAAGCCGCTGACGGAAGCTACTTTTAACGATCAAAAGTGCCTTTTATGTGCCTAATTGAAATAAATTATTTGACTTTGACTTTTATCATAGATAAAAACGAATTCGAACGTCATTTATTGCATAGAAAACCTTAGATTTTTTTGTGAACATAATACGAGCAACGAGCATATTAGAATACCTAATAGAAGGGTTAACAGGTGAACTTGATAGATAAAAACATAAGATGTAGGTATGTAGAATGATAAGTGAAATTAAAAGCTTCGTCTCCACCTATTTTTTTTTGGTGCGAAATTATCAAATAACTTCTCTCGTTCTGGGCGGAGCGGGGGGGATGTCAGACTCTTACTGACTAAAACCCACCCGTGTTCCTTCAGTTGCCATGTTGCCGGAGGCCACGATCTTCCTTTTGGACTTCTTCGCAACCTCGCTGAATACTCATTGTGGAATCCAATAAAAGATTGTGTATTGAATACTAAGTGCCAGTAGGTACAGGTGTTTATAAAAATGCTGTTTACAGAACACCGTACCCAAAGGGTAAAACGGGACCCTAATACTAAGACTCCGCTGTCCGTCCGTCTGTCTGTCTGTCCGTCTGTCACCAGGCTGTATCTCA
Organism: Omphaloscelis lunosa; assembly: GCA_916610215.1. Taxonomy (NCBI): domain Eukaryota; kingdom Metazoa; phylum Arthropoda; class Insecta; order Lepidoptera; family Noctuidae; genus Omphaloscelis; species Omphaloscelis lunosa. Next base: position 9,245,095 of record OU744265.1, on the reverse strand, counting down.
TGAACCGTGTTAGTTAGACAGTTGAAATTTTCACAGATGATATATTTCTGTTGCCGCTATAACAACCAATACTAAAAAACAGAAAATGGTACGGAACCCTTCGTGCACACCTCCTACTCGCACTTGGCCGGTTTTTTAATACAATATTAAGGAGTATTGTCAGCTCTCACTCCACTTATTCTCAATTCTTACAAGAACTAAAAAGAAAACCCCAGTGAATACTACATTCAGGTGTAGAAACCATCTCAAAACTATTTTACATATACACAATTTTGACTAAAGTGCTTTTACCGTCGAGAAAATGTCGTCGTCGAAATCCGTGGCTCAAAGAGCACTATTCGAGATTTTGGATCTCTATTGAAACAAGGCGTTTTGTGAATCGTCTCTCACTTCTTAAACAGGGTAATTTTTGTGAATAGACTGCAAGGGATAAGACCGAAACTATAGGTTTTGCCTTTTAGCATGGCAATAGCGGTCATTGACACATCTACATTTTCTAGCATTTTTTATTTTAAAAACTGAAATAAAGTCCGTAAACATCATAAATAAATATCTACCGTGATCTTCAACGTGTTCTAATAACGAAAAACCATATATAGTTCATTGTTTTTGTTCCTACGGAGAGATATTAGGGAAAGGGCAATGACCACTATTGCCACGCTAAAACGCGACAACTATACATTATACTTCATCTCGGTTGGTGTAGTAAATTGGTTTATACTTTTCTAGTTAGAGGACATATAAATAAAACAAATGAAATTAAATAACTATGGTAAATTGGACCAAATTGGTCAAAACGTACAAATATTTTCGACAACACTGAGTGCAGTAATACAGAGTGTGGCTTAACTATAAATCGCAATATGTATAAAAATGCAACCTTGTTTAAAAAACAGTGGCACTCCGGGAGTGCCGACAGAAGTGAAAACTTTAAAAAATCGACTTCGCGGTAATCAACGCGTTGATGTCTTTTTAATGGTCAAAAGATGGTGTCATCACGGTGTCGCGAAATCAATGGTTTAGTCCCATCTCAAAAATGCCCAACGTTCCTAAAGAAGCTTTCACTTCAAAAATAATTAAGGTTTCTTTGACCACTTTGTTCTATTTGCCATGCATAGTTTCTGTTTTCGCTCTGAATTTCCATCTCAGAAATTCATGCTCTGTATATTATCTACCTAACTACACGCCATGATAGACAATACAGGTGTCTGGCTAAGAAATTGTTTGACGAACGGTGAGAACTTCGGACTGTGAGACAAAACTTTCAGACGATGGATTGAGTCTAGTTTTGTATCTTCTGTTATTATAGTTTTAACGTAAACGCCTGAAATAGTTCTAATCTCAATAAGATTTGTTACTACCTAAATGATAAATGCAGATGATTACAGACAACAAGGCGACATTGTTAGTAGACACTACTGAATACAATCTTGTTGCCATGTTCTTAATATTTAGCGTAAAAATACTTGCATAGAACATTGATCCGTAGTGTAATATAAATAAAGACCACAATCGCGTTTACAAAAAAAAATACTACTTAAACCTTAAAGTAAAAATACTTGCCTAGAACATTGATCCGTAACGTAATATAATTAAGAGCACAATCGCGTTCACAAAAATGAGGTGTCGTCATGGTGTCGCGAAATCATTGGTTTAGTCCCATCTCAAAAATGCCCAACGGGCCTAAAGAAGTTTTCGCTTCAAAAAGACGATACAGTTTTTATTAACTTCATGACAGTGCATTTACCTTTAAAAATCAAACCATTTCACGTAAGTAATTCGCTTTCGACAGTTCCATTTACGAAATACGAAATTGCAAAATGTCGCGTTGCAATAAAAATACAGGGAGCGCACATTTCTTTGTTTATTAAGTCTGTGCAGTGGCGTTGTCGCGACTACATGCATGCAAATAAAAAGTACAATCCCTGTCATACGTCGTAAAGCTTTTATGTATGTAGCATTGGCTCACTAGATTTATATCTGCTCTTTTGTGAACATGCTGTATCTACAACGGTTCTGTATGAGCACTCCATGCGCGCCTAACTAGTTTTGAAGCTTTTATGGTCGCAGTTATATTTGAATTGATTTGATACTTGCTGTGATAAAATGTGGCAACTCGGAGAATGCATTTGATAATGGTAGTGCTGCAAAAATATGGTGATAAAGTTTTATGAAAACTGCCCTCTAATTAGAAAGAAAAAGAAAGAACGAAAAAACGTTTATTTGCGGTAAAAATGACGCAAAGAAAGAACAAAAACACGAAAATTACAATTCGGGGGAAAATATGCATCACATCTACGCAAAACGGCCATCGCGTAGCATAATGCTGCCAACCTATTCGAGACAGCGCCACAGCGCAAAAGCGCAAGTGCAATTATTGAATCGGCCCGATTGAATCAATATTCAATAGGTACTATTTCCACTTCCAAGCTCTGCAAACTTGAGTAGAGTCGAGGCCCCAAACTGGGTTAAAAATGCAAACAAAATGATAAATTCAAAAATAAAATACCGGAGTCTGAATTTGTGCCCGGTTAATGACAATGGGCCTGCCCCCTATAGTAATAGGGAACCAGTTATGTTTAAGCTCCAAGTATGGAACTTAAACATAACTGGCGAAATGTGGGTGTTCAATAGGTACATTTCTGACTAACCTTTTGGCGTGTTATTTACAGGCGTTTACAGGATTCAGGCGAAGAATGTCCAATTCTCACAATGGCAATTAAGTCTTTAATATACTAATTCTCATAAAAGCTAATTCTATAAATGGCTAATTCTCAAAATGGCTAATTCAATAAATAGCTAATTCTTAAAATGCCTAATTCTACAAACGACTAATTCGCAAAACGGCCAATTCTATAAATACCTAATTCTCGAAAAGACTAATGATTGGGGAAAATAAACGTGATGTTATGTTGTTATGCAAAATACTTACTGAATTCTAAACCAAATAAAACGCAAACCTGCGTCATTTACAAAAAAAAACTTATCTCCCAAAAAAAACAAAACGTGACCTGGTTAATTTCAATTCGTTGGAACAGTATCATTTGTAATTATTTTTTACAATATGTCACGCAACAAAAGGGAAGAAACAATAGAACGACACAGATAGCCAGGGGAGGTTTACCGCGATTAATTTGAGCCTGTATAAATCACGAATATCTGGCAGAGGGCGCGCGCTCAAATTAATTCATAAAAACTCATTATTATGTCCGTTTGTTACGTGTTTATAGCTGTTCAGGAAGTATTTGTGCTGGTCCGGGTTTTTGTTTGATTCAGAAAAAACAATGGAGCAAATTATTGAAATGTGTGATTATTTATTTAATTAAGTTTTAACATAATATAAATGATTATTTATTTCTTTATTTAAATTCACATACTTATTTGTAAAATCTGAAGAAAAAGAAACATTATTCGTAAAAATAAATAAAAATAAGCGGCAAAACGAATTTTCGGAGAGTTCCCTGCATAAGACAGTAAATAAATTGGTATATCATGGAGTTTAACTTATAAAAATAAATAGCTGTCTGCAAACAATAATTTAAATTCAATAACTGATTAAATTCTTCAATGTATTATTCCCAAGCGATGTCAACGTCCTCTTCATCAAAGTTATCAAGTTCGAGTTAAGTTAGTAATTGACTTACCACTTACCACAGCTCATTGATCAGACTTAAGTCTGAATAAGCAAAGTTTAAACTTCAAACTTAACTTGGGAAAGAGAAACACCAACGTTTGGCTCTCAACAATGATGTGGGAGTTAAGTTATTTACATAAGTATTAAGTATTTTAAGTAAGTGAGAATTTGAACACGACACCTATAATAACCAAGCACATAAAACATTCGGAAAGAGAATTCCTTTAACTTTCATAGTTCAACAATATCCAATGCTTTATTTTTGCGGTAGAGCAGACGGATTTAACAAACAAATGAAGCAATGGATTCTGTTTTGTTGTCAAAATGAGAGAGATTGTCATTACGGATGTGTTCAAAATATGTTATGCTATAAAATATGTGATGATAATAGGTCAATGAGAGGCTTAATTAATATGTCCGTTTTTGTGACGGGAGTAACGATATTGCAAAAGGGCAATAAGGATCCCGGTCACCAGATAATGACTGCAAAAACGTTACGACCCTTTTGTCATTGACCTATATTCAATACACTGCATTAAGACCAAATTATAAACACAAAATTAACCTTCAAATCACCTCATTTTATCTGCCATTTACTCAATGTGAAACAACCAGATCTTTATCTAAAAATAAGTGTAATAAAATCGATCTGAGCTTTGAGGCCATACTATATTTATGACCCTTAAAATTTCACTCCGGTTCGCCGGATCCGGCCCACTTTGCACAAAGTAGATTCGATGACTCGCTATTGATTTGATTGGCAATCCCGTTTCAACTTTAGCTATGAAATATCATTTATAGCCGATGAAGAATTTATAAAGTAACTCCTGCATTTGAAAATGGAATAAACTGACTTTTTTTCTTATTTATTTATTGGCTTTATCGGTTTTTCCAGGTTCAAAAGCCATAAAGACATAATCTTTTTATCGGTTCCTAAGCTTATGATGCCAGTTTTAATTGAATTGTGTTCTTTAATAAAATTGGTTTGAAAAGTAAATGAATCGTTAATTGGCGATTGAAGTATTCGATAATACGTTGGAAGTCTGTATGAATTTAATTTCTTTCATCCCATCATTTTCTCGAGTCCTACTTGAGGTTTCTGCTCAATTAGGGTTTTGAAGACACTGGAGTAGGAATAATGGCCTTTAATATTCTTTAAAAATATTTTTTCCTCCTCCGAATATTTTTCTTACTGATGATTAGCAGCTTGATTGTAATACTGATAATAGAATTATTTGCCATTACAGTAAGCGCAGTTTTTCCTTCATAAAACAAATTTAGTGGACATATTGGGTTTATTGCCGCAGTCATGTAGATAGTTTATGTAATTTATAACATCTTTTAATTGCTTTCGAAATTTTATTCACTGTCACAGAAAGAAGACAGTTGTGTTTATTTAGTAGTGCCTGGTTCCTGAAGTTCCATAGCAAGCAAGCATTTCATGAAGTATAAAATGCTTTTTAAAACAAAGCTTCAATATTGTCTAAGATACAAGAACGTAACGAATACGGTTAGTAGATACAAGGAATCGGACATTAATAAAAAAAAATTGCTACGTATTTGCTTCGAAAAAGTAATCGTTCGACATAGACAGCTGTTTATCATTCGATATTTGAAGAAGTGCTGTGAAAATATGGAGTCCCGGGTGTGTTGACTCTCGCAGTCGGGGCAAAGTTAACTTATCAAAATATTATTTAAGTTACGTGGCACTACCGATGCATTGGAGCTTGTAAATTATGCCGCATCGACGCGAAGTTGAATATTTGATTAAATAAATAAAAATATCGGCAGCACAGTAAGAAAAAATCGTAGCCAAATAGCTAAGGTTTATGAATGAAGAGTTACTTTATGCAATGTAAACAAGAACTAGACCTATTCTTTAAACTTTATTGTCACTGGCTTTGTACCGTGAACAATTAAAAAAATTAATAACTAAAACAATGTCGTGACAAAATAACGTCGGGTTTTCGTGTAACAGGAGTCATACGTAATCTGTATGATTTATGCCTTTAATTACATAATTAGTTCGTATTTACGTTTTAGTTTTTTTTTTTCATTATTATTTTGGGGTTACGAATAGGTAAAGGGATCAAATTTATTTGATAAGCAGCTTAGATGACATTTTAGAAGGGTTTTTAGTGTAATTGAAAATAATCAGTGTGAAACATAGTTGTTTTATTCTTATTTGGTGTACATTATCAAAATACGACGAGTAGTTTAGGAGTTAAGAGGGAACAGATGAACATATATATTATACATACAATACATATCCAATCAAAATCATAACCCTCCTTTGGCTTTACCGTAGCCGGGTAAAAACTAGGGTTTCCTAAGTCCACAGTGGCCGTCCCCAAAGCGTCCGCAGTTTACCGGCGAATGACGTCACTGGATCGTTATTTATGAAAGTAAGTCGGTATGTTTTCCTAGCGGTTTTTGACTTCGTAAAGTCAAAACCTGGTGCCATCACTTTCATGACGGCATATATGTGGCTGCCAGAGATCTTCTAACCCACCCCATATCTTTCGTATCATTAGCATTTTTAGTGGCAAATACTCATTCGAAGCATCTCACCTAATAATACAACGAATAAATTAAAATAGTGTAATCTCGTAAGGCGCGGCGCCCACTATCGGTGGGCATCAGTGCGGCTCGATACAGCTCGGGCGCCTTACGGCGGCTTAGGGCGCCTGAGGGCTGCTTCGGGCAGCTTCGGGCGCCTGAGAGCTGCCTCAGCAGTTGTAAGCATACCTAAGGATGCCAAGGCTGGTTTCGGGTAGCTCGGGTGGTATTTTCGCTGCAGAAACGTCGCAGAACAGTCATAACGTTCACCGCGCGCGCCTCCATTAGCTTGGCAACACCCAGAGGAAAATAAAAGGCAACAGCCTCATTAATTACACGTATAGGTTCGTTTTACTGGTCGATGACAGAAGAAAAGTTGATCATTCTTAGGCAAACTCAAGAATGTTTGGCAACAAAGCTTCCAAAGCTTACTCACCCAAAATCTTCTTTTTTGCCTTAAGGCTCCAAGTTTCTCTTCTTCTTCAGCAAGATGAACTATGAGAACTAAGTCCCAATCCACCATTATAAATACACACGCAGATCTGTTTTCACGTAACGTTACGACAGCTGGCTCTGCAACGTGTCTGCCACGCGAACTATTCTTAGTTTTGCCGAAGCTACCCGAGGCTAGTCTCGGCGTCCTTAGATATGCTTACGACTGCCGAAGTAGCTCTCAGGCGCCCAAACCCGCCCGAAGCAGCCCTCAGGCGCCCGAAGCCGCCGTAAGGCACCCGTGCGCACCGATGCCCACCGATAGTAGGCGCCGCGCCTAATACTTATGGACACAGACAAAGTATCAAGCACAATGAAGATGATAAGTATTATCACAATCAGTTAAGAACCTCTTTCATGAGGTAATAAATTAATTAGATCGGTTATTAAAATGGAAAGACTGGAAAGTTTATCTTTTTTTTTTTAAGATTATCGGAAAATGTTGGGAATCGAACCCAACACAACACCTTGCACTCAGCTGAAGACCGCAACTTAAGAGCTTCGAGTTTGAAGTTATTCTTCGGAGACCGTTACTTTTCTTATATAATACAGCGAGATCCTCGAAGGACCAATGTTAGCTCGTGGAGCAATGAAACAGTGGACTGTATTTTTAGGCAAAGGTTTAATGCCGTCTTATTATGTACAAATTATAAAATCCCGGACAAACAGTTAAATAGGAGAGATATATCGTCCATCGCGGTGGAGTCCGTGGAAGCGAGTGGTCGTCGGGCCGAGCCGTGCCGCCGCCGCGCCGCGCCTCAGCTAGCCGGTGACGCGCCGATCACGATGCCTACGCGTGCAGCCCGAGTGCAAGGTGTTGTGTTGGGTCCGATTCCCAACAGTAATTATTTCCTCAGACATCAAATTCTTATGTAAGAATATGTTTTAAGTACTTAGGTACTACATATACGAAGAGAGATTTGAATAATACAATCCTCTGCATAGAATTAAGAAAAACTGCTTTTAATTTTTTACTTTTTATACTATATGAACTTTTAAGAATAAAACGGTCAGGGATTATGTTCTGCTTCGGCCAATTCGCATAAAGTGTTGTCGTCCCATCCCCATTTGTAACAGTAAAATAAAACGGAAAGATAGCTCACCAATTGACATGGGGTTCTGAACTAATTGGGGAAGGGCATAAATAGCCCCGAGTACCCTGAAGCATTGGACATAAACTAATGACCCAACATAGTACATCTCCAGAGGGTCGATATCCGGGTGGGTATCTTATTGGGTGCCCCAAAAATTAGCCAGTTTTCGAAGATTAGTTCAGTGTAATAATAGTAATAAATTTTATTTAGTACACAAGAACCAAATAGTACAAAGTAGTGTCTTAAGATTAAGTTGTACAACAGTAAAATGCAATAGAAGTGGATATATTTAGTAAACTGTTCCGCGTAGCTATTTCAAAAGAGTCTTAGAAAAAACCCTGAAAGAAATCGACACGTGTTTCACCTCCCAACGAGGCATCCTCAGGATGACGATTGAGCGCAGACTGAGCCTTATCGCCCGTCCAATCTGCGCTCAGTCCTTGGTGTGGCAACACGCCGTGTTCGAGTTCGCGACAAGTCAATCGTCATCCTGAGAATGCCTCGTTGGGAGGTGAAACACGTGTCGATTTTTTTCAGGGTTTTTTTAAGACTCTTTTGAAATAGCTAAGTGGATCAGGTTATTAAATATATCCACTTCTATTGCATTTTATGATGGATTTCCGCAAGATCACGCCTGAATCAAATAACTATCTTGTACAACAGTGACACAGTTTAAATTCGAACGTTCGACTCCTAAACAATAAGCAAAAAGCCTGTGTCTCAATGCTTCCCGAAATTGCAGTGACATACAACTACGAAACAATCGTGCAAGTACTGATGATGTGACGTGACATGTGAAATTATATTGTCGTCTGTCTAGATACGCAAAACGAAGCAGTTCCGCAGCATTGTAGCGTCGTTTGCCGCATCAAGGCTCGTGCAGACAGACGCGACGCGACTCTAACAAAACAATTTGTAAGAAAAGTTCACGGTACAACAATTACCGGTGTCGCGTCGCGCGACAAGTCCCAGTAGTCCGCACTAGCCTTCATATAGCTCATTACCATACATACAGATATCTACAAAGTACCTATCTAACTCTCAATATTAACTTAATATGCACAGAGATTTTCGGGTAGCTGTTTTTTTTTTTTTAACATAACATAACACAACACCTGATTTAGCTATATTTAGCCAGTTATGTTTAAATCCCATGTAATAAGGGAACGAGCCTATTGCCATCAACCGTAGATAAATCCAAACTCCGAGCTGCTACTGAGAAATTCAAGATAGAAACACCCAATAACACTTTGGCAGACCTAGGAATCAAACCCAGGACCAAGAGCGCTTGCGCCCACTATACCAACGAGGCAGTCTGTCGAGGCAGTTTTTTTTTTATATAGATTTCTATTTAATTTTAATATGTATCTGTTTTTATTACCAACAACAGAAAACTCAACAGAATTGAGGGTAGGTATGTCAAGGAAAACTTCATCATGAAGCTATTCAATACTGCGTTCACTAACTTTTATAAAAATAAGCCTATTATTACGTTCAACTGTACGTCTAACTTTAAACCACAACCCGCCTGTAACCATTTAGCTCAAAACTATAATTAGCAGTGCACACACATGAAATAGTGCATTAAATTCTCGTGAAACTTTCAGAATCCGGTGCGATACTATTTCACATTCGCCTCATCATTAAAGGGGAATTTCAGTTAATGAATCTAATGTGTCTGCGGTGCTGTGAGAATTAAATTGGTAGTTAAAATGATAGGTTGTTGCTGATAATGTGAATCTATGTGTAAGCTATCTCTCGGACATTTTAGGCCGAATTTAGAGGAACCCTGGGAGCAATAGTGAAGGAATTAAATTGGTAAATGGATAGAACTATGTCAGTGTACGATGATTTGAATTCTTTAAAGTAGTTACTATTCAAAGAATATGCGTTTATACAGTCAGAAAATGTTTTTTATTTTTATTTTATTAAACTGACACACTACATCAATTTGACGAAAAAATTAATGTAATTCTAATACCATAACATCACGCTTTGTTTCCCCGAATGGTTGGGCAGAGTTGTCCCTGTAACAGGTTCACCCACATTGCGCCAGTTATGTTTTAAGTCCCATGTAATAGGGGGCGAGCCTATTGCCATCAACCGGGCAAATCCAGACTCTGGGCTGCTACTGAGAAATTTCAGATAGAAAAACCCAATAACACTTTGCCCGACCTGGGAATCGAACCAAAGACTTCATGCTCAGCAGTAGCGCTTGCGACCACTAGACCAACGAGGCAGTCAAGTAATTATAATGTTCAAATTATTTAAGTTAATAGGCACTGTGATAAACAATTTCCCATGACTTCACATAATATATTTTTTAATTACTTATAGGTCAGTAAGGGCGGAAACATTGTCAGCATTGGGACAATAATGAACAAAAAAGCGACAATAGAAAGTCTTCCATTGTCACTTTTTTTAACCCAGTCGGATTAGTGAGTCTGAAGTAACCTTTCACATTGACGTGAACAAAGAATTTAAACTTTTGCCAAAATAACAAACACATATTTAAAAGAACATCATCATCTGCTTAGACTTTTCCCAACTATGTTAGGCTCAACTACCTGTCTAACTGGATGTAGATGAATATCAGTATTTTACATGGACGACTGCCTATGTGACCTCCACAACCCAGTTACTGCATGCCTAATACGATACCCCTTGCTAAGACTGGCTGTCAGACTTTATTAATTCTAGCAACCGTTTTCAACACTAATGTATCTTTTAACTGAGCTGCTGAATCCCCAGTGTGTCGTACTTTGAAGATGCTCAACGCCCTTCTGACGGCCAACCTTGAATGTAATGTATTAATGGAATAAAATTATATGTATACATAATATCTGGTGTTCTGTAAGAAAAAGTATGCAAGGAAGTGCACTGTTGAATGTCAGTTTTATTATTTAATTTAAAAAAATAAATAAATTATACACAAAAAAATTGTCAATTTTAATCTTTTAAGTTTCTATGCGTTGTACCGTTTTAATTAACCATAAATAAATAACTAATATTATAAAATAAATATAGATCACGTTCATCTTCAACGTTATTAAGCTATTCAGACAGACTATTAAATTCTAAGTATGTACTTACTTGCGTAATAATAATATCAGCACCTAGGTTTTAGAATAAACACTTGAACCCAAGGCAATGTTATAACTCTAATTTGTGGACATTTATCGATGTTAAGACTATACATACAGCTTTTTTTAAATTGCAGAATAGGACTACTATATTGACCTCAATCTCGCCTGATGAAACGCAATAGATGAGGTCTATTGCGTTCGGAGTAGGCCGTAATCCACCACGCAGGCACACGCAGACCTAGTGCGGGTTGGTAGATGTCACTTGAAATTTTTGTAGATGTCTTTGAATTTTTATTATGGGACATGCCAGTTTCCTCATAATGTTTCCTTCACCGTTGTGAGAGCAGTGGTGATTAATTAATTTACACAAAGTAAATTGCCTATCTAGGTTCGAACCTACGACCTACAATACTTAAGTCGCGGCCGTTACCACCGGGCCACGACTGCTCTGAAATGTAAATAGTTACTTTATTGATTCAAGCTAAGTAAGCCGTAATCCACCAGGCACACGCAGGCCTAGTGCGGGTTGGTAGATGTCACTTGAAATTTTTGTAGATGTCTTTGAATTTTTATTATGGGACATGCCAGTTTCCTCATAATGTTTCCTTCACCGTTGTGAGAGCAGTGGTGATTAAATAATTTACACAAAGTAAATTGCCTATCTAGGTTCGAACCTACGACCTACAATACTTAAGTCGCGGCCGTTACCACCGGGCCACGACTGCTCTGAAATGTAAATAGTTACTTTATTGATATTGATATTATATTGATATTATTGATATTTATATCCACGTCTCTTATATTTTATGTAAATAGTTCTAAGTGTAAACACATAATTACTTTAATCTATTACATTGATTTTACATAACGATGCATTAATTAGGTCTGGGGTCATAAGAACCTCTCTAAATTAAATTTAAATAATAATTCCTATTATCATAAATGTATATTAAACTATTAACATATAATCTTTTAGCAGTTCTAAAATTAAGAAGAAACACTCCAAAATTCTATTGAGAGAATCGTTAATAATGTGAGGAGACAGAAACGGAAAACCTCGTACTTTGTCAGAACCTTTTTAATAAAATAAGAAGCTATTCTATCTCATATAGTAATAAGTAAACTGGTACATAGTAGAGAGTAATATTATTTCATAGTACCTACTGCGCGCGGCATCGTACGCGTGGACACTAATACTTTTTCTAAAATAAAACCTGCCTACGTTATTCCTTATAACATATGTTATCTGCCAGTGAAAGTCCCGACAAAATCGGTCTAGTCGTTTCGGAGATTGACCGGAACAAACAGACAGACAGACGACAATTTTAAAAATGTTTTTTTTGTTATAAGCACGGTATATACTTTCGTATACATTTAGTAAAAAGCTGTTATTTTGTCATTACAAACAGACACTTCAATTTTATTTATTTGATGATGATGATGATTTTGAAAATTGATGATGAATGAATGAATTGAATGAATTAATGAATTTAATGAATGTATGTTTAGATTTATATAGTTTTCGCATTCTACTCACTTTGGACTGTTATGAGTTCAATCTTTCATATAGACGTCCTATTCAATTTTTAAACATTAACCTCTTTATTCATAAACATTGCTTAAAGTTAAGCGACGCTTAAACGTCAATAATGGACGGTTAAACATTCGCTAATCATTACTTAACTTTAAGCAACGTTTATGAATAAACCCCTTAAAAATGACTGAATACTGATTTTCAATTGCTTGAGGCACAATCTACTAGATAATGTAAGTGGGTAAGTTTGATAGATACTTTCAATAAATTCAAGAATGTTTACGAATATATACTGAGGTCTACGAGAAAGCTTCCTAAGAAAATGGCTATATTATACAAACGATTGAAGAACCATAAACCTTGGGCGCGATATCATCATGAAAGTCGAAAACTAAGCCGCGATTCTATTTCTGTTCTGCAAATTCATGTTGGGACTTGGTGGCAGCCACCAAAATTGATGAATATATTTATTTTCCATAAACCTAACCTATTATTTAACTTTGTTATTGACTCTACCTTGATTATTCCACAGCGCGTGGTTTATTTACTAGTCATAATCTTCTTCTTTTCGTGTGGGTAGTGACTAACCTGGTGTCAGAGTTTTAAAGCCGCCCATGGGCCTCTGACTTGGCTTCACATGCCGTCGAGAAATATCTCTCAAGCATGCCGGTTTCCTCACGATATTTTCCTTGACTGTTTTTGAAGCAGGTGATAATTGTACAATTCGCATATGAATCCGAAAAGACAGAGATGCGTGCCTTGGGTTCGAACTCGAGACGTATGACTTGGCAGTCCGACGGTCACACCACTAGTCTATCACTGCTACCAGTCATATTGAAACGTAACTTTTAAAACTTTATTGAAACAAAGAAAAACTCAGTTTGCAGAAACTTTGCGTTCGATAACAACTGCATTAGTATAATACTGTGTCTCAGTCATTAACGCCCACCTCCAAAAAGTCCGAAACAAAATCAAAACTAAAACAAATTAAAAATAATAATAAGAGTTAAAAAAAACTATCATCAGCTGTTGAATATAAGATTTCACCATACCGCTATGGTCGCCATACATTGTGGTTACAATAATATCTTCTTCTTAGTTTTCATTTCAGCCGACAGACGTCCACTGCTGGACATAAGCCAAACCCAAGTACCGCCACTTCGACCGATTCTTTGCTTCCCGCTTCCAGCGGATTACTTCACAAGGTCATCGGTTCACCTTGGGCTTCCAAAACTACTTCTTCTGGTACGCGGTCGGCACTCCAGAACCTTTCGACCCCATCGGCCACTGTTCTACGAGCAAATACCCACTGCCACTTAAGTTTAGCAATTCTTCGGGCTATGTCAGTTACCTCGGTTCTCCTGCGGATCTCTTCATTGTTGATTCGATCACGTAGGGAAACTCCAAGCATACAATAATATGAACAATAGCAACTACTAAAATATGTATTACACAAATCGTTCATACATTTTCGTAGCCTACGAAGTTACTACGCCGTAGCTGATATGACGTCACGGCTACGCAGCTACGTTTTATATAAGTCGTAGCAGATCACTGTTTTGCTACGCTCCGGCTCATTTCCTCGAGTCCTATAAATGTCAGAGCCAGGAATTTATTTTTCTTTGAAAATCTAACCTTTGAACTGGAGACATTTTTATTGATATTATTTAAATGATAAAAATAATTAATTCAGTTAAATAATTCGTAGTATCAGACTTATTTCATCACAAAAATCGGAATGCTTCATAAGGATTGGAATTTAAATACAATACAATTTCGATTCCGAAAAATCCGTCTCGCTATAAAAATATTTGGCCCTCCATAATTTAGATCAAATCAAATACTCGAGGACAAACTTTTTAACTTTATGATAACAGCGCAATATTACGAAAAAAATAAAGCTATATTTTCGCAAGGAGGCCAAACTTTGCAGGTGTTATAGAATATTTATATTATTTATCCGTAGATGTTTTTAAACCCTCCAAAAGCTACAACGACATAAAAATCGATTATCGGATGAATACCAGTACCGAGCTGCTGCAACGAGAAGTATGTTGTTTAAAATTTAATGTAGCTTTGTACATTTATGCGTACATTTATAGCGGTAGTAGTAGTAAATTATTTTATGTAATTGACACTTACTGCTTCCCCGAGAAAATGTAACAATAATCACACACGAGTAATTCAAACTTATTGTTATGAGAATCCATACGAAAGGTTCCGTACCGCCGTACAATTATTTTGTTTTTTGTTTTTAATTAAGAGGGCTGCTTAAGGTCGAGCAAAAGACGCCGAAAACACACGTTTATTTTTTGATTAATTGTTTTATTTTTATTATTTGTTTTTATAACGGCCATTCACACACTCTGTGAGAATTTCAAGATACTGCCCTGTGACAGACAAACGGACGGACGGACGGACAGCGGAGCCTTAGTTATAGGGTCCCGTTAGCACCCTTTGAGTACGGCCTTAACTAGCTTCTACCGATCACTTTGCCCGCGTCACCTTTGAGATCCATAGACACTTTGTCACTGGAATAGAAGTACTTACTTTTATTTCAGGGTATTCGCTACTTGTATGCCCCGTAACATTTAAATATGTTCAGTCGTTTCGGCTTGAAGGTGTGACAAACGAACAAACAATAAACAGTAGTTACCATAGCTTTTCATTTGGGTTCCGTTCCCAAAGGGTAAAACGGGACCCTATTACTAAGACTCCGCTGTCCATCCGTCTGTCTGTCCGTCTATCACCAGGCTGTATCTCATGAACCGTGTTAGTTAGATAGTTGAAATTTTCACAAATGATGTATTTTTGTTGCCGCTATAACAACAAATACTAAAAAAACAGAATAAAATAAATATTTAAGGGGCTCCCATACAACAAACGTGATTTTTTTGCCGTTTTTATAGATAACTAGCTGCGCCCCGCGGTTTCACCCACATAAGTCTCGAGCCCGTGAGAATATCGGGATAAAAAATATTCTATGTCCTTCTCCAGGTCATGGTCTACCCATATGCTAAATTTCATGCAAATCGGTTTAGCCGTTTTAGCGTGATGCCGTGACCAAGGGAAATAGGGATTCATTTTTATATATATAGATGGTAGGGAACCCTTCGTGCTCAAGTCCGACTCGCACTTGGCCAATTTTCTTTACTAGTATTGCTATCTACGAAGCAGCCAATTATAACCATTATTAGGAATTAAATCAAGGCTTCAATTAACAATGCTTATAATTTAAACTAAAAGCATAATCCATCCTACATTAACATCATAGCCATTTGAATGTTTCAATGAGATAATAATATCCTTCATTTAAACCTCGTTAATACGATTTTAATTAAGATGGTCTCTCGGCATTTCTATATTATCTTGCTCATCAATTTTTGTTAGGAAGAGTTCTTTGTTTCTTGTTTAGATACTACGTTGATCTAGAACTGTTGAACTGATCCTAGGTGCGGTGCCAGCTTGGCAAAGTATCATTGGGGTAATTCTTTGACAATCGTTGCAGGTGTCAGAAGTCCGAAAGTCTGACCTGTGGTAACAACGGGTACTGATGTAACTGTACTTACTGGTAATCAGCTGCATATGGTTAGACTGGAAGCCAACCACAACATAGTTGGGAGAAGGCTAGGCAAGCATACTTGTAGCAGTCAAGAGTCATGATTTGTGAACACTTTATGCGGGCTTAAACATACGAGTAATTGGCAAAACGTGGCAGTGTCTACATACAGCGTCTCTCTAGATAAAGTGCATAAACGAAAATGGGTGAAACTATAGACCATAATACATCGACAAAAAAAAAATGGAAAAAAAGTCTAAACAAATCAAAAAAAAAATTCAAAATAAAAATATATTGAAAAAAATCAGACAAAAAATTTCAAAATTTCTCCAAACAAACGTGTTTTTTTACTTGATGACTGTTTCTAAAGGTTTCTTTGTATTTGCCATGCATCAATTAGGTATCAGCCATCATTTTTGTTTTAACGAAATTGAGTCAATTAGTAAAAAGTTATTATGTTTTCAATACAGAGGAATTTAATAGGCAGTTTAAAAGTAAAAAAAAAGATAATAATTATTACGATTTTTCTTCGATTTTTTTTCCAATTTTTTGTAGATAAATAACGGTCTAGTTTCATCCATTTTCGTTTTGTGCACTTTAACTAAGGAAACATTGTATAACACACCTCTGCCACCCCTCCGGGGGATACAGGCTTGATGGTGTCTCCTTGCTTAAGACGCGTCGTAAATCACAATCGACCCTTGTAATCTAACGTTACAATTTTTACACTACGTTGCTTGACGAAATTCGAGCGAGAGAGGGTTAAACATCTTATAGGACCGTGATTATGAGGACAAAGGGTTTTAATTACATAAACTAGGTAGAAAAATTATGGTTATAAAGAGGTTTTTCATTAAATAATCCTTTCACAAATAAGATGAAAAGATTAATTAAGTTGATATTTTATTTTACATTTAATTTTATGAATTTTCATTCTTAGTGGAAGTTCATTTGCTCTACTTATTTCATAGCTCGAACCAATGGTTTAAGTATTCATTAATTTGAATATGCTACCACTTTGTCTATAGGTATCCACAATTCGACCCAATAATTATACTGCAATCTTGGATTCCACACATGCACCAAATAGACTCCAAATACTAGTCCTCTACCTTTTGCAACGTTACGTGGTTCAAACCGTTCAATTTTATTTCGTCACAAGCAAACGGAATAAAAAGTCAACTGCCTCTAAAATGAACATTCAGGATTTCCAATTGATGACACGACTACCTTCGAATTTGACCTCAAAAACGATTACCTACCCCAATACTTTGATCCGATTGAAAGTTGAAAAATTTTTCCCTTTGTGGCCCGATTCAAGTATTTATTACAATTATTTGAATCATAATTTATTTATAAAGTTACATCAAAGAGTTTTCATTGCGTTGACTTTCTCTTTGACTCATTTTCACGACTGTAAAATCAAAATAGACAGAGGCCAATTTGTGATTGGTAGAAATGACAAAAACTTTTCTAGAAATCAGTGGAACAAAGTTGTTTAAGATGAAATATTTTTAGACATTTCTGTTGTCGTATATGCATACGTTCTACACAATAAATCTGCCTAGCCTTTTCCCAAATGTATTTAGTTCGGCTTCCAGTCTTTTACAGTATTTTACATGGAGCGACAGCCTATCTGACCTCCAAACCCAGTAACTGCGTAATACGATACCCCTTGGTAAAACTGGTTGTCAGACTTTCGGGCTTCTGACGACCCGTAACTACTGTCAAAGATCCACGAATGACAGCCGGGACCAACGGCTTAATGTGGTTTTTGAGGAACGGAGGTGTATGTAAAGATGGTCGCCCATCCACAGACTAACCCCAGCAAGCGTAGCTTAACGTGTTGGATCGACCCATGCGGCTGTTATAACTTAGCCACGAGCTTATTTTCTACTAGCATATGTTCTACACATTGGAAAAAAATACGTATTACCAAGCGACAACTATCTTCTTATCGTGAAATTAGCATAATTTGCACCTCAGCAAGTCAAAACCTGAGCAAACGCTGAATGTACTAGAGATGTTCATTATTTTTCCTTAATTAGCAATGCAATGAAATCTGCCTTTCGTTTCAAATGCAGGAGGTACTTCACGTAGTTTTCGAGAACCGAAGTTGAACCTTAATAAGAGGTAGAAAAAGGTTTTCATAAAGTGAAGTGGATGATTTAAATGAAAATGTTGGGCTAGTTCCATATTTTAGTTTGTTTGGGGTTTAGTTTGAATATTTCATTGTTATTTTTTTATTCTTTAAATAGTTTGTTAATTAATTTAGTATAAGAAATATTTCTTCATCCAATGTACATATTATTAAGTTGCACTTAAAATTGTAACTACTCTGAGTACTTACTATACAAACCAGTATGCCGTCGACAGTCTACAGTTGGGCAGACTCCTGCCTCCAATAAGAGTAAATACGCTGTTCACTTCCATATTTATTACCTGTAAAAGAAAGAAAAGTAATAATAAATAGAATAGAATAAATTTAAAAAAAATAATCTTTAATGTGGTGACAGTGTTGTTTAAGCCAGTATTTCTTAACCTGTGGTCCGTGGACCCCAGGGGGTTCGCCGTACGTTCGGGCACGTTTGCTGTGCAGATAAACGATAAAGATTACAAGTGAAATCCGATTTGAGAATACAACTTTCTAGTAACATCAACTCGAAAAAAATAACACCAACCTTCACATTTCTTAATGTGAAGGTTGGTGTTATTTTTTTTTCGGATAATGCCAACCCAATTATAATAACGATAAAAACACATATTTTTATTTAAAAGATTTTTATTTTTTTATTTGTAGTACTTATTAAAAATAAAGGGTCTAAAATTTATAGCTGTTTTTTTTTTAATAAGGGGGTCCTTATAATTGCGCTTGATTTCCTAAGGGTCCGTAGCTGAAAAATGTTAGGAAGCTCTGGTGTAAGTAATCTAATGAGCGTAGCTGTCTATTGTATGATCTGGAAAACAAAAGAGCTTACACTTTTATATGCCCATAATCGTATAACATTCACACAATGCCTAAAATCCTTTGTCTTTTACCGTAGGCTTGAACAAAAACCCAACTCAAAAGTACCATAAAATACGAGATGAAAACCTTATAATAACCCACATTCAAAAGTTTCAAATTAAGTTTTTCATTACTAAAAGAGACAGACATCTACAGACACGACAAATTCCTTTACAACTGCATTTTCTCGACAATATTTTCTTTCCACCATTATCCATCATTCTCCATTGTTCGTACTCGAGTCTAATTGAAATCTTCCATCCACTATTGTCATTTACTTTCCCGAGTTGTTTTTTTATTTTCTTTCTACTGAATTCCCTCTTGCCCAAATTGGAAAGTAACGGCTGTTGCTCCCACAATGGGAAATCAGGGTTAAAATTGAAAGTAGATATTTGGTCGAATAAGCCAGATTTGGAAACTCATTTTTTTTTGTTGTATTGGTTCTGATCTTTGCGATCAAGAGACCAATGAAATGATCTGGTTGTAATACAATGTGAGGTAGAATTTGGATGCGTGGGCTACTTAGATAAATCAAATAAAAAATACGGAATTTTCTGTTCGAACAATGGTTTTCAAAGGAACAAATTCTTTGTGCGTAGGTAGTACCTCTTTATGAAAACACTCAAAAGCTGAAGAGAACTGAAAATGAACGAATATTTTCATAAGTTAATTGAACCGGGCGGTAATTGATACCCATCATTGTGTCAAGTTAGACTAATTATTAATTATAGATACCTACATTAAATAATTGATAGAAAATCAATTTCATATTTTTACTTTAGGCGTCTTAATTATCTTGGATCGACTATTATGGAATCCAAATAACAGGAGATTTTGAAATACAAACAAGGCCTTATACACCTCCTTTCGAGAAAATCGTGCCATTTTATATTTTTAACGATATTATATTGAACTAGACAAGCATGTTGACATTGTCAACAGCTATGGAGCCTAAGGAAGCTCGTTAGCCGTCGTAAGGCACTTCGAACTACCAGTTTAAGGGGTGTTAACATTCAGCCGGTCATAAACTTTTCGCTTTTCTGAACATTTTACGAAGGAAAAAGCTGTCCGCCTAGCGAAAACATCTCTCTTGTATTGTGTTGGATCGTTTCGACAGACATTAACTGAAATTTACGGCCAGCCAATTTTAGACGGATTTAAGTACTTGCCTTTAATGTGCGTACTGTAGACTGTCAATGTTGTAAACTGATCGAAATGAAATATTTTTTTATTATAGCGCCATCGCGATGCCGATGCTGATGCGACGACGGCTCAGAGATCGGATTATATTCGAAATTCGAATATTTTGACAGGCGGGTTTAAATAAAAAAAGAGCATTGCTTTCGTTTGTTTTCGCTATCAAGTTGTATTAGTTTCAAGAACTTGACTTATTTACTTTGACATAGTGCTCACAATATGTTTCTTTAAAACCTGTAAAGCTTTATGGTACATTTACACTACCAAGTTAGCTGATTACCAGACACGTCAGTTTACAGATAATGAAAATGACTAGCATATCTTAATAGTTACCCCTATCTCAGTAAATCTATGTACTTGGGCTGTACGCAAACTTAATGTTTTCTAGATACCCTTATTGTTATCCCATTTACTGGCATTTCAGTCTGTATATGGGTATTCATCTTCTTATCACATAATGAGGTTTTAGCTTAACCTTTTACATTTCTTAAAGGTTAGGTAGGCCTTTAATCGCACCACACTACGTTTAAGGATTCATTTAACTTTTGTTCAAGGCACTTGACTCTCGGCGGGTCTTACCCTTCACAGAAATTAGCTGGCAAATGATCCATGAAAACCTATTTGGTTTTAATGTAGGTAATTTTCATAATATATAAACATCACGAAAACAGTACACTATATCAGAATACCAGCTTGCAGAAATAGCAGTCTTACTTCATGGTGGTTTTCGTTTTAGTGTTTATTTGTTTTTAAAATTAATTGTAATTTTCTTTGCACAGCAGTGGGATACAGTGTAGTCATAAATAATATAAAAAACTCTGTGTTGATTCCCCGAACTTTCTCTTTCTTTCTATTAATGTATTTTCTTCGATATCAATGTATTTTGGGTACTTGCCTCGGCGGCTTCTCATAAGCCTTTGAGAATGACTTTCCAAAAAACGTCTTTACTTATAATCAGAAGTTTCCACGTTTCTAACTTCAAGTCGAATTTCCATCCAAACTTTTTTCCTATATTTAACCCCTTTAGGAGGTGAATTTCTGGGGGTCCGCTAGGGCCGATGCCTGCCGGGGTTGCGAAGAAGTCCTAAAGGGAGATCGTGGCCCCCGGCAACATGGCAACTGAAGGAACACGGGTGGGTTTTAGTCAGTAAGAGTCTGACACGCCCTCCCGCTCCGCTCAGAGCGGGAGAAGTTATTTTATAATTTCCCAACCAAAAAAAAAGGGGGTGAATTTCCGAAAATCCTTAGTTTTACCATCGTTATCTCTTTGTGCAAAATTTTATGCTTCTAGACCCAGCAGTTTCGGCTGTTCGTTGTTTGTCGGTGAATTATTGCATTAATTTAAGATTTTTACTAAGTAGATGGTCCCCCAGTTTTAGGAACTATTTCTGGCCCGAAAGACTAAAAGGTGAGCTATATATAAAGTGTTCTAGCAGCTTGATATACATATGCGGGGCCCTCATGCTGTGTGCAGTTTTAGAAACGTGAACTATGTGTTTTGTTTAATTCATTGTAGATAGGTTGAAAATATTTTTCCATATAAACTAGCTTTTAATTAATATCGAAAAAACAAGGAATTATTATAACACAATGGTGAACCTCTTTTCGCCGTGTCCTAACCAAAGCGATCGGTCGCGCGAACACGCGATCGCCGCGTTCTTTTGTCACTTATTTGTTTGGAAAACCGGAAGGCGTCGCTGTTGGCGTGACGACGCGTTCTTTTGGCGCGACGACGCGTTAAGGTTCGCCGAACAAAATAATGCGAGCGATAATCGCTTTGGTTCGGACATGGCCTTAGATGTTGACTTCCCAAAAATTTTATGCATCATTTGAAAACAAAGTAAAAGGAACGAATCTCCCCATTTTAACCGACTTCCAAAAAGGAACTCAACTCAACTCAAAGCATTTATTTCAAATAAACCAATTACAGTCACTTTTGAATTGTCAAGGGGTCGGTCAGTCAGAAAGATGAAGCTAGTTGCCCATTCCAATGCGTAGTAGGTACCTATGGAGAAGAACGGGCAAAAAACTCCATGGACGCTCTTTTAAATCACAATATGTTTACAAAATATTGGTTACATCATTCATGTTAAAGTTATAAATGTGAGAACGATGCAGAACGATAAAAGCGTCCGTAATAAAAAACAAAACAAATAAAACAATTCAAAAATCAAATTAAAATAAGCATCTAGAAAATGACCAGTCCCTACTGACAGAGCCCGTTCACGAACATGACGCATGGATTAGCACCATTCAGCTCAACCATTTTGAAGGGAGCTAAATGATCCAACACACACGCCACCGTCAGCGAGACATTAGAGTTAGCATGACATATTCTCAGCCGCAAGGGCACATTCAAGTCAATGAAAGACGTACCTAGTAAATGGTAGTTTTAAAGTAGGTAC
This sequence comes from Omphaloscelis lunosa, assembly GCA_916610215.1. NCBI lineage: Eukaryota > Metazoa > Arthropoda > Insecta > Lepidoptera > Noctuidae > Omphaloscelis > Omphaloscelis lunosa. Next base: position 9,222,528 of record OU744265.1, on the reverse strand, counting down.
ATAGTACTCACACGTGTTATGAAATTATAGAATGCTATAAAATATAGGAAGAGGTTCGTAGCGTATGTTTGATTTTTTTATTTTGTTTTATGTATGTCCACCGATTTCTCCGTCAATTATGGACCGATTAAGTTTTTTTTTTTTTTTTAAGATTATGCTCTCATATAAATTTTATTAACTTTGCTTGGATAATTTTTGAGTTGGGTTCAATAATACGTATTTTTTCCCACTTAGTATGTGGATGATATGACAAGTTCCTGTCACTGTTATTTACACAGCAGGTAGTGGTATTTGAATTTGTGCGGGGTAGGTACCACAACTAAAAATTGAAAAATAAAAGCTTTTTACAAAAAAAAAAATACCAATCGACTTCCAAAAAAAAAACACAACAACGCGAAAAGTCGGTGGCAAAAAACGAAAATTCAAAACTAAAGACACCGACTTCCGTAATTAAATTTATTTTTCGCTTTGTAGTGTTTTTTTTTTTGGAAGTCCGTTATTTTTTAATTTTTTTTTGTAAAAAGTTTTCATGTTTCTATCTACTGTGTTTTGGACTGTTAGACATCTGCCAATCGTGTAGGCATTCCCAACATTTTTCGAGATAGGTATTTCTCACAGGAAGTAAGTTAACAACAACAATGTTAACCGACACGTGTATCCAGCTATTTGTAAAGTTATTAATATTCTATGGTGATGTAGTTTTAACGCCCACGAGTTTCATGTGCAATTTATTACAATGTCGTGTAGTTCCAGAAACTTGCGTTCTTGGAAGACAAGAAAAAATATAGGATTCAGTTCTTGGAACAGTTGTAAATGGTTTACACGATTATAAAGCATGGCAATCGTGACAGTATATATTTTTTTCAACCTAATAGGTTAGAAAAACAAATTATTTTAATTAAACAAAATGTAATTTGGCGATTTCAGACTTATTTAGCTGTGCCTTGCGGTTTCACCCGCCGTTTAGGGTCTTAGCGTGATGTTACAGTGTGACCTTAAAGATTTTATCAAATTCGACTGTCGATTTCTTTCAGGATCTTTTTAAGACTCTTTAGAAATAGCTAAGCGGAACAGGTTACTAACTATATCCATTTCAATTGCGTTTTATAATGGATTTCCGCAAGGTCATGCCTGAATCAATTAACTGTGATAATATGCGCCAATAAAAGATTAACAGTTATTTCTTCTGTCAATAGTAAATTGTTTGTTTTGTTTTATTATTAAATAAGTGTTTATGAGTGCTTATTAACATTCAAACCACGAGCCGGTAAGCGGGGATGGTACAGAATAGGAAGTGTATATAGATTAGGTGTCATGTTTAATTTATGTTTGTGCATATTTCGGGGGACAACGCAGCACGTGGTTCGAGGAAAAATATCAGGAAAATTAAAAGACAGTGGAACTGACTTATTAAAACTGCCAAGGCCTTCTCCGTTGTAGAGCACTTTATGCTGTCGAAACATTTTTGTTCAATTCGTGATACTTTTCGGCACCATGAATTTTGCGTACATGCTTACGCCTTCTTCCCAGGAGGTATAGGTAGAAATTACAAAACAACACCTTTTTTTTCTCGGTGGTAAATTATCAAATAACTTCTCCCGCTCTGGGCGGAGCGGGCGAGCGTGTCAGACTCTTACTGACTAAAACCCACCCGTTTTCCTTCCGTTGCCTATATTGCCAAGGGCCACGGTGCCCATTCGGACATCCCCGCAACCCCGACAGAACAGAACGCCACGTGCAACGGATCCTTACATACTCCTCTTGCTTCGTTTACGTTTATACTTTTGTATTTTGTGTGAAACCCAGAAAAATGTGATGTAGTTTGGCTTTACAGATAGGTTAAAAAGAAAATAGAAACTAAATTTTGGTCTTGTAGAGAGATTACTGATAAGTAAAATAAAAGTTACAAAGAGAGGACAAAAGTACTTAATGGAAGGCATGGAAGGCAGAATATCCGTAAAACAAACCACGGTTTCCCAATTTTAATAATTGTAACTATTGCAGCGCTTGTTAAAGTTAACAAATGGTATATTTTCGTAACATTCTGTGAATAATTGTGTTCATTTTTCACCGTGTCTATTCCAAATCCTAAAACTGTCTACATTATGTAGGTACATAATATTATTTTTCAAATGCCAATTATTAGACAAACCATTTTATCAAAGCCAAATGCCATAAAATTTCGGGCCACCCATACAATAACAGTCAGGCACAAAAATCATAACTTCAGTACTTTCCGATATTAGATAGGGGTTGATTTTAGAATCGTCTGCAGGCGACATTTGGCGGGGCCTGTGCCTCTGTCACTTTATTGGCAATTCATGGCGAGCTGTGGGCCAGCGTGGGCCCGATGAAAAACATACGCTCTCAGGCTACAAGCGAAATCTGATAAATAAAATGCGCCATTTCGTTCGTTCGGCCGGCGGCAACTGGCTTCAGCAAAAACGTCTACCATCATGCATGTTTTTTATTTCACTGTTTTTTATAGATGCCAGGTTTGTGTTTTTGGGGAGTGTCAAATGTGTGAATGTGAATTTGGAATGGTCTTATCGTTTCATACAACGTTTGTGTGTTTTATGTTTTCTGAAACAGTGATCCTTTTCTAATTATTAAAAAAAAAATATATATAAATTAACATATTATCAAACACAAACCATTGATAACATCAAAAGGATTCACAAACTTAGCAGATCTATAATTATTATGACCACAAAAGTCATTAGAATAATTCATTAAGGTGGAATTTAATGACGTACTATTACATGCCACAATTATTATAGCACAGAAAGATCCCTCATATCGCAAATAACATTCATTTTAAAAGTACACTCACGAAATCTCCTCAAATATTACTGAACCACGTAAACTGAGCGCTTACACTTTGTCCTTAGAACCATGAAAGGAAATTTTAATGGCCGCCAGGTGACTTCGCGTTTATTCGACAAGGAAATAATGGAGACGCGCGATAAACGTAAGTAAGCCTTCGTTGAGTACGTATGCCGTCAATTTAGAGCAGCGTTATGGAACATAATAGCCCATTAATGTCTTAGAACGGAGAAACCTGGCTATAAAAAACTATGTGGTAATAGGAGTAAAGCTTAGAGTAAACAGAGTGATGTATGCTAGGAACAGACCCTCACATTGTAAAGCTTGGGATATACAATCATTTATCTTGCGCCGTGTCCAATCATGGACACATACCCGATACGTACTTTAGAATGAAGCGATTTATAGTCACAATAAAAAAATGCCATGTAAGTTTTTCTGGCGACGCCTGTTGGTGTAGTAATCAAGCGTTTAATTATTGTTCTGACAACGTGCAGCAGTATCGTCTGCTGACATTATGCTATGATCCTATATATTCGGCAAGCATGCTGGTAACTATAAGAAGTCTGGCATAGAAGGAATTTATGATGATAAAGATGTTTTCAAGGAGTCTCAGATGAGGTCATGATTTTGGAAATATATTATTATTTAATTAAAGTATGTACGTAATAAGCAGAATCATTTTGATCCCTTTTTATTCCCTATTACCCCCCAAATATACTAAGGTATACTTATTCCCCAACTGTCCCGAATTTGTCCATTCGAGATTACGAAGCAATCTTCATTCACAACTTTATATGGTGGAACTCGAAATAGAATAATAATAAAAGTATCTCAACTTATATCGTCGCAATAACTGTATAGTATTATTATCTTACAAGGTATAGTCGAGATTCTCCCGAGAATATTGTCCATTTTATTACATTCTTGGTGTCCCTTTGGATAATTGTAGCGTTTCAACGACCCGCGATACCGCTTAAACGGCAACCTCAATTATTTTCAAGACCGTATAATTTATTTAAAATTAGAATTCGATTTAAAAAGTATAGCAAAGAGTAAATATAACAGCAGTGAAATCAGAAAAACATAGGTACGTACCATAAATCATTCAGAGAGACAGATAAAAAGAAAAAAATAAAAGAAGTGCTTTGTGTGCCTTTATTTTGAATAGAAGTACTTAAAAGTTTCATTTTGAAAACATTTCACTTGATATGTGAGAAAAATCTAGCGATCTCGTGTTGGATAAACAATGGGTACATTTTTCCAAAAGTACATTATTCTTTTTTGTTACCAGAGAACTGAAAAACACTTGTATCCTGTGATTAATGACTTGAACTAGACCCGTGGCCACATTTATTGGCTTAAAATGTCAGGACAGTCTGACCTTAGTCTTAAAAGGAACGACTCGTAATTTACAACTTAGTGGGTAGGTACCTACTTAATTTTGTTTTAATAATGGCTCATAGTTTGAACAAGCTTAATTTGGATCATACGACTGACTTTGTTGACCTGCTCAACACACATAACACGAGAAATGCATCGTCGACGTGTCTCGTTTGCAAGACGAAATTTGAATCTGTGATCTACCTACACAACCATACATAAACTCACGCCTTCTTCCCATGGGGGTAGGCAGAAACTATAGGACGCCACCTGCTACACTAGCTCCTTACATAGTATTCCTTTTACTTCGATAACGTTCAAACATATTCATACACGCATGCCGGTTGCGAGTAATTCGCACCTGACCTTTCTGAAGAATATCACCAATTAGGTCACTATATTTCCCCCTAGGGCGTCCTCTCCCGTTTCTACTCACATCTGCCTTGTAAATACTTTATGCTAGTCGCCTTTCATTCATCCTCTCAACATGACCAAACCATCTGAGCACACTATTTTAAATTTTTGTCACTACATCTTCTTTTAAACCGCATCCACTGCCTTATCACATCATTTTTCAGACAATCTTTTATAGTCCCGCCACACATGCTTCGCAAGGAACGCATTTCCATAGAATTTATACTACCGTCAACTGCCCTAACTTCGCCTGGCGTCCTAAGTTTGCCTATGATGAAAAAGCTGTAATATCTTTTTCATTTTGATTGTATGGCAATCGAAGCTTTGAGTTTTCATAGAGAGCTTTAAGTTTCTGTTACCATATAAGTAAAATGAAAAAGATATTACTGCTTTCCGAAGTTAGGGCAGTTTGCCGGTACTTTCATGCTACTTTTGCCACACCCAACATTCACTTCGGTACATAGGCGTACTCACCAGCACACCATTATAACAGCCAGGCGAGCCATTTTGGGCATCGACTGGTTGGTCACAATCGCATGTATAGTACCATTCATTTGCATACAGGTATTCCTAGTGCAGACAACAGTCCCTCACAATAACTAACGTCACGTAGTTTTAAGCTTGTTTAAAATAGTATGATGTCATTCTTGGTGAAGAGATTTTTTATTTTATTTTTTGAATTTATCACACGAAACAAGGTTTTGCTACAAAATTCGAACGGTCGAGAAAACAAATTAATCTGCCTAGCCTTTTCCCAATTATGTTGCATTCGACTTCCAGCCTAACCGAATGCAGCTAAATACCAGTATTTTGCGAGGAGCGACTGCCTATCTGACCTCCTTAACCCAGTTACAGGGTTACACGATACTTGTCGAACTGTCGACAAGCATCAGAACCAAAATGTTTCAAATAAATGCTAGTCTTTAGTTACAACAGCTTAAAAGACCGAGATTAATTTTCGTATTCCTCTTTAGTTACGTTGATATATTTATTAATTTATGAATATGCAATGATACGATCGAAGACATACATAAAAGTAAAACCCTATACGCCTTTCTTCGCCTGTCATTCTGAAGTTCAGAAATGTTTCCCAATTCAATACGTAAATACTTTCTTTTGTTTTTTAAACTCAACTATACTAAAATCATGGCAGTGCGTTTTCACATGGCACATGTCACAAATATCATAAATTATAATTTACACAAATTCGACACAGACCTCACTTTCTGGGATTCGAAATTGGATTTCACCTTATTTCTTGCAAATAATCTACGTTTTATATTTCTTTAGCATATATTTTAGTGTTGTGACACGGAAAAAACTTATCGTTTTTCTGTTTATTGAACGGGAAAAGGATTGATGATATTATTACTTATTACTGTATATTTTGCAAAAAAAAAATTATGTCATAAGTGTCAATAAAAACAACAGAGCTCTTTTAACTCTCGTATGTTTTTAGTAATTCAATCAGTTTCATTGTTTTTTAATCACTGTATATGTTTTTCTATGTTTAATTAAAAATCATCTAGAAGTATTCGTAAGCTAAGATCTAAACTACGGATCAAGAACACAGAAGTTCCCAGAACCAAATATTCAGAAAAAATCCTCAGACGTCGCATCACTAGAAATCACTGTCACCCTCATGTGTGGAATTAAAAGTTGGAGCACGGTGTAACGGCGCTTCCCTAATCACAGCTGACGGCTGCTCCTGAGGACTTACCATTATGAACTTTGTGATACTATGTCATTATACAGATTACAATAATTATAGAAGTGTCTTTAGAAGTTATAGAAGGGTGGTAAATGAGTAAACTTACCAACAGGTTCTCGGAAATATATTCTGATATGATCTGACATATTCTCAAGTAAAGTGTGTCTTAATTTGAAAATTTTGCGTACCGCAAGTTATATTTACCTACCAAAAGTTCAATTTGTAATATGAATGAATCCGAGCTTATAAAAGCTTAGTAAACCTCGTAGTTTATGAAAATTTTCAACAGTAAAACAGATCTTATAACGTTCTAATTTTACGCCTAATTTAATAAAAATGTAATTATGAAAATTCTTCTAAAATATTCCATGATTAAAAATAAGTTTGATTTGGTACGCATTACTGCGTAGAATGTTCTCGAATGAACGAATCCAACTGAAATCCATTTCTCTGGATTAAGATCGGAATGCGTGAAATAATTATCTTTCCCTCGCACCATGATAGATGCCGATGAAGTTTTTGGGAATTTCTGCTATTCTTTTCTACTGAATTCCTTCCTGTTCTCATTTTATTTCCGCCCTAGATAGGTTATACATATACATACCTACCTAAAAATGTAAGTATTCGAGAAATTTTAAAACCATTTTATTCAACGTCACAACCTTCTTGCAATATTATTTTATGATCGATTTTTTATCTGTTTTCGTTAGGAGGATTGAGTGAAAAGTTGTTTTAGAAACTTTTTTGTCCTATCAAGTAATTTTCGCTGATGAGAAATGTCATCCCTGAGTTTTCAGGTCGTTGGTAATTGGGTCATGGTCGATATTTGAATCTTCCTTTGAAATCATTTTAGTGGTAGAGGACTTTCTATTGAATTCAGGGATGTAATATTATCTCGCCCTTCGAAGTATGCATGATTTTTATCATTCAATCTCAATCTAAAAGTAACTACTAAACAGCAAAAGGTCATAACTCACTAGTGCTCAGCTTCCATCATTTTTATCTCGTCGATCAAATCAGTGAGCAATGCCGCACTATTCCCAATAGTGGTCTACTGATAGAGTTGTATGCTCAAAGTTACGAGGGTCAGCTACAGTTCGTATTCATCCGGGACTACTTTTCACATTTGATATACAATATAATTGGCGGATTGAGTCACTGTATTGTATGGCGGTCTTTAGCTACGAGTTTCTTTCCTATTAATCTCTGATCACATCTGGGACTAATGATGTAATTGGTGTCCGAAAATATCCTGTAAGAAAATGATATCGTTTAAATCTGTCATTATAAAACTCAAAAATCACTGGAACTTTGCATTTTTAGAAGTTTCCAATTTGCCACCAGTGACATTAATGTCGTTTGTAACATACAGTAAATATTTACTTTTCTATTAAAAACCAGGAAGTACACATGTTTCGCCCACCCACAGACAACAGTAACAATGGATAGATAGCGACAGGTCGACAGTAAATAGCCCAAACACGCCATATTAATACGTTTTGCTTCCCTGAGCAAGGCCCACGATTTGCTAATATATTGTACACATAAATATCGATACAGACGCCGCGGAATATTGTGGAAAGGACGATACGACTAACGAATTTTGGTACCACGATCACAGGCATCAATAGCGATTCCAGTATGCAGTGATTAGTATTCCGTGTAGCTAGTGTGATGTATCTAGCAAATAATTTCTAAGTCTTATTATCTTTTCGTTGCGGATGCAGTCACCACTAACAACTTTTGGTACCACGATCATTACGTTCGAAAAACTTGAATGGTGATTCCAGTATTAGGAATTTTGTGTTCCGTGTAGGAATGTTGTGTAACTTATCTCTTTCTTGCTAGGGTTTTATTAAAAGCCAACTGACTAGTTATGAGTTGTAGCAACGTGCATCGTACTTTACTCTTCTAATGCACGTTTTCCACAAAGTTTGCGCGCGTTGACATCTGCAACGGACTTGCACTGCGAACTAAAACTTTCAAAAATCCTAAGTTGTGCAATAAACCTTGCCATTCTCAGAAAATACAACATACTTCCATCAGTCATTCGGTTGCCATGTTGCCAAGCGTGGAGTTTATGGTTTTGTATAATCATTTATCTCGGCCGCAGGATTATGCTAGTAGTAAATATCGGACTGATATGATAAAGTTCCTTTGTGATAACAGTACAATTTGCTAGTTATACTCAGTAGTTTAGGTTTCAGGCTATCCTATAATATTAAACGAGCAATATTTGTAATGACGTTCTCGAAAATGGCTCTAACAATTTCTAACAAAGTTGCAATATAGGGGGGCGAAAAATCGATCTAGCTAGGTCTCATATCTGGGAAAATTCGTTTTCACCGTGTTTTTATCCGAGCAGATCTCGGTCGCCCAATTTTGAGAATGGCAGCATGGAATTTGTATGTACCTACATCATGGCTATAATTGAATTACGATGAACTATCCTATACTATTAAATAAGCATTCTCTATTTTTAACCGACTTCCAAAAAGGAGGAGGTTATATGTTCGTAGCATATGTTTGTTTGTTTTTTTTTTATGTATTTCCGCCCATTTCTCCGTCAATTGTGGACTGATTTTGAAAATTCTTTTTTTATTTGAAAGGGTATCCAGTATCAAGGTGGTTCTATATACATTTTATTAATTTTTCTTGGATTGTTTTTGAGTCAGCTATAAATAATAAGTATTTTTCCCACTTACTATGTGGATGAAATGATAAGTACGTTCATGTGACTGTTATTTACATAGCAGGTAGTGGTATTCGAATTTGTGTGGGGTAGGTACCACAACTAAAAAGTGAAAAATAAAAACTTTCTCCAAAAAAAAAAAAACAACCGACTTCTAAAAAAACACTACAAAGTGAAAAATAACTTTAATTTCGGAAGTCGGTGGCAAAAATCGAAAATTCAAAATCAAAGCCACCGACTTCCGAAATTGAAGTTATTTTTCACTACGTAGTATTTTTTGGAAGTCGGTTGTTTTTTTTTTTTTGAAAAAGTTTTTACCCGAGCAGAGCTCGATCGACCAGATATTATTCCCAATGAACCCTGATGAAATGTGTGTCATATGTATAGGCTAGTGTACGAGGATGTTCCAAATATCCAAATTCGATCAGCTGAGATTAAAAAACTCCTTCACACTTATAATAATTATAAGTAAGCATTGCTGCTGCCTCTTCTCGCACAAAAACGAATACGTTTTTACCAACAATAAAGAGGAATGCTAGCTAAATCGATTTCTGATGCGTTTGAACTTATCAAAGGCAATGATTCAACAGCCATCTCGGAACGTCGTGGATATCCGATTCCTGTCGAAACAGGAAGATTCTGTCCACCAAAAACTTCGCGACAAGATAAATATCGAAGTCAAGAATTCTCAGTTTTATAATTGGTTTTACTTACATTCTATTAGTATAAATTAACACGACAGTTGAAATTAAAAGTTTAATTAGTACTTGGGAGTTTGTTGAGGGCGTTTATAACTTTCAGTTGTTATCTACGTCTTATGCACAATTGCGTCCAAGATATTTTCTTTCCGTTCTCATTTACTTCACAAAACGAGTTGTAGAATGTTCTTTTTTAAATTAACCGAGTTTGCATAGCGGGGTGAATGAGATAAGCTGGCAATTGTAAGATCTTAATGTAACGTAGAAACAAAGCTTTTGCCTCATTCAGGCTTTAGATTTTCATCACCGCATCCCAGTAAAGAAAGACTGTACAGAAAACCTATGCAATAAATGGTTCCAAAGGAAATTTAATTTGCAAATATATGTTGTTAAAACCACAAAGAACCACGGCAAGCAAAAATATATTTATACAAATTACGTTACTGTTTCACATATTCTTCAAAGGGATCCTTTTGTAAAGCAGTATAGCAATTATACAAAACATCGAAAAAACAAAATTCAAAATTCAAGAGTCATTTATTCAAACTAGGCTGAAAATCAGCACTTTTCGAACGTCAAAATTACATAAGACAGTCCCCCAAAACGCCCACCCTTTACCACTTCCTAGTACCTTTAGCTGGGAAGAAGAAGTAGCGCAACAAACTCCCCAGCAGCACAGCTGTCTGTTCAAGTTAGAAAAAAATGACTCTATACAAAAGTATGCAAAAAAAAATACATTATGCAGCAAAAAAAAATTAAATGATAAATTACTGGCCATATGCCAGCTAGTACACGCCAATATATCAACCAAAAACATCAAGAACTTTACTCAAGCAGAAATAAAAAAAAAAAAAACTAAACGTAAACAGAACAAATTAAGACATTTATTATTGGAAAAATGTTATTGACGAATTCCTTAAAGATAAATTGTAAGTTATTTGTCATTGATATTTATTTAATTTTGACATTATATTATTATCTATATTTCCATTAATGATTTATATGCATAATCAATTGTTGTGCTTGTTTTTTTCTGTCTTAAGTTATTTTGAGTTTCGTTGTAATTATTTTATTTAAATATGTTGATTATTCTTTTTAATATAAATAACTAATTATGTGAAAGAGTGTACACTTTTAAGGTAGATTTTTGAGGAACCATTTATTTATTATTAAGATCTCAAGTAAAATGTACCAAAAATCATAACAATAAATGAATTTGAATTTGAATCGCACTTTCATTTATCATAAAAAAGGAAGCGATTCTTAATCCGCTCTCAGTCGATCGTGTGTAGAGTAGATATTCCGTGTCCCGGCTATAAGCTACTTACCAATACAGACTAGCTAATAAAACAACGGACATAATGGAAGAATATAATCAATATTCTATTTTAGTTCCAAATAATGTGAAACAATAGGATGAACGAAACGAAAGGAGTATGTAAGGATCACCCAGATGGCGTTCTGTAGTTTCTGCCCCTACGGAAAGAAGTCGTGAGTTAATATATATGTAATGGAACCTTAATATTCAACCTAATTATCCAAAAAAACACATCACTATTGGATACGCGCTTTTTGCACATCTGAGCTTAGTTCGAAATATGAAGGGAATCGAAGAGCTGTTTTCGCTTCATACTAGATAATGGAAGACCTTCCCTGCCTTTATGCCCGGAGTAGTCGACCCTGCAAGTCTTGTACAAGAATTTGATCACAATTTTTTCAAGAGAGTTCTCCTTGCGGTAAACATAATGTATAGTTACCTACTGTAGTGGTAATCTCTAAATAACACTACGAAATTCGAAAGATGTATCGTTGTCAATCCGCGATAATTTACTTTAAAAACAACTGAGTTCACTTTCGAATTGTTTGCGCTCACTTGAGTGAGGTTCCAAGTGAACTTTACTGAGAAGCACTACTGATTTTTTTATTTGTATTTTAGCCGTAACTTGTGACGCCAAATTATAGTACCTATCCGTAACTTGATATGTCCCTCGTTTAAGGGGGATGCGGTAAGATAGCCCGCGAAATTCAAATTTTCTTAAGTTTTTGCAATTTGTATTTTCAGAATTATAATCATTACACTCATCAATCTCTAGTAAAAATTACCTTAAATGTCATGATTTCATGAACAGTCATTCAATAGTAATATTTTGAAGTTTTGATTTATTTATATATACTTTATTGTACACCACAAAAATACATAACAAAAAATAAATCAAACACTACAAAATATACAATGGGCGGCCTTACCGATGATAAGATGACTTAATGATTATATTTTATAAAAATATATAGGTACTTGTTACAATTCTGAATCATATTTCAATTCATATAAAACCTAATACTGATCTGTAAATTGCAAAAAACCGTAAGAAAATTTCGTGGGTAACCCTGACGCTTTCGCGATAACCAGCCAACTGTAAACAACTATAGTAAACTATAGGCGGTTCTGTCTCCTTCACTCGTCTCGTCCAATTTATCGCGAGTATTTCTGAGGGACCATTCGTATATCTCAAGTGATAACGCCCTCTGTTAAATTGGAATCGAGGACTGATAGATGTTATTTTGGATTTGAGCTTATCTATGAGTTTGTGTGTAGAGAAACATTTGCTCAAAGATTAATCTCAGAATTAACTAGAATGTTTTCGTCACTAATTGTACATTTTTTTTTTATTTCATATTATTTCTTTCTCTTACTATATTTAACACAACTATTTACACTAGGTTCTAAATAAAATCAAAACTAACTAATTATACAAATAAATACAAAAATAAAAGGACACTTAGCGTCGAAGTAGTCGTCCGCATTGCTACGTAGGTTATTATTATAATTGATGAGTCAATAATTTTAATAATTATTATTATAATTCATTATTTATTTATTATTATAATAATTCATTAATGTTTGCAATCACAATATTATACTTTCATTGAAAAAAAAAATTGAACAGAAAACGACAAAAGTTCAACGAAGGTCAAAAATATTTTAGGGAGACAACCCTTTGTCTCCCTAAATTATTTGAAATCGTTCCCATAACAATAACTTTAAAACCCTATTCGTTCTTAGCTCTTTCATTACTGGCTTTAAGCCTTTTCATTTTCACAAATAAAAGTCATTTGTTCGGAAAAAGTTGGGACGCTGTAAAAACTTGGTGGCATCTAAAGGGTTGGGGTTTAACCGCCCGGGGACTAAGGACCAACCTCCATAGATCGCCCACACAACACCCTCGAGTTGGACCTTTTGGACCAATGTTTTTTCTACCATCGCTTTCTATTTTATATCATAGTAATATATATGATTTGGGAAACTTCTGGATGACTTAATCGAATTATCTATGTAGGGTCTATAAAAAATCTAGTTTTAGCTTTAAAAGATCTACCCTTTCAAAGTAATGTTTAAAAGTTTATTATTATGGAAAGAAAAAACATGTTACACAATTTGTTTATATAAAATTATTTCAGAAATTATTTAAACTAATGAGATCATTTCTAGTAGGTATCACAGACTAATAATATCTCCAAGTTTGAAGCGTTAATAACAAATGTGGAATAATAATTTTCACCCATGTTCCGTAAAAAAAAAAAATAGTTTTTTCTTTCGTAATATGGAATAAGCTCAGAATTCAAAATCTTGAATATCCTCCGTCGCTACTAAAATAATCCATCTTAACTTCTTTGTTCAGGTGAATTTAGTTGATTACATCCTGAAACAAGTTTCCACTTCCAAAAATTCTTTACTAAATCATCATTTGCTCGCTTCGTAATTGTGAAAAAGATAACAAGTAAGAAACAGTCTGATAAGTATTATAATGGTCTTCCCGGAGGAAATTACTGACGATTTTCAACTGCCATGAAAAGGGATTGTTTAGACGTATTTATATCTAAATCTCCCCGGAGGCGGCGGGAAAACAATTCATTTTTGTATGAGGATACCTATTCCGGTTATTAAATTTTATTGTCTTAAATTATATCCGCAATTCGTTAGAACCTTTGAATTAAGCCATATGTAAAGGTAACTCAAACTAATTATTTTTGTAACTTTCAGGGATGGTTATAACCTTTTTTCAACATTCTTGTTAATAAATTATGTCAAATCTACCTACGCTTGGGGTGTACGCATAACCTTAAAATATTATACAAGGATACCTACAAATACAATGTCGCCCAAGGGCATGTGATCACCCGTATTAATCTGAATATTCATGAAAAATTATTGAAAATTAAATTTTAAAGGGGGTCTAAAAATCTTTAATTTTTGTTTTTTTTTTCATTCTACATTTTATTTTCTAATTTCAAAATCCCGTCTATGTTTTTATGGACTTAAACTTGTTTTTTTTTTTTATATATAAATATTGTTTTTTTTGAAAAAAAATTCTTTACCTAATTTTTTTTTTTTCAAAATTTAATAAAAAAAAGGTTAGTTCATCCGATAAAATAACTCATAAACTTTTACGAAATAATAAACAAAATCCAACTCGGGATAATAACGACATGGTAAACGCTACTCAAAAAATAAAAAAATTAATAACATGAATAATATTAAAGATAGACCCCCTTTTAAAGTTAATTTTCGAGATTTTTTCATGAACATTCAGAAAAATATGGGCGGCCACATGGGCGAAGTTGTATTCTTCATTTATATGACCAATTTCAGTGACTTATACTGAATCTTTTCAGCACGAAGGACCACATTTAGGGTGATAAATGGATGTATTGTCTGTAAATGCTAAAATACTATGCAATAAAACGAACAGTTATTTTCTTTCCTATAAACAAAATGCTTTTACAAGGAAGCTGTGGTCAAGGCCCAAGGACAAACCATTCTCATAGCCATAAAATATAAGTAGCTTCAAGATTTACAGTTAAATATTTATCAAACAAATCCGTATCATCTAAGGACGAGGGCACAAAACATCTTAAGCTGGAACACGAGTACGGGTTGCAAATCCTTAGAGTATTTGTCACAAGGTAAACTGCCATTACAGTGAGACCCGTATTATTTTATAGAGTCATTTGTTACGGAAAAGAGGGAATGGCAAATTATTTCTTATATATTCTTAGTATTCTCTGTATTATTATACCTAATATTACTGACTGGTATAATGGCGAACAAAAATGTTTACATGCCCAAAACGTATATATGCGGCTGAGTCAAGCGTAGACAGATTTATGTTATTGCCTTAAATACCAGAACTTTTCTTTGAAGCCTAGAGACGTTAGGACCAAAGATTTAAATCGCTAGATTTTCCCTCACCGTACTAGTCACGAGAAAAAGTGTCCATACTGAGAAGTGTGAGTTCATATAATTAAATAGCGCTTCCATGACAATCAAGTCAAGTCCCTGCGTCATTGCGTGTCAGAAGAGTCGAAACAAAACAGAAACGCGACTATCTTTTGAAGCGGATTCTAATGATTTAAATATTTGGTTAGGACCAAAACAAAGAATTGGTAATGGCAGTTGTGTAGGGTAGGGCAGCGTTTGTCAACCAACTGGCAATCAGAGTTAGGAGGTTGTCTTATCGTCTCTGTATCCAAAATGATACCTCTGTTTAATTATTAATGTTTGCAGCCATCTTTTTGTTTCAACCTAATCATATTGTAAGCAACTCTATGCAGAGATTAAAAAAGTTGAAACATTAATTATCGTGGCTTCATTGTTGATAACGTGGACCATTATTATTAAATCTAAAATTAGGATGAATGTGTTACGTTACATTACATCGTGTGACAGAGTCCGTATCGTAAGAGCGTCTGCGGAGTTTCTTGCCCGTTCTTCTCCAAAGAAACCTACTATGCTTTGGAATGGGCAACTATAGCATCATCTTTCTGACTGACCGACTTTGTGACAATTCAAAACTGCCTCTAATTGGTTTTGAAATGATTGCGTTGAGTTTGAGTTCGTAAGTAACTTGTATGACGCTAAAAAAGAGGGACAACTACACGAATTTGACGATTTTTAACTGAAATATCTTGACACGTTTTGAAGCAATAATAAGAAAAATGCTCCTAAAAAAAAGTCTTGACTCGCAGTTACACAAATAATTCTAGAAGCCATAAAATAAATGCTTAGAAACCATCCTACCTTACACGGGCAAAAATAAAAACAAGTTAGAATAACTTTTCGCTGGAGATAATCGGAGATTTGTTACATTATTTAGCAGTACCCGCATAAATAAGGAATAAACTGGCATCATGAATAAACAAGATAACTGGATGCCACAAACTCTTGCGGGTAGAATACTTTAGGGTACTAATTATACTCTGCTTGGTAGTAGGTACTTACTTTAAGGGAATGTATTACATTTCGTGCCTACGTGTAAATATTATAAACAAGGTGGAAACGACAATAAGACAATAAACTTCGTATATCTAATGACGTTCCCAGTCTATATACATGAATTTTACCAAATATATATATATATGTATATAATAGTTTAGTCACTGTAGCTACTCAAAGATTGGCAAAACCCGTATTCGGTGCATCACTACTATTTATACTCCAATTGAAATAACATTTAAACAAACCTTTTTTACTATCCAATCAGCCGATTTTGACCTCTATACTGTAGGCATAAGGATGGCATTAAACGCAAAAACGTGGATACAATACTAACTGTTTACTGCAGCTGCCATTTGTCATGCCACAAACGCAATAGAAATCAAAATCGGTTGAACGGACTGTAAAAACGGTTTATTTAAATGTCTAATCTTATTTCAAATGAAGTATAGTTTGTTTAAAAAAACACGTTTTTATTTCAATGTTAGCATTTATTTGTTAGTTCCTAAATACTGTTATGCATTAGTATTGCCAGTTTGTTCATGTATTGTCGTATTGTTGTCTCCTCATTGTGTACTACGAATCAGGAATAATATTCAATACTAACTTCTGCCCACGACTTCGTTCGCGTGGAAATCGATAAAACATAGCCCATTTTACTCGCTGATAATGTAGTTTTCTATAGGTAAAAGTATTGTAAAAATTGGTTAAGTAGTTTTTAAGTTTATCCATTACAAACAAATACAAACATTCAAATCTTTTCTCTTTATAATATTAGTGTAGATTAGATTATTCAATACTACGAAAAAGGGAGTGAACTACAACTAAAGTAAATTATAATTATAAGTATAGTCGACCTCGTAATTATTGTTTTATCAACCACGTCATAGAACAACAAGGTTTTATTCATGTGACAGTTAATTTCATGTGAAACTATCTAGTTTCAACCATAATATCATTGGTTTTACCCGTAATTAAGTTTTAATTGGCTTGGAATTGTTGTCAATACTGGGAAAGATATTACGAGTTCGACTATATACATATTATTATATGGATTAAAGGGCTGGCGAAGATTGACTCTGAATGCGGCGAACTCCAAACTTTTCGACTAAAAAATATTAAGAGCATACCCATGTCATGTAATAAACGTAACATAAAATTTATTAGATTTTTTCCATAAAATCTCGTGTGTATAACTTATAGGCAAAACCGATTTTCTATACCTCATCCTCATCATAATTTCAGCCGAAAGACTGAAATTCTCCACTGCTGGACACAGGCCTCCCTCAAGCATCACCACTTCGACCGGTTCAGTGCTTCTCGCAGCCCACGGATTCCTGCGGTCTTCACTGAGTCATCGGACCAGATTATGGGAGGCCTTCCAACGCTACGTCTTCAGGTACGCGGTCGCCACTCCAGAACAAGAAGCGATGTGCCCTGCCCACTGCCAATTAAGTTTCACAATTCTTCGGGCTATGTCGGTTAACTTGGTTCTCCTGTGAATGCTACTCTACCAACTAAGCTACCAAGCATATCCCTCTCCATTGCAATTTGCCTTACCTACCTACTTCCAAATAAATAAAACATATGTATGTAATAAAACGTCTGTTTAACAGTGTTTGTAAGGAAACATATCACCTTAAGACAAGTGGGTTTACTGCTTGATTTCGAATGTCATATGCCCGATGGCTAATTCCCTGAAGTCATCAGATCGAACGTCCGAATTATCGTAATTCCATAGCATCGATGTACCACAATTTCGAATAGCCATTAGATCGAGCGTCCGTTTCGCCGAAAAGCCATTGCAACAATAATCATATCCATCGAATGTCTATTGGCTCGACGTGCCAGTAAGTCTAAAACTATTCTACATAAAATATTTGTAGAAATACGAAAGATATGTCAATATTGGACTTCATAAAAGACAATCTTATAGATATCTAAATAAAATACAATTGCTTAAAATGATTGCGAAGTCACCAAACATTTTTAGTTACCTATTTCTGACATTTTTATAATGAAAAATATTCGTAATGTTGATCACTAGTGTGTTTATCCAATTATTATATAAATATGTTGATTAAACCTTGCTGGTTTGTTTTTATCCCATTTTACAGTCCTTCGTTTATTCTTTTTTTTAGCTGAATAGTTTTCGACACTCGAAACCCAAGACAAGTAGGTATCTTGAGTGTGAAACTTTATAGGCGTCACGGCTTTCAAACCAATACTAACATAAATCTTAAAGCTGTGTCGTAACAGTTTCATTTTACAGTTGAGCTTTAAAACTAGCGAATTGTTCTTACTAAGTAGTTTGAAGTTATGTAAAACGTTCAGCTTAAGAACAATGTATTTTATACCCATATATGTCAAGAATAAAGCTATGAACGAACATAACATTTCTAAAAGATTTTTTTTTTGAAAATATTGAACGATTATTCGTTTTTAAATATTATCTTCTATAGAAAGAAGATTATTTTTAACTCACTCGTTTTCAAGTTCTAACATAAAAATTTAGTTTCGCTTCGAGACTATTATTTGAACTGTTTGCACAGCATTACGTTGTATCTTCCGCTTTCCTCCCGCTGTTTTAAAGGTCGTAACAGATTATTTCTTACTATCAGATCATAGCGTTAATCCAACTAATAAACTTTACTAACTACCTCCTTGTGCTACAAATATAATTAATATTAATGACCTAGCTTTTCAGGCGGTTATCTGCCATGTTCTTAGCAATGATAGTTGGAAACTTAGACAATTTATTATGATGGAAAAAGTAGTTTGTACAAGGAAAGTTGCGCAAACGTTAACTTAGATCAGTTTTAGTGGACTGGGAGAGGACCATTAATAGGACCCTACCGCGGAATTCGAGTTTCGAAACTTAGTGACGCAAGACAAAAGATGACGGAGCAACATAAACAAGATATTGAAGATACACGAGTCTGCTTTTAAAGCTTCATGGAAGGCAAAGTAAAGATGTGAATACGAAGCTATATTTTTGTAATAATACCTAATTACTGTATTGGGTTGAACCTGTAAAAACAAATGTAAGTGATAATAATAATAATAAATAAGTGAATTTGCAGTAGTCCTACGCCGACCGGGGGTTGTCCTTGGGTGCATTTGCATAGTGCGAACAGGGATAATCGTCGGTTGGTGCCTCATTCCATATAAATTTGTCTAAGGGGCCTCTGCAAGTTGGCTTCGGCCCCTCGTATGCCGTCCAAAGGTTCGGGACCCAAGGTCCCGAGATATGTCTTTACATATCTCGGGACCTTTTGTGTCTTTACACAAAAAAAACTGTCACAACGGATCTACGGGTTTCGTAATCTGTTCTCAAACAACTTTTAATTCATAGAAATCACCTTCTTCAACCTCATATTCATATCATACATAGTTTATTCATAAGGTCAAGCTCATTTTCACCTAGAATTAAGCCCAAAAACGTACATTACTTTCAAACATGGGCTGTTGGGTCGGCAATCGTCCACTAAATCCCGGGTCAACGGGGAATACAAATACTTCCACCAGACTTCAAGTTCCCAAGACGGCTGTTCCCCTTTGTTTCGTCTAAAACTACCAAAAATTAATGAACTGTCAAAACGATCAGATATCACATAATAAATACACCATAAAGTGATATTTATAAGCATAAAACGCAATAAAATGTCAGAAATATTGTTCTATGATGGCCACAGTTTATTGGCTACCGAGATGTTTGTTATTGGCAACATTATTACCGCTATTGTTGATACAGAACACATTAGAGGTGAAGAAATAACTGCTAATATAAAACTTAGTAATGTATTTCGAAGAGGCAGTGGAAGCATGTTTTACGTTCTGGTTTACAACGATAATGATGTTACAGAAATCCTTAAAACCTGACTTGACCTCCGTACATCATTTAATTTTTTGAGTGGCCTCAGCGCTGTGCACAGCATAGCGCTATTCTACTCAACATAATGCTGTGTTATCACAGCATTACACTGAGTAGAATCCTTTTTATCACAGTCACGACATGTAGCTGCCAATTGAGTATTTCTGCTCTTTGCTCGTAGATCTACTTATTTTTGTCTTTATTAGGTATTCGAGTTATCTTAACTTTTTGCATGCATTTGTTTCTGTGACAAATACTTTAACAGTTTTTTCTTACTCTCTTTATATATTCCCCATCAGAGCTTAGGTAGGTCCATGGCCCTTTACAGGGCTCCCTTTACAGGCTATGAACGCGTTCCGTGAGGCGGCGGCCAGCCCGCCGGTTGAACGCGTCCCAAAGGGTAACGCGTCCCAAAGGGCGCACGTTCTCTTCTGAGGCATCGAGCCTCCTCGCCGGATTACCACCAGGAGATCTGGAGGCAAAAATCCTCGCGCACATTTGGGAGTGTCGCGAGGAGGCAAAACGCCGGGGCATAACTCCACTGCCGGGAGAAATCGGGTATCGCAGGCCAATTCCCGGCCACCGCAGTCGCGAGCTTACAGGGCGGTGAGCAATAGATAGATCGCAGTCCGATAAGGACCACGCCCGGGTTAACGGCGCGTTGTGTTCCACGCGCGCCTCAAAGAGATGTTAGCACAACTGAAGGGGTCTGCTAGGGCCGATGCCTGCCAGGGTTGCGGGTGATTTCGAAAGGGTTACCGTGGCCCATGGCAACATACAGGCAACTGAAGGAACACGGGTGGGTTATAGTCAGTAAGAGTCTTACACGCCCTCCCGCTCCGCTCAGAGCGGGAGAAGTTATTGGATAATTTCCCATCCAAAAAAAAGGTAAGCCACACAGTTTCTAAAATTCAGATATGAAGCCTATTTAAAACTATTCGGTAGCATGCTAGACCGAAACAACTACAAAACCACGTCACAAAATAGTCAAGAGTAAAAATCACAAATCAAAATAAATGACCGCGCCAGTGTCGGTCGTTTATTCGTCTATTCACACTGTAAACTCTCCCGTTTTACCACTTTTATTTAGGTTTTAACAAAACCTCACTTCCATTTGTTTGTCAACTACTTTTAGTATTAACATAACAAAAAACCGGCCAAGTGCGTGTTGGACTATGCACAATGAATGGTTTCGTATTTGGGATGAATAATTTATCCCAAGAACAAACTTAACATTGTAGTTGAAAAACGTTTGTACACACAATATTGAGTGATTTACCCTGTCGTTTTAAGACCATAGATTTCTTATAGGTTCTACAGGAAATAATAAGCTTAGAACTATTCTCTATATTTTTTTCAAAATTTTTGGCTCAGTAGTTTCAGAGATAAGAGAATGGGAAATTTTCATCTATTTTCTTAAATATCTTTAAACGTATTTCTGTTCAAATTATAAAAAAAATTGTATTTGAGATCCTCGCAATAAGCCGTTTCATTTGATATGTCACACGGTGCAGTTTACAAAACAATCCATGCGTCATATTCGAGAACGGGCGGTGTCAGTAGGGACTGGTCATCTTTTACTTGCCATGGCTTATTTTAACTTGATTTTTTAATTGTTTTATTTTTTATTACGGACGCCTTTACCGTTCTGCATCGTTCTCACATTTACAACTTTGACATGAATGATGTAACCAATATTTTGTAAACATATTGTTATTTAAAAGAGTGTCCGTGAAGTTTCTTGCCCGTTCTTCTCCATAGGTACCTACTAAGCTTTGGAATGGGCAACTAGCTTCATCTTTCTGACTGATGGACCCCTTGACAATTCAAAAGTGCCTGTAATTGGTTTATTTGAAATAAATGGTTTGAGTTGAATCGAGTTTTATTTTTAATTTTCTTCTTTGCCCCCCATAAGTGACCCTCATATTCAAAATTCGTTTATTTTCGTTACACGTTCGTATTTTGGTCACAAAAATTGATATGTGTACCAAATTTCAACTTAATCGGTCCAATATGATCGGAGCATTGGCTGTGACAGACGGACAGACAGACAAACAGACACACGAGTGATCCTATAAGGGTTCTGTTTTTTCCTTTTGAGGTACGGAACCCTAAAAAACTGAGCCATTCAATCAGTAGATTTGAAACGCTACAGTTTTATGTTCATTGACACGAGAGAATCGATTCAGTTCTCATACATTGCCGGGTTAGTAGATGGAGCGTATTTTCGCTAAGGCTATTAACCTTGATCAAAGAAAGGACAAAAGTCGTTCAGTATCCATGTACGCTAGCAAAACTGTGTCGTTTCACAGTAATGGGGTTTTTGTGTTGCATTCCAACCGAAACAACGAGTTTTCCTCTACAATATAAAATGGCCTTTACTACACAATACAGTTACATATAAAAGTTTAAAATACTACAACGCAACATCGTTTCGAAATCATTTATTCGGGCGTTGTGCTAAATATTTTCGTACATTTCATTTAATTAAATTCCTAACGGGACTTACACGGATTTTCCGATTTTCCTGTTTACATAAAATTATAACAGCATTGTTTTTCTCCTTATACACCGCAAGAAATCATTGTATTGTTAGAGTCGCCAGCATTATGCTGGTCACGTTCGAATATTAATTTCCTTTATTTACAAACTCGTTTTAAAGTTTCGCAACTACAGTTGTGATCGTAAATAAATTTGAAATGTGCCACACACAAGTTTATTCTCATTTTAAATCATAGTTAACCAAGTCCGGTTGAACGCTCCATATATCATATTGTCTGACTTTATGGCTGTTTGGTAGTGATGCCATAATCACAATGTTACTGGGAAAACAGAAAGATTGTTGAGCGGTTTGCAAGCAATTTATTTAACTGGCAACTTAGTTTGGACAAAATCTAGAGAAGTCATGAAAGGCCTTTTCTTGGCACATGGGTAGACCATGACCTGACTTAGGACATCGGATACTTTTTATCCCGATATTCCCCACGAAATTGAAACTTATGCGGGTGAAACCGCGGGGCGCATCTAATAGCTCATAAAAGAGGTAGTAACAGATTAGCTAGTGTCGGCAAAGCTGCCCAGGATACGCCAGTCGCACCTGTAGTAATGTTACACGTGGGGTTGTTTTAATGCACCAACTTCTCACACTTGATGAAGACTTCATATCGTCGACTTTAAGTTAATTGGCTTTCTTTCAGCAAATTAGGATACGCGAATGAAGATAGTAGCATAAAAAGCTAGCTTAGATAAAACACTATGTAAATTTTTGCGTTTTTTTTAATAGTCTGTTATGGAAACAAATGAATTAGAAAATATTCCTGTGGGTGGATACCAATTTGTAGTACCATTTATAAATTGAGTGCCAAAGCACTCAATCTTTCAGGTGATTTAAAATTTGAATTTTGGGCTTAAGTAGGTATTCTAATATCAAAATTACAATTTTAAATCACCTTAAAGATGTTTTTCATTTGACAACTGAGAATAATTTTAGTACCTAGCTAATTTTCGTCGATTATTTTTCAATAATAATTTAATAATGCTATTCAATCAATAACATTGTTCGAAAAAGTAGAAAGATATAAAATTGAACCTTCTAAATACAGATGCATGTATTACTAAGTTCCTTTAGTGAGTGATTGCGTAAGAATTTAACCTGAACTGATGTTGTTTACACTTTCATCATATACTTTTGGAACATACCATATTGACTACTTTGAATAATGACATGTTTTTTTTGCCTTGACCTTGAAGAAGTAGCTTCTACCTGGTAGTACCTACAATTTGTTTTGCCAAAAGTTTGTAAGGCTGAATCCCAATATTTTTTTCCGGCGACTTAATAAAAGGAGGAGGTGAAATGTTACTCTGTATTTTCATCGAAATTTTCGTCAATGACGGACCGACTAAAAAAAATCATTTGCTTAAAAGCTTGCGCGGTGGTCCCATAATTTTTTTTATTATTAACTTTGCTTGGGTAGTTTTTTAATTAGTTTCGATAATACGTATTTAATCCACTTTGTGTATTTTGATGATATTATAATACTAAGGTACCATAGCTAAAAAGTGTAAAATAAAAAATCTTTTTTATAAAAAAAAAAAACAGTCTTTGGATCTGTATTTTAGATTTTTGCCACCGTCTTCCGAAATTAAAGATATATTTCACATATTAGTGTTTTTTTTTTTTTGGAAAATAGTTTAAAAGAAAATCTGGTAGTTGGTATAAAACCCACATAAATTAAGGATATCTAACAACTCAGTACGCATAGGTACATCGAGAAGTAATTAAAACTTTATATTCATACTTTTAGGATATACCTACTTAGATATCCTTACGCAATAAGTGTTCAGGGCCGTATAATACGAATATATTTCTTTCATTCGCTCACAGGAATTCGTTTCAAACTAACTTCAGACATGTTGCACGACTTATGTATATAATATTGTATGACTTATTTTATAGAAATCCATCATTTTATAAATATTACTTAAAAGTATTATATTTATGCGGAGATTTGATGAAGTCTTTAAACAACATCTTGTACAGACTTATCTTACCACACGCTGCAAACCTTCGCAAAATTTAAACTAGTCACAAATATTTAGATTTAGCACAAATACTCAACTGAAGGACCTATCTGTGACACCCTTTTTTTTTTTTTTGAGGGTGGGAAATCATCAAATAACTTTTCCCGCTCTGGGCGGAGCGGGAGGGCGTGTCAGACTCTTACTGACTAAAACCCACCCGTGTTCCTTCGGTTGCCCTGTCGCCGGGGGCCACGATCTCCCTTTCGGCTTTCTTCGCAACCCCGGCAGGCGTCGGCCCTAGTGGACCCCTTCGAATCTGCTGACATCTCTTTGAGGCGCGCGTGGAACACAACGCGCCGTCGACCCGGGCCTGGTCCTTATCGGACGGTGAGCCACCCATTGCTCACCGCCCGCAAGCCCGCGCCTACGGTGGCCGGAAATCGCCTCGCGATTCGCGACGCCCTGGGCGTCTCCTCCTGCGGCGGTTAGGGGCGTGAGGGCGCGAAATTTGCCTCTCCCTCACGCGTTCCGCCTCCTCCTTCGCGAGCATTACCGCTTCGCAAAAGGAGGTGACGGCCTCCCATTTCCTCTCGCTCCGTACCATGGCCTGAACCAGGGCCGGACGCGAGAGATCACCGCCGCCGATCGCCTCCACGAGGACACGGCGATGCTCCGCCCAAGCTGGGCAGACCTCCACCGTATGCTCCACCGTGTCCTCCGGGCGATCCACACAATGGTGACACCCGGGCGTTTCCTCCCGCCTTATCCTGTGCAGGAACCTCCCGAAACAGCCGTGTCCGGTGAGGACCTGCGTCAGGCGGAAGGTGAGGACGCCGTGGCGCCTCTCAAGCCACTCCTCAAAGAGGGGTCTTATCGCCGCAATTGTGGCGTGCCCAATCTGTGACACCCTGACGCGGAAAATTTGAATTCTTTATTAGATAATAAACTAAATATCTACTTTTTCGGTTCAAATCGAAGCATATTTGCGCATAAGATTTGCCTTTAAACGTACATGAAAAATCCTTCTATAAGATTTTTTTATGTTTCCTTAACAGATAGCTAGGTATCTAGTAGTATCGAATGTACTCTATGTCTTGATCAATAAATTAACAGTTTTCTTACCTACTTTATTGAAACTGGCATATAACGACGTAAAGATTGTCGAAAAAATCTCAGCGATAAACAAGCCAATAATCTATTTATTACATGGAACAGCACTTAGCTAAGCCACTTTTGTGGAACACCCACCCGCTTTACTTTCGATAGAACATAAATCATTCAATTACCTTGTATTTTGGACACTAAAATATTAGAACCTAAGTTTACTACGGTAACTATGGCAGTAGTCGCAGTACCCAGTATGGGGTTATGTCCTATTTTTAGGGCTAGAATTATGGACTGTGGTAAGTCTTATTGTGAATATAAGCAAACGGCAACTGGCGAAATGTGAGTGTACTATAGGCACACCTCTCCCTAACCCTTCGGGGAATACTAGCGTGATGTTATGTTTTTCAGAAGGTCCAAAATTAAACATATTATATGTATAAAGTAAAATAGTAAAAATATAAGTTTTTGAGTAGTAATGCACTGAAAGAAGAAAGAAAGAAAGAAAATAAATTTCTTTCTTTTCTTTCTTTCTTTCTAAAATG
This sequence comes from Omphaloscelis lunosa, assembly GCA_916610215.1. NCBI lineage: Eukaryota > Metazoa > Arthropoda > Insecta > Lepidoptera > Noctuidae > Omphaloscelis > Omphaloscelis lunosa. The sequence continues at coordinate 9,196,486 of OU744265.1, read as the reverse complement.
GTAAAAAAATATTGAATAGTAATGTATATTTAATAGTAATGTATAAATATACATTATTTTTTTATAATTTATATTCCATGAAAAAATTGGATATCATTTAGTAAAAACAAGAAGAAAATTCTACGAAAACTTGACCCATATTTTTGCCAACAAACAAGGCTATATATAAGTATTTGCGAATCCTAAGGCCGGTAAAAACAAAATTTAGGCGCCCTTAACGATCCTATCTAGAAAGTTGGAAACTCCAAACTTATACCAACAACTGCGAAAACAGGATTTGTGAAAAAAAATAACAGACAAATCCCCTGAGCATATACTACATCATATTATTTAATATGTTGAACCTATTTTTATTAATATTACTAGGTAACATGCAAATTTAGGGGCGGTATTTCTTCGCTGAATTATATTAATATTGGTAAATCTTTCCATGGTCGTTGTAGCTACAATGCGTGTTGTTTCAAATAAAAGTAATCCCTTATGAGCCATATGGCTCTCTATAGATGAACACACAATCTTAACCTTGACCTTTACGCGTCGAGACAGACCTCAGTAATCTTCTTGCTAAGCCTTTTACACGAGGTTAAACATAAATAATTTATAATTAAGATTAATTAGTGACTACAGCAAAGATCCACATCAAAATTGGCGTTTTGAGCCAACTCTGTAACACAGTCGTAATCACAGTGGCTTTAATTTTGACAATAAAACAATTAATACATTACGTTTATTAGTTGTTGATCAAACGATACATTCGTTTGATCAACAACTAAAAAACGTAATCTAACATGATAACAGGATTTTGTTCTATTGTCAAAGTGATTGTGATTACAAGTGTGTTAAGCAATTAAGCCAGTAAAAAAACATGTAATTAGATAAAGTTAGTACTTAGGTACACGTGTTCCGATTTATTGCCCCCGGGGCATACTACGGCTATTGGAGCGCTTCTACGTGTACTAACGAGGAGAGGATCGGATTTTATATACAACTTACATATGTAAAAAGGGTCTCGGGCGAGAGATCCCGTAAAAACATAATAAATTAGAAGAGTTTCGTGTCTTGTTTGCTAGAACAATCTATACTTTAATATTATAAAACGGAAAGAATTTTTTTTTTTTTGTTTGTACCGAATAGGCTCCGAAACTACTGAACCGATTTTAACCATTGTTCACCAATGGAAATTTAAATTATCACTAAGCAACATAGGCTATAATTATTGTAAAAAAAAAATAGAATTCCTTAAGAGAATTGCAATAATGTAACCCATAGTAGCAAAATTTTGCCTATAAAGTTCATTATTTCGCGTGCGCTGAGAATAATATTAATGATACATAAAAATTATGTACTATTTAATTAAAGTACTTATTATTAGCTACAAAAAAATCGCGACGAAATATATCTAACTATCATAGTTAAGTCAAAATAGTCAGATCGCCGGTAGAAAAAAAAAAGTTAGTTACATTCGTATCGCAGTATTAATTTTTATTGAAATCATTAATTTTACCATCTAGGATACTTATGGAACAGTAAAATACTTTTTAATTCATTCGAATCGGACATTAAATTTCGTAGTTATCATATTCCAGCGATAAGTCCCCTCTTCAAGGAGTGGCTAGAGGGGCGCCATGGCGTCCGCACCTTCCGCCTGACGCAGGTCTTCACCGGACACGGTTATTTGGGGAGGTTCTTGTTCCGGATAAGGCGGGAGGAAATGCCCGGGTGTCACCAATGTGCGGATCGCCCGGAGGACACAGTGGAGCATACGGTGGAGATCTGCCCGGCTTGGGTGGAGCACCACAGTGTCCTCGTGGAGGCGATCGGTGACGGTGATCTCTCGCGTTCGGCCCTGGCCCAGGCCATGGTATGGAGCGAGAGGGCATGGGAAGCCGTCACATACTTCTGCGAAGCAGTAATACTCGCGAAGAAGGAGGCGGAACGCGTGAGGGAGAGGAAAAGTTTACGCCCTCACGCTCCTAGCCACCGCAGGAGACGCCCTGGGCGTTGGGAATCCTAGATCGATTTCCGCCGTAGGTGCGGGCTTCTGGACGGTGAGCAATGGGTAGCTGGCCGTCCGATAAGGATAAGGACCAGGCCCGGATCAACGGCGCGTTGTGTTCCACGCGCGCCTCAAAGAGATGTCAGCACAACTGACGTGGTCCGCTAGAGCCGATGCCTGCTGGGGTCGCGGGAAAGTCAGAAAGGGGTCCATGGCCCCTGGCCCCACTCCGCCCATAGCGGAAGAAGTTATTTGATAATATCTCGCCCAAAAAAAAGGGGTGACAAACATTTTCAATGGTCGGCATCGACTTAAGAAAAGACGTTAGCCTGTCTCGCGTGGGATCTTCGGAAAATCAATTTATTTTGCTTCCAACGAATAGCACATCAAATATAGTTTACAGAGAAGCCTTGCAATGATTCTTTATACGTATTTACATTTCATTCTTATTTTCTTTCTTTTTTACCCGACTGCCGAAAGATTATATCTTCCATTTTTGTTTCCTCCATCTAATATGTTTAAAAATATGAAATATTAGGTGAAAGATTTTATTACGGTATCTCCATTAATCAGATCCTACTCTAATTGTGAAAGCTTGTGTTAGTAAGTATGTACATAATATGTTTGTTACTTCTTCACGCAAAATCTAATGAACCGATTGCGATGAAACTTGATAAGTACACAGCTTTTTTATCCCGATATTCCCACGGAATCAAAACTTAAGCGGGTGAAACCGCGGGCCTGAGCTAGTACATATAACAAAACTTATTTCCTCCAAGATTAATTATTCAGTTGTTTCCTTCACAATTTTTCTCTTATTTCTGGGACTTTTCGCAGAAAATCCATGATACACATAGAAAATTTGTGGAACGCATAAACTTTCAACGTTGACTGCCTTTCGTTTGAAACTCAACGGTACGTACATATGTTCTAACATTTTTTTCTTAAATGCGGATTTTCACTCATAATATTCTGGCCATTCTTCTTCTACTTCTATTGTGTTGATGACACGTTTCATAATTTTCAGCTCAGTCATTCGTCGTTTTTCGCTGAGATCCAAACTGTCACCTAATGGTGACCGTCTTGTCAAAACAATGGTAATCCACCTGACACTTTGACGTACTAGGTCGTAAATATAACACAAACCATTTTTAGAAAAAGTTCGGCTTTATACCTACAGCGTGTATCAGAAATATGTGGTCATTTTTAAGTCACGCTGTATAGTGTCTCGGTTAGTCGTGCCTGTGTAATAGTCCCTCTTTCTCTAAAGCTCGATATTTCATATTTAGAAAGAAAGAAAGAAAGAAAAATAGGTTTATTTGTCACAGAAACACGTGCATACAAAAAGACAAGAATAAAAAGAAAACAAAATAGATCTAAGTACATATATATGAAATCACGAGCATAAAACAGAAATAATCGGCAGCTACACGTCATGACTGTTACAAGAAGGCTTCCAATCAGTATGACGCTACCACCCCAGGTGGGTCCTTTCGGTGGGGACCTTTGCGGTCATCATCATCATCTTGCTGTCTTTGTCCCATGTTACGTGGGATTGGCGCGACACGTTTTCTCTTTTCATTCTCCTATGTCAACCGTCACGCTATCATTCACTCCCTTCTCTTTTTCTCATATTATTCCTCAAACAATCCATCCATCTTTTCTTTGGCCTTCCTCTCCCGCTCAACATTTATTTTCATCACTTTTTTAGTCAGATGCGTTTCCTACCTCCTCATCACATGCCCTTACCCAGTCAAACGATGATTTGCAGTAATCATGAAGATGGTAATTTGTACCCAATGGTAATAACAACTTTAGTAAAATATTTATTTAATAAAAGTGTATATATTTGTCATTGTACAAGGTAAGCGAGACTTGGTTAGTACTTCATAACATATGTTTATGTTGTAATATGTAATTTATTTATTACAGCATTACCAGCACGTGTTTTAATTTATGATCTTTTAATTACATATTTGTATGGGTAAAACTATAATGTTTTACGACCTGAATATATAAAATTAGAGTATATTTCTTTTCTGTTGCAAAGGATAAACTTTTTATTCAAGCTAACAGCCTTCATTTTTAATAGTAAGCCCTTTAGTGCCCATGCCAAGAACTGTGATCTACTAAAAACAATGAATTTAAAATGGGCTTAGTCTTCAAAATTTCGCTGCGACTTAAAACTTTTTAATCAATTTTTAAGTCGTGTTCTGCACTGATTATTTTTTATTCACCAACGTTCGTGTAAAGTTCTTGAACTAAGTATCAAGAAAAAAAATTAATATTGATAATGGCGATGATGAGGTGGGAGGGACACTTGGCGCTAGACGTGGTGATGGTAGATTTAGTACCGTGCGCTCGCTCTTACTGAATGGTTGTCGAGAAACAGCATATGGGTGGATGACATTCAGAAGATCGCGGGAAGATCTGGATAAGACTTGGACATATCAGCGAAGCATGGCACAAAAAAAGGAGGTCTATACCTACTCAGTGGGTGGAAAAAGTTGCCAATGATGAATGGCGATGCACCATAGTACCCCTTTTACGGCAGTAAATAATATGAACGTGAATTAATTCAGTATAACAATTATAGTTTAGAATAGCAACAGGTTTGTTATAGCATGTTAGTTCTCTATTACAAACACAGGGTTTCCTTATTACATGGAGTTCAAACTATGACGGCCGCGCAAGCTTTCTCTGGACCGGAACGTGTTGACTAATTGCCAGCGAATCAACTAGCACCGCTGCCAAACACAAATGAAATCAAACATAACTAAGTACGAGGTCGATCGATAGTACACTAATCAGCAATCATAATATTGTACTATTGAAGGACTTAAAACCATCAAAACACTAGTTTTCATCTGACCCCGGGTAGGTTCCCCGACATATTTCCTAAGTAGTCACTGTAGTAAATCAAATAAACTTATATTTATTACAAAAGTCAATGGGCACTTTCGTGTGAGTAACGTCCCAAATATTTATGTCCTACTGTATGAGGCCTGTTCTAACACAAAGGTCATGAAGTGGCTCAATACCGATAATATTTGTAACAAAGCCGCCCATTGTCCCTTACCATTAGGTGAAACTAGATACTATTTTCATTATCATCCCATTCCAAATCAACGAGTTTTTGAAGTGATGTGATTCTTTCAGCTCAGGGATTGTATGACAAGGCATTGTTTTTGCGCAGTCACGATAGACAGGCGTTGAAGCAATGACGTGTAATAAATAAAAATAAAACGTGTGATTATTATTTTCGTAAAACTTCAAACCTCAGAATAATGATATTGTAAAGGAAACCAAACAATGAAGTAAGTATTAGGAATAAGTAGAAAAAAGAAAATTGCATTTTTAAGCATAATATAAATAATAAAATAAGGAACCCAAAACTATTATGGAAAAATCTTAAATCCACATTATCACGCTTTAAACCCAGATAAGACCTTCCGTCGCATTTTGCAGATCCTAATCTAATTAATAATCCTTTTTTTATAGTTCCCGGTAACCCCGTTGCAAGCATGACACTTATAATTTATTTTGAGAACTATTTACACGGTGAAGCAATTTTCACAATCAATCCTGTGGAACAGAATGACATCTCTCGCATTATCTCTAACCTGAAAAGTAACGCCGAAGATTACGACAACATTACCCTTGACATGCTAAATATGACTCTGCCATACGCACTAAGTACTGTAACTGACATTATAAACTGCTCAATAGTGACGTCAATTTTCCCTGACCAATGGAAAATTGCTTCCGTTAGGCCCTTTCCAAAAAATGCCAATCCAATTGATGAAGACTTGCGCTCTATTAGCACTTTACCGTGTCTCTCCAAAGTTTTAGAGAAAATTTTCAGCCACCAATTAACGCATTTTCTAGAACAAAATAATGTATTACCGGACTTACAGTTTGGTTTCAGAAAACAGCGTAGTACTGCCACTGCCTTATAAGATGTTACTGATCATTTATTATCAGCGCAAGATAAAGGAATGTGTTCATTGCTAGTCTTGCTAGATTTTTCCTGGGCATTTGACGCAATAAATATCCCGTTATTACTGTCGAAACTAATTTATTACGGATTTCAGCTACCTTAGTGATAGAAAACAATTTGTGGATCTACGTTTCAGTGACGGAACTGCTCTTACATCGACTCTTACTTCCATTGAGAGAGGGGTTCCGCAGGGATCTATATTAGGCCCAATTATGTATATTTTATACTGTGCAGTTATAATTAAATGCCTCCAGAGTTGCAAGTACCACATATACGCCGATGACATACAACTTTACATTTCCTTTAGACCAGATGAGTACGATAGTGCCATAAAAGATCTAAACGATGACCTACGTAAAATCGCCGCCTGGTCTGAAGAGAATTGCCTATCGCTAAACCCAACCAAACCAAATACAGGGTATTTGGCACAAGACAGCAACTAGCAAAACTACCCGCAACGTTTCACATCAAGTTAATGGGTGAACAAATTGACAGAATCTATGAGGCCGGGAATAAGGAAAAAATAATCTTATTGGATAAAAACACGATTCAGTAAGAAACTGTTTTTACCGCCTAAAAGTTCTGCACAAGATTAGACCTTACTTGTTTGAAACACTTCGGGAACAGCGGCCCGCGCCTATTAGCTCGTACATCGCCTTATCAAAAGGGTACAAAACGCTTGTGCTTGGTTTTGTTACAATATCTCTCGTAGAAGCCATGTAACACCTTTCCTAAACAAGCATTTTTTTCTAAAAATGAAGTTCAGACACAAACACACTTGGCTTGCCTTCTGTTCGGTGTTGTTAAATACCAGAAACCGGACTACCTGTACGAAAAATTGAGTTGGATAGCGAGACTTGACTAGACGAGAATGTGGGAGAAGGCAGTTCTCGCAGCAACTCTCGACTCAGTGTCATAGTATAGCAGCTTTTAGAGGTAGTTTCCCTTACGCGGCTTCTAAAGTGTGGAATAACCTGCCACCACCTCATCGAGCAATAGAAACGATCTACACTTTTAGAAAACGCCTACGGCAGTATCTCATGGATGCGCAACGGAAGCTAGACATGATCAACCTTAATGTTTTATTGATATAAATTGTATTATGATAAAGTTATCTATTATTTATTGACGGACAGTCCTTTGTTTATTGTGCAACCATACCATTTTAATTATTTCGTTAAACATCTCTGTATATTCTTTAATAATTTTTTAAACTTAATTGTATCATATTGATTTTATTATTAATTGCTACACACATCTATTAATTTTTATTTACATACTTACACACACCAAAAACTGATTTACATCCGTAAGACGTACTCGTAACATAAGTTTCAGTTGAAAACCAGCATGAGACACTACTGTTATCTGGCATTTATACTGAACTGGGCCTAATTGTCGCAGCCGTGAGGCACACAATACTGTTTTGAGCGATCACTGTTTTTTTTTTTTTTTGATTTTGAAAACTGTGTGCCTATACCTGGGTCAAATAAATTTATTTTCTTTCTTTCTTTCTTTAAAAGCATAAAAATGAAAGCGGTTTTTCCATTGAAAAAAAAAATGATTTACGGTTTATCTCACAAACTGACGCGCGCTTTACTTGTGGTTACCAAATGTACAAACACGTTGTGAATATTTGTGTAAGCGCAGGAACTTTTGGTAGCGTCCAAGACAATGGCCAAGTCGGAGGTGTGTGTGTATGTGTGTTACGTGCTGTCGCTACTCGTCTTCACGCAACATTTACTGTGTATTTGTACATATGGTTACCACAAGTAAAACGCGCGTCGCTTCGTGAGATAAAATACTTTAATAAAATATTAAGCGGTTAACAGTAGTTAACTCGTTGTGGGCGGCGCTACGAGGGAACAAAGGCTCAAACACTCACAGAAGAGGTAATTAATGAGGGCTTTGAGGGCTCGCGTATAATCCAACTAAATCATCACTGCTATAATCATATTTTGTATAGCCTTTCATCCTAATTGCCACCTACTTATCTATGCTTCTCTAACAATATTATAAAGAGGTGTGAGTTTGTATGTAGGGGGTAATCTTCAGAACTACTGATCCTACCCCGAAAATTCTTTCACTAATGGGAAGCTACAGTATTGCTTAATGTCATAATGTAACTTTATGTTAAAATGAGAAATTTTACGCGGCTGAAGTCACGGAAGAAGCTAGTTATATGAAGGTTTATTTTTGTTCCTCAATCATGCTTTAAGCTAAATGGATTTGGATAAAATTTGGCACAGAGTGGATCAAGATCAGCACGCGTAGCATGACCACGCGTGGTCATGCTACGCGTGCTGCAGGGTAATTGCGTAACACACTAACAACTGCAATAAAATAAATAAAGTCATTTAATTGAAACTAATTGATACGTCCATAAATTGTTAGTTACGAAGGTCTTAAAACTATACTAGTCATCATTTATAATTTAATTCAAAATACAAATAATAAAAACACTCATGTAAAAAATGTTTTTGGTTTTGACAATTCGATCACATTCATTGCATAATTTAGGTTGTTGCACAGACATATTTTTCAAACATATGTTGCAATGGATTTTAAAAAAAAAATCAAACTTCAAAATATTTTTATTTCACATAAACCTACATGGGCACTTATGAAACGTCAGAAGCTAGGTGCACGGTTCCAATTGGTCGTTCCCTATGGAGAGGAGCCGGCAAAAAACTCTACGGTTACTCTTTTAAAAATAATTGGCTTTTAAAATTCATTCAAATAACAGTGTGACTAGGTATGGGAGGACAGTGTAGGTCTTTCAATAAGTACCAGGTACTTAAGAAAATAGAAAATGGTCAACAAATCTACAGTCCACTAAGCCTACAGCGTTCTCACATTCACACAAAAGAATCTATACAAAAGATATATAAATTAATAACAATAAAAACCTTTTTTAATTAAACGCAATTACATGATTGCTATTACAACTGTAATAAATCTGAATAATTATCATGTACACAAAAGCCATTAATAAAGAGTTAGTATTAACTCGTAGGTAACAAATTCATCAAAATCCGTTGGTTATGCAATAAGGGTGCTATATTTGAATCCAGGATTCAAATATAGAATACTTATTATTTGAGTACATGTAAAAGTTTCCCTAGAATCTGATTCCCCACTAACACTTTTTCTACTGACTGTACCTTTTCTCATTTTGACATTAACGTGGGACGAATTGCAGAATGAAAATATTATTTATTTTGATTTTCGTCATTAAGTCATCCTAAATGGGCCGCAGGCATGTAGGACGACTTAATGAATTACCTGAGTGAAAGCGCGAGCAACAGCTACTTAATAAACTTGAACATTGTAAAACGTGTAAAATTTTATGTACACGGACAGTTGTAGTATGTAGCGAGAGCAGTTGGCTCAGTTGTAACGGCTGCGACATACGAGTTGTGGGTTCGAACCCAGGAAGACACTTTCCATTGTGCAAATAATTTCATCACCACTGCTCTCAAAACAGTGAAAGAAAATATCGTGAGGAAACGCGGCATGTCCTAGAACCAAAAATTCCAGAGATATGTGACATCCAACAACCCGCACTGGGCCCGCGTGGTGGATTACAGCCCTCACCCTCTCGTAAAGAAAGAAGGCCTCTGTCCCAGCATTGGAAATATTTTAGGCTGATTATGCTATGTATACAGACAACCTTATTACTTACGTACATTTTTGTTACTCCGGTTTAGGTCAAGTTTGCCACATTTTAAGAAATGCTGACAATATTAATATATTTTAAGGAATATGACCTCAGTAGAGCCTCCGAAAGAGTGGGTCTTAAAATGAACATGGACAAGACAAAGGTCTTGTCAAATGCCCGTATGACACCCACTCTCATGAAGATCGGAGACACTACGCTCGAAGTTGCGGACGAGTATGTTTACCTAGGACAAACTGTCCAGTTAGGTAGGTCCAACTTCAAGAAAGAGGTCAATCGTCGAATCCGACTCAGCTGGGCAGCGTACGGGAAGCTACGGAATATCTTCTTGTCCCACATACCAGAGTGTCTCAAGCTGAAAGTCTTTGACCAGCGCGTATTGCCAGTGATAACCTATAGTACTGAAACGTGGTTACTCACAATGGGCCTTATCTTATTATTATTATGGGCTAAAAGTCAGCCAAAGGGCAATGGAGAGGGCTATGCTTGGAGTTTCCCTACGTGATCGAATCAGAAATGAAGAGATCCGCAGGAGAACCAAGGTAACCGAATTACCAAACTTAAGTGGCAATCGGCAGGGCACATTGCTCTCAGAACGGATGGCTTGTGGGGCCTAAAGATTGGGCTGGAGTGGGGACCGCCTACCGGAAGACGTAGCGTTGGAAAGCACAAGATAGACCGATAACCTTGTGAAGGCCGCAGGAATCCGCTGGATGCGGGAAGCACAGAATCGATCGAAGTGGCGGTGCTTGGGGGAGGCCTATATCCAGCAGTGGACGTCTTTCGGCTGAAATGATGATGATGATGATAACAATATTAATGTTTTATATAGACATTACTGTAATGTTATGCGAACTGTGTGAAATCGAATAAATAAAATGCGGTCGGAACTTGAGTGGATGTCCCCGTTCTCGTGAAGACACGTGCAGTTTTATGAATTAATGAAATAATTATATTACAAGTGCCTGCGGGTTTTTTTTCTTTAGGTCGAAATCGAATTACCTACTTAGGTGGATGTCCTTATAAAACAATGCATCGAAAAATATTTGCTATGGTTTGAAATGCAAAATATTTTTGGAGTAAAATGCTGTACGTATGGTAAAAACAGAAGCTATGTAAAAAAAAAGAGAAATGCGTTGAAAGTAAGAACGAAGTCGATTTCCAAAAAAAATTACCTGCCCTTTAAGTTTTTTAAGAAAGTAAGCAGAAATTTCCTCCATCATATTTTGAACTAACAAAATGACAATCTGCTAGTAAAGGAGACCTTGTCACCTAGTTTCTTAAGGTAAGAAAACAATAAGCAAGTTAATAGCTCACAAATACTCCGATGAACTCTTGTATTAATTATATTGATAATCGGATATTGAAGCACGTGTTCGCAGTTCGTTACATGTGCTATTAGATGATCGATCGTCTTTAATGAGCCATATTATTAGTTGAGGAGCGAACATGTAGGCTTTAGCACCTTCATACCATTACGCGAAAATTTTGCTTAGTATACAATTACAGATTAGATGACCTGTAATAACCTGTAAGCAAAATTTTAGCGGAGTATTAGGTTCGTATTAAGAAAAATGTCGGGGATAAGGGCCTTTTTCACAGCCTGCTCAATGAATATGCTAATATGCTGGATAGAACCGCATATTTTCTATCGACTAGAATTTGAATGTAAATATCTGCGCAATAAGTTAACCAGAGCTGATACAAAGATGGGCCGTAGTTTCTTGAACTACTGAATTAAATCAAATTTATTTTTACCAATATAGTTCCTCTTTAGTCTAGTGGTTACAAATGCTACTGCTGGTCATGAGATTCTGTGTTGGGTTTTTCCATCTGGAATTTCTCAGTACCAGCACGGAGTCTGGATTTAAGTCCCGTTCATGGCAATAACATCGCCCCTATTACATGGAGCTTAAACATAACTGGCGAAAAGTTGGGGTGCCATAGGTACACTTCTGCTTAGCCCTACGGGAAATACAAGCGTGATGTTATGTTACATGTTTCGAAAAAGAACCAGTTTTAGAACTTTTAACTTTCCAGACCACGTGTGCATTTTAGATTGCTTACTGCCAGCTCGTTATTTTTTATAAATATTTAAATGTTACGTTTGTAAACCTTGATTATTGAATGGCACAAACAAAATCTTATTATATTATTCACCAATATAAAGGCACAGAAGAAAAAAATTCAACGTTCAGTTCTGGCTCCGCGAATTGAAAGTGAACAATACAACTGTCACCCACCGTTTCACCCACATGCCATATAATATAACAATTTTCTGGAATTCCTGCCATACAAATAAAAAAAAGTTTTCACAATCAGGAAACCTTTCGGCACCTAAGGATGCTACTGCCTACGTTCAGATCATAACCTCTTTGGTCACGTTTTATGCCATGGCACGTACATGACAGCAGCCTATCTACCGAATGCTCTCCGAAATCATGCAACAGAAAACCAAGGTAATCTTTCTCATTTATGGAGTTATCCATCCAATCCGTTAAGGGGATGTAGGAGAGGTCATTTGCAACCAAATTACCCCTGATGACCCCTATGCTAATGTCAACCATTTTCGAGTAATTTGACTTTTTTTTTTTAAGTACGAAGTTAAAATATAAAATGTGCCCAATAACTCTGATAAACAGGTTTAATTGTTATACGTAAACATTTTCAAGTAATTTAACATTTTAAATTGTATGAAATAAAAATGTAAAATGTAACCAATAACCCTGGTATACAGGGTTAATGGTTATACGTCGGCAATACATTAAGGGGATGTAGAAGGCGTCATTTACAACCAAATGACGCCGATTGACTCCTATGCAAATGACAAAAATATTCGCGTAATTTGATATTTTCGAAAATGGTTGACATTGGCGTCAAGGGTAATTTGGTTATAAATGACCTCTCCTACATCCCCTTAACGGATTGCCAACGTATAACCAATAACTGTGTATAATATACACATAGATATTTTAATCGTTGCGGATAATAATCGCCAATCTATGAACAATATACTAGAGGCCGCGCACTGCGTAAAGAAATCGTTTGCAATTTAAAATAGCGTATGCGTAATCGTATGTATGTTTTTTACCCTATGAAGTTGTATCAAGACGTGCGCACTGCGGATAAAATCGCAAGCGCAGCATACAGTCGGCCCAGTAACGTTTAGTATTTATATTCTGCTTCTATGTAAAATTAAGTAGTACATAATGGTTATTTTCACTCCGTCTTTCGTGGTAGCTCTATACTGACTGTCTTTGGCGTCCGTTATTTCGCAAGCGATAATAAATTGTGGTGCGCGTAGCAATTATTTTCGTTTGCGATTTTATTTCGCTTTTGAAAAATCCCAATGATCAAAATTCATAGCGCGCGGTTAGCCATAGAGAGAGAAATTTGTTCTGAAAAAAAAATGGCCGCTGCATACCATAAGACCTTTGCATAATCTTTCAACATGATTGAATATGTTAAAGCCGGTAAAGGGACCAAAGGTGACCGCGTCAGTGTTGCCACAGCGATAAAAATTTATCTCCCAAACCGGAAATTTAAAAATGGTTGCTTTTTTTAAATAAATCAAGGCTGTAGAAAAATCCAGTCCTACGAGTTACTGTTGGACCCCAATGATTAGTGTTTGAAACAAGATTTATCTATCAGACGGCCATTTTAAATTGAAAACCCTCTTGGAAGGGTACTGATAAATCTTCACTAGGCAATAGGGATTTCAATTTTATGACCATTGACTAAAACCCCGAATATTAGACTGTTTCTGTACAATTTAATAGTTTCAACTTTTAAGTGCAATTGTGTCCTCCAATTTTTTGTATGCTAAGCATGAGGCCCTTTTTTTGATTGGGAAATTATCAAATAATTGGACGGCGAACTACCCATTGCTCACCGTTCGCAGGCCCGCGCCTAGGGTGAGGTCGTGGGTTCGATTCCCAGATCAGGCAAAGTGTTATTGGATTTTCGATCAGGAATTCCTCTGGAGCTTGGAGTCTGGATTTGTGCCCGGTTGATGGCAATAGACTAGCCCCCGATTACATGGGACTTAAACATAACTGGCAAAATGTACGTGAACTTGTTTATAGGTACACCTAAATAAAGAAAGAAAATAAATACATTTATTTAGCACAGACTAAAAGGCAAACAATAAAAAATAAAGAATCAAATAAAAAGTGTAAAGTGCGATGTAAGAAATTAGCAGGGAAGTGTGCCTCACGGCTGCGCCAAAGAGGCTCAGTTCAGCAAAAATGCCAGACAACTATAAGTGTCTGACGCTGGCTTTCAACTGGACCTGAGAGTATGAAGAGACTTCTTCCTAACCCTTCGCGGATTACAGGCGTAGTGTTATGCATGTATGTATATTTTTTATAACTGCTCTTTACAGAACTTATTCAGCTCTTATTTCCCAAATCCCTAACAATAGCATGTCTTTCTGACACTAAAGCTTAATATCAGCCACCTAACTGCAAATATTTCCCTGTAGTCGCGAATTTACATTATCAAACATTTGAGTGTATTGTGAGCGGAGTTACTGCCACTGAGTGTTGGCTTTTTAATTTCGAAGGATTATAGACAACGCCCTCTGTCCGTGGCTTCCGTAACTTATTGCAGATAATTTAATACACCTTTTAACTAAGGGTGTAAGAAGACCCATCACGAAACCATCAGCTACACATTCTATATATTAATCTAAGTACCTAACTTTGACCTTCAATAGACCGTAACCAGATGGTTCCCAGGCATGATTCAGTACAAAAAAAAAACCATAATAACGAGAAGAATAAGCGACTGCTTAAAAGTATTTCTACACCCGTTACGTTTTCTATAATAAAAATTAAGAAGTCTTACACCAAGATATACCTACTTAGTTACTGAAAGACGTTTTAATTTAATGTAATCTAGTCTCTGGACAAATAATAATTTAAGTAATTGGTTTTTGCTATTTTGGACGGGCTCGAGGCTAAGTATTAATAGCCGCATGGGTCGATCCATCAGGTTAAGCTACGCTTGCCGGGGTTATTCCGTGGATGGGTAACCATCTTTATAAATCGAGACTCCTCCGTGCCTCGGAAAGTATGTTAAGCCGTTGGTCCCGGCTGTCATTGGTGGATCTTTGACAGTCATTACGGGTCGTCAGAAGCACGAAAGTCTGGCAACCAGTCTTAACAAGGGGCAGCGTATAACACAATTACCGGGTTGTGGAGGTCAGACAGGCAGTCACTCCATGTAAAATACTGGGATTCAGCTGCATCCTGTTAAGACTGAAAGCCGACCCCTTCATAGTTGAGACAAGGTTAGCCAAATTGATATTGGTTTTTGCTATTTTGATCAACAAAACTATGAACGAAACAAACTTACTAAAGCTTTCTAAAGTTTCCTACAAAACCGGTGGCCGTCACATAACGGTTGCTGTGACGGCCGTCAAGCAAATAATGGCATTGAAGTTTAACTTTACGATATCAAGAAACGCTCTCTAGGGAAACCCACCAACTTCATTTCATAAATAACGTTTTAGTGACGTCATTTGACGGTAAATTGGGGTCACTATGTGGTGTTCACAACAGTCTCAGAAAACTCTAGCTGTAGACTGATTTCCAACGTAAGTCATCTTTTATCCGTGGACTAAAATTGACATTGACTGTCAAAAATCACATAATGTGGCATTAGGAAAATCACCCCAAAGTAACAATAGTTTAGATAGCTGATCACTTAAGCAGCATTCAACATTACAGGGGCTACGCTTATTGACTAACGAAAAGTAGTACTAATATATATATATATATATAATATATAAACTAGTATTAATACCTGAACCTAAGGGCCAGAAGGCCTAGTATCAGTTCATTAGGTCATCACCAAAACAATCATGACCTATGAGAAGTAACAGCTGACGCAGAATACCTAAGGCTCTTCAGAAGGTACTTCGATAAAGAAATACTTAGCAAAACCGAAAAATAATTAACTTAGAAAAGATGAAGATTATTTAGTACTCACATAGTTTACCCTCGACCTGTATACCTACATATCTCCATGTAATGGGGCGATCATATTCCCATCTCACACCAACTAAGTACCTGCAAGTATACCGTTCATCTCCGGGCAATAAACTGAGGATTTTCTCCCACAAAACGCTACCAAAATTGGTGATTGATCTCCTCTTGTATGGCTGCAACGTTTACCAACACTAGCTATTTCTTAGCGAAAAACAGTAAGAGCGGTGATAGCCTACTAGTGAGACCGTCAAACTGCCAAGTCATAGGTCTCGAGTTCGAACCCAAAGCACGAACTTCTGACTTTTGGATTCATGTGCGTATTTTATAATTATCACTAGCTTCAAAAAAGGAATGCCTGAGAGATATTTCTCGACGGCATGTGAAGCCAAGTCAGAGCCCCATGGGCGGCTTTAAAACTCTGACACCAGGTTAGTCATTAACCACACGAAAAGAAGGAGAAGAAGCGAAAAACAATAGGTAATTGACCAACATACAGGCAAAATGACATCATCATCGAAGCTTGTTGATCAGAAGTCAGAACGCGTCGTATTCCACATTACAGGAACTTAATTCATATTCAACGCCGTCATAAAAATGTTCCCGCATAGTCAATAAAGCATGCATTATACCCTGATATTGGAAATCCCACCCTTTTGGTTCTATATCGGATTATGTAAAATTCTATATTAATTCTTAAACAACTTTTTCCTTACACACATTTGACATACCACATTTTGACTCTGAGAATCTTCCAGTTCGTTCTTAACGAATTGTGATCGTAGATCCTTCTTAATAAGAATCATTAACCGATTTAAAAAAAGGAGGTTTTCAGTTTGTCGGTTTTTTTTTTAAATTATGTTCCCCGATTACTCGAAGTCGGCTGAACCGATTTGAAAAAATCTTTTTTTGTTTGAAAGGGTTTGCTTCCAAATTGGTTCCATTGTCATTTGGTTATGATTTGATGGTGGGATCTTGGAGAAATCGAAGGAACTCTTCAAATATTATAGGCGCACCTATAGTGATTTGGGAATTTTTTATAGTAACTCATGTTGTCATGCTTGAAAAGCACCATTTGGTAAAGTGGAACTGATGAATTACAAACCAACTCACAAAAAAGTGAAAAAAAAAATAATACCAAAAATACAACCGACTTCCAAACCACAAAGTGAAAAATAACTTTACATTTAAGTTTTTGCCACCGACTTCCAAAATTAAAGTTATTTTTCACTTTGTAGTTTGGAAGTCGGTTGTATTTTTGGTATTTTTTTTTTTTACTTAACTACATTACTAACTAATAAATAAAAGAATAGAATAGAATAGAATAGAATATTTATTTGCGTAAAACATGGTATACAGGGGTGTTAAATATGAATCGAGGCACAAGCATGTTTAGCTAGGATAAAACATAGCATGCAAAAATTTTAAAGACAAGCAACAACAATCGTTCAACATTTTTTATCTATAAATTCTTTTAAACTATAAAAACTACACTCGAGTAACCACTTATGAAATTTAATTTTAAATAATTTTGTATTTAAAGCTTTGAAATGCCTTGGTATTTTATTATAAATGCGCACACACATTGCCAAGCAGTTACTATTGTATTTAGACAATCTAGGCAAATCATTTAACACTAGTTTAAATGGATCTCGTCGGTTTCGAGGATTGACATCATTTGCAGTCTTAAATAGTTGCTTATTTTTCATAACAAACACACATAATTCGTAAATGTAAAGCGACGGTAACGGTAACAAACCAAGTTTTTTAAATATTGGTCGACATGAGTCGTCGGGCTTAAGTCCACAAATTGCTCTCATGCACTTTTTTTGAGCGATGAATGCTCTTTGGAAGTCAGTGCTGTTACCCCACATTATCAGTCCATAACGTAACAACGATTCGACGTACGCGTGGTATGACATTACAGCAGTTTTTATATTAGTTAACTTTTTTTACTTGTTTTAATGCATAAACAAATTTATTAATTTTAGTGCTAACATTATCTATGTGCTCTTTCCAGTTGATGTCTTTATCTATTATTACACCTAAAAATCTGGTACGCGTTACTTCATTGATTTTATGAATATTGAGTTTAATGTCATTTTTGGAATTATTTGATCGATTAAATTGGATGTACACGGATTTGTCTAAATTTATCATCAAATGGTTAATGTCAAGCCAATGCAATAATTTGTCAATTGTATTATTAATGTCAAGTTCATGTTCTGAAATGGTATTTAGTTTTTTATTAGATGTCACTATAATAGAAATATCGTCAGCAAATAGTACGCATTTATGGTCAGTTATTTTTATGATGTCATTTATATAAATGAGGAATAATATTGGGCCTAGCACACTTCCCTGTGGAACGCCATATTTATTATGTTTATATTCCGATGAATAGGATAATATTACATTATTTTCATTTCTTTTATTGATGATGACACATTGTTTGAACAATAGAAGCCCCACGACACAGAGAGTCCAAGGAAATTGTAAAAATCTAGTACCTTAAGGCTCCTACGAAATCTGTTACGAGTTTTTTTTTTTTGTACCGTGTTTATTTTTTTAATTACTTAGAGTTTTATTTATTATTACTCATAATAAAGGCAGTAATTGTCTTTGATTAAAACTTTGTAAGTCAAAGTCAAATAATTTATTTCAAATAACCCTTTTATGTCACTATTGAACGTCAAAATTTACAAAATAATAGAATTGATTCTAGTCGCCCCTTCTAAAAGGAAGTTTTCCTATCGAGAAGAATGGGCAAGAAACTCCACGCGTTACTCTTTTAATTTTTTTTACAATATTTTGTGTAGGTACCTACATTAGTTAAATAATTATATGTGTACATATTTTTTTTTCATTATAATTCCAAATTCAACTAAATAAAAGAAATACATCTCTGATTGTCGGTGACAAGATTGATAGAAAATTGATCATGATGAATTAATAAAAACAAATGAACAGGGATTCGGCTAATTAACAGAAATAAAGTTATTAGAAACTCAGTTTTAGTTTTATTTCAAAACAAAATATCAATGGTAAAGCCACAAGCGGACATCGATAGCAAAAGTAGCGAAAGGCGAATATTCTCGGAACAGCCATTAGTTTTGCAGGCGCCCGGCGACTCCGATCGATTTTATCATTTCCAACGGCCCGCTTATCTTCAAGAATAATACTTTTTTACTTTAATTTATTCTAAAGTGAAGGTTCAAGACTAAGTATGATTAAAATTCAAGCAATTTCT
This sequence comes from Omphaloscelis lunosa, assembly GCA_916610215.1. Classification (NCBI taxonomy): domain Eukaryota; kingdom Metazoa; phylum Arthropoda; class Insecta; order Lepidoptera; family Noctuidae; genus Omphaloscelis; species Omphaloscelis lunosa. The sequence continues at coordinate 9,177,571 of OU744265.1, read as the reverse complement.
TGAGATAATACTGAACATAAATATCTAAATACAAGCAAAGAAATGTTCTGTCGACGGCCGGTCGAAATGTCAAGTAATGTGAAAGAAAAAAGAAGGCTTGGTTTGGTTCATTGGTTCGTATGAATCTTAATATTTTAATTTAATGATTGAAAAAAAGTACCACATACATATCTACTTCGTCTTGCTTAGGAATTTCTAGAAATTTATTAAATTAACTAACTTTTTCCCACGGCTTCGCCCGCGTGGCTGTCGGAAACCTACCTTAAACATACCCTGTGTTATTCCAGGTTATAAATTTGTCTGTGCCCGAAATGTCATCCAAAACGGTTCAGCAATTTTTACGCTAATCCGGAATATACAATAAGACAAACAGACAAAACGCGGACAAAAATTCTAAAAAATATATTTTCGGCATCAGAATACTTTTTTTTTTTTTCAAAAATATTCAATACTTGTTATGCCCCGCGGTTTCACCCGCATAAGTCTCGATCCCGTGGGAATATCGGGATAAAAAGTATATCATGTTGTAACCCAGGTCATGTTCTACTTATGTACCCATCCAAATCCGTTCAGCCGTTTTAGCGCGAAAACAAACAAACATACAAAAATCAAATCTTTTCTCTTTATAATATTAGTTTTTTTTTAAGATACTGTTTTGACCTCGTAACTATTTTATTATACAGGTTGAAATTGTATCAAATCAATTTCACCCTGTATATAAAGGTCATTCCGAAACGACAAAGTGATAAACGAATGCCGATACTTAAATGTCAACTATTATCAACTTTTTTCATTACAAACTATTTGCTGAAGAGTTGGTCTCAAACTGATAGGCGCATTTCTATAAATACTCCTCTATTGTGTTCAAAATAACCGCACATGTTTCAGTCAGATGAAAGTCTATTAAAGAGGTATAAGTATTAAGACTTCGTATAGTTTGAGCCTTATATATTAGTTTCTCTTAAAGGTGGTCTCACCAACACTACAATAACTAACATAATGGGTCAGTAAAAAGATAATATGAGTCGTAAACACGTCATAAAGATTTATTTTGGTCTATAAAGTCAAAAAAACAATTCATTCTAATATTTATTTATGTCATAGTTTATTATTGTGGAGAATTAAGACACGTTTTTATGTATTTAGTAACAGGTATCAAGAAAAATTAACGAATAAATTTTTCCCAAAAACATACCTACTTCTAACTGCGTGACATGACAAAATTCACGTCGAATGCCCTGGGAGCTCAAACGTTTCCATACAAAATAAGCATACGATGAATATCGAAGAATTTTGTATTCAAGAATAGTAATACGGGATGGGAAGACGACATAAAAATAATCGCAGGCGCCACATGGAGAAGGAAGACACAAGACCGCACTTTACGGCAACCTTTAGGGGAGGCTATACTGAGTAGCAAGACAATCTTCGCAAAACTAGTGTATATGTTAAATATTTTATTTTAGTATATAAGAAATATATGTTTTATAAGATTATTTAATAAAGGCTTAATATTATTAATACGCCGTACTTAAGTTCTGTTAGCTATTTTATATTTTTCTAGAGGTACTTAATTACTTCGATTAGAGACGATAACTGCCACCATCACTACGACTTCCTGCGACATTCAAAATGACAACCATTGTCCAAAGACTTATCGTAAAGGAAAAAATAAAATGATGTAACAAACTACAGTGACAATTTTTTCTGTGTGAATAGGTGACTGTGTCAGTTGTTTTTTTTTTTTAATATTCATATGACACACGCCCGGTATTAGCTTTTACATTTAGTCCGACGTTCGTTACTCCCTTGTTTCCTGTTTAATCTCACAGATTGCTCGGTTCCAAGTTTTATTATTCTGTGACATTATAATATGAATGCTGTCAAAGGTATGATCTCATGCAAACTGTGATCACAACATGGAAATATGGGTAGTGCGTGGTAAAGTTAAATACATTGCAACCTATAGTTTTGTATAAGCATTTTTATTTTTGTAAATGTGAGACCATGGAGCCGTTTATTAAGTTATTAAGATGTATGTTAACTTAAAGGAGCACGGCAGTTGAGAGTATGTCATGCTCACTTAAATGTCTCGCTGATGGTGGCGAGTGTGTTGGACCATTCGGTTCCCTACAAAATTGTTGAGCTGGATGGTGCTGATCCACGCGTCATGTTCGAGAACGGGCGCCGTCAGTTGAAACTGGTCATCACTTATCTGCCAGGGCTTATTTTTAATCTTATATTTTCAATTGCTTTTGATTATTTTTTGTACATTGTTCTCACATATAGAAGCAACAAGATTGATGTGCCCAGGATTTTGTTATATCTATATTTAAAAGAGTGTCCTTGGAGTTTCTTGCCCGTTCTTCTCCATAGTGATCTACGTTTTAGAATGGGCAATTAGCTTCAACTTTCTGACTAACTAACAGACTCTTTGATAATTCAAAATTTCCTGTAAATGGTTTAATTGAAATAAATGTTTTGAGTTTGAGTTTGAAAGCTTGAAACTAGTTTGTTAACATTTTGAAAGGTTGTTTTACTGCCAAACATTTTACTGTTTTCATCAATGTTCGCTATTATTACGATAGTACAGATGTTAGTTAATCATTTATAAATATCTCCACATAATGTAACGAACATATCAAACGGGATACGCTGAAAACTTTCCTTTTAAAGTACCTAATCGTACCTGCCTATTTTAATGTTTAACTATGTTTTGCCTCTAATTTCGTCCGCTTGGTAAGTGGTTAGACCCCTTTCCCCCGCCAAGCCTTACTCTACACATTTTGGCCAGTTTTCAAGTCCGGAATACAAACCTGTATGTCAGAACTCAAGGCCACTGGAAATAAAACATACTTAGTAAACCTACAGGGTGTCTTTTCAAAAGGTTTATGGTTGTTTTATTTTTTATTTTTTTGCAGACAACTTGGGATGTCACTTGCGTCCTCTCCGAAAAGGTAACGAGATAAAATACAGACTGGGTGTTGAATTTTTTTTTAAAGAATTCAAGTTTTCGTAATTTTCATGTTTTTATTTTCTTTATTAATGGTTTGCTATCTTTTTTGCTGTCTTTTTTGGTTACACTTGAAAACTTGTCTAAAGAATGAATAGAGTCTTTATCGCTGTGACATTTTTTGTAGGTGACAAACATAGCTGGTATACCTATTGTACACCCATACAAGGGAATTCAGGCGTTATGTATCATTTCAACAAGAACTAGAATAACGTAACTATGTAAAAACTGTGCTTCAATTTGTAAAGAGTAATTTATTGTTATGATTAACACACGCTACTTTGTCCACGTTAATCTCGAAGCCAAAATATAGACGGTACCTTTTTAATAGGGTCATATCATCCATGTTAATCGCAAAATTTACTGAAAATAGACAGCATGTTTTTATATAAATCCTCTCGTCATCCGTGCAATTATAAAAGTTGACTAGGGACAACCACGCAAAAAAATGGGTGTACAGGAAAAATTGCTTTAATTTTACATAATATGACATCACGCCTGTATTGCCTCGGAGGGAAAGCGAGATGTACCGGGGTAACGCATATCTAAACAATTTGAACACAAAATCCCGTGCACACGACCCTTTTTCTCGTAAGCAAGCGACACTATAGCGGCCGAGTGCTGCAAGCAAGAATAATCAAAATCAAATTTATTTAATACTTGAAGCACAGAAATGTACAGACATTTCTGTGCTTGAAGTATTAAATAAATTAACCACAGCTACGCGCACAGATTGCAATAAGTCTGCGGCGCGTGAGTCGCCAACAGAACGAAATGTTGCCATTTTAAATACATATTATATGTGTGTAAACATTTAGGACTAAGTATTGTATTTATTTTATTTTTGATTTGTTATTACACTATTTGCTGCACCGGTTGTCGTCATCAAATCAGCGCTGCGGCTCTGTCTCGCATGGGGTCGCAGCATTATGCTGAAAAATGGCCGTTTTGCGTGAATGTGACGCATATTTTTCCCCAATTTATTATTTACGTGTTTTTTTTTTTATCTTACTTTGCGTCATGTTTACCATGTGTATTTTCTTTTCTTTCTTTCTAACCTTTCTTGTTACGTAATTAACAACTTTGCAAACTGTACTTATAACTGTATCAATATTGTTGGAAGCGAGCTGGTCAGGCCCGCAGCGCTGGGCCGCCGCCAAACAACCGCGATGGCTTTATCAACTATATTGAATTAATAACCTTCTATAATTTGCGTTTTAGCATCAGCCAGTATGGTTTGGCAGTTCTAAGCATAAACATGTGAATGTGATGCTGGTGTTAGCAATGTATGTGTTGTGTTTATACTTTTTAAGAAGTCTATGGTTTCATGGTTCTTCGTTTCGTGTGGTTAGTGACTAACCTGCTGTCAGAGTTTTTTTAAAGCCGCCCATGGGCCTCTAACTTGGCTCCACATGCCGTCGAGAAATATCTCTCAGGCATGTCGGTTTCCTCACGATGTTTTCCTTCGCCATTTTTGAAGCAAGTGATAATTATATAATTCGCAGATGAATCTGAAAAGTCAGAGTCCGAAGAGTCAGCCTTGGGTTCGAACTCGAAACCTTTGACTTGGCAGTCCTACAATCACCTGCAGGGGTTGCGAAGAAAACCGAAAGGGAGATCGTGGCCCCCGGCGACAGGGCAACCGAAGGAACACGGGTGGGTTTTAGTCAGTAAGAGTCTGACACGCCCTCCCGCTCCGCCCAGAGCGGGAGAAGTTACCACCACTAGGCTATCACTGCTCTAATAGTGCTCTAAAACCTCTGCTTGATATGGAATTAATCACAAGATTTTTTTTTAAAGCACTATGGTAAGAGATTCATCACGATACTCCTACGGAATAGCACGTAATAGAATCACACGGCCAAGAAAGATCGCGAGTGAAAAAAAAAATAAAAGAAAGTTTGGGATGGCAGCCAAACAAATTACATTAGAATTTTCTTTCATAATTTAGACCAGTCACTGTCTATACCTACGAAAAAAAAAATGTAGAATGATATCATCGCCCACCGTACTTTTCTAAAATGCATGGACAAACAAATATCTATAAAGGTGCCAACTAAACTACACAAACATGTACAAGTGTGTAAATAGAGTATTATTGTGGGAACCTGTGTGTACCCGCGCAAATGTAGGTACACACTCCAAGTCCCTGGAGAACCTTTAGATCCTCAGATCTTTACATTATTTGCTCGAGGACCAACTATTTATCCGCCACCATTTTGTCAAACGCTTGTTGAGTATGCTTGTGTTGTACAAACAAGGAAAAACGTAAAATAAAAGGAATAGAATTTTGACAGAGAAATATTTTATGATAAAGAAAAAAAGTGAAGTATACAGGCTCCTTTTGAATTCCTTCATTTGAAAATTTTCAAGAGGGGAAATTAGTCATGAATATCAATTATTTTCTATGTCTCAACTTTTATTTTGGGACCACCTCAGCAAGCATCAGAGGCTTTAGACAAGTGGCAATCGCCTTTAAAGTATTTCCAGCAGTTTCAGTTGAAAACCAGCTTCAGGCACTAGTTGTCCGGCATTTTTGCTGAACTGGCCCTAATTGGCTCAGACGCGAAGCACACTTTCCTGCAACTTCCTTACACTTTTTATTCGTTTCCATTTTTTTAAATCTCTTTTTTTTTTAATTATGTGTTTTAAACTATGTGTTGTGTTGTGTGCCTTTTAGTCTGTGCTAAATCATTGTATTTTTTTCTTCTTTCTTTCATTTCGTATTTCTACTATGACTTTCAACAGGATTGATTAGTATTTAGTAAGTAGGAACATCACTAGTGAATAGTGAATGATGGATGGACAACACTAGTTGAGATACGGTAATGGCGTCCGATAGCGATCTCTTGTAACTTGTGATGTAAGCTAAATATAAGCACATGTGCATTATTGTTACCTACATTGTTTTATTAAAATCAACTGGACACACATGCCTAGCATGCTTGCCATGCTTTTCTGCAGCTTATGTCAATTTAATACATTTTTTGCTTTTCTCATCGTTATTACATCACTATCACTCATAGCATGCCACTTTTTCTATGCCCTCTTGTACACACAGCTACACATCAAACTATACATTTCCAGTATAAGCTGATCTCGCATTGTACGGAAGTCTTACACAATGCGAGATCAGCATAAACTGGTAATGTATAGCTTGGTGTGTAGCCGTGTGTACATACATTTTTATAATTTCATTGCTTTTTCGCAAGAATTAAGTCAGTACCTACCTACCAGATGTTTTTTGTCTATTCAGTCCCATATTAAAAGTCCATGAGTAGTTTGAGATACCCTCTAAAAGACCATGAATTCAAAGGCAACTTGTATATTTTTACCCAGTAGCATAATCAGCCTATAATGTTCCCACTGCTAGGACTCTGGCCTGCTGGAGTGAGCTTTAATCCACCATACGGGCTACATGCGGATTGGTAGATGTCACATCATGTCTTCGAATTTTTGGTTCTAGGATATGCCAGTTTCCTCACGATGTTTTCCTTTCACCGTTTTGAGACAAAAAAACTCAGTGGCGATGAAATAAATTACACAAAGTAAAGTTCCTGCCTAGGTTCGAATCCACTCGTTAGTCGGGGCCGATACCATTTGCACCACTGCTCACCTAGTAATTCAATCTGCCTAGCCTTTTCCCAACTTTATTGGGGTTGGCTTCCAGTCTAACCCGATGCAGCTGAATACCAGTATTTTACATGGAGCGACTGCCTATCTGTCCTCCACAACCCAGCAACTGGGTAATACCCCTGGTTAGACTGATTGTCAGACTTTCGGGCTTCTGACGACCCGTAACGACTGTCAAAGATCCACAAATGACAGCCGGGATCAACGGGTTTACGTGCTTTCCGAGGCACGGAGGAGTCTCGATATGTAAAGATGTTCACCCATCCACGTATCAATCCCAGCAAACGTAGCTTAACCTGATGGATTGAACCATGCGGCTGCTATTAATTAGCTCCTCACCTAGTAATAATAATAAGATAAATCACAAATGTATTCTACAATTTAAATATTAAATTAAGTGATAAAACATCACACATCAATTTCCCAAAGGGGTTGTCTCAGAGATTAGACTTGTACACCCACATTTTACCGATAAGTGATATTGGTCAAACTTGCGGTTGTTATAGTTAAATATTGATGAACTAGATCACTTAGTAGACTACTATTGACGTTACATTTAATAATCTATACTAACAATAGCGGACCCGACGTTGTCCTGCTGGAACTCAATCGCAGCGCCACCTACCCGGTCCAATTGTGAAACTAAATCATCCAGGGACCTATTCAAACACACACAAAAAATTTCAGCCGTTTAGGAAGAGTTCAGTGACATACGTACAGAAGAATATAAAAAAACGTTTTTTACAAAAAATGCAACCGACTTCCAAACTAATAAGTGTGAAATAACTTCAATTTCGGAAGTCGGTGGTCTTTGGATCAGTATTTTAATTTTTTGCCACCGACTTCCGAAATTAAAGTTTGGAAGTCGGTTGCATTTTTTGTAAATAAGTTTTTTTTTTTTTCACTTTTTAGTGGGTTGGTTTGTAATTTATCTAAGTTACAATAGCCTAATGTCAACTGCTCATCACCTTTTAAAAATATTGCTTTTCCCGATGCAGGAACTTTAATTGTTGAAGAGTTCTTCAGGTACTTCACCATCAGCTCCACTGCACCATATAAATTGTGACGAGCATCATCAATTGCTTACCAAACATATTAGAGTAATCGAATCGCAACCCGTGAAACACATATTATTGAGTAGTTCCGGTGGCCATCTATGTCCTTCATCATCAGTTTCACTTCACCAAATGGTGCTATCCGAGAGCAAATGCATGAGTTACTATAAAAAATACCCAAATCGCTATAGGTGTGTCTATAATATTTGAAGAGTTCCCTCGATTTCTCCAAGATCCCATTATCAGATCGTGACCAAATCACAATGGGACTAACTTGAAAGTATCCCCTTCGAATATTTTTTTCTTTTTTCAAATCGGTCCTGCCGTCTTCTAGTAATCACACATAAAAAAAAAATCCGACGAACCTCCTCCTTTTTTGTGAAATCGATTAAAAATGTAATATAAAGAAGATTATAGAGGTAAAATTTTTGAGTTTGTATGTAGGGGACTTCGGAACTCCTGATCCGATTCCGAAAATTCTTTCACTAATGGGAAGCTACAGTATTGTCGAGTGTCATGGAATATATTATGGAAGTCGCAGGCAGAAGTTAATAAGCTATATAAAAACGAACAAAATAAAATAATAATTTAGGTACCGTAAAAAAGTCTATTATATATTTAAAAAAAAAAAAAATTCTTTAGATTTTCTAATTTATTTAAAAAATAATAATTTCATCAATCAAGAAAAACAAATTTCTATCGCTACGGAGAAACATTTGAAGCTAGGTAATTTATCTAATTTTTGAAAATTTATTTCTTTATAATATATTTATTATAATATTTCCTGTTTACCAGACTGCCCCAGAAGGAGGGTAATGTTTTTTTGAGAATATGTATGTCTTTGACACGCTCTGTAGCCTAAACGGCTTGATGGATTTTAACATATGAGGTGTCGATAGATTCCTCTTAATTGTGGAAGTGAAATAGGCTATATAATATGTATATATTCGTTCTGTAACTATGAAGAGGGGAGGGGATGTTTATTTTTATTTTTATAAATAGCAACAATGTTGGTATCAATTAAAAGTTAGTTATTTGAGTCAGTTCCAAGTACACAAATGAACTAAAAAGCTTGAAATAAAGCAAATTATTTTTAATTTTTATGAATATTTAAAACTTTTTTTTTCATCAGTAATTAATACTTACACTCAGTTTACCTACATAAACTCGCTCCATTTTCGTTCATCATATGTGACCATTCCTGTTAGTAACTTAGCAGATATTTTTTCCTATGTGTCTACACACAATAGCATTGTGTTCAAAACTGCATTCGTTCATTTATTCGAGCGAGACAAAACACTGGTTATTCTCGTGTAATAGTAATTTGTCACAAGTAGGTACATTATTTATGCACGCACGGTGATGCTTGACGATTAGTTTTTATGTTATTTAATAATATTTATTATTATAATTCCTTATATATTATTTTATAATCCTTAGTACTGTTTATTTTATTATATTTTGTTACCTATTTATTATATACAAATTACTGAACCTGACTTGATTTCCGTTCGCCTTTTTCGAGTGACCAATGAAAATGAAAATCAGCGCTGTGCTATACATAGCACAGCATCATGCTGAGTGGAGGCCTTCTTGTCACAGTCATGTCGTGCAGCTGCCGACTTTTTCTGTTTTATACTCATGTTTGTATTTGTACCAAGTTATACCTATTTTGTTTTCTGCTTACCTGCTCTTGTCTTTGCATGCACGTGTTTCTGTGACAAATGATTCCATTTTTCTTTTCTTTCTTTCTTTTACTATTCAAATTCTATTGCGACACGTAGGAAAAATACAATGGTAAAATTTACAAGTCACGTAAGGATATGGAGAAAAATATATAATTATAGATTTTTTTTCCACTATTTCAACAAAAATTACGTAATAATTAAATAATAGGGCCACCATAACCATTAATAACGTATGTCCCGATTCTTTTAATCCCGATTTCTATAAAAACACAAACTGGTATCGTAAAACGCTGTAAAACGAAAAGAAAACACAATTTAACAATTTCGCTTAATCTCCTAACAACTTGGAAATGAACTGAGCGAGTTATGGAGGTCAGGCGACAGTCGTTTCATAAAACCATTAGCATTCTATAAAACCATAATGTCTTTAATTATAGAGCTCCTAATGACTGCACCATCAATCTTTCTTTCAGTGAAGGAGTAGACGAAGAAAAGTGTTTCGCCGAATTTAGGACTCTGACCCATTAATGAACGGCCAGAGAGAAAATTTCCATAACCATAAGCTTGTTCAGGTAACTGTTGGTTGCAGGACATTTTTAATGAAAAAAAACAATTGACTTATGAAAGAGCTGGAAGCCGTGGAAACCGTGCCGTGTACAAAGCTGGCCCTTTGTACACGACACGGTTTCTTTACGGTACGGCATATATGGAGCGCCGTAGAAACAACGTGTCTGTCCACAAGTTTCCATACGATAGATGTATAACACTGTTTGTATAAACCTAGTTACAGAAATAAAATCATTTATCATAGTAATCCATACAACACTGGCCACCGTGCCTACACACGGCGAATAAACCGCAGTTTTTCACAGGAAGAAAAACGCATGTATACAAAGGGCCTTAACTCCCTCTCACAAATGAACATTGTTCTTCCTACCTACCTACAATTATACAACTCCAAGAATAGCCTCTTCCGGCTTCTCACAAGCAGTACAGCGTAAAATTACAGAATTATAATTTTATACAAGGGAACCGTCGACCTTCGTCGAATTTATTCGTTAGTACGATTCTCGCAGATTTGGCAAAAAATAATTTGGCTTATTGCCAGTGAAGCGGCACGCATGCCTACATCAAGAACAGTAAATCTTCCAGTGACGTTACATCCACGACCTTCTCCAGTATCTGTTGTGGATATAGATAAGATTAGCAGAAATTAGTTTCATGTACAGATTTGTTTAGTACGCATTTTATGTCAAGGATCATTATTATATCTCCATGTCAAGGATATATTCAATGTTACTCAGTACATTCCGCTCACCAACCAATGAATAAGATCCATATCAAACGGTACCTTTTCTAAAATCGAACACTTTTCTATTCAATGCATCGTCGAACTCGATTTACGGTCAAACTTATCACTACGTGACCGACTCCAAATAATATCCCCTTAGCTCAGGAAAAGAGCCTCTATTTTAAAATTCACTCGTCCAAGGTATTGGCTCTTGAGGAAAATATCTTCTAACCATCAAATTATGGCCTATGTGAATTTTCATTTTCGATCAGCGTCAATTTATTGCGAATTAACGATGGTAAAACCGACCAAGTGCGTGTCGAACTACGCACAAGGAAGGGTTCTGTAGTTGGGATGAATTTATCCCTAATACAAACTTAGCATTGTAGTTAAAATACATGGTCTCCGATAAATTCCAACTGCAAATGTAAGTTTGTACTCACAATATTGAGAGATTTATCATGTTATTTTAAGGCCATAGACTTTTATGTGTATTTTTTTTTCAAAATTTTAGGCGCAGTAGTTTCGAAGTAGTTTATTGTAATACCTGTGTTCACGAATAAAGATTGATTAATTGATAGTATCGGAGATAAGGGGGGAATGGTAAATCATAAATTTTCTTAAATATCTCTAAATTTATTTATTTTAAAATTATAAAAAGAAAATATTTGAAATCCCCGCAATACGCCCTTTCATTTGAAATGTCACACAATACAGTCTGAAAAACTCTTTTTTTTTCTTATTTGCGCCTAAAAGTGACCCCGATATTTAAAATTCACAAAAATAGTTAATAGTTAATAGAGTCACAAAAATACATATGTGTACCAAATTTCTCCTTAATCGTTCCATTAGATTCGGAGAAAATTTGCTGTTATAGATGGACAGACAGACAGGAGTGATCCTATAAGGGTTCCGTGTTTTTCCTTTTGAGGTACGCAACCCTAAAAAAGAAAATGCATAATCGAGCCAAACATTAAACATTCTCGATGGAAGAAAATGAGAGGGAAAATTAACTGCTCCTTGTAAAAAAAGGTACAGTCGTTACACGCCCCAAAGGTACTAGGGAATTGTTACCATTCCCGCCACCTGCACCAGTGGGATTACTGATGCGTTACCGACTTTATAAGACCCTTTTCATGTTTTTATTTAAAAATCTTATTTTAAAAACATGAGCAGCTTCTGTGGGAATTTGAGACATTACACGTGCAGTTTGAAGCTATTGTTACAGGTTCATAAACCCAATTTCTCACCCCCGACCATAACGATGGTCATTGATAACCAGAGTTCGAAATATAAAACGCATTTTCTCGTCTTTTATTTTTGTGAGTCACTCTATAGCCATTTTAAGACGTTACCAGACAATATAATGTAAATGATATTGCCCAGATTAGAAATAAAATCGAAGGTTTTATTTTCGATTTTAGAGAAAATCCGATGTAATGAATGCTGTAGGTACAGTAATACCAACTCAATAAAATGGTGTTCTAACAAAACCGGCCAAGTGCGAGTCGGACTCGCACACGAAGGGTTCCGTACCACCGTTTCTTGTATGGGATCTCTACACAAGAAAATTGTTTTTTTCGCCGTTTTATTATTTTTATTTGTTGTTATAGCGGCAACAAAAATACACAATCTGTGAAAATTGCTACTGTCTACTTATTACTGATCATGAGATACAGCCCACTGACAGGCGGAAGCTTAGTAATAGGGTTCCATTTGGCACCCTTCGGGTACGGAACCGTAAAAATCACGAACAAAGGCCGCACTTATGTAATAAAACGGAAAGTTTTTTAACTAACCAAATATCGTGCAAATCCTATAACAAATAAAGCAAAAAGAATCGAGAAATAGGGAATTTTTTTTGAAAAAGGGATAAAGTATGAATAATCCTTTCCGAACATAAATATTTGCCAATACTTTAAGTAGACGCAAACCGAGTCCGAACCTTTTGAAAATGCAGAAGCAGAGGTCTGCTGTATGGACGATAAGACCGTCATTGTGTTACCATATGTAAAATTTCTCTGTAATTCGTATGGTGTACCTAATAAAGCGATATTCTATTCTCTTAAACGTAATTGTACAAGAATACCTTCCTAATTAAACTGCCCATTTTACCTCGTCTCATCTAACACAATACATTGATTACAATACAGATCAAAAGCCTCGCTCAACTCCCAGGTGTTCAACTAAAGCAATTTGTCAAACAAGCGCACTTTGAAATAATTTGAGACGCTGACGGGATGGCGGGATGGACGTCGTCTAAATTATAGTTACCTAACTGCAATACAATTGCCCGTTTAACTCCCTCCCAAACTCCCGAACTTTAATCATTAGAACGCCATAACTCAGCCGTGTTTTCGTTGGTCTAGTTTTCATTTCAGCAACCATTGAGCGTCTAATTACAAACTGTAAATTCACTGTGGTCTAAATGTGCTTCGTCATCGGGCTTCAAACTGTACGGTTTTCGGTAAAGCCTTTTTTTTCGTTCTATATGGCTTCATTTAACGGTTTACTTAATTGATTAATTGCTTCAGAAATTAATTTCTATTTAATTTTGCATCTCCTTTTTTTATGAAAATTATTTTTAATTTATGTCGTCTACTAACCCCATTTGACATGGAGTAAATTGCTTTTGAAATGTGTTTTATGCAATACGTTTCAATCATTAATTCTTAATTTCTATGCTCGTTCAAGTAATTAAAAATGTAATTGTGGCTTCTATTTTATAAGAACACTTTTAATTTTAAATACAAGGCCACTCTAACGGCATTGCAAAACCTTTTTAGTGCATTATACTTATTTTCATATAATCATAGGCATAGATAGGGGTTAACTGTGGAATTAAAATGATATATAATATTCCATTTAATTCCATACCTATTTATTAAATAAATTAAATCAATAAGACACAAAATAAATTATACGCTATGCACTAAAGTACATTTCAGTAACCATTTGCTTAATTCTTAGGGAAAATTAAAAACTAGGTCGAACTTACCTGTTACGGCATTTTGTTGCTATTTTCCTTTCTTCCATAACTTTCACTAGTCCGTGACACAAAAACTGCTAAACCATAAATCATCTTTTTTTTTATTTTTCACTAAATTTTTATGCCAATTTTCCAGTATTATTTTCTATTTTCCACAATAAATATTCAACCAAAACTTGCAAACTTATAACGTTATACAATTTAACTCAATCAGTACGCATTTTTCTATGGTCTTTTAAAAAAATAAATACGGCGTTTATATTTTATAATGCGTGATATAGTCTATGATAAGTTTTTCGCGGGAAAGCTCGGCAATGGCGGCAAACGGTAACGTGAGGACAGCACCCGCGCTTTCTCCGAGGCTACTAGCGTTCGGAGCGGAGTCAACCCGCTTCGCTTGTGCGCGGCCCGATGCGCGGGTTCACATTACATTTGCACTTTTACTACATTTTACAACGTACTTCAGGATTTTCTTTTAAGTTCTACCGTAATCGTTGAAAATGCACATTTTTAATGATATTGAAGTGGAAAATTGGGTACTTTGTAGAAGATCCAGGAAAACTTTTCAAGTAGTCCGAAGGAGAAATCATTTCGTTCACATCCTCGAGAACGAAGGTCCTAAAACATCTCTTCAATTTTATTAAGTATATCATGCATGTTAGGATGTAGATATTTGTCATGCATTCCAAAATATTTAATCCTAAAAAGATCAATAACGTTTAATGAAAACTCAGTGCGGCATTTGAATTATTTTTAATTACCGAGCGTTTAGACTGGCATGATAATTTAATCAACGTTACCTTACCTGTTACGTATTTTATACAGGAGTCGATCCTCTACTCACTTATAATTGCTTTCTAAAAATAGTATTGACATGATTAATTTCATCTAATAATGGTTGACTTTAAATAAAATGGAATATAAAAAATTGGTAGCCATAAAAACAACATCCTAAAAAATCAGTACCTAGCGCCATTTTTGTGTCTATACGGTGCTGGCGTACACTGCTGTCAAAACGAAAACATTGTGACGCAACCAGTATATCTGATGATAAATTGTTCTAAAAAAAATACATTTTCTTTCTATTTTGTTTAATTTGTAGGCCATAGAGGTTGTTATCTCTGGAAATAATTCTACTGACTGTAACACGACAACTGTAAACTTGACCCTCTGTGTATGCTTTGTGTTGTGTAAATAAAATATTCGGTTTCAGTGATCACATAGAATGGCTTACCTAGATAAGAAACTATTAGTTATTGTGCTAGCCGATATGGTTTTATATATTCGTACTTAAACTGAGTAGGTAGGTATTATGACATACATACATACATAAACTCACGCCTTCTTCCTATGAAGGTAGGCAGAAACTACAGAACGCCACCTGCTGCGATCCTTACATGCTCCTTTTGCCTCGTTTACGTTCATACACGCCCGCCGGTTGCGAGTACTACGCACCTGGCCTTTCTGAAGAACATCACCAATAAGTCAGTATATATCCTTCTAGGGCGTCCCGGACCGGCCTTTCCCTTCACATCAGCCCTGTAAATACATTTTTTTAGTCGCCTTTCATTCATCCTCTCAACATGCCCAAACCATCTCAGCATACCCTTTTCAATTTTTGTCACTACATCTTCTTTTAAATCACACCGCTGTCTTATCACATCATTCTTCATCCTATCATTCATAGTCAGACCACACATGCTTCGCAAGGAACGCATTTCCACAGCATTTATTCTACTTTCATGCTTGTTTTGCCACACCCAACATTCACTTCCATACATAAGCGTGGGCACCAGCACACCATTGTGAACAGCCAATCGAGCCTTTTATGTCTTCTCTTATCGAGTCTTTTCGAGGTATTATGAATTTTTGGCAAATATTAGACATCCCAAATCATGTAATGCCATTACTTGATTGGGTATGTCTAATATTTCCATACTTCTATCAGTCACAGTACTATATCAAAAATAATATTAAAAATAAACTCCAGCCCTCAACCTAAGCCCATGCATTTGATTATAATATGTCACATGGTAGTGTACAAAACTTTTCTAATTTTCTTAATTGTCTCCCAAAACACATGACCCCCTTCAAAATTACAGGTTTCGGTGTTTGGGTCATAGAAATTAATATGAGTGCCAATCAACTTAATCGGACGGTCAGACATTAGATTTTGAAAAAATCGACTGTAACAGACGGACAGACAGACTGAGTGATAGGCAAACAGACATACGAGTCATTTAGGGGTTCCGTTTTTCATTCGGCCATAGGTACGGAACCCTAAAAACTGCTAAAAATTATTATATAATGTCCGTTCAATATCCCGGTTATTTGAAGGACCTTGTTCAGTATGTGTATAGAATAAAGTCTCGATAAGGTTTAGGGAAGGAAGCGTCAGGTTCTGCTATAGATATGTATACTCATAATATCAGTCCTTTATATTAAAAATACCAGCCTATTATTGTCCCACGGCAGGGCAGACGCCTCTTCTCATACAGAGAAGGCACGAGCATTGATCACCACGCTTGCTCAAGACGGGTTGGCGATTTCACACTTATATTAACTATAAGTCCAGTTCCTTACGATGTTTTTCCTTTACCGATGTCAGTAATATCCAAAATAAACTCGGAAAGAACATATGAATTGAAAATTTCACATTGGTACAGTTCGTGCCACTAAAGATGAGACTTGACACACCACGTGGTTTGACTTGCGCAGTAGACGATTTATGGGTCTCTTTAGCGGTATGAAGTCCGCGCCGGGGCGTCATCGGGGCGGCGGAAGGAGCGGCGGGAGGCGCGGTCGAGTCTCATCTTTCGTGGCGCGTATTGTACTTGCCATTTGAACCCACAACCTCGTGCATGAGAGGCCTTCATAACAACTTCAGGCGTTATTGTAATATTCTTCTGAATTTACTCGATGACAAATCGTCTTCATTATGCTGACGTCACACACACGTCACTCAGTCGACGACCACATTGACGCCGTAGCTGTAAAGAACACTTCAGAAGTGATTCGAGGAAATTTAGTAGGTAACAACTTTTATAAGTTCTACGAAGTCATGACTAGGCTAGAGCAACGGCCAGCGGTTTCTTTTTCGCGACATATTAAGTACCTAGGCAATCTATACCTACCTATACCCACCCTACCTACCTATAGTACCTATTAAGTAGTTACTCTAGAAACTAAAATGTAGTGTAATTTTTTTAGTTGTAAGTTTTCGTCTCACAAGTCTGTTAAAGCCACGTTCTATCCCCAGGTTCGGAAAAGTGTTTGGTATCCTGGGATTTTAGGGATCCGTAGTAAACAAGGACCCTTATAGTTTCGTCATGTCAGTCTGTCTGTCTGCCTGTCCGCGGCTTTGCTCAGAGACTCTTAGTACTAGACAGCTGTCATTTGGTATGGGTATACATATTAATAATGCCGACAAACTGGTAAAAAAAATGTAAGATACCTCCCCTACACGTAAACTGGAGATGATTATTTTTTTCCTCATCTATCCCATAGTGTGGGATGTTGTTGGAAAGGTCGTTATAAAAAAATATGTATATTGTGAGTTTGTTAAAATCATTTTTGAATTTAATTTCGATTCCTTTTCGAAATATTAAGCTTTAAAGTGCTATTTTTTGTTAGAGTCAAGTGTTCCCTGCCAGCTAAATGGTTAGTTTTGGGTGTGTGAAAGACTTCAGAGCAGTAGTATATATAACTAAATTAAAAGGAAAACTATCACAGCTAAGTAGACTTTACAAGTTAACGAGTAATAATCGACCAACTTACATTTGCGGTTGCAAAAATATGTTCTCCAATACCTTCCGTATGGGCACAGATAATATACTAGTATGGGAGAACATGTTTTTCAACTACAAAGTTAAGTTTGTTCTTGGGATAAATTCATTCCAACTACGGAACCCTGTAGCAGTCCGATGTCCGGATTTGTGTCTAGTTGATAGCAATGGGCTTGGCCCCGAGTACATGGAATTTAAATTTGAAATTCTTAATTAACAGTAAGTACAGTACTGAATATTCTGACATTTCTGTATTTCTATTAAGGACTGATTTTTCAATAGTCAAATAAGTTTTATTTGAGGTATGAGCTTCGTATTTTTCATTTATAGGTAAGATAACAGGTGATTGTATTAATGAGGTAAATAAACGGCCCTGATAAGGTAAAAAATGTCATGAAAATTACAAACTGTTAAGTTTTTCTGTGACTGATAGGCGCAGGAGCCATGCAATGATGTGAAACGTGCTAATTGGACGTGACGTATGGGGTGTGGCAGATTCAATAGACAAAGTAAAAAGGTACAACTTATCATCAGGTGCACTATCTGCCAGCTCTGTCACAAAAAAACCCCTCTAAAGCAAAAAATCACTTATCCTGGTACCAAACAACAATCAAAAAATCCTGCCATAACCTTTCTGTGGATTCAATATCACGTATCCGTATAGATATTACATGCAATCAATTTTATCCAATAATTTAGATAACACTAGAAATATAACACGTACGAAATTATAAATATTTCCCTTTACCTGACTATCTACAAAACTCATTGACAAGGTTGATAAAAACTTAATATTCAAAACACACAGATAAATCGACCTTAATGGTATTGGATTAAAGGTGAAAATTGCTTGTCTAAGTCATGGTGGGTGGCCAGTTATCGTTTTGAATTTCGACCTCATTAAAACCTCTTTAATAAATAACCTGCTTTTGTACGTCGAACTGTAAAGAAATGAACCACTAACACACATGAAGGTTCTGTTCCTTTTTCAAATATTCAATGAATATTAATTGGTACTTGATAGAGCTCGGTCGATGCTCGGCGATTCCTTTGACAGCCCTAGGCGAAGCTCATAGCTTTTTCCAATTTTAATTACAACCAGTATGTCATAGGTAAATAATATACATTATTAAAGCACGTCAACTACTCATTTTGACATTACGAGCAGATACTAACTTAACTAAAACTACTAATTTACGTAACTTCAATATTATAGGAATCTAGATAGGTGTCAAGTTTAATTATATCAAAACAATTTTTTGACAGTTAAATTAATACAAAACAGTATAAAACAGGCTAGTCAGGCCTAATTACAGTTCTATTCATTTTCGAATCCCTCTTTCTGCGTTTATCTTGGTCTTTACTGAGATCGGTGAAGGAAAATCATCGTCATCGTCAGAATACGCCAATCCGTCTTGAGCAAGCGCAGTGATCAATGCTCGTGCCTTCTTTGTATGAGACAAAAACCTTCAGTTCCTTTGGTCTGAGTGGGACAATTATAAGCTGATATTATTATCAAACCTTAAGTAGGTACGGAATGCGAAAACAGCACTTGGTGTGTGTGACGTCATCACCAATATACCTAATTAGATACCACATAAAAACCACAAATCAAAGAGTGACAAATTTACAATATCTAATAAGTAGTCAATGTAGATGTAGTATAGTGTAATTAATGAATATTTTTCAGAATTTTCTAGTAGAAGAAAACGCATCTTATAGGTACTATGCGAGTTTTTCCCATTAAAAGGTCAAAAGGTCAAAATCCTATACGTAGTACCTATTTAACGATGACTAAATCCCGATAACAATTAATTTATTTAAAAAAAGATTAATGGTGGAAAACGATGCTATTATTACATAAGCGTAATAATAAGCGTGATACACATTCTTTCGGTCGGCGCGTGTTTTTTGTAACATCGCCCGCGCCGTTCCGGTATTGGACGATGCGTGCGATATCCAGCCAATCACGTGTGGGTTGTACCATTCTCTTTTTAAACATGCCCAATGTTCATGTTTAAAAAGAGAATTCAAACCACTATTTCAACAGTACAATCAGTTGGCTCGTTGGTCTAGGGGTATGATTTTCGCTTAGGGTGCGAGAGGTCCCGGGTTCAAATCCCGGACGAGCCCAAATCTTTTTGACATTTTTTTTTAGTTTTGAGTTACTTTTCACCTTACTGCGTCTATTTTACATAAATGATTTGCTAAACTTACAGTTGGAAAAGTTTTGTATTCATTTTATGATGTTTAAAGAGAACAATTTTATATAGTAAGCACTTTGTTCTATAAAAATCACACTTTAAATTAAATACGTAACACCATAATGACTTCGATAAGACTCGCTGTCTGATAACAGTGATAACGCAAAGGAAAAACATAAAATAACATTGATAACGTAGCCATTCTAACATGAATAGCTAAACTCTTAGAATTAAGACAAAACTATACATTGAGTAAAATAAATATTAATTTAAAATTTCTATGAGATCATAAGTATTTGTATATTCTGTATAATATTTTATTAAAAATAAGTACCTACTTTTTAGGTACCTATCACAATCAACCTTTAATGTTCCCACTGCTAGGACACAGGCCTCCTCTCTTCGAGAGGGAGTGGGCTGTAATCCACCACGGTGGCCCAGCGCGGGTTGGTAGATGTCTCATGTCTTCGAATTTTTGGTTCTAGAACATGCCGGTTTCCTCACGATATTTTCCTACACCGTTTTGAGAGAAGTGGTTATGAATTTATTTACACAAAGTAAAGCGCCAGCATGGGTTCGAACCCACAACATACAACGTAAATCGGGGCCGTTACCACTGGGCCACCACTGCTGTCCAGGTACCTATTAATGTTAAATTAATATAACTTAAATTTATTTATTCATCTAAATTAAATGCCCTAGACAGGCCAAATATGGACTGTACATAAACTACCAACTTTTACAACTTTACTCTTCGACCGCGTTCGGCGCTGCGATTGGCCCTTCACCAGTGAAGGCCAGTGAAGGGCCAATTCGAGGCCCTAGGCCTCTGATAAAGCTTCGTGCAGACTGGCGCGATGCGACGACAGCGTGCAGCGTGACGCGACACCGGTAATTTTTCTACCGTGAAATTTTCTTACAAATTGTTTTAATTGAGTCGCGTCGCGTTTGTCTGCACGAGGCTTAGAACACAATTTTCTGCAAATCAAACGATTCTTATTCTCATACATGTGTAAATCCCACGCACATTTTTCATTAAATAATGCAGACTTATCCCACTGACATTCAACAACAAAAATGTGTACATAATTTCATAATCAAAACAAACGTATGATTATTGAAGTCACCGCCCACGGCGCCCACACGCATACATACAAGATACAACTCCAATCGACCTATTTACCTTACTAACAAACATTAGAGCTCATGTTATTATCATAATTAACTAACCAAAGGTTAAAATAACATAATACTTATAACAAAACGCGCCTTTGTAACGAATTAATTAATGCTTAACGAGTTGTTAAACTCCAGTTCGCTTTAACGAGCTGCTAAAAACTTTGAAGCTGTGGGTGTTCGGAGATGTAATCGTGTGGCAGACTTCTATCGTTGCGCTGTCTTAACACACACCCTGTATTTTAACAGCCTGTGTCTGTAAAGGCGTGTTTAAATTGAATTTTAATAGGTTACTGTGCAGAGTGCGGCTGTAATGCCATTTTTTGAACTTAGGTACATGATACTGGTAGTGCCTCTTTTCGCAATTTTTAATCGGCTTCCAAAAAGGAGGAGGTTCTATGTTCGTCTGCATGATTTTTTTTTCTTCGATATTTTCCTCAATTGTGGACCGATTTTAAAAATACTTTTTTTATTTGATAGAGGATGCTTGTGCAGTAGTTTCATATACTAACTTTGCTTGGGTAATTTTTGAGTTAGCTTCAATAATACGTATTTTTTTCCACTAAGTCTATGTGGGGATGATGTTATAGTAACTTCCTTTTAACTGCTATAAACATAGCAGGTAGTATTCGAATTCTCGTGGGGTCTAGTTACCACAAGAAAAAACTGATAAATAAAAACATTATACGAAAAAAAACAGAACAACCAGGTTTTTTTTTATTTTTTGTATTTTTTTTTTTTTAAATTGTTTTATTATACTGGTATTCCGTTAGTTGTTCCCCAGTGTTAGTAAAACTGGCATTATTCCACTTTTCTTAACACAAAACTCCATCTTATCTTTATATTATTTTTTTCTGTGACTGTGTTTGTTACCTAACTCCTCCTAAACGCCTGGACCGATTTGGAATTTTTTGTGTTTGGGCCCGGTAGGGGGCGCTGTTCGGACAGGACAACGTCTGTCGGCTCCACTAGTGTTTCTATATTTACCTACTGTTAACCTATTTTTGACTGAAATAAACTGAATACGCCATTATTACAGAACAGACAGTCTTCTTCTGCGAAAACTACGTAGGTATTTAGATTAATCTACACTAATGTTTTAAAGAAAAAAGATTTGTATTTTGTGTGTGATGAATAAACTCAAAAACTACTGCACCTATTTTAAAAATTCGTTCACCAGTAGAATGCTATATTATCAGTTATCACTGAGTAACATAGGCTTTAATTCGACAGCACGGTTGGCGCAGTAATTAAGCGATTGACTGCTGCGCTGCGTGTCGCGGTTTCAATTCCCGCATGGAACAAATATTTGTATGACCTACAAGTAGTTGTTCCGAGTTTGACTATTTGTGTATAAATGTTTGTAAAGGCACCCACAATACAGAAGAAATTCCTAGTGTGGGGCAAAGTTTAAAAAAAAAAAAGAAATTAAAATATTATTAAGTCATACTTTTCTTTCTATCTATTTTTTCTGCGTAGCATAGCTTTCAAGACCGCCTACGTTCATTCGTAATCAGAGATGCCGCGAAAAGTTGTTATAGCGAATAGTCGAATACCGATTAATCGCCATTCCCTATGGCGAATAGTGGAATACTCGCCATTGTTAGGTACTCGACATAAAAAAGGAATACAAAAAATGTTTATTTTTTTCAAATAATAATATAGTTTATTTATTATTTTATGAAAAAAAAACCAACCGACTTGATCAAAATCGCGATCAAGAAAAACTAGTTTTTCTGCACCACAATCTGCCCCTATTGGACATGAAATTTTAAATTATTAATTAAAAATCCTAACTTATTAACTTAACCATGACTGATTTTTGGCTAACTTTTTATATTAATTATAATAATAATAACCCTACCGCCGTATCTCTACGTTGACGTCGTGGTGGGGCTTGCGCGCTCCGAACTCTGGGTCTGTGCCGTTAAAGTTTGCTTTTTCGAAACAGGTTTAGGGTAAGGAGCCAGACGAAGAGAGATACAGAAACCCGCAGGGCAGCATGTGGCGAGCTTTTGGGCAGTAGCGACCCCACGGACCCTATCTCCCGGGAGAAGTCTTGTTCCTCACTTCTGGCTTGCCTTTATTGGCCAGCTAGAGAGAACACTGACGAGGAACAGAGCTCCCACCTCACTCTTACCTTTATTGGCTGGCTTGAGTGGAGATTCGCAAGAGCAAACGTGCTCGGAGGAAGGAAGTATTCCAGTAAGATGCTGGTAGGGATCTTGACCGTACTTCCGGGATTGTCCTGATAGCCGTGGAATACCTCTCCACTCCTCTTAAGCACCTCAGGACATGTTGCCCCCTTGTCGCTACGACACTTTGTGCTAACGACCGTTTTAGGGGACCCATTATTGAGTGTGCAAGTCACCCCCTGCCATTTTATCCGTGTAAATATAAACATTGATCAGGCAGGGGCCATAGTCCTTCCATAGTTCCAGGTAACCAGTACATTTTAGCCACCCAAACCCATAGTCCAATATCTTTGTTTCCATGTTCTGCAATAGTCCTACACCAACCGGGGGTTGTCCTTGGGTACACTTGTATAGTGCATACAGGGATAATCGTCGGTTGGTGCCACATTCCATTTAAAATAGTCTAAGGGGCCTCTGCGAGTTGGCTTCGGCCCCTCGTACGCCTTCCAAAGGTCCGGGACCCCAGGGTAATGAGAAACGTCAAAGACTTAAATAATAATAATACTGTGTTTTGTTTTTAAAGACTAATAAAAGTTTTATTATTTTAAGTCTATAATTTTCTGTTCATTCAAAGTTTATTTTTATTTAAACAACTATTCACCGAATGTCGAATAATATACACTATTATTCGGTATTCGACGAATAACAAAAAAATCGAGTAAAGCCAAAAACCGAATAATAGAGAGTATTCGCGGCATCTCTATTCATAATACCTAATCATAATACATGCATTAAGTATGAAGGCAATTTCCTCTGGACACCTACAAAGGTCAGGTAAAAATAGTTATCATCCCAGGGAATACGGTCTAATACATATTATAACAGTGCGAGAAATTAATACACTTAAGGCGATAACACCAAATAGGGTCGCATAGTCCCCTCAGTTAAGACGCAGATATATGCTAGTGACCTTGAATGGTTAGCTTGCGTGTTCTGTATTGAGCTCACGTAACGCGTCGTACGTCCAGCCAGTATTAATCGGACTCGCCCATTAAAGAGCGCTGTCCCAAATTAGACGCATTATTAATTTATAAAACAAAAGGTATTTTAATATAACACGTACCACTAAAATATCAATAATTGAATTATCTTGAAAATGATGAAGGTTTCAGAAAAATACGCTTGATAAATTTTGCGTGATTCTCTGTTTTTTATCCGCGTTAGACATAACTTTACAAATAAATTTCACTATGTAATATAAACATAATCTAAAATATATTAAGTTATTGAAAAAAAAGCTCTAATTTAACATATATTTTTTACAAATCATTAACACTACTCGTTTAGACTTGATCTTCAGTATAAAATCATTAAAAGTCAGTTATCGTCGCCTTATGCTAACAGCGACAAAATTGGAGGTTAAATCTAACAAAAGGTAGGTAATTTTTGCATCGATTTGCACTCTACAGCGTGTATCAGAAATATGTGGTCATATTTAAGGCTGTGGTACAGTCCAAAGTTGTTCAGTAAAACTGAACAACTTTCTCTATGTGTAGTCGCAAAAAAATTATCAGGTGTTCCATATTCGGGTCGAGTAGGTATTGTATGGGACTGCTGACGTGTCTAACACTTTTTGAAATAGAATTAATTTATTCTGACACAGGCATCATCCCTATAATAGGTAAGGTATTTTTATTGTATTACTGGTTCTTTTATTTGTGTTAAGGAAATAAGCATATTGTTTATACTCTTACTTTTGATAAGCATGTTGTTTAACGTCGACCCTTGCACGGTATCTCTGTAAAAGCTAATTCTAGCCATGGAAGGGAAACCTGTAACACAGGTGTTTTCCCAAAAACCTATATCAGGCACCAGTCTCTCACGAAGGTGTAATACAGCTGAGACATTTCTTGTACACATTAACTTTAAGACAGCTTTCTGAAGAGAGAATAAATGATTGTTGAATTGATTATTTTAACGATTATGATGTTGGCCCCATGGAAAAAGTTGTTCAGTTTGATGGACTGTATCACAGCCTTAAATATGACCACACATTTCTAATACACGCTGTATATTAAAAGAAGCATAAAAACTCCTTAATGTGGAACATTCATTTATCAATCTCTAAGCATCACAGGACCAATAAGATCGCAGTTAATCTAGCCAAAGTATCGAATAAAATGTATATAAAATCTCCTTTTGCCAGTGGCTTTACTTGCGTGGAAGTCGGAAATTATCCCACGGGAAAGTACTACCGGGATAAAAAATCCTATGTCCTACTCCTAACACAGATCATAGTCTACTCATGTGCTAAATTTCATCCAAATCCGGTCAGTCGTTTTAGCGTAACAAACAAACAACGCAAATAAAAACACAAATTTACTTTTGCATTTATAATATTGATGGTGTAACTTTCGTCTCTATAGGTACAATATGTACAAATATGTTCTTAATGTCTCTCGGCAAACCTCGTATTTCGCCAGTCATCGGATTTCTATCAGTTGCCCTTTGCACTTGGTGCAAACCGGACGCTCTCAATCGACCTAGAAGTATATACAGTTGTTAATAATCTTTTAATTAATGTAATTTATTTAAAATATGGTTTGAAAGCTGCTAAAGTTGCAGGCATCATAGATAGGAAAATAGTTTTACAGCTCTATATAGTTCACACGAAAATCAAAACAAAACAACAACAAAGTACTTAGTTCTGAATTCAAATTACTAATCCGATGATACCCGAGGGACATTAAGAAAATAGATATACTGTACCTACCTAACTTCTGTCAGTTAGCCAAGGTTGCTAGGAGGGGCTCGTTGCTAAAGAGGGGTTCGTGGCTAAGTAATAACAACCGCACGGGTCGGTTGAAGGTTAAACTACGCTTGCCGTGGTCGGTCTGTGGATGGGTCCATTACATATCGAGACCAATCCGTGCCTCGGAAAGCACGTTATACTGTTGGTCCCGGCTGTCATATATAGATCTATAACAGTCGTAACTAGTAACTGGGTTGTGGAGGTCAGATAGGCAGTCGCCCCATGTAAAATATTGATATTCAGCTACCGGTTAGGCCGGAAGCCCAACAAACTTGGGAAAAGGCTAGGCAGATGAGTTAGCAAAGGTTGATCACATTCTAAATGTTCGAGTTCTTAATAGCAAGATATTTGTATTTTTATTTAAGATACAAACGACGTCAACTGAGCAAAAATAATGCCCTGAAAAATGCCTAAAAACATAAAGATATCCTTTAAGTTTTGTACTAAAATATTGAACGGAGAAAGAAATATGACGTAAAAAATTGTGGAAGAGTACTTATCTAAGATTCAAATGGAACGCAAAACAACCTTGATTAAACGAATTCATTTACTTATTATAATTGGTTGCTCGGCACAGATTCTGCCGACAAAGTGAGAACTTTGATTAAGTAATTAATAGTTTCGGCAAATTAAACAAAAATATTTGGCAGCCATTTATCACGTTGAGCATAAAATGGTGGCCTGGCACAGTCCGACTCCAATTAAACCGCACACTTTTTTCACTTTACATATTTTATTTACTTTTGGTTGGTCTAGTGGTCACAAGCGCTACTACTTACAGAATATGAGAATCTGGGTTCAATTCCCGGGGCGGGCAGTGTTATTGAGTATTGAGCTGCACCTCTGCTCACCACTTTGGGGATAACAGTCATGATGGTATGTTAAGTTATTACTTTAAAGGAAATTGATATCTACGTGCCTTTACATTTTACACGCATGACGAAAACTCGATAAACCAAGTAAAATTCCTAGTGCCTAAACGGGGATAACTCCGCATGATATTTAAAGGGGCGGATACTCTTCGCCTATCCTTTGACACAAAAACACATTTACTCACTAGACTGTTATTCCGTGATTCCGAACACGTTTACAACAAGAGAAAAAAGCGCCTGATGCTTTTAAACAAGCATTGTGTTGCAATACGAAGTTATTTAGTATAGGGATCGGGGAAGTGTTTTCGAATCAGTTTATCATAGAAGAATATAGTTATGTATTACGTTTTCGATGTTTGTGGATTTCCTTTGATTTCCAATACAGTTGTTTTTAAAATTGTAACGAAAAGCTTTAGACGACACTATATAAAAGGAAACGGGGATCTTACACTAATAAACTTCTTAAGGAAAATAATACAATGTCACCCATACCATCAACAAGTAAAAACCAACATAACTTCATTGTGCGGTCAAAAAACCAAAATCTAATCTCGCAGAACTCGCAATTATGCAAATGCAAACAGTCTAATTTAATCCATTTATTTAATCACCAAAACTTTGGGGACAAACAACAAAAACACAGCGAAATTTTTACCATAATTTATTGTCTTAAAATTATTAAAATAAATAAATTAAGCTAGGAGTGGGTAAGCAAGCGACCACCCGCGACAAGTGCCGGGGAAATTCATTTAAATCCCTAAAGCCGAGAGCAGTCTAATTGGCTTCCGAAGTCGAAACAAAATTTATAAAATAAATACAATTTTCCTCCATAACTTCATAACAGCTGAATAGAGTTATCGGCGGAAACTGCAGGTTCTTAACAAACTAGAACAAGCAAATAAAAGTGTCCCTATTTTCGCAACTTATTCAATTTTTTCTTGTTATTGTATTTATAAAAGACAGAAACACGAAGATATTGATAAAGCGCTAAAAGTAATATAGATTCTTATTTTATAATTATTTCTTATCGATGCAGTCTTGTACACTTTTAAGGAAGTGATACACTATAATCTCAATGTTTTTCTTTTGTTACTAGTATCTCTAATTAATCTAGGAATTATATAGTTAAACTTATATTTATATTCGCAATTAAAACGCATCAATATTTAAGTAAGAAAAAGTATTTACATAAGTAAACTACTTATAATATGGAGACGCAAGAAAACATTGGCGTATTATGTTATGTTGCGACATGATAACAAAATACGACAATATTGTTCAGTAAACAAATACTTCGTAAATCCTACGACCATTGTTATGATTCATTGCGTTGAGAAGAGACACCATTTTATCAAAATCAAGGGACCGAACAGACAGACCACATAAACTCATCTTAAAGACCTTTTTTTTGTTTCATATTGAATTAAATGAAGGTGGAAATTCAGGACCGGACTGAAAATAAGTCTTGCTATTCACCCTACAATTAAAACACGTTTCCTAGCATTTGGATACGGTAGTCACGGTCAGAATTCTCATTTGCTAACTGCTCCTTTATTGACAGACGTCTTGGACCAACATGCATCCGAATACCCGGTCCATTCCAGATTGAACTGAGATGCAACCCGCAACGGAGCAATATAATTTATCAGCTGTCTTGCAAGGCGAATACGATTTCGATCAAACGGTATCTCTACAATGACCAGTATGGCGTTCTGTTGATGCGCAACTATAGTTTAGGGTTCGCAGTCGGCCCGGTCGGCGTTGTCAGGCCAATCGCAAACGTTCAGTTCGACGTTGAACACTGTTCCTGGTTGACAGGTGAATTGCATTCCTTCGCCATTGACGCAGCGCCAGTACTGTGGAAAAACATTACAAATTAGTTATTATTCACATAAAGAGGAAGGAATTGTCAACTTTCAACATTACGATGCACGATACCTTACCTTATTGCACTTTTTCTTGTCTGGCACATAATCATCGTCAGAGCTGCACACGTCTTGATTCTCGATCTCGTTCTCCTGCAAATAACAGTTTTATTAACAACAAACTCCACTAAGAACAAAAATTCTTATATTTTATATAAAATTTATAATATCTTACAATAGGTGGTTCAGGAGCTACAGGCACATCAACTGCAGGCTTCACAGGAGTCTCAGGGACCTTAGGAGGCTCTGGTCTCACAGCGATATCGTTATCATCATCCTCAATTTGGACAACTTGAGGCGCCTTCGTGGTGGTAGGTCGCGCAGTGGTCGCCGGCCTGGCGGTGCTTGTCTTAGTAGTAGTGGTTGGCCTTGCAGTCGTGACTATCGGCTCTCCCTCGGCCGGGTCGGACGTCGTCGACGGCGGGCGCGCCCATTCAGGCTAAGATTTATATCAATATGAGTAATGGGCCATCCATTTGTTTCGGTTGCGATTAATCGCGCGTGTCTACTTCGTTCAAACGTTGGGAAAGTTTATTAGTCAACTGTATTTATGGTTTCCAGTTAGGAAAAGCAAAAGGATAAAAATCGTAATTCATTATGACGTATCGTTTCGAATATTTGGCTGGGAACAATGAATTTGCAGTGGGCGGCATTTGTATAACTACATGGGTATTTTTTGCTAAATGAATGTTATTTTGCGAGCAAACTGAACTACGTCGATGTGGTTTAGGAATTTTACTTTTCTCTTTATACAAAACGATATAGCAAGATTAATAAACCCTTACCGTAGGTGTGGTATTTCCTGCACGAGGTGGTGGAACAGTGTAAGTACTCATATGCTTGTGCAAAAGCTTCATCAGAGGGTTCTCAGGTCCACAAAGGCCGTTAAAGTCATCCATGTCAATAGCCCAAGTCATGGCTCCGAGGTAGCCCTTCTCCTTGATCCAGTTCATCTTAATCTCCACGCTGCGAGGGTCCTCGTAGCCGACCCACTGGGTTCCCTTGTAGGCGTAGGGGCACTTGCCATGCTCATCCCACTTCTTGGTCCAGCCGGAGCCTTCTTTGTCGACTTCGGTACAGATCTGGAAGAATAAAATAGTAGCAATATAAATGCAACCGTAAGGGATAACTCAAAACTTTTAACTTGGTAGATATGTTGGCAATTTCCTGTATGTTTGGAAATTCGCCCAAATAAATATTATGTCAGTAGATAAATAAATTCAAGACATTAATCTCTGCTAACTGATTAAAATTGTGTTTTTTGTAAGTGATGCCTCATACGATAAAAAAAAACAACAAATTAACCAGTTACTAGTGTTTACAGAGTGTCACGATTGAATGAATAGAGCTAAATTGATGAAAAAATAAAAGTTGCTGAACGCGAGGAAAAGCAACGTCGCTATGTTCCAGTTTAAAGGGTATAGGTGAAATTACAAACACACTTTCAGGCGAATTTTCAGTTTTGTCTCTCAGATGGTAGCGCATCTACGATGTCTGGTCGCAGCTTTGCATCAGAAAGATCAGTTTGTTGAGCATTCAATCATGAAAAACAATAATTTCTTTACAAATTACCTCATAGTAAGCCCAGAAGCCAGTAGCATTAGTGTAGGCAGCAGGGTCACCGCCTCCAGCCTCCTTGTTGATGTAGGTGCCGAGACCATAGTTGTTGTTACCAGCTGACAGAGTGAATGAACGGCCGTAGAACGGAATGCCGACTACCAGCTTGTTACTGGGACAGCCCTTCTCCTCCCAAAGTGCTAAGCCATCATTCTGAAAGGAAATATAAATTAATGTAAAATTTTAACTTCTAAGGAAAGTTTTAATTAGGTTTTCTCGAATAAATTCGACTAGTTCTTAGTAGGAAACTTATTATTTTTAATAAACAAACGATTTCTTTCTTTCTTTTAAAATCCTACGGATTAACACAATATTTTTACCTAAAAAGCTATACCACATTGTAATTTTTCTTTTTAGGGATTGTTACTGGTCTCAAGTAGGCAATCATTGAAACTTTTGTACATAATCTTGTAGGTACTTACCACATTAAGTTTCTCATAAGCCCACTGGTCATGAGGACGTTTGTATAAAGGCGAGTGCACATCAGCGAACCCGGCCCAGTTTCCTCTCAGATCGTACGACATCACGTGAATAGCATCCAGCTCCCTGCAACACACATATAGCTGTAAAAAGATCTTTTGGCGCGTGGCCAAAATCGGAACTAACGTCGCCATCTTGTTTTTTCAATATATTTTACAAAACAATTGCACAAATGTTAACCAACAGCGCCCTCCTGTTAACGTCGTTCGAGCGCCAAAAGATCATTGAAGCACTCTAAATCTTAGCACACTCTCTCAAACTACAAGTTTTAAAGCACTTTAGAACAATGTTTGTTTTCTTTTCAGGCTTCCTTTCACTGTTATTTATGTAGCGAGTAACTTTGTAGCGATAAAAGTGTTTCAAAGTATTAAACTGTTACAAACTTTTTCGTCGTTGCAAAATATGGAGTTAATTGTTTATGAAACATGGTTGAGCTGGTTAGTTTTATTATGGATTTTTTGGAGACTGATGAATTAAAGGTTTAAATAATGTTGTTCGATGAAGCATAATATTTAATTTAATAATTTATAAATTCTCTTTGTTTAATTAAACAATTTCTTCCAAATGGTCAAAACTGCATCCAAAAACAACACTTACTGGCAAAGATCCGGTACATGGTACCCCTCCATCAGTCTGAAGTTGGCGAGAGGCACAGCAGCAGTCAGTTCCCATCCCTTCTTCTCCCTGATGAAGGCCCTCCTCAGCTCCTGCACGAGGAAGAGGAACCGGTCCTTATCCGAGAAGGAGCCTCCACGGTCAGCAGCACCAGGGTACTCCCAGTCCAGGTCCAAACCATCGAAGTTGTACTTCTTTAGGAAGTCTGTAGAAAGAATTTAGAGGAACTTTTATAGTTACTAAAGTCGTTTCTTATTCTCAAGGGTTTAAAATATTATCTAGATAAGCTAGTGTCGTCCATGCTAAACATATTGATCATTCATTTTACTAAGGTCTTACAAGATACTCCTCTATTATACAGGGGTTTCAATACACTTGCGGTTTTCAGATAACAGCTGATAACCCCACTTAACTAATTAAGAAGTCAAAGCCTGAAACTAAAATGTCTAGACGAAAAAGAGTAACCTTATAATATGGAAACAGCGAGAAACGATTTGAGCTCCAAGTTAGAATAACCTTTTCTCGCATCAAGATATGGATATATTGTCAAATATTATATTTACACACTCGACATTCGAATATTGATATTATATTTGTTTGCCTACTTTTGGTAGATGTAACGCGAAAATTGAAAAATAGATTGAATACCAGTCCCTTGATACAATTTGCGTCTGTGCTATTTAATACGACAATCTCGATAAATCTTCGGTGAATGTGAATTTAGATAACAAAATTGTTTGAGTCGTTCTTTAAGCTGCTCAGTGGTGAGAATTATAGTTTAAGAGGTTTTTAACTATTACCCAGAAAACATAAGATATGTAGTGATAACCTAGTGGAGTGACCGTTAGAGGGCCAAGTCATAGCACAAATAGGTCTCGAGTTTGAACCCAAAGCACGCACCTCTGACTTTTCGGATTCATGTGCGTATTGTATAATTATCACTCGCTTCAAAAACGGTGAAGAAAAACATCGTTAGGTAACCGGCATGCCTGAGAGATATTTCTCGACGGCATGTGAAACCAACTCAGAGGCCCATGAGCGGCTTTAAAACTCTGACACCAAGTTAGAGTCACTACCACTCGAAAAGAAAGAGACCCAGAAAATCGATAACAATGTTTGCATATTTTCTTTTCGATTTTATTCTAGAAAGTACAAAACAAGTACCCAAGTTTCTTGAGTAATATTTCTAAATAAATATAGCTTAACATTTTACATTTCGCTAGCTACAATTCAGAGAAAATATCCAGTCTGCAAACAAATTCCACCCTTTTGTGATTTCTTTTATTTTCCTTGTGGGAATCGCTCCCTGAAACTATGTTAACAATAAAATAAGGAATCTTGGTAACGTATGAGGAAATATATTCCGCAACACACAACAGTGCATAATTTACGACTAGATTGTGACTCACACTTCATACATTTTGTTTGCAAAACGTCCTTGTTTTGGATGAAGCCTTTATTGTTTTCCTATTCCCTAAATATCACACTATCCACGGTGCATTTTGCTGACTAACAAGACAGGAGTAACAAATGCATTAGAGGACTACCGACCAAATTTTTTAATAAAATTACTATATAATTTTTAATAATTATAATTGAAAATTCGAACAAAGTTAAAAGTGACCAATGTTTAAAATAATAATAGGTAGTTCCATCATAAACGTTGATTTAAAACAGACACAACTTGAAGGTACCATCGATATACCTAATCTGGCCACCAAAAGTGGGCACTTAGTCTCGCTCCACTTACCGAGTCATATAAACCTTGGTTCTTGACTCTGTCAATAATCTGCCTGAGTTCGTTCGAACTCAAGTCGCACTATTACTACAATGTTGCCGAATTTTGCCTAAAAAGGCAACTCAAGTCAATGGACTTCAGCCGTTCTCTTTCGTACGTCTTCGTACTCACCAACAATGCTCCTGACGAAGGCCATCCTCGTCTGTTTCTGCCCGACCATGTGCGAGTACTTGGAGCCGCCTTCAGCCCAGCCTCCCACGGCTATCATGAACTTTATGTCAGGGTGAGACTTCCGGAGTGCCGTGAAGTTTTTGAAGCCACTCTTCTCTATGTCCAGCTGTAAAGATGATATGAAATGGCAGCAATACTTGATAGAAACTTTCTATAGCCTTAGAATCCGCAGGATACCGTAGGAAACCAAAAACAAACGGTTAATGTTAGGAAGGTAACATAACATACATAACATCACGCCTTGTTTCCCCGAAGGGTTGGGCAGAGGTGTCCCTGTAGCAGGCACACCAAAACAAACAAAACAAAACAAACCCCCGTCAGGAACAAAGTTCCTCCTCACGTATTATTCCTGATCCTTATCGGTGAGCTACTCATTGCTCACCGTCAGCAAGCCCGCTCCTATGGTGACCGGGAATCGGCCTGCTACTCCCGACGCCCAGGGCGTCTCCTGCGGCGGTTAGGAGCGTGAAGGCGCGAAATTTGCCTCTCCCTCACGCGTTCCGCCTCCTCCTTCGCGAGCATTACTGCTTCGCAAAATCGCAAAAGGAGGTGACGGCCTCCCATGTCCCCTCGCTCCGTATTATTGCCTGGACCAGGACCGGACGCGAGAGATCACCGCCGCCGATCGCCTCTACGAGGACACGGCGATGCCCAACCCAAGGCTGGCAGACCTCCACCGTATGTTCCACCGCGTCCTTCGGGCGATCCGCACAATGGTGAAACCTGGGCGCTTCCTTCCACCTTATCTTGAACAGGAACCTCCCAAAACAATTATGTCCGGTGAGGACCTGCGTCAGGTGGAAGGTGAGGACGCCGTGGCGCCTCTTTAGCCACTCTTCAAAGAGGGGACTTATCGCCTCAATTGTGGCGTGCCCAAAATCGATATGCCTGATGAAGAATTTGAAAAATTTATCTGCTCCATCTTAGATATAGGGAACATAACGCTTTGTCGTTATATGACCATTTCTACCAGTTTATTCCTACCGCAAGCCGCGTTAAGGAACTCTATTCCAAAAATGGTTTCTTAGTAACCTTTTCCTAAAGTAAAAGTATAAAGAGAGAAGGCAGGCTTTTTCCCTGCAATGGAACCTAAAAATCTAAAAAACATTTTTTTTTTCAAGCAACAAGGTAGTAAGTAGCAGCATTCGAAGAATATCTTAAAATAATAAAGTCTTTATTTCTCACCTCAGGATCAATAATGAGGACCTCATTAGACTTCTCGGTGACGCCAATGAAGGAGTAGATGATGTGTGTACAGAGGTCAACAGGGATGTCCTCGATGCCGTAACGGCCCACGCCAGGCCGGTACACCGCCCAGTTGCTGAAGTAGCATACTATGCGCGCTTTGCTGTCC
The DNA here is from genome assembly GCA_916610215.1 of Omphaloscelis lunosa. Lineage (NCBI taxonomy): Eukaryota > Metazoa > Arthropoda > Insecta > Lepidoptera > Noctuidae > Omphaloscelis > Omphaloscelis lunosa. The sequence continues at coordinate 9,142,958 of OU744265.1, read as the reverse complement.
GCTATACAAGCAACAAGTAATAGATGTGAGTACATGCCAACAAAAGAAAACTGTTAGCAGAGTATATGCTTACTCTACTCTGGCTATTTCCAATACTTTTTACGGTAAAAGAATCGCGAGACCCGTTATGATGTTTAACAAGAATGTTTTTGATAGAATCTATCCTTTTTTACGTAGTAGCTACGTCTCTTTATTGATATCGTAAGTTAAAGTAACTAATATGTCCTAGAACCAAAAATTCGAAGACATGTGACATATATCAACTCGCACTGGGCCCGCGTGGTAGATTACGGCCTACTCACTCTGACAGAAACTGTGTCCCAGCAGTGGGAACGGTATAGGGTGATTATGCGTAAGTTGAAGAGGCACTAACTCACAATTCACAACATTGCTTGAAGTGTGATTACTAATCACCGTGTCAAAGATTAAAGCAACACTGCATTACTCAAGACTAATGACTCATAACAATTTATAATACGGTGGGCGCTCACAATGATAATAGGAGACGCCAATGAACAGATTTGTAATTAGCATTTGTATATCAAGTACCTAAGCTTTTGAATTATTTCAATTTGTAAAGCAAAAGTTTCAGTGTCAACAAATACAAGTTCAACGTCAATACAACGATAGGAGTTTGTATAATAGTTGCAACACGAGATAAGCGGGGTTAAGCCCAACTTAGTGGCAGTTAACCGTGAGATTGATTTATGTCCCCTAACCCTTTGTTATGAAGAGGCCGTTAATCCATCGGTCGGAGCTACCAATGGTAAGCTTAAGTGTCAGATAAGTCACCTTAAATCGTGAGGAGAGACATTAATTATTCTGCTAGATAAGATAATATTGATGGTTTTGTTTTACTGCTAATATTGTTTCTTGATTTTGGTAACAGTGCAATATTTCTCAACTTTATCTATGATATGAGCACTCTGACTTATTCTCCTATTCTTTTCACTTCGCACTGTGCTTTTTCTACCTTTTCGGTGTTTATATTTTTCCTCTCTTTCTTTGGTAATTATCATAACATTACGACTGTAATTCCCGAATGAATAGCGAAATGTGGGTGACCCCACCCACATTTCGCTATTCATGTTAAATCCCATATAATATGGAGCGAGGCTAGTGCCAACAACCGGGCACAAATCTGGGCTGCTAATGAGAAATTTCTAATGAAATAACACTTTGCCCGACCTGGGAATCGGAATCAGGACCTCATGCTCAATAGTAGCACTTGCGACTAGGAGACAAACAAGGCTGTAAACTATTTATAATCTTTATCAAATGTGTTCTTACCTTCAACTGCAGTCGTTGCGACCGCCAGGACGGCCAACGTCGCTAGTATCGCTCTCATTTTAAACCTGTTGACAACAATGAAGAAAATATTATTTCTAAAAAAGGTTAATATAAAAAAAAAACCATCCACATAAAATAATATCACACCAAACATATTGAAAAATAACAGGATCAACTTTTAAACATATTTACAGCTGTTTGTAAATACGTCTACTTAAGATTTAAATTCAGTACTTAGACGTATTTACTACACTGATATACTTAAAAATAAAATAAAGAATCTAAAACATTATAAAACGACATCTTATACAGGTTCCCACATCTTCGAACCTGGACCTTAAAACAAGTTTTCCTATCACCTGGCATTTCCTCATTACATATCTATAAATTAAAATTAATTATCTAGCTGTAACTACTAACCGGCTAGAGCTAGTAAGTCTATACAGTTACCAATTTCCCATGATAGTTGGGTGTCAGGGTGTGTACGGTATACGAATAACGGATACGATTGGCTGGCGACGGTTCCACATTCTATAGCTAATGAAATAGTCTACTTATCAGGAATATTATGGAGATAGTACTTGAGAACTTGGTACCTGTGGCATCTGCAGATTTATAAAGTCTTCAACTTATTGCCTTAGTTCTCCAATAATTGTTTCTAATTTCTCTTATTGGATTGGACTCATTTGCAGGTAAAAAGGTAGACGAAACGGATCTCCTCAATATTGTATTGGCACCAAAATTATATAGCAGGCATGCAGGCTTCGATTTATATCTCTGATAGCAGGTAAATATAATTATACAATATAATTCAGAAAAACACGCAAATTTATTCTTATATGCCAATGTAAATGAAAACAGGTTATAACATTTTATTTAGATATTTCCCTTCTTTAACTTTACATCGAAACAGTTCTAAATTATACTAAAAATAAGTCGTGCTAATAGAAAAAAAACCGACCAAGTGCCAGTCGGACTCGCGCACGAAGGGTTCTGTACCATTATGTATAAAAACGGCAAAAAAATCGAATGTGATTTTTTGCCGTCTTATGCCCTTAAATGTTTATTTTATTCTGTTTTTTAGTATTTCTTGTTATAGCGGCAACAGAAATACATCATCTGTGAAAATTTAAACCGTCTAACTATCACAGTTCATGAGATACAGCCTGGAGACAGACGGACAGACTAGGGTCCCGTTTCACCCTTTGGGTACGGAACCCTAAAAATCATATTTTATAGACACGACAAAAAATAGATAAATGACTTTGACAGTTTTTCTTGTTTATGACCAAAACAAAATACTCGTTTTTGAATTAGGAATAAGTAAATAATAATGTATAGTCTATGGATAAAATGAGTCACAACTAATACGTCAAATCTTCTCGTCCTTTTTAGCGCAATATTTGAAAAGTAAGGTCTTCAACCAGTGAGTCTTGCCCATTATGACTTTATGACACACTGTGCCGAAACGCGGACACTGACGGTTGTGTCGGTTGGTCCACAAATCCAAGGCTCAGCGCGCTATGGAGCGAGCTATGCTCGGGATTTCTTTGAAAGATAAGATCCGAAATGAGATTATCATGTTTGTTGAAGGACCGACAGTCGTTGGAGCAGACGACTCCAGGAGTGGAGACCGCGTAAGTGAAGCGTGGGACGCCCCCCAGCTTGTGCTCGGGGACATCAAAAATCGTAAACTTGTTAAAGATGTTTAGATTTAGGGTATAGAGCTGTGCCATTTCTACTTTTGTAGAAGTCTCTAGATCACCACTTTCCGTACTGCCCACCAAATAATCGGGTACGCGTGCGTGCGTGCCTTAAAGCGTCCTCGCCTTCGGATGATTCATGGCAAGCATTCATTTAAAAAACAGTGGCACTCCGGGAGTGCCGACAGAAGTGAAAACTTGAAAAAAAATCGTCACCAAGGTAATCAACGCGTTGATGTCTTTTTAATGGTCAAAGCTGGTGTCATCACGGTGTCGTGAAATCAATGGTTTAGTCCCATCTCAAAAATGCCCAACGCGCCTAAAGAAGTTTAGACTCGAACACTTCGAATACTCTTGCGTCTACTATAGACTAGTAAGGTGAGGGGAATAGGTACTCATATAATACTTACACTCGAATCGCATGCCCTACCAATAACACTTCATAGCTTAAAAGAAATAGGAACGTTCAAACACGCTAATAGAACCATGATCAGGTAATAAACAACGTTATTACTCGAGCTGCGCACGCGCAGCCACGGTAAAAGCGCCGGCGCAGTAACGGGACCGCCACTCCAGATGTGTCACCATCACCTACTGACCCAAACCTCTCATTGTGATAAACTGGGCTTCTTCTAATACCTACTTAACCATTCACAATAGATTGCCATCGAAAAACAAGCCGAACTTATCTCACTTACTTTTTCTGCGAACTATCACTTCATTCTCATCTCTAAATCGTAATTGTATCTAGAGCGTCGTTAAATTGTGCTGTAAAATTGTTTTTGAATGAAATCAAATCACAAACGTTTATTTGTGTTATTTGTGTACTAGGTAGATGTAATCGCAGGATTCCGGCCACCGTAGGCGCGGGCTTGCGGACGGTGAGCAATGGGTATCTCGCCGTCCGATAAGGACCAGCTCGGGTCGACGGCGCGTTGCGTTCCACGCGCGCCTCAAAGAGATGTCACACTGACGGGGTCCACTAGGGCCGATGCCTGCCGGAGTTGCGGGGACGACCGAATGGGATACCGTGGCCCCCGACAACATGGCAACTAAAGAAACACAGGTGGGTATTTGTCAGTAAGAGACACGCGGAAGAGTTATTTGATAATTTCCCAACCCAAAAAAAAAGTTAGGTGTTCATCGGCTTCTGCCTAGCCTTTCCCCAACTATGTTGGTCGACTTCCAAGGCTGTACAAGATAGGTGTACCAAAATGTATATTGTGGGTAGATACTCACAATATAAATTTAAAAAAGTGACATACATTAAAAATTAATTGAAGTTGGTAAACATATAACAGTAATAATCAACACTGTTTTATTTTCAAGTTAACTCATGATGGAATGCTGATGTGTTAAAAAAACAGCTGTTTCAAGGGTGAATTAAATGAGATAATAAGATGTCCATGTATAGTAATTTTCTAGAAACAAGGGCACAGTACAGACGATGTATGACACGTACAGCTATGTAAATAAAGGTATGTGTAAAAATAAATGCCTTTTCGGAATATAAAATGACATTTGTCATTTGTCATTTCTATTTTAGATATAATTATAAAAGAAAAAGACAAATAGAGGCAGGAGAATGTTGATGACTTGATTTTAAAATGATGATGAACTTTAAAAATATTTTTACCAAAAATACAACCGACTTCCCAACAACAAAGTGAAAAATAACTACATTTCGGAAGTCGGTGTCTTTGGATCAGTATTTAAGTTTTTTGCCACCGACTTCCGAAATGTAAAGTTATTTTTCACTTTGTAGTTTGGAAGTCGGTTGTATTTTTGTTTTTTTTTTTTCGCTTTTTAGTGGCTTGGTTTATAATTCATCAGTTCCATTTTACACCAAATGGTGCTTTCCGAGAGCAAATGCACGAGTTAGTATAAAAAATACCCAAATCGCTATAGGTGTGCCTATAATATTTGAAGAGTTCCCTCGATTTCTCCAAGATCCCATCATCAAATCGTGACCAAATGACAATGGTACTTACTTGAAAGTATAACCTTTCAAACAGAAAAATATTCTTTCAAATCGGTTCAGCCGTCTTCGAGTAATTGGGGAAACTAAACAAAAAAAAAATTTGACGAACTGAGAACCTCCTCCTTTTATTTGAAATCGGTTAAACATGATAATGGATCCACCACTTAATTTCGGGAAATCCTAACAAGAAACTTGTGACTTTAATTTAAATAACAAAAGTAGAAAAACAGGTCGGTACATTTTAGGAACAATCGTACATCCTCTGCCAGAAATCGAAAGCTCAAGAAACTAAAACTAATCTAAAACAAAACACACTTTTCTGAAACAGTTTTCAAACCATTAGAAGTAAGACAATGACTAGCTAAACCTCGTAATGGCTTGGCGGAAAATAGCTTTTCTCACTCGCTTAAGTTCAAATCTGTTTGATCGTTTGTAACAATAGCCAAAGAACGCCACTTAATTCCCTAGATGCCTTCATACTGGCTTTAAATGGAGACCCTAGGCTAAAGCGATCGTGCTCGGATAACACTTTATGACAAATAAGAAATAGTTTTGAACTGAAATTGACTCTATATTTTGATTACCCTGGCGCGTCTAGGATTAGGTACATTCAAAAGTTTATTTTAGCATTAATACTAGCTTGCATGTGTTCAAAATAATCTAGTATACCTTTAAATACCTTAACAATTGCACTTAAATCGTTTGTTATGTCGCAATAAACTAAAAGGCTTGCAGCCTTGATATTATTTGAGAATCCTCGTTCTCGATCCTCGCCCTTATTTGATGTAAAATGTCGCGGTACATTCTTCCGTTAAATGTCGGAGCTACATCTTCCCTTAAACATAACTTGATTAAAGTTATTGAAGAGAAATTAGTATTCAATTCATCCTCGTGGTTGTTGAGTAGAATATTACGATCTCATCTGGTGCCATTAAAAGCCTTCATGCAGACATGCGTAGCTTCTATTCCGCTATAAAGTGCGATAAAACAGTGAACAAACAATTATAAACTACTGCGTTTTATTTTATTCAATAAATAATTCAGAAGCTTGTGACAAAAGAATACTTTCCAAACCGAAAAATAAAGGATTACAAATTAATGCATGCATTTGATATACTTAACGTTTCTATTATTAAAATTGTGTTAGCTTTCACGAATCTTGGTCCACTGTTTACATTATATTATTTAGTCATTAAAACCACATATTAATATTTATATTTTGGTGACATCGAACACCGGTGCTAAGTCTCGGAATATAAAGAAACCAGTTTAACATTTGGGGTTCATCAGCAATGCAAATTGAGTATCAGAGCCTGACTTAGAGGACGAATGTTTAAGTAGAACCAAATTAAAGCATTAAATTATGATGGTATTTCTTTCTCTCTTATCGGCACTAAGTATATACAAATAGTTCATGCATGTTTTATAAATGTTCGTCAGTCAGCAAGGTGATAGTGGATCTGACGAAGTCCAATACGAGAATGTGAGTCAGACCACTAGTGGGTCAGTTTATATATTTAATACCTACTAAATTACCAATTAATGAATAATAAATAATTTATACAATCTTAAGGAAAATTTTGTTTTAATTTTGTTGCATGTTTTTCCAGTTTACATTTTATTGCATTACATTTTAATGTTAGGTATTGTTTTAAATACGAAGGTATTATATTTTTGCATGTACATTATGTACAATGATTTGGAATTGTATTTCGGGACATTTTTTTAAATACATACGCTGTATAATGCTGTTATTAGATAAACATATTCAAAACAACATATCAACATTCTATTCCCAGCAGATAATGAATATTTGAATAATTTATATGAAATCCTGGAAAATCCACGGTTTGTGTTCCAAAAGGAAATGCTTGCCAAAACATTGACATAACACGTTACCTATGTTTACTTACTTGGCCCAAGAGTAATGTCTCCGAATATTTGCATTTTTTCCCATGATACTCGTATTTATTTGAAATCCTTGCTTGAATAACATTCGGTTTTTTTTTTTTAAATGTGTCTCAGATTTTTTATTTTTTAATAATTTAAGTCTATGAATACCATGAGTTTGGATCTAATTTTAAACAAAATTCTGTGAAATGTAAAAAGTTATCACTTTTTTTCCACTCGTACTTAACGAAGGTTTTATATTTTTTCAAATTCCTGATGCCACAACAAACTCTAGACCGCCATTGTTCAAACCGCGGAACAATACAAAGTCTTCATAACTATAAAAAGGATTTATAGCGGAACCATCACACGTCTCTTCCCTATAATCACTACGTTAGTACAGTCAGCAAAAGGCAATATTAGTTGTTGTTCAAGTTTGACATACAAAGAAAAATTGTGTTATTGCACAAATAAGACACACATTACAAGAAAAAAAAACATAAAATTCACACAGTAATACAAAGTAACCAAAAGCCTCGTAAAGTTCAAAGTTTGAGTTTTTTTGTTTGAATTGATACCTTTACGTGGGACACACGAATTAATCCAATAATAATTTGACCATGTTTTATCTCTCTATCATCATTAGTTGTTGACCAGTAGAAAATGCCTAAGACATGAAGTATTTCTTTTTTTCTTTTTAGTTGCGTAAATTTAATTATAAAAATGGGAAGGTAAAAAATATCAGCAGCTACAAAACAAGGGTTAATTATTTTTTTTAAGTTAACTGATTATATTATTATTCCTAGCTGCCTGTTAACTTGTCTGTTTTGTAGACTGTACTCAATTGGCAGTCGCATCGAAGCCTCACGCTCAATTACTTAGAAGTAATAAACTGCCAAAGGTTTGAGTACTAAATGTCAGGAATGTCTCAGCCCTTCCAATAGGTCCTATTGCATTGTTATAGAATTTATTAGTCTTCATTTAATTTAATTATAATGGTAATCGCCCAAATAGCCTGAAATAATTATAATTGGACTATCAAAAGTCATGTTATTACCAGTCAAAGTACCTACTACATGAATGTTTAGGCAATGTTTGGTTTATTTATATAATTCGTATTTTATTTTGTTATCTATTTATATTTAATTCATTAAACCCAACTTGGTTTCCGTACGTCTTTTTCGGGTGACCACTGAAAATCAGCGCTGCGCTGTGGTTCCCTATAGCACAGCATCATGCTGAGTGGAAGCCTTCTTGTAGTTATGACGTGCAGCTGCCGCATATTTTTGTTTTGTGCTCGTGATTATATTTAAATCTATTGTTTTATTTTATTGTTCTCTTCTTTTATGCTCGTGTTTCTGTGACAAATAAACTTATTCTTTCTTTCTTTCTTAAGTACTTTGTTCCTAAAAGTTACTTAGTTTAATTACAACAAGTACTCAGGCAAATATATGTATTTTTACAAAACTTACATGTCCATTTCATACTCATAAAAAATCACTTAAATCAATGTGATTCATGCATTGAAATAAAACTACTTTTTTTTAAATTTTCATTTAAAATGTCAACTCAAACATTTTACTCACGTTTTAAAAGCCCTTTTCCCGGTCGTTCCACCGCAAACAATTCGTCAGTAACGTCAGTAGCACCAAATTTATATTGCTCGCAATTCCATGTGTCACTTCACATCAGCGAATCACCGAAGAGTACCTACGCGTATTGATACCGCTGGCACCCTCCCTGAATACTAAAGACCTGATGAGTTCACTAGAGTCGTTATTCTGCAGCTAAGGTCACCGGCCGAAAGTAAAAAGCCTTTGTCCATTTATGACACCTGTCCCATAGCCGGCGATTAACGAGAGCCGAGTAGAGTTGCAACTAAAAACGAGTTGGCGAGCAACGAGCAGCGAGTGCGCGACGGCGATGAGCGATTACTTGCTGCAGGGCCATCTTTACCCGGGGGTGCAATAACAATACCTCCAAATAACCTCCTCTCTACCTCTTTCAATATAACAATGCCTTCAGGGCGCTTTTGAGGCTTCCGCCGTACTGTAGTGCGTCAGGTATGTTCGCTGATTCGCACACTGACGACTACTTTGCGATAATGCGGAAGAAAGTTGCCTCAGTAACATCCCGTGTGAGGAGGAACAGCAACAGCATTCTAAAGGTTTTTGCAGAGAGGCCTGATGGGCCCCGATGATACAATCGGAAGGTTTACCAACCTACATGTTGGCAACAAAGCTTGTTAAACCTTCCTGTGATTATGATTTTCTTTTTTCTTTTTTTGTGTTCCTGCATGTTACTAATATAGTTTTTAAGTAAGATGTAATACTAACACCCTATGGGCCTTGATGCCTGAGTTTTTTTTTTTTTTTTAATACTTTACTTTTGAAAATTTTCGTTAGCAAACGAGCGCAGGTTGATTTTCGCACCCTGGCACCCAATATGGTTAAGACGTCTTGCTGGTATGCGTTTACTATCCACAACAGGAAGCTTTACCCGGAATCCTCAACTAAAAAGGAACTGGCTATAGGCAAGATAGCCAGTAACTAACTAACTGCCGAAACACAACAATGCTGTTAACATCGTTGCTATGGCGACAGACTAAGATAGAATGGTGGTAGCCAGCTAGGCAGACTTAGAACAAGCCCTAACACCAACCACACTGAGTAGAAAATTTTGCCAACATTGGGAATCGGACCCGGAACCTCTGGGTCTGAAAGAGGTGATATAACCACTAGAGCACAGACGCAGTTAAAAATGTATCTACTAAGCGTGAGTATCTCAACCAGTTAGTGTTCTTCCCGCCAAGCGAGCGTTACTGTGCGAGTACTCTCCCTGACAGCTCTTGTCGCTGCGACAAACGAGTAGGTACTCGATGTGAACAGTCAGTGATTAGGTAACTATTAATTTATGTATCTCCTTTACTTACACGGGACTCACAATTTTTTGTACGTTTCTTAAAAGACAATCGTTAATAGCTAGTCGCTTTCTCGTCAACGGTAGGACAGGTGCCTTAGCTTCTTCCCTTCCATTTTAAAAACAAAAGCCATGCCCATGACATGAGTCCTGAGGTGCGATTATGGTGCGTTTCATAATAAATATTACATGTGAATACTGAGTGTGAATAAGTAAGGTATCGTGAGCTGAGCATCGATGAATGTAGAAATATTATACATATATACTTATTAAAACATATGACAATCGATACAGCTAGAATTTTAATAAGTGAAACTCTCTCTTTTATTAAAAAATCTTTTCATTTAGCACATGTCTCTCGATTTTTTTTTTATTAATAATTAATTAAATCATAAATTCAGCAGTTATTAGCGATAGTGAGACAGGGCTGCTATATCTCACGCCAGAAGCTAAAACTGTAATTTTATGAATGGTTTTATCGTCAAGCAATTTAAAAAAAGAATAATTACACAATTCTTTATTGCTATCTTTCTTTAAAACTTTATTTCATTTTTTTTAAAGGTCTTAGTAAACTTATACATATGTAGATACAATATTTTAAGTAAAATTTAGAAATTTTTACTCTGCTTCAGCAAAAAATTCGGTTAATATTTTTTTTATTGTCTTTTTTATGTCAATATTAATGACTTGATGTGATAATGCATGTTTTATTTAGGCACAATGAAACTATGTACATAAAGCGTAAAAAAAATTCAGTTCAACCGTTTAATAAAAGCGTTTTCGACTTTGACTATCGTGCATTAAAATCTTTGGTCTAAGAAACTTAATAAAAATCCATTTTTTTTAATATTTTTTTTGCAAAAATGCAAATCGGTACCGACGAGATATCCATGGACAGTCAGAAAATGTAATTTTCCTTTTCGTATAAATTTATAAAATAACACAATTGGCAAAGCTGAATCCAAAAACAGTGAAAATAGAAGTAAAATAACAAAACAAGAACTATAAAATCTTACTGAAAAATGGTTTACCGAAAAAAAAAGAGGAAACAAATTAATAACCAATCAGCATATCGATAAAAAAACGCACATATTAACATGTTGTGCTGCTACCAAGTAATAGCTGCACGAAATATTATTGTACCAGCTTTTAAGCGATTAATGCAAATATTTCAGTCTAGTGAGATACCTACCGACAATTTTACTGCCTGAACAAAATTTTTACAGATGTGTATTTTTGAGCCCAAAAGGAGAGAAATTTGTCGTTCATCGTAGGTACTTTTAATTAATCATTTGAAAATTAAAATTATTTGTTACAAATAAAAAACAATAGCTGCTTAGTTCATGTCAAATCTCTTATATTACTATATTTTAAGTTTTAAAAATGTTCTCAAGTAAGTGAAATCTTTGTTATTACTTATTTTAAAATTATTTAACCATAAATTAGCAAAACGATAATCAAAAGCGAATAAGAGTCAATTTAGTAGGTTTTCGTGACACCTTTTAAGAACTATCGAAAGTCAATAAAATTATCATAAAGCAATAATAATATCACTTTCACTAAACAGGAGTCAAGTTCAAAAGAAACAGATGCTATGATGAATATTTATGTGATTTGCAAATTATACTTAATTTTATAAACAAACATAATAAAAAGTTGGCCAGCTGCCTGCGCAGGCGCCACCGGTAAAAGTCACACAAGTTTAACAAAGCTTAAAAATTAGTATCGTAATAATCACTGATTTTTTAAAATTTATTTAAGTAATACTCCTTTTTATTTTATTATGTGTCAAATTTTGTTTTTTTTTTAATTTTAGTATGTTTTTTTTTCTGTATTTCTTAAAACTAAACAATTCACAAATTGGCTGAAATTTCAGAGATGATTAACTCTTCTATTAAATAATAAAAATACATAGTCATCTCTGAAAAAATCTGCGTGTTGTTGCGTGTTTACAGCGTATTGTACTCACAGTTGCGGTGTTGCGGCGGACGGCCGGCGTGTGATTGTGTGTCGTTCATCGCTGCACCTCGGTTATATGCGCACACGCGACGCCACACCGCCTCCACAGGGTGTAAACAAATGCTCAATTTTCCTGCTTCTTTTTTATTTCTTACTTCAGCGACACAATGATAAAACAAGCGGTATGTGCAATGAATTTGGTATTAACGTTGACTAAATTCTTTCGCCGTCTTGCACTGCTTTGTTTTTGATAGGGAACAAAGAAAACGCAACTAGGTACTTAGGTAGGTATTGGATGTGTTTGATTCACAACAACATTGTTAGACATCTCACATCAGTACATTTTAAGGACTTGCGTAGTTTTTTCTTTCAAAACACATATCATTCCTGTCGACCCCTAAATATGCTCAGTTTTCTTTCAGTGAGTTTTATTTCACAACTGTATCATAAATAGTGAATAGTTATTAATGTAAATAAATACATATATATATTTTTTTATGTTTAAGAGGGGTAAGTATAATCTTCTATACCAATATTATAACGAGGTAAAATTTGTTTCTTTGCAAGTTTGTATGTAAGGGGTAATTTCCGGAACTACCAGTCGGATTATAAAAAATCTTTTTGCATTTGATAGAGGAAGGTTTTAGGTTATGTAACGATTTCACACGGATGAAGTCACGGACAGAAGCCAGAAACTTAATAAATCTAGAGCTCAGCTCGTGTAACTGTTAAAAGATAACATCACAATATGCTATGATCAGACACTGTAAACCACACCCTGTATAGTGGTTGATCGATGATGGTGCGCAAGCGACGCTCCCCAAAAGTGCAATGTATCAAACAATGAGATCAATGGTGGGTGCCTGGGTCGACCAACGGTCCCCAAACCAGTCTCCAAGGGAAAGGCTCTAAAAACCTTATTACATTTAATTTATGCCAATGATAAAAATGTCCCGTTGACTCTACACTCCCGAATTCAATCGCCCCTTGGCTCGAGAGCACTAATGAACCAGAATTAATACCGTCTTGATACTTGCAACTGTACGGTTATTGAAATTATATGACTACCATTTTGCTTGGTTTTTACTGCATTTTGGTACCAAAATAATATTTTTATGTTGTCAAAATCATGTAAGTTCAATGTACTGACTTTAAAAGTTTCTTACCCTCCAACATATACATGTGTAAAAAAAACCCTAGCTGATCCGTGGGGGTATTGTGAGGTATCGTACTGAGAGTATATTTATGTGGTAATTTCCAGAAAAAAAGGAAAAAAACAAACACTTTTTTTTTTAAATTGTGTATTTTACTGGGTTATTACATGGGGAAAAAACTTTTTTTAAAGGATTTGGGGTAAGTTTGTACTAAAAAAGTGAATTTTAAATAGTAATAACTTTTTTATTTTCAATAAAAATAAAATAAAAAATAGCTTTTTGGTAATATTATTGCAGAACCTATGTGCCCCTTTCGTATCGGACAGGATTTTTTTTACATATTGTATATAACTTTGTGGTATATAAATGTTAACGCACAGAAACACATGAGCAGAGCTCGCTAGATAAAGTCATAAAGTGCCACACTGGTGCTACTTAAGGGAAGGTCGTTAGAAAAACCACCACTCACCGACACATGCCTAACTCCCCACAAGTACTAAAAACTTCGCAGAAGCTTTCCCTTTTAGCTTAACATCGGCTAACTCTACCTACTTGCATCCACAAAGTAGTCTCAAAGTGAAAATATTTATGCGAAAAACAAGTATTATAATGACCTAGTGGCTGGAGATATTCTAATAGTCCCCATTTATTATGTTTTTGCCTTCTCTAGACTATAACAACGTCTCTCGTCGCCCCTAAAATTAGGATATGAATTATTAGAATTACTTTCGTAAGCTTATCCTAATTTGTGCTTAATTAAACCCTGTTTTGTGGGTGACGGGGCTAAGTAGGCAACTGGTGTACGTATTTTCAAAGGGTTGCTTAAATTCTTAATGACTGTTCTTGATGATACTTTATTTTGCATGCGAACCTAATTTGTTTAAAACGAACCTATAGTGCGGAACTAGGAACGTTTGGTAATTTTACGTGGAAATTATATTGCCTTATTAAACATAGTTTTTAAGGTTATATTTTGAATGTCAACCTAGTAATGTCTGTACAAATAAACAGTTATTCAAACAATAGTTAATGCGTTATTGACCTACTCTGATTAGAGTTGCCATACCTTTTCAAGGGAAAAAAATGATCTTAGGTACTCTCCTATTTTTAGTATGTTTATTTACTAAGTAACTTAATTAACGATAAAATAAAGCTGACATTGCAGCTACCTAAGTCACGCTATAGGTTGGTAGGGCATACAAATATTAAATAGGTTGGTATTTTGATTATATTTTTGTTTGTAAAAGTTAGTAATTCAGGCTTCATTGAAATCATTACATAATAGTTGAAGTAATTATAGGTTAATTTATTCGTTTATATTTTCTCATAGCACTTAGTCAAAGGAATGTGAAGAGAAAAAAATCTAATCTAAAAAAAAAAATATCAATAAAACATTAGAAATATCCATCATCACAATGATGTGAATAAACTAATGCAGTAATAAGTACCTAATGTTATTTAAATAAACGTTTTGTCGTTTAATAGTGCCCTAAATAATTGAAAATCTGTACCATAGTACCGTTTGATACTTAGTACGAAGGCTTCGACACTCAATCACTCATACGACACTTTGAATTTGCATTCTATTGGTCTATTGACATTTGAGATGAATCGTCGCACGCGCCGATTGTCTCCGAAGTCGAGAAATAACGGAAGGAAGACACGCGGCATTGAACTGCATCCACGTAGCGTGCCTCTCTGCGTACGCGCAGTGAATCACAATCACTTCGGTGGAGACAAAGAGTTGAAGTCCCAGTGTTCGTCGGTACTCACCTCGAGGAATGATCAGGAAATCGGCAGTAATTTTAATATAACTGAATTTTTTTACTTTTACAGATGGCGGTAATTTTAAATTGGTGTTAGAAACTACTGTTTACATTTTTTTTTTGTTTATAAAACAATTTTAATTTAAAGGTCAGTTATGAATTTTAACAATTTTTAGATGAATTTATGAGTAATTAAAGCTAATATTAAAGACAACGTCTCAATATATCATAACTATACGCACTTTCGCACTAGACGAAAAAATCTATGCAACTGCCCGCGTGCTGTAAAGTACTGTAAATGGGGGAAGAGTTAAAATCGGAACAAGTAATTATTCCAGTTTTACATGTGATCGAACACGTTAAGATTACATAAACTAGATTGTAGTGAAGTTGTAAAAAGAGCAATGTTTCATGTATGTATATAAATAGCAATACCTTGTATTGTTTATGAGTCGTATGCAGCATTCAAAATAATCTTGGGTCAAGTGAACTAACAATCTGTTAATTGATAATTAAGGTATCCGACCGGAATTAAAAAAATTGGCCAGTGCGAGTCGGACTCGCGTATGAAAAGTTCGGTACCATTATTTATAAAAACGAGCAAAAAAAATCACGTTTGTTGTATGGGAGCCCCTGTAAATATTTGTTTTATTAAATTTTTCGGTATTTGTTGTTATAGCGGCAACAGAAATACATCATCTGTGAAAATTTCGACTGTCTAACTATCACGGTTCATGAGATACAGCCTGGTGACAGACGGACGGACAGCGGAGTCTTTTTTTCTTTCCCGTTTAACCCTTTGGATACGGAATCCTAAAAAAAAGTAACGGTTACGCACTACGTCCGATCCGAAATCAAGATCCCAGTTCAATTCGTATTGGTAATGTTCTAAATTCGGACGGACACAGTTCGGATCTAGTGCGCAACCCCTCATGCAAATAGTACTACGGCTACTTCGGACCGACATTTCACGGATTCGGATCGGACGTAGTGCGTAAGAGCAGTAAGGGCATCAGACCGGAATGACAAAGTTTATAGTGGATCAAACAGAAATTCAAACATAATAACAACCAGCAGGGGATCAGATCAGGGGATCTGACCGAAATAATTCAGTATGGGTAGGTGCATGAAGCATGAGTTCCTAGGTTTGAGTTTTTCATTGTAACCAAGAGTTTTCGATTCAATGATATTTTGTTTGCCTCAATTTTTAACTGACTTCCAAAAAGGAGGAGGTTTATGTATGTTTTTTTAAAATGTATATCCGCCATTTGTGGACCGATTTTGAAAATTCTTTTTTTTTTAAATGGGTATGCTCTTAAGGTCCCATGTAAATTTTATTAACTTTGCTTGGATGGTTTTTGAGTTAGCTTCAATAATACGTATTTTTTCCCACTTAGTATGTGGATGATATGATAAGTTCCTGTCACTGGTAGCAGGAAATGGAATTCGAAATTTGTGTGGGGTAGGTACCAAAAAAAAACAACCTACTTTAAAAAAAAACACTAAAAAGTGAAAAATAACTTTAATTTCGGAAATCAGTGGCAAAAAACGAAAATTCAAAACCTAAGACACCGACTTCCGAAATTAAAGTCATTTTTCTTTTGTAGTGTTTTTTTTTGGAAGTCGGTTGTTTTTTTCTTCTTTATTAATGAAATTTTGCCAAAACACCCAATAACATCACGCCTGTAATCCCCGAAGGGTTAAGTAGAGGCGTATCTATAGCATTTCGCAATTTATGTTTAAGTCCCATGTAATAGGGAGCAAGCCTATACAACACACCTAATATTCCAAAAAATAATGACCTATAGTAATCTAGCTGGCTAATCGAATATTTTTACGATCTTTGAACTATGCATGAGTAGTAATATTGTAACTAAATTATGAACGCAGAATTGTACACATCGTAAACAAAACAACATTCAGAGTCATTCCGCCAATTTTTCATGAACTGTCAAAATCTTATTGCTTTCAGTTTACATGTGATACTATTAAGGTTATTATATACTAAAGTATTTGGTTGAGCATTTCCATGTAATGTAAAGTTCTCACGAATGGTACAATACAAGCAAAAGCTCAATTTTAAAAAAGCATTTCCATGTAATGTAACGCTCTTGCAAATGCTCGACGCTGCGTTCGTCGTAATGCTCACGGCTTGTGAGCATTTACCCGTAACATGCGTTCATTGTAACGACGTGCCCTCGGCCCGTGCACCTCACTCCGCGTCGCCGGCGCTCATACCTTTGCTCGATAAAATGTTACACCCAATACGCTCATTGGTTTTTAAAATCAGCTTGTAACAAAACATCGAGCGTTGTGTTCGAAGTCCGGTTCGATAAAATTTTAAAATGGCGAATGCTCGATGTTCTATTACAAGCAAATGCTCTAGTCTATACTCACCTTTATAGGATCATAAATATTTCATAGACAGCTGTTAAAATATATTGTCTGACTTTTAAATATTTAAAGAAACAACCGAACTGTGATTTATTGAAAACAAATCTCCAAGTTTGTTTTTTTTTAATTGCACGATTTAAATTAATCTGTCTCGCTGAATCTTGTAAGTAATTGCAAGTAATAAAGATAGAGATGTACCTATACGAACGAAGGTTTTTCTGCGATGTGCAATCAATCACGTTCGCGAACCATTCAATAAACGGTGTTAACGGCGTCTTAACGATCATTAGTGGCATAATATGTAAAGATTACAGTTTTTTTTCGATCAATTTTTATGATAGATAACGTAAACATTGATGTTCCATTAAATATTATCTTATTTTATAATGATATTTCGGACTGAAAGCCGACCCCAACATAGTTGAGAAAATGCTAGATAGATTAAGTGTTAAGTACTATCGAAGAAATGCATATCTGTACACTGAAAGGACTATTCTTGCTTGCAGCGCTCGGCCGCTATAGTACCACTTACCTACGAAAAAAAGGGTCTTGTGCACGGGATTTTGTTTTCAAAGTGGTTTTAGATATGCGTTACACCGATGACCAGAGAAAAATGTTTATCAAAGTGGCACACTACGCCAATTGCCGTGTTCTAACCACTTCATACAACTGTCAAATAATGACAATTTTGATTTGAATATGAGTCCAGACATTATCCGTAGTAATGATATTAATATTACTGTCATTCCTTCCAATATTGAGGTAAAACTATTACAATATTTAGGTCACATCATCATTCCAACCCACACTATCCGTAGTGATGACATTAAGTGAATGTAATGTCATTATTAATGCTATCAGACACTATTGTCTGATCCCCTAATACCTATACAGACAATCAAAGTTGGTAGTCAATTTGATAACCTGACTTAACTATATTAGTTTACTCGGTAAATAAGCAAGTTTGTACTTCAATCAACTCAGCTCACCGCAGTTCATAGAGTTTCACCACAATCCAAGATTAGTCACTTTCATAAAGTTTCTACCTATAATTAAGTCTAATTCTATAGGATGCATCTCTTTGCATTGTTTTTAATAGTTACTAGAACTCTAATCTCGATAAATAATTATTTTCCTGATTCCTACTGTTACTTTATTTCCCTTGCTATAGCTATTTCTAGGTCTGGGCTTCTTCTTTGTATGGCACCGTTGGCAGAAACAAATTAATTTAAGTCAGGTTATCAAATTGACTACCACCTTAGATTGTCCATATAATCAAATCGAAACTGTCACTCTTTGACAGTTTTATGAAATGGTTAGAATATGACAAATTGACGCAGTGTCACTGTTTGGTAAACAAATAATTTCCCGTGCTGTATCGATGTATCGGTATAAATTATAATAATATTATATGGAACATCAATGTTTATATTATCTACCATGAAAATTGATACGAAAAACTGTAAGATTTAAAAAAAAGCATCGAATTAAAAAGAAAATAAAACTGTGCTCGAAGAAATTTCTTTCATTAATTCAATTTCGACGTTGTCATTGCAATCCATCAGTCAAACCACGCTTATCGCAGTCAACTGCTGGTCAAAGATATCTTCCAAGTTTCAGATCTTAGGTAAAACGACTATTATTTTTGTAATTAGATTTTAGGTGCGATGACTTACGTCACATACTATGGAATACTTATTTGTATTTAGTCAATACTCTTCGTAGGTGCCGTATGATATTTTCGTAGACAAAAATCAAATAGTTGATGATCCTTCAGATAAAGAGTTCGCTTATAAAATGAATAGGTACTTACG
The DNA here is from genome assembly GCA_916610215.1 of Omphaloscelis lunosa. Lineage (NCBI taxonomy): Eukaryota > Metazoa > Arthropoda > Insecta > Lepidoptera > Noctuidae > Omphaloscelis > Omphaloscelis lunosa. Next base: position 9,124,088 of record OU744265.1, on the reverse strand, counting down.
TCCTGGGTACATATCGTTACTGATTTTGGCGCTATCTGTTGGTTTTCCAATGAACTAACACGATAGTGAGGCTGGGTTGTAGTGTTAGGTAATGCATGAGTAACTAAAATATCCCTAGACGGTTGATGTGTGCATTTGCATAGCGGGATTTCCAGAGAATAGATTTCTATCCGGAGAGTATGGATTTCTGTCCGGTTGAGGATAATAGCCTTACCCTTCTATTAAGTACAAGATGGATAATGATAAATTTCAAGGGCATAATAGTCATTAAATATAGCCGTTCAATATAATAGTCGTTGAATATAGAGATCATTTGATAGTTATATCGTATGGCGTGCACTACCCAGCTCGGCTATAGGTACCATCGGGGTATCGCATATCTACGCAAGTAGAAAACAAAATCCTGTGCACAGAACCCTTTTTTTTCATAGGTAAGCGATACTATAGCGGCCGAAAGCTGTAAGCAAGAATAGTCTTTACAGTGTACAGATATGCGTTTCTTCGATAGTACTCAACAATTGCCAAATATATGAACAGTCTATCAAGTGTCAATCTGCTAGACCTCAGTTGGTTTTAATGTTCATCATCATCATCATTTAAGCGAACAGACGTCCACTGCTGGACATAGGCCTCCCCTAAGTACCACCACTTTGACCGATTCTGTGCTCTGCGCATCCAGCGGATTCCTGCGTTCTTCACAAGGTCATCGGTCCATCTTGTGGCCTTCCAACGCTACGTCTTCCGGTACGCAGACCTGCGGACTTCCGGACTGCAGTCTCTTCAACGGTGCCAGATCGACATTCGGTACATCAAGGTGATAAAATGTCTGTAGGAAAACGCCACTATGTCAGTCCGACTCCAGGACCAGACCTCGAAACCTATCATTCTGCAGCGAGCTGTGAGACAGGGAGACATTATCTCTCCGAAACTGTTCACCGCTGCACTGGAGGATGTCTTCAGAAAGGCCTAGGCATCAACATCAATGGCGAGTATATCACTAACCTTCGGCTTACCGACGACACAGTTAACATGGCTGAGACCATGGTGGACCTCAGTACAATGCTCGATGACCTTATGATCGAGGTTTTAATGTTATAAAATATAATACATCTATGGTTTTAATTGCCGGCAAACCAATTTTGATGGGAGATTCAAAATCACAAATAAAACAAACATAATAATATAGCATATTATTTATTTTCAGATGTGAACAACATACGCGCTATAATTACAAGGATTGATGTAAAATTGGATAGTCAATAATATAAAACAATATGCACAATTCCCTGTAGGTATTTACACAACAACTCATTTTAAGGCAGTCAAAATAGTACTTCTAATATGGGGGCTTCTGTTAAGCTACGTTCGAAGCAAGCAGCTTTATTGAGATATATATAAGAAAAACAACAACTAAAAGTAGATTCATGAACAACATAATTTATCAAAATAAAACACTCGATATTAAAATAGACACTCTAAAAGAGGACAATACCAATTTTAGTAGTTATATTTTTGTCATTATCTTAAAGAACAAAATCTGTATGTATAGAGATTTGAGATATACTTTAATTATATCGCCACTTGCTTCTATAGGATCTATTAAAATTTTCATTAGTCAGTTAATAAGCTTTAGCATATAGCTACATTTAATTATAAAGTTTATATACTCAGAATCATTCGTTGAATATTAGGGGCTACAGCTCTAACACCTATCTCTAATATATTATATAAATTGAAGTAGAAATCATTCTCGAATACGGGCAGTCTACATATAAGGCAATATATATCATTATATTGGGGAATAGCAAATACTGATAAATGTTCCCTATATAATTTTATATATGTTACTTTTGTTATTAAATGGCTTTATGCGCCTAGTAAGTTTATTTTAGTATAAGATTTTTTAGGAATCGATAACATTTATTAATTCAGGAATAGTACCTACATTTGTTTTAATATCGTTTGAGTCGATAAGGAATACATATCTGCCGTCACAATTTAAATATAGGTGAGTGATGAAATAACTATAATATCAATGCTATTCATTATAATAAATATCCCCTACGATACAATAATTCGGAAAACTCCAGTATTACAAAATCAAATTGTTCTTATTATTGAAATTCCACTAGTAAATACATTTTTGGAAGTTCATAGCATATCACCATAGAATAAAGTTATCTAGGGATGTAGGTATAATTGTCAGTAAAAACAAATCAATAATGATGTCGATAAGATACAGTCTTTCTGGAAGTGATATTTGAATCATCATAAACTAATTAAAACGGGGAAAATGGCAAGGTTTCCTACATAAGTACATATAGCCATGAGCCCTTAATTTAAGAATTGTATAATCTAACACACATTGTCATAGCAAGTGATTACTGGCAGTCTAAACAACTATAAAAATACCACAATAAAAACTGAAATGCGAAACCATGGCACTAAATTTTACAGCATATTTTATTTTGTACAAAAGCAATTTTGTCCCCAAAATACATAAAAATTGTTTGAGATTTACTTGAAATGGTAAAAGCTAATTGTACAAATAATTGTAACTTTGAACTGAACTAAGTATCTAGCTAGAGAAACGATTGTAGGCAGGAATTTTTAAAGCTTTTAAGACATTGTGAACATTGATACATTTACTACCTATGGCTGCCTACCCACAGCATGACTTCATTTTGCAGTAAATAATGTTTCCTCAAGTTCCTACTAAACTTCCATCAATAAAAGACGACATTATAGCCCATAAAGTGAAAATTATGAAATAAAATTGTTGCAAAGGGTCCCCTCGCCATTAACGCTACAAGTATCGTTCTCAATTTGTTCGTTATCGTCTGCAAAATGTAGTCGAATAATGATTATAACGATCGTATTGTAAATTTTCCTCTAATGAAACATTAATCTTATAAATAAGTTATAGCTTTCACCCAAATTTTATAATCGCGTATCTTTGAATCACAAAACGATTCGATACTTCAGCTACCAAATAATACGAAGCAGGGTAAGATATATTTGATACATAAACTTTAAAATTCACTTATGTTCATACAATACTAAGTACAAAAGTAATTGACGAACTATATAATGTGCATACCTACAACAAACTAAATGAAGACGTTAGTATGCAAAAGTTAAATAATTACAACTTAATGTATGATTAATATTTACATTGAAGTACAGAAAAATTAAACGAAATAATACTAAAACGCATTGTCATTCGTTATCTAAAGTTATATTAATTAATATAAATGTGCACTTTCTATTCAATAAACATGGCAACTGTATACATTATAATGTCATCTAAGTACATTTCGCTATTTATCTTAACTCTAAAGTAACAATTCAAGGCCTTTTACATAGAAGACTTGTATTATATACCAAAAATAATCTTTAATAACCGCATACCGATTTATTCAATACATCGAAGGGCTGTTAGCAGAATTTGTTTGAACATCGGCATTTGGTAATATGCAGTCGTTGTATCTAGATGTTTTAAGAAGGGTTGCCATTGAAAGTATTGAATTTATCGGTATACCAATACTAACTAGCCAAAATAACATTTTAAGTATCTTTTACAGAGTTATTTGTATTTCTACAAAATATAACATTGCTAAGGAATGTCGACAAAATTGAGCAAGTGCTACAAATTATACCAATTCCTATTCATCTCCTAGCAGTTAATTACAAATTCATGTAAATGATATTCTGATAGATATGTGGAACGCACAATGCAAGGCGAATTTATTTCAACAAAATATATTAAAATATCTAGTTCCTACACATAAAAAATAATCGAGATCCACAAAATATCTAACTGTTCTGGTACATACTAAACATCTTTCATTGTAATATTATGATACAATTTTGCAAGCAGTCAAATGATAACTCGAGCTTTTCTCATTTTCACACGAATAAGTTACTGAAACATTTATAAATGAATAAATACCACATAACTTCACTAATTATAAAAAAGTAGGTTCAATTATATACCACCATTTTTCTATAAAGAATATGAATATTTGATTTATAATCACCTTTATTATAAACACACGACGAAACTATTACAATAATATTTAAGTTTCTATTAATTGAACATTCTACATTGACCGCTTATATTTTATTTAAAGCCCAGCTTGGTTATATGTTTCAAGTTTTAATAAACGTGTTAATTACGTACGTATCATTTTATTTTCCAAAGATTTACAAAGCCAAAGACAGCCAAATACCATTTTAGTGTTAATCTCTTTATTTTGAAGTGATCTTATATATCAAAGAACCCTCGGTTCTATGATTATTTTTCGAGGCTTTCTGTAAATCTAAGTAAAGAAATTGTCTCTTTGTTGGTAGATTGGCAGCTCTACGTCTGGTGACCGATCGTCCAAGTCGTCAGCATTACCATTTTGAGGCAGTTCTTCTAACGCTTTAACTGATAAAATAAAAGAAAACAATTAGTTACGATTTAAAAAAAAAGGATCTGTTAATTCAAATCACCATACACACATCAAAATGCAAACAAAAACAATGCAACTATTAATGAAATTGAACTAAAAATAAATATAAGTGAGCTACTCACAACAAAATGCAAAAAACGAAACCATGCCGCAACACACTGGGTAGTGGGTATCTTCTAAGAACCGTCCGAGTCAGCCAATTTACTTACATGACATATATTTGAGGGAATTAAAGTAAATTATGTATTAATAGAAATGGACACAGAGCATTATCTAGCAACAGTCAACTCATACAGCTATTTTGATTTAAGAATGTATTTTTTGCAGAAAGATGCTACTGTGCCCAAGGTTGAATTAATGGGAGTGGGCAAAGTGGAGGAGACGTGAAATGTGCAGGTGTAAATGTAAGTGTCTGACTATCAGTGGTTGGATGCGGACGGTCCTTGCTCAGTGTTGGTTCCTGCACAAAACGGGACAAACAACATCAAGCAAACGGTTACAGGCGTGACACACACGTGTTTGGGTTAGTCACATCAAACACACAATAATTGCTACTTTAAATAGAAGAAAAAATACGTCAAAATGGCAATTCTGTGAGAAAATTAAGAAAAAATCTAAATGTGAGATGTACAATGTTTGGAGTCGACATGAACATTTAGTGTCATGTTGCAAAAGGTGATATTAAACATTTATTTGAAGTTACTAGTACAAATATTTTAAGCTTGTACACTAGATTGCCAAAAACATTTGACTAATCTGAGGTTTTAGATAACATTTTTCATACAGCTTTAAAAATATGCATAATTAAAACGTAATATGATAAATTAGTGCAACAAAAAATCTGTTCCATAAATCTATAACTTCTACATATAATAATAGTATCTATTTACAAATACTGAGAAGAAACATATTATAAAATAATCATAGTATTATGAAACAGATTTACATTTAAACAAATTTCACAAAAATTACTGTAAATATACAAGTAAAACTGTTGAGGCAAAATTAATATGAAGCAACGTCCTTACCGGCGATGATTTTGCTCATCTCAGTGACCTGCTTGGCGAGTATCTGGTTCATTTGTAGCAAGTGCTCCCGTTGCCGCTTCTCGCCAGCGTCCGGACTCTAACGGTCATGATACAAGCACACACATGTAGGACTGTGCCGGTTTACATATTTACAGCCAACATTCGAAGCGGCTATACAAGCTTTTGTGGTGGATTCAGACAAAATATAATATTGAGATATTATGCTGTTGGTCAATCCAATATTTTATTTGTCTAATATCAAAAAGAAGATAATGTTTCAATCAAACATAATTAGACCTCAAAGTGGACACATTGATGATTTTTATCAATAGGTTGAGCAACCATATTACTATCGAACAGAATTTCTATATTTCATCTGCAAACACCAAACTATTTAAAGTCTATACATCATTTTCAGGTTTTTAAGCTAGAGTCTAGGGTAATCAATCAAGAGTAGAATGAACATGCAAAAAGTATAAAAAAGTTCATTCCAACAACAATGAAAGCAGAGCGAGCGAATTTAGGGTGCATTGTTTAATATAGTGAAAGTTAATGCGGACTGAATGCATTAGATGTACAGAATGTACAGTACAAACTATATGAAGTAGATAACTATGCGGATGATAAACTATTTCCAACTGAGAGAGATGAAGAAGCGTTGCTCAAATATTCGGAAAAACAAAGTTGAAAATATCTCGTGTATAGCAAATACACGTCGTCTATGCATCAGTTCAGCTCATTAAAGTAAGAACAGTTCTAGCAGTAATCGGAAATAGTCATAATTCATACATTCATAGAATGTATTCCTCGTTATTCATTAAACTTCAGGAAGTTACGCATCGTAACGTAAATCTACTTCGGAAGTGAGTTGGAAGTAAGTTAATAACAGGTGTATTATGCATACCTTGCTGGGGTCAGCCGATGTGCCTGTCAACATTTTCTTTATCGACTCCACTTTCTCTTGCCTCTTTTGTTGTTCCTCTGGAGACAGTTCTGGAGGCTGTGAGAAAATAATATCCCATAACTTTGTCACCTTGATGATGGTTTTCCTGTCTTTTATTATAATCTTATTTCCATGCTAGTGTCTTGTATAGTAGCTATAAGCATGTAGGTAAATCTGTTGTTTTTCTTTTTCTAGGCTAAGATGGTTAAATTAAATTTATTTGTGCTAATTGAATTCATTAGCAAGTACTTCCAATTAATTTGTACTTGGATGTAGTTATACAATGCAACTGTTGGTTCCGGAATCTTTATTTCCGGAACAATACAATCACTCTTATTTCTAATCCAAAATAAAACATGTACACTTTCCAAAGTATATTACGCAATCGTGCTTCATTGAACCGATGAATTGTTGGCAATTTATGCATGAAACAATCCAATCAGACACATGACACCACCAACTTCGTATGTTAACAATATTCATTTTAGACCGACAAAATTATATGCACTAGATCTCAAAACAAATCCTGACACATATTATTTATTTACTATTTTTATTATGTAACTTACCTTCTCTGGTATATATCTCTCAGGAATCAGAATCTTCTGTGGCGCAGCTAGCAGCTGATCGATGGTATTATCAGCCAGTCTGAATGCATGTGGTGGTAGCGCAGACCGCACTACATCTGGTGCTGCGCCACGTAAAGCTCGCTCCATATCCGCATCGTCCACAGAACGACCCATCTTCTGGACAAAACGTTCACATTAATGTCGGTTTTGGTTATGAAGATATACGATAGTTTGTGTCTAGATTGCTTCCAATATTATGTTTTAGGATATTAAATGCTTTGGGGAATTGGCTAATATTTGTTTACGCTGCTCTAGTCATTTGTCGTCATACGCAACGCAACAGTGTTTAATCCTATAACTTGATCGATATGTATTATGGAATCTATTTTAAGAGCTGACCTTTCAGGGTTACGACAGTTATTTTTGAAATAAAAATTTAAAAATGGAAAATTTGTAAAAATACATATATGTATACAACTAATACTTACATCTTGATTGTACGCATCTTTAGGCATTTCATTTAGTGTCTTAGCACTAAGATGGTGTGGTGCCGTGTAATGCCTCCTCTTCTCTTTCGGCACTTGCCGTCTATGCAAGGAGCTATTCTTCGGGGCATCGCCAGACATCTCTGTAATGATCTGCTTAGCGGCTTCACTCTTGAATATCGGTGATAACTCCATATGCGACCTCGTCAGGCTGACGACACTGCTAGTTTTTGACAAAGGATCATTCGTCAAAGTCCTTGAACTATCCGTAGGGCTATTCAAGTACTGTGTTGATAAAGACATGTTACGATCGTATCCAGACCTATCGTAGCTTTTATTATAGCTACTGCTAAGAGAAGACATGTTTTGAGAGTAGTCATAATTAGAGAGAGATGGACTCGATACATATTTGGGGCTGAGATCCATGTTTGGTTGTAAATAATTATTATCACGCCTTATGCCGTATACTTGTTCGTATTGCTCATTTCGGGGTAATGATGTTGATCGAGAGTAATTGAGGGATTGTACGAGTTCTTCTTCCAAGAATTGGTCTAAATTAGCAGTGATATTGTTTGTGGGCCAGTCGGACATGGGCTGGAGAGAACGTTCCCGATCTCTCTGGCGTCGTTCACTCTCGCGCTTGACTATGCGGACTGTTTTGATCTCTTGTTTTTCTACATTTGTGAGATTACCTGAAACAAATAGAATTGGATATTTTAATTAAAACTTCTTCACCACGGGACCCTAACTGACTAGAAGACTAGCAGCTCCCCGCGGTTTCACCCGCATAAATCTCGATCCCGTGTCCGTTCAGTAGTTTTTGCGTGAAAGAGTAACAAACATCCATCCATCGGGCCCTAGCAGAATACCAAAGCTGCGGTATTTGTTTTTCAAATATCGTAGCATTATGCTGAGATAGGAGCAGTTTTGGCCTCGCACAGGTCTTCTTTTTATTTTTTTTTATTTTTTATGTTTTCTGAAATTGTTATCGTTTTTATAACTCCTTTAGTTTTAATGATGTATTTCCTGTGCGTATCCCAAATAAAAACCAACCTTCGCATTTACAAGTAAGATTTGTTATTTTACTTGAACTTCAAAAAAATGAATGAACGGCCCTCAGTTTTTGCACAATCTTTTACGTATTTCAAAGTTTTATATATTACAAAGTCTACTCACTGAATCCAGCATGCTGTAAGTCCTCGCTGTTGAGCGGAGAAGTGACGTCAGCTCCAGGTCCCCTCGTATCCACATACAAGGGAGTCTCAACGTTGGATGGCTCGTAATGACCAGGTGGCATTAGCGGTCTTACGTCATAGTCGTAGTCGGAGTGACCGTGGTCGATAGTATGACCCGTGTCAAGGTTCGTTTCTTGCCAGGATGACATTGGGCGATGTTTACCTAGAAAAATAAATTGGAAATGGTTCTATGACATACTATGAAATATTTATCAGTTACAGAAATGCTGGCCAAGTGGCCAGACGTAAAAAAGTCTATTTTCAATTCGAGGCCAAAAGTGAGAAGTCTCAATGATTATAAGTTGACTTACCAGGCATGGCGTCATGGGTATTCTGTAAGACATGCGACTGTTGAGTCAGATGCCTGACTGCGCGGCTCAACTCTTGGCGCTGACGCTGCAACGCTGTCACAAGCTGCTGAACTCGCGACACTTCTACATTTAAACATGGATTAATTAGTAGCAGAATTTAGACCTTTATTTCTTTTAATGTTGCAATCTAGTTTTACTGTTTTACGGGATGATGCCGATGACATTCGGTCGTGAAAATGGCATTTATAGAATGCTTTACAAAGCTCGGCTTTGTAAAGCGTTGTCTCTGACACATACTTGTGTCAGTCTCTCTCTAAAGCTGGATTTGTCTTATTAACGCACGGGTACAATGCCCCGTCGCAAAGATAAATTGAATGATACCGACAAAGACTAGTATAACTCTCTCTCTTTTTTTTATGTCGTCTGTTAATCCCACATAGCGGTGGGGTCAGTTTCGCTTGTCTTTTTCTCCTCCACTTCATTCTGTTTGCTTGTTCATAATGTTATACTAACCATCCTCGAGCATAGCGGTGGGGTTGGTGGCGTGATGCTGGTGTCCGGCAGCTCGCCTCGCCTGAAGCGCGCGCCGCAGCTGCTGCAGCTCGCGCTCTAGACGAGCGTTATCTGCCACGGTCTGTTCTAATTTCTAGTTAATAAAATATTTTATTTAGAAATTTGCGGTGTTTTATTCACTGTCACAGTATCTTTCATGCGTTGCAAAAAATAAATCAATTTCCACGTTGAAAACATGCGTGTTTATATTGTTTTTATGCATATTGTTAATTACATATTTACAATAACTTAACGCACACAAAAGTTATATTAACACTCTCATAAATATCGCTATCAACATCTTTCTTGAAGGAGTCTAAACTAGTGCAATATAGAAATTATAAAAAATTACATAAGTAAGTAAGAGTAATATAGGTAAACGAATAAATAAACAAAAAAAAGTGCATGATATAGACGAAAACCTTATAAACCTTAGAATTGTGCGCCAACATCTGTTGCACGCGCGCCAGTTCCTCCTCTAGACCACCTCCTCCTCCAGGGTTATTCGTGAGACCTTGCCCCGACCTTCTAGTCGGGGCAGGGTTGCCATCAAGATTCAGGTCTCCTTTGTGGACACTGTCCAACTTTCCGCGGACACCTGGAAAAATAAAGCGTACCGAATCTTATTATACAGTTTACTTACATAAGTCGTTGTTAAAGATTTATATTATTATTATTACAAATATTTTTATTATAGGCCTATATTACCAGAAAGTAAGTTCTCTATAGCATCTTTATCAGTTTTCAATCCTTGCAGGATGGCAGCTTCGTCAGAGAGTTCTTGCTCTAATGCCCAAAGTTCTGCCACTCTTGCTCGAGATGCTTCTGTTTCCAAAGATTTTCCTGCAGCAACACTTTCTAGCCATCTGAAAAATACGTCCGTTTGATATCAGAAACTTCAATTATTGTCATAATTAATGTATTCTTATCCAATTATTTTATGGATATTTTGTTCATAAAATAAAGGAATATAATGGAAAAGTTATACCTTTGCTGCTCAAGGGCGTGTTCAGCCAAAACTTTCTGTCTTAGCCTCTGGTTCCTTTCCAGTCTTTCGATGGTAGAACCAGGTCTATTGTAAAGAGATCCCAACTTAACCATATTGTCTACTAACTGTACTAGAGGTTTGCTCTTTTCGTATTGATGTTCCAATTCCATTAATTGATTTTTGAGGAATTCGAGCCGTTGAAGACTTTCTTCGCGTTCCATTGCTTTTAGAGAACTGAGACAATCCTACAAAAAAATAACATTATAAGAGTGTGAACAGTAGCTTTATATTACCTTTATTTTAAGGTTATCAAATTGACCACACAGAGTAGAAACTCAGAAACTATTTAAAAGACAAACAAACAAAAAATAATGCAACTAAACAAAGAATAATAAAAAGCATTAACAAACACCTCAATACTACTGATTTGTGCGCAGCACTGCTCGATGGCTCGATGGGTCGCCGCATGGCGTCGTCGTAATTGAATCAAGAGCAACACCAATTCTTCATGAGTTCGACCAAGAAGTTCTCCAGCAGTAGGAACCTCACCTAACTGTTCATTTTGATTCGGCTGCTGCTGCCCTCGTTGCTAATATGATAATACAAAACGTAACACAAATGATAAAGCAAAATGCACAAATAATAAAATAAATACATATGTGAAAGCTAACTAAAAAACAAAACAAAAATGAGAAAACATCAATAATAAACGCAGCTACTAAAACATTAACTGCTAAGTGCCCATGACCACATACCATTTCATCAGTTTCAGTGTTCCTTCGAACTCTCGGGCTTACAGCTCTGATAGGTTGCTGAGAAGCTCTAGATGGAGATCTAGCTGAAGCCCAACAGTCCTCTGTTGTACTCAATGCATGTAACTGAAAAGTAAATGAATTACATCAACATTATGATCAAAACTTCCCACTTTTTTCGTTGCTGAATGAAAATTATTGATAAGTGATGTTAGAGGTTATGATGAATTTCTAAACGATCTTACATTTTGCTGAGACGTTGACATTTGTTGTGAGCCGAAATGATCATTAGATTGTTTATCTTCTACCCATCTGACCCTCGGGCTCACTGCACGTACCGGTATGTTGGCGTCCCGACTGTTCCTTCCAATCGACGTGTTACTTCCGAGAAAAGCTTTCTTTGACAATGCTTGCTGATTTGTCATGTTATTGTTTGTACCAGATTCCGTATGCGCGCCTGACATTGTCATAGAAGCTGCAAGAATTACTTTCGTGAGATTGGAATTACATGAAATATACTTTTATGCATCTGTTATGGATATATCCAATATTTTTTTCATTAAAATTCGAGAAGTAAACATGATAAAGGTGTATCAGTGCGCGTATTAGTAGAAATATTGATTAATATTTACAAAAAAAACACAATCCATGTTAAAGTCGCATGCTTGGTTTTTCTTTACACCTTATCGTGTTTCAACCCTTCCTTCGAACTTCGAACCAAATCTAATTTTAAAATTGATATGAAAAAATATAAAAATGCCAAATTATTTACATTTGCAATAATTAGAAACAATGACTTTGCTTTGCTTTAATATTGTAACAGAAATATAACTTACATAGTGTACCTTACAGGACCATAGAATGTTAGAGGATACCTTCATTGCTCGCACTATCAGTTCCAGTGTCCGTACTACAGGCAGCGTCTCCCCCGCCCCCACTAGCGCCTGAGCCCCGCACGCGTCCTACTCTGCCTTTCATTAAACCACTTGACATCAAATCCCACTGTCTAAGCTTCTCCCTATCAATTTCAAACTTTTTCTTATTTCTTTCTTCAGCTTCGCAGGATCTCCTTTTATTTGTGAGAGCGATCGGATTATTTGGTTCAACTGCTAGTTGTTCATAGACACCTTCATCTGATTGTTTTATTGACATTTCCGCACTTTCAGCGAGGCTAACATATACATCGTTTTCGTTCAATTTCTGTTCTTCTTCTAAAAAGTTGCAAAGAAAACCAGATTTACTTTCCCTATTTCTTAAAACTCGGCTTTGTATGTCACAATTTACATAAGTGACATTTCTACATATTTTGTTCGTACCGTCTTTTTTTACTCTTTTGATGCTACTCATACCACAGGCTTCATTTATTTTAGCAGATACTGATGTTCCCACAGGCATTGAATCTAAGTCATCCATGGAACGAGCATGCCTATGTGAAACACGTCTTAAATTATCTCTCCACAGGGTATCCTCGTCCCAATGTTTGTCTCCTTGACATACAACATTTTCATAGGCACCTGCGTCTGCTTCGGCGTCATAATATACGGTATTTGATGAATTTCCGCTACAGTGGGATGACATACTTGTACTAGAGAGTTTTATTAAGGAATTTGAATTTGTATCTGGCGAAGAGTTTTCATGATTACTATGGCTACTTGAGTTCCTTTTACATCCTAGACCTGACAAATTCATTGATTCTGGAATTTTAGAGTTTCTGCCGCCAGTAGACTCGTATATATTCTTCATATCAATCTCAGGATCCTTATCAGCTGCGCTCAAAAACTCAACAGACACACTTCTAGCAGTAGCAGCTAATTCAAAAGATGGTTCAGATAATATAAGTTGATTATTTCGAATGGGGTTATGAATATGTGAGATATCATTTTTCTTTTGTAATGGGCCCCTGCGCCGTTGGTTATTCAGTTTTCGATGAAGGTTAGTATTTTTCAGGTAATGAGAAGTAGGTAAAACATTAATGTGCTCTTGTGAAGAAAGATCAGAGTAGTAATAAGGAGCACTGTGTTCCGTAGAACTTTCTCTGCTATGAAATCCTGTGGAGGTTGAAGAGGCATTTGTTTCATTCCCTGTGCGAAGTGATATCTTTTCGTTTTCAAATTCTTTTACCTTATCAGAGAAATCTTCATTGTTTAAGTTTTTACTTAAAAGTTTTTCTTCATCCATATTTTTACAATAATAGGACATTGGTGACTTAGGTATTCCAGATGAACTGCAGGAGCTCTGTGAACCTGTGTAGCTAGACGTTTGTTCACTTATATGTCGGATTTGTTGTCCGATTGAATTCCTGCTCCCAAAGCTTTTTAATCTATTACTATGATTTATCGGAGTACTTGACGAACGAGCGTGTGTTGCAGTTTGTAGAGTAGCTTGAATTAGGTTATCTTTATAATTCGATGTTTCTGGGGCTGAACTATTCAAATGAGAATGTCCTTGATTATTCACATTTTGCGCTTCACTTGTACCAGCTTGTAAATTATCTAAATATCTATCTAAATCTACATAAGTAGGAACATCATTATTAAAAGGCAATTCGGCCTTTACTAGTTCAAATAGTGATTCATCAGAAAGTGGTCTTCTTTTTATCATCATTTCTAAATCTCGATATCCCATAGGATGTCTATAATCTATAGCTGATTCACTTTCATTCAAACTAGTAACCTCAGAAGATAAATTTGACGGTACTAGGTCAAACTTACTACTAACATCTGATTCTAGTGATAATCGAGACGAACCTCTATCTGCACTATAACTTCTCAAAGAATCTGTTTCAATGCTGCTTGAATGATTATAGTGATCAAGTAAAGTACTACTTAGTAAATTACTAGCACTTCCATTAATTTTATTAATGTCGTCAGTAAGGCTTGCTCTACTATTTCGAATTTTCTCTCCTCTAGAAAGAGTGTCATGAATAGATGTTCGACTTCCATAAATCATTAACGATGTAGTTTTACGTTTAACGGTATTCATCTTCTGATTTTCACACGTGAGCATTTTCAAAATAGAATTATCGTATGACATATCTGATTTGTCTAATTTCTCTAAAATATATTTAGAAAGAGCATCATCCGATAAATCATCACAAGGAGGAGATGAACTTGGAACTGGTGGAGGTGAAGCGATCTCATTGTCGGAACTATCATGAACATCTAAAGTACTTTTGCTACTGCTTAAATAATATGAAGCCGGACGAAATGTATCTGATATACTAAATCTACTAAAGGGTGAATCCAGAGAAACATCTTTATTTGTTTCGTCGTCAACATCAGAGCTCTCAGATTTGTCTTTTGTGCTCTTATCACTTTTAGCAGCTCTTTTTAAAGTGTGGTTTTTTGAGTCAGCAAAATTCGATGCAATATCCATTAGTTTAGTACTTGCAGTTTCATCTTGCGATTTAGTGTCGTTAGATGATAAATTATTAAGTTCCATATACACAGGTTCTACTTTTCCATTATTTACACAAACTACTTCATATGTTTGAGTATCATCGTCTTCGTTTCCTAAATTCATTTCTACGTATGGGTTGTCTTCATATCCTTGTGGCATCGATTGATCAAATACACTAAAACTTTCGAATATAGCTTTATGAGGAGGTTCGTTTACAGACATTTTTCTAGGACTCATAGGCAAATAATGGTTTTCTCCAGAAACGCCAACCGGAGGTGTATCTGATTTACTTTCAGTATCTTCTTGAATCACGTCATTGTTTTCTTTTGTATATTCTTTTTCTTTTTCGTCGCTATTTTGATGTTGACTTGGATTTTCTTCTTCAGAGTCTAACAATACTTCATCTAAATCATTATCAGTGTATTCCATTTGCGTTTCAGACTCAGCTTCACTGTCTTCTGTTTCATATCCATCTTCAGACATGGTTGGTGGAGGATTTTCTTGTACTTCTTCTTGTTCCAATTCAAATGCCGTTTCTTCGTAATCATTATCGTTATCTTCCAAGTCTACTTTAGGAATAGATATTGTACAAAGAATATTTTGGTAAGTATTTTCGGTGTTATCCGTAATTTTCATCTCTTCGTTAGAAGAGTTTTCCACTGGATCAATTTGTGCAATTGAGGGCGAGTGCGGGGTTATAGGTCGCATAATGATAGGACTTGTTAGATTCACTTTTTGAGACCTTCCTGCCTGCATTTTTCTGGGTTTTTGCAGATCAGTGCCCGATGTTCCCTCTGAGGTGCAAAAGTGAAACCGATAATTACTATATCAATAGTAATTATGCAATACATAATAATGGTTCAAAGTGTTCCTTATGGTCACCACAATGTTAGTATATTTGGATTTGGGTGTTAGAGTGATGCAAACTACTCAAAATATAACCAACAAGAACCCACCACCGAATAATAAACTAGTAAAATTATGTTAGTGGCACATGACCCCGCAGGCAGGAAGGTACCTCTCCGCAAAGCGAAGTCATCATAATGCTACTGCAGGTGTTCCATGTATACGATAATATAATACACATAAAAATAATGATTAAATCTTTTCTTATTAAATGGCATTTTCATTATTTTAAATAAAGGATTTATAAGGGAAAACAGTACTGTACGCGCCCAAATTATTTATAAAAATGATTAAAAATGAATGAATCTTAGAATTTTAATAGATTTTGTAAAGTAAGGCGTGATGGTTGTTTGCGTAAAATAATGTTTTATTAGGATGTTAATGCTTTGCAATACTCTTGTAAAATATTTATTTTTCAATTTCTATCTTCTTTAAATACATAAGACGAGTTTTCGCTGTTTCTGTTCATGCAAAATATTATTATTTAAAAATGATAAAATAAACAGATTCATGCTCCTTTCACACTTGCTTGGGATACCAATATTTTCCACCATTCTAATCATCAATTTTTTATACATGCTACAAAATAATAACTACACATCTTAATCAACATAGGAAAATAAAATCTTAAAAACAATTGCTATCACATACCTTCATCATCAGAAGAATAGCTATTGTAGGAAGCATTCGTATATGTCTTGGGCTTATATTGATCAGATCGCAAAGACTGTCGACTATGATTAAGAGATCTTGCCAAAGATATTGTTGCAGGAGTACTTTTTCTTGTTAATGGTGACTGTAACATCCTTTGCTTCCATTCCAGCAATCTTTTCATGGACTCTTCGCGCTGGAAAATGAAATGCACCCATTTTTATTATCATAGCTTAGTTTTAAATAAGTTGCACTAAAAGACCAAGTTGAACCTTATCCACAGGCACTATCTAACAAATACAACGATAATTGGTATGTGATTTTATTTACCTGCTGTACTTTCTTTTCGCCTTCCTTTTCTGGGGCTGTCGAAGGTAACCTCGCACTTGCAGATCTCATGAAGCCATCAGCATTAGTATCATATTTAGCTGCCTCCTTGACATATCCACTAACATTAGACCCATCACTCATCACGCTGCCACTTCTATTCAAATACTCTTTCTGTATCTCTTTCTCTTTTAATGTCCAATTAGAATTCAAGGCCTCTATATCACCATATTTTGAATTATAACTAACATTATCCCGAGCCGTGCTGAACTCAGCTTCATAATTATTATTTGTCATTTGAGAATATGCAGTGCTGAGTTGTTTCTTTGCTAAACCACTAGCATATTTCGCAAGAGGTATCTCCATATTTCTAGGAGCCACACTCGGAACCAGCCCCTGCGTTAAGTACTGTGCGGATTGCCGCATTTTTTCTGCATAACTTTCTTCGGAATAATACCTGTCTGAACTAGGATCGTAATATGAATTGATATCCAGACTAGACTTAGGTCGTTGAGGTGGCTCTTTGTATGTGTCATAAGCTGAGCGAGCGGGAGCAGTTTTGTTTAACATTTCAGCTTTAGATTCGTATTCAAGAAAATCAGCGCTGTGGGGTCTCGGCATTGGTGGTTGGATTCCACTCGATTGCATCTTCTTTCTCCTTAATACAGACGGTCCACTGAATGTTTTCTCCTGGGACTGAAAGATAAGACCAAATTTTGAAATCAGGTATTATATTAATCTCAAAGGATTTAAAAGTACCAACTGATGTTATATTTACTTACATAATTTCCTGTGTTTCTTTGTTGTTGTTGTTGTTGTTGTTGGTGTTGTTGCTGCTGTTGTTGATGACTAGAAATGCTAACACCATCGCGATCTTGAGATGGATTTGGCGACTTGGCGTATGTTTTACCATATTCATTTTCGGTGGCATATTGTGAATATACATCCTCATAGTCCCCAATCTTTCCTTTATTATAAGCAGCAATGGTTGTAGATCTACCGTATGCATCTGGTGTTCGTCTCTCAGCTAATAAGCGTTCGTTTATAGCACTTCCAGCTCTCCCAGGCCTCGAGCTCAGCTCCCCATACACTTCTCTATTATAGACGTTCAAATCAAGATTAGATTTAGCATTATTTCTACTTTCAGCAATAATTTCACTGTGAATCAATTCAGCTCTTTCCTCCTTCGTATTAGATCGAGAATTTTTATTGTGCATTTCGTTTCGTTCATCTTTAGAGGAAACGTCCTGAGGAGTCGTATCTTGAAGGAAAGGATTGCGTTGCGATTGCCTTTCGTATATTTGTTCTCTGTTCTCTTGTGTCACTTGCTGCTGACTTCGATTCCTATCAAAGTAAGGCGATTGCGCATTAGACTTATACATGGATGATGTACTAGGTTGGTTGTTCTCAAGTTTGTCAGTAACTGTGTTTGTTAATGGCAGAGAGAGATGTTGCGTATCATATGGTGGTCGTTTTGTTTGATACTGTGGTTGCTGTTGTACTGGCGGTGGAGATTGCGGACTGCGAGTGTATGTGGGCTCTTGGTTTGGACTGGCTGGATAATTTGCGTGGTCTTGATATCGTGCGTGACTAGTGCCTTGACTGTAGTGTGATGCTGGCTTTTTGAGTAAGTCATAATTTGGATCGTACCTGTAATGCATGGAAATGGAACAGTAGTAAAAGTATGTTTATTTTTATCTGTTATTAGGACACAAATACACAATTGATAAGAATTATTCTTACATGTCCGGACTTGGTGAATTATAGCCTTCATTAGAGCGTCTGGGTTTCGGTGGTGCGTTGGCGTAAGTTGGTATTTCGTCGCCATCCTACAATAAAACAATATTTTTATTATTAAATTCATATACCACGATGGTACTAATTGACACCGAACCATCAATTGTGATACATTTATTAAATGCATTCAAAACAAGTCATTAATGTTATAACCAATTTGCGGCAGCGTCATCCGCACTATTATCTGCAGTTATAACGACCATGTAATGGCTGTCCTTGGTTCCGCTCTGGCAAACTAATTGCCGATCACCTGCACCGGTACATTATACGTGCTTACAATAATACCCACCTCTGTCTTCGCAGCTGTCCGATCGCTCTGTTTTTGCTGCTGTTCACTGAAAATAGAAATTAATGTATTTTAAAATCAACAGATTTGAACTTAAACCAACTGTTCAAACATTCTACTTTCAAAAACGTAATAGGTCAATCATCAAGTCAACATTAATCTGTACCAGGTATCAACAAGGCGTTACTATCTACTGATCTGATCTCGAAGGTAATCTTACTTGGGGCTTTGCATTAGTGCGGCCATGGTCAACGCCTTCACCCATTTCATCATGGCCTCCTGATCAGGTGCTGCGAGGATGTAAGTTCTCATGTTTGCATGCTCCAGTTTAAAAGCATACTTCCGAAGTACTTTGTCTTCTGAGGTGCAACCCGATACTCTATAAGATGGTAGGAGTACGGAGCCAAGTAGTTTCTCCTCGTCTTGACCTGTAACATAAAAACGTACATTAATACAATACCATCTGGCAAAAAACAAAAGGTTATTTGCTGTGTTTCATCAAGTGAATAAACTCTCGTAGTAACAATATGGCGTTGTGTATTTTTTTTCGACGTTGATTGTTGTTTTTACTTACTTTTATAGTAGAACAAGCAGTATTCCGACAGCACGAACCATCGCTTCCTCCAGACTTTCAGTCCGTCGGAGCCTTGTTTGTAAAGTATGCCAGACATAGTAACTGGAGCTGATGGTATTCGTTGCGCTATAGGTGACCGCAGCGCTTGATTGCCACCGCTACTTCTTCTACTATCAGAGGACGGAGATTTCACGCTAGGACTACTAGATTCGCTCGACTTCATGGGCGATGCGACACTCATATTATTCTTTTGGCTTTGGTTGTTATAATCCGATGGAGGGGACTGGCTTTTCCCTTTATCAGCTTCTATTTGCCTTCTGTATTGTTGTTCCTGCTCTCTGTATTCTGCTTGCTGATTTTGATTCCATTGAGTTTCATATTGCCTGTTTTGTTTTTCATATTCCTTATACTCATTATTTTTTGCATAACTATCGATGTCTTTTTGTATATCAGGGCTACTATATTCTTTGAAGTCGTTTTTACTACTGTACCTATCGAGGTCTCTATACGAACCATCAGAGTATATACTGTTTTGCAAGTTAGGTGGTGGTTGAACTCCATGGATTTGTTGTAGTAGCAATTGTCGTTCGGCAAACTTCTGCTGTTGATGCATCTGTGCCTGATTTTGGTAATGAAGTTGTTGTTGCAGCTTCATTTGCTGAATTTCACTGTACTGTCTTCGTAATAACTCAGTGTTACTCTGTGGTCCTGTCCTATTGGAATATGGTAGATATGGCTTTGATCCGTACTGATTAGGGTTAACATTAGGCCTATATATAGGTTGATGATTTTGGTATATTTGGTTGGTATCTTTCGGTGGGTTGCGTTTTAAATAATCTTGATAGACTTCCGCATTGTATCCCTTAGGGATATTGTGTAGTAGCTCATGATTTACATTTTGATCTGTATGCACTTCTGTCCTTTCGTTCCTCGGAGGTGACTGCGGATAATTATAGTTATCATTTGCTCCGTAATGCCTGGTGTAATCGTGATTGTGTCCAGTGCCATATAAATCGTGTCTGTTTTCAAGGAGCGGAGATCGTGCATTCATGTTCGAGTGATACTGACTCTGCAGTAATTGGTGCATGACGCCATTTGGTTGTATTTGGCCTGTTTGTGAAGAACTTAGGTGGGTTAGTTGTGGATGCTGCTGCGAGTAGATTTGCTCAGGGTGAACATGATGAGCCATGAGATGTTGCTGGGTCAGCGGCTGCTGCGTAGCCGGCGCTATCTTTTTGTTCTCCATTTGGTATTGGCTCTGTGATGCGGGTGGATCAAGCCTAAAACAAAACGAAACATAAATGAAGCTATTATATTGCGAAAGGGTTATTCACCGTTGACATGTATGGCATAATAAAATGGTATGTAAAATGTGGTTGCGTGCTCGATAACATGAACCGAAACGATTCAATTTGAGCCGCCTAATCGAAATGTTATCATCGTAGGTTTGATAACGTGCATTTGAAGAAGTATTGTATATGTTAAAGAAGCACATTGCTTTTAATCACGTAACGCTTTGTAGCGCCCGCGCCGCCTGGCCCGCATACCACACAATAACTGACATGCATTCAGACTCATATATTTTTATGATGTACTTCTTATACAATGGAATTTGAATACGTGAAGTCACACTTGATACAGGGTAATTTATAAAATGTTGATAAATATGTTTGAGTTGAGAAAGTGAACTAACAATATAATTACCATTCATTTACAATTAGAGACAAATTAGTGGTTAGTGTTACATGAACAACAAATAAGAATTTTACCTATACCACGTAATCTACCTATGTATCTGTCTGCGTATTGTGGTGTTATCATACAACCCCTATTGTAAAACACGTAAAAAGCCTATTTTCATGGGAGTGTTAGCACGCAAAATAAAGTTATGTATTTTATAGTCACTTCCCACGCAAATGTAAGGCACCCTGAAAAACTCGCTTGTGTGTGAATTTATTAATATTCTAGTTTCTTCTAATTACCTTATAAACAGCTTTTTATCATTGGTCGCAGAATGAACATGAGTTCCCAAGAAATAAAGTAGATAGGGACTAACGAACTAACGATCCGGTCCAGAATTGACAATCTACTTTATGTCATTATCTCGCACTTTATAAATATTTTTGCAAGATCCCTTCGAGTCAGTCGAGTGAAAAGATCATAATATTATTTCACATCAGGAATTCTATTCCTTGTTACAATAACACGTGCCTAGGTAAGTTACTAGACTGAAACAAAACGTGGGTATTCAAAATCTAAAAATACAACAAAAACATACATAACATCACGCCTTGTTTCCCCGAAGGGTTGGGCAGAGGTGTCCCTGTAGCAGGTTCACCCACATTTCGCCAGTTATGTTTAAAGTCCCATGTGATAGGGGGCGAGCCTATTATCGGAACAAATCCAGACTCCAGGCTGCTACTGAGAAATTTCAGATAGAAAAACCCAATAACACTTTGCCCGACCTGGGAATCGAACCAAAGACCTCATGCTCAGCAGTAGCGGTTGCGACCACTAGAGCAACGAGGCTGTAAAAAACAAAAAAAAATATCTACTCTAAAATTGAACTTTGCTGTTGAGAGACAGATCTACATAAGTTCTATATAAAAAATTCCAACTATACAAACAACAATATTGGGTCACGCTCCTTTTCATTATCTACCTACTTGCATAAAATCGTAGGTAAATATTGATACAACGATGAAGATCTCATGGGAATCTTCACTCAGTCACTTTAGTAAAATCAATCCAATAACAATCACAGTTCCTAAAAAATCTATTCTAATATTATAAAGAGGAAAGATTTGTATTTTTGTAATTAACGAATAAACATAGAAACTACTGGACCGATTTAAAATATTCTTTCAGCAATGGATAGCTACATTATCAGTGAGTAACATATAATTAATAAACCCATCTATTCACGAAACGCACACAACATCAATATTTCCCTCTGCTACATTCGTTTCATTATTTGCTACACATACCTAAACATCTTAGATCAACTCTCATCCTCCACCAATAATGAGCTTCGATCCATCATTCGACTCACGCGCAGCATCCGGCATGAAAGCGACCACTAGTGTTCTCTAATGACCGGAAGATGCGTGAACATCTAAGTCGGCAGTCGTTGTGTTCGTCTGCTTGTGTGCGACCGCTTCCTCCACGTAACGATAATGAGTCACGTCAATCATTGTCTTTTGGTCGTGAAGTCGGTAAAATAACTGCTTATACGCATTTTTTATGACGGGGTTGCGAAGAAAACCGAAAGGGAAATCGTGGCCCCCGGCAACAGGGCAACGGAAGGAACACGGGTGGGTTTTAGTCAGTAAGAGTCTGACACGCCTTCCCGCTCCGCCCAGAGCGAGAGAAGTGATTTGATAATTTCCCACCCAAAAAAAAGGCATTCGCCTATGCTTATGTTACAAAATGTCAAATTGGCATAGTTAAATTAGTATCGAAGGATTTCCTGATGTGAGATCAAAATTATAATAAAGTTAGTTTACGTTTATAGGAGTATATGTTCTCTCAAAGAGAGGGACAGAGAAGAAAGTCTATGTTTAAGTAATTATGTATATAAATGCATATTGCAACAACGCATCTCATTTGTCAAAGTATGCGCTGAAAAAAGTAATCTTTGACAAAGCATTGTCGACTATTACTAAGAAAGTTTCAACAGAAGCTAATAAAAGTTTAAAAAAAGTAACATGTCTAGTCCGATTGACGACAGTCGGAGTAATATCTGTAATTTATTGCTTACAATCTGTTGTATTTACATTCTAAAGACCGTCCCATTCATTATGTATCAGATGTCATAAATTATATTATAATTTCTATGCAGATTTTCTGCACATACTTGAGAGCTCTCTAATTTCCAGCTAATGAGCCAGGTCTTAAATAAGTAATGAATGACGCAAGTGACCCAAATATACTTTTGCTGGACTGTAAACACATAGTTTAACGTGCCAACGTGCAACAGGATATTATGAAGGATTAATAAGTCTTATTATAAGCTTTGGAATCTATTACAGCCTTAAATTTATAGCTACGCAATAAAGTGAGTGAGAACCAACGTATTGCTAAATATTATTAGGATTTTATTATGCCTATAAAAATGTTCTCTGCTCATAAAATTAAACTATCTCTTAGAAGAATGGTTTCTTCAAGTTTGGCACGATATCTATTGCCATATTTGGATTATAAGAATAAATAGCATCTTACTTTCAGGAGATATATGTTATCGGTGATGCCAAAGTCAATAAAACTTCACGCGAACTAAATACCAAGACTGACTGAGACGAACATTATAAACTTTGGCAAATCATCAAATTTCGCACGCACTGAAAATAACCCAGACGTTCCAAATATTAAATTGAGTGATGCGGTTAGTTTTTGTCGTTTCCGAAGTGTTAATATTGAGGAATTAGTCTGGTAGCCACGGTTCTTAGCGCTAGATCATAAATAGAGTCATTATGGGTGATATTGTTTGCTGCGGCTCGGTCGAGAGCTGGTCCAGTTGGCTGCGAGCCAACAATGCGGCGGGCCCGTTTACACCACGAGACGACCCGCGATTAATCTGCCGTTCAATGTCAATCCTACCATGGATGACCTACATTCGCCGTACGATGCTCTGATTCTGAGATGGATCAAAGGTGATATTTTGAGATGCGATTGTGATATCGTGTGCTGTGTATTGTGTATTGTCATACTAACGGTCTGAACTATATAATTTGTCTTTATGCTTTTTCAAAACATGGTCGGTCACGCCTTTTATAGCGTATAATATTACGATTATTACGTAAGTAAGGCGTAAATAGCCAATTCTTAAGCAGAATCAAAATCAGATGAGGTTTCATCATCTTGTCTGTCAAAATGAAGTGCTAACGAAAGCTTTACAGCATCAAGCTTCATCACTCCGCTGACAAGACAGAGTGACAGCTGGCTGTTCAAATTGTCAGTCACTGACATGCACTGAAAGCTGTTACACCTTATGAGTATGATAATAACATCATTTACGTAATGTAACACGTCGATTATCTACTGAGCTTAGAACAATTACAATAAATAAAAAAAACGGCCAAGTGCGTGTCGGACCACGCACAATGAAGGGTTCCGTAGTTGGGATGAATTTATCCCAAATTTAAACTTAACTTTGCTGTTGAAAAACATGTTCTCCCATACGGAATGTATGGGAAAACATATTTTTGCAACTGCAAATATAAGTTGGTCGATTATTATTCGTTAACTTGTAGAGCCTACTTAGCTGTGATAGTTTTCCTTTTTAATTTCCTTATATAAACTACTGCCGTGATTTTTTTCAACCATTCAAAACTACCCATTTAGCTTACAGGGGGGACGGGACACTTGACTCTAACAAAAATTAGCACTTTAAAGCTTAATATTTCGCAAACGGATCCCTGAATCCAAAAATGGTTTTCACACAAAATGGTTTCCAGCGATACCCCACACCATGGGATAGAAAAAAAAAACATCACCGCTTTACGTGTAGGTAGGGGAGGTAACCAAAAAAATTTTTTTTTCCATTATTATATTTATTTATCGGCGTGATTAATATGTATACCCATACTAAATTACAGCTTTCTAGTACTAAGAGTCTCGGAGCTAGACCGCGGACAGACAGACAGACAGACGGATAAGAAGAGGGTTCCTTGTTTACTACGGAACCCTAAAAACCTGAGTTAGGCAGTGAAATTTTAATATAATTAAGTATTTAATTAGTTGTTTACATTGCTTATGTAAGCTTTAATTTTAATTGTGCACACATTACCATTACTACATAATAATTAGATACGCTGCACACAAAATATAAAGTTGCTAAGAGGTATGATTATTTAACTAAGCTTCGCTATTGCAAATAGGTGAGCATAGGCGAAATTAATATCGAAAAAATCTTTTTCATTTACCCTATTCTATTAGACATCAATAGGAGGTTCGCACGTAACTGTTTATTAGCTATTTAGCACAAAACGTGCTATTGACTCTATGCCTCCTCGTCGTTTGCCTCATAACTGCCTTTCGCCACAAATAGACGAAGTCGCCGTAATGACAGCACTATTCTTTGAAATGTTAATGCTACTTTAATAGCTGTTATAAAATGCTTAGGTACCTAATCAACGCTCAACCTGTTCTTAAGTTACTTGTAGCTTACGCTCGCACATCCTAACTCAGAAATTTCCAAGAAATAGGGATAATGAGTAGTGTTAAAGTTTCTAAGAAATTTTCTGTTATTAGAATTCTAAACGATGCCCTAGTAAGTTATTGAGCACGTAATGTAAATGAAACCACAAACACAGAAAGTATCTACTCGCGGTACCGCAAGACCAATAACACATTCGGAACACGATTTTCAAACAACATGTTCATTTGTTTATTTGTTTAACACTGCCGCCATTTTCATTCACAACACACTGCCGATTGAAAGTTTAGAAATTTCTGACTCAGTTCTTACTCATTTTACCTCTAGTATCCGGGTTTCAACATTTAACTGCCAATTTCTCAATGAGACACCGCAGTGTCTGATCAGATAGCAGAATAAATTGGAAAATATGAGACAAGAAACACAAAACCTTCAAATGACCTACTTTAATCTAAATGCCAGCAAATTGAATTGATTCTGTATCTAAATCAGTATCGAATGACATCATTGAAGAAGCCATACTGTTTTATAAGGCAGTCGTCAGTCGTCACCTAAGCTCGGATAAATGGAACGATGCCTCGAATGCAACGGTTATCGCCTGAAAGGAAATATTTTACTAAAGTCGGGCCATCGCGAGAATGCGTTCCTGACACCTGTCAGTTGGACAATTTCTATTAGTAATAAGGATCAATTCGCAAAACACATATTAGGTATATGCTGACGGCCGGACTGTAGGCAATGATTAGCCCTGGTTAGGTGGAGCATGTAATATGTTGTCCATCGCTAGTAGCTAGAACCTTAGAGTTAAAATTAACCGCATCCTGGAGCCTTGTGGTCGCGAAATTATTCAAGTGCAATTAAATGCGTGTCTTAGCATGTAAATTACGTTAGTGTACAGACAAGATTGACTGTTAGTTATCGAGTCACGTTTGTTATTACTGGTTTAGTTGCTATGCATATTGTGGATTGAATGGGTGCCCACATTAGTACATACTAATGTCATTACCGTCGTTAATTGGTGGGGTATACACGATTTTTCATAAATAGATAATTAAAGGCTCCGTGCAAACGGGCCACCGACCATAGCCATCGGTGTCTGGCGACAAGCTGTTTACATGATTTTTAACACGTTTTGTATGGAATCGTCGCACATGTGTAGCGAGTGGCGTCCACTCGCGACTCAATGTCCGCGACACGCCACTGCGTCTCACGAATTCGTGAGACTGCAGGAGTGTTACAAATTGTAGCGGCCTCCGTCTACTAGTGGAAGTCACCGACCACCTTAGTTTGCGCGGTACCAAAGGACGTGGTGCGCGACTGCAGACACCGGTGGCTGTGGTCGGTGGCCCGTTTGCACGGAGCCATACAGCGTATCAAAAAGTAAAGGAATATGGACAGTTGATTGTTTCGATGTTGATCACATGGAAAAAATTGTTCAGTTTGATGTTCTCTACACACCCTTAAAAATGACCACCCATTTCTGATAAACGCTGTTTGAGAAAAATCGATACGTTTTCGTCTGTAATTGATAAAAAAATATAATGATTTCATTAACATTCTAAAGTTCATGGAAATTACAGAGTAACAATAACAAAAATATTAAGATCCAGTATCATCTGCTATTTGGCTAAATTGGTAACAAGACACAAACAGTGTATTTAACAAAAATACTGGCTAGAAGAGTCAAAGTTTTAAAACTTTAACAAGTGAGCACCCCAGAAGAACACTTTTGTTTTACTCAAGCTGTAGTTTAATAACTCGCTGAATGTGACATTTTGTTGTTTCGCAAGCATTTTATAAAAGTTTTAATTACTTAACTTGTGAAAAAGTTTGACTGACGTCGAAAGAATTCATATTCTGTATTCTGACTCATAATTACGATTTACATTATGTTTAATACTAGGGATGTAACAATTCCGATGCCGATATATCGGCAGCGCCGATTATATACAACCGATATCAAACAGTTTGAAAAGCGCCATACGTTGACGCGCGCAAAATTGTCGCTCTGTCGCCACGCCGTCGCCGGACTGGCGGGAGAGCCGCGCAGCGCGTGCTCAGCGACATTGCAACACGGCAAAGGGCAGTATTTGCAGTTTGCTGAGCGTTGGCTGAGTGATGCACTGTTTCGTACTTGTTTCACGGCTATTCGTGATTCTGTTTATTCACACAGTGAAGTGAGGACTATTAGACTGTTTTATTTTATGTAAGTAAGTAAAATGGCGACGCCTTTAGAACGTACATACTTAATTATTTATTATCTACCAAGCCATCGATAGCGGCTTCAGTATTATCGCTGATTATTTACTACAATAATCGGTATCGATATCGTATCGAGAGTATAAAATTATGTATCGTTACATCTCTATTTAATACTAACATATATAAAATTAATATACTGTGTTTTGATGTTTACTAACGTTCTTAAAAGGCAATGACCTAATGACATTGAAAATGTCAAATAACAGTTTCGTGGATAATGGGTAAAAATTACAAGACTAAAGTACGAACAAATAGGTCCTTATTCTCTTGGGTTTCAAATAACAGTTGTAGCTTATAGAATATGCCAGGCATGAAATCAATATCACAGCATCCGACTGTAACTTATCTCGTTTGACGAGATAGGTACGATATACGATACGATACGATATACCTAAGTAGGTATAGCATGTACCCGTTTTAGCTTGCCAACCATATTTAAGAATGTAACAAAACAAACTGTCAGCGCACTGAAATATTATATCATTGAAATATTTTATGACTGACCAGCAATTTACACTTCCTATGTCATTTTTAAGAGCGTGCATTCTGAAAGTGGGCAACGTCGCAAATAGATGTCAAATATTTCGCTGTTTTGATTAGTTTGGCAATATTACTGTATAGAAATATAAAATATGGCTAACTAGTGAACTAAAATATTGATTATGAAATGCAATAATTAATATCTTAACACCGAATATTTTGTTTTAGATGTAAAAAAAAAAGTATTTGGAAACTTTCCAAATGCCTTTTTTGCACCTAAAACGAAAATCAAATTCAGTGTTATAATTGCAATTCTTTATTAATATTCTAGTTCACTAGTTAGCTATATTTAATATTTCCATACAGTGATATTGCCAAATTAATCAAAACAGGTAAGTATTTGACAACTTTTGCGACATTGCCAACTTTTAGAGTGAACGCTCTTAATAGAAAAATCAGTCTTAACACATTTCGTAGAAATCATATAACCGGTAGGTATCTATAACTAATCGTAAATAATAAAATACGTACTTCAAATGAAATGACTAGTTCAAGTTCTATGAAACTGGTAGGCACCCACTTAAGTATTCATTCATAATCGCGACTTGCACTTGGCTTGCGCTGCCTTTCAACGCTGCGCTAGTAAAACAAAACAAAAGTCTATGAATGACTTCATCCCATGAATACAGTATTTGAAACAAACAACACACCCAAACAAAAAAAGACTAACGAGAAAAAAGGTGTGGGGAAGATCAAAGCTGTCACCGAGGCGCTTGCGCATCCGTTTCCAATTGACGACAACGACTGACGGTTGAGTAGTACCAGCGAAATTCCATTGACACTTGGAGTATGTGAGATATTAAGGTGTACGATTCACTGCAGTGGAATGCTAAGGCAGAGTCAATTGGCTGAGCCGGTCCCGCACCGTGTTTGGTTCCCGCGGTGTTCCCGCGCATTCTTGCCGCCGAGGTGAACAACCGCCGCGCACGTCGTCGTCCTTGGAGCCGCGTGCTCCTTTCTACACAGCCTCCATCAACCCGTACCGAGGGTTGCCACATTTCCGTTGGAACTGGACGCTGGATAGGGTCCGGTTCTGCGCCTTCCAATTAACGATGGTAATTACTGTAGATTCTATATGTGAACGCGCTCGAGTAATACTGCCGTCAAAAGGAGAAAAGACGTATCTGACATTTTTTTCGAACTAGAGTTATATACATATTCGGAATCGTCTTTTTTTGCTGATTCCGAATATGTATATAACTCGATTTCGAAAAAAATGTCAGATACGTCTTTTCTCCTTATGACGGCAGAATAGTGGTAACGAAAACTGTTTTAATCATAGAGAAGAGATGGCTTATTTATAATTTATATTTTTAGTTTCTCGTTGATATCTTTGATTAGATGCATCGAACGTTATTAAATTTCTATTTACAGACAGACACTGTAGGTACCTAATCTACATTCAACTATTTCAAAAACGGCACGAATGACAATCACTGGCAACCCTACTCAGCCGCTGAACCAGCGTGGTTAGATAATTCACATGTCGGTGGTAAACTGTAACCTGAGTACCGTGACCATAGACGAGATGTCTTCGTACGTACAACCATGCGGTGTGCGAGATTTTCTCACATAGTCGAAACAATAGGTATCTGATGGAATTTCGCAGAAATATGTCAAAATGTTGGCCTACATTTTTGGGATTGTCCACAAATATTGGTTTTATACGAGTTTATAAACAAATATGGCTACGAGTATCTATACGCATACATCACATAAAATCAGGCCTGTATTTCCCGAAGGGTTAAGCCCAGGTGCACTTATAGTACACTCACATTTCGCCAGTTATGTTGAAGTCCCATGTAATAGGAGGCATATTGATAAAGAATTTAAAGTTTAATAAATCTTTAACCAAGCAATATAAAATTAAGTTGAGACATGACATGACAGTGAGTAAAACTTTCTACCAAATTCAAAAACTATAGAAGGCATTACGTGCAGTACAAATCACGTGGTATTTAAATAATAATAAAAAAAATGTGAAGCAATAAATCAGTCCATTAAAACAAGCAATTTCACAGATTAAACAATTATAATTTTATGCTAATATTTACGGCACACTAACCACTTTCTACTAAGAATTCAGGCAGCGTGGAAAAAGTCTACCATTCTTTAAATGTTTTAAATAAAAGTAAAAATTCATCGTGAAACCTGTGCTACTCGCAATATTCTAAAATTAATGACAACATTTTGCAAATACTTTTTTACAAGCTGGCTGGTTCATGTCGTTATAAAATTTCATGTTTCGAACATAAAAATAAAATCTGTATCAGCAATTTATTGTGACTATTTGAGGAAAGCGTCTCCGCCCGCCCTGTTACACGAGAAAATGTGAGTTCGGGAGTTTCCCCGTGAAATTCATGAGACGGTGCCGCTCAAGTAAGTACCATTAGGACACCGCAACTAAGTAGTAATTAACCAATTATCCGCCTTTCCATACTAAGCATCGTTTCAGAGTCGTTAAAGAGTTAACATTTGTGAACATTGTACCGACCGGCAGAGCATGAAAACTTGACAAAGAGAGTGCCCACAATAAGTTATCTTTTTGTTGTCGCAATTGTACTTCAACCGCGTGCCGCCCGACGGCTGCCAGTGTAGGGTTACCGCGTTACAGGTCGGAACTTCAAACAAAAAAGCCACGTCTCTCTCCATCGAGTTCACTAAACCAAAAACAATGGGACAAACCAGAGATTAACGGTAAATATTTGTTTTAAGGACAAAAAAGTTTCCAGTAATATTTCCTTGTAAATGACCAATCTTTTTACATATTTACTTTCATCTCAATAATTGTTTACCCTTTTTAGTATTTAAACTTTATTACAGATATAATGAGGTTAACGGTATTCCATGTTAATGACGTATTGCAGAGTCGAGATACGATTCAGATGAAGTTTATTACTTATCCATTAACAAAATTATGTAATTTAAAATTATATGCTTTCATTATACCGTACCATTATTGTTACATTCGTTTTATGATCCGTCCAATTTAAAAGTAAAAGCATTACCTACTTAAAATAATTTTGAACAAGTGAATTACGTATAGATTTTATTACTTTTCAGCAATAAATATGGAACTAATCTATAAGCTATTTTATTAAATGAGCAAATTTTTGTATATATGTATAGGTATATATATATTTATATATATATATTTGTAATCATGTTCTCGAAAACGGCTCTAACCATTTCGATAAAAGTTGCAAAAGTTTAAATAGTAATAAAGTTTCGATGTAGGTTTACGGGGGTGAAAAATCGATCTAGATAGGTCCTCACATCTAGGAAAATTCGTTTTCTCTATTTTCACAGCCTCGGGAATGGGATTCAATGTCGGTATACCTGGACGATACGTTTATCTATTTTCACCCGAATAGAGCTCGGTCGACCAGGTAATTAGTCAATTACTTTTAAGTAAAGTAATTGAGTAAATTATCTAAGAAACCGAAATCGTTTCACAACTTTCTTAAATTGTAATATTTCTTTTAATCAGTTCCGTACTATTAATCAACCATTGAATCTGTTTAATTAGGTGCAAGTCCACCTTGAGCTTATTTACCGTCAGGCACATTGCAAAACTTTGGAGTGAGTTTATCTGACTTTATCAAAATATTATACAACCCTACCTTATATGAACAAGATATGACATTCATAATATGACTTGTGCTTTGTGCAGCAATTATACCATAGCTACAGCTAGATGTTTTCCATAAAATAATGTTCAAGTAAACCATTCAAGCATACTGAAACGATTGGAAAATTACGATAGCCTTCGGACACACATAAAATAAACCGTCAGTCATAAAATATAATAAAGTTCTTGAATTAAACATTTTGTAAAATCATTTCCAACTGCATGTTAGAATATAAGAAATAATTTCTTCTCATACCTTCTCTGTTGAAAAGATTAAAACAAATTGTCTGCTTCCATAAGTCCTTTTAATGTTCTCTGTATCTTATGGACTTCCCATATACCACCAGAGTGAGCAGTCGTGAAGGGATATTGCCATAATCGGAATACCCTAAAAATTGCATTTACTTGGGAGAATTTTAAATCACTTTGCTAAATAAATATTTTTTCTTACTTGGTAAATGGCTTGAGCTTTTGTTTATGTTCTACACTTATATTATAAAAATTACAAAGAGAAAAGATTTGAGTTTTTTTTTTTGTAAATAGTATACTCAAAAACTACTGGACTAATTTAAAAAATTCTTTCACCAGTAGAATGCTATATTTACGCTGAGTAACAAAGGCTGTAGTTTTTAAAGATATCACGATCAAGCTAGTACATTATAATTCCTGTATCAGTACCACACTGTCTTATGTCATCTGTCTGACAAACTTTCATGGCACTATCGATACGGATGCGTTGACGTTGATGTGGGTTTTATCAATCCCATTAACATACCGAACCAGCCACGTTTGGTAAACTGGTTCACAAGATTTTGTCGTTCTTTTACTTCGTAGAACAGTAAAATATTATTATAGTGACTTTTTATTTTAACTTTCTCCTACTATGCTTAGTTTTTTTTTTTATGAAACTGTTCTCGCTTGGCTGTCATAAAAGATGTCATATGAATGCATGAAGAAAAATCTTATGATGACGACGCAAAAAAAATGCTAATTTCCCTCAATCGAAGTCATCATCTGCCTACCCTTTTCCTAACTATTTTGGGGTCAGCTTCCAGTCTAACCGGATGAAAGAAAGGAAGAAAAAGTATGCATTGAGACTCGCACAGAAGATCACGAATTAAAAACACACTCTAGAAAAATACATTTTTAAAAATTCAAACAAAGTAAAATTAAAATAAAAGCAGAAAGTCCTGTACGAGGCCAAAAGGCTCCTATCTCAGCGACAGTATTCAACATGAAGCAACTGCCTACATAACATAGGTACTTAATAAAAATCACTCTTACACTGACTGACAACGCTCAGTCTTATATCCAATATAGCACACACACCAAACTAAAATTAATCTAGATAAAAGAGAAAACATATTATGTTAAAGGCCTCGAGACACTTCAGCCATTTTTGTTATAAAAAAAACATTCGTGGGCCAACATCGTGCCATTTCGTAAATGAAAGACAATACGCACCGTACCAATCTCTTAAAGGATACACACAATATCAGAAGAGTTTACGACACCAATAAGGTTCAAATATCCGCTTCGACTTATATTTCTTGGTCGTTAGAATACTCATACATTTTTATACGAATATAAACGGAATGTGTGCTAAACCATGATTAAAAAGAAATGGAAAGAATAACTCGATAACTCTTCATTGCGTTAAATCTTAGCCTATAGCCTATATATTACAGCACTAAGTTTTTCTTTTTGTTCTCGTTCTGTCTTGCTATAGCAAGCGCTACTGCTGAGGTCCTGGTTTCAATTATCACGTCCGGCAAAGTATTATTTGGATTTTGTTAACAGAAATGTCTCAGTGGCAGCCCGAAGTCCGGATTTAAGTATGTCCTGTTAATGGTGATATGTCCGTCCTTTATTGCAAGGGACTTTAAGTGTCTTGAGTATTTGTGTGTACTACAGTTACGGTAAACCTCTGCCTAACCCTTCAGGAATTTTAGGTGTGATGTTATGTTATGTACAGAATATAAACATCCGAATTGATAACCGCCTTCTTTTTGAAGTCGATTTTTATGAGTATGATAATAATAT
This sequence comes from Omphaloscelis lunosa, assembly GCA_916610215.1. NCBI lineage: Eukaryota > Metazoa > Arthropoda > Insecta > Lepidoptera > Noctuidae > Omphaloscelis > Omphaloscelis lunosa. Next base: position 9,090,195 of record OU744265.1, on the reverse strand, counting down.
CATTTATGTAATGTAACACCTCGATTATCTACTGAGCTTAGAACAATTACAATAAATTAAAAAACTGGCCAAGTGCGTATCGGACCACGCACAATGAAGGGTTCCATAGTTGGGATGAATTTATCCTAAGAACAAACTTAACATTGTAGTTGAGAAACATCTTATCCCATACATTACAACTGCAAATGTAAGTTTGTATACACAATATTGAGAGATTTACCATTTTACTTTAAGTCCATAGACTTCTTATAAGTTTTCCTGTAATTTATGAGTAAAGAACCATTCTCTGTATATTTTTCAAAGTTTTAGACTCAGTAGTTTCGAAGATAAGAGAATGGTCAATTTTCATCTATTTTCTTAAATATCTTTAAACGTATATATAATAATTTTTTTTTTTTTTAATTTGAGAACTCACAACAAGACTCTTGATATGTCACACGGTACAGTTTGCAAAACTTTTTTTTTTTTTTTTTTTTCATTTTCTAATTTGCCCCCGAAAAGTGACCCCCATATTCAAAATTTATTTACGTTACGCGTCCGTGTTTGTGTCACAGAAATTCATACGTATACCAAATTTCAACAAAATTGATCGAATAGATTCGGAGTAAAATTGGTTATAACAAACGGACAGCCAGACAGACAGACACACGAGTGATCCTATAAGGGTTCCGTTTTTCCTTTTGAGGTACGGAACCCTAAAAAGACCCGCCTGTAGGCCTGCAGGCCTTAGCTTTTGATTAAAATGAACGTATCAAATACTAGACGGATCCGTGCCTCTATGGTATAATATTATTGGCATGTTGGTATACGACGGCTTCTATATGAATAGATCTGCGTGGGATCAGCGCTTTTATTCTCGATGGATGCAAGCACATACCAACCCCACCTGTATGATGTCACACCTCGGTGTCAACGAACAAGATTGATTGAATTATTCGATGAACGTTGTATAGATACGCCAACATTTTAATACATTTGAAAGTTGCTAGAATTCAATTAATTTGTTGTTAAGTTAAGACAGTGGAGGTCAGTACCTAAGTGTCAACAGAAATTGCGATAAGTAAAATATAGTTCACGGATATCCATATTATGATAATCGAAGATATTTATATCTGAACGTGGTTAGGGCATTGAATAATAAAAGGCAATAACTTCTTTACATGACGAATAAACTAGATCGAATATCTAACAATAGTTTCTTATTCACACACCTGTGAATAAGAAACTATTGTTAAATATTCGAGATTTTGTATTTGAGTTTTTAAATAAAATATGTAATCCTAAATTGATCTGATATAATTCTAAATTGATTAATCTAGGATTATATTTTTGTTTTAGTCATTGATAAGTAGAAACTGTGAAATACAATAGAGTACTTAATTTTTGTGGTATATTTTATAAGTGTATATTTAGCCTAAATATACATTCTGTATATCTAAAATCCTAAAGTGTATTAACATTTATTGATCATCTAGAAACCATGCTGGTGGATAATCAAAATTGACAGTTAGATTCGTAAGTGTAGACTGTGATATTAGATCAATTTAGCCCGTACTCTGCTTAGTATTCGTCTATGACTTAGGGCTTCTTCAAGACAAGGGCTAGATATTTGATAATTTCCCACCCAAAAAAAAGGGTACATTACCAGTCGACAGCGATGCGGTGGAATTTTTCGACGCCATATTTTAGTTTTTTTTTAAATAGTTTTAATTAGGTTAGATTATTATATGTTTAGTTTATTAATGTACCTATGTACGTATCAATTGAGTTATATTGTAATTGAAATAAAAAACTTAGGTACTACAATAAACACTACAATTAAAGCATTCGATAAAGGTGACTGTCAGGTGCTACCTCGTCACCCATTGGAGTTCTTAGAATATGGATAGATATTAGTTTAGTATCGTCTCATCCATTTTCCAAAAACTGTCTCATCTTAATTTGACACGGAGACATGACATACATTTCCCAAAATATAATTATGCACATGCAATCCATTAGGACACAGACGTAAACATGCCACAGTACAGTCTGTTTAAAAATAGCTAATTATAAGATTATTTAAACTGGGGCACAAACACTGGTCAGTCTACGGATCAGTTCGAGGTGGCAATGAGCCAGTCACGAGTGTTGTAGGGCCCAAACGAGCTAACTGCTATCGAAGCATAGGAGTTAAATAGATTAACAATGGTACATGTTAGGGATGTAACGATTCCGATTTCGATACCGATATAATCGGTCCGTATGTAACCGATATTAAACAGTTTGGAAGCGCGTGTAACGTCGATGCGCGCGCAGCATTGTCGCCTGTCGCAGGTGGGATTTGCGGGAGAGCCGCGCAGCGCATGCTTAGCAACATGGCAACACGGCAAACAGCAGTGTTTGCAGTTTGCTGAGCGTTGGCTGAGCGAAGTATTGTTTCATTCCTGTTTCACATCACCGATATTCGTGATTCTCTTTATTAACACAGTGAAGTGAGGGCTATATCGCATTATTAAACAGTTGTGCCCAAAATACAAAAGACATAGAAACGCCCGAGGTACATACTTCATCATTTATTTGATTTATTATCTACTAAGCTATCGATATCGGCATCGGTATCGGTATCGCCGATTATTATTTATTACAATAATCGGTATCGTATCGGCAAAATTATGTATCGTTACATCCCTAGTATATCCAACGGTTGGGGCATATCATATTATTATATAAAACGGTGTTGCACGAGCGAATTCGATACGCTGAGGCAGAAGGCTTTTTTAACAGACAAAAACACATCTCGTTCTTATGTGAGTCACGATAACTCAATCAATCTGCCTAGCCTTTTCCTAACTTTGCAGGAGTCGGCTTCCAGTCTAACCGGATAAAGCTGAATACCAGTATTTTACATGAAGCGACTACTTATCTGCCTCCACAACCCAGTAACATCGGTTATACGATACCCCTTGGTAAGACTTGGTGTCAGACTTTCGGGCTTCTGAAGACCCGTAACGACTGTCAAAAATCCACGAATGACAGCCGGGACCAACGGCTTAACGTACTTTTCGAGACACGGAGGAGTCTCGGTATGTAAAGATGGTCACCCATCCACGGACCAACCCCGGCAAGCGTAGTTTAACCTGATGGATCAACGGTCACGGTTACCTTTCAGATATGTACCTACATAGCCTATATACATTACGCACAGTATCGCTTTTCGTGGTTATTAGATCTTCTAAACTGCACAATAGATTTTAATGCGTTTTACACCATCGTTTGTTGCATTTCTTTCGGACTAGCTGTTGCCCGCGACTTCGTCTGCGATCCAGGATGAAAATTAGCCTATGTCTTTCTCCCGGTCATGGTCTACCCATGTGTCAAATTTCATCCAAATCTGTTAAGCCGTTTGAGCGTAAAAGCGTAACAAACAAATAAACTCACATTCGCAATTAATAAATTTCAATGTTTTGCAATGTCGCCACATTAGTAGATTCTACCCGTGGGCCGCAAGGGCGGGTCACTAGTACACTATAAAACTTTACAGATATAGGTACTAATTATTACTACATAATGTTATTTATGTTACTATATTCAATTTTAACACATAGCCAGTTAAGATCTACGCTGAGGCACTTCATTATATTAACGCAGTACAGTACCACAAATTAATTTATATATTACTATTAATTTCTCGCCTACTTATCAAACGTTAGCGACTGGTATGCAAGGACAAGTTTGGCCATGCTCTGTGATACATAATTTATTACAAAATGCTCTGACACGCGCCTACCGGTGCGTGCTTTCTAACAACAATGATTTATTTAAGTAAGTACCTATAGTTTATTTTTCTTTACTTATTCAATTTTGTAAACATTCACACGTCCCCTTTTTATTTTCAACTTTACTTTTAGGAATGTAATGATGAATATGGCTACGCTGCCTTTAAATTTAGTTATGAATAATACGAATTTTATACATTAAGAATCATACACTTGAATTACATCAAAACCTGCCACGATTTAATCATTTAAAAATATTTTCTCGCAGTAAGTTATTTTTGTTTACCAAATTGGACAAGTAAATTAAAATACACTGCACCTAAACGGAACGTTGCCGATAACTATCAGTTGTTGGTAAAATAATCTATTATTATCGTGTAACGTTTCAATCAATCATGAATCAATCAATCAATTTGGCCTGTCGCAGTCCACAGCTGGATATGGGGTTTAAATTACTAATGAATTTGACTTGCAGTCCCCGGCTAAGTATAGCGCACCCCATCTGATGCCTAAGGCTGTGTTTTCGGTGGAAAGCGGAAGCGGGGGATGGAAAGTAATACGTAGCGGCTCGTTTTACTAGCTTTGTATTTGAGCCTTTCGCTCACGCTCAGGCTCACGTAGCCCTTTTTCCACTGGATAGGTAAGTGACCGTTTTTGAAGATATACTAAAATTTACTTTTACGTTTCCCCCACATATTTTCAAATAGAAGCTAACCTTGTTCGCAAATTAGGTACTTTGCAAGTAAATAATACTTACTAAAACCAACATAACTTCATCGGTACTTGAAGGTTATATGTATGATCTCATCGTGGCAATACCAGCACATAGATCTATTATATCCCGCAACAATATAATAAAAGTTAGCAATGAGCAGTTCATGTTTACATTTTGCAGCCAAATAGCATGCGGTTAATAAATATAACAGTTTTACCCTACATTGTGACAAAATGCAGTTATGACCCACTTGGCAGGCGCGAGAGTTCTAATCGTGGTTTGATTTGCAGCAGTACTTTAATGACTGAAGGAGATTTTCAGGCCACACACTATTAATAAGTTAATAATGTAACGCTTTATGAACTACCTACGTAAGATCATAACAATTTTAGGGTTCATAATCTTAATAGACTATTTAAACTTTGTAGACAGGCTTTGTCTTACTAGCGATACCTGGAACTTTGCAACATGTGTCATATTAATCTTTATAAACGAAAAAATAAATAATAAGTGAAAATTAAAATGTATAAAATTACTCTCAAGTCTTTATATATTTTTTTTAGCACTTTTGGAGCCCATTTTTAAGCAACATCAAATTTTCCAGAACGTTCTACATTGTGCCATAAGTTCTCCATTACACTACACAATATCAATATTGCAAATGAATTCAAACATTTTATTAATACTTGAGGCGTAGCAATAAAACAATATTTTCGGAACCTAAACTATAGACTTCCAACATCGAATACGGTCGTCATGAATTGCGAAAACGTGACTATGTGCTGAACCTACTTGTTTAACAGTCGGCTATTATATACGTACACAGATTAAATAATACCTAATCATATGCTGCACAGGTAAATAAATGTACAATGAATGGATGCTACAACTGAGTTGGTAATAACAAAGGCTTCAATTGACGTAAACAGAGATAAGAATAGTGCCTAATTCGGGGCACGTTGAATTTAAGCAGCGTTTCGTAATAATTCAATTCAAAGTACTTAAGACCTGTAGATTATCGCTGTTGAGGCCTCTTGACTCAAAACACTTGATAAAACATGCTAATCTAATGTTTAATGACAAAACAGACATTCCGAAGAAATAAGGTAGTATACCTCATTACTATGTACTAAGTATGTAGCTATTGTTGCTACTGGGAATTTGAACAAATCGTTGTCGTCGTCAATTCAAAGTGACCGGAGGTACGGTTAGCATCATAAGGCAAAAAATATTTTGCTATTTGAAAGGAAATCCATTTTCGAGAATTATCGTCATTAAGTCTTAACTCTAACTCATTATTCGCCTTTAGCCTTTATAATATCACTCCTGTAATGTCTGAAAGACTAGGCAGATGTGTAGTACACCTAAATTTCGCCAGTTATATTTAAGACCCATGTATTCTAGAATTATACTAATTGAGACAATGATTTTTCTATAGTTTTCATTAAAAAAAAACTCTTTTAAAACAATGCACTGTGTCGACTTTAGATGCTGACTCTACCTCCTCAAATTGACAACCTTCACGTGCCGAAGACATTACCTTAACTGTCATTTTTATTACAACGAGGAAATGCTACTGTCACTACTCAATATCGCATTAGGGACGTAACAGACGAAAACACACCACCTGTTAGATCGAGACTCACGTCTCTGTTATACTATATATAGCTTACTTACATAGAGAAAGTTATTGGATGTGTATGTATATGTCGCAGTAAGATGGTTAAAGCCATGATATAGGTATATCCCTAGGGATATAACTATCGTATATACCTTAATATAGTTATATGAAAGCGGTTCATAACTGTCTTACTAGGAATATAACTATGATAAAAGCCCGATCTAGTAATATAACTATTAGGGCACTCCGACCAAATAGGTTAGGTTAGAACTGTGACCTACGCGCGAGCCGAGCGAGCGTTGCCGCGGCAACGGCCGGAGAGCGCTACATCGAAAATGGTCGAAGTAACAAAATTAGGGCACTCCGACTGTTATGAACCACCTTCATATAACTATATTAAGGTATATAATATATCACGGGTATAACCATCTGACTGCGATATATAGATGTAAACTACTTGTATTTAAGCATTCGGTTAATATTCTTTGCTATCGCGATATGATAGGTATACCTACCTACCACGAATGACGAAATGCTGCAATTTTGATAAATGTGTTCCCTTGGCATTACAGTTATTTATCCACATGGACTGGGACAAGCTAGTGAAGTGCTACAACATAGCAGCATAGCTTTTTAAGTTTTTTTTAAATACTAAAATATGTATCTTTAGGATTAGGTATTTTTCTATGGGCCTGTGATGCCTGAAATAAATAGTATTATTATTAAACTTAAATAAAGTTTTAAATGGGTTTACGGTAATTTGGTTCTAGTATTTTATCCTATCAAAAACAGAGTTTTAATACGTTAATAAAAGGTTATTTATTTTACGTGCAAGCATGTGTAATTGGGTATTTAATTTAAGCAACACGCATGCGCGAATTGAGACAACAGTCGTGAGAGAAGAAAGTTATAGTCTCACTGATACAGTCGAGACCTGACTTCATTACATTTCTTGTAAGCAGGTAATTATGTAGCGGGGACCTTATGCAATCGGGAGTGGCGTAATATTTGATAAACTTGTGTAAGACCGGTATAAATGAAGTAAATATGAATTAACTTTTACTGACCTGAAATGATTTACTGGTTCAAAAGTTTTACGTGCCGGAACAGCAGATTTTTCTGTTGTTCCGACCACGTAAAACATTTGTTTTTTTTTTTTTTAAATTAATTAAGTCTGGCCATCCATTCTTTCACCCAATTTTTTTTTTAAATGTTATGCGACCTCTGTCACTCAACTCGAATCAACTTGACTTTTTATTTTAGTTTTTCATTAACATAGATATCATACTGACACACCACATTAAATTATTTTTATTGAATTCTTATAGCCTACGTGCTCCCATAGATAAGATCGTCACGTCAGCCGAGCGAAGTGACACAGAATCGTGAGAGATGAAAGTCATTGTCACACACAGTACGCCCAGTAATAATAAGCAATAGGTAGAAAGAAATTATGTGCTTTATCTACATTTCTTAGCTCTGTTTATGAGCCTTCTGGATTTTGTACTCTGTGGCTTTGCTTACAAAAAAGTTATGACTAAAAGGTATTTCGGAATTGTCGTGTTCCATCTTCATTGCAAATAATTTCTGCATAAATGAGAATGTTTAAAACTAAACAGTGATTACTTACCAGTATTTTGTTTTTCATATAAGTCAACAAATAGTGCAAACAGTTAATTGATTCAGTCGTGACCTTGCGGAAATCCATTATAAAATGCAATTGAAGTGGATATATGTACATATATTTTTTTTTTATGTCTGCGCTCGGTGCTTGGTGTGGCAACACGCCGTGTTCGAGTTCGCGACAAGTCAATTGTCACCCTTTTTTTTTTTTTTTTGAGGGTGGGAAATCATCAAATAACTTCTCCCGCTCTGGGCGGAGCGGGAGGGCGTGTCAGACTCTTACTGACTAAAACCCACCCGTGTTCCTTCGGCTGCCCTGTTGCCGGGGGCCACGATCTCCCTTTCGGTTTTCTTCGCAACCCCGGCAGGCATCGGCCCTAGTGGACCCCTTCGAATCTGCACCCTGAGGAAGCCTCGTTGAGAGGTGAAACACGTGTCGATTTCTTTCAGGGTCTTTTTAAGACTCTTTAGAAATAGCTAAGCGGAATAGGTTACTAAATATATCCACTTCAATTGCATTTTTTTGAAGTGCAAACACTTTTGTGTTTGATATAACACTCCAAAAACCCGAGTCCTGATCAAAATTGAAACACTTTAAAAAATGTATCAAATGCATATATCATTTGATATCCAACGATAAAATTATATGACTCAAATAAATCAGTACTGCACAAAATATTAAAGCAGCTGTTAGCAATGCAGCGTAAAATGTATAGATCATAAAAACTGGCGAGATATTTCTAGCCTCCGTGTGAACTGCAGTATTAGCACTAAGCCGTAAGGTATGCAATGCAAATTAATTTTAATAACTCATAAACTTTAGCTCAGTCTAGCTAAGCGTCACGCATTTCGTGGCGTTATCATATCAAAATATCTCGAACAGTGTTAGGTAACATGACGTACTTTATTATTATAAGTAGCCCGACTCTTCAGTTGTTCCACGAAATACTACACCGCTAAATTCTTAAGTGGATTTAGCTAAACGAGCGATTGCAAGTCAGGATTACTCAGGCAATGATTTTTAACTACTAAGTATCAATGTTTAACCTTTACGATTTAGCTACTAAACTGCAGTGCAACAAAGATAAGGAAGCCTAGAATAGGCAAAGGAACTTTGGCATTTAGCTAGGATTGCAGTGTTAAGTACGAACTAAATCTTAACTAAATCTTTTTAATTCTGCTAGATTAAATGGACTTTAAATGCTGATGTGAGAGTTGAAATGAAATTCCTCTTTTTAACCGACCTCAAAAAGGGAGGAGGTTTTATGTTCAACTGCATGTTTTTTTTTTAATGTATATTCATCGATATTTTCGTCAATTGTGGACTGATTTTGATTTTTTTTTCATTTTGTAGAGGATGCTTGCCATATAAATTTTAGTATCTTTGCTTGAGGAGTTTTTGAGTTAGTTTCACTAATACTTTTTTCCACTACCTATAATAATTTCCTATCACTGTTATTTACTTAACAGGGTACCTGCAGGTAGCGTCTTCGAATTTGTGTGAAAAAAAACAGACTTCCAACAAAAACACTACAAAATGAAAAAATAACTTTTATTTCGAAGTTCGGTGCCAAAAAACGAAAATACAAAACCAATGTCTTCCAAAATTAAAGTAATTTTGCACATTTTTGTTTTTTTTTAAGTCGATTGTTTTGTTTTCGTAAACTGCACTAAATATAACCTTTTTCATTTGTTTTTTGTTATTCTTATCGGTTTCTTCCACAAAAACAGGTAAATAATAAAAAACCATTCAAGCGCACATCATGTCTTGATGCAGTTTATTTAAAGCAACATCCTTGTTCTCGTAAAAAATAACTTCTACACGTCATTTGTGGTCGCTGCAGAGTGCAGGTACCTATAAACCTTTAATTACCGCCTTTATAAAAGCTTCAACCAATGTTTATAATACTCTGAAATTTTGCAACTTAATATCATCAGAACCTGGGCGACCGAGCTCTACTCTGCTGAAAATAGAGAATGCTCATTTAATAGTATAAGAACTTTCTTAGTACATACTAATTCCGTGCTGCCATAATAGTACGTACTTACTAATTCCAATCTGCCATGATAGTAGGCACTTACTTATTCCATGCTTCCATGTCATTATTCTAAGGTGTTAATAGGTCATTTTGTTCTAAACTTTGGGCGACCGAGCTCAGCTCGGGTGAAAATACGGAGAAAACGAATTTTCTCAGATATGAGACCCAGCTAGATCGAATTTTCGCCCCCGTAAACCCCTAAATTGCAACTATGATCGAAATCGTTAGAACCGTTTTTGAGAACGTGATTACAAATATATATATATATATATATATATTTATATAAATATTGCTCGTTTAGTATAGGATTCTCCTGCCCTTATCTCAATTTATGGGGTCGCAGCAACATCTTTTTCTTCCATACTTCTCTTTAAGTCGTCATCTCAGTAGTCTCTCCCTTTCTAGCCATATCATCTTTCACACAGTCCATCCATCGTTTCTTTGGTCTTCCTCCACTCGTATAGCAATCCACATTCATACGTAAAACTTTCCTGACGATATTTCCCTCATTCCTCTGCATCACATGCCCATACCATGACAACCGATTTCCACACAACTTTTCAGTGTCACTTTTTGACTTCCTCTTCTTCTTCTTCTCGTGCGGTTAGTGACTAACCTAGTGTCAGGGTTTTATACCCGCCCATGGGCCTCTGACTAGGCTTCACATGCCGTCAAGAAATATCTCTCAGGCATGTCGGTTTCCTCACGATGTTTTCCTTCACCGTTTTTGAAGCAAGTGATAGATTTGTACAATGCGCACATGAATCCGAAAAGTCTGAGGTGCGTTCCTTGGGTTCGAACTCGAGACCTATGAACTCCATTTCAATTTTATTAAAATTTTCTTCATACAGTTCAAAATACCTCCAACATTCTGACACAGTCCTTATCGTCCACCGTCTATCACACGTGTGTGTTTAAGCAAGTTTAATGTTAGGGCCTAGTTTGTAATGTAAACAGCCTTGTGTAGTGGGTGTAAGGCAAACGTGGTAACTGTACTGCCGAGATAAACGGCTCTCCGGTGTGCCCTCGGAGGCCACAGGTGTTACGTAAGTACCGCAGGCTGCAGTACCTATCGACCGGTCACCTAACTGCATACCAGGGAGATGTACTGAAGGATTCGTATCATCATTCATATTTCATGTCATAAAGCTAGAATGGATGTTGTGTGCAAAACTGTACTGCCTTCTAGTATATATCAGTCATGTGTTCGAGAATTTGGATAAGTAGTTTTGTCCCAATCTGTATTATCTTTCCAATTAAAGTTTAGAAATTGATTATCTTCAGTTTAAACGCATTGATGGATATCCGAGCATCTTACATCAACGCTGATTAAATTAAACCAAGCATTTTACACATAATAGCGCTATTAAACCACACGAAGCCTTAAAAGCTCTGAAAGTTAAAGTGCACTCAGATCTCTTTTATGCCCTTTCTCGTCCTCAAGAATTATTCTAGGAACATTCGATTTACTGGCAATTTCCTCGCTTTTCTGAGAAAATATTAAATGATCGTAATGGAAAATGTCGAAGACGAAGATTAATTTAGATATAAACCCGTAGTACTATGAGTAATCAGTGCTGTAAAACTATTTTGTATGTTATGGGCACTAACAATAGATTTGTATGGTTGTATACATACATTTATACATATATGTGTGTAGATCTTCTATCAGTTTATTGCCTCGCCAAGCGAAACGCTTTAAAAGGGTTGAGATCACATTTCGTTCTAAGAAATAGTGTTTAATCCAACGTTGAAGCAGGAAGCTAATGTACTACGGCTAAGAAATAGGAAATATCTGATACCAGTTGACCTCAAATATTGAACTTTTACTAAGAAACAAGTGACTGTTTTCTGAGCAAAAGCTAATACATAAACATTTCTTACAATAACCATTGTCATGCTTTAGAATGATAAATTTTGGTCAGACCTTTATTGTTTGTTGTAAAAGCTTCCGAACAAAATAATAACAGCGAAGCCTTTACTTTAAGATAACCAAAAAGGAAGTCTTTGAAATGAGAAATTAATCAGACTCAAAAACTTTTCAATGGCTTCCAGCAAGTAGACAAAGTTTCTTCAATTTAATCAGCAACAATGTTAAAAGAAAAAATACAACTTAAATAATTCGTTAGTATACTATGAATATAGGATGACTTCCAAATAATATATCAAGCGTAAAAACATTCCATATAAAGCTTATAACAACACTATTAAAGTTCAGTATAAGATCGAAGATATAACTCAAGCAACAGAGATTCCGTTTTAAGATATAAAGGTTCAATAGAAGAGAGACGTCCGCTGCATTCCAATAGTCCTTTCACGCTAGAAGTACTTCGCAATAATCTGCGCAATGTGGCATCGGTTAAATGTCGAAGAACAGATTGCTCTCGACCTCACAGACTCCGCCAATAAGGGAACGGAATATTTGCTGTGACTGTAAATAACATCTAGCTTATTAAAAACCACTTGCAGTATAAGGAAGTAGGGATATTCCCTAGTCGAGCAACCGCTGCAACTTTTTTCAATATCCGCACTGGGAATGAGTCAATAAATTGAGATGGAATATAAATATGTATAAATGTGAACTGTCTTCAGTAACTAACTTGATCCTTGAATACCATGATGATTAATTTGACTCAAAATATGCATAACCAAACATCGTGATTCACAATACTTGTCAAGGAAAACAATACAACCTTTGCAGCAACCACTAAAAAGAGAACTCGACAACAAAAAAGATGAGGATTTCAAACAGGCAAGGGCAAATCAATTTGTACAAAAACTAATTTAAATCATTAACCAAATTGGTACCCTGGAGATTTTCAAATGACTATTGGAACAAACGCAACAAAACTGGAAAAGGAAAGAAAGTTTTTTGTGAGTTGATCGTTGTGGAGGACGGTGTGCGGGCGCGCGCGCAGGCCACTCACCCTGCGGGGTAGGACATGAGGGGCAGGGGAAATGCCAACAACCGATACCTTGCCTCAGCTGTGAACCACGGAAGTGCCTCCTTTTGCCTGTCTTTGATAAATCCTTTATCAGATTCTTCCGTTACAGGTTTGTAATGAAATTCTCCTCCAAACGATCTTTCATACAGACAAACTTTTTCTTCTGGATAATCCTTGCTATGGATGGAATTGCATTTGTTAAAAGCTTCATTAACTACATTATTTCAAGTTGTGTTTTATCATGATACCTACTACCTTTCTCTTTGATTGCTAGGTTCCAGATGCCCTAAAATAGAATCGGTTTTGCAATATGTACTCCACAAAAGTTTATCTGTTATCATCAACCCTTTCTGCAGTTATTTGTTTTTCTTAGCGCAACAGGCGCTAGCGAAGCGAAGTTATTACTATACCAAATAAATCACATCATGTTATTCCTTTTAGATATTTTATCGGTGATGTTTTTAACAGTCTTAGTTCCATTCTCATCGGTGTTCGATGCATTAGTGAGCACCTTGTTCAATCATAGCTATAGAATTTCTAAATTTTTGCAACCTTTACAACGAGATCTTATCTTATGCTCAATCCAATGAAAAGCAGTTTCATAACATTGACTAGCTACACATCTTTTACTTCTAAAGTATGAATCCAATCGGTAAGGGATTGTAAAAGTACAGCACATTGTCTTTAACTATTTCTCATAAATAGCCATAACGTCATAAATGCAAATTTCGAGGTTTCGGAGTAACAAGTGCTTCTCAAACAAGTCTTATGGCGTTGTCCCATTGACATTCAATACCGAACAAAGGTCTGGAGACAAAAAAACTCTTTGGTGCGAAAGGTCCGTTCAACTACCTGCTTCAAAGACAAATCGACGTCAGGCCTCTCCGAGGTTAAATATTAAAAGTAATAAATACCGTACTTTGCAGTCGATGACACATCGCCCTGGCCCCACCAACCATATTTGATGATGATGTGCCCAAATGTTTGCAAATTATTTCACCTACAATGATAGCAGCTGAATATTGTCACATAGAATGACTCATGAGCGGAATAAAGAATCTCTATTGAATACGGGTAATGAAGCCTCACGTGTGTCCGGCAATGCAAAAAGTCTGAACCATGAAATTCGTGGCAAAAACTGATTCAATGGCCAATTGGCCATGTGCTCGCGAATTATTTTCATTGTTAAGGGTGTTTATAAGAATTAATTCCCATTACGAATCATCTTATTATTTTGGATGTTAATTTTATTGCAGATTTTCGTTTTTGCTGCGGTCATGTTTAAACTTGTTGTGCCCCTAATGCTTTTCTTGGAAACAAAATAAGTTGATAACCTTTGATATAATATTAAGTTAATCATCCTAAAAAGTGGGTCATTCTCAAAACGTATCAGTTGCACGAAATTCTGTTTATGTGCATGTCTGCTGTAAATTAAATTAAGAAACTAAGAGATAACGTTGAAACTTGCTGTCCTGTGTACTGTGGAGAATCTTTCAAGTCCTTTATGGTGAGGTGTAATGATAAAAACAAACGTGGAAGTAAACCGAGTCCACCTGTTGACACCACACCTGGCGTGGGTACACACGGGGGTGCAGCGGCGTGCACTCGACCACCAATGTTTATCTCATCTACAAATATTTAAACGTCGCGTGACTGAACTTGAGATGCATTCGAGCCGCCTAGCGCCTCGGTGAAAATTCCTTAACGACTTAACAAAGATAAAAAGTTCAAAATCCTTTTTCTAAAGCCTCTTATACCGACTATAATTATTATACTAAACTAGTCAAACGACTGTCTAGTAACTAGTACAATATCCGGTTTGCCGTACCTTATTCGCTGGCGGCATCAAACACTCTTCTGCCTCGGAGGATATATTGCTTCATTTACTGCAATCTTTTGAATAACACTATATAAGTTATAAAAACACTACTGACACTTTACACTAAACACGAAACTTTTAAATCTAATTGATTATTCCTTCTACTGCAGTTCACTCGTTCCCTGTTTCTTTATTTACAACTTTTTCATACTTATCGGCTACTTTTAATTTATGATTTTCACTTTTATTGTTTTGTGTTACCGCATTTAAAATTAAATTAATTTCGATTAGTGATTGTATCGGAGAACGCTCGCGGCCGTCCGCCGTCGACTGTAGGAGTAGTAACGTACTAGCATCGCGGCAACCACGACGTTGAGTGGGAGGAGGACCATGAGACAGTGCTACGGGCAACGCATGTGTTAGAGAGAGACGACCACAGACGTCATCACTGGCACATCTATAAAGCAACTAATGAAAACTGTCCTGCAAACAAATTAAATAACTCACAAAGTCGTGGGTCTCCATTTTGACCGTATAATACCGGTTTTACCTGTGTCCGACGGCGTGCCAATAAGGTAATTTGAATTCCAGTAGAGTGAAAAAGACGGAGATTTGTGTCGAAGGCTCTATACACATAAGCCATAAAGGGTTACAGTTCGAAAGAAAATGTTAATAAATTAAATTTGAATACTGGGTTCGTTAACGGTCACAGCGAGTCGTACGAGTGATACGAGAGATTTTAAAATACCATCTTGTGTTGATAATAACAAACCGGTTCTACCTTGCTGGTTATCATCATCGATACTTAATTTGGCAGACTTTAAAATTTTCTCACCGGACAACAATAGAGTGCGAGCACTTTCTAACACAAGTACATTCCTAACACAAGTAGAAACAAAATAAGCGCTAAATCCGTTGTTAATTCAATAATCGCGTTACGGGGTAAGTCAATAAACGCCAATTCGTTGTGCAAACCGTAGGACAACGCATCGGTTGTGCTTGGCATGATCCAAAATACAAGAACGCGGTTACTCGTCTATTTCGCTTTCTTACTATTGCACAAAGAAAAGCTTCACTTTTACCAATTAGCTTGGCGGCGCATGAGCGGTCGACAGACGTGGCTTTGTTTCCCAAAACAAGTGAAAATCTACTCGATATCGACACACTTTCGATACACCTGCTACATTGCCTGCTACGAATATCCATTGTGTAACGTCATTTTTATACCGTCTTCCTATTATTGTTCTTTTAACGCACTAATTGCTAACTTTTTCTAAAGCGAATTTTTTCTCAGACAAAAAATTAACACGTTCAGTACTGGAAGCCCGCCTGGAGGGTTCACCTAGTCGCATATGGGGTGCCGAGAGCCCTCGCGGAGAGCACATTTGAAATGTAGGTTTTTCTTAGCGAATACAGTATTATAAACCGTGAAAATAAAGTCTGATGTATATTTTAACAAGATCTATTATTTATTTTCGTATTATATTCGTTGGTTTTTAAATCCAAGATTTTTTTTTTGTTCTCTTTTACAAATATTCACAAAAAAAATTAAAAGGTTGGAAACTACCTATAGTGACAAGGCCCCCTAAAACACTATGTAACTTCGTTTTACAGTGTTTTATAACACGGTTTTAAACCGAATGCCGTTGACCGTTGACCGTCCGCGATGGTTAACTTTAGCACAAACGTAGTGCCGGGAACCCTCCCGGAGGGTTCACTTGCAAAATGTATGGCAGCATGGCGTATGAGCTCGACGAAAATGGATGGAGTCGAAAGTGTTAAGCAGTGAAAAGTGTTATGCAAAAAAAAAAACATAGGCAGAAGTTTTTTTGTAACATTGGTCTAGTCTTAACATCTCTCTCTAGTTTCGCTCATAGCTCAAACGAGATTGATTGAAAAGATACCCAACATTATATTTTTTTAAATCTAGAATAAATAATTTTCCTATATTAAAGTTCATTAGTATGCGATACTCAATTCTCTTTTCTATCCAGTTATTTTAGAATTTGGCATCGATTAATATTTCAGGTCAAGGTATCTCAATAGCTTCAAATCTTTAATTTTCGAATAAAGCTTACTATTGATTTTATATAGCTGTTTACTACAATTCCGAAATGCAAATCAAATGGAAACATTGAACTATAAGAAGCAAGAAGTGTGCCATCAGGTACATTGTATCCGTATTCTGTAAGCTTCATTGTTTCTTATGGTCCCTTCTAGTTCTCGCCTCAGCCATGTTATTATCTTCATTTTAACTTTAATTAGCGGCCTTGTAAGTGGGTGGTAATAGGTACCTACATAAAGGTAATGTTGATTGATTAAAAAACTTACCTTCTCTGGGAATGCTACCTAATTTTCACCTTCATCAGTGTTATTTTCTTTTGAATAGCATGTTCCTACTAATTACTTCTGGGTTTCTTTTTAGACCTTATAATCCAAGAAAAAATGTTCTGTTTACACTAAAGACATAAATTGGGAAAAGAGAAAGTAAATCACTTTCCGGTTTCTACACTTTTTTACAATAATACAAATTACCTTGAAGAAAAACAGTTCTATCGCCAATTATTTGGACGTGCATAAAATTCCTTGTTACAAAGTTTGTTTCTTTGGTCAAAGAGAGGATTAGAAAGAAACGGGATTTAAAATAATCAGTTTAACAGTCACGTGTACAATTTTCGCTGGCGACGACGATATTGCTATGTAAGCCTTAGGGCCTTCTTCACTACCTCCGATTAGGTTCTCGTTAACTTACTTGGCAGATAACATCCTAGAAATTATGTTCCATTTTTTAATTTATTTTGTAAGTAGTGGCTATTTGGACATCCTGAAATAGGCCCTTATTGTATTAACTAATATATTAATAGACTACACTTTTCTTAACACTTCGCCTCCACCCATTTTTCATAGAACTCATACGCCATGCCGCCATACATATTGGAAGTGAACCCTCCGAGAGGGTTACCGGCATTACATTTGCGCTAAAGTTAACCATCGCGGACGGTCAACGGCATTAGGTTTAAAACTGAGTTATAAAACACTGTAAAACAAAGTAATTAAACATTAAAAATGAACCCTCCACGAGGGCTCCCGGCACTGAGTCGTGGTGGAGACTTTTCACTTTTTGATTTTTATAGGCCAAATTACTTAATTGTGCACACCCAGCTAATGTATAAGAAACCTACATGGCAAATATATTCCGATCTTATCGCATTGATATCGAGCTCGCCATTGTGCGTGGCTCAACGACTAATAACGGATATGACCCCCAAGTGAAGGGAGTGCGTCAGTGTCGAGGTACCAATTTTCGCCAGATGTCACTGCGTGATCAGCATCGTATAAGAGCTAGAGCCTATGGAAATCGAACCGACGACTGACCCCTTTCTCTGATGAATAGTAATGACCCTACTTGGATTGTTCACGGTGCGACTCATGCCAACATTTCGATTATATATGCATCAGACCTAGCTTTTGTGGGTTGCGGCGTGCCACCAGATTCGTCATAAACGTGTCCAAGTTTAATATTAATGATATCAACTAATACACGTGGTTCTTACGAGGCATCTTAAAGTACATTGACATTTGAACCCATTGGCCATTTTTTTCCATTTGGTCTTTTTAGTGACCTCATTATGGCGAGTTTACAAATACTTAACCAATATCCTAGGAAGCATGTAACAGCAACAATATACTTAATTCTTTTTCTTAGCCAGACGATAGCTATCTAAATTGTGTCAGTTGAGCAACAACTTACTGGCATTTTAGTCAACCTTCGTTCTGTTTAACTAAGTTTGATTGGTCTTCACACACTCGCAGTGTAGGTGCTCATTTTTCATAATTTCCTTAAATTGACTAACCCAATATAGCCAATTTATAATGAACTGGATCAAAAGTTTCGATCTCACGAGAGGCTTCGTCGATGAAGGCTGAGGAGCTCTCAATTAATTTACCATCTTCAATAGAACAGCCTTTGACCTTAAAACCGGAATTCTTAGCTGTCCTTTCTGTGCGCTTTACTTAAGTATATACGTTTTTATCACGTAATGAGTCTCTTATAAGGCGTACATGTATCTTAAGGACAAGATATGTGTGTAATGAAGGGTCTAACTTGCTTGCCGTGATCCAATCTCCTAATTGAGACTCATTTATACTGCCGTTTGCGACTAGCGTCGTGTTCACATTTTCCAACTACGTGGCTTATGTGTTTAAACCGCTGACAAAAACCGAAAAGCAGCTTTCCAAAAATAGTTGTATGAATGATAGTATTGATCGTGTGAGACAATGTACGCAGCATGGTTTTATATATACTGGGCTATATCAAATCAACACAATACAATGTAAACTAATGATATATTGATGGAGTGCGTGCCAGCAATTTAGCTTAAAAGCATTTTTTTTCTTTGTAAAGGCAACATGTAAAAAGCTTTTGATATCAAAGTAGGACGAAGTCTTGGAAGATTTAATTTGACCTTTGGGGATATGGGAGAACTCGTAGGTACTAGGAGATATATAAATAAAGTAAAAGAAGACATTGTACCTGAGAGACTGTTGTCTATTGTAACTCGTGCTATACCAAAAATTTCGGTATTTAAAGTCATATTGACATTACGTCTAAGAGACAACAGGCGCGAGAAGCTCATTGCAGCGTAGCATAACATTACAGGCATAACATTACAGACGAATAGCAACTCAAACAGATGAGAATTCAAATTGAACATGAAATTTCAATTTCGTTAGCCTCCATTTTCGTAGGAAACGGATTCTGGTAAACGACGGCTGAGTTGTGAGACCGAATCGATTTTAAACCATAACTTACTTCCCCTGCCAAAAACAACGTTTGATCTACGATAAGATGAACGACGTAGATTGTGCAGTGTAGCTGCGGTGCCCATTAAAAGATTAAAAGAAACTGTTAACGTAGAAATAGACCTGTTTTGCACAATTAACTATGGAAATAAACGAATCAGATTAAATAGGTTTGCGCGATGTATAACGACTTATTTTAATAACTTGTTATTTTATGACCTGACTTGGAATGAATCAACTTCTAAACAATGATGGTATAAAATGCATTTAGTATGATTTATGGGGTTTCGACGACCAACCACTAAATGCATCTACAAATAGCAAAAAAAAAATGAACATCACCCATATTTATCGATATTACATTCTAAATATCACAAAGAAACAAACGCTGAGGTGGAAATATAAACAAACTCAAAATGACGTGATTTTCATTTTCAGACCTGAATCACTAAATTCAAATCAGCAGTTTACCCGATACCAATTTTATTGCAAAATGTAAATGGATTCACCAAAGTGGAAAGTATGCAAAATGTTTATCTCTTCTGTCCTGAAGCCTTTTATTCAATAGGTATCTATGTTATCATCTGTCCTCAAACCTTTCTTTCTTTCCTATTATTTTATACTTTTATCGTTAAAATCTATTAATAACACCAAAACGCTATTTCTTTTAATATCCGCCATCCGGTACAAATGTAGACTTGGTGTTACAGCACAAAAATACACTGCCTACGCAAAGTCTGCTATTTTCTAACAATACGTCTAGACTGTTCATTGCCGGTAGCTCACTGATGCTAGGCGTCGCAACACCATGGAACTGAAGCTTACGGCCGAACAATGGAAATGCTGAAATATTACACCGGAAGGACGTTTTATTTTAGGAAACCTTCGAAAACAGCGACGTAAACTTTGTCTAACGTTGCACTAAAATAGAGACATATCCAGACTACTATCGTGTACTACGCTACGTTAGTATAGTATGAGTACGGGAACTAAGTTACAATTTTAGTTCGCTAAGCTTTTTAAGTTGGAAAAATCTATTTTCATTTTAGTTTTCAATGTAATTGCCTAATGTTCATTCAGCAATCAACCTTTCTATTGTTAAATACAATTAAGTACTAAAGTTTACTCAACAAACAGAAATTAATTAGCACAAGACGAAGAAGCTAACACGTAACTAACCAAACAAACGTATTGTAAGATGTGAAGTTCTATTTACTGCAGTTCTGAGGGCCGTGGCTTTGTGGTGGATGAAGCGCGCGACAGGCGACAGTTTCCGTAGCACAAGTAGTGGGTACACTAGACAGCTAGCACCGACTGCTAGTTCACAGCCACAGAGAACGAAACCGGAACAACTTTAATATTTCATACGACAAAGAGACAGCGGCGGTCACTTTGTTTTCCATTGGTTGGAAAATAACTCACTGAGACAACGATCGATATTTACGTCTGACTGTTTTCAGCTTTCGAAAACAGCTTCGAAACTGTGAAATACAATACGCTTCCTGATAGCACTTATTTTAGCAGTCTTCATCGATATGGAAATATCGACATAAGAAATATGTAAATAGTAGAAAGTAACGGGAAAGCTTATGAAATATTTACATACGCAAGACCTTTAACTTTCTTTATGAGCTTTCGACGTATCATGTTGTCGATGTACCACGTAATAGAGATATCAAATAGGAAACTTTTATAACGTTTTTTCATAAAACCACGTCATTTACAAGCAACGTTCATCGTCTTAGAAGCCATTTCTGCCATAATGCCGACCCGATGCGAGTCTTTAATGATACAACCTCTACGTATAAACTAGGAAAAGCCATTTCGTAGCCATTTTAGTAGAAAACTAATAGCTTGTATTAAAACCTTGGCCTCTACTGGTAAAGTTATAATTTGTGACGCCTCGAAATGACTGCGGCAGAGGCGGTGTGACTTAACGGCAGGTAATTACATAAAACAATTATTACTACTATGCGTATAGAACTATTAAATGTCAATTAGGAGACTCGATCAATTTCCTAAATAATACAAAATGACTCATACTCATTACTATTGGTTTTTACAGTACTTATAATTACGACTTTAATGTATAATGGAGTCGATTTTGACTCAATTTTTAATATCTACAATATAATATTTTTTTATTCAAACTTTATGTACAAGTTAAAAAAATACCGTACAAAGGCGGACTTCATGACCGAGGCATTTTCTACCAGTCAATCTTACCTTAGGTGAAGCAGAGAGAAAATATGGCAGGTGCAACATAGGGGATAGATAACACGAAAATATCTATAAAATACAATAATAAATACATATAAACAGAATAAACTGTTTCAGGAGAAATAACGATCGGTAGAGGAGAAAACGAATCCAGCAAATCAGCGCTGTGATGTTTCTGCCAACTTCTAACGCATATGCCCACATGCCTTCACTTTAAAAGACAACCGATTGGTTGCCGTCCTGTGTCCAGAGGAAGCGCATTCCAAAGATGGATAATCATATAAGACGACATAATGCTATGTACTAATGACAATAGTGTTATGATAATTTCAACTTTGTTTATAAAAGAGTTAAGCATAATATTCAAAATCGATTATAAACACGTAAGCTGATTTCCATACATATTTGGAACTTCAGGGCCTATTTTCAATAACTTTAGGATTAGTTATTTCTTCCAACTTAAAATCTAATAATGTTATTTCAAAAAGCACTCTAATCATAGGTAATACAGGTAGAGTTTATAGGAACCTATAGCTTTTGTAAGTGTTTTCCTAATCTGCAATTTACAAAACTGAAGTTAATTTAGCAACAGTCCGATATTAGAAGTTCAGACCCTCATTCTTCTATTTCCATTTTGTTTTCAACTTATTCAGCTTCACCCCTGTATGTATAAATAACATAACATTCACAAAACAAAACCAAACATCATTATAATTAACACTCACCATTCCCACAGATGCACGAGACAGTCGAACATGACGCAGCCATGTTCTGTACTCATGCACGACGCTGCCGGAGCCGCGGTCGCCATCTTGAATCCAGCAATAATCTCCAACTACCCTCTCATTTATAATTTCACTTGCATACAAGTCAGTACCGAAACAATCCGAAGGTGGCGACGCCTAGCAATTTTGTGAAGGTAATCTCTGGAAAGAGAAAAGTACCAATTAGACTTGATAAGGTCGTGAACATTGTGATGAAATGAGATGAAAGTGAAATTATAGGCGGTGTGACGTTTTGGCAATGACAGTACTTTTGAGTGTCATTTGATATATATAGCCCCGAATACTCAAATGATACAACTTTTATTGAGACGCTCTTAAAAGTTTTTCCGTCTTTGCAATAGACCATAAAGTGAGGAGTGGCCTCACAACATTTGAAAATCGAGTTTCATTTGAGTATTCGAACGTTAAATTCTAAAATGAATTTCTTAAACGTTTACAGTTGTAGTTAAGTAAGTACAAGAAAGACAATTTACGCTCAAATATCCGGAATAGATATTCAAATTACAGATGGTTGAATAGATAATAATGCCCTGAAATAGAATAATAGTACCTATTCAATAAGTGTAACGAGTAGCTGTAATCAAATATTATTAACATAATTAATGTTAATAATATTTGATTACAGCTACTCGTATCTAGGTGTTAACTAAAACAGAAGAAGGTAAATGTATGTAATTTAACTGACTACTTAATTTAACAAGGCTTAAAATAAATATCTGGATAAAATGTTTCAAATTCCATACCATTAACTGCAGAAAACATGATGAAAAGTAAGTCTGAGGAATCTGTTTTTTGCATGCATCAATATTAAGAGCGTTTATTATGAAAGTGGGTAATGTCGGAAATAGCTGTCAAATATTTCGCTGTATTGATTAATTTGCCAATATTACTGTATGGAAATAAGAAATTTGGCTAACTAAAATATTGTTTATGAAATACAATAATTCATATCGTAACACCGAATATTTAGTTTTAGATGCAAAAAAAAGTATTTGGAAACTTTCCAAATGCCTTTTAGGGTTCCGTACCAAAATGGTAAAAAGGAACTCTTGTGGTGCGACTCAGTCTGTCTGTCCGTCTGTCTGTCTAAGCTGGATATCTCAAGGACTACTAATGCTATCAACTTGAAATTTAGAATAGTTTTAGAGACGATTGCCCAACTATTTGGCAATTAAGGAAGATTTTTTTTTTTTGCAATAGGGTCTGAACAGGGGTCTTACAAAATTTGAAGTGGGGCTACTAGGGTATGTGGGGTATCATATGAAAAAGCGCTATTATATACTACTATAATTCTCAAACATTTCTTTTTTAGCCCACGGTTTTCGACTTTTAACGAAAAATGTTTAAAAAAATACTGCTCCCCCTTATCTCCGAAGTTTGCATAGAGAAAAATCAGAAATTATTCTATAAATAAAGCGCTGTCTCTAAATAGCACACTTTTTCAGAAATCGTCAACTTAAATTACTTTAGTTCCACTATCGGTCAAGAGATAATGAAACTGCAATATTCTACACGGCAGTGTGCAGTGTTAAAATTCTCTGACGAATAAAGACCTGGCTGGTGAAAATTTAAAATGGTACAGAACCCTCGTTGTGCGAGTCCGTTTCGCTCTTGACCGGTTTTTTACACCTAAAACGGTTACAACATCAAATTCAGTGTTATGATAATTGAAATTCTTTATTAATATTCTAGTTCACTAGGTAGCCATATTTCTTATTTCCATACAGTAATATTGCCAAATTAATCAAAACAGCGAAATATTTGACAGGTATTTACGACATTGCCCACTTTCTGTATAAACGTATTTCTGGGTAAGTATCTATGCCTAAATGCCTATGGCATGAAGTCCGCCTATGTACATTTCTGTGCTTGAAGTATTAAATAATAAATAAATAATATCTATCTAGTAGGTAACCACTTTTGAACAAATACTTACTCTCAAGTCGAAACCTATAACACAAGTAGTGTTATTTATAGGTAGATGTACAGTATTCCATCAGGAAGCTCCTACATTTTCATCAACCGCAAGAATACCTCAGAAACGAACAGTTATTTGTGGCAAAATAACGGTATTTTACTTATTTCATTCATAGTTTATTTTATACCCGCCGCGTTGGAGCTTTTACAGAAAAGTGCATTACCTGCAAAGCTGGCATTTGGGTCAGAGTTAATAGCCCTAACTAAACTTGCTTCAAAGAAATTAAATCCTGCAGTAGGCGTTAATATTCATTAGTGCACATAAACACGTTTCTAACGGGCTGAATATTCGTATCTTAAGTATTAATTTCATTTAGATTAATAGCGACATTTGAATGAATGGTATTCTACTAATTGTCAGAGCACAACTGACATGACAATTTTATTCATGTTCAAGATTTGGACCTTCCTGCACAAATCTGGATGCTAAATAGCACTATGCTCATGAGTTATGGATCATAGGGTACGGTGCTGTCTATAGCCCCCTGTAGAAAGCTTTGGAACAATCGTGCAAGCACTGCCATGATGACGTCCATCAATTTAGGGCCCCATCGCCAAGGCCGTCTTAGGGCAAGCCGGGGCCCCTGGGCATACAGGAATTTAGGGCCCCTTGGAAAGAAAAAAAAAGTGTATGACAAAAAAAAAATCTGTTACAATTTTATATTTATTATGGGTAATTGGTACAACAATACAAATATTATGAAATTTTGGTAGGTACGTTTTTATATAAAATGCTGCAGGTTTGAGTTGGTTTCGAATTTACGATAATGGTTTCTTTCGGGATTTCTGTTCTGCAAAATCTTTTATTATATCCCCAGTCTAATATTTTAAGGATATCACGTAGGTACTATGCACATAATTGACAAATTATTTAGTCGTTCTTGTACTAATATCGTTCGTAATTCATTTTTTATTATCGTTAGTTGTGAAAATGAGCGCTCTCTACTACAATTGGTAATCACCAAGTAAAGGAATATTCTTGTAGCGACTTCAACATTTCAAAAAGTTTCTTCTAATTTATCAGACTTTGTAAGGAGATATTCAAATCCGCCGATTCCTTTGATGAAAACATTCTGAGTTGAGTTCATAAGCATTGCAAATTCTTTGCATTTTTTTGTCAACTAGATATGTTGACGGAACTATTATATTTGTGAGTATCTAACGTAGAGACCTAACCTAAAATAGAAGAAAAAACGCTTTTGAATGCAAGCGTTGCATCGGGCTTCCCATGAGGTCGGCCCTGGCCCTGGGGCTCTAGGCACGGGCCCCCTGTGCTCTTATGGTAAACAAGGCACTGCCCATCGCCGGAAATACTGCTTTAAATCCCATCGACTGTTGAGAATAACCGACGAAACTGGTCCTCAAAGAAAACTATGTCATAGTTCGCACAAAACATCAAAATACGAAAAAGGCCTGTTACAGGACAGTTTGACGGTACATTTAATAATTACCACTTTAAATAATGGTCGTAGGTACTTGAAAAAGCCTCTGTAATAATATGCTATAATTATCATAATACACTATTACCGTACACGTAGTCAATGTAATCTATTCCGCGGTACAACATGTACCATAAACAAGCACGGGGATAGTGGGACACTTAATAATTCACAATGGGCCGGGTAGCGGTCGCCGACCGACGCGATCTGCTCTATTTCAAATTTCAACCATAGACCGCCATCAAGGTAGCCATTAACTTGTACACCGTATACCATTGTAAATTATTAATGAGTAAAAAAATCTTGTTCATGAAGTTAGCACCCCCGCAGACAAAGAATGGAAAAGGATGACGTTCAAACTTTTGGTTATTTTACAAACATGCAACAATTTTCTATAACGATGCATACCTACTTATAAAAGGGATATAAACTTTGCACATAGTTTGCTAAAAAACTTTAGACATAGCCAAAAAATACGACACGTTTGACCTCTAATCGTCAGCTCGGACAAAATTTCTGTAAGTAGATACTGTCTGAAAAAAGAAATTAAACTGTGCCTAGGCTTATTATCCCCCCACTTTCATACTATGGTAGGGAAACTAATGAAAAATGGTTAGGATGACATACTTAAAACAGGTGGACAGCAAGTATTTAGAGGTAATTGGACTCTTGAAATCTAACAATTGATGGTGGTGTTTATCTTTACGTGACACCTCGCTTTCTTAGCGAATGGGACTTTAGAATCTGTAAACCTTAAGCAGATGCTTTGGCTGTTTTTCCCGTTACTGCAGCTCATACGGAAATCTAATCGATTATGGACTTAGAGTGGCCGCTGCAAATCCTATATCTGGCCAAATGGGATATCATCGACCCATCCCAAACACAGGCGACTGCGGAGCACCTCCACAGGATTATGTTGCATCACATTTCCTGCCCTCCAACGGCATGACCGTCGAAGTTGTTTCAAATTGTCCAGAACAAAAAAAGATAGAATCGCCTAAAGGAATTTCAATTTCGAAATATTTCAATCACCATGCAACACCATAAAATGTAAATGTCCCCCATAACAAGTAAACCGTATCCAATAAAGTGCACCCTTATCTGTTCGGAGGGGGTCGACCTTTGGAAAAATTGCGAATTCAGATGCAAACGGAAATAGGGAGGACCATCGCCTCAGGCAAGTGTTTTATGAAATGTATAGTTGTAGGAATCTATCCTATTCTATCTGTATATTCATGAAGATGTGAGAATGTAAGGGCTGTTATTTAAAAAAGTTTATACGATTAATCATGGTTGTCACTGTATCCTATAAAATCAAACATCGCCATTTAATTAACAATCTTGCAATAAAAACGTTTTTACAAAAAAAAAAACAACCGACTTCCAAAAAAACACTACAAAGTGAAAAATAACTTAAATTTCGGAAGTCGGTGTCTTTGGTTTTGTATTTTAGTTATTTGCTACCGACTTCCGATCGACTGTAATTTATCTAAATTACAATAGCTCAACTGCTCATCACCTTTTACAAAATATTGCTTTTACCGATGCATTGACTTTAATCGTTGAGGAGTTCTCCTGGTACTTCACCATCAGCTCCACTTTCCATATGTATTGTGACGAGCATAAATTGAATTGCAACCATATTATTAAAGTTATCGAATTGCAACCCGTGAAATACTTATTATTGAGTAATTCCGGTGGCCGTTTGTGGTCTTCATCATCAGTTCCACTTCACCAAATGGTGCTTTCCAAGACCAACCGCACGAGTTACTATAAAAAAGACAGTCAATTTGTCGCGCACATACTTAATGAAATTTAAGACTTATATGGTTTTCTCATGAATTCCATTGTCAGAACTGGACCAAATTTTGAATAAAAAAAGAATCTTCAAAATCGGTTCACCCAGTCGAAAGTTCTGAGGTAACAAACATAAAAAAAATACAGTCGAATTGAGAACCTCTTCCTTTTTTGAAGTTGGTTATAAAGCAATAAGTACTTATTGGCGGTGCTTGGGGGAGGCCTATGTCCAGCAGTGGACAGCTTTCGGCTGAAATGATGATGATGATGAAGTACTTATTAATAGCCTGCTCACCTAGTTCGTTGGTGGATGCATTCATGGATGTTCCATTCTGGTAGAATATTGTCTATCTGCGCCCTATACCACAAAACTTTACAAGTCTACAAAATTATTAAATTGTAGGAAAACTTGCGTAACACAGAAATTACAAATATGTAGTTACAATTTACAATTCTTTCGCATTTTTTAAAAGCCTAACACAACGCACGATGGCTATATATAAATTGTAGACTTGTCACTACAATTTACATGTTTGTAAGATTTTTCCGTTACAATTGTGAGGCTTAGAGTTTTGTGGTACGCGGACTTGTAAAACTTACAAAATTGTAACTTGTAATTGTAAAGTTCTTTGGTATAGGGCCCAGGGCTTTGTGAAACTGGCCCAGAATATCTATAGTTTCTAACATATTTACATAATAAATCACGACAACCACTTCTCCTAAACTTCTCAAGATTTGTGAGTACCTATCGTTCATTATAGGATTAACACGCTCGACCGATAAGTATAATAACGCCTAGTACACGCGGAACGTAAGGAGTTAAATACAGTATAGTTTCCTTTACTTGTCATATTTGGTAAACAACCACGATAAAACCACGAGTATTGCATCAATAACACACTTTATGTATATGAACGTCTTGATAATGTCAGAAACACTTATGGCATCAACTACATTAAAAAAACTACATCGAATTAAACATTTAAAAACATTACTTTTCTCATTTTAGTCGCCATATTTGTTTACAAAATGAAACAAGCAAAGAAAAACACAGTATACGTATTGTATTTGTGTCAAAACTGACAGTTATCAGATGGTCGGGGCTCGGGGCGTGCAGTCAGACAGTGAAAGTGTCCCTACCGAACGGTTAGCGGTACTTTAGTTGAGTTACCTTCAGTCTGAAGGGACCACCTCTCTGGTTTTATGCGGACTTCCATGGTTTACGACTGTACGGTTTTGATTTACAGGCATTCGCCTTTTACAAAAGTGACACAGAATCTACGTAAGGTAGACAGAATCTAAAAACTTAACTGTACCTACAACTTCTACTAACACTACCCCTTCAAAATCATCTTTCCAGAATTGAATATTTTCACACTAAAATACGTTAAATAAGTACGTTCTTTAAATACCTAAAACACTAAAACAAATAATTTTTAACTTCATAAAAATTCGATCACAGCTCTATACTGACGCTCCATTGGTTCTATGAGTATCTCAACCTATTTATCTAATCGTAAACGTCATAAGGAACCCCACATTTTATGATGACAGCATTAGATCTACGCAGTAGTTATAAAACTGTCTTTTACAGCCCATTAAAACGCTTGACATCTATAAATCTCTGTTTTCCAACCTTTCACTCCTGAATGGTTAATGGTCACCCTACTCAAGCTTTTCTCTCGTGGTCGTCACACTTGAGTCTATCGATGTTTGACTGGTTGCCGACTTACCGTCGTCCGTCGGTAAACAGCTTTCCTCGCGAAGGGCCGCTGACTTTCGACCATTCGTGAAGTACAACCAGTCCCATATATTAAAATATACGAACAATTATCAAGAGTGAAAGCAAAAATGCAGCGCTTTAATCAGTAAGCTGTTTCAGATCAAAAATAAATCAACTCGCTGAAAAGCAATGTTATAAAATTCAAATATTCTGAGAAACCTTTTGACGTTCATACATACATCGTTGCTTGCTGCACTACTAATTAATGTTGAATAATTTTCAAGAGACGCTACAAAAGAGCTTCCATAAAATTTGTAATTTACCGGAAAGCACTTTAAACCCACTAACTAAACGCTCATCTATTGGAAACTAGAATGCAGGTACGGGTACCTACTGCAAGATATATCACATACAGGACCCATACATCGAATGTTTAGATTGAGATTTCAGATCATAGATGTGCAGAAAACTTTGCAATTTTCAAGAACCAGTCGAAAAGGAAATGAAGCAATATCTTGAGACAATTGTAAATCCCCAAACTGTAGTCGTTTGGCAGTGCGCCCCTATCCCCTAAGAGTCGGAGGTGACGGATTTGGCACGCATCGAGACGACAAGGGTGGAAGTGGCACCGTGCCACAGACTCACGGTCAATGACACTCACTATTTCAGAACATATTTCGAGGGGGTGGACATATCGGGCACGGCTGATTGAACGATGCGGAATTGCGATTTCCATAAACTTTTATTTAACTTACCTACCTAATTAGAATATTTTACGGAGGGTGAATAGAGGTATTGCTAGGAATTGCTTTAATTTTAATAATATTGTAAATACCAAACCATTCTAACTGCTGAAATATTTTGATGACTCGTGTCAGATTTGAGCGAATTCTTCAAAAACGTTTCTAATCCTTGTTAGTTACATATTTAAATTAAACTTATTCACCGATAAATTGATAAAATGTTTATATTTGAAGACATATTCTACATGCTGACGAGTACTGCGTAGAAATCAAAAGCTCAATTGTTGATCTAAAAACTGACCACTACTTAAACGAAAATACTACACAGGCATAGGTCCTATACGATGGCGATAACTAGGTCATCTCAACGTGCCAATAATTATTACTTACCTAGAGTGAAGCGGTTTTGCGTCGCACTTGTTTATGGTTCTGAACACATCATGGAAAACTCACGAAATCACTAGCACAACAAATCAGACATGTAACAAAAATCATAAGGAACTGTTTGGGTGAATTTATAATATTTTAGAGGTGAAAATTGTTGATTTTGTCGTACAAAAGCGGTGTATCGATTGAGCGGCGCCTCACCACGGAATGAGCCCGGCCCGCCACCCCATGCGCGCGTTTTCCGCGCTTTCCCGCCACCGGCTGTACCGGGGTGGTTTGAAAACTCTCGCCGCGCGATGTACTGCGCAGTTTGTTTGTTTTATATTCACCTAGAACATCATCTGATCTTGTTACATTTATTGCGTATCATACAGACATCGTATTGTATAACAAATGAGTTTTGAAAGGCTTTTTCTATCGTGTTTTCGTGAGAAAATTGGGTATTTATTACGTACCATTGTAGAACAAATTAATTTTACATTCTTCATCGTTTATTAAATTAAATACAGGAAATGAAATTGTTTATTAGGTACGTAGGTACCTAGGATATTAAACTACTTTTTTTGATAATATATTTTTGATAATAGCATGAGACGGTGAATTAATTTCAATAAAATCCTGCCACAATTTCAGGGGATATCTAAGCAGATATTCTGTAGATAACTATAGATATCGAAATTACATAAAAATTCAAAATAAACCACCCTCATTTCATTATGTCGTTATAACTTTACCTAAATTGAATGTAATAATATAATTAACAAGATTTGTAATAAAAGTCGATACCTAATAGGAACACTTTGATTTAATAAAAAAAATAAACAAACCCTTCAAAGATAATAAAATCGCATCTCATTGTTTTCGAGACCACACTTTACAAAATAGGTACCAGTGTGTTTTTTTCGACCGTCATACGTCAGTAGGACTACAAAATACAGCGTGTCTTATAATGTTATGAAAACTCAAATCCATTACATTTGCTATCTGTTGATGTGTAAGGCATCGTTGCCTCTGGAAATAAACAGATCTAGTAATGGGGGTTGAGCTCGTTAACGTTGGGGTGGGTTAGGGAGCGCCCGCACCCCGCACTCCCTGCCCCCGCTAGCCCCGCGAGCCCCGCCATCCCCCTGCCAACAACGAGTGTTTTCACAACAACGCACCCACGCTGCACTAACCTCCTCTTGGCAACTAAGTACATCCTTTAACTTCACTTGAGCATCATAATTACAGCGTCGAGCTTTTTCTGTGGTTGGTTTTTATTTTATTTCAAAGCGATCGTTATTTTTTTTATGAGGACTTTCTTCACTGCAAAGTTGAATATCTCTCAATGGCTGTTGTAACATTTAATTTGAATTTTGTCTTACCCACTACCGCAGATTAGAAACCAGATAAGACAAAACAGCGGGGTATTATAATTACAAAAATTACGTTCTTGAGCAGACGAATTTTTCAAACTTATGATTAACACGTGAAAATAAAATCTGATGTATATTTTAACAAGATTTATTAGTATATGCGTTGGTTTTAAAATCCAAGTTTTTTTTTCACTATTACAAATATCTACAAAAAATTTAAAAGGTTGGAAACTACTTATAGCGACAAGACCCCCTGAAAACACTATTTTACTTCGTTTTACAGTGTATTATAACACGGTTTTAAACCTAATGTCGTTGACCGTCCGCGATGGTTTACTTTAGCGTAAACGTAATGCCGGGAAACCTCCCGGAGGGTTCACTTCCAATATGTATCGTATGTCGTATGAGTTCTATGAAAAGTGGGTGGAGTCGAAAAACTGAAGCAATATTAGCAATATGCTTCAAAATCTTCGGATTGTGATTTAAGGTACGTTACGCAATTAGGTTGTATATAACATCAAGACAGAAGGAACGCAAGTAAATTGTACAAGTACCTACTTAGTCCCACACACACTGAAGCAGCTAGACCTAATGTAAAAAGTGCCAACAGACGGTTTGCGGCAGAAAATGTCTGATAAGTATCAACTGGCAAATGAAGGGGCAAAAACTTCAAGGCAGTATTATTGTATACCTATATTATATGTGTTATAAGCAAATGAGCCAGGAGTACCCATCTTCGCAATTTGCTAAGACAATACATCTACGATCATGATACGAGTCCTCCCCCTGTATACGTTACGGCTATATCGCGGGAGATGCACTGATAAGGATGTTTCACGCCGATCAGACACATCTTGAAATTAACAAGGTCTATAATTTTTGCAAATCTATGAGGTTTATAGGTAAATAACGTACGTACGTACTAGTAGAAAATGTTCGCAAACGTATATTTTAATGTACTATCTATATTTGTGCCCTCCAAAAGTAAGTTGGTTTTTCCACTTCCGCTATAAAGTCACATTAAGATTTAAAATCAAAGTTTCAAATGTTTGAACTGTACAACTGTAACGTTTTTAGGGTTCCATAGTTAACAAGGAACCCCTTATAGTTTCGCCATGTCCGTCTGTCTGTCTTTCTGTCCACAAAAAGGTAACAGAAAATCATTAAAAAAAAAAAAAAATGTGTGGTAAACAAGATACTCGTAAGGTACACGTAAAGTGGGGATGTCTTTTTTCTCGTCTATCCCATAGTGTGGAAAGGTTGGAAAGGTCGTTCAAAAATTTTGGGAGTATGGGAGAACCATTTTTGTATTCAGGGATCCGTTTGCGAAATATTAAGCTTTTAAGTGCTAATTTTTGTTAGAGTCAAGTGTCCTCCACCCTGCCAGCTAAATGGTTGGTTCTAGGTGTGTGAAAAAATCCACAGCAGTAGTATATATAACAAAATTAAAAGGAAAACTATCACAGCTAAATAGGCTCTACAAGTTAACGAGTAATCATCGAGCAACTTACATTTGCAGATGAAAAACCATGTATGGGAGAACATGTTTTTCAACTACACTGTTAAGTTTGTTCTTGGGATAAATTCATCCCATCTACAGAACTCTTCATTGTGCGTGGTCCGACACGCACATGGCCGGTTTTTAATACTAATCCAACTATCTATGATATGGCAGAATCTGTACTATATAGTACCTACATTGTACACTAATTCCATCCATGGGATTACCTGATATACATACATAAACTCACGCCTTCATCCCATAGGGGTAGGCAGAAACCATAAAACGCCACCTGCTACAATCCTTACATACTCTTTGCTTTGTATACGTTCCCATTTTTTTTTTTTTTTTGGCTTTTAAATTTTCATAAGCGCCACATCCTTGGTGCGCAGGGTACGGTTTAGCCCCAACATCGTACTGGCGATGATTTCGTTTCCGCAATTATCGCCGGACTGGACTGGCCTTCATCCGGCATTGTTCCTGCACACATTTTGCTGTACAAGTGTCGGTGACTGGTCTATAATACCAAACAATGTGAATACATGGTCTTTGGGGTCTCTGGTAAGTGCCGGGAGAATGCCATCGAACTTCCCATAAACGGTACGCCAATACGAAGAGTCACAAAGTTTAAATATCTTGGGCATTTTCTTACCCACGACCTCATTGACCATAGTGACATTGAGAGGGAGCGTTGGGCTCTGGCTTTCAGGGGTAATATGTTGGCACGAAGATTTTCTCGGTGTAGGTACTGACCAAGTAATGACTACGCTTTAGAATAGTACATTATTGCAAAGGCCGTAAAATAGACAATTGCAAGTCGAGGAATTCACTAATATGAGACAGGCAATTGCCATTTCCGCCGAGGCATATATAGTGCTTTTCTCAAAAGAATGCAGGGAAATAAAACATACCTTCATGTATTTTTCTTTTGCCTTCGCTGGACGCAGGTTTTCCATTGCTAATTTGGCTTCTGATCTTAAATCTGGTGGAGTACAATCAATCTCCATTTCACTCTCCGAACCGTTGGAACTCATTTTAATGATTAAATTTACATTTTTTTATGTATGTAAATAACAATAATCAAGACGAATTTTCAACTTTGCCGCCAATTTCCTATTTGTCATCTGTGCCGAAAGGCAGACACATTTATGGCTATACAGCCACGTGAACGCAATTTGTACTTAGCAAAGAGACTTACTTTGGTATGCCAAGAATGATAAAAGAGATCCAATCAAAGAGTATTTAATAACTGCAGCACGCCGTTTTATACAACATTGCTGGAGCGTTGTAATGTTCCAAATTCAAAAAAACGCTCCTGCAATGTATTTGATTGTCTTTGACCGTAAATTTGATACTTCGCGTGTTCTCGTTTCGAAAATAATGACAATATTTCCATGCATGTTTGAGAAAAACTTATTGTCAAAGTTTTGAAATACACGTTACGTTTTAACCCTTCAGAACGGTCGCGTAGTTTTTTTTTTTTCTCACGCATAAACGCTAAAATTGGAGAATGCATGTGAAGAACAATGGCAGATAAAGCGAAAGGTGTTAAGGATAGGGCCAAGTCAGGAAAACGACGTTATTAAATGTATGGTTAGCAGTAAAGAAATATTAGAACAAAACAGTAAAAAAAAATAGAAATCTCTTGCTTTTAAAAACAAGACATTTCAAATGTTAATAAATAATATGAACGCGATTAAAACAATAACATAGGTATATTAGCGACTTTCTGGTACTTTACGCCACATAATTGTGACTTTCAGGTAAAAATGGTCACTTGGTGGTGGTTACGTAACGTCTTACTAGGGGGAGGAGGGGTAAAGAAAAACGTTACAGCGCGTTACATGGGGGAAGGGGGGGTCAAAAATCTCCAAAAATTGCGTTACGTAATACTTGAATGCTCCCTTACTTACAATTTATGGTAATAGTATATAATATATTTATTTTTAGTTGTCCGAATTAAAATGATTTAATTTATTTTTAATTTTCAAATAAAAGTCTGTTGTAGTTTATCATTTCTGTGGATTTACAATATTTACAAGGATGAGGGATGTAATAAAAAATCAAATAAGTACCTAACTTATGGCGACGGTAACCGGCTTTTAATGATTTTATACTGAAGATGACGTCTAAACGAGTAGTGTTGATGATTCGGAAAAAATATATGTTAAATTAGAGCAGTTTTTGAATATTTTAATATAGCCATATTTTGGATTATGTTTATATTACATAGTGAAATTAATTTGTAAAATTATTTCCAACGCGGATAAAAAACTGAGAATCACGCAAAATCTATCAAGCGTATTTTTCTGAAACTTTGACCATTTTAAAGATAATTTAATTATTGATCTTTTAGTATACGTTTTTTTATTAAAATACCTTTTGTTTTATGTATAATAAATTAATAATACGTCTCATTTTGGACAGCGCTCCTTGATGAGCGAGTCCTATTACTGGCTGGGCGTACGACGCGTTGCGTGAGCTCAGTACAGAACACGCACGCTAACCACTCAAGGTCACTGTCAAATATCTGCGTCTTAATTATCTTATCTTATCTAAATCTGTGTTTCCTACGGACCTATGATTACAAAAGTTTTTCTCTGGCAACGTAAACTCGTAAATAAGTATCGTGCAATAGTGTTTTGATGGTCGTTTAATGAAGTTCAAGTTTCTTGTGAGAGCTCTCTAATCCCTCATCCAACGATCTTGGGCTTAATTTTGCACTAGCGTAGGTACATACCTACTATTCGTCGCAAATCAAGAAATGTTATTAACAGAGGACGCCAAATTATTATTTATACTTATTTTTTTTGTTTTTTTTTTTAAACGCTAGTATACAGTACAAATCTGAGGTAATAAGTTATGGTGCTAAGGTTTAAATAATGGCCTAAATGTTTTGCCATTGATAACAGGGTACAAAGTAAAAATTCTATAGGTAGATACTATAATTACACGGTATACCTAAGTTAGGTATTAAACACAATTATGTAACTGAATTATTTATCTAAAAAAGTTATAAAAACTAAAATCCATCTACGACAAAAACGCAAACTAAAAAGATATATCTAAACAGGACATCATAGACAGACAAATTAAAAGTTCGGGGTCACACGTCGTGTTAGGGATAAATCGAACAGATGAAATATGACTGCGGATCTTGATACCCAACATGGCAATATAAAAATAAAAAATTGCTTATTACTTATGTCCTCTAGAGAGCGACATATTTAATCTAATGTGACGGCACACAGCTGACATAGCCTATACCCAGCGCACGATCAAGACGCTTCCAACGATACTTCATTTTGTCAAATTATGATAAATAGTTTAGAAGTTATGAGGGAACAGATGAACATACATACACACCGGTCAAAATCATAACCCTCCTAATTGCTTCGCCGTAGTCGGGTAAAAATAAAATTAATCGTCGGGTAATATTTTTTAATCTACTGTGTCCAATATACAAAACATCTGATCATTATGTGACATAATGTGATATTATTTATTACCTTAGAGCATTTGACCTATATATTACTCTCTAAATACTATTTTTTTATTTCGCCAAACAATATAAAACCTACTGGCTATTTACAGTGGCAACATTAAGTTTGGTACACTGTGCTCTGTTAGATTTATTATAAGATTTGACCTAAAGGTCCAGTAACCAGGTCATAAAACTAAAAAAAAAAAAATGTTAGATTTATCTGTCAAAGTTTTGAAAACGCAACGGACGACGGACTAACATTGCTTTATTTGTATTGTTCTTCAAATTAAAATTTGTTTGATAAGATTACAGATATTTCGAAAATTTCGGAAAATGAATAGTGAGGTGTTAGAATTAGAGACTAAAATAATAAACCACGAAGCATACGGAACTTCGTAAGTAATTCTTACAAATAGTAAAAGTTTTATGAAATTAGAATTTTGTTTACTAATCTTTGACGTGTTTCAGGTATAAATGGGCTCCCAGAGATTTCGAGCTGGGTTCAGCCCTTGGACAAGGCAAATTCGGACATGTTCATGTTGCCAGAGAGAAGAAAACAGGCTATTTAGTAGCCATCAAAACACTTTTCAAATCACAAATTGTGAGGTCGAAATGTGAACGACAAGTGATGCGAGAGATTGAAATTCAGTCGCATTTGAAGTAAGTAACAAGTTTAGTTACTTGTTAGCCCACTAGCTTATCCTATGACCTGAGTTTCCTACACAAATAGTTGTTTTTCCAACTTATTTGAGACAAATCTTTAATAATGCTTGTTCCTCTTCAGACATCCAAATATACTACGTCTACTGACCTGGTTCCACGATGAGCGTCGTATTTACTTAGTGGTGGAGTTTGCAGCCGGCGGAGAGCTGTATAAACATCTTACTAACTCTCCCAAAGGACGCTTCCCTGAACCCAAAGCTGCTAGATATATTTACCAGGTAAGATGTAATAGCCATTCC
This sequence comes from Omphaloscelis lunosa, assembly GCA_916610215.1. Lineage (NCBI taxonomy): Eukaryota > Metazoa > Arthropoda > Insecta > Lepidoptera > Noctuidae > Omphaloscelis > Omphaloscelis lunosa. The sequence goes on along the minus strand of OU744265.1, from coordinate 9,052,499 downwards.
AAAAGCTAGGTGGCTCAATATACACCCTGTTTGGTACACACAACTTGGGCTATATAGTATACGGCAGTCTTTTTCTGATCATGTGCTTGTGTTAAAGTTTACTGAGCTCACTTATTTGTTACCGCAGTCAAAAAAGTATTACTTGTTGGCTATTTTTGTTAATATCAGTTGAACATTCTTTTTGTCTCTTATTCCAGGTTGCAGATGCTGTGGAGTACTGCCACCAGCACCATGTGATCCACAGAGACATCAAGCCTGAGAATATACTGGTTGCATTCAGTGGAGATCTCAAACTTGCTGATTTTGGTTGGTCTGTGCATGCCCCTTCTGAGAGGTAAGACCAAAATATGTAAATAATCTATTCCCACAAACTGAAAACAGTTTTGTGACTTCTACTTAGATATATGTACAAGTTTGAGTTTTAAACCTGTTGACTTTGGATAACTACTAAAAAGCATGTTCATTATACACTAGAAGATCTTTGTTCAATCATGAGGATGGTGGATTGTGTACTTTTTAAAGAGTGCTCTATTCTATAAACTCATGTTTACTTTCAATAAATTATTATGGACATTTCCAATTTATAACCAAATTAATTTTCAGCCCACTACAGCCTCCTTGGTCTAATGGTCGACAGAACTACTGCTGGGCATGAGGACCCTGTGTTCGATTCCCAGGTCAGACAAAGAGATATTGGGTTTTTCTACCTTGAATATCTCAGAAGCAGTCCGTAGTCTGGAATTTTGCTTGGTTGATGGCAATATTTCCCCCCTATTATGTGGGACTTAAACATAACTGTGAACAGAACTGCGAATTGTGGGTGCAGTTTAGGTACACCTCTGCCCAACCCTTCAGGGAAACAAGGAGTGATGTTATGTTTATTTCTTAACACTTTGAAGGACAGTACACGAGACACAATAGAAGTTTTATTGTTATGACGCCTATGGGCGTATAGTCCTTCAAAGGGTTAAATAATGTAACTTTGTAAATACCTAACAAAAATGCTTTCTCCTTGTTATAGGCGTAAAACCATGTGCGGCACATTAGACTACCTACCTCCTGAGATGATCAAGCGTGAAGTCTATGATGTGTCTGTTGACCACTGGTGCATCGGAGTGCTGCTCTATGAGTTCCTTGTAGGCAAGCCTCCGTTTGAGAGTGAGGGACAAGACAAGACTTATGCCAGAATCCTTTCTTTGGACATGGTGTACCCCAGTTACGTACCTGAAGGAGCTAAGGATCTTATTTCTAAGGTTGGTATTTCTTTTCACACACATAAAGAAAAGGTGCATTATAGGGACTATACAAATATTAATCAAATAGAATAAGAGAGGGAGAGCCTGTTTGAGTGGAGGCTCAGTGTCTAGACAAGCACTATCTACCAGAGAATTTAAAACTAGTACGGTACTAGTATGAAATTTATTGATGGCTTCGAATTTTACATGAAATATTAGTAAAAGTCTGCTCGCCCAACCCACCTCTTCTAAATAATGCTAATATGCTATAATGCTCTCTCTCATAGCTAATGACTCGGACCTATTCTGTTGTTCTCTGAGTGAGTTCACAAAGAATGCATTATTTGTAATAAGTTACAAAATTTAATTATAATTATAAGTTAATAATAAGTTAGGATAAGATTACAATATGTATGCTATCACAATACGTTACCCTGTAATGATAAATGTAAGTTGGAAATAATTAAATAAAATAAAATAAAAATATGCTATATGGATGGAGTATTAAATGTTTGCTTTTCTTGCAGCTCTTAAAACATTCAAGCAAAGAGAGGTTATCATTGGATGCTGTGAAAAAACATTACTGGGTGCAACAGTTCCAGACTAACGGTGCATAGTATTTGCATAAAAGTTGTTAAGTTAGTATTAATACATTAATTATTATTTAATCATAGTAATAAACGTTTATATTTCAACAACATTTTATTTAATTAAAAGTACACAATTTTGAGCTTTGCGAAAGAACTTTTACTTCTTTACCGTTCTATATACCAAAATTGGTTCAATCTTTGAATATTGTGTATAAACAAATAAAAGATAAAAGTTCCTTATTTACATAAACCTATCACGTACATATTTACACAAACTATTTATCACCATGTTGTACATATCACAAACTATAACCATAATTATTAACCCATGTGAGTCCATCCTTGGAGTTCTTCAGTGGTTTATACTCAAGTCCGATCCAATCCGTGTAGCCACTGTTCTCCAACTGGCTGAGAACGTACTTGTAATTTATCTCTCCTTCAGTGTCTGGTTCATTGCGGTTTGGCACTTGAGCTATCTGCAATCAAATTACTAGTTAAGACAAATACAATACACATCAATATTAATTTGACTCGTATTTGCTATCATAAGTATAGGAACTTGTCACACTTCTATGTAACACATCAAATAATTAATTTCAAATAGGTAAATTGGTAGATTACAGCCCACTCCCTTTCGAAGAGAGGAGGCCTGTGTCCCAACAGTGGGAACATTATAGGCTGATTGTTTTTAAGTAGCTTTGAGTAAATGTAGGTTGATAGTAGACATTCTGTTACAGAATTCAACAAGCAATGTCATTACATTGCATAGATTTGATTAAAAAGTCAAGTATTTCTCACAATTATTGCTACAGCCAACTATACTCTCTTTTTTTTCATCTAATAAGATATCAACTATTGTGTGTAGTAGACACAAATTCTATTTATGGTCTATTATTTATTTTATTACCTGCACATGACCAACATAGGGCATAAAGTTGGTGATGCTATGCGATATATCACCACATATTTGTTGTAAGTGGAACACATCCAGCATCAGCTTCAAGTTGGGACTGTTGATGCGTTTGATGATGTCCAATGCTGGAACATAAATAGGTACACAATACACATTAGATATGAGACTTGAATAAATATTAAATAACTGTTTACAATCAAGATAGTAAAATATCAAGGTTAAACTCAATTATGATTATTTTGTTCTACTTATAATCAAGTTTGTACTGATTGATATCTTAAAATTCATCCCTAAATTGCATTAGATAGGTATAAAAGGTAAAGTTTAGTTATACCTTTGTTAAAATCGCTTAAAAAGTAATTTGGCACAGAATATTGATTTATAGGTTCAATAACTCCAAGGAGGTTCTCATTTTTAAGTATGTCAGCTGCATACTTCAAATTCTTCTCATAAGTTTCCCAGTTTTGTGATGTGGCATTCTGTAGCTTGCCAGCCATTATGTGAATTTTCTTGGCTTTTAGTGCCTTGGCGTAGTTGACTGTAGTAGCGAAGTTTTCTTTGAATTCATTTTCTTTTCCTGGCACTGCTGTAACTCCCAGTTCTCCCTTGGTTACATCTCCTGAAAAACGATAATTATGGTCAAATTATAAAAAAAAACAATATCACTAATTCAAGGGATTTGTAGCTTTTATCAGTCCACAAAGTAGAAGAATGTCTTGTTTACAAACCTGTCTTCAAATTGATCAACACTTGTTCAACGCCGGCTTTTTCCTTAGCATCCTTCACTTGCTCCACCGTCAAACCGAAAGGGAATCCACTTTCCACAGCCTTAAATCCAGCGTCCTTGGCCAAAGCATATCTCTCTAACATAGAGGAGGCCTCCGTAAACATAAAAGCCAAGTTTGCACAGAACTTCATCTTTCAAAACAACTTAATTTAGAGGTTAATATTAAATGTTGACTGATACAGCTAACGTAATTATGTGCGTTTAGTTATTGTTTTGATTAAGAGGACAATTTTATACGAATAGACTGATAACCTATCTCACCGCAAGTTGATGCAAAACCTCAGTTTGTTATCTTTTGTATGTTTAAATAGAGATATTTTATCGTCAGACAATCGTAACGTTCGACCAAACCGCAATCAAATATTTGGGAATGGGAACCTCAAAACTTTAACCTACTTTGTCACTTTTTTAAGTGAAAACTTCTTTAGGCGCTTTGGGCATTTTTAAGATGGGGCTAAACCATTGATTTCGCAATACCGTGATGACACCACCTCTTGACCATTAAAAAGACCATTTTGACGATTTTTTTCAAGTTTTCACTTCTTTCGGCGCTCCCGGAGTGCCACTGTTTTTACCATTACAAGTTGTATAACAAGACTGGCGAAGAGTCAAGAGGACGTGAAGTAATAGTAAGAACTCCTTATAGAAGTGATACTGGGCGTATCATATGCCTTAAGCTGTTAGCACCTCGATTTTAAACGCGTTTAGAACTGTTTTGCAGAATGTATTTTAATAAATTGCGGTCACCAGCCCATCTTACCAATACCAGGGCGTACCCCTCCAGCGAATCTCCAGATTTTTGATTAAGTAGGTAAACTGTACCTCCCATCTCCATAATGAACGGCTTCGTTCTTCACTGAGAAGCAATTTAAGAAAATGCTGCATAGCATATTAGAGATACGAACTTGTAGCGGCGTTCAATGTTGTGCGCTACTTTGATTATTCAGCTGAGATGGGACAATTTAAAGAAAGCGGTCAGATACATTATTCCTGTTCGACTAAGTACATTTTGCAAATTTCAGAGTGGTCATAGTTTACAAAGCCAGGAAAGGGACATGTTGAATAGTCGCACAGCGGCCCCACACAATCTATTAAATTCATTAATTCACTGACAGACAACACAGAGCCTAACCCGCTGGATCTAGAAGCTTGAACATTTGAAAAGTTGCATATAATAAATAAAAAAAAATTATATATATATAAGTACATATAATAAAAGCGAGCGATAAGGAAGGATTCTTGAAAATGCATATCCTGCAGGGGTCAAATACGAGACGAAAGTTGGATGGAAGTTCGTCATTTTTGTCGATAGGGAATCCTACCCGGTATACGGCTTAAAAACTCAACAAGCTTTGGTTTCAGATGAACCTATGCTAACTGGCTAAGAAGCCAAGTTGGGCTGATCAGATCATGATTGTTGAAGCACTGATAGCTTTTAAAGAGCAAGCTGTTGCTTCAGGGAAGATTGCTAAGCGAAAATTGTAAAGACGAACCCAAGTTAAGATGAAGCAAGGAGGATTGACGAGCGTGGTGGTTTGCTGAAGATGAAAGATGTTTCGATTTAAGGAAGCACCTGACAGGCACTTCCACTAATATGAAAAAAAAACAGTAAGGGTTATTCTGAGAAACAGATTATTAAGGCCACTTATTTACTCAAGGTGTAGGTAACAAGTAAAACACGGTTACATTGTAATCTCTTTATTAATTTACTATTTATTATTATAATGATAGGTTCAGTTTATTATTTCAAAATAATATATTTTATAACAAAATACTCATTTATGTTTCCTATATAATGATAAACAAAGTAATCCGTTTTAATAAAAGCTAACAAGGATGGAACCATCCACGTTTTTGCTATACAACTAACGTCAACATAAAAATATTACATTATAAAATAATCATAGGAAATGGCCACTTCAAAAGCCAATGACCAAAAATAGTTCATTTTTTTTCTGAATAATATGACGATTGCTGTACCTAACATAACCTAACATCAGTCTGCTACTAACTGAACCGAGGTAAATAGAAGAGTTACAGAATTACGTAAAAATTAAAGTTCAAATAAATTATCTCGGACTGCATTTGTAGAAAAATCGTTTATCAATTCATTTTCGTGATAGATTTTTCCAATACCGACTAAGGTTCCAACGATGGCCACGGTATAAAACCAAATGCGCCACTTCCCATAGTGATTTGGTCATTGTCCTTTATTTATGATTTTATTATAAATATCGAAGCTGGTATTACCAAAAACTTATTTTAAAATGGAATGCTTGTAATGCTTAACTTAAATCTTTACACTTAGATTAAAAATTGCATTAAAATCCTGACAAATGCACGTGCTGGCAGTACACTGTCTTATAACAAGAGGTATTTGCGGTTATAACATTTTATATAAATACGTTTTTGATATTAACACAGCCATATTTTTATAATATTGTGTAGCTATAAACTAGATCAGTATTCTACGTAAATATTACACGTACATTAATTACGTTCTTATACAATAATTTGTGAACAGTTCTTTCAAAATTAGAAAGAAGTGTGCGATTTGAGCAGAATTTGCCAATACCCTGTAACGCACCCTACACTGAGCTGACATGGCAACTGAGTTACAATTACTTAGAAGAAATGAACACTATCCGGATCAACACATTTAGCTTAATTACATTTTTACTAAAAATAGAAGCATATAATTAGACGAATGTCAATGATCTTAACCAAACAAGTGAAAAAAAATTCGAGCACTTGCTTAAAATTAAATAGCAACATAAAAGACGGACTTTATAACAGTCATTAAAAATTAAACAATAAACTTTAAAGTAAATAGCGATCTTTAGTCTTTATAAAGCTTTGATTATAAAATCGCAATATTCAGGGAAGACGAGGAAATAAATGGCCCTGCTAAATAATGCTTACGAGCACTAACACAGGTCCTAAATGCCATCTCTGAACAAAGGCGCATAATATGTTCGAAATGAGAACATATTACTTGCCGTCTCCATTATCCCATGACAACTTTGATCTAAGAAGCAGAAGTACAAAACGATTGCACGTAGCTAACGATGAGCGTGCGACTACCACTCGACTAATCGCAGCGACACCGGTGACTTAGGCGCTAGCAGGAAATCGAACTGTATGTCTAATTCGCCATCAAACTCCACGCGCCATCTTTGCATTATCTGTGAACAAAAATAATAATAAAATAAGTACCGCACCTGAATGAAGATACCTAAATGACCATCCCTCAAAGGCATTCAAAATGATTTAAAGGTCCAAAAATTTAATTTTCATTCATTTCAATGCATGTGCATTCAAAAGGTTGTTTTTGATGTTTAACATCTTTCCTCTCGCTTTCCTGCAATCTGTGGGAGTGATTTCGTGAAAAGGGACGTAAGTGTGTAACAGGAAGCCGGGGAAGCGCGCGCTATTTGATTTGACCAATGAGCGCGCACGGTGCTAGAGTTAACCGTCAGGTACCAACTCATTTTCCGAGAGGTTATAAACAGGTGATGATGATCATGATAATGATGACGATGGCGATGACGATGTAATGGAGATGAATATTGTTTATATTATATAAACGTCAGACAAAGATGTCAGATGTTACACATCATATGTGATTACTGTAAGGCTCGCTCGTTTCTTTTTTTTCCGTCTCCACCACCCCTAAGATGGCCTCGGTTACACCCCTACTTTCAGCCACCGGTGTGTCAAATTCAAATCATTTATTTCAAATAGGCTCAGTACTTGTACCATGGCACTTTTGAACGTCAAAATTTACAAAATAATATAATTGATTCTAGTCGCCCCTTCCAAAAGGTAGTTTTCGTATGGAGTAGAATGGGCAAGAAACTCCACCGTTACTCTTTTAAAATGTTTTACAATAGTTTGTATAAGTACGTACATTAGTTAAAGAGTTATATGTGAAGACAATGCACCTAGAATAAAATTACTATACCATAATAGGTAAAAAGAATTAAAAATGAAGCACCGACAGATAATTCAACTATGTGATAGATACATAGGTGCTCACATATTTACAAACATTGTAGAAGTAGACGATTTTCCTAATTTATTTTAAATTAATAAGTCAGTGTGTGAAGTAATCACAAAATATAAAATCAATGTCATAAAACACAAAAAAAATTACAATTAATTGGCAACCTGTTTGTGTGTGTGAGATGTGTCATCTGCAAATAACACCATTTTCGGTTGATTTTGAAGTAACTGGGGTAAATCATTAATGTAAACTAAAAAGAGGAATGGACCCAATATCGAACCTTGAGGAACACCCATTGCCATTTCAAACACTAATAAGTTTACGCCGTTTACCTGAACTTTAATCTTTCTATCTTTCAGGTATGATCTAAGTAAATCAAGAGCTGAATTCCTAATCCCATAGTGCTCAAGTTTCAACAGTAGTGTCTCATGATCTACACAATCGAACGCCTTCGAGAGGTCGCAATAGATTCCAATGGCATCTTGTGCTTCTTCCCAGGCATTAAAAATGTTCTTTATTAAGGTGACACCGGCGACAGTGGTACAACGCCCTTTGGTGAAACCGTACATGAACGATGGAATTTTTATTGAAAGGGACGTAACATTTGATTGAGCATCAACTTTTCAAACACCTTACTAAGAACTGGCAGAATTGACACAGGCCTGTAATTGTTGGGTTCTTTACTATCACCGGATTTGAACAATGGAACTACTTTACTGTGTTTCATGAGATCCGGAAAGACTTCTTGGTGTTGGTGTTGTTTACTGGTGTTAAATATGTAAGCTAAATAAGTAATGGTTTCGATTATAGATCTACAGACTTTTACAGACATTCCCCAGAGATCTTCTATTGATTTAATTTTAAAAGCTTTTATAACAGCCTGAGGGTTTTTATACTGAAACCTAAACTCCAAAGGGCATGCCTTCACATTCTGTCTAAGTAAGGCAGCAGAAAGCGCGAGTGAGGAATTTAAAGCTCCAGTAGTTTTAAGGGGAATATTGTGCAACTAGAATGCTGATTGTCATACCTTAGCAAGCAGCAAATGTAACTCAAGGTCCACGAAGCGTTTCCCGGGGCACATACGCCGTCCTCTTCCGAATGGAGCGACTAGAGTTGAAGCATGGGGCGCTGTTGGCTTGACCCAACGCTCTGGGATGAACTCGCGAGCACGCCAGAAGTTCTCCTCGCGACGGCACGCTGCTCCCGTGTGGGCCAAGATAAACGTCTGCGAAATACAAACTTGTTTTTAGATTATTGCTTAAAGTCGAGCAGGAAAAGACTCGCATTTGAGTGTGTTCGCGATGAGCCAAGGCAAAAAAAGATATCGGCAAGAGTAAACCATGATTATTTAAAATTGACTAAAATAATAAGCGCAGTTTGGTTCAGCCCTGACGTACTGAAACTGAAATCGACTGAGTCGATCGACTCGCTATTATATGATTATTTAGAAAAACCGACTACGTCATTTTCAATCTGGCACTTAAACATCCGTAACTGCGATAATATATTGTCGAAGAAAAATATCAACTCACCCCAGCAGGCAATTTATGTCCAGCAATAGTCATAGGCGCATCCAGAAGCCTGGCCAAGAACGGTGCAGTTGGCAGCAGCCGGAAGGCTTCATAGATAGCTGCCCGAACTGACGGGGCGGCTGCAAGGTCTTCAGCAGTCAGGGAACTGCATGAAGGCAACTCGGAGCGAATAGTACGCTGCCAGTCAGGTCGCCCGCTCAGCAAGTATAATAGGAATACGAGGCTGTTTGCTAGCTGTTAGAAAAAAAAACAAATGTAGTTGGAGGAAGCATTTACATGTAGTTTAGTTGTGCACCGAATGACAAGGACGACCATTACTTAAAATGGCTTGCCAACTACTCACGTCACCGAAAATCAAATTCCAGCTTAAACTAGGAAGCGATGAATGGTTACGAGATTTTGAGGGCTGTATTTTCATGTTTGCAATAGGTACGCTTTGTCCATTCTGAAATTTTTGCTGGGTATCTGAGTTTGATTCTATGCTGGACTATCCCCAAATCGCAAGATTTGGTCACTACTCACGGACCCCTTGGGTCGGCGATGATAAAGTAAATTACTTTCTTTTTCAGTATGAACTGCGGCTGACGTAGCAAGCTCTTTTATTGCAAGCAATACAGATTGGTAGCCAGTGCTATAATTCCCAGGAATATTTATCCAATAAAACGTAAAAATTCGATGAAAAAAAAAAACAGTTGGTCACAGTTTTGTAAAAGATCATCTGCATCCGGAAATCTTAATCTCCCCAAAATATTTGGTCACAGTTTTGTAAAAGATCACCTGCATCCGGAAATCTTAATCTCCCCAAAATATTAGTAAGCGTACCGTCTCAATGCCAGCTGTGATAAAGTCAATGATTGCGGCCTTCTTGTCCCTCATATCAAGGGCTGGGTTCTCCAGAATCCTCACGAAAATCTCCTGCATGGCGTCATCGTCGGCAGTGCCTTGTCTCCTGTTCCGCGCTTCCTCCATCAGCTCCGATACTATCCTGCCAACAATTTGGTTTTATTATTGCTTGACTGTATCCATAATTTTGGGATTTGCGGATAAGACCAGAATCTGGGTGTATGCAATCGAAATACCTATGAGGATATATATCAAACTAGCGGACCCGATAGACGTTGTCCTGTCCGAATAGCGCCTCCTATCGGGTCCAACTGTATTTTAAAACCATCCATGGACCCACTCAAATATACACACAATATTTCAGCCAAATCGGTCCAGCCGTTTGGGAGGAGTTAGGTGACAAACACATTTACAAAAGAAATATATATATCAAGATATCCTAACCTAACTAGCTATACATTAAACGGAACTAATAAAAAATCCTCAACAAAGGTTTTGTGTAGACTAGACCCAGACGTCAAGGTTGAAAGCTTTTGTGTTTTCCTGTTGCGCTTTTGTTGCTGATTCGTCATACTGCACACTGCGGCAATACTATCTAGCCAACGTAACAACCGCAAAAAGTTTCCTAACCTTCGTCTATTTGCTGAACAAAATCGATCAAGGCTAAGAGGCTCGATTAAGGAAGAACCTAACTTTTTTTAAATATAAATTATGAATCATGTCGCTAAAGCTCGGTCGAGTTCAAGGATACATGATGGAATCCAAACTTATGCATCATGTTCAGTTTATTCAAAGAGATGATTAATTTAAAATAGGACGTAAAAGTTGGGCGGCCTAAAGCCACCATTATGAAAGTTTCTCCCTATTCAATTTGAACTTGAACGTTCGGTAAACAATAAAGTACTCTATATTTATACTTATCTGTAGGTACACATCGTCCAATGTCATAATGTATAACAGTCCTGTATCTTATAAAAACACTGTCTACGCTTTGTGAGTAATAGCCCATCAATCATAAAGTCAATAACGAAAGTCAAGTCGGTAACTACTATATTTACGCATTGCTTCATTAATAAGATAGGGAAACTAACTCACGTATGAATGGTTTCCTCGCTCTTTACGAATGTTCTGTAGAGTGTGGTGGGTGCGAACTTCCATAGCGGTGCGCCGTAGTAGGAGTCTCGTTGAGCCCTGAAGTGGGCCTTGACGGCTGCTGCGAGAGTAGCCGCGCGACCCGACATCCAACGCTCCAGGAAGCCTAATCTTGAGCCCAGCATTAGGCCGCATACCGCTGTAAAAATATGATTACACGTTACTTGCGAATTCTCGACAAGTTGGACAACGGTGATGGTCTAGGTTATCTCTTCACATGCTGCTACAGCATTTGGCAAATGTTCCCGATACGGGATGATCCCGCCCGAGCGGAAGAGGTGTTTACCGTAAAATCTTCAACAGATGAATTCAAAACGTGACACGATTACAGAAAAACTTTACGAACAGAAAGTCAGAAACTAGACACTGGTCAGACAAAAAGAAAGTTGATAATCTCAATAAGACGTCTCAAATTTTTTTATACATACAGACGGCAGCGAAACTTGCATACTATTAGAATTAATTACACTAGGGAGATAATCTGTTCATATAAAGTGGGAAATACAAGAATCATATAATCGTCCATCATTATTTCAGCCGAAAGACGTCCACTGCTGGGCATAGGCCTCTCCAAGCACCGCAACTTCGACCGATTCTGTGCCTCCCGCATCCAGCGAATTTCTGCGGCCTTCATAACGTCAGCGGTCTATCTTGTGGGAGGCCTTCCAACGCTACGTCTTCCGTATCGTCCATACGAAAAAACTAAGTAGATATTGTATGTTATTCATCCCTTTCACATCGAAACATTTTATTTTGGAAATGCATGTTGTAACATCTTTGTAGAATTCGAACAGACAAAATTCAATAAAAATACACGGCTAACCATGAATTCCGATCCTGATACGGAAGGAAGAATGTGACCACAAAAAACATTTGGAGTGAGATACGCGACAGCTTCCATTAAACGGAGCAGAGAATGGTTCTACGTAATCCGATGTAGTGTACAATTTCATAATGCATTTCTGATGTTGATTGTTGCATTCCTCGCAACGCACGCATGCGAGTACGTTGGCCGTCTAACGCTATTTTCTTCCACATATGACCTACATTCTTATCTAGTTGGACGTCATTTTCTCGTCACTATTATCGCAACTCTCTGTTTGAATCTATTTAAGACCCACTGACTTTAGCATTTGAACTCCTCGCGACAGAACACGATATTAATTTATTAGATGCATTTGTTTGAAATGTGTTTATCAAACAAATGCTAGATGCATACAAGGATGCACATTTCAAAATACAAGGTCCAAATTATTAGACCCATATATTGTGAAGGTGAAATGAGTCAGCCTTTCTTATCTTTCTTCTTCTCGAAAAGCATCCGATCGGGATCAATGCCTGTCATGTCACATTATACATATATAAAAATACCAACCGCAACCACCTAGTTTTATGTCTCCCTTTGGGATCTCAATCAATCTGCCTAGCCCTTTCCCAACTATATTGAGGTCGGCTTCCAGTCTAACCGTATACAGCTGAATACCAGTTTCTATTAAAATTTACTAATGTCCTTTAAAATTTACATCGTTTTTTTTAGTTTATCAAGGTTATTACAAAATTCACCCCTGGTTCAAAATTCAACTACCTTTTTTTATCTACTCGTCTAACAGATATTAAGTTTACCTAAATAAACTCGATTTTATGGCAATTGGTCTAAGAGATATAGTTGCTTGAACGCAGCCCTTCCGTACGTGAGATATGAACGAGCGCCGCATTCCATGGGGGAGCAGGTACAAAAATGGTTTTCTGAGTATAAAAAAAGTATATCGTTTATTTCAAATAGGCACATAACAGGCACTTTTGAACGACAAACTATTTTAGTGTGAAAGGGACAAAATACACATTTCGGGGGACGACGTGACAACAAAGGAAGTATTCATCAAATAAAACTGAACTAGTTTTATTGCTATCAATCAGTTTCTTCTAGTTATTGAGATTACACCTAATTTGCTCCTGTGCGTATTTTCGTGTGACGTGACTCAACCTAGAGTACCTACTAGAATGCTTACGATCATCATCTTCTCAGTCGAAAGACGACGAATGCTTACGATACAAAGATATTATTTGTCATTAAGGTTCCTTAGATAACAAAGTAAAGTCAAGAATCGTTGGTCATTATGAGCTAGCAATGGTTAACGTTGTCAGTTGTCACTAACGCAACTTTTATCTTAAATTCCAACTCAAGCATGAGTCAGATGCTTGCTCAATGTCTACTCAAGACGGCAGACGAACAAATTATCTAGAAGGGTCAATAACAATTTACTATGATTCTTTCTCAACACAACTTAAAATTGAATAGTAGAGCATCTCGATTACACCAATATCCGCGTTTGATTTAAAAGTATTCATCTGTCTGTCTGTTGCTTCCTGCTGTATATCATAGTAGTGTCTGTGCTATGTGATGGCGACTCATCATAAAAGCAAGTACGATCCCTTCAGTAGACAAACTACAAAATATTTAACTTACACTCCAGCCCCATCCTGTTAGTGAGTTGGTCAAAAGCAGTGACGGTGCCGTCGCTCCGACGGCAAGAGTCCAGAAGGACGAGGAAGTCATCACAAATGTTGTTCAGCTCGGGAAGGAAGCCCTGCATTGTGTTGGGACTTGTCAGCTCCGCGGTCAAGTGGCGACGAAGATGATGCCATTTTTCGCCTTGTCTGAAAAGGATTTAAAAAATTAAGCTACAGGAGGAGAATACCTATTTCTGTGGTGTGACGTAATTTGGAAGCTTCGTCCTGCAGTCAAAACAGTATGTCGTATTTGATGAAAATTACCCTCTGCAGGCATAATCTTCATCAATTCGTATCCTTTGTCTTGAGGCTAGACCGAGGGTCTGTAAGAACTGGTCATCTCTTATCTGCCAGGGCTTATTTTTAATCTTATATTTTCAATTGCTTTTGATTATTTTTTGTACATTTTTCTCACATAAAGAAGCAACAAGAATGATGTACCCAGGATTTTGTAATATCTATATTTAAAATAGTGTCCTTGGAGTTTCTTGCCTGTTCTTCTCCATAGAGATCTACATTTTGGAATGGGCAATTAGCTTCAACTTTCTGAATAACAGACAGACTCTTTGACAATTCAAAAGGGCATGTAAATAGTTTAATTAAAATAATTAGAGTTTGAGTTTTGACTTTCCCAAATATTCAGAAAGAAAATCATATTCGAATGACGGATTGTTGCCGTCTACCTGCCCACACAATATTCACCTTTTACGCCTATTACGAAACTCACGAAATCTCATAAAGTTGCAACCTTGACCGTGCAACGTCTTTAGACTATTATTACCATTTTAGTTACGTTTAACCTAGCCAGATCTTTAACTGTAGTTACCTATGTATGTACAACTTCACTTGGGCCTTGAAAACTTTACCTGCCGAATAAACGTGATCGTTTTATAAATTGATTCATTAATTTCTAGTGATTTGGGCAATAATAGTTAGGCACACTTGATTATTTCCTTTTATCAAATTGTAACCTTCTTCTAATATAGTACATATATATCCTTTTGACACGCATACATTTGCTTAGTAACTTTGAGCTTTGGCCATGACAGTATCTTAATAGACCATTATTAGTCACATTATTTTAAATGTGGTTCACGATCTAGCATCTGTTTTATACGAAGTAGATCCTATCATTTATTGCTATGAAGTACCAAAAGTTTCAAAAGGAACAAAAAATTAGATTGTAATCGAAACTGATGATGCATTGTTGAACATCATGATGAAACTGTAGGTATTATGGACATAGATTTCATTTACAGGAAATGGCAACATTGCTACAGCGTCGTTCAACTAACGTGCCAATGTAACTGCGCAATTAAATTTGAAGTCTACGTGACTAGGAGTACAAAGCCTTGCCAAAATATCACGATCACAGGACACAATGGTACATACTTTAACCCCGGCTCGAGGTCAAGCCACCCGCTGTGAACGAATGCTTACTTAAAAGATAACCTAGTCTAACTAGGTATCTATGTCAATTACCCTCGACTAGAAATACGAGATGATTGGCGTTATCTACATATAATCGGACCGTCAACTTATTTATAACCTTCTCGGACATCTAAATAAGGCACTGTATGGTACAAACCTTGAGATTAAAAGTATTTTAAACTAAGACAGACGCTGACACGTGTGGATGTGGTCATGCGAATTTAATGTTATGATTACCCACATAAAAAGTAATACAATTAACTCTAAGTCATGCTTATGGTTTGTAATCAAATTAATATTGTATTAATGGATTGCTTTTGGATAGATGCGGGTATTCCCCGGGTGACTGATGACGTCAGAGTCCGTCGGAACGTACCTGTCAGCCTTAGCCTTAGAGGACCTCTCAGGATGTTTTTATACAGAACACTGGTAACCGGCGCGGCGCGGCAGTGCCGCTATGCAAACGCTTCTTGGCGCCGACAAGCGCTAGTTATCGGCAGCTTTTTGCCAAATCAGCGGAAACCGGTGCCTACTAATCAGATAGGAACTTGTCAGCGCATATCGGCGACGCGACGGGTTGCGCTGATGTGGCAAAACCTATAAAAATGCCTGCGCCGACCAGCGTTGACAACCAGCGCTTGCGCTGCGTCGAGAAGCGCTGGCATATCGGCGCCGGTTACTAGTGAACGAGAGGGCTTACTTACTCATTGACAAGTCCAGTGGAGGCATATCTGTCAGGTCTGCTCCTTCGGTAGACCTGCACGATCTCGGTAGGGGGGCGGTAGGGCCGCTTAGCTGGCGCCCGAAGCACGGCTTCTAAGGCTGCACGCTCTGCGATGGACACCACAGATGCACCCCCTGGCGTCGTCTCCACGAATACCGGCCCGTAACGCCTGAACATGTCTGTGTGCAAATCTCTCATTGTGACCATAAACTAGCTTTTACATAATTATAAAACACACCAGCAAAAAATTGTTAATTTATTGATTTGGCAAAAAGCATTTGGAACGTCTTTGCAAAAGCAGCCAGGTTTGGAGACGGATTATATTAAAATAGGCGTCTCCAAAATGGCCAGCTTTATTGCGCTGATGACGCTGCTGGCTATCACCAGCCTTGACAAGTCTTGACAGCGACAGGTTAATAAGGCACCCATAACCTTGAAATTCCATCGGGGTTCGTGGCTAAATGATAACTGCCGCACGGGTCATCGAAGGTTAAGCTACGCTTGCCGGGGTCGGCCCTTGGATGGGTGAATATCCATTACAAACCGAGATCCCTCCGTGCCTCGGAAAGCATGTTAAAAGCCCCTGTCCTGGTCCTGGCTGTCATTCGTAGATCTTTGACAGTCGTTACGGGTAGGCAGAAGCCCAAAGCTCTGACAATCAGTGTTACCAAGGCGTATCGTGTTAACCAGTAACTTGGGTGTAGAGATCAGATAGCAGTCGCTCCATAAAATACTGGTATTCAGCTGCATCCGGTTAGACTGGAAGCCGACCCCAACATAGTTTGTGAAAAAGCTAGGCAGATGATGAACCTTGAAATTTCAGCTCTGGGTAGGCTGTGTCAGGAGTTTTACTAAAACATTTTCATAAAGTCACTGTACCTCCGCGAAACAAAAAAATCCCGAGAGTTAATAACTCGGACGAATGGGATAATTAATTACGTGACTGTTTTTGTTATTTGTTTTTAAATCGATATGTTGTTATGTTCCTCCTCCTGATTGTGTTAATTATAATGTTATCGAAATAGAACAGTGAGCTATAAATAAATCTTCTTAAACTAGATCAAGTTATTTACAGCTGATATCGGAATTACTTAGTAGCCTGAAACCTAATTATGTTTATTTCATTCCATGATCTAGATAACAAAGTCTAGAAAATATTTATCATCAATCGGTATTGACAGTAATCTCGGGGGACATCTTCATTCGCAGATCATCTCAGTACATTTCAATTCAATGCACTGCTGCAGGAATAATAACGGAAAATCAATAACTTAGAGGCTTACAAGTCTAAATAACTTGTGCTTTTATGTAATTAAAGCCTTTTACAGCAACAGCGAATACTTGCTTAGAAAAAATGCTTGTTGTTGGTTGTGTATTGTTTGCTGGTTTTCTTTTGTTACTTGTGTACAGAAAATGCTTGCTAAATTAAATCTTGCTTGCTTGAGTTCTGTTTGATAAAAATAACAGCTTACTGCTTTCTGAGCTATAAATTTGCTATGGTAGAGTTATTATCATCACTGCAATAAAAATCTCACCTTCATAAGCTTCATGTAGCTTGTTCATCTTATATCTACTCCAAAACAGCCATCGAGTGCCCAGGAAGGGTAACGCCTGCGGTCCAGGCAGGCGCGTGGACTGCTTGCCATCCGCCGCGCGCGCAGCCAGCGCCGTCGCCGCAACCAATACCAGGATCACTGCCAGCACCACCGTTGGCACGTACGACCAGTCCACCAAGGGCGGCGGCGTGCTCTGCAACCAAATGAAAATACCATGTAAGTAAGGATAATGCACTTTGTAAATCGCAATAGATCTCTGATCTCTTCAGTGATGTTGCCCGAATCTGTAACCTTGGTAGAAATTCTGTTTATCGTAAAGAACCAGCACCTATGTGGCTAGATGAGACATGTGAACGCTAAAATGTTACTAAGGGTATATCGATGTGGTTGCGAAGAAAACCGAAAGGGAGATCGTGGCCCCCGGCAACAGGGCAACCGAAGGAACACGGGTGGGTTTTAGTCAGTAAGAGTCTGACACACCCTCCCGCTCCGCCCAGAGCGGGAGAAGTAATTTGATGATTTCCCACACAAAAAAAAAGGGTATATCGATGTTATCATATATGTCACATTCCTAATCTTTGCTATTAATTGCCATAAACCACACGATTGGTACTATCTACCTAAAATACCAGTCCACATAAGTTTATTGACCGCACTCGGATATTTGTGTACCTACGTTGATTCTTTAAAATTTTTTTGCCAATATCAGCTTCTCAAATCTTTGTTCAAGTTCCAGTTTTGGATTTACGATTTTGTTTGGTATCGTGGTCATTGACCCTGCGTTCGGCCGTGCTGTACAGCGCGTGCGGCGGGTGTGCGGACGCCTGCGCCGATGGAACAACGTTGACGCGGCGCTCTTGACATTGGCTTTGCGTAACTGTCTCTCGTTACGTAACATTGCGCGGCCGCCGGCACCGGACACGGCGTCAACGGCCGACCATCTCACAACTCACTACCTAACTGCACTCAATGACAGCTTAATATGTGAGAAATTATATCTCCAAGTATCGACCGATACTGGTGGCACAAGTTTTTATTGCCATTTTAACGGATCCCGCATTTCACAGGAATTCTTAACTGGTACTGGAATTTAACGGGAGTTCAACTTTCGCAAACCTGTTGCGAATTGTTAATGACTTTGTAATATTGCAGAGCAATACAAAAAAGGCATTAGTTATGAAAATTATTGATATCTATCGAACGCAATCCAATTCCCGTCAATGTGGAGACCGCGGCCGACATGCAGGGGCCATGCATCAAATTGTAGCAGTAGCAACACGTTTGGTATAGATTTGCGATACGAGATTTACGTAGATACTTAATTTTTAACCCTCATAAAATATGAGTCAAACAAAGCTTTATAAACAACTTCTTTAATATTTTCCTTCACTACAAAGTAATATTTATTACCGTTCATATACATGAGGTGCATGCAGGAATATACAGCATATTCCTGCATAACGAGTCCGCTATAGTACAGATACACACATAAATAAATACACAATATTAAAGCGCAGTTGTTAAAAATCACTCTTATCCTTTGGTAATTAATGAAAGGGTTGTCCAGTTCATGGTTAACTAAGATAAATTAAGATATTTACTCATTTTAACCGGGGACTCAACAAATGAGACAGATAGGATGTTGTTGACATTTTCTTAACTAAAGCTGGATAGTCCGTTAATAATAATGAGGTGTTTAACCTTGCCTAGCATAATATAATTACATTAAGAATCCGATTATTTTAATTTATGGCAAACCACTGCTGGAAAAAAAGTTTCCCTATAACACCACTTTCACCCAGCGCAATCTAGCTAACTTCTTTATCATTTATTCCAGAGATTCCCATACTTTTTTTTCTCATAGACCACTTTCAAAATTTTTCTGGTTCCAGTGGACCTCCTGCAGCTACATCTCTACCATATTCCCAAAACTCGACAAAAATGTGAATATTAGATCTAACTATGGAAATTTGCGTTGCCACTGGTCGCCTTCTACGACGCTAAGCTAACTTTGCCCATCCGTGCTCGCGAACCGAGACTTTTCAGGACGACTGATACACGCCTTTAGTCTCATATATGGCAGACCTCTATCATCGGTATGAGAAAAAAATTACGAGCCTTGATAATACAAAATCGTCTGTAATTGAACATTGGCGTCGACGTGGGGATGTTTTTCATAGCGAGCGCTACTTAATGCTAATTATACCTTGCGTCGTACGTAGAACCACTGGGCCTGCTAACGTGGCCCACATACAAGAAAATGCTTACAATGTTAGTAAGTGTATATCGATTAGCCAGTTTTTCGCATGGTTGCTTACCATACCATAGACCTCAATTGCGTTGCTTGAGCTGGTGAATCTTTCTTAGCATTCTTTATGAGGGTGTATTGAAAGTTGGCAACATCGCAAATAGCTATCAAATATTTACCTGTTTTGATTAATTTAGCAATATTACTGTATGGAAACATGAAATGTGGCTAACTAGCGAACTAGATTATTAATTATGAATTGCAATTATTACACTGGATTTGATGTTGTAATCGTTTTAAAACTAAATATTCGGTGTTACGATATTAATTATTGCATTTCATAATCAATATTTTAGTTCGCTAGTTAGCCACATTTCATATTTCCATACAGTAATGTTGCCAAATTAATCAAAACAGGTAAATATTTGACAGCCATTTGCGACGTTGCCAACTTTTGGGATAAACGCTCTTAAGCTAATAACCTCATAGGTTAACATCGTTTTACAGCTGTTTGCGAAAACCTACTAATCAACTGTTGAGGGTCGTTAGTGAGGATTGGAGCAGTCCGATCCACAGGTACTGGCTCGAAGTCCATCGGAGTGCCAACCGACGATAAAGATTCTGATATTTTGTTTTGTTTTGTTAGTGATAATATAATGTAATTTAATGAAATTTTATTTTAAAGACCACTCAATTTAATGTAAAATATTTTGTGATTGTATAGAATTTGAATTTTAATGTACATATTTTATTGTAATGATCTAATGCATTGTAATGTACTTATATTTTGTTTTAATGGTGTAATTAATTGTATGGATTTGCGATTAGTATATTGGGGCTTGGTGCCTTGATGAATAAATAGGTCCTACTATAGAGTTGGTTACTAACTGGTGAAAACATGTCAAACAAAAATAGACCTGAGTGATTATCTAGCAAATAATAACCTCCGCACCACAAACTAATTACCAAGGCTGAAGCATTTCTTTGACCTTTCGCGTGTCGTGGTCATTACCATACATTTGGATACCCTTTTATTACTCACGTAAAGACGAATCATTCTAAATCTTATCTGTACAAAATAATAAAGAGAATAAAAACATTGTTTTCTCAAGGGGGTTATATTTATATTTGCAATTGTACCATCAGGTTTAACGATCTAGAGGTTTTCTGCGCCATTGCATTAGATATATCTACACTGCAGATGCAGGTTGCCTAGGACACGCCTACGGAATTGCTAACCGCATCATCCTCCTTACCAATCTTGTATGTACCTTTTACGTCACTTTCTCCACAAATACACTCTCTAAAAAGTAATAAAAGTGATTAAAGTGATGAGTAACAAACAGACACAACCCCAGACAGTGACTGTTCTTAATCGCATAACCTAGTGATTCTTAATCGATTTACTGGAGCATACACTAAATAGCATTTGAATTACAAATAAGTTGTTTATGTGGATAATACGAATCAGTTCGCTCGGGTGCGAACTGATGTGGAATGAACTTAATGTAAGTTGAAGGACAGTTCAGTTTCAACAAAGACGCCAGCGCACCTTTTGGTTACGCATCGTATGGAGAATGAGATAAGATAAAACGGTTAGTAATCAAATAAATAAACAGTGTATTCCCTGTTTTTACTATCTTTGCATCTCCGAGTGTTCTAAATTCGTATACGATGCCTCAAGGGCACCCGACCTCTTCGACACTGGAAACAATATCGGAGTCAATTCCGCATCTTTCAAAGTCTTACAATTTCCGAAACGTTCGATTCAATTCCTGATATGATACTATGCACTTGTTTCTAGTCAAAATAATTGTGATTATACCGGTAATGCAAATGACTCGCCGGTGATTGTCTGCAACAGGTATTGAATCAACAATTACATGTTCATTGAATCGACAAACACAAAGTCATCATTAAGTTTTATTAAAACATGTCATTTATTTCCCAATGCATTCTGATTGACTGGTCTTACGAGAGCTCTATTACTCTAGGCAACAACGAGATGACACCTAGTATCAGGTTCGAGAAAACTATAATTATTATGCTTAGACAAATTCCAACAGGATACCTTCTACTCATATTCTAAGCGGTGCAGCGGTGGTCATAACTGAATTAAATATGTTTTTTTGTTTTCACCTTCGGCTTTTTGCCAGTTACCTTTCTTAAGCTAAGCTACAAAATATAAAAATAATTTAACAATATTTTCCCTAACGTTTATCTTTGTGTAAACATATCGACGGGTAAACATTACAAACTTTAGGATTATTTAAATCGCTTAAAATACGGAAATAAAGCCCTTTGTAAACAGATAACATGAAGTCATCCTTGCAATTTATTTGCGTGTGTCTGAAACCCAACCATTTGCTTATAAATGACAAATTAACTTAATGAAGTGTGGATATCTTTAGTTCTAACATAGTATCCATTAGGCATTTAAGAAAACCAAGAGTTCAAAAATATTTCAGTTCTAACGTCTTTCCTCCAAATATTTCTTTAACCGAGGTTATCTCCAAAGAGCGAATTGATAAAGTATCTTTATGGTTATTTTATCTATAACGTTTCTGTTTTCAACAAAGAAATTACCTGGGTCAAAAACCTCATTAAATTCACCGCTGTGTTATGTTTACAATTTCAAAATTAAATTTCGTAACTAAATGTTTTTGTGGTTTTACCAACTTTTAATCAGCTTTATTAGATCTATTTTCAAAAGATAAGGAAGTAACGGAATTGAAAAACTAAGCCAAGTTATTCAAGTTGACTTAGTTCTTACATCAATCGAAAAGATTTGGAGATTTAAACAGCATTTAATAAGAATGTTTCTGTACATTGATTGCCATATTTGCCATTCTATCGATGTGTAATGCTGCGATATCATAATTTCATCATAGCTTGCACTTTTTCAATATTTATTGAAACGTTTACAAATATGTAGGTGCCTACAAGCAAACACTTGACATTGGATAAGACACTATTTCTAGATGTCCTCACTGTGTAGGTTACGTACTTACCCAGGTGACGAAATTGAAGTACCTACTTGTAACACAATAACAAATAGATTCATATTCCATATCTACGCTAAATTATTAGTCTTCTTAGCTCGTATCTCTCGTAATTAAAACCCTCTCTTACTTAAATGTTTTAAATAAGTTAAATCAGAGTCAAAAGGTTATCCTGTGCTGTTAAAGGAATGGTAATTAAAGCCCGTAAATTGAAAAAATATGAGATAGGTACACACGGCTACACATCAAGCTATACATTTCCAGTATAAGCTGACCTCGCATTGTACGGAAATCCTTTACAATGTGAGATCAGCATAAACTAGAAATGTATAGATTGATTTGTAGCCGTGTGTAGGTACAATAGAGATAAAAATAAGAATTCCGAGTAAGCTAAGTGCATACCTACCTCTTAAATTGTGTAGAGTAATCCACCCAATGTTAAGTATGAATCCCATATAGGTAACTAGGGTTCAGTCAGTTTAACTTATAAAAAAATTATGAAAAATGCGCACAGGTTTGAAAGACATTCTGACCGCCTGGTTTTTTTCTTAATGTAAAGGGTTTAGCTTACAGCTGCTTATCTACCCCATATATTTTATCAGATCACTTTGATCCCAGGTTAAACCCTTCCCTACCCTTCCATAATTGATTTGGAACTTGGTTTTACCAGTAGGAAGCTAATAATGCGCGAGTGGAATACACAATCTAAGGGAATATTAGAAAATGTAAACATGTCTTCTGTCCTCTGAAGCTGTTTATAAAACATGCTGAGCACTATGTAGGTATGTAATTATCCAAATTCTGTCACAGTCGTCACAATCGCTGGTTTTTCTTAAACTAGCTTTTTCTTACTTAACATAATGATTGAAAAAGCATTAGTAAAAACAGATTATCTTATTTACATGCCTATTAATATAATATATACGTAGGCATGCGAATAAATTTCACACAATTAGACTTCATTGACAAGTTGCTTTTGAAAGGTCAATGAATTAAGAATGATACATATGCCTACAAACGATAATAAGTATTATGAGAGTAAATAATAAAAAATCTTACGTTAACTGAGTAGATAGGCATAGCGTGAGTAAATAATGTTTGTGTGTAATGTGTATAACTTAGTACCTAAGTGTTGTGGTATTATTATGAAATCATAATTATTAATTTATTTTATATCCGCATTACTTTTTTTTTATTAAGTCTGAATGTGGTTTAGATGAGGTTAGGTTAAATTAGCATTACCTTGTACCTAAAGTAATGTGCCTAAAGTTAATAACTAAACAAGCAGTTGCGACGATGGACATTACTAAACTAAAAACTGAGCTTGCCACCACAAAAAAACTTCGTTGCAGTTCAAACTTCCTGAAAAGTTCGACCATGTTGTTTTTTGTGATATTTCAGCATTGACGTCATAGTATCTGCGTGCACTTGTAACTTGCACATAATATACATAACGCCGCGAAGGGAGGCGTCGGGTCACTTTGTCAGCTGCATCGACTCTTCCGCGTTTATTGAGGCCGGTTCACGCGGTTCATCGTCGCTGTAATTGATTGCACTCCATCGCTCCTTACTCCTTATTGTTGTGAGACTAACTTGCATCCTTAATGTTCATCACTTATCGAAATCAGAACGAAGTACTTTAGACCTATCTGCGGCGGTTTATGTGAAATATGGCGTCAATTTATATAATACTTTCTGTATGATAAGTTGTCTACAGAGTCCCGTGTATTGTTTCACCCAGTTTACTGCAAAACTGTTAGTCTTGGTAGTGAACTGGTAGAGTCTCATATTAATTATAGTTATGCCAAAACATTTATCCAGTAATATCTTTTAATTAGTGAAATGTAATATCGTAACCAATCAATTACCGGCATCTGGCATCCCACAAATCAATCATCCATACGGCTACATTTGATACTTGATACAATACCTAGGTAAAAAAAGTACGCAAGTATTCAAAAAGCAGTCCAATATGCAAAAACCAGATCCGTTTAACATAGATCGTCAGTCAGGCAAGTTGGCGTATTTTCTCCTCATTAACTATATGGACGAGTAAATTTCAATCATCTTATTTTAATTTTAAAGATCAAAGTGTCAATTAGCCAGTGGTATATTGATAAGCAAATAATGATTTTGAATTCATGATGAAAATAAAATAACGAAGCTCAGACTATATTATAAGTAGATACTAGAATAAATTACTCAACTACCCGCCATTTTCAGGGTACCTAAGACTGAAAACTGAACACAACAAGGCTATACAGACGTCCGCTGACGTACAGCTACATAATTACTCTGGCGTAGAGGCTCTACAAATGTAGGTACAGACAGACAGTCGCTGGTTAAACGAGACAATAAACGTATAACTATAGTAATCATAGCTTCCTTCTCCTTCAACCGACTTCTGCATCCCTCGGATCGATAGGATACACAGCGGGTAGGTACTCTATGACCTTTCATTGCGAATGTCTTTTATTATTTGCTTCTAAGCACCTAGCTTCTGACGTTTCATAAATGCCCTTGTAGGTTTATGTGAAATAAAACATTTTGAATTTGAATTTGTAAGAATGTCGACAATCGTAATCCTAACTACTATTATAAATGCAAAAGTGAGTTTGTTTGTTTGTTATGCTTTCAAGCTAAAACGGCTGAACGGATTTGGATGAAATTGGATGAAGATGAAAATTTGGCACATGAGTAGAGCAGGACCTGGGTTAGAACATGGAATACTATTGTATTCCGATATTCCCACGGGATCGAGACTTATGGTGGTGAAACCGCGGGGCGCAGCTAGTTTATTATAAGAATGTTATGCACTCTTCGATAGCGACATCAATGCCATTGCAGTTAATTTACATTTTATGACTCAATTCAAGGATTTCACCAAATTAAAGTCACTGTACGCATTATGGAGTTTTGGTGTTTGCTAGTTTTGGAATTAGTTTAAGAACACCTCACATTCTCATGCAAATATGAAACGAAAATAACAATAACATCAACATTATAATAAAGAATTCTAGCGTCTGCCGGGACTGCAGGTCAATACTAAGCCAAAAGAATACATTTGTCATTGAAATGCGTTGGAATAAACTTTTGAAGGAGTTCATAGTGAATGACAGTTGATATGACATTCATTGATGAGTTCAATGAAACATAAGGACGACTATGAGGTTAAGAACTTTCAGATCAAATATAATTGGAGATTGTAGGTAGACTGGTATAGACAGTGTGCTTCCCTGCAGAGCGCGATGGCGCAGGCGGCCGAGGGCGGCGCGCGATTCGTTTTGCTCCCCGAAGGCCGACCAGTCCCGGTCGTCTCGCCACATCGGATATGTGTCACTATAACACTATACATACGTCTGCTTCCCTTCGTGTGACTTCCACACTGAGACTCAATATGAAGACAAAAAGATTCTGTGGACTGTGACCCTGAACTTTCATCACTTCCACTGAATCACACTTCCAGAATTTGGTACAAAGGTTTTTTTTTAAATATTGATAGCGTAGCTGGTATCTCACATATTCAAGGACTTTCTTTTCAAATGTCATAGCATATGCGCGAAATCATGCTTATGACGACGTCTGATTTTGGTGAAATGCTCTACTGATTAAGTCTACTTTACTTGCCAGCAAAATGTGTTAATTGCATAAATTATGTATTATTGTACCTATTATTACGTAGATATTTAATAATTATGTAGTATAATCATTAAGGTCAAACGAACATCAAAACTATTTTTGTGAATAGTTTCATACGAACGATACCAATTGTCACCATATTTTGAAATGTTACAAAACTTCGCAGAAGGTTAACTGAACTGGATTAAAAATAGTCTCGAATCTCGATGGAAGTAAGCAAGCACCAACACAAACAGGAACCGAGACCTATAAGCGTCGCAGAAGTCAATCAAAGCTGACAAACTAGCTTTTCTACTTCGATTGTGTATATCTAAAGAAATACAGTTCTTTATTTTTATTCCCAAAAGCGCGTGGGCACCCCAACTGCGTAGGCTTAATAAAATAGCCACAAAATAGTGCCATTATATTTAGATACATTGTATTTAATATAACCAACAACGTCTCTAATTTAATCAACATGAAAAACAATAACATTTACAATACATTTAATTTAATAATAAATAACTTGTCCTTGTATGAGGTTCAAGGCGAACAGTAGGTCGATGGCAAGCGCGTCATCGTCGATACAAAATTTTGTACCAACGATGGTTTACGACCCGACTCGGCAATCCATTATCATACTAATAGGGTAGTTTTAGCCAACTAACCAGTTGTAGAAGGCCATCGATACCGCAAAAGTGAAGCAGCAAAAAAACAAAATCACAAAGTGCGATCATAATGTAGATGGTTTTATTGGTGATCGAAAAGGAGCTATGGATTTATTACGGGCATATATTAATTAGCAAGCTCATTTAATTAGTTAGGTATGATGATATCTTTGTTTTCTTTATTTACACTTTAGCTCAGCTCGCAAACAATTATATGACCAGTACCTATCAATTTGCCTAGCCTTTTCACAACTATGTTGGGGTCGGCTTCCAATCTAACCGAATGCAGGTAAATACCAGTATTTCACGTGGGGCGACTGCCTATCTGACCTCCACAACCCAGTATCTATCTAAAGAAAAATTCCAATACAAATATTAGAAACGGTCATCTTTTTGTTATTACATCCTGTCTTTCAAATTCAAACAATGTTTGACGCTAAATTCGCAATTAAATAATAATAATGGGGCAACCTATGATGTAATACTATAAATTAATTGTATCCATCAAAGTCTCTAGATATTTGAGACAGGGTAATAACGCTGATGAACATCCGGTCACGGCTCTCAACACATATTCCAAAACGAACTGTCGCACGCGATACCACCAAATACATCACCCGTTTTTTACCTCAAAATACTTTTACTGGTTCATTTTCGAAAACTAGAAGTAATTTATACAACACTTTAGCCAATGCAAGTTCAATATTAACAATACTACAAAATACAATAGCTGTTTTCTAAATCAATCTAGTGCGACGAACTAATATCGTTTAAAACATCGTTCGCAATTATTCTTAATTAGTACCGGGTAAAAAATTAACCTTGAATCAGAGGAGCAAGCGACCGATTGAATATTAATATATAGCGATGAGTGAACAAATGCTGAATATTCAACGTCTCGGTCAAGCAGTCTCACGCACTCCTGAAGCTGCCGAGAACGCTTGTTTGGCAATACGAAGCGACAGCAGTGCACTGCACCACAACAATATTACTACGTCTTAGCACACAGAGAAAAATGAATTTTCAGTCCACATAAATCGTCCTCACAGTTTTCGTTCACTCCCATTAAGTTATCCAAGTTTCTTGGTAGCAAAAAGTAAAACAAGAATTCGACTGCGAATCGAGCACCGTCTGCCATTTCAAATTCAATTGAATACAAAAGCTTTTGTAGAATCCCTATTCAGTAAGAAAGAACTTCTGCATGTAATTAATTCTTATTGACGTAAAATGTGGGCTAACTCTAAATATAGTTCGCTATTTGCATTTTAATTATATTATTTCTGTAAAGGTCAGAAACTATCAACCAATTACGAAGACACGAAGGAAGTTGTGAACTTTACGAAAGTATTTCAACCGTAACTTCAGTTATGGATGAACAAAGTACCCAGTTTACTTAATTGTTAGCAATAAGTCCTGCATTACGTGGATCAAGCATTGTTACTTAGTATCATAGTTCCGACTTTTCATTTAAAATGCTTACCCAAGCAAAAATTCTATACTTTCTATAAATTAATTGCGCCTCATAAACCAAACTTAACCTTATTCTTTTTACAATGTATAGGGCAAATTTTACATGCAACAATTTAAACCTTTTTTCGCGTCATTCGTCTGAAGAAAAAACATCTATTAAAAATTAACTTGCAATATAACTTCTCCAAAACACGCAAGCTAGGCGTAGCGCTTCATAATTCGCAAGAAAAATGTCTGAATAATGTATATTTTCTACTTGCAGCCGTAACTTCTTACACTTTATGCCTCGGCTGGATCTTTGTGTCCGGGATAAAGCAGAGGAAACTAGACAAATAAATAAAATAAATAACGTTATTTATAATGTTATATTGCTAAATAAAAACTCGTTCATATTATGATAGGTAAGCATAGTACTTTCAATCTAGTCTGGATCACGCACTCATGTTACCCATTTCAGACGCAGTCTATGAATTAAGTGCAAAAAAATAATTACCTACGTGCTTGCTCACTTGGTACGTAACTATGTACGCTTTCTTAAAAATTTAAAAGATAAAATCATAAATATAATAGGGAACCATAAATATAATAGGTGAGTAAAGCCGATAACAATTTCAATGATAGGTAATAAACTTACCCAAAAGCTCTCTACGTAGTGTGAAAAAAGGAAAACTCCCGGAAGAGACATCGTAGCCAGCTTAACTTCACAACTAGACTGACAGAGGGAACACGCCGCGCTTTTTATTTATACACTTTTTGTTTACTAACATCACATAGGAATTCCTTTAACTGTGTCGATAGGTAGCTCATACACGAGGTCGCTCACGGGAGTCGCCCGGCTGCCCGCGAGCCTCGTCACTAACGACTGAGAATCCGCCAACAGCGTTGCGCCCCTATATACCTACTTACTTCTTGTTTTGCCTGAATGCTTTATTTCACGCTCTATATCCACGAATTAATAATTATGGATTGTAGATATCGAACAGCAAGTGTTCGTTGCATACCAATAGTGCACATGACTAACAATCATCTTGTTCGACTTTCTTACCGGCGACAAAGTACGTACCTATATTAATTGTATTGACCTAATAAAGTTATCTATAGGGAAGGGCACGATTGTGAAAAAGTAGGGAAATTAGTTCAAGGCTTACTGTGTTACTTCATGAATAGGCCATAACCGTGCAATACGTTTGTGAACATTGTGCTGGGATTAGAAAAAAATATTATTTACAGCCTTCTTAAATAATCAGCCTAGTACTTTATGAAGTTAAATAACAGTGCAAATATTTAATTAAAATATTTTCCCACCTTGATGAATTAAAGGGTGAACGCCCTAAAGGTTTTATATAATATACAAGGTCATTACTCATTTCTCTGTGAAATATCAGCATAACTTGTAACTGATATCAAGATTGTTTTTGTTATTCAATTGTTAAACCATAAAACTTTCTAGACACACATTAAAACAAACAACGTATTTATTACGTGATAACAGTAAGAAAAAAGCAATAAGAAATGAGACTAAACCCAGGATAAGGCAAAGCAAAACAAAAAGAAAGGAGATGAAATTAAACCTTGCCAAATATACTAAGGTCACTTGGTCGCCCGGATAGGTGGCCTATAGTAGGTACCTACAACCTACAGCTGTCCTGAATTAAACCCAACTTCTTTTTTTACGTGTATTTCGACCAGTACCCTAATTGTGTAACTTATTTTCGTAAACAATTGTGCCTAATTTGTTTCATTTTGACAATTCAACAACATTCATTGCGTTAGTATGTATTTACGTTGCTGTGCAGATTTTTTTTTCCAACTTATGAAGCAATGGATTAGCAGTCTATTTCAAATCGAAATAGATTGTGATTGTGTTGTATTACGCAATTAGGGTACAGCTTTAAAAAAAAAAACTATATAAATAATAACAAGAGAAGAGATTTTACTTGGTTTCAAGATATAACCCTGTCAAAGAAGGAATCTTGCTATATTAAAATTGCAATAGTTTAGTCTACACAATACACTGGTAAAATGGCAGGGCCCAATAATGGGCCCCCGAAAACGGTCGCTAGCACATTGTCGTAGTGACAAGGGGGCAACATGTCCTGCACGCGTAGCATGAACACCGTAGAAACGAGTTGTGTCGACAGAAGAATAGACAAAAATGACGTTCCGTGTAGACAGGACGGCAGTAAAGTAGAAAGACACAACTGCACTTTTTACGCAATTCACTCTTTTCATAATTCGACTCAGAATTGTTTGTTTTTTCATAGGATTTTGTTTTCTTTGTTTGATTCTCAATTTTTATTGATATTAAGAGTGTCGAAGTATCGTATTTTGGAAGAAAACAATATTACAGTAATATTGGATTTAACCATTTCCTTGGTAATGGTGCCCATTCTCTTGTACACCGAACTAAACTATCTAAACTATCACTAAAACCCCTTTATTTTTGGCTATGAAAATCTTAAAACTATTCTGCAACAAAAAATCCCTAAATTTAAATATAATTTTGACACAACTTAAATCGTATTTGACAATCGCGAGTGCACGTGGTACTTGTTTGTCCTACCCCGTGATTTTTTTTAGAGCCGGAGGCGCGAAGGGTCGACGTATTTTATATGGATTTTTTCACTTTTTGTATGGAAAATAAGAAAAATTATTACCTACATGTTCAGTCTTAGGGGTTTGAGGGTTTAATAAAGGGGGTCGAAATTTTCATTATTTTTGCGATTAGACACACCATTTCGAGATATAAGCAAAAGAAAAAAAAGATACAGTACTATTTTTGCACATGAATTCGAGGTGTTGGAGTGAATTTTAATTATGATAATTATTACTTATCATAGTTTTGCGTTCAAAACAGGATACAGAACTACAGGATAGCGTTTCATGATTTTGTAGATAACCGTATATACTTTGTGGCCGTCGAGTAAAAAGTTTTCTACCGTCTTTAGCATGGCGATTACAAAATCAAATTGTCTTTACTACCTTAGTGGTTTTGACAGTTTGGATAGAAAACTTTCTTCTGAAATAGTCTACATGTAAAAGGACCTAGACAAAGATCGCTAGAAGCGGAAGACAAAATGATAGATTGTAGAATGATTTCTACGGTGCGATGTCAAAAATGGAGAGACGAAATGTCAATTTGTATAGAAAGAGCTATGTCTATTCTTCGTAGAAATAGAAAGCGTCATGCTACGCGTGCTGAGGTGCTTATGAGGAGTGGTATTCCACCGCTATCAGAACAATCCAAGAGCCCGGAAGATAGTCAAGATTCCTACCAGCACTTACAGGAATACTTCCTTCCTACGAGCACGTTTGTTCTTGCGACTCTCAACACAAGTCGGCTAATAAAGACAAGAATGAGGTGCGAGCTCTGTTTTTCGTCAGTGTCCACTCCAGCCGGTTAATAAAGCGGACGGTGAGCAATGGGTAGTCCGTCGTCCGATAAGGACCAGGCCCTGGTCGACGGCGCGTTGTGTTCCACGCGCGCCTCAAAGAATTGTCAGCACAATTGACGGGGTCCGCTAGGGCCGATGCCTGCCAGGGTTGCGAAGAAAACCGAAAGGGAGATCGTGGCTCCCGGCAACAAGGCAACTGAAGGGACACGGGTGGGTTTTAGTCAGTAAGAGTCTGACACGCCCTCCCGCTCCGCCCAGAACGGGAGAAGTTATTTGATAATTTCCCACCCAAAAAAAAAGCCGGTTAATAAAGGCAAGCCAGAGATGAGGAACAAGCCTTCTCCCAGGAGATAGGGTCCGTGGGGTCGCTACTTACTGCCCAACAGCTCGCCACTTGCTGCCCTGCGGGTTTCTGTATCTCTCTTGGTCTGGCTCCTCATCCGAGACCTGTTCCGGCAAAGTAAATTCTACCGGCACAGACCCAGAGTTCGGAGCGCGCAATCTCCACCACGATGACAACGTAGAGATACGGCAGGGGGTTTATTAATTTTATTATTTATATACACACAGTAAAATAGATACAGATACGACATTTAAAAGTACTGAGGGCTAAGACGCAAAATGACCACTTCTCAAAATTCCCTTTCGAAAAATCTTTATTTCTCTAAATGTCTTTTTCGCAAAATGTCCCTTTTTTCCAAGGGGGGTATTACACTACCATATCTATGATCAAAGATATAATGAAATTGTAAAATATTTATACCGTCGCTTCTCTTACTGTCATTTTTGACGTAACTGCACTGAAAATACCATGAAAATATACTTTTAAATGTGACTATGGATTTGTCTATTCGACGTTTTGATATCTTCTACCGTTTACTAGTTATCAGTTTATCACATATGCTCATTTGCAAAAAATAAATCTTACTAAGTGACGTATATGCAAAAAAGAATCGAAGAATACCCCTGGAACCATAAAACGTTTGACTTATAGCACGTCATCAATTTACCGATCTCTAATGAAAGTGCAGTGTCATATAAGAAGCGATTATTTGTGTACAATTTTTCCATCTATGACAGGACCAGTTGACCACGGCAGATTGCTATACTGCTATACGTGACATGAAGGGCAAAGCGAAAGAGGATCATCAGAAATTTCCACAGCGTTATACATGTTCTTAAAGCAGAGTGATGACAGGAGCTTATACAAATGAATTTTTTGCGGATGGTAGGACGGATGTAGTGGGCAGAATTGAAACTCAATCACGGCAGCAACTCTGATGTACTTATGTGATTAATAACTCCAGTAACATTGAGCGAATCACGGCCAAAGTGCCCTCACTTTGGCCGTGATTCGCTCACAGCGCCATTGGTTATGTCATAAAAAGCTGGAGACATTTTTACGCCAGCCCAACTTATCCCGATATTTAAACTTGCACGAAGGTAGCAACTGTACCATGTTACAGCTCTTGAACATACAGATTTCTTGAACTTCAAAAAGCTGTCGTCTGATCTGAGACTACTCTCTTTACGAAAAAATAAATCTGGACAAAACGTCAACTGGACAGAGATGGTTAAGTTTTCAGTAGTGACTTTTTTATTCAAAACTAATCACTCTGAAATAATTTCCTCAATTATATTAAAAAGGAATGTTTCATCTTTTCTCCAATTTGAGGTTGGCCCTGTTAATTAGATTTGTCCCAAAATCTCAAAATAAAATCATGACGAATGTGTTTTATTTACTTGTCTGTACTGTTATAAATACAGTCGTATATGTTAGGGAAACCAGTCATCAGAATTACAATATTCTTAAAAAGTGTCTCTTCTATTTTCTAATCTGTTTTACAGATTTTTATTTAAATAAATACGTATTTTTAAATTAAACAACCTACATTTTCAAAACGACATTAAATTATTGATTTTAACAGTATTTATTTTATCTTAATAATGCTTTTATTTGAGCAAGCTGCAGAGCTTTATTTGCTTTAGTGTTGCGCGCGACACCGAAAAATGCTTTGTCCTGAACATTATACTCGATGTCAGTTAGGTCACTTCGTAAGAAAACCGACAATATACGATATAATATGATAGTGTAATACCCCCTGAATAAATGTCTATTTTACAATTTCATTAGGTATATCTTTGATCATAGATCTATGATCATAGTTATGATAGTGTAATACCCACTCAATGCTCATTCGATCCTTCATATTAGTACAACATAGGTCAAGTGCGAGTCGGATTCGCGCACAGAGGGTTACACACAAATAAAAATAAAAGACAGAATTTCAATCGTTTGCTATACTAAAAATACTAAATAGCCAAGTAACTGCGACTGGACGTAGCGCTCGCCGGCCGCTAAATATTAGGTCTTTACCCATGAAATTGGCGTTTTTCATGAAATAAGTTAACGCCCTTGTTTCTCTATATTTTTTATTTTTATTAATCAAGGTAATTACCCATACAATCAATACATTTTTGCCAACGTAGTGGTAGCTTATTGATGCCCTTTAAAAAAAAAGTCTGCTGGACGGGAGGCAACAAATTCTTCAAAGGCATTTTGAACTGCCTCTCGGTTATTGAATTTCTTCCCCGTCAAGAAGTT
The DNA here is from genome assembly GCA_916610215.1 of Omphaloscelis lunosa. Taxonomy (NCBI): domain Eukaryota; kingdom Metazoa; phylum Arthropoda; class Insecta; order Lepidoptera; family Noctuidae; genus Omphaloscelis; species Omphaloscelis lunosa. The sequence continues at coordinate 9,018,213 of OU744265.1, read as the reverse complement.
ATCCAAATTCTGGAAAAAGTAGAAGTCTATAGGAGCAAGGTTTGGTGAGTACGGTGGATGACGGAGAACTTCCAACCCCAGCTCTTGTAACTTGAAACCGTCTGCTGTGCAGTATGAGGTCGCGCGTTATCGTGCAGGAGCAGCGGAGCCGAACAATTGACCAGAGCTGGTTGGAGATGTGCGAGCTTCTCCATCATTATATTCAATTCTTCACAATACACATCTGTAGTAATGCTCATCCCATTTGTAAGAAGCTGTGATGAATGACACCGGCGCTAGACCACCAAACACTGACCATCACTTTTTTAGGGGCTAGTTTTCGTTTGGGGCATTGTTTAGGTGCTGAACCAGGATCTAACCAACTAGCTGAGCGCTTGCGATTGTCGAACAGAATCCATTTTTCGTCGCAAGTAACAATGCGATTCAATATGCCTTTGTTTATGTGCCTGTTGAGCAGTGCAAGGCAATTCATGGGGCACCCATTTGTCAAGCTTTTTTACCTTGCCAATTCGACGCAAATGGACCAATATTGTTTTGATACTAACATCGAAAGCTGCTGCTAATTCAGCTGTAGATTGAGAATCATCAGCTTCCGCAATCGCCTTTAATTCGTCATTGTCGACAAAAGTTTTCGGGTGACCACGGGGTTTATTTCTTAGGTCGAAATTTCCAGAACAGAAGTGGGCAAACCAATAACGGGTGGTGCGATCGTTAGTAGTGTTCGCTCCGTATACGTCGTTGATGTTGCGTGCCGCTTCTGCCGCTTTGCTGACACGACGGTACTCATACTCCATAATCACTCGAATTTTAACGTATCCATGATGATGAAAAACGTACAAATGCGATGAAAACAGAACGCTAACCATTAAACAAATGACTAATTTTCAAAAAAGAATTCCATATTTTAAAAATTATAATAATTTGAACTTAGAATTCTTAGCGATAAAAGAAAAAAATGTACTTGAAATAGCCAGTACGGCAGAACGGCAATTTCATAGGTTAGGTGAGCCGAAATGCAAATTTTCTGACGTTTTTTGCAATTTTCAGGTCAGTATCAGTACCCTAATTGCGTAATACAACACAATCACAATCTGTTTCGATTTGAAACAGATTGCTAATCCATTGCTTCATAAGTTGGAAAAAAAAATCTGCTTAACAATGTAAATAACGCAATGAATGTTGTTGAACTGTCAAAAATTAAACAAATTAAGCATAATTGTTTACGAAAATAAGTTACGCTATTTTTAACTTTATTATATTTTGTTGTTATAGCAACAATAGAAATACTCAATCCGTGAAAATTTCAACTGACAGCTACCTGACAGACAGACGGACGGACAGCAGAGGCTTCGTAATAGGGTTCCATTTGGCACTCTTCGCATACGGAACCCTACAACGTTTATGGATTTTTAAGGTTCCGTACCTCAAAATGAAAAAAACGGAACCCTTATCACTCGTGTCTGTCTGTCCGTCTGTCACAGCCAATTTGCTCGGAATCTAATGGACTGATTAAGTTGAGATTTGGTACACATATGTATTTCTATGACCGTGTATCATTCATTTACGCTACACGTTGTCACTTTTGGAGGGCAAACAAGAAAATTTAAAAAAAAAAGTTTTGCTAACAGTACCGTGTGACATATCAAATAAAAGGGCTTGTTGCGGAGATCTTAAAAATATATTTTATATAATTTTAAAACAAATACTTTTAAAGGTGATTAAGAAATTAGAAGAAAATTGACCATTCCCACCCCTTCTTTCCGAAACTACTGGACCTAGAATTTTGAAAAAAAAATACATAGTATGGCTCTTTACTCATAGATTACGGGAAAACCTATAAGAAGTCTAAGGTCTTAAAATAACATGGTAAATCTCTCAATATTGTGCGTACAAACTTACATTTGCAGTTGGAATGTATTAGTCATTTATTCATGAACAATAAATTGTATCTGAAATTACATGGTATAAAAAAAGAAAATAAAATTACATATGGAAAAAAAAACACGTTAAATATTACAACAATGAATTACATAGGAATTTCGTTAGAGATCTTCAAAAGCATAAAGACACTTATTCAACAGGAAACTTTTAAGTTGATTTTTAAAAGAGCTTGAGTAGATAGCGCTTTTTATATCTAGAGGCAACTTTTTAAATAATATAACAGATTGATTACACAATATTCAAATTAGGATGTACCTTTTAACGTTAATGACTTGTCTACGTGTACCTTCTCTAATCTGTCGTACTTCTGCTCTCATATTCATGTATATATTTGGCCCTGTTACTTAGAAGTACAAATACATAAATGCTCGGTACTGTAAGTATATTCAGATTTATAAAATGTTCACGGCAACTCTCTCTTTGAGGGGTACGAACTAATGTGCGAATTGCGCGTTTTTGTAACACAAAAGCTCTTTTGATATTATAGTCATAACTTTTTTCCCAAAACATTGTGCTATATCATTTTTTTTTATTTTACCAACGCGATATATACCATTTTCAATTGCTCAATGCTAATTTCTGTTCCAAGTGCTCTTAAAGCATAACATATGGAACATACCGATGCATTTATAGCATTTAATTCTGTTTTCCAATTTAACTGTTCGTCAATGTGTAATGCTTTTTTTTGGGTGGGAAATTATCAAATAACTTCTCCGGCTCTGGGCGGAGCGTGAGGGCGTGTCAGACTCTTGCTGACTAAAACCCACCCGTGTTTCTTCGGTTGTCCTGTTGCCGGGGCCACGATCTCCCTTTCGGTTTTCTTCGCACCCCCGGCAGGCATCGACCCTAGCGGACCCCGTCAATTCTGCTGACATCTCTTTGAGGCGTGCGTGGAACACAACGCGCCATCGACCCAGGTCTGGTCCTTATCGGACGGTGAGCTACCCATTGCTCACCGTCCGCCAGCCCGTACCTACGGTGGCCGGAAATCGGCCTGCGATTCCCGACGCCCAGGGCGTCTCCTTCTGCGGAATATAACTTCCTTGACGAAGACAATTTTGTCGTTATTCAAAACAAGCTCTAAATCGTCCTCATTACGGGCTGTCGTTTTAAATAATAACACATAACATAACCTAAAATCACGCCTGTAATCCCCGCAGGGTTAGGCAGAGGTGTACCTATAGTAAAAAAAAAAAAAAAAAAAATAATAATAATAGTAGTCTTTGCAGTATTGATTAACAATTCGTTCATAGTGAATCAATGTAATGTAACGTTTACAGTCTCTGTTAATTATCTATGTCATTTGCTGCTACTATGGCATTTGTGTCATCTGCGAAAATTACTATATCAATCACGTAAAATTGTATTCATGTAATTAATTAAATCATCAATAAATAAAATAGGTCCTAATATAGATCCTTGCGGGACGCCCGAAGTCATCATTACTGTTGCTGATTTGTAAATATTTTTGTAGCCATTTTGTATTTTGTCAATTTCTACGAACATTTTTCTGTTTTTGAGATATGAAGAGAATAAATTCAAGGCCTTACCTCTTATACCATAATGCGTCATTTTTGTAAGAAGTAATTCGTGGTCTATAGTGTCAAACGCGGAACTTAAGTCAAGAAAAATTCCGGTTAACACTCTATTTACACGAGTGAGCTAAAAGTTGTTTTTTTTTATGATCTTTCACATATTTTTGACAGAACTGGTTGCAAGGATATAGGCCTGTAGTTTTTCGGATCAGTTCTACTGCCTTTTTTGTAGACAGGTATTACTTTGGCAACTTTAAGCTGGTCCGGTAAGATAGATTCCTCAATACACTTATTATAAAAATCACACATAGGCTCAGCTAGTATAGATATACACACATCAAAAGTGTCTAGGGATCAAGCATTTTTATGCGGATTTCTTGAGATTGAGATGTGGCTTTGTAATAAATTTATGATTATATAAATTTATATGGATCCTTTTTGGTGCATTTCATAATTTGAAACAGGAACTGTTAATCAAATTCGAGTAAAAGATGAAAATCAGCTGTCAATATTTTCCCTATAAAAACATACAACGCATTGAAGACATTATTAGTGCTACTGTTTCCCTACTACTGATTAAAACCAACGTTATTATGGAGCGGCGACGTCATTTAAGCAGGGAAGAAATGCTCAGAGCCGTGGGAATGATAGAAGCTGGTTCCCGGCAACGTACTGTGACTTTAGCTCTGAATACAAGTCAGAGTGTTATCAGTCGACTTTGGACACGTTACCGAAGCACTGGTACCGTGGCTGAGCGCCATGGAGGACGGTATCGCTGCACCACACGGAGACAAGACCGATACATTCAAATCTTAACTCGAAGAGCTCCAACAATAACCGCCATGATGTTAGCCGTGAGGCTTCATCACTCTTCAGGGAACTTAATTAGCGACCAAACAGTCAGAAACCGCTTGCATGAAGTGAACCTTCATTCCCGAAGACCGCTACGGGTACCACCTATAGCAATGCACAATCGTAGGATTCGATATCAATGGGCTCTTGAACACAGAAATTGGGCAGAAGAACAATGGCGTTTCGTGTGCTTTTCTGATGAGTCTCGTTTTGGTATGAGACCGGATACAAGACGTATACGACACTGGAGAACCCCTGGACGCCAACAGCGATTAAAATCCTGCCAGGAAGTCCATCCTTATAGTGGTGGAACCATCATGGTATGGGCGGGTATTTGGATCGGCGGAAGAACTGAGTTGATTTGGATCAGAGGCAACCTCAACGCTCAAATTTATGCTGAGACGATTGTATCTGACGTCATCGTTCCTCTACAAGTGCAAATCGGTCCCTTATTTCAGTTAATGCATGATAATGCACGACCGCACACCGCAAGAGTTGTAAGACAGACTCTCGCCGCAGCTAACATCAATGTCCTGCTCTGGCCTGCTCAGTCGCCAGACTTGAACCCGATTGAGCATGCATGGGATATGCTACAGAGAAGAGCTCTGCCGAATATGGAGGGTATCCAGTCGCAAGAAGACCTTTTTTTGTTGTTGCAACGAACATGGGCGGCCATTCCACAGCGTGATTTGGATGAACTCATTTTGAGTATGCCAAACCGATGTTCTTGTGTTGTTAGTGTTCGCGGTAGAAACACGGATTATTAATTGTTTAAGTTACCCAATAAAATTTTAAAGAAAACTGTTATTTCAGTCTTTTTTTCGAACTTTAATGTTAGTGGTTCAAATGTCAAAAATCCCTTTATTAGGAAAATGGCAAATTTCTTTATTAATGCAAAGGTGACTTGGTTTATCGTTACTGTGACAAACGAAAACACTTTATTTGATGAATCCTTAAAGAAAATTTTAATTAATATCAATCAGGAGAAAAGTTATTGCAAAAATATATGTTGATCCCTAGACACTTTTGATGTGTGTATATTATGTTCCTTAACCACAGGAATACTTGTTCTCCATAGTTTTGACTACGGTTGAGACCTCATTTGGAGTGACAAAAGTAATTCTCATATCGCATTTTTGTTCGATTGTATTATTTTGTAAAAATACTGTATTTTGGTTTCTATCTACAGCCCTAGAGATACATTTGTAGTCAAACTGTTTTGCTAAAATGTCAGATATTGCTTCTGAATCCACTACAATTTGGTCATTGACTTTGAGACGAATTTCCGGTTTTATCGTTTTCTCCTTATTAGTACATTTTCTCACTACTTTCCACACTTCTTTACTGGGATTTTTGGAACTATTTATTTGCACCATTATTGCATGTGTTTTTTAATCTTTACCACAACCTGTCTATAAAGTCTAACATACTTATTTTTATACATTAAGACACTTGAATCAAGATTATGTGTACATAAGAAACGTTTCATTTTACTTGATGTTCGAATCCCTTTAGTGATCCACTTTAATAGTCTATTTTTCTTAAGGCTTACTTTATTATCTTTTTTTCTATGGCTGTTTTGGAATACTTTATAAAAAAAATTGAGAAATGTATTTATACCCATGCAACTCCAACTTTTTTCAAGAATACCCTGTGCAAATTGGGCACTTTTTTTACTATAAAATACTCTTTTATTTGTGACAAAAATTGGATACTTAATTCGCGTTAAATTGCTTACATTATCTAGGCGAATATCTGCAAAAATACCTCCATGGCCGGCCATTGTGATCTACTGCACATCCCAGAATACACGAATCGAGGAAGTTGGTAATTATATTGTCAATAAACGAATTATAACTGTTACGAATGAAAGAACCAGAATCGATTTGGTGCCGAAAAAAATGTAGTTAAAATTTTAACACCTTAGCAAACTAAGAAATTCCATGCGCTTTTTATTTTTATGGGAGATGTATTTCAACTACAATGTTAAGTTTGTATTTGGGATAAATTCATCCCAACCCTATCATTGTGCGTAGTCCAACACGCACTTGGCCAGTTTTTTTTATTCTATCATGTTCATTGAGAAACTTGTAACTGCCACCCAGCAAACCATGTTTTTAGGGTTCCGTACCAAAATTGTAAAAAGGAACCGATATGGCGCGACTCAGTCTGTCTGTCCGTCTATCTGTCACAGCTGAATATCTCGAGAACTCCTAATGCTATCAACTTAAAATTTTGAATAGTTTTAGATGACGTTTGCCCTGCAAATAAGAAATAAATAAATATATATATCCTTTTTTTGCAACAGAGTCTGAACGGGGGTATTACAAATTCGAAGTAGGGCTACTGGGGCATGTGGGGGTATCTTATGAAAGAGCGCTATTTGCACATTTTAAAATATTTATCTTTTGTCCTCGTTACAGTATGGATTAATTATGTGGGCCAGTAGTACCGACATACACAATAGAGCATTTATCGCCCAAAAAAATGTTTACGAGCCATAAAAGGGATTCCATCTGATGAATCATGTCAACCAATATTTAAAAGGCTTGGTTTGCTACCGTTACCTTCATTATATTTTTATGAAGCATGTATGTTTGTTAGGAAATATAAATAATTGTTCAAAACAGCAGAAGAGATAAGTTCTCGAAGTCGCCGTGATCAATACAGACTTGTACTAGATGAGCTCCCTAGGTTAGCAAAATATAATAAAAGTCTGGCTAAGTGTGTACGTGTTTATAATAAATTACCTAATGTATTAAAAATATTAAATTGCAGATTACTCAAAATTAAATTATATAAATGGCTGAATGAAAATAATTTCTACAATATTAAGGATTTTTTTGAACTTAAGCAAAACATGTATGATCTCATGTTTTAATAACACCTATGTACACCATCATGAAATGATCTTATCTTATATTTTTTTAGGTCACATAGTTTTCGACTTTTTTAGAAATTATCAACAAAATTTATATTAGTTCCACTATCGGTCAAGAGATGGCGCTGACCTAAAACTGCAATATTCTATCTACACCGCAGTATTAAAATTTTCTGACGAATATAGGCCTCGCTGATGAAAATTTAAAAACATTTCACGGTTCACAACCATAATGTCCTCCTTCCTACCTACTCATAGGTTGCTTTGGGTGCAGCACAGTTGTAGTTTTTTCTGGGCACAGAACTATTTAGGTACCTATACGAATGAAGCTCCTAATAGGCTCCCGGTTACTAAATTAATAAAAATAATATAATAAATAAATAAATATGGTACTGATAGAACGCGTTCAGCTGCTTTTATGGGCGATAGTATGGTTTATACAGGTGGGTATTAATGAACCCTTAAGAATTCAAACAGGGGTTGAGTAGTTTTTGGAAAAATAATAATAAAAAAACAACGTTGACAATAATGTATTAGAGAATGTTTTTTGTTTTTTTTTTTAATTCCAAAGAGACTTCACAGGGGGGTTTAATTCAATTCAATTCAAAATATTTTTATTTCACATAGACCTACATGGACACTTATGAAACGTCAGAAGCTAGGTGCACGGTTCCAATTGGTCGTTTCCTATGGAGAAGAGCCGGCAAGAAACTCCACGGTTACTCTTTTAAAAATAATTGGCTTTATAATTCTTTCAAACAACAGTATGACCAGGTATGGGAGAACAGTGTAGGTATTTCAATAAGTACTTAAGAAAATAGAAAATGGTCACCAAATCTACAGTCCAATAAGCCTACAGTGTTCTCACATTCACAAAATAGAAAAGAATCTATACAAAAGATATATAAATTAATAAAAATAAAAACCTCTTCTAATTAAACGCAATTACATTATTGCTATTACAACTGTAATAAATCTGAATAATTATAATGTGCAAAAAAGCCACTAATAGAGTTGAAATTAACTCGTAGGTACATAATGTCAAATAATAGAATGAATATGTCAAGGACGAATGTAAAAAATAAATAAAAAATAAGATAAAAATAAATATGGTAATTTGGGAGCAGTTAATAGACTCTTACATAATTATGCCGTTAATGAGATACCAGGGAAGCCACATGTGCAGAAGGAATTATTGCCAAATTTCCTTGTCTTCAACATATTCTTTAATTTTGTAATATGCTTTCTTGATAAGAACACGTTTGATGTGGGTTTTGAACTTCCCATCGCTAAGTTCTGTAACAGACTTTGGCAACTTGTTATAAAAGCGGATACTATTTATAAGAAATGACTTGCTTGTTTTACATAACATAACATAACATCACGCCTGTAATCCCCGAAGGGTTAGGCAGAGGTGTACCTATAGTACACCCACATTTCGCCAGTTATGTTTAAGTCCCATGTAATAGGGGGCGAGCCTATTGCCATCAACCGGGCACAAATCCAGACTCCGGGCTGCTACTGAGAAATTCCAGATGGAAAAACCCAATAACACTTTGCACGACCCGGGAATCGAACCCAGGACCTCAAACTCAGCAGTAGCGCTTGCGACCAATAGACCAACGAGGCAGGCGCAGGCTTGTTTTAGTTAATCTAAATTTGGGTATCACAATTTCATGTCTACTACGTGTATTTATATTATGGATATCGCTTCTTATTTTGAAAAGTCCTAAGTTTTTGCGAACATACAAAATACTTTCTAAGATATAAAGAGAAGGCAGAGTCAGTATATCAGTTTCTTTAAATTTGTCTCTAAGGGACTCGCGAGGACCCATTTTATAGATCGCGCGGATTGCCCTCTTTTGTAGAATGAAAATTGAATCTACGTCAGCTGCCGATCCCCACAGCAGAACGCCATAAGACATAATACTGTGGAAATAAGCAAAGTATACTAACCTAGCTGTGGCTATATCAGTCAACTGCCTTATTTTTCTAACTGCATATGCTGCAGCTGAACTTAATCTACCTGAAATAGTTCTAATGTGGGCGCCCCATTGCAATTTTGAATCTAGAGTAATGCCTAAGAATATAGTTTCCGTTATTGCATCTAGTCTTTTGCCATCAAGTTTTAAATTTAGACCTACTTGAGGTACATTTGGTAATGAAAACCTAATACATTTAGTTTTGTTCGCATTAAGTAAAAGATTATTAGCTGCGAACCATTTTGAAAGAACAGCCAAACTATCATTGACATGTAAGACATCTGTATCTTTCCTGTCTATTTTAAAAATAAGAGAAGTATCGTCAGCAAATAGAATTATATCCGATAAGTTAGCCATCATGTAAGGAAGATCATTTATGTAAACTAGAAATAAGAAAGGGCCGAGAATCGAACCTTGAGGCACGCTCATTTTAACTAGAGACCCCGTAGACGTCGCCCCATTAACGTTTACTTTTTGCTCCCTGTTGGATAGATAGGAAAGAACAAGATCAGCAGCTTGTCCACGAACTCCGTAGTGGTGTAATTTACAGATTAGTGTATTGTGGTCAACGCAGTCAAACGCTTTTGAGAGGTCACAGAAAATGCCAATTGCATCCTGGGACTTCTCCCAGGATTCCAAAATGTGAGTGATGAGTTTTACTCCTGCATCAGTCGTCGACCTACCTTTCGTGAAACCAAACTGGTGACTATGTAAAATCCCATTTGAATTAAAATGTTACAACATCTGGTCTAGCATGATTTTTTCATATATTTTACTCAATGCTGGTAGAACAGATAATGGTCTATAATTTGAGGGATCACTCACTCTTACTACCCGATTTGAAAATTGGTACTACTTTACTATGTTTCATTAAATCAGGAAACGTACCGCTATCTAAACATTGATTAAATATGCCAATTAGACTTCCCCTAGTTTACCTATACAGGGTGACTTACAATTTGACGAATTTTCTTCCAGGACGTGATAGTGTGACCCATTTGCAACAATTAAGCACCCCATAAAGCCTAGGCGAAAATTCATGGGAATCGAGAAAACCCAAATTTTATGTTATTTTGAATAAAAAACAGAATTCGTCACTAAATATCACTTTTCTCTAAACTCTCAAATTGAATGGCCGTCATTGCTTTTCCATGGCATACCTAATACTTTAATAAACCTTTCGATGTAACCAAATTTTCTAAGACATCAAACAGGTAAGGCAGAAGTTTACTGACCATTTTCAAAAATTATCTTAGCACATATACTTTGACAACAGTTATCTCGAAATTTTACTAAGGCATTAAGCGTACAAATTACGGAGAAGACATCTTCATTTAATCGGCTACCTAACGAAGTACAAATGTAAAAAAATATTTAGAGGTGCCGATGAAACAGTCGATAGTGCTGGCAAAGATCGAATTTGCAAATTGTTGAAATACTTAAAAATTGTGAGATAATCGGATCAATTAACTTATTTATGCCATCCCACTTCTTCCTAACCTCCAAGCAATCCAACAGATGGCAGGCAATCAGGTCGTTATGACCAGATTACAAGTCGCGGAACGGCTTTTGAGTTTTTAACATAACTCGCGGTCTACTCGCTGGTCATGGTTCGCGTGTTTTTTTAAACATAATGCTCGTGTACCTTCAGTAGAGGTACTAAGGCAAAGAATAATACATGCAGCAAGCTACCAACACAGAAGTTACAAAAATAGTAAGGTAGAGGTGCCCATTTTAAACAAAACTTTTTAATAACAAACAGCAATCAGGTTCAGGTTTGAAATTATTTCAAAAATTGCCAATTCTGTCTTTATCCGCATATAATTATTTTTTTGTTTACCGTTTTCGATGTTGTTTCAAATAAATTAGCAATGAAGAAGAAGGCCTTTTAATTTCATATTTTCAAGAATTCATAATTTATATGACATTGTGGGATTTTTCTGAAACTAAGGCTAAGTCATGATAAAATATGGATTTTTTTAAAGCCTCAAATGTCGACTTATGTCAAACTATTAGAGTATGTACGTGCGCTGTATGTTTAATAAAATGATTAATAGTTTTGTTTATGTATACATGCAAACTAAGCGACAAGTGAACCGTGACCAGCGAGTAGACCGAAAGTAATGTTAAAAACTCGTTAGGTAGCTGATTAAATGAAGATGTCTTCTCCGTAATTTGAACGCTCAATGTCTTAGTAAAATTTCGAGATAACTGTTGTCAAATTTCATGTGCTTAGATGATTTTTGAAAATGTTTAGTAAACTTCTGCCTTTAACTTTTACCTGTTTGATGTTTTAGAAAATTTGGTTACATCAAAAGGTTTATTAAAGTATTAGGTATGCCATGGAAAAGCTATGAACGCCATTCAATTTGAGAGTTTAGAGAAAAGTGATATTTAGTGACGAATTCTGGGTTTTTTATTTTTCAAAATAACATAAAAATTGGGTTTTCTCGATTCCCATGAATTTTCGCTTCGGCTTTATGGGGTGCTTAATTGTTACAAATGGGTCACACTATCACATCCTTTTTTTTTGGGTGAGAAATTATCAAATAACTTCTCCTGCTCTGGGCAGAGCGAGAGGGTGTGTCAAGACTCTTACTGACTAAAACGCCGGATGCGACGGCCTCCCATTTCCTCTCGCTCCGTACCATGGCCCGAATCAGGGCCGGACGCGAGAAATCACGGCCGCCGATCGCCTCCACGAGGACACGGCGATGCTGCGCCCAAGCCGGGAAGACCTCCACCGTATGCTCCACCGTGTCCTCCGGGTGATCCACACAACACTATCACGTCCTGGAAGTAATATGTCAAATTACCAGTCACCCTGTATATGATAATATGGAACCCTCGGTGCCAGAGTCCAGCTCGATCTTTTTTAAGAAAAGCTCGCTATTATCTAGCATTTTACGCTTTTACGATAAAAAAAATAAATGAAAAAAGTAACATAAGCATCTAAAAATGTAAACAAATTGCTAACTAAAAGACATATTCGAAGAAGCTGTCGTAAACAAATTTAAAGGGCGCAGTTTTCTCTTCCACCTGTAAAGTTGCCCTTTTCGCATTTATCTATATGAGGTTTTCACTCTAATGCGACTGTCAGATGAGTCGCAAAACACCAAGACCGCACATAACAGAAGCTGTCCATTATTATTTATGTACACACGGTAAAATACATAGAGAAACGATTGTTCTGTCTATTAATATGTCACACGGTATAGTTTGAAAAACTTTTTTTTATTATCTTATTGCCCCCCAAAAGCGACCCCCTTATTCAAAATGCATTTATTTACATTACACGTCCGTGTTTGGGTCACAAAAATACATTATGTGTACTAAATTACAACTTAATCGCACCATTTGATTTGGACCATATTGGCTGTGACAGACGGACGTACGGGCAGACAGACAAACACACGAGTGATCCCATAAGGGTTCCGTTTTTTCCTTTTGAGGTACGGAACCCTAAAAAGGACGACCCTTTTTAGGGTTCCATGCACGGGATTTTGTTTTCAAATTAGTTAGATATGCGTTACCCCAATGATACGTACACCTCTGCCTAATTAGCCCTTCAGGAATTACAGGGGTACAAGCGTGATGTTATGTTCAACTGTATAGATGGATAGAAAATAGTTATATAATAATTACACTAAGTATTTATTGTACACCAAAATTGTAACACTGCTCGCAGCGCCGCACAGCGTTGATATTTAACTAGGACCGCAATAGACCGAAGATCTGAAGGTGACAGACTAGGGCTAGATATCTAAATCACGTTTTATGAGCGCACCCAGGCGCTTAGTCCAGGATTTTCAGATAGAAAAGTTTCAAAAAGACTGCTTTCAATTCACTTTCCTGGCTCATGAATCCGTCGCCAAAACTTGATAACACGACTCAACGAATTATGAGAATAACCGCGATCCCCGTTGCAGTCTTTTTAGATTTATGAAGTTATATATTTTCCGCATTATTTTCCGACAGACTTACCGTTTCTCTTCATTCTTCATCTTATTTATGTATTTATTATTAGGCTCTTTAAAAATGAGTACACTATTACTTTACAATTAGTACATTGCTAACTTAAGTCTAAAAGTAGTAGTAGCATAGTAATTATAAATAACCTTTATGTACTTACCAAACATTTGCTCAGATAAAACTAAAACAACACAAGTTTATAGGCGAAAATTATATGTTAGGCATAAGTTTTGTTTATGTATCTTGATAAATTTCCAAAGATAATATTTTTTTTCTCTATTATAAAGATTCCTACGTAAGTCGTAACTTTAAAACTTCCCGCCATTAAGGGTATGTTTCACTATTTAGCGTTTGATCATTAAGGGTGTCATAACCGGCATAAAATAAATTAACAAGTATGTCGAGTTTCACCAAATAACGGTGTATAGAAGCTGAAGTTGTTTTTTAAAGAATTATTAAAGCAAAATTTTATAAAACTTTATCTAATTTTAGTAAAACAACAGTCTAAATTCTATTGCGGTTCTTTTAACGCAGCAACCGTGTTTTTCAGTTCATTATCGGTTCGTGTTAATAAAATACTGACGGTTTATTCAATTAAAATTTAATTTTAATAATTACTTTAAAATAAAATGATTGATATTGATTTTGCTATATAAAAAAGCAAATAGTTACATTTTGCCAATCTAATGAAACGTAAAGTTACCAAGAAAACGTCGAGCGATAATTCTAGCCACATACATTTTAAAATTGGCATAATAGGTAAAAAGTACCAAAAATTAATTTACCCATGCATGATTAATCGTAATTCATTCAGTCACTGAAATTGTCAACAATCTGAAAACTGAGGCCAAAGGCTATCACTGTCAAAATCCAACACGGAAACTACTGTACGAGAGTGACGAATGTTAAAAAATTAATTTAAGTGAAAAGGATAAGACTAATTATTCTTATAATACACATATATTTTTGAGATTTTTTTAAAAAATGCAATTCAAACATGTAACTCACGTGTTGTTCGATTTAGATGGATTACTTCTGGGTAAGTTCTTCATGGTATTGCGTGAGATTGGGTAAGAAAGGATGATGAAAACACACTTACATGACTTAATTTGTTTCAGACTCTGAAATCTTATATACAGAAGCCTTTACTGCTGTATGCGCAAAATATGGGAAAGCTTTTACCTGGGAAATCAAAGCCAGCCTTTTGGGATTCCAAGGTCACGAATGTGCAGAAAAAATAATAAAGTCATTGGAATTACCTATTTCCAAGGAGGATTTTATGAAGGAGAGTTTCGAATATTATGAGGTACTGTTCCCTAAAGTGCAGCTTATGCCAGGTAAAATTAAATTTGGTTATCAAAATGTTATTGAACTGCATGAGTGTGTATTCAATGAGTATTATTTTAAATTTTAAAATCAATTACTTAGGTAATTATTTCATGAACACCCTGAATCTCTTAAAAATGCAAATTTTCATTTAAATATTAAAATAGTGACTAAACTTGTAAACTTGTAGTGCATTTTCATAAACTCTTGTTAACAGTATAAAAAGTAAGAAGACGTTTTCATGCAAGCCAACCTGCAGTACAATGATAATACTACATATTAATTTCATGTTGCTTCTACATTCCACCAAAAACTGCCATTACATTTTTATACCACCTTTAAAAATAGAATCTTTTGTTTTTCTTATTCTTAAAATGGTAACTTAAAAACAATAGTGAACCTCTTTTAATTATAAAAAAATAACAATTACAGGTGCACAAAAGCTAGTGGAGCACTTGCACAAAAAAGGAGTACCAATAGCTCTTGCTACAAGCTCGAGCAAGGACAGTGTGGATATGAAGATGCAGAACCACCAAGAGTTCTTAAGTCTATTCCACCATCAAACCATGGGGTCAACTGACCCAGAAGTCACAAAGGGCAAGCCTGACCCAGCCATATTCCTTGTCTGTGCTTCTCGATTTCCTGAGAAACCAAAACCAGAAGATGTGAGTAGATCATAGATAACATGGGTTTTTTTTTATATCCATGACCTAAAGAAGTCAGGTTGTTTAGATAAAAGAAACCAATGTGTTATTAAAAGCAAAGAGAATCTATTCTCCTAATCTATTGAATATTAATTATTAGTAATACTAAATCAAATAATTAATTTTTGAACAGCGTAATAAAAAAAAATTGTAACAATTGCCTCCACATACAGATTATAGATGTGATCCAACACCTCTAACACTTCAAGGAATACAGATGTAATGTTAAATAATAAAGGCTGCTGTTGTGGTCCCGGATGTCATTTGTGGATCTTAGACACTCATTATGGGTCCGTCTGAAAGTCTGACAACCAGTCTACCAAGGGGTATTCTATTACCCAGTAACTGGGTTGTGGAAGTCAGATAGGCAGTCGCTCCATGTAAAATACTGCTATTCAGTTGCATCAACACGCTTAGCATGTATGCATGCATAGAAACAGGTTCTATTGACAGAAGAATAGACAAAATCCTTACATATTATAAAACGAAGTCCCCCGCCGCGTCTGTCTGTCTGTCTGTCTGAACGCAATACTAAACTCAAAAACTACCGAAAGGATTTTCAAACGGTTTTCATCAATGGTGTGATATATGCAGAAGGTTTTAGTGTATAATTCATTAAGGTTTTGTGTAAATTGGCTGAAATCTGACGATTATCGTTGAAGATGTCAGAAAAAATTATGCCGACTGGGAACTTTATTGGCGTGCGCCGCTGAAATCGTAAAAGTTACACAAAATTTATGTTCTACAGTATTGTTTATCCTAAAAAGTTCAACAAAAAAATCCACGATGGCATCTTCTAAGACTGACTGACCCACAATAACCATTTTTATCTTTCAGAATTTGATAAAAATGTGATTGTTATTTTCGAAGCTATATTGACCGGTATTATATTAATCCTTAGCCAATAAACTATGTTACTTAAATTGAGCATTTAATTTAGATTAAAATATGTCTTGACATCATTTCATTTAAATGAACGGTTTAAAAGATATCACAGGTCAAAATTACGCAAAATAATTTTGGTTGACGGCAACGCGGGCGCAGCGGTAAGAGTCAATGACCTTTTCCTCGGCTATTAGGTATGTAATCACGGTTACTGCCCGTGGGATATTTTCCGATATCCACGCGGGCGAAGCCGGGGTCAAAAGCTTGTGATAGATAAGCAATCTGTCATTTTGTCTATTCTTCCGTCGACAAAACCTGTAGACAACCCGTTTCTATGGTCGTCATGCTACGCGTGCTGGTTAGACTGGAAGCCGACCCCACCTAAGTTGGGAAAAGGCTAGTCAGATTGATTGTTAAATAGTAAAGGCAACTTGTGTAGTAAATTAATTGTTTTCTCTTTTTCAGTGCCTTGTTTTTGAAGATGCTGTGAATGGTATAAAAGCAGCGAATGCAGCCAACATGCAAGTAGTAGCAGTGCCTGATCCACGCATCGACGCTGATCAATTACAGACTGCTACATTGGTCCTGAAGTCCTTGGAGGATTTCAAACCCGAGTTATTTGGTCTTCCAGCTTATGATAATTAGGCAAACTGTTATTATAAGTATTTGTTGGTGCTTGTATATATAGTATCGTCAATTGTCAATCATCACATGATCAGTGCTTATTGTTTTTAATATCCGCTACTTAAGTAGTACCTACTTATGTTACAGTATTTTTATCTCACGAAGCGACGCGCGCTTTACTTGTGGTAACCAACTTTGTACAGTTGGTTACCACAAGTAAAGCGCGCGCCACACGCTGTTAATATGTAAGCGCAGGAGCTTTCGGTACCGTCCGAGACAAGTCGGAAGTGTGTGTTACGTGCTGACGCTACTCTTCTTCTTCACGCACACATTCACAGCATGTTTGTAAACTTGTTCACACAAGTAAAGCGCGCGTCACTTCGTAAGATGAAAATAGTATATTTATTTTGGTGTTAAGCAAAAAAAAACTGTTTGATAAACATTTAATGTTTTTCAAATAATCACATGACATTTACATTATAATTATACAGGCAGTATTACACCTCCACAGTACCTGAATGTGTTAAACATTGACCTCTTATTTCTAGTCATATTTAAATAAAAATACAAAACTTCACAGCACCATTATATTGTTTTATTACTATTTACATTAAGTACAATTTTCATAAATATCCGTTATTTATTTATAACATCGCCTTAGCATCTGATTTATCTCAAGACCAGGGACCGAAAACCTTTATATATTACGGTACAAGTATCAAGAATTTGGTTACTTTTACGACTAAGGTTACTGCTATCTGGGTAACCAAGAAGAAGAAACATGTTACTCCTATAAGGTTACCGTTTTAATACCGGTTACACACACAGGCGATACGCGTCCTTTGACTAATGCCCAAGCGGGGTCGTCTCACTAAGTAAACCTTGGAATGCTTACGGGGGCTAGATCAATGCTGCCAAGTTCTCTATTATGTGAGACCAAAAACTTCGGGTGTCTAATAATGACTTTTCAAGGATGGCAACATAAGTAAAACTGAAAAAGTGCATAAATGTTTAAAAGCTACCATTTGATAGTTTTTGCGAAATTTTTGTAGCTGATATATTTAATCAAATTTACGTAAGTAATGTTAATTTGTGTTGTTGTAACTATAAATAAACAAAAGGGTTACTAATCAAGCCAATAAATAAACTAAAAATAAAGTTCTAAAATGAACTAATTTAAATTAAAATAATCATTGTACATTAATGAAAATACGAAAGCAATATACCTAACCATGAATTTGTTTTTATGCACTCATTAAGTGCTAAAATCACAAACAAAATTGAGATAATTTAGTATTGGCTATCTTTTTCTAATCATTTTTCTTAAAAGGTGGTAATCCGAACAGTTCTGGCCTGAAGTCTTCCACAGAGTTTAATACGAGCGTCGCTTCTGTGGTACGTGAGCGATCCAGGCGGGGATCGGGTACCATGACGACCTGCATACCGGCCGCACGCGCAGCCCTCACGCCGTTGATAGAATCCTCGAACACCAAACACTAGAAGAAAACCAAGAGGTTCATGTTATTTAAAAAACAAATGTATTTTCGTTGAATATGTTGGAGTGTCTTTCTAACTCATAAATATTATTTTTAATATCCGAGCCAGCCCTTAACCACTTGATGAAATCCTTAATTTCTCTTACTGTACTATATACACCTTCCAATACAAAGAAAAGGATAATAAACCTATTATTAAAATCCTTAGAACGGTCTTTCTTTTAGGGTCCAACCTTTAACCCTAACAGAATAAGTTACTTTATAGGGTAATAAATAAAGTTCAAAATCTAAAAACAAATATCAAATTATTTTACAAGATTTTCTCTAATTGTAATATAATACTAATCTTTTCGCATAATTATACCAGTAAATAATTATTATGTGTTTTACTCATTAGTAGGATGTACTATGGTCTATGGTCAGCCGCTCGTTAGAGTCGGTAGTAACACAAGTACGAAAACCGCCCTTACTGCTGCGAAATAAAAGCCCTGTCAATTTCAGATGTCAGTTTTACCTTAGGTGTGCAACTGTTTAATTAATTCTCGAAATTGAATTGAAAAATAAAGTAGATAAGTACCTTCTCAGGAGCTGGTTTATCAGGAAATTTGTTGGCTGCAACGAAAAATATGTCTGGGAATGGTTTTCCTTTCTTCACGTCAGGATCAGACGTGCCCCAAGTTTTGCACGGGAACAGGTCAAACAGCTCTTGATGGTTAACAGTCTTCAGATCGTAAGAGTCCTTGCTACTGCTTGTCGCTAATCCTATGCTAACATGGTTGTCGTGGAGATGACAGATCAGTTTTTCAACTCCTGTAAATTTATATATTATGATATGACATAAATGGGAGTATAAGAATATAGAGAGGTTTGGAAGGAGAAAGGGGAGGTATTTGCCTAGCTGTAGGAAGGCGAACGAAAAGAAAATGAAATATCGTAAACATAATGAAAGTGAGGAATGAGGAAAATATCGGCAGGAAAGTTTTGAGTACGAATGTGGATGACTATACGAGTAGGGAAGACCAAAGAAACGGTGGATGGACTGTGTGAAAGATGATATGGCTAAAAGAGGAGTGACTACCAAGATGAGGACTGATAGAGAAGTATGGAAGAAAGGGAAATGTTACGCCGACCACAAATAAATTGGGATAATTGCAGGAGAATAATGATGTACTATCGAAGACAAGACAAGACTACAGTGTTAGGACTATTCTTGATTGCAGCGCTCGGCCGCTATAATAACGCTTACCTACGAAAAAAAAGGGGTCGTGTGCACGGGATTTTGTTTTCAAAGTGGTTAGATATGCGTTATCTCGATGGTACCTAGACATAATGAATGTCGCAAAATTCGCAAACAATTTTAGTAGGCATATAAGTACATAAATACCTATTATTGAAAGGTAAGTAAGTAGGTGTGCTCTACAATGCTCGTGAAGTCATCAAAATGATTTATCATTACGATAAGAAAATATAATTAGGTGCTTAATGAACATTTACCAGGCATAATCTTGCAATGCGGAAATATTTCATCGAAGATTGTGCGCGTTTCACTCAAAAACTCTTCAACGCTGATTGGTAAGCCAAGGTCGTCGATAATAGTCCCCGCAAACTCCTTGCTCTGTTTACCCATGATCTTGCTCTTTAGTGCAAATGTAAACTCTTTGCCGAATCGGGAAGCCACTTGTTGAAATCCGACAGTATACAGGTCTTCCGTATCTGAAAATAGCAATATTGATAATGAAAAATTTGTAGGTACCTCTTTCTGAATATTTATGACACAAAATGAATATTTATAATTCAAAACTTACTTAGTAATAAACCATCCATATCAAACAAAACATGTGTCACTGGTTTAAACATTTTATTTTAATATTTTATGTAGATACAACAAATATATGTCACAATAATTCCAGTAATAATGATGAATATAAATCTCGTTTTATTTTATTACAATCTTCCCTTTACATATAGCTTCTTTGGTATCTAATGCCATATGACTGGGAGATGTTGTTATTACAATTTATATCTTATCTTCAAAGTCTGTCCAAGACTTTATATAACTAATGCGTAGGTAATTAAAATCACAGTTACAGTATTGTACGGTTTCTGATACTATTAATACACAGATGATGTAAATAGCAACAGTAGTAAGTGTTTATACCAACTTTTTGGAACGAAGTCCATAACGCGGCTTTCAGTAGGAGTTGACTAGTAGATATCGTCACGTAAGGAAAAAGCGTTATGCTCCGCTAATATTATTAACACTAATATTTTAAAGAGAAAAGATTTGTTTTTTTTTCTCCGACTACGGCGGGGGGGTTATGTATGAATGTCTGTTTGTAATGAATAAACTCAAAATCTACCGAACAGATTATAAAAATTCTTTCACCAGTAGAATGCTATATTATCACTGAGTAACTTATTCTATAATTTATAAAGATATCACGCGGGCGAAGCCACTGACGGAAGCTAGTCTATTATATAAGGCTCTATTATAAAGTTGACTGATGTAGCCACAGCTACGTTAGTGTATTTTGCTTATTTCTACAGTATTATATCTTATGGCGTTCTGCTGTGGGAATCGACAGCTGACGTAGTCAATTTTCATTTTACAAAAGAGGGCAATCCGCGCGATCTATAAAATGGGTCCTCGCGAGTCCCTTAGAGACAAATTTAAATATATTTGATATACTGACTCTGCCTTGAGTTTTTGCAAAAACTTAGGACTTTTCAAAATAAGAAGCGATTTCCATAATATAAATACACATAGTAGACATGAAATTGTGATGCCCAAATTTATATTAACAAAAAAGCAAATCATTTCTTATAAACGGTATTCGCTTTTATAACAAGTTGCCAAAGTCGGTTACTGAACTTAGCGATGAGAAGTTCAAAACCCAGATTAAACGTGTCCATAACAAGAAAGCATTTTATAAAATTGAAGACTATATTGAAGACAAGGAAAATAATTTCTTCTGCACATGTGTCTTCCTTGGTACCTCATTAACAGTATAATTATGTAAGAGTCTATTAACTGCTCCCAAATTACCATGTTTATTTTTTTTTACATTCTTCCTCGACATAATCATCCTATTATTTGACTTTATATACCTACAATTTAATTTCAACTCTTCGGCTTATGTGGAGGTGTTAATTATTTGTTAGTTGTAAAGCAATCACGTAATTGCGTTTAATTAAAATAGTTTTTTATTTTTATTTATTTTGTACAGATTCTTTTCTATTTTGTGAATGTGAGAACGCTGTAGGCTTAGTGGACTGTAGATTTTTTGACCATTTTTAACCGACTTCAAAAAAAGGAGGACGTTCTCAATTCGACTATATATATATATTTTTTAAATATTTGTTACCTCAGAACTTTCGAATGGGTGAACCGATTTTGATGATTCTTCTTTTATTTGAAAGCTGGTACTTTTACATTTTGGTTTAGTTCTGATAATGGCATCCAAGAAAAAACCATATAAGTCTTAAATTTTTATTAAGTATGCGCGCGACAAATGGACGAATAACTCAATATCGCGCCAACCGATTTCGAAGTTTTTTTTTTTTTTATAGTAACTCATACAATTTTTCTTGGAAAGCACCATTTGGTGAAGTGGAACTGATGATGAAGACCACAAATGGCCACCGGAATTACTCAATAATAATTATTTCACGGGTTGCGATTCGATTACTTTAATATGGCTAACATGCAATTTATGCTCGTCACAATGCATATGGAGAAGTGGAGCTGATGGTGGAGTACCAGGAGAACTCCTCAACGATTAACGTCCCTGAATCGGGAAAAGCAATATTTTGTAAAAGGTGATGTGCAGTTGAGATTAGGCTGTTGTAATTTAGGTAAATTACAAACTACCCACTAAAAATCGAGAAATAAAAAAGTTTTTTTCTATTCTTTAAGTACCTGGTACTTGTTGAAAGACCTAAACTGTCCTCCCATACCTACTATCACTGTTATTTGAAAATATTGTAAAAGCCAATTATTTTTAAAAGAGTAACCATGGAGTTTCTTGCCAACTCTTCTCCATAGAAAACGACCTATTGGAACCGTGCACCTAGCTTCTGACATTTCATAAGTGTCCATGTAGGTTCATGTGAAATAAAATATTTTGAATTTGATATATTTTGTGTAATATACATAAACACTTGCATGTTATATTCTATGCATGTGCAATTTTAATCCACAGACTTACACTAGGCTCTTTATTTCCAAAATGCAAATACATTATAAACACACACAGATAATAATGTAATTGCAAATTGCATGCAAAATAATTTTTCTAACTGCAGCCTGTTGACTATTTGATAAGTGGAATATAAATAGGATCATTATGAACTAACAAATTCTTTTATTTTTGTACCACATTTGTCCGGTAAATACTTTATATAATATTAAAAAGAATATAAATAATAATAAATCGACTTTGTTTTTATATGAATATTTAAAAATGTAAATAATATGTTTAAAAATTAAATAAAGGAGGGAATAATCAAATTATTAAAGCACCCTGGATCCTAAATAAAATCTCATTTATGAGGTAGACAAACACTCAAATTAATTATTAAGAATAATATTTTTAATATTATAAATATTTAATATTTGACTATCACAATATGCCTATGACTTGAATGGTGGTAAACCAAAGAGCTCAGGTTTAAAGTCAAGTAAAGAGTCAATCACAAGAGTAGCATCAGTCCTCAAGTTCTGAGGCGTTCTTGGGTCAGGGACCATCACCACTTGCATGCCTGCAGCCTTGGCTGCCAACACTCCATTTACTGCATCCTCAAAGACGAGACACTAAAAAATATTCATGAGATTGAATTTATAATACCTACTTCAAACTTTATTGAAGCATAAAAGATGTTGTTAATTTGTCGCAATCAATTTTTCTTTACAAATTATTTGGTTCCTAATTTCTTTTTGCCTAACCTTTAGGAGAAAACAGGAGTGATATTATTATGACTTCTACTTTTACAAAACTTAATTAGTTTTAACTCATCAATATGCCTAGCCTTTTCCCAACTATATTGAGATCGGCTTCCAGCCTAACCGGATGCAGCTGAATATCAGTATATTAAATATAGCGACTGCTTATCTGACTTCTACAACCCAGTTCTGTGTAACACAATACCCCTTGATAAGACTGGTTGTCAGACTTTCGGGCTTCTGATGACACATAACGGCTGTCAAAGATAAAAAAATCCAGCCCGGACCAATGGCGTAGTGTACATTCCGAGGCACAGGGAGGTGTCGGTATGTTAAGATGGTCACCCATCCACGGGATGATCATGGCAAGCCTAGCTTAACCTGATCGATCGACCCATGTGGATATAATTATTTAGCCATAAGCCCAATCATGTAATAAAATTTTACCTGCTCTGGCTTTGGCTTCTCTGGGAATTTTTTTGCAGAGACCAAAAATATATCTGGATGAGGTTTCCCCTTCTTTACTTCAGGATCTGATGAGCCAAATGTCTTGTATGGAAATAGAGTGAACAACTCTTTGTGATGTTTGTCTACTTTCATATCATAGCTTTCTTTGCTTGAACTTGTTGCAAGTCCAATTGGAACATTATTATTGTGAAAATGTTCTATCAGCCGCTTTGCACCTATAATTATTAATGATTGCGTTAAGTGGCAGCTATTAGAAAACTCTTGTTGTATCTTTTATGATCAATCAATTTACCTGGCATTAGTTGTGTATCAGGAAACAACATTTCAAATTGTTTTTTACTTTCCTCAAGAAAAGTTTCAATGCTCATTGGTAACTCAAGAGCAGATATCACCATTTTGGCTGTCTCATGCGATTGCAGTCCCATTAGTTTAAGTTTCAAGTCAAAACTGTAATTTTTTCCAAATTGTGACACTATATTTTGAAATGCCACTGTGTATAACTCTTCTGTATCTATAATTATAATAAAAGTATGATAGTTCTGTCTACCTCACAAATGAGTCGTCAGCATTGTTTGCATGGTCACAACACAAAGATTACATTCTTAATCAAGGATCTATGGTCTCTAATGTAAAAACCAGAAACAATTAGGTGTCTTTAGGCCATACAGATACTAAGAACTTGCGGGAATAAAACCGGCATCCGTAAGCAATTAAGCACAGCAAGTCAAGGTCGTGGTAAATCAGTATAAATCATTTTGATCTTATGATTTTCTTCTGAAAGTTTATCTGTTAGTCTCTTGGTCATTGCCATCAACTATAAGTACCCCATTTTATTGCAAAGTAAAAGGAGCTAAAGTTAGTCAAAGTAAGTAAATTTTGGGATGCAAGTAAATACTACAAAACAACTTACTCAATATCAAACCATCCATATCGAAAAGGACGTGTGTCACTGGACGAAACGCCATTTTAAATACAAAAGAATTTTTAATTCTTAGCACACACAGTATTTTGTCAAACTTGTTTAATTTTGTAATTATTTATATTTTTCTAACTTATCCTAACCTAAAAAAGTTAAGTCAAAATAAACACTTATTTATTTCAACAAGATTGAATCTTGACAGCACAGATATTGACAGATTGACAGAATCACAGACAGTGTTATCAAGTATCGTAAATTCGTATTAGTACCTTCGTACCTCCCCGATATCAATGAGGTTAAAAACTGAAAGCTCATAACAGGTGGCAGCACAGTTGTACGTAGTTGTTGTGTTTATGTTTACTTTTGTGTCGATCACAAATTATACGAAAACTAGATAAATATGAGACTTGGAGTGTAGCACTATAAAAGACGAGCTAAAGATAGGGGAAGCGTCCACTGGTAAAAAGCAGCTTTAGTGGAAAAGTCAATAAATGATGAACGTTTTATAATTTATAGGTTATTTTGTGTCTGCTGACCGAAAAACTTCAGAAATAGCACTTCTAGCACTAATCTAATATGATAATATAAACACACACAAACTTTACTATAATTTACATAATATCACATCACAAGTGCTTGTATATAATCAAAACAGACTTAGTTCTCTTGAGAGCATCACCTATAAACTACTTTCATGGGAGAAAGTAGTTTATAGGTGATGAAAAGGCTTACAGGATAGCACATCGTCTCGACAAAATATCGGGTTCCATTTTTTTTCGCAGGGCTTTCTCCCAGTTTTCTTCTTATAACAACTTTGGCAAATACATGGGTCCCCATATTTATGCAGTAAACAGCTTTGCAACTGGGCTCAATAATTAATTATGCGTAAAAGAAGGCACTTTTTTACAAAAAATGTATGGCTAACTGTCAAATTATTAGCCATCTGAAGTGAGCAAGTGGCAGTTTGTATCCCCATTAAAAGTTGAAAGTAGGGCTCGTATTTTATACAGTGTGAGTCTTTATAATGTTCACATATCGAAATGATCAATCTGACGGAAAAATATTTTTCTTCTATTTTTTTATTCTGTTCGGCGTATTTTGAGAAAACAATTATTGTAAAAATTGATGAAAAAAGACAGATATTTACTAAAAAAAAGAGGATAGTTTATTTTTCACGATTTTCATTTTATGAGGACGCCTAATTACTTTCAATCATTATGGAGTTTAATTAATTGCGATAGATCATTTAGTTTAAAAGTTACACCGTTTAGATAGTTAATTTTTTTTTTAAATTCCATATAAAAATAAATATTTCGTGTTTTTTTTTATATTTTTTCCGTTGATAAAATTAAGCAATCTTTGTTTAATTTTATCAACGGATAATTTTATCCCTCATTTCGATATGTGCACATTATAAAAACACACTATACACTGGATTGTAGTACGTGATTTTTTTTACTGTAAAGCATCTTGAACAATCTCACAAAGTTTCAGGTCTAGGTAGATTTACACTTTCTGAAATAAAAAATATCAAACTTTGATAAAATATCCTCAACTTTTGTACTATTTTATTGCTTTTGACGTAATTTTGACAGAAAGTGAAGTTTTATTAATGCGTTTTGATGTTGCAAATTATAAGTGGATGCGCATTTTTTTTTAAATTCACTTTGTCTTTCATAATTTATTTGGGTATCGATTTCACTGAGACTTGAGCTTTTTTTGGATGAATGAAACAAAATGCATACCTATCAAAATAACACATCTCTACATATAAAAACTGTAAAAATATTCGGATTTTGGATTTATGATTAGCGTTTAGAGGACTCTTTCGATAACATCGATTGATGTTCGATTCGGCACGGATGCGTATCGAATGGTTGTGAATAGATATGCTAACGACGCTGAATTAAAGAAGCATAATGGGAACAGACACACATCACACACAGATACATTCCTAACCCGAAATCACCTTACTTAAATACTGTTTCCACTTTGGAAATCGAATCCTGAGCCACAAGTTACTTACCTACTGTCTAGTTTAGTGCTTGCTTTAGTAGTTTGGGGCTTGCTGACATAATAATACTTTGTAATCCAGCTGGAGATAATATTTTAAGTTAATCTTGTTGTCTCATTCTGTGTTTTGTCTATGTCCATACTTATTGTTTTGCTTAGATAATATTTTCTATTTCTATATTCTACCCTGTTTACCATTTACACGGAAAATCGGAAAAACTATGTATTTGCAACCCAGCTGGCTACGTGTCAAACACAAAGTATCAGAGAATGTTGCCAAGATTGTAGAATAATATTGAGTGGTAGAAATCCTTAGAGATTTCACATGTTTCCAAGGTGCAGTCGTAACTCCTGCCAATGTCATTCAGGCACCAAAAGATCTTTGTAGAACTATAATTGGACCTTTTTTAAAAATAGTAGAAAAAGCTGTCAATTTACAAAGGATTTCTACCCTACGCATTCATAGCTGGTAACATTGGTGAACGATTTTCAAAAACTTGTTTTGGTTTGGTTATTAATTTACAAAAAATCTACGCAACACAAGTTGGCTGTAAAGGACTTTATTGCTACTACTATTGTTGATCATAATGCAATAAACTGTAGTCTTATGTGTTTTAGTGAAAATTGTACACTGCCTCGTATAGTGGGGCCTTAAATATTTGCTATGGATGGTCCCGGAATGAGTTTGTTTCAAGGCGCCGCGAGTATCCACATAAACAATAGTGCTCAAGACAGGCTTGAAGAACAGGAAGAACTTGAGGACCAGAAACGTCGTAATGAGGAGGTAAATACCATGAACCTGCATAATGACTATTGCAAATAAAATATCTATACATTGTAAGATGTAAGTTTTAATGACAAAAACATTGGTTTCTCTGTAACAACCTGCAATGTTTCTTGTTGTAGTTGAAGCATAAGCTCGCTAATGCGTTTGACGACCTCTTGGATGATGATGAAGCTAGCTCAGTCAACAGCAGTGGCAATTATACATTGGACCCAGGTCAGAGTAATGGAGGTAAGAAACATTGTATATCATACTTATGTTTTGTTACTACTGCTCTGTTGTTTATGCAACACTTTTCTTACTTCTCTCTTTTGTATTCATTATTATGAGGATGTTCTACCCAATTACCCATTTGAACACTTCCATAAAATTGAATTACCTTTTACACATCCTAATCACATCACTAAAATTTATTTATTTACGAAAAATTACTGATTTACATTTTCACATGTATTTTCTAACTCCACAGTCCAACAAGGAAGGACAGGCTTGCCTCCAACATATGTGGAGTCTCTCAATCACTTGAAAGAGAACCAACATGGCTCCGAGTCCCCAAAGCTTTATTGCGAGACTCCTAAGAACCATATGGGTCATATGAGACACCAGGAGGAGGCCTTGAAAGCACAGTTTAGTCCATATGGTGCTGGTGATGGACAAAATCATTATTTTCAACAGGATTATAGAGGTACACTAAATTATCTTTTATTTATATACATCAAACCTGATTTCCCTAAAGTGTTAAATAAATCATTTATGTGTATTTTGTACACACAAAAGAAATAACACACAATTCAATAATATAAAATTACATGAATGAAATAGTGTCACAATGAGTGGTGTTGCCCCACATATTGTTAAATTTGGAGCTTACAATATGTGGGAGTACACCACCCATGGATTTGTAAATTAATGAAATTTCATTGGTTGGTCTGGTTATGAAATGAAACTAATTTTTACTCTGAAATATTATGACTGTGACTGACAGCATTTTTTTAAACGCATGTAGATGTTGTGGCCAGATCTTAGAATAGAACATTTCATGAAATGGCAACAGCTAAAATTGGCCATCACTAATGTTTGGCCACATCATGAAGTAGTCCTGGATTTAACTGTTCATATTGTCAAACGTTTGTGTATTCAATTATCTGGCCAGACCACATACTGATGTGACCAGCAGTTGATGTTCATTTCATGAAATTATCAATTCTAAGTGGCGATACCTTTTACCTGTAAAATGCAATAGATACACTAGTACTTACTGTGAACACAGTAATGAATAAAGAACTATGTATTTTTTTTTTTTTTTTTCAGGTCACATGTATGGTATTAATAACTGTGACAGACAAGAATTTATGAACAATGAGCAACTCAAAGTTATGTATGATGTAAGTACTTTATTTTAACCTTCTAAAAACCACTGTCAAATTAAAGACAAACTATGTAGTGTCCAACATACGACTGTACCATACCACCCGGACTTCATTTATGACCATAGACACAATTTCGTTTTTATTCTAAATAAAAATAAAAGATGTGGTGGTCAAAAGATCAATTGTCTTTATCATGTTGTCATTTATTTCAACTTATATTATGCAATATTTGCTGCTGATAGTTCCATCTGTTGAACAGATCCGTGTCAAAGAGTGTCAGCAGTTAGCTGGTCAGATGCAGAACCTGGATACAGAAATAGATAGTCTTCGCGCTCGCCTTGCTGCTGCTATCAACGACAGAGATAAGGCAGAGTTGTCCCTGCAAGAAGCTCATCACTTGCTTGGTAACCAAACTATACAATATCAACCTTTTTACTTATTGCGTAGGTGTTATTTTGTAATGGCATGGCACAGACAGCAGCGCGTTCGCCTGTTTGTCATTGCAAAATCAACCTTGTTCCCTCGAGTGTAGGTAATATTTTGTGACGATGGAAAAATACTCTAATTTTTATAAGAAACTAGGTAATGTATCTCTCTCTCTTTACCAATAAAAACCTATTCCAAATTGAATGCTTCACAGTATATTTTTTGGCCAAAATTTCGGACATGTCTTTTTTATGTGATAACTTTGTTTGTAATGTTTTATAAAATTAATGAATAGAACTCACAAGCGCCTATTTCTCATTATGACCAAAAAAAACCACTTAATTATTTTTTATGATAAAATTGTAAATCACCATTAACTTTTGAAATATTTCACGAATTATCTTCTTGTTTTTCCTGATAAACAATAATCTTAAGACACATAATACTGATTGATTTATATATTTGTTAAACGAGTTTTCAGAGATTTATTTACAATTAATGTTTTTTTTTATTTAATTTTTTTATGGTCGTATTTTTAATTATTTGGATTCTATTTTTCTATAGAATTGTTAGAAAAAAGTGAATGAATCCATGAAAAAAAAATCAGATCCAAATATTGAAGGATATCGAACTTAGAAGCTTCTAAAGTTTTCTATGGTAATTATGATTTTAGGGTTGTCAATATTTCTAAATAGAATTTATTGTAAAAAGTTACCATAACTTTTTATTCGTAAATAATATATTAACTGGAGGTTGGGGCGTGTGCATCCGAACACTTTATTTACACAGAAAAATAGTTTTTAAATGAACAGAAAAACAAAAAAAAAATACTTTTTATTTCATTTTTGGATCGAGCTGTGGTTTAGCCCAGTTTTCCTAGACGTGCTTAGATAATAAAAAAAAACTATGAATTTCATTTGACATGCCAATCCTGCCATACTAATTTGGAATTTTTTGAACATAATCTACATAATTATTATATCTAATATTATAAAGATGTAAAGTTTGTAGGAAACGATCTCTGTACTGAACCTATATTGAAATTTCTTTCACTAGTAGTAAATTACATTATGCCATTTTACTTAATTGTTTTCTGATGTACATTCTTCAGCTTGATCTGACGAAAGAATTTCTGTTACATTGTCGGTATGTCCTTCAATAATTTCAAAATTTTCGTCATTTTCTATTGCCACAAAATCGTCTTCTGCTGAGATTTCATACGGTTTCAGTAACCTAACTACGCTGGGTGGTAACGGTAAGGATTTTAGTTTTTTCAACCTATTCTGTAGCCTTATGTAGGAAATTTCTGGATCTGACGATTCCAGTGCTCTGTGAAACAAGTCTAACATGGTTTTTTCGCGGTCGGATTTTCGGCTATGGTGTTCTCTGTCGTAACGCCAGAACTTCTTCCGCGCTTCACCGGCTTGCTCTGATAATAAGCCCACTGGAAGAGCTGAGTTATTAATAATATCTTGACCGTGAATGAGAATCTTATGTATTGTTACTGTCATTGGGTACCAACCATATTCTGCCACGTATTTAGATGCAACGCTTTTGCAAAAATCTCCAAATTTATTAGCATTTACAGGTAGACCACAAGATAAAGTAATCAGAATCGTGTGAAGATCGTCCAACAACCACAGACCAAGGCCTAATATTTCAGCAAAGACTGCACGATTTTTATCCGATAGAACTGTTCGGGCTGTGTTGCCGTCATTTGTTGTTCCAGCATTGGGTCTCACAACATCAACTAGCACTTTCAAATCTTTTCGCACTCTCTTTTGCACACGTTTTTTTGTTTCCTCAACAGTTTTTGATTCCATTGAATCTTTGCCTACCCTCCATTTCTTTACAGGAAGCTTGTAGCCCAAATGAAGTAAGAACTCTAACACGCGAATCCATGCATGCAAGGGACTTATTCCGTATTTGAAAACCGATATATCAATTGGCTGAGAATAAATTATGTCTAATTTGTTGAATTGCGTTGAAGTTGCTTTGCAAAATGGACATTTAAGTTGAGAAGAGGTTTCTGTTATTATATTTAGTACTTTGCCATCTATGCATGTCAAATAAAGTTGTGGTTTTGCCCTTATTTTCTTATTGTTAGATGTAGTTGCTTCTAAAGTAGTCAAATCCCTAATTTGGTTTTCTATCAATTTCTGTTCATTTAGTATTAAATCTTTTGTCTCTTTCCGATATTGAATATGAATCGGACGGCAAAATCTGTATGATTGTGGAACTCCACAAAAAAAGACTTTGTACTTTGGTTAAACCCAGTTGGGTTTAACCAAAGTACAAAGTCTTTTTTTGTTTTTATCCGTAATGGGATGAATGTAGTGGCAAATAAAGTGTTTTCAGGCTCTTGATTATCAGAAAAATTCTGTTTATAAAATGATTGACCCGAACTACCATCAAACCCCCAACTCCCCTCAAAAATACAATCTACCGTATCTAGACCTTTTTGTTCACAATATGCTGATATAATTTCGTCGCAGGAGTTTATTAATCTTTGAAGAGTGTGAGAAAGTAAACTAACAAATGGAACAAAGGCTTCTCTTTCTGTTACTTGAATCGTACTATCCGGATAACATTTTTGTTTTGCATCGAATTCAACTTACGTAAATGGTGGTGAGTTTGAGTGACTGCAGCGGCCAAGGGAAGACCTCCAATCCTCCATGAACTTAACTTCGCACCATTTTACAATACTCGCGTTTTAATAAATTGGCGTGCTGGCTGGCGGCGGGTGGCGCGGCTCACGGGAGCCTGGGACGGAACTAGGAAAAACACACCCGTCACGTGCAGACACGTGACGTTGACTAAAAAGAGAAAAAAATTTGCGCGCGCGCCACGCTGCCTAGCGCCCCACCCCCTAATCAAGATCTACGTTTAGCTAGGAGACGATCCAAATTGAAATTACGGAATTCACCGTTTTTTTTTTTTTTTTTGGGAAGTTTTCCTACTATTTTTATTTAAAAATAGAATTTTCGAATGTCACCTAACACTCAAAATACAATTAGAATGCGATAAAAATGTCTTCTTGTATAATCTTACTAACATTAAAAAATAACTTCAAATATTTTAAAAGTTCAAGTTTAATAAATTTACGAGGTGATAACCCTAATCAAAAAAGTTTGAATTACAATAATTCCCATATCCTGCTATATTAGGATTCCTTTGTTTGTAAGGTCATAAGTGTAAATAAAAAGAACATTTCAGTCCTAGTTTCAAATCCTAATACGTAATAATATGGCGGTAAAAAAAAGAAATCAAAAATTTACAAAATCAGCTATAACTCTGTTATCTTGAACAAATAAAGCCTAATTTTTTTTACTATCGTAAAGTCTTTAAATCACTGTTCAATACCATAAGTAAAGTCTTAAAAAGATATCAAACTTTTGAGCTACAATTGTTCCTATGGTTTTTCTGGAAACCATAGAAATTTTTTTCAAGTACTAATTTTCTGTCTTTCATGACAAATAGGCAATCGGGTGTTCTCGTCTCGCATTTATAATTGCAAGTCCTAAGATATAAGATAATAAAAAAGCCATGTCCGAAATTTTGGGCAAAAAATATACTGTGCGCTTTCGTTAAGCATTGTTACAGTAACATTATCTGCCAAAATGCTTGATCGAACTGCTGCAAACAGTTTTTTTATGATTACTTCATATTATATATTGTATTGAAACATGATCTTCATATTTCAATACAAGTAATTGAAATATAATTTGTTTCCAGCGTCAAGCAAGCACAAGTTGATAGAGCTGGAACAGCAAGTAACGAATCTGACTGATAAGTTGGTGGAGAGTGACCAAGAAAAGGAGCAACTCAAAATGGAACTACGCTCTGCTAATATCAGCCTGCAAGATGTACAGCAAAGACTTCATACATTGCAGGTAAAATATAGCTTTATTTGGTGAAGAAAATATTGCTTCTTATTTTTATTTTAAATGTTGATATCCCATCATGTCTGTGAAGTTTTGTTAAATAATTTTTAACTCTGTATTGTATTTGATACTTAGTTGTTATAAAAACGAATTGTCTGTTACTTGCAGGTTGCACACACACATGATACTGATGCCATATTTAGGGAACAGCAAGATAGGTATGTTTATTTAAATATTGAAGTTTTATTTTATTTTTTATTAAATTATTAACAAGGGTGCCTCTTCGTCTGGCTCTCTTAAAAAATCCAGTGAGTAACAGCATGTGTCTCCTTTTGTTCTAGGCATCGCGAGGAAATGGAAAGATTACAAAACGATTTAACCAAAGCGAAAAGTAGACTAGACGATAAAGTAAGTATTAACTCTCTTCAAACATTAATGTTTTTAATCAAAACTTTAAATTAATTATAATGTTCAAATCTACAGGAGAACGAAATAAAGACGTTAGAACGACGATGTATGGAAAAGGATAGAGAAAAGGAAGATATATTGATAGAAAAAGGAGCCACTATCAACAGGTTAGCTAGCGAATTAGAGGCAGCACAAAGTAGGCTCGTTAATGGAGAGACTTCACGGCTCAAAGAAAAGGTGTCTCAACTGACTACTGAGAGGAATGCGGCGAGGGAACAAGTGAAGGAGCTGGGCGTAAGTAGATCAAACTGACAAAATTCTAAGGTTATATTACTGTGTAGACCTGGGCGACCGAGCTCTGCTCTGGTGAAAATAGAAAATGCTCATTTAATAGTATAGGATAGTACCTACTAATTCCATACTGCCATGATAGTAGGCATCATCCCCATTGGAAACCTCCAATGGGAATGACGCCTGGGTCAAAAAAAAAAAATCTATTTAGTCCGTCGTCAGTAAGATAGTAAAAAATATTAGACATGTATTTTTTGCTATTCTTTTTTTTTTGCATTAAAGTTGGGGAGTGGGGGTCGCTAAGTTAGAAATCAGTATAAAATCTAGCAAGGCGTGACGTCATGCCACATTTTAACTCAATGTATCGCCGTAATCTTTTGATTACGTAAAAAAAGAAAAAATACGTGTCCAATATTTTTTAATAAAATAACTGACAAACAAAAAAAAATTTCATCACATTATCCCTATTTAAACCGTCAAGTTTCGTAATTAAAGATGTTTTTCTATTACAGTCCAAGCTAGAATTGACTGCACACGAATTAGTTCTATTCAGGAACAAATTGGCCGGAACTCAGAAGGAATATGAACATTGGAGAACAACACTACATCAGATTTTAATGGAGTCCTTACCAGAAAATACTTATCTTGGTATGTTACTTAAATATGTATTGAACATGTATCCTTGTGGGCGAACCAAGGCCGATAAAAAAAAAACTAGCGAGCCTTACTGTAGTCGCATATGATGTGTAACATCTCACCTTGGTAAAAAGCAACATTAAAGGTCCTCGTCAAGGTCGTTTCTGACGGCCAACTCTAGCACCGCGCGCGCTCATTGGTCAAATCAAATAGCGTGCGCTGCCCCGTCTACCTGTTACATTCTTCCGTCCCTTTTCACGAAATCACTCCCACAGATTCCAGGAAAGCGAGCGAAAAGATATTACACATCAAAAAAAAATTGGGGTGATTACAGCCATACTTAACTTTAGTTAAATATCGCATAGTCGCAGTCCATAAATAATATTTTGTCGTTTTTAGGTGAGCCTCCTTCGCCAGGGAAGTTGTCAACTCTCAAAGAAGTTTTGAGTCGATACAAAATACAGATGCAAAAATTGTCGTCGCTACAGGAGGAAATAAGTAAAAGGTCAGTCCTACGGTAACTGTCTTGAAAACTTTAATATGAAGGCAATGATAACTTCCTTGATTCATAAGATCATCATCGTCAGCATGTATCTGTCAATGCTGGACATAAACCGATCCATGGCTACTCTCATTCAGCTGATACTAGCCACCCTGCGAAGATCGTCGCTCTCTCTAGTCCGAGGGGCCGTGGGCGTCATATTTTACGTTATTTACATTTAATCTAAATTAGCCTTGACTTATTAATTTTAGAGATAAGAAAATAGAACAGCATCGCAAGCAAGAACTGGACCTCCGAGCAAAAGTAGAAGAGCAGAAAGGCCTAGAGATGCAGCTGAACTCCCGGGTGGCAGTATTACAGAACAAGCTGGAACTGCTCGGCAGTAACTCTGATAGCGATCTGTTGGAGAGTTATAAACAGCAGAATGAAGCTCTGCAAGCGGAGCTTGAGGGAGTCAGGAGTGAACTGAAAAATGTATGTATCAAAGTTGCAATTATTCTTTCGGTACAAAACACTCATCTTTATCAGCCTATAGCAGCCTCAACGCTGGAAATAGGTACAGTGAAAACCGTTTATAACGACTTCGATGGGACCGTCGGATTACGGTTGTTATAGCCGATAGTCGTTATAACCAAAAACTATGATCAGTAAACAGGAATGCTGGGATCTCAAAATTTCGTCGTAATAACCGGTACGTCGTTTTAAGCGAAGTCGTTATAAACGGTTTTCACTGTACAGGTCGTGCCATTAAAGATGAGACTTGACCGCGCCTCCCGCCGCTCTTTCCCCCGCCCCGATGACGCCCCAGCGGGGACCTCATACCGCTAAAGAGACCCATAAATCGTCTACTGCGCAAGTCAAACCACGTGGTGCATCAAGTCTCATCTTTAATGGCACGACCTGTACCTCTAATCATACGCTATTTTACTCGATCCAAAACACTGCAGTTGTTATATTGTATTAGGGGGAGGCGGCAGTTTTTAAAGAAAACACTAATTTCTAAAAGTGAATTGAAATAGATTTTCATTTATATTTGAATTGATCTTTGGTCTATGACACTGACACATTTATATCTAAAAACATTGACTCTATAATCATCGATCGACACTGGTCAGCCACTGCTTACCAAACTGCTAGAGTGCAGTTTGGTAATAATTTTATTTAAAATACAATAGACGTTATTATATTTAGTAACCTGTTCCGCTTAACTATTCCTAAAAACCCATAAAAAACCCTGTAAGAAATCGACACGTGTTTTACCTCTCAATGGGGCATCCTCAGGATGACGATTGACTTGTCGCTAACCCGGACATGGCGTGTTACCACACCGAGAGCTGGTCGACCAGTGCTCGTTGAGAGGTGAAACACGTGTCGATTTCTTACAAGGTTTTTTACAGCTCTTTAGGAATAGTTAAGCGGAACAGGTTACTAAATATAACAACGTCTATTCTATTTTATCATGGATTTCCGCATGGTCACGCCTGAATCAATTAACTATAATTTTATTTGGTTCCATACTCAAAGCTTCTTACTCACGTCATGACATAATGACATAATGATGGAATCAAATTATTCAAGTAGTCAAATCAATCAACTACTTTATTTATTAATTTTCATTATTATATTTTCTTTCCACAGTTGGATCTCAAATACACTCAACTAGAGTTAGACTACGACAAGTTAAAGTCAGAGAAAGGCAGCCGCGCGTCCATCGTGCAGGAAGCGAATGCGGACTTGTTGCGTGAACTGGAACGTTACAGCGGACAGCTCAAAGATACGCTCAAGGAGAATGGGGAGCTTAAGACTTTGTACCTGCAGGTAAATAAATAAATCCTATAGATTTATACGTATTAAAATACACAATACAATAGCCCTTTTATCCTGACTCTCCTTTCTTGTGCTAGTTTAATTGCTGTTATTTACTTTTCTGATTTACGATATATCTCTGAGTTCGGTGTGCTTCTTGGCAAAGGCCTCCTCTAATGATTTCCATCGCTTTCTGTCTTTTGCAATTTTATACCCATTATTAGACCCTTAAAATTATAGATATGGTCTATGAGCTGTGTAACAGTAAGTAGGTAAGGTATACAATAAAGCATATGTAGATAGAATGATATGATAGAATAACTATAATATAATTCTATCTACATATTGCTTACATAGATTTTGCCCGAAACTGCCTCTGGACTGAGAGTTACAAGTGGGACAGGTTCTTCGTTCGATCGGGTCCGGCAAAATGTCATCGTGTTTTTTCATTGGGGCATCGTCAGTAAAAAACGTCGTGAAAAAAATCGAAGACATGTAACACCTACCAACCCGCACCGGGCCCGCGCCGCGTGGTATTATGGCCCACTCCCTCTCACCGAGAGGAGGCCTGTGTCCCAGCAGTGGGAACATAAGCTGATTATGCTAAAGGCAATCTCGCCGCCTATTAATTGAACTTACGAATACTGAGCGATATGGGGTAGTATGATGATTAGCTTGACGTTAATTTACGTTGGTGTCCCATCAGGTGATAAGGCAGCGAGGTCGACTTCAATCGTGTTGTAATTTTTTCTTCTAACTCGCTTGTCTTCCACTCTGATCAACAGACACAGTAATTTAATATTGGTAATTCAATGTTTATTTACAGGCATGTTGCTCTCGCGACACAGTATCAAGGGAACTAAAAGACTTACAAGCAAAAATACATAAAGAACAGGAACTCTACAAATCACAAGACAAAGACTATGTAGAGAGATTGGAGAAGCAAAAGCAGCAGATTGAGAAGTTGACGTCAGACTTGAGTAACTCGAAAGAGGAGTTAGAAAGAGCTAACAAGAGAATATCAGAGTTGCAAAGAGAGTTTACTGATAAACAACGGGAGTTTACTGAGAAACTCGATAAGTACTTACAAGGTGCGTCCTTTCACGTTTTTGTTTTAGTTAAAAAACCGGCCAAATGCGAGTCGGACTCGCACTCTAAGGGTTCCGTACCGTATTAAGATCGAGCAAAAAAACGCAGAAAAAAACACGTTTCCTGCATGGCGATCCCCTTCAATTATTAACTTTATTAAAATTTTATTATTTGTTAAAGCGTCAATAGATATATGCAATCTGTGAAAATTTCAACTGTCTTATCTATTACGGTTCAGACAGACGGTTGATGGACAGCGGAGGCTTAGTAATAGGGTTCCGTTTGGCACCCTTCGGATATGAAACCCTAAAAACTACCGACCCACCCCTGCTTCACACGGTTGCAATCTACTATGTTCCGACTTGTCAAAACATCAAAATTTATTTGTTATATCTAAGTTAAATATTTATGTGCTATAAGTGTGCACATAAATATTTAACTAAGGTATAGCAATTTATTCCTGTTTATGAGTTAGTGTCACTACACGTACCATCGAAGAAACTCAAAAATATACACCGTAAGGACTATTTCAGCTTGCAGCACTCGGTCGATATAGTAACGCTTACCTACGAAAAAAAAGGGATCGTGTGCACGGGATTTTGTTTTTAAACTGCTTTTAAATATGCGTTTCTTCGATAGTACACTTAAACCTTCCGGTATAAATTCTTTAAATGATGGTGAAAAGCGCATCAAAATATAATGTGTAGTTAAGAAATAAGCGAAGAAACAGACAGACAGGTTTTATATTACTATTTATAAATTCAATATTCTTTTGTTTTATTTTGTGCAACATTTTTTTAAATTTTATTTGACAGATGAAAAGTCCGCGATGCGAAAAGAGAGGGAGCCGTGTGCACAATGTGAAAAGAATATAAAACATATTAAATACTTGGACGATCAACTTAGCAAATGTACTATTAAGTTAGGTAAGTTTTCTAACTTGTGTATGTTACAATCTGGAGATAAATTGGGTGTATTTAAAATGTTAACCTAAATATTATTCTTGTTTTGTCCAATCAGCGTCACAAGAAAGCAACGAAACTTTAATGAAGGAGCTGAAAACCAAAGCGGAGTTCTTCCAACAATATATCATAGACCGTTTTAACAAACTACGCGAACAACGCAGCATTGGAACCAACACGGAAGAGCCAACGGAACGGAGTCACACGCCGAGCTCGGAACAGTCCAGCATCGAGCAGCTCGTTCAGAACTGTGATGACGCACTCGCTGCTAAGGTTTGTAACAGTTGTTGAACAACGCAGCATTGGAACCAACACGGAAAAGCCAACGGAACGGAGTCGCACGCCGAGCTCGGAACAGTCCAGCATCGAGCAGCTCGTTTAGAACTGTGATGACACGCTAGCTACTAAGGTTTGTAACAGTTGTTGAACAACGCAGCATTGGAACCAACAGAACGGACTCACACGCCGAGCTCGGAGCAGTCCAGCATCGAGCAGCTCGTTCAGAACTGTGATAACGCGCTCGCTGCTAAGGTTTGTAACAGTTGTTGAACAACGCAGCATTGGAACCAACAGAACGGACTCACACGCCGAGCTCGGAACAGTCCAGCATCGAGCAGCCCGTACAGAACTGTGCTGACGCGCTCACTGCCAAGGTTTGTAACAATTGTTGAACAACACAGCATTGGAACCAACACGGAAGAGCGAACGGAACGGAGTCACACGCCGAGCTCGGAACAGTCCAGCATCGAGCAGCTCGTACAGAACTGTGATGACGCGCTCGCTGCCAAGGTTTGTAACAGTTGTTGAACAACGCACGCAGCATTGGAACCAACACGGGGGAGCCAACGGAACGGAATCACACTCCGAACTCGGAACAGTCCAGCATCGAGCAGCTCGTACAGAACTATGCTGAAGCGCTCGCTGCCAAGGTTTGTAACAGTTGTTGAACAATGCAGCATTGGAATCAACACGGAGAAACCAACTGAACGGACTCACACGCCGAGCTCGGAACAGTCCAACATCGAGCAGCCCGTACAGAACTGTGCTGAGGCGCTAGCTGCCAAGGTTTGTAACAGTCGTTGAACAACACAGCATTGGAACCAACACGGAGAGGCCAACGAAACGGACTAACGAGGCGCCCTATCACATCGGGATTGTAATTGACCCCTCCTTTTGTGTCAAATGTCAGCTGTAACTTCAAAACAAAATATATTAATTGTGCACACAGGTTATATGGACTACAATACGTATGTTAAGTTGACATTCTAGTGCGCAGCACCGAATAGACCTGTCGCTGTTATTGAAACATATGTAACTAGAATTCCTAGAAGTCGTAGAAATATAAATATAAATTTATTATTAATTTATTACAGACTGCTCTCATGGTGAAAGAGAAAGCCATTAGGGACCAG
Source organism: Omphaloscelis lunosa (assembly GCA_916610215.1). Taxonomy (NCBI): domain Eukaryota; kingdom Metazoa; phylum Arthropoda; class Insecta; order Lepidoptera; family Noctuidae; genus Omphaloscelis; species Omphaloscelis lunosa. The sequence continues at coordinate 8,978,103 of OU744265.1, read as the reverse complement.
ATAGCCGAAAAATTTACGTTAGAAATGAAAACCGTGGAAATGAACTGCGCCAGAAAAATTAAAGAGATTGAGAACGAACAAATGGAAACTGTCACAAAAATAAAAGATCTCCTCGAACGAAAAGCAAAAGAGGTTGATGCTTTGAAAAATTTCATACTCGACGAGAGGTCGAAAGTAACACAAATACTTGAAGCAAAAGAGAATGAAATATCAGAACTTATTAAAGAACATAATGTGTTACGGGAAGAATGTCAGAAAGCTAAGGACCAGTACAACACGCTTTCAGACCAGTCTAAAACAATTTTGGAGTGGAAACAAAAAGCCGAGAAGTACAAAGAAAAAGCATTGCAAGCTGAGACGTTAGATGAAGTTTTGAACTACGAAAGAGAGAGATTTAAACAAAAAAGCAGTTCAACCGCTAAAGAATGTATGGCGATGAAGGCGAAGGCAGCAGAACTACAAACTAAACTAGCAGAACTGGAACAGAAGTATGAGAAATTACAGTCGGAACATAAGATAATTCAAGAGAAGTACAAAAACGCTAAGAAAACTATTTTAACTTATAAGGTACACAATGTCGTTTATAAAAAAATATCGGCTTTTTTTTCCCTGAATGTGTGAGAAGAAGCCTTTGCGAGACAATAATGGGTGGTTTAGTATTTTTATCTTACGAAGCGACGTGCGCTTTACTTGTGATAACCAAGTGTACAAACACGCTGTGAAGGCGTGCGTGAAGACCGAGCGTGCGTTAGCACATAACACACACACTTCTGACTTAACCATTGCCTCGGACGGTACCGAGAGGCTCCTACGATTACACACACATTCACAGCGTGTTTGTATACTTGGTAACCACGAGTAAACCGCGCGATTAATAAAAAGTGAAAATAAGAAAATAAAACAAAAGATGGGTATGATTATTATGTAAACATTGATTTATTTTTCAGGATTACGTGTCGAAAAAAGATTGTCATATGAACAACGAAATGAATAGAATACAAGATGAGTATAGGAAGATATTCGTGAAATTGCAGAATCAGTTGAGTTATTACATCAACCTGAGGCTGGAGGACGAGAGGAAGGGAAAACGAGTGCAGCCGCAGAGCTCACAGCAAACCGATGTAAGTTATATCAAAATATGTTCTTGGAAGCTCTCACCAAATTTTTGCCTCCTACTTATTTCAAAACTTAATTTTTAGGGTTCCGTATCTCAATAGGAAAAAAACGGAAACCTTTTAGGATTACTTCGTTGTCCGTCCGTTCGTCTGTCTGTCTGTCTGTCCAGACCCTTTTTTCAGGGAGGTATCAAGTTGGAATTAATATCAAATACAAAGGTCTACGGTCCCTTGAAACTCTAAAAGAATGTATCAAGCTTTATGCATTTATGTGACATATTTTGATATTAGCAAAAAATCAAAACCTGGGTACTTCCCGTTGGCCAATCATGAAATTTTGCAAGACCTTACGTCTTACAGCACAAGTAAAAATAACGTCCGCTAATCGTTAATTTAAAGTTTTAACACATAAAAACATATTTTTTTGCGATTACAAACTTACATTTGCAATTAGAGAATTGACCAACCGTGACGTATATCAATGTATGGGAGAACATTTTTTCAACTACAAAGTTAAGTTTGTTCTTGGGATAAATTCATTCTAACTACGAAATCCGACACGCACTTGGCCGGTTCTTTTTAGGGTTGTGTTAACGAAACCCATATACTGAGCCTACGCCATCTGCCTGTTTGTCGGTCTGTCTATCATAGGACCGTATCTCTTTAACCCTAATATAGGTAGCAAGTTGAAATTTGTTTTGGTGGTACGAAACGTAACGGAACCCTTAGTGCGCGAGTATGACTCGCAGTTGGCCTATTTTTGTTTTCTTTTTTTTTTCAACTCTAAACTCTTTTCAATATTATTATAGCAAGTCTACTAGAAAATATTTCTTACGAGACAAGCAGAGCCTTTGTACTTGTTCCCTTCCTCTTTTATTTTCTTTATTGTAAATCTCAGTCCATTATTTAAGCCCCTTCTAAAAAACGTGATGGGTTTAGAAAATGGTGAGCAAGAAAAGCTATTCTTAAATGCGAAAATAGTAAAATAAATCCTTACATATTATAAAACAAAGTCACCTGCCGCATCTGTCTGTCTGTCTGAACGCGATAAACTCAAAAACTACCAAATCCGTTCCGTCAGTGATTCATGCGGAAGGTTTTAGTGTATAATTAATTAAAGTTTTGTGTAAATTGGCTGACATTTGACGATTATTGTTGAAGATATCGGAAAAAATCACGCCGACTGAGAGCTTTACTGGCGTGCGCCGCGTAAACCGCAAAAGATACATAAAATTTATGTTCTACAGTATTTTCATCTTAAAAAGTTCAACAAAAACGTCCGCGATGACATATGTTTATTTTCTAAGGATGACCCACAGTAACCACTGTTATCTTTCAGAATTTGATAAAAATGTCATTATTATTGCCGAAGCTATTTTGACCGGTATTATATTAATCCTTATCCAATCAATATTTTATTTAAATTGGGCATTTAATTTAGATTAAAATATGCCTTGACATCATATCATTTAAATGAATAGTTTAAAAGATATCACAGATTCTAAATTACGCGTAACTACATATTATGGTTGACGGCAACGCGGGCGCAGTGGTATTAGTCAATGACCTTTCCTAGGCTATTAGGTATGTAATCCCAGTAGTACGTTCCCGTGGGATATTTTTCGACATTCACGCAAGCGAAGCCGCGGGCAAAAGCTAGTTCTATATAAGACTAGCTGCGCCCCGCGGTTTCACCCGCATAAGTCTCGATCCCGTAAAAATATCGGGATAAAAAGTATCCTATGTCCTTCTCCGGGTCAAGGTCTATCCATATCCCAAATTTCATCCAAATCTGTTCAGCCGTTTTAGCGTGATGTCGTGACCAAGGGAAATAGGGATTCATTTTTATATATATAGATAAGAACCTACCGAAATTAAACCACCTGTGCTTGAGGTAAGAACTTGTTGGCCAAAACTGGTAAAAAAACAATTATTTTTTTATTTTCAGTATACAGATAAGATAAATAAGCTCAACGATGATTTTACGCGATTGACGCAGTCCAATTTTAGGGATTATTTGAAGGACTACAAGTGATGGCGAACTGCACCGCGTCGACGGCAAGTAACTATAGTAACTATCACCAATAAACGACTGGTTAAAACTAAAAGTAAAACATTCGTAGGCCCCAGTGTTTGTACTTAATGTAGATTGTATGCAATTAATTGTAAAAGTATTATAAAAAGTTTTAAAAAGGGTAATGCAAGGCATATCTCTCAAGGAGAACTGATATGTAACATTAAGACTGTGTTTAAACTCTGACAATCGCTCAAGCCCCACGTAGAATAATTTCATAGAATTTTGTTTCATTGAATTAAATTTAGATAATCATTCCATTAACCATATAGTGAATTGTTCCTGTGATAGTTAAGTACATTGTAGAATAATGAAATGAGAAACAGTATTACACGATTAAGTGCAAAAATATCTCACATTCCTTGTGACATGTCCAGTTTTACTTGTATAATTATGTAAATACTTCAGGTAAGGTGTGTACGCACGACGACAATGACAAATCAAGCTTTAATTTTCTAGTACAAGCTGACCTCAAGCCCCTTTCACACGGCGATGTTCAGTACCTACGGTATTTTGTTTGTATAATTTTGTGATCATGGCAAATTAATACCGAATTTGTTTTTAACCGTATGAACCTTGGGATGTTAACGTGTGAGCCCAACTTTTTACCGTAAAATACAGTCTGACTATTTTCTTAATGTCCCTCGGGAATCATCGCATTTTCGAACACAAACGAATGCTAATTTCCATGTCCATCAATTATTAGATTTATCAGTACTTAGTACTAAGTACTGTACTTTTGTTTTGTTTTGACTTCCGTTTGAACTATATAGAGCTTTAAAAGTATTTTCGTGCCTGCGACTTTAGCAGCATTCCTCCCATTTTAAAATAAATTACATTAAAGAGTCCTATTACATTTTTTTAAATGGAAATTCATAATTTTTGACGTTGTAATTTTCAGCAACAGTAAGATATTTTAATTATTTGACTATAATAACGATAGTGCAATTCTCTTTCTTGTAAGTTGGATTTACATATCATTTTCAAGTGATTTGCTGAATTGACGCGGAATATATAGTACTTGAATTTTATTTCTGGTAATTTTGTCTTATTATATTGAGAAACGAAAACTAATGAAACGTATTCATTATAGATAGAAGTTTTATATCTTATAGTCTATTTGATTTAAAAAAAAAAAAGATTTGGAATGTAATGGACGCTGAATCAAGACATTTATTGCTTTTGTTTATGATTTTTTCCGTAAAAACTCAAGGAATTTAAAGAAATTCTAGAACTCCAATAAACAAGTAAAACATTCAACTTATCTTTTAGTAATTTTAGCTTTTATTAGAATTAAATGGAACAATGTGAATTTGAGCAACAAAGTTCTATCGCCAACGGATTTTCTTGTAAACTGAGTTCGTAAAATATTTATAATAAATTACACGAAAAGAAAAATTTAAATGTGTAACTCCAACTTACAAGAAAGAGAATGGCACTATCGTTATTCATAATAAAATAATTAAAATATCTGACTTTTGCTGAAAATTACAACGTCAAAAATCATGAATTTACGTAAAAAGTGTAATAGGACTCTTAAGCTAAAAGAGTATTAACAACTCTATATACTTCCAAGTCGATTGAGAGCGTCGGGTCTGCACCAAGTGCAAAGGGCAACTGATAGAAATCCGATGACTGACGAAACACGAAGTTTGCCGAGGGCCATTAAGAAAATAGTTACAGGACGGCGCCGTGTGAACGACTGCTCATTATGCGAGTCAGCTTATTCTGGAAGTGTAAATCTTGATGTTTATCGTCGTGTATACCTGTTCATATGCTTTTTACTATGAAAAAGACTTGTTAAAATTAATTTAATGTTAATTTTCAATTATTATTGTGTTAAATAGTATCTACTTACCTAATATTAATTTGATTTGTTTTCGTTAAAGCTCTTAAAAGTAGGATGAGTAATGGAATTATATTTTATAATATGGAGCATTATATCTGTTATGTAAAAAGTTTTGTAAATAAAAGTATCATTTTGTAAATTATTTTATTTATTTTTTTATGTAGTATTTTGAAGGGACAAAAGGCATTTTGGCGACGACACAGGGGACATCTTTGCCTCTAATGTTTACGAACAGTTCAGTGCCTGCTTTCTTCAGAGCTTCGCTGACGTAACCCATGGCAACATTGCCGCCAAGTGATGGAGCTGGACATCCACTAGTTACAGCACCCACGGTTTCTGAAGTTTTCGCGTCTTTCAATACTGCGCCTTTCCTTGCCGGTGGTCCGGTTTCCAATCTGACACCTACTCTCCTCTTAGCAACGCCCTCTTTTATTTGACGCAAAATTATTGATGATCCCGGGAAGTTATCATCGGTGCGCCTTCGTTTAGCTATCAACCATGTCAAGTTTGCCTCAACTGGGGTAACACTTTCATCGATGTCGTTGCCGTAAAGACATAGTCCAGCTTCTAGACGCAGAGAGTCTCTTGCACCGAGTCCTGCCAGTTTTACGTCACTAGATTGCAGTAAAGCCTCCGTAACATCTTCCGCTTTGGCCGCGGGTATTGATATCTCCACGCCGTCTTCACCCGTGTATCCGCATCGAGTTACACGGCAATAAACTCCTGCAACTTTGCCCAATCTGGATGTCATGAACATTAAATCCGCGACTGGTATGTCGGTAAGATTCTGTAAAGCTGCCGCTGCTTTAGGCCCTTGTAACGCAATAAGGGCTCTCTGGCGTGTCTCTAAGAACTCAACATTCACATCATTGCCTTTTTTTCGAAATATTTCCGATGTTTCTTTCATGTGCTGCTTATCGACTTCCAACCGACCGGCGTTGGAGACCACGTACAAAGTCTCTGCATTCACTTTTGTTACAATCAAGTCATCTATAATTCCACCTTTATCGTTCAAAAACACGGTGAGGGAACTAGAGCCATCCTTCATTCCTTTCAAATCGACTGGACATATCGACTCGAACCAGGACAAACAATCTTTGCCACGCACGTTTGTCTGTAGCATGTGAGACACATCGAAGATCGAAGCACTTTTTCTTGTGAACAAGTGTGATTCAGATAGACTTAGGTCCGAATATTGCACAGGCAGGAGAAATCCGGCGAAATCAACCACTTTACCTCCATATTTCGTGTGCAAATTGTACAATGGCGTCTTCGTTGCCTTAGATTCATCACTATACCACCGCGAGGTTACTGTCCCGACTATTTGCTTAGGAATTACAACTCTTGGGACAAATAAAACTCTGCTTATTGCTATTGAACACATTTTCACAGTCCAACCTCTTTCAATTATATGATTACAACATCTGACCAAACAATATCTACAATGGTTATAAGAAAAGGTCAGCGGTCAATCGGTAAAGTCCTGATAAGTAATTATGTTACATTCCGTCGGTGGTGGGGGCGAGTGTTTATTGGGAATATTTGACGCTATCGAAAAATAAATAGTGAGTTAATGATATTAGATCTTGCTCCATTATGTTTGTCTGTTCGTGTCATTAGCAGCCTTAAGTTTTGCTTTTCATAATGAGGTATCGTTCGACCTATGGGATGAACCTGTAGGCTTATCTCGTGTCAAAAAACCTCAAAGAAACCCTCCGCCAGACGACGATCGGAACGGCCATTAGGGTCGATTCATACTAACGCAGATTCGTGGGGCATTGCAGTTTTAAAATGAACCTTAAAACTTTTACATAGCATACCATGAGATTTAGATCGAGGACACCAAAATACGTTGGCGGGTCAATGTGCTTGGAATGCGCTTGTCTCTTTGCTACTAGACAAGTAAAGGTTCAATAGTGTCCTGTGCTGGGAATCCACCCTTACTGTCTTTAATCTCCAGTTACTCTGACGTCATGAACTACCTATAATAGTAGGTGACTATTGCTCTTAAGGCGAAAGCGGCAAGGTAGCCCGCGAAATTCAAATTTTCTTACGTTTTTTGCAATTTGAAGGTCAGTATCAGATTGTATGTTGATCTTAATATGTTTCGCGATCGTGGCAAATGTTTATTTATAGAATTATAATCATTAAAAAATCAATACAACTCTCTTAAGTTCATGTAATCCTATTGAGGGTTTCATGAAATCATGACATTTGAGGGATTATGCTAACTTAAGGCAACTCCTTAAGTTGCTGCTGATTCTCAGGATTATAATTCCGTAAAGCCATGTTTGTTGCGGTTGCAAATCATATTTTAATCACCATACAACCTGACAGTGACCTGCAAATTGCAAAAAACGAAAGAAAATTTGATATTCGCGGGCTACCTTATCTACCAGCATTATTTGCAAAGCGCCTATCCTGCCCTAATTATATTGCAAACTAGCTGCGTCCCGCGGTTTCACCCGCATAAGTCTCGATCCCGTAAAAATATCGGGATAAAAAGTATCCTATGTCCTTCTCCGGGTCAAGGTCTATCTATATCCCAAATTTCATTTTTATATATATAGATGTTAACTATTTTTGTTTCTTTCTCTTACATATGAAAGTAGTTATTTTGTAAAATGTGATCCAATTTTTAACCGACTTCAAAAAAAAGGAGGACGTTCTCAGTTCGTCGGAATATTTTTTTTATTTAAATTCCCCGATTACTCGAAGACGGCTGAACTGATTTGAAAAATTCTTTTTTTTGTTTGATAGGTATACTTCCGAGTTGGTCCCATATTGTCATTTAGTCACGATCTGATGATGGGATCTTGGACAAATCGAGGGAACTCTTCAAATATTATAGGCGAACCTATAGCGATTTGCGTATTTTGTATAATAACTCGTGCATTTGCTCTCGAAAAGCACCATTTGGTAAAGTGGAACTGATGAATTACAAACCAACCCACAAAAAAGTGAAAAACAAAAAATTTTAACCAAAAATATAACCGACTTCCAAACCACAAAGTGAAAATTAACTTTAATTTCGGAAGTAGGTGTTTTTGGATCAGTATTTAAGTTTTTTGCCACCAACTTCAAAAAAATAGTTATTTTTCACCGTAGTTTGGAAGTCAGTTGTATTTTTGGTAAAAATATTTTTGATCATTTTATTTCTGATGAATGTGAGTAAGATTACTTGCTGTTACATATCATTGGTGGAAGAGCAACATTTTGGTTTATAACTTTAGCTTAAATGACACAGGTAAAAACAAAAATAAAACAACAGAATTACATGAAAAAAACTATTCTAATCATTTATTTCACAACTATCCAATACTTTTAAATACTCTTCATGAGTTAACAATTCACTCTTAGTAGCTTCAGAAATAGCAATACTTGATAAAATAATGGCAATATAACCATCAGCATCAGGTAGATTCTTCAGGAGCTTGGGCTGATTAACTAACTCTTCATTTACTTCAACTAATGTCCCTTTCATACAGCAAGGTATCTCAAAAGCTGTGCCATCTTTAAACTCTATTTTGCAAATGACGGACTTGGGGCCTAATTGCTGACCCCCCTTCTTACTCTTGCCCCTGACAGAATTTTTCAACCTGTCTACTTTTCCTACAGTATAATTCACTTTGTACTCTTCATTCTTACTGAAAAAGAAATGACTCGGTGCCAGGCTCAAGAGAGCAATCCTGTTTGAGTGGAACATTATCATAATGTCATTATTCTTTATTCCATCAATATCTGTTATATATCTCTTACTAAAATACCTATCTGTGAATGTCTTCAGGTTTTTTAGGTCTGGTATTGAATCTAATATGTTAGGCTCCATTGTAATAAAAATAAATGCTGATTTAAGTACAGTTTAGCTACTTTAACTGGCTTGTTTAGCTCGCTCTTGTGCTAGTATTCGCGCCCGGATTTCAGCGTGGCGTTTACGGGACTCTTGTAAATTAGCTGTCTGTCGTGCAATGCGCTCTGCTTTCAAACACTTTCTCATATCCCGGTCATAATCATTACAATATCCGAGAAACTTTCTAAATGGATGCTGGAACAAAGATCACATTTTAAATACATGGTCCTTCTAGATTATTAATTAAAGACAAAATAACGTGGGAGTGTTTAGAAAAAAAAAAATAACATTAGGCGTGCTTCTTCTAAATTAGGTTATTATTAGATATCAGTAACTGCGAGTTATTTATCATAATCAACACGTAATTGCGGCAAATGTGTCTATTGTTACATGTAATAGATAATTTGTTATGCAATTAAGTTTTTACTTCTTACCTACCTCGGTGTGACAATCCATCAACTTTCGTATGAAAATATTACATTCATCGGTATGTAAATGGGGTGCCAAGTCCGTGTGCATAACTAAGTATTTGTTCGGATGTATATATGAGAATTATGTAATTATCAACACAACCGTTGTAGTTTTTAAAATGTATAATTATTTCAAAACGGCCCTACAGAAGCTGTGCTGTGTGCAACAAGATTTCGATCCGATTGTCATTGTCAACTTTTTGACATTTCGTTCATTGACTGACACCACAGTTGACAGTTGACGTGATCAACTGAGAGTACAAAGCTGAGAATGTGTTGCCAAATAAAATAAAAAAAAAATACTTAGATTCATGGTCGAACGAATAAGCAAAAGATCTTTGAATGGGGTTATTTTCTCTTCATGCATACTTGTGGCGAGCGGTCCCACAGTATACATCGCGGGGAATACACAAAGTTTAACCACTCCATAGTCCAGAGATGGCACGTTGTAAGAAACGATCAAGGCATCCAATTTGATCGAGCCTACATCGATGACGGTAGGTGTCCTTATGTTCTATTTGATCCGAGTCTACCGTAACTCACTATCCTAATTGCGTAATACATGATCAATCACAATCTGAATAATTCTGAAACATTGCTAATCCATTGCTCCATACGTTCGAGAAAAAAATTTGCTTTTAACATCATTTATAGCGCAATGAATGTTGTTGAACTGTCAAAATTACGAAAATGTGTTACGCAATTACCGGGCCTCCTCTTCAGCCGCTGTTTTTACAAGCTTTTATTTAACTTGGCTTGTCAGTTAATATGTATTGGTCAAATCTTGCGAGCTGAATTTAAAATCACTTTCATACAGGGTTGGCATAAAGCAAACAAGTTGTTTTAAAACACGTATTTTAAACACTTTGAAATAAAACAATGTTTTTTATTAAGTGTTTTAAATCACAGTATAAAACAAGTTTAAAACAATGTTTTGAAAAGAAAATGTTTTTCATCAAGAAAATAAAATATAGTTTTAAATCGAGAATGAATGGAAATAAATGAAAAATTAGATATACATTTTTTGTAGGTACTTGAAATAGCTCGAAAAGAAATTAATAGTTTTATACACTTCGTCGCCGGTCGAAATGTCGAAATGAAGTAATTCCACGGAACTATTTTGGGGATTCCCTTTATTTGAATATAGCCCATCCTACCTATGTATATCTATACTTCGTCTTTTGTCGAAAAGAGGTAATTCCCCGCAATAATTTTGGGGTCTTCCCCATATTTAAATATTTTTTAGGCAAGGTACATCTGAGAACGAAAATCGGAATTCGCAATTCTGAACGTAAGACTGTACTGGGTGGTTCAATTATCTAGTATTACGTTGTTGCGATTATTATGTTATTCTAAACGTTTTTTGTAAATGTTTCCTTAGATAAATTTTAAAATTGTCTAGAAATTAATTACATTAGGCCTGATCGATTTTTGTTGATAATAAGTTTGATAAATCGTTCAAAGAAAAACAAAACGAAAAAAAACTCTTGTTTAAAATATTTTGAACTGTTTGTTTTATAAAATAAAATAAAAAAAACTGTTTTTTTTTCCAACCTTTCTTCCATATATTCTATGAAGTTGAAATTTTACATGTTAGTTCAGTTTTGAAATGCATTTGTAGGGTTCCATCCACCTCTAAAGAAAAAAACGGACCCCTTTCGTTTTCCGTCCGTCAGTCTGTCAAGACCTATTTTCTCAGGAAAGCGTGGAGGTATCAAGTTGAAATACGTCGATCTATAGTCCCTTGGAGCTCTAAAAAAATTAGGTCGATTTTTCTAGCGCTAAGTCAACGCAATAAAATATACCGTCATTTTTATGACTTAAAAAAGTCCTAAAGTCCACCATAACCTTGCTGCTATACCCCGAATTGGCTCCAACGGTCAATAGTACAGACAAGAAATTTTATATATGGAGTCCTTTCTAAAGTGAGGCGTGAACGTCCTTCTTACACTTTAGGATACGTCTCAAGACCGTCTTCAAGCTTTTAAGAAAATATTAAAGTTCTATGTTTAGTTTACGTAAGTTTTATTTCGTACTTTTTAGTTCATTAAAACCTTATTTTTAAATAGGTAAATTTTATTATTTTAATGTTTCTATTATTTCCTACATGCAAGAAAGCACATAAACACAAAAATAAGTCAAAGAATAGGCATTATCATATCATGACAAGAAAATAAAACACCGATGATTTTTATTTATTTTTTTACTTAAATACATAGTCACATTGTGTCTCATTAATAACTAACAAAGAAATAATAACGGCAAACACCGCTCAAATACGGGATTTATTATATAGACCTAGTTGTAGGAATACCTACATTTACATACCTTAGAATAGATACAAGAATAACTAACAAACTTCATCAATAATGACTAGTAATTTATTGCATTTTTGAGACATGTATAAAAAACACCTTGATAATTAGGATTGGAAGTTGTCTTGCGTTTTCTATCATCACTACTAATAAACGCACGAAGAAAATCACAATAAAACATACGATACGACATCATTCATCTCAAAAACAGGAACAAGCAAATATTAAGCAAAATAAATTACAGATAAATACAGAAATGCGATGTAACGAAAAATAACTAGTGATTTGATGCCCGATTAGATGTAGAAATGCAAAATGTGCCCAAAATAAATGTCCAATCCAATTGGCTAAAATTAAAAAGCGGGTGTGTAGTGTGATGTAGGGTTCGTTCGTTCGCGGAGGCATCAACTCTTGGGCATGCCCTGGGGCGTGGCGGTCTCCACCATCTTCTTGTACTTGCCGACGAGCTCGGGCAGGTCGTAAGCGATGGCGACGTCGAGCCGCGTGATGGGGCAGCCCCGGAAGTACGTGCACGTCGCCGACAGCTGCTGGAACTCGAATAGGGGATTCAACCGGAAGAAATCCCGGTACGTCTCGGGGTCGGGCAGGTCGTACCTGGAAACACGTGTGTTATATGAATTCATCAGGTTACGAATAAAACAAGTTACGTTCGCTGCTGAAAGGTAGTTTCAAAGTAAATCGCGTGAACAGCCAATCGTTATTTGTCGGGCACAAATATAAAAATCGCAATTCATCTAAGTATAATATTTAAGGTGAGGAGAATAAGGATCTTACGATACTTCAGGCTGCCCATTTCCATTGGAGGACAATAACGATCAATGAAGCACTTAAACGATAAACTGATAATAGAGCATGATTTGCTCAGTTTGGGACTTAGCTAATACATACCTGGAAATATTCGTGAGTGTGCTGAGACCCTCATAGATGTGGTAGTTCTGAGGGTTTTCAATGATGGCGTCGGCGATGATCTTCCTATTCCCGAATATCGTCTTGTGGTTGTAATACGTTGTCAGGTAGCAGTCAACCATCTTCGCGTGGTTCCTCACGCGGACCTGTTACATTCAGTGCCACCATGAGAAAACAGGGTCAACGACACATTTTAAAGAAAATCAAGCATAACTTTTTACTGTTTACTATCTTCTGCTACACTAAAAGGTCAGTGAATTTCCCCAATCTCTAAAGAATAGTTAAAACAAAAATGGAATGCTATCAACATCAGTGTCTGTTGTAGTTTTTGTCATTTTAGATCACTGTCGATCAGATCTATCTTTCTTCCTTCCTCTTAAATTCATGCGATTATAAAACAGCCGTCTACTTACAGCGAATCTCCTAGCGCTTGCAATCTTGTTCTCAATGCGCTTATCAATGGCGTGCCTTAAGTCTCTCAGGAGCTCCCTCTCCTGGGCTGCTAGCAGTCGCACGGGCGCGCCCAATTCATACGGCATTGACCATAATGACGCCGTGTACATGACCGGTGGCTGTGCAGAGCTCATCAGCGGTGAGATATTCCAGATTAACGCGGATTGCACGCGCATCAACTCCTCTGGCTTCACCGTGTCTGCCTTGTTCAGCAGGATGCGCGTCTAAAGGAAGATTGAAAACGAAGCGTGATTAAAACACCTATGTTGGAAATCTCAACCCGTCATCATCATCAAGTTAGGAACTTCTTATCTATACAAATTAGAATTTAAAAGTAACTAATTGAAAATTAAAAAAAAAAACTGTTCAGTCAAACTTTGGAATTGAAAATCACATAAAACGACATAAATAAGTCTTGAATTGGAATCAAAAATTCAGAAAAGTTACAGTAGATTTTGTAGATGCAGTCATATTTCGTTACGGAAAAGTACATAAATTACTTTATTTTTAGAAAGTTTTAATTAGATCTTATCAAATGATTGCATCTATTTATAACTGTTACACGATCTGACGCATCCCAACTATTCATTCCTTTGTCGATGAAAATATACCTGGCCAAACTGAGCATCCACTGATGACATATAAAGTATTCACTCATACTCGATCTCGATATTATGGGACGAACGCTGGCATGCAGATGATGCAAACGTACTTCCTCTGCCTATTGGCATGGCACTAGATTTACTATAGACATTACGTTCTTCTTTCACTGTTTTTACCTATCCATAAATCTGTTCTACATGTGTCCCAATTTCAAGGTCAAACTGAGCTTGTAGGTAATCTATCGTTTCTTGCTATTATATTAGATTTGATATTTACCTGAGACTCCCTGCCTTTGAGTTGGTCGAGTATAGCTTCTGTTTCGGGTCCCACGTCCAGTTTGGAAGGATCGTACACTAGGAAGATGATGTCGGCGCGGTCGATGAACCACTGGCAGGCGTCGTTGAAGGGGAACACTCGAGACACCTGCTTCCTTACTTCCAATATTCCAGGAATTTCTACAATGTTCACCTGGAAATAGATATTTGACACGTATTTTATTCGATTCCCTCTTTAGCCGCATTTTCGTCGTAAAGTATTTTTTAAATGAATGCATGGCATTACGTTCGGCATTAATTTCGGCTAGGAACTTCTAAAAGTTGCCAAACAAGTCATTTTTATTTGTTAATTTACATTTTATTTTTCAAGCCTCACAATTGTACGTACCTTTTCCAATATTTTGCTGGGATATTTCAAGCCCCTCAGACGCTCTTCCAGACCTTGACCGAATTTCTGAAGTCCCGAGAAAGTCCAGTCAGCTGCCAACTGAGTGCCATCTAACACTTGTGGTTCTTTACCGTGCATAAGAATGTTGAAATACGCAGGTGATGGTTCCGCCCCTAAAATCAAAAAAAGTTATTGTAAACGATATTTTCGTGAATATTCTGTAAGTAATTTACGAAATTCAAATATTTTATTTACCAGTTCTAAGAGACCATTCAGTGAATTCAAGCCCAGTCAAATAGTTCAAGATGCTAGATTTTCCACCGCTCCAGGGACCCATGAAGAGTACCAAAGGCTTGGAGAAGATCTCAGGGTCGCCGAAATGTCTGTTACTTAGATCCCTGTACTTGTAAAGACCTTCTAATGGTTTGATGGCGCCCTCGTATAACTTTTTCAAATCTCTAAGTACAATATCCGCAGATTTTTCAACGGTTAGCTCATCTTCACTCGCGTCTTCATCTAGTCTTAGGATTTTAGTGATATGATCACGTGATCTTAAGTTTTCGGGAATATCAATGGTCTGAAATGAAAAAAATGCTAATGTTAATTAAATCTAAAATTATAAAAAATCTATAAGTAAAACAAAATATAATCGAAAAGAAAATGCATTACTCTATATTTTTCTGTGGTGAGAAACCACGAAAGTTACGTAAAGCGCAGTGGTAAAAAAGCGAAAAGTAATGTCCAAACCATTGCATTTTCTATTATTTCGATCCTTATTGAGTTACGTGTTGTTTAGTATGGAATTATGGATTTATCTCTATATTCCTACAGGTGAGTAAAGATTCATATCAGTAATCATGTAGTAATACTATATTGTTTTTTTTTCTGTTTGTTTTACATAGTTTTAAGATGTTTTTTGATTGAATGCCAATAAAACGCATTTTTCTTTCTTTCTTTTACTTACAATTAATAAATCTTCCTCGGGCGCTCCTTCTTCCTCTGAAGCTTCTTCATCAGTAGCCTCAGTTTCCTCCTCGCCAGCCTCAGATGCCTCCTCAGACTTGTCCCCATCTCCTTCCTCCTTGCTATCTGAAGCAGACTCCTCCTCTTCTTGTGACTTCTCTTCTACCCCTCCTTCAGCTTCCTCGACAGACACTTCTTCTTTTTCCTCAGATTCATCTTTCTCTTCTGCTGATTCTTTCTCGTCCGCTGTTTCCTCTGTTTCTTCTCCAGAATCAGCTTTCTCCTCTCTAGAATCGGCTTTCTCGTCACCAGACTCTTCTTTAACTTCTTCTGAATCATCTTTGTCTTCGGATGTTTCGTCTTTGTCTTCTTTAGATTCATCTTGATCCTCTACCGATGTATCTTGCTCTCCAGACTCATCGTCAGCTTTTCCTTCTTCAGATTCGTCATCTTTACTTTCTTTAGAGTCATCTTGTTTACTGTCTGTGTCTTCTTCAGATTCATCAGCCTTTTCTTGAGATCCATCTTCATCTTCTTTTGTCTTGTCATCATCGTCTTTATTTTCGTCGGACTCGTCTGCGGCTTCGGCAGACTTGTCATCATCATCTGCTGATTCTTGACTAGCATCGGTTTCTTTACTGTCTTCTTCCTTTACTTCTTTGCTGTCTTCTTCGGATCCTTCTTGGGATTTTTCGTTACTTTCACCTTCGGCCTCGTCTGCTGCTTCACCACTCTCTAAAATTAATAAATTTTACCTATACTTAATTGATTTAACAAGACTTTTATTTGCTCTTTTTTTGAAGAGTCTATTTGAGTGTACTAGGAAAATACCATTACTTAAGCTCACCTTGGTTAGCTGCTTCTTCATCAGCAGATGCTTCTTTGCTGTCTGCATCACCAGCCTGTTGTTCGTTGCTGTCCCCGTCGGTGTTTTCTTCCGCGGCTTCTCCTGAGTCAGTGTCGTCAGATCCAGCTTGTAAATCCTCGACGGATGATTGGGGCACGTAGGGTTCGTCTGCTATTTCTACTGATGGCGCATCGTCTTCTCCACTATCAGCTGCTTCCCCACCACTTTCTGCTGAGTCAACTTCTTTGCTAGCGTCCCCGTCGTCGACACTCACTTCATTACTGTCGTTATTTTCGGCAGAATCTGTGAATATAATGTATTGTTCTTACAGGTAACCTTTTTAAGTGTTATGGTTTGTTAGTATTTGCTTTGAAACAAATGCATATGGCCAAAAATATCGAAAATAATATTATTGCATATTGTCAACTAACAGTGTTACTAATGATGTGTGTTGCTGTACATGCGTCATTATCTTAGACTCGTGTTGTTTGGGTTGTGGCTCACATCGTAAGGAATATTCGATACAATAACCTACTTAGTTCCCGAAAGATATTGCTTTACATCCATCATTTCTCGGAATTTATTGTAATTTTCTTCAGAAACACTGTTGCAAGTTTCTCTGCCACTAGGTTTACATAACGATTCATCTGTTTTGTCCGTCCTTGACTATCCGTGCAGTCGTTTCAAAGTCATAATTTCTTATTAACAGTCCGTCACATCTCTAGTTTGACGCTCTCAAGTGAATTTCTACGTTGCGTGGTTATAAATAAAAGTTTAATTTTAGATGGCTCAGCCTCAATACGTTTTAGAGGACAATGACTATAAAGCAACATTATAATATTTTAGCGCATGTCTGGAATATAATAACTTTGTTGCAAATCCTAGGCATCACAAAGTTGTGTGATGCTTTTATTGCCTACTGAAACGCTACTTCGATGCTCAATCATATTTACAGCCGGTCGGCTTGTCGTTGTCATTAGTTATTGAATGTATTCCGAACATATTTTGTTTTTCTTGAATTTACGAAATTCAGATGTATCAGTGATTTTCTAGGTACTATTTAACTTCTAACTCCATCAATCATTTCTATACTGATTTACACACTGTCCTCGTAACCTAATTTTTTAATAAGAATAATTACAATGGAAAAAAATATCTGGATGATCTATTATTATTTAGCCGACATTAATATCGATGACGCGCCAACGTCCGCGCAATTAAAATAGATCCGACATCTCAACACCAGCAAACTTGTGTCAATCCGAGATTATTCCTGGTTCCGCTGAGGTCACGTTTAATAGCGTTTACTCTAAAGTTAAACGTGTCTACAGTAACCGTTCGGGAACTATTCACGGATGCGGTGAATCGGAATATTTTAGACGTTTGTTTAAATTACAAATCATGTCCTTGGTAAACCAATAAATAATTACTTAGTAGATTTTAATCTGGCCCTGTTCGTTCTGTTTTTGTTTCAGTTTCAATGTTGAAATTAATCGAAGGAACTATGCACTTAGCTTCTGAAGTTTCGTAAGTGCTCATGTTGGTTTATGACAAATTAAATATTTTAAGTTTTATTCTGTTTAGGTCCTCAGACAGTTATTTTTGAGAAAACCCGTTGTAATGATTCCATGCTCGCATATGTGTTGCCAGTGATTTAAGAATATTTATAGATATCATGTGGACGTTAGGTACTATGCGGATACCAAACGAACCTAAATTAATTTTCATTTTCATTCAAAATCTTCCGTTTAACTAATTTAATTGGTTCTTATGCCAAATCTTTCTAAAATAAAGCTATTTTTAAGTGATCATCAGGTGTACCTATCGATAGGGAAACTCGGGGTTCTTGGACTACAAATAACTAGGTAGTAAATTAGTTAAAAGCAATTAAAATGCCTTTACCTGGTTCCACATCTCCTGACTCGAGCTCTTTAAGAGCTTTTTCGATGTATGGCCGGCATTGTGACTCAGATGGTATTTCGTCGTCAGCTGAAAACAATTTATAATATTACGTAAAACCACCTCAAACATATTATTCCTAAAAAAGTTTATTTCTTAGTAAAATTACATTCAATAAATGGGCATTACAGATCCAAATATGGATCAGCAATTTGCCTTATCTTTTAAGATTTTTCCGGGCTAGCTAAATATAAATTTCTAACCCATTCAGATAAGCATCGAAATCCCCTTGTAGTCCGTCAAATACTCCGGATTAGAGGAGGAACGTGAGTCAACCTTGTGCATCCACGTTGCGTCTTAAATGCATTCAAGATCTTATATTTACCTATCTAATTCTGTCTGTAAATAGATTTTGTTTATGAGGTTAGTATTCATTTTATCAATAACTGAAAACTTCTTAGCTATCAAGTCAGCCTGTCGCTGTCCACTGCTGCTGCATAAGCCTCTCTCCAGTCAGTGACAAAAACGAAATGTCTTCTAATACTTTATTTAATTAATGTTTTGTGACCATCAATAAAATCATCACCAAGTCATAATTTTACCATCACGTGTTCTTGCGTCATTACCAGCTGTAGATACGTCAAATGTGAATCGCCTTCATTCCTCATCATTCCTATTGGCCTTCTATCTTTTATATATCTTTTTATTTGCATATTCTTTGCCAATGGACAATTACATTTCCATTTCTTACACTAAATTTCCGCGCTTCTTATTACCAATGTTTAAGTAATCCATCCATTTGTGTTTCATTAACCAAGCAATGATTAGGTTTCGGTTGATTAACAGTGTTCATTTCTTTATTGAATTTCATAGCTTTTACCTACAAATTAGGGACCCAACATTGTAAAGAGTAAAGACTAAAATGATGAAGCTTTTGGAATAAGTACCCACATACATACCACTTCAATAATAGTTTGGGAGCCCTTTACCTATATTTGCAACATTTATGCAGGAATTTAATACAGGAAATGAGAGATTAGAAATATTTTTGAGTCGACTTGGATTTTCTCATGTGTAGTATTTTCACCGAGCGGTTTATTGCCGGCCTTGGTGCGTCGCTGTAGAGCTGTTTGTGTTTTATGTTGCGTGCTATGCTGCCTGACATTGACTTACATGTGGAGCTGACAGTCTCTACGTGTAGTCTCTTCACTATAGCAAACTGAATGCTTTCTACCATATGCCTTCTCTTAGCCTGCATAGATGTTTGAGCGACTATTTACTTCTGTGAGTATGCACTTTTTCTGCATATAAGTAGCAGATTCTGTTGTTTTAGGTCACATGGATAGGTTTATTTTTATAAAAAAAAACGTCTTCTGCCTAAATTGCATAGCTGAGAAAAAATATGATTTCTGTGCTACCGCATAATTTAAATTTAACGGTAACAGTCTAGGTGCTCTAGTTGGACGCAAACCAAATATTGGTTCACTGTCTACAAATGTGAATTAAAGAGGGACTTAGTTCTTAAGTTAAGGCATTACTCTAACGATGAAGGGCAACATGCAGTTATGACGTGACCTAGATCCATATCATACTTTTATAATGTCGTCACGATCCTATCGTTTTTCACAAGATGGCGTCGCACAACGACAAATCCCTGTATTTCTATTTACGTATCTAGCTTTGCGATGTAGCGAGGCGGCCGGCGCTCTACCTTCACTCAACTCTCTCTGATAAACATAGCAGAGAGTAGACAAAACCTGTTAATAACTCGGTCACTAGATCATTTTGTCATACAAAACTTTACCTAAGGTTATCGCCAAAAATAGAGCACATACGTGAGCTTTTTACATAATTTCAGCGCAAGTTACGCCGAAAATAGCAACGATGTAGTGACGCAGAGTGGGAGCGAAGATGTGCCGCCGGCTCCCACTCGGCGAGCGGCCTGGACTCACCTCGCACCGTCGCGGCGCACGCCGACACCACCAACAACATGCACAACATTATCCTCCATAGCGTAAATCCTTTGCTCCACATGTTGTTCAAGTTAAGCCCGCTACGCTGGGCTATCAGTCATTTGCACACACACTCGCGCACCTGGTCGGCCGATCTAAGGACGTTATACCTACACATCTACACTGAATGAGCGAATCCACTTAATATGTCGGCTCAACACGACTCGCATACCCTCAGGAATGCAACTCGGGTCAAAACCGTTGCCATTAAATCGCGGTTGGAGTTGACCAAACCGAAATACGTCGCGAAATAAATCTTATACGAAAGCAATAAATTATTGAACGACAACTCTATTATTAACCGCGATTCAATGGCTAAAATGTTGGCTGCAGCGGCAAGCGGTACGCGACACTGCACGTAAAGACGACGGACGTACTCTATTTCCGGAGACAGCACAGCATCGCTGGTCGGAGGGGTACTGGCGTGAGCGCGAGGCTCTCCCCGCGCCGGAGCTTTCAGCGATATTCAGCGCGGTGCGCGTGCCAAGCGCAGCCCACGGCGACGCGCGGCGCCCGCGCAGCCCGCGACCAACCTGCTTCACATCACAACCTGGACGGCTCAATAAAGCTTATTTTGTTTATAATCCACGTGTTTTAAATATTATGCTAACCTATCTACAGATTTTTCTAATATACATAACGGCTCGACTATCATAACGAGACTAAAAGAAACAAACGCTTAAGAATGTGAAACTGATTTATTACAACGCATTACTTATCCATCCTAATGAAGTTCTATAGAGTATGAGTCAACACATTTAACACCTGTTACAAACAGGGTGTCTACTATCTATCTCAACATAATAATATAGATATTCCCATTACAGTACCTACTCTTTTAAACTGATCCAAAACTGACTCTAACATTTCTAATTCGTAACAGACCACATGAAATTCAAGGCTGCTACACGTATTTTAGGGAAATTCTATCCCCGTCTTCTATGACGTCTTCCCACTTTAATTGTAGTTTAAATTCGTCCAATATTAGATAATAAATTTAATAGGAACGCGTTAAATGGCTATTATATGAATAACGTAATAAGATAAGCGAGGTGGTGGAGTAACGTTCACGAAGCATTAATACTTGTCGACATACAAGATCTGTTGGCAGTTGGAGCATCTGCTGGTGTGGCCGCCCGCTTTAATACATCAGCATGTCGCTTTCGAAATTACTGCACTTGGTGCAGTGATATCCCGAAAGCCTGTACCTACGCAAATATAGTTTTCATTCGCAGCTATTTACAGATAGTCCTTGTACCGTAGGTGTCATAACAACACATTTAGGTATGTGTACCTTACCTACGTCTTACGAGGAAAGACGGATATTTTACTAGGAAAGTAAACGTTTTCAGATCTTTCGAAAAAGGTACGAACCTTGTTACCAAGGTGATTTCCAACATTTTTACACGAATTCTAAAATTAAGTCTATTCCATTTAAGGAAAAAGAAAAGATTCCTAGTTTCCTGCGAACTAAATGGAAGCTGCCCAGCATTCACTCGGATGAATAGATTTTGAGGCAAACTTTCAGTAAAAATTATTTCAATAGACATGTATATTTAAACACGTAAATGATCTTTAACGGTAGAGAATTTACTTAATATTTACAAAGTGAAGAAGCCCAGATACTCGTAAAACGATCATATGTTATAGCGCCACTATGAATTTATTACAGGACGCGACCGACCGCTACCAATATCTAGGTGCAATAAATACCTGGCGCAAGTGGCAACGTTATCGAATGCCAAACATTTATTATTATATCAAAATGACTGACATTTATTGGGTTTGCACCAGAAGAAATAAAAGGTTCGGCAATTTAACTAATTGTCTTCATCATCACACAGACGGGTGCGACGCGACAGCGCGATGCGACACTAGTTAATCAATTTCTATGAAAACTTCAAGGAAATTGTTCTGCCAGAATTGCGACGCACCGTCCGTCACGTCGTGCCTGCTTGCGGAGCCTTAAGATTAACTAAGTATGTAGGTAACGTAATGGCTACGTCTCGGAAACGAAGCCGAGTTCCAAACCCAAGAGAAAAAAAAATGTAGTGACGAGGAATCATTAAAAAGAGTACCATAGAAAATAAAACTCATTTTTTATACTTATTTTCATTACCTTACTTTGTTTTGTTCGTTAGCGTACCTACTTGTGGGTAACCAACAGAATGCTGTGCTTAAATGATTAAATCTTTACATTCTAATCAACTTTTATTATTACGTTCAACCAAAAAATGGACAAGACGATTTATTTTATAAGTATCTAACTAGACCCTTGATCAACAGATGGGTATCAGAAACCGGGGTTTAGAATTAAGCAATGCCCATGAAATATCCCATCATTTCAGGAAAAAAACTGTGGAACAATAGGTAGAGAGAAGTTGTAAGAGTTCCACAAGGCTCCAGCTAGGGCCCTTAGCGAGCAAACTCATCGTCTTGTACTTGTTATACCCAATAGTATTCGGCGAGCACTAGCAGTAGTCACTATGGTACCACAATGTTCCAGTGTAAGCCATTTAGAGATAAAACTCATGTCTTGTCATAACAAGACGAAGATGGGTAGGTATACCAAATAGTAGTCACTGTGGGAGTTTCACAAGGCTCCAGTCTAAGCCACTTAGTGAAAACTCATTGACTTGTTCAACGTTCAGTTTCGCCAAATCCGCCTGTCGATCTGTCCGCGATTTAAATCACTAAAAAGCTGAAAATTGGCATGGTTATGGGACATAGACATATTGTAAGACCATCTTTACATTGTATAAACTCAATCTCATTTGTATTATATAATTGCATAGCACAGGTGTGAGCACTATGTACCTACTAAAGAGTTACCTACCGTTTACCAGGTAATATGTCTTTCATTGACTTGAATGTGCCCTGACGTTTGTGAGTATACCATACTCACTCAGAAGTCTCGCTGATGGTTGAGGGTGTGTTGGATCATTTAGCTCCCTTCAAAATGGTTGAGCTGAATGGAGCTAATCCATACGTCATGATCGTGAACGGGCGCCGTCAGTTAGTACTGGTCATCTCTTAACTGCCATGGCTTATTATTAATTAATTTAAATTTTTGAATTGTTCTGTTTTATCTTTTTATTACGAACGCTTCTAACGTGCACGGCTATCTACATTGTTCTCACATGACTTGTATAATTTCAACATGAATGATGTAACCAATATTTTGTAACAATTTTTTATTTAAAGAGTGTCCGTGGAGTTTCTTGCCCGTTCTTCTCCATAGGCGTTTCTGTCATCTACTACGTTTTGGAATGGACAACTAGCTTCATATTTCTGACTGACCGACTTTTTGACAGTTCAAAAGTACCTGTAAATGGTTTGCAAAGCTGTAATTTTTTGTTTTGTTTTTTTGTCGTCTCTCCGACGGGTTGGGTGTCGTTGGATAGGTCTTTCAAAAATATTGGGGGTATGTATTGAACATTTTTGTATTCAGGGATCGGTTTGCAAAATATTAAGTTTCAAAAGTCAAAATTTAATAAAGGTCAAGTGCCCCGCCCCCTACCAGCTAAACCCTTATTTTTGAATACCTATGTGCAAAGTATTCACGATAGAAGTACCTATACAATAACGAAGTTAAAAGGAAAACTGTCACAGCTAAGTTGGCTCTACAAGTTAACAAGTAATAGTCGACCAACTTATAAAATGTAAGTAAATAGAGGGTTTTTGAGCAAGCATATGCCGGGCGAAAAATTTATAGCTGATTAGGTGCGGCATGACGAGAGAACACCGAAAATATATTTGAGAAGTTTCAAATAGGAGCTCCGTAGTCAGGAGTCCACTTTCAGATTTTGAAATTGGGCCAAAATTAAAGAGCCTTCAGAACTTTTGATTTTGTTATGACCGTGTGCGGCCAAACCCCAAATCTGATGAGGAAAGTGTGGGCTTTCCCTAATTTTATCAAGTTTGAAAACTCAGATACGGACTATTTTTAAAAGGATATTCAGGGCGAATAAAAGTTATTCTGTGCAGTAATGTAGCCTATCCTGATAGTGAACATAAAAATATCTAACGGATTGATGGAGCCTTTTGGCAAATTAGTATAACGAAACTCACTGCTTTATTTTTATTAATACCTCTTGTAAACAGTGGTATATTTTTTTTAATCAATATTATTTATTTTCTTTATTTACTCCAAAAATATTTTGCACAATAAAATTGACAGCCAATTCCATCGCAGATTTGTGCCATAGACTATACACTCCGGCGCGCGTCCCTTCGCTTGTCACAATAGATTATATATAATAGTCCATACCGTGGACAAGTGGTGTTGGAACGTCGTGTCGGGTGTGCGGTGATTATTTTAATTTATCAAACAATGTTTTTGTTTTCCTTTTTTATTTGTTTTATGTTATTATTTTTATTATTTTATTTATTTTGTAATCCCCTGGGATTTATAGGTCCGTAGGTATGTCCGTGGCATCACAGCGGGCCCTATCAGAATACCAGCGCTGCGGTATTTATTTATTTTTAAATATCGCAGCATCATGCTGAGATAGGAGCCTTTTTGGCCTCGCACAGGTCGTATTTTCCTTTTTTTTTTTGTAGTCTAGAATGCTCCTTTTTTATTTTTGTTAATGTTTGTGCCTTTTTTTATTTTTTTTTTATTATGTTTTGTATTTCCTGTGCGTGTCCCAAATAAAATATTTTCTTTCTTTCTTTCTTTCTTTCAAATTTCATTGATCGGAAAGTAACCAAAAGTGGTCATAATTTTCCATTTATCTCTAAATCAACGAATCGAATAGCTTTGATTGCTATTTGAATTGAAAGCTGACCCTTTTGTAAAGATTTGCCGGTATTCAGACATTTGGAAATATCAAACACTAGTAGTAATTAAGTAGCAAAATTAGAACATCGTCAGAGTTAGCGTTGCCATCTCTAAAAATCAGAAAACCGGACTTACCCGCCGTAAAAAGCCGGACTTTTGGGTCCCATGACCGGACCCGAAAAAAGGTTTTTTTACTAAAAGTTCAAATAAAATACATATTTTTTATAAGAAAGTTTTAATCGGTATTATCATTTTCATTTGCATATTTTTCTTTAGTAGAAACGTGCTTTAAAAGCTCAACCTCCTTAATAATTTTATCATAAAACATTTTGCAAGTTACATGTCTTAAATTAAATACCACAACTAACATTTTTGCAATAGTTTCCGATTTAAACCTGTTTCTTTGTTTCGTTAATTACTGGCCTAATAAAGATAATTAAAAGCCTAACAAAAGCCGGACGGGCCGGACGCAATTAAATTAGCCCGGACAAGAGGTCAAAAAGCCTAACACTGTCCGGCTTTTTCCGGATGGATGGCAACTCTAGTCAGAGTACACCCTAATCGGCTATTCGAAAATTCTGGGAATTGGAGGAGGTGATCGTTCCAACTTCTCGTGATAGCAATGGTCGTTATGTTGTAGCTCTGCCCTTTAAGGGTGATGAACATTGCGACATCCCATCTTCATAGCACGGCAGGCTGTACTGAGGCGGCTGCTGCAGGTGCGGAAAACCTCCAACAGCGCAAATACCTACTCCAATCTTGTTGGGACTAAGTTTGGGCCGTTTAGGGTTGAACCATGGCCATGGCGTCCGATTGCCCACTTAGTTTTTCGAGACATCGCCAAGCGGTTGGTCGACCCGTCATATATAAAATAAGCCAGCATTTTGGAGGCTTTTCCTGACAGCGAAGCGGACGAATTTTTTGATGCCCTATAATTATTTCCCCTCCTTTTCATATATTTGTACATATTATTTATATCTCCTATAGTACATTTATATAAATACAATATTATTATTTTGTTTGTTAGCTTTTTAAATTATAGTTTGTGGAAATATTTTCAGCTCAACCGCTAAAATAAGTTTGGTTTACATAGTATTTTTTAAAAAACCTATGAAATCAAAGTTATTTCTGCGTTTCTGTTTCAAAAACAATACTGTGCATGCGTAAATATTCATCCAGACTACGGAAGGAACCGTTCACTGTGCGTGGTCCAACACGCAATTTACCGGTTTTTGAAGTTTTTACATATTATTATGTAAAAAAGCTGCATCTGTATAGTTTTATAGATAACAATAAAAAGACAAAATAGTTATAAAATCTTAATTTATTGTTTTAAACTATTATCCTACAAATATGACATTCTTAAAATATATTTATATGGATATCTGATGAAAATGATGGATGATGAAATCAAGACCACAGACAGGAGACTACCAAGGAAAGAGTTCACTTAAATTATGTACATCTATTTATTTCTACAATGAAAATGACATGTAGAAAGTATGCTAGGTTACACAAATTAATGTAAATCACCCTAAAATTACCCAGACCTCAACCTATGAGCTAGTAATTCATTTTATTGACTTACAGTCAAAACCGTTTATAACACCTTCAAAGGGATTGTTGGATTATGGTTGTTATAACCGATAGTCTTTATAACCAAACACTATCTTAAGTAAACAGAAGAACTGAGACCTCAAAATTTTATTGTTATAACCGGTATGTCATTTAAAGCAAAGTCGTTATAACCAGGTTTTGTCTGTATATCGTCACTGGAAAGGTCCAAATTAATAATTTGGTGGTTAAGTAATTACGCCTTTACAGTGACAATACATTACTAAGCCCACCGGATGCAACCTGATAGATAACCAAGTGATAACAAAGGCCTTCAAATTATTAGTTTGATGAAAGAACAATTAAAAAGACTGCTGTCTCTAATGATCTATAATAATGAGTTCATCTATACTCCAGTCTTCATAGGAATGGTCGGGGAGGTATCGTCTGATGATAATTGGAATCTTGCCGTGCTTCAGTTCTTTCATTGCTATCTGTAGAGGGTCTGTTTCACCTTCCAGCTCTACCATTACTGGGGCACACATGGCTATCTGCAATGCTCTTGTACCTGAAATGATAGAAAATACTCAGTCACTCAAACAATAAATTCATACAAAATATACACTTCAGTAGGTATGCCTTCACAAGCTGATTTAATTCGATAATTATTGTGATATTCAAAGATGATCGGCTTTTACAATACACTTAAGACCAGCAATCAGTTGAATTGAATTACAAACGGAACGAATTGTGTTGGTATCTGAGCTCGAAACATAACCTTACCTAGAACTCTCGCTCGTTCGTACTTGGTCATGTACCGCGAAGTGATACGCTTAGACTTCTCAACTCCTCCGCCAGCTTGGCCGGGCAATAGGCACTGCGCATTAAATCCTTCTTCCTCCTGTTCCTCTGTCTCCTCAATGTTATCATCGTCCTCGGCGATATCGTCATAGTCTGCTCCCGCGTCTTCTGCCTCATATTCTTCGTCAGCCATGATGTCAAAAAACAAAGATGTGCAGTTTAATTGTTCATTGATGTTCAAGTTACGAAATCTTCAGATAATTCGCCTAATTGTTGGATTTCAAGGAATTGTTTTAGTAAAGCAAAACTATATAGGTTAGCTGTCTGTTGTCAAATTTTAAGCGTATTATCTATGGTCAAATTGTCAATATATTTGTCAAATATGCAGTGTTTCCACTTACGTTTTTGGTTTTTCCCCAGTTTCTTGGGGATATATCCCAAAGCAAAAAAAAAAGACCTTGGTTTTAGGAGCATGATGATAATAAATAATAACAAATCATTACAAGTATTTAATAACATTAAATACCTACAAAACATTCATTAATTAAAGAAATTACACAACATTCATTATTAATCGTAAGAGACGAAACAAACCAACTCTAGGTAATGCGACTTAGTTCTGACGTCGTCTTTAGCTACAGTAATAGTACAATTAACATGGTAAACTAAAATTAGACAGATTACATTAATTATTACGAGTTTGTAGTGATGGATTAATTAGCATTCGTATTTATTGTTAGCTGCTAAAATAAATTAAATGCTAAATGAGCATTCACATAATGCTCATTTAGCATTTATCAAATGAAATGTAGTTGCGAAATTCTGTGAAGTGCGAAGTAAATTTATCGCTTCGTACTTTTTTATACTGCCATACTTAATTAAATATCGGTTTCACGTCACCATGACCTCGTTCGCGAGTGAAATTTATTAGCAGGCGCTGCAAACTTACGAAGAACCGGCTAAGCAATTGTTATCTTATTATCTTTGATTTGCGCGTACTTAAGGTTGTATATTGAATGAATGCTTGTGATTGTTTAATTTAATTAAACTATTAGCATTAGCAGGGTGGTGCGAAGAATGATGTTTTGCAATTATTACCATGTCTTCGATTAGCTCGTACTTAGGGTCGCGTATTGATTGAATTAATGTGTGATTGTTTAATAATAAATTGTGTGGCACGCGCGTGGCGCGCTTCGTTTTGTGTCAAAGTTCAGTACGTTTTGGCAACTGATAGTGAGAGCTTTTTAATTCGCATATTAACAAAATTCACATACTTCATTATTAACAATTTTATCTTCATATTAGCAAATAGCATAGCAAATGCAATTAGCATGCTAAGACTCAAGAATTCAAGTGCTAATGAAAATTATACGAAATCGCATTAATTGAAATTACTACGAGTTTGCGGTGGTGCCATAGCGTATACAGTAAAGTAATACATTGGGGTCCTGCCTAGTCTACTATAAACAATAGAGTTACGAACTCAAGTTCAATTTGGCCCAAAATTCCCTAAATCCATGTCAAAATAAAATTCCCTAAACCATGCATAATATTGGTTATTTTCCCCAAGAAGGGAGAAATCCCTTTAAGGTGGAACCTTCGATCATGCCCGCGAAATTCAAATTTTCTTATGTTTTTTTCATTTTATAGGTCAGTCATGTTAATGATTGATTGATTGGCGGTTATAAAAGATGGCCTCCCTCCATTTCTTCCACATCTCACGGTTACCTAAATAACATATCAAATTATTTGCTGCTAAGAATGTCAATTTCGTGAATTTATGACATTATACACCATCACTGAGAATTGGATTTACGATTTTAATTATTAACATTCTGTAAATATATATTTATTATTTTTACGACCGCAAATCAATCAATCATTAACATAAGATCTGAGACTGACCTAAAAAATACAAAAAACGTAAGAAAATTTGAATTTCGCGGGCAGGGTCGGCGCTTTCGCCTTAAGTGGAAACACTGCAAAATGACAATGACACAATCATCATTCATCAGAAAGGTCAGAGAATGTTTTTTTTCTATCGTTTAGCTTTAGACAATCAACTTTTTGATCGTGTTCCCGTGGCCTTTCGCTTTCAGTATATTACAAAATAGTCTATGATCGAGGCAGGTTGACGTGGTGGTGGTGGTTCATGGGGCATTCCTAAGTGGACTCCTAAGGGATTTTTTATTCTAGGTTCTTAGTTGTATTTACAATTTTACATCGATTCAGTATGCTCAAGAATATTTTTAGTGTATTTGAACAAAGTTTTCTATTGTGGGCTTCTTTGCTAGAGACAGAGAGTGCTCTTACGAAATGGCAGACTTGTGTAACATTTTTAATTATTTTTCGGCAGTTATTTTACTTTATTATTGGAAATCTTCAAGTTTCAAGCAAATAGTAATGATTTGGATGAACCACTTACCGAATATTTCCGATCATTGAAATAACTCATATTTTTTATGAACGCACCCTTATCTTTTTGCCTATGGTTATAAAAGATATTTTTCCTTGTCGTTGGCAATTGGCAGCCTTTCCTTTTCCGGTTCTGCATCAAAGCTGTAACCATGCCGGTGTGTATTTTTATTTATCTGAGTAAAATATCTCGCTGTGTTCAATGATATCACAAGTTTTCTGTGTTCGTTATTGTTTTCTGATATTTCTGGTAGTTTGTAATAGTGCCTTCCAACACCAAAGTGGAAACTCGGTCTCATCCAAACAAGCGGATACACATGGCAGTACCTGACATGTCAGATGAATAACTAACAAAAAACTTGAAGATTTAGCCAATTGTTTTACAGTTTTTAACAAAATGAGGCTGATAAAGTTCAATCAGTGCTTTAAAAGTTCCTATATCCACAAATTTTATGTACTGCGAAGTGACCAAATAACCTAAATGTGCGTCTTCGGGATTTCAGCTCGCAATTGATTTACTGCATCCTTCTCCCGCGTCGGAGAAAAGGAAACACAAGTTGAAGAGGCTGGTGCCACATCCGAACTCATACTTCATGGATGTCAAGTGCCCTGGCTGCTACAAAATCACAACTGTATTCAGTCACGCGCAAAGGGTGGTCGTATGTGCAGGATGCTCAACGATCCTTTGCCAGCCCACCGGTGGTCGCGCTAGATTAACGGAGGGTAAGAATCTTTTCATTTTCATTCATACAAAACTCATCTCAGTGCCCCAAACAAAAAATGAATTTATAGCAGGAAAACTATGGTATTTTACCATGATCTTCATATTGGATCAAGTTTTTCTTAACTAGTTATCTGTCATACGGCATTTTTAGGACTACCATAACCAAAACCATAGCTTCCAAACCATGGGTATCACCATCAGCAGGCAGTATTAATTTTCTTGTACTTTAAAATTGTCCAAGAGACATGACTGAGAGGAACTAATTTTCCTTACCATTATTCTCTGGCTCTTAAGGGGGATTCGCTAAGGTAGCCTGCGAAATTCAATTTTTCTTGTTATTTGCAGGTCAGTGTCAGGTTCTTATGTTTATTAAAATATGATTCACGACCTTAACAAATATGGCTTTACTGAATTATAATACCTTGGAGTTTCTTGCTGGCTCTTCTCCGTAGGAAACAACCAATTGGTACCATGCACCAAGCTTCTGATGTTTTATATTTACCTATGTAGGTTTATGTGAAATAAATATAATAATTTGAATAATCATTACAATCAACAATACAACTCCACAAGTTAAAATAATCCTCAAATCTCATGATTTCATGAAATAGCCAAACAATAGGATTAAGAGAGTTGTATTGATGATTTTTATAATTCTACAAATAAATATTTGATCATGATTAGATCAACATACAAGTTTATACTGACCTGCAAATTGCCAAAAACTTAAGAAAACTTGAATTTTGCAGGCTACGCTTTCACATTAACCCATTTTATTTGGAGTGGTGTGTCTTCTTTCATATAACTGCTCAACTGTCAATTTGCCTTAAGAAGTTGATAACAATAAAAATTTTATTGTGTCTCGTTAGTGACAGTTAAACTCATATCGCTATTAGCAGTCATCTTAGTATTCAGCCCCCCCTTTCTAGTCATTATTTAACTTATCTCGAAAACTATGTCAAATTCTTGTGTAAACATGTTTATGTGATAGATCCTTGTCTACAATCATTCATATAACAAATGAAAATGGTATGAAACAACAATTACTAATAGAACTAAGATCATGAAATACTACATATATTAGAATGTTGCCTATCATTATCATTAAATATTTGTGCCCCGATTATTCGGGGACTTATGGCATTTGTTCAGGTTATTGTAAAGGATTTATATTGATGTTATTTCAAATGATTAATGTAAATTGTGCAATCTTGCAGTTTTATTTGCATTGCACCTATTGTGCAATAATTATTGTATCCTTTGTTGATGCTCTTATCTACATTACAAGTAGATGCTTATTGATATGTCTATATTTTTGTTTTGTTAGTCTCTGTTTTAAGACACAGTTATTTAGGGTCAGTGACCACTGTAGTTATTTTTGTATTGTACATTGTGGGGTTTATTTATACATATATTTTTGATGTGTAAGTTGTTTAAAGTTAAATAATGATTAGCAACAGTTTAACCATACATTTTTGACATTTGAATGTCACTTAACTTTAAGGGAAGTTTATAAGTAAATTCCTGTAAATAGGGTGATTCTTGTTATGTTATGCTTATGATACTTGTAACTTGGAAAATACTTGTAATTTCTTTTTTCGTCATCTCCTTGAAAGTTAGCCTTTGAATGTTTACTAACACAACATTAATTGTTTCAGGATGTTCATTTAGAAGAAAACAACATTAAGTATCCCGGAGAGAGAGCCCTATTTACTTTAAGATTCTTTTATTTCCAATGTGAGAAGGAGAGATATTTTACAAGAATTTGTTAAAATGGATCCAGATAAGCACTACCAATAAAAGGCTTTTTCAAAGGGAATTTTGTGGTTTGATTCTTTAAAATAAATGTAACTTTTATTGTAAATATTTTGATTTTCTTATAGCTAAATTTATTGCACATATTTATTTAAATATCACATAGTCAAGGAATATCCCTCATATTTTTCTTGAATAATCATCTTATCATTATTTCAGCCTAAATTCATATTATAATATTATTT
The DNA here is from genome assembly GCA_916610215.1 of Omphaloscelis lunosa. Taxonomy (NCBI): domain Eukaryota; kingdom Metazoa; phylum Arthropoda; class Insecta; order Lepidoptera; family Noctuidae; genus Omphaloscelis; species Omphaloscelis lunosa. The sequence goes on along the minus strand of OU744265.1, from coordinate 8,945,786 downwards.
ACGATAAACTGACAACATTCTATGGTAAGCTAGCTTTTACATTGCTATAAATCAATGTAATTTACACTAAAACATAATGATGTGATAATACAGCCTCTCTGATTCTATTACAAAGATATAAAAGCAAGGAGGAAAATGTAAACTAGGTAATTCTATAAAAATAACAAACATTCATTATTGAAATTAAATAAATAACTATGTCAATAATCATAAATTCATAACAGTTTGAAGTATTTATACTACAAAAAATGGTCTTTAAAATGGCAAGTGGATTCAACCTACTTTTTCAAAAAAAAGTAAGTATTAGACTTTACTAGTTGTGCTTCAGGTAGCTCCAAGGCTTCTTCTGCATTCTTTATATCTTGTTTGATTGCTTCTATTAGGTCATCTAAAGATTTAAAATTCTTCTCTCCTCTCAGATATCCAACTAAACTCACTTTCAATTGTGAACCATAGAAGTCTCCATCGAATTTGTGCATGACGTGGGTTTCCTGAAAACGTTAAAATATACAGTATAGTAAAATAACTAAAATCATCAACGTCATATAAGATTTTATACAATATGTAGTTCATGAATCAAATAAAATAGATTAAAACTTATAAATACACAGTATGTTCTGAATGCTGGCTGGCTCTAAGAAAACAGCCAATGAAAGTGGTACAAGTTGTTATTAGGTAAATAATCTGTTCCAACAAATAGCAAACATCATCGCGCTGGCGGGCATACGTATGAGACTGCAGAGTTGCAGAAACGTCAAAGGTTAGTTACTACAGAGTACCACGCATAAGAAAGGGCGCAGCTTCATTATGTTGAATGGGTTGGGTTGAAAATGATCGCGGCTGTAAAGCCTCGTGCAGACTGGCGCGACGCGACTAACAAAACAATTTCTAAGAATTCCTTCCAACCTTCACGGTGGAATAATAACCGGTGTTGCGTCGCGCCCGTCTGCACGAGGCTTAATTCCAGCAATCGATTCAGTTTGTTTATTCGATACAATGGCGGTAACCCAGGGAACCATACAGTAATTTCTTATGAGTTATATATTAATATAATTAATAAATGTTACAAGCCTTGAAGGTTACGGCAATAGCTATTGAACAAGGCTTAATTTCTTCTGAGACAGCGAAACGGCGGCGGTGGACCACGATGGAGATATCAGGACATCTTGGAAGAGTTAGCAAGGTTTAGGCTGCCTGGCCACTGAAGTGGAGCGGAGAAATGTGCCAATATTAACCAATAGAATCTAAACTCCGCTCCAATTGGTGTTAATGTTGACACATTTCTTCACTCCAGTGGACAGGCAGCCTTAATATAGTCCTTTACCCAGTAGTCGGACTACAGCTATGTATGATGTGTTTGTAAACTGAGGGACCAAATTGGGAGGATTTAGTAGTAGTCTTAAAACAATTGTAGGACGAATCTGGGAATTTGTAAATAAATATATTAAAAACTACAGCCCTCAGTTCGCACAGACAATCAGCCAGATCTCAGAAAGTATCTTAAAAATGATGGTTTCGTGATTACAGACAGTAAAGATATTGACTAAATAACAAACCACAAAGCATTAAACAGAAAAAAAATGTGAGTCCTTATAATGTGCATGTCATGGCCAGATCTTAGAATTGATCATTTAATGAAGTGTGCGTTACCCCATTTTTTTTTTAATCAAATAACTTCTGCCGCTCTGGGCGGAGCGAGAGGGTGTGTCAGACTCTTACTGGCTAAAACCCCCCCGTGTTCCGGGTGGGTTAATATTAGCCAGATAATGTCGAAAATCGTCATCTAAGTGCAATAAATACTTAATTAGATATATAGCTTCTGTAATTGGTAAGCAGATTTTTTAATTTGGAAAGCTGATCGTTTTTTAATTATTTGATAAAAAAGTTCCGGCTGGAATAACGTTACCGCAGCCAGATCTTTTGTTTTCGAACGGGTATGTTGAAATAAATGTTACAACTTAATTTGTATTTGTATTTGCTATGGTTGCGAAGATATTTAAAATCCTGCTGCACTAACGATTGCTGCATCTCGGAACTGACTACAACGGATGATTATAATTTTTGTACATGAAATCTGGCTGATTAGTTATAATTTGCTACGCAATAAAAGAATCCACAATAACGCACCGTTTTGAAGTAATTTTAGTAAATAGAAATATGCTTTAATAGGTCCTAGCACTTCGAATAAGTGCTCCAAAGACTAACTTGAAACGTTATTATTATATGTAATGACTGGTCTATAAATGGTATTTACCGAAGTTTCATTAGTATCCTATACGTAATTAAAAAGTTATTACGAAACTTCAATTTATTCGACGACCGATTAACCGAGTTTCCTGTAGTAGTGGTAACTGAACCTTATATCAATAATTAGATATACAGTTCAATATACCTGTGAAATTTCAGACTTGTACAGTGCGTGCCACTAAAGATGAGACTTGACACACCACGTGGTTTGACTTGCGCAGTAGACGATTTATGGGTCTCTTTAGCGGTATGAAGCCTGCGCCGTGGCGTCATCGGGGCGGCGGGAGGCGCGGTCAAGTCTCATCTTTCGTGGCGCGTAGATATTGTACACTAATTGATTAATGAGATAATCAAAAAAAAATATGTATCCGTTACCTAACCCGACCAAATCTAGAATGTTATAAAAAAAAGCGGCCGCGCAATACATTACACCAACCTTTTAAAATTATTAGCATAATTGTCCTTAAAAGTTTGTACAGTCACAAATCAAATTAGTTTGATTGAAAAATTAAACCTACTAGGCACTTAAACTAAATGTTTAAATAAACTTTAAATTGCTCAAATTAAGTGTCAACTATGCCATTCTTCATATATTTACCTACCTACGTTTAACCATTCTATCGATGAGGGTAGGCTGCTAACTTACCAATTTACAAGTTATTTAGTAGTTTTATTTATCCATTGACCCAGATTACTAAAAGTTAATGGATATCCTACTAAATGATATGGCCAAACGTCATATCATTAAAGGTTGACGTTTAAACGATATGGTAAATTTTAGCTGGCTATTTCATGAAATACAACCATTTCATGAAATGGTCGATCATTTCATGAAATGATTAAGGAAAAAATATTTTTAAAAAATCATTTTTTTTTTTGTTTCATTTTGTTCTGTTTAGCGTCTTATTGAAAAATTTCACGATTATTGTAAAAATTGTTGAAAAAGAAAACAGATTTTTGCTAAAAACATGTTTCTTTTCAATTGAGAGTAGTTTTTATTCCACAATTTTCATTTTATGAGGACGTGTAATTACTTCCAATCATTACAGAGCTTGTTTCATCGCGGTAGATCATTTAGTTTAAAAGTTACACCGTTTAGTTACACTCTTTTTTTAATTCCTTAAAAAATATAAAATAATATTCAGATTTTTTTAAATATTTGTTCCGTCGATAAAATTAAGCATAGCTTCCCTCATTTAGACATGTGCACATTAAAAAGACTCACACTGTACATATGTTTTTTTTTTGTAATCTGGGATGGGAATCCCAGATTTATTATACGTTTTAATTAAAAACTGATTAGTTCTAAATACGCTCACATGGCGCTGTTACTTTCTATACAAAAATTATAGATGGCGACACTAGAACGACCACGATTATTATAGTTTCGATTACCATAATAAATATTACATTCATAATTACCCAGACTCAGAACAAACTAGCCTTAGCCTACAGCCATTGATACAAAAATATTACAATATAAGAGCAAACCTAAACTGAGGTTGGACCGAATCAAACCTGCGACCCGTAGCGTAGATACTGTTCAGAAGCTAATCGCTGAGCCACTGCGTGAACCTATTCCTACCTTAGTTTCTACAGGTATCGTGCGTGAAACGGTTGATACCTATGATAAAAATGATAATGAAGTACCATCGTGGTAACGCATATCTAACCAATTTGAAAACGAAATCCCGTGCACACGACCCTTTTTAGGATTCCGTACCTCATAAAGAAAAAAAACGGAACCCGTATAGGATCACTCGTGTGTGTCTGTCCGTCTGTCACAGCCAATTCGCTCCGAATCTAATGGACCGATTAAGTTGAAATTTGGTATGTCTGTCTGTGACCCAAACACGAACGTGTAACATAAATAAATGAATTTAGAATATAGGGGTCACTTTTGGGGGGTAAATTAGAAAATGAAATAAAAAAGTTTTTTTAGCTGTATCGTGTGACTTATCAAATAAAAGGGCTTGTTGTGAGGATGTCAAACATAGTTTTTTTTTTATAGTTTTAAAATAAATACATTTAAAGATATTTATGAAAATTCCATGACCATTCCCCCCCCCCCTTATCTCCGAAACTACTGAGCCTAAAATTTTGAAAAAGTACAGAGAATGGTTCTTCACTCATAGATTACAGGAAAACCTATAAGAAATCTATGGTCTTAAAATATATTGTGCGTACAAACTTACATTTGCAGTTGGAATGTATGGGAGAACATGTATTTCAACTACAATGTTAAGTTTGTATTTGGGATAAATTCATCCCAACTACGGAACCCTTCATTGTGCGTAGTCCGACACGCACTTGGCCGGGTTTTTTTTGCGTAGTTAAGCGGCCGAGCGCTGCAAGCAAGAATAGTCCTCACAGTGAACAGATATGCGTTTCTTCAATAGTAAATAGGTACCTACTAATACCTAATAGCAATTTTAGTTAAAAAAAAAACAAAATTATTCTATCTACCTAAAATATTTCTTCTTTCCAAAATTGGCATTCCATACGTAAAACCACGAAGTAAATATACCAGGGTAAAACCTACTTTAAACTTTGTTTCCGAATGTTCAACACATTTTTATGTTATAACAAGTTCAAATAATTAGGTATGTAGTCAAGTCACGTTGACTTTGATATTTAAACAAAGATAAGTCCTAATTTACTAATTTAACATCTATTACTTCATTCAATAGTAACCATTTTATATTATCACAATTTTTTTTTTTTTTTGTTGATAAGCAAAATCGAACCAGAGCAGTGTATTACAAAACAATGGAATGGATTCAATGGCGTAGCCGCTTCTGATTTTTAACCTTATCAGTTTGCTTTGTTTAAAGCGTAGGCCACACTGCATGGAAACATAGCTAAGTTCGTTTACCTTCGCTCATGTAGCTACAGAGTCTTTTCATACTTCGGTTCGTAGTTTGAGGTGTGAACCGAAATATACAAACACAGGGACCGCGAAAGTACTCCATGACGGGGGGCAGACTTTTTTCGGTCATCCCCTTACTTCAATCTCCGGCCCCGGCTTCCTTCGGTCAATTTACTGAAGACGATACAGAGATGGTCAATCAAATTATCAGTGAAATTATAAAAAATATTTTATTTATTACTTATATTGCGAAGATTCACACGACGTAGACGTAGCTAGCACGGTAAGAAGTAAAACTACTTACCTTACTAGATACTTGAAAAAAAACCCTCATAAAAATATTGTTATGCTCTGCTCTCTCCTACACTTTTTCTTACGTACATGCGCATTTTCATCAGAAAAACCTTCTTCACCAGGTAGTAAAATTGGAGGGGGCGCGGCTCCCTCCGTTTTATTCTAGGGCCCTACTCTGCCCCCCACTTACGCGGTCCCTGTGCAAACATGCAACTTAGCTTAGTTCCCAATAGCCAGCGCCTTACGAAGAAGAAGTAAGCGACATTACGGTGACGGGACAAGCTGAACACTTACAGCGGTTACGCACTACGTCCGATCCGAATCCGAGAAATGTCGGTCCGAAGTAGCCGTAGTATTATTCGTATGAGTGGTTGCGCACTAGATCCGAACTGTGTCCGTCCGAATTTAGAACATTACCATTCGGGTTGAATTCGGATTCGGATCGGACGTAGTGCGTAAAGGTTAGGTACAAATCCTCGCATAAAATGCAATTGAAGTGGATATATTTAGTAACCTATTCCGCTTAGCTATTTCTAAAGTCTTAAAAAGACCCTGAAAGAAATCGACACGTGTTTCACCTCTCAACGAGGCATCCTCAGGATGACGATTGACTTGTCGCGAACTCGAACACGGCGTGTTGCCACACCAAGCACCGAGCGCAGACTGCGACTGCTGTTGAGAGGTGAAACACATGTCGATTTCTTTCAGGGTCTTTTTAAGACTCTTTAGAAATAGCTAAGTGGAACAGGTTACTAAATATATCCACTTCAATTGCATTTTATAATGGATTTCCGCAAAGTCACGCCTGAATTAATTAACTATACAAATCCTCGCATTTTGGACCCACCTTTAGGTTGCGACGCGACCATTACGAACTTATTAACAACAAAAATAAAATTATGATAAGAAAGACTCATTAAGTACCGTAATTAGCAGAAACCCCTGCTATAGTTAACCCAGATAATAATAACAATAACTTAAAAAAATAATATCAAGTAATAATATATTCTAACCGTATGAATAAATAAACCCCAATTAGAGAAATTTGGATAAGTTTGTTCTTTAGTAAATAAATTAATAGCATCAGTAAAAGGCTGCAAAATTCCTATAAAACCTACTTTATTAAATTATTACATATAAATAATAAAGCCTTAAATAAAGCATGAATTAATAAATGAAAAAAAAAACTAAATCAGGAAATCCCATACTTAAAATTCTTATTATTAAACCTGATTGTCTTAAAGTTGATAAAGCAATAATTTTCTTAAAATCAAACTCAGTAATAAAACAGATAAGAAAAAAGTATTCATAACATATGTCGCACGGTGATTTTTGGCTGTAATGTCTAGATAACGCGGCGGCAAGCTGAAAATTGTCGGTCGTTGTTTTTATGATAAAATAATGAAATGCCGAGAATTGTCGACAAAGCTTTATATTATAGCTAAGTAAACACCTAATTAATGTCTTATCGCTGCAGGCTTGTTGAAAATTATCGCTTGCTCGGTAATTTTCTATTTTCTATAATTCAATATAATTTCCGCTGGTTTGGTAATGGTTACTTACTCAATAATTAGCATTCATTCCGATTTAATACAGTTTAACTTTAGTTATTGAGTCATCATCATCTGCCTATCCTTTTTCCAACTATGTTGAGGTCGGCTTCCAGTTTAACCGGATGCAGCTGAATACCAGTATTTTACATGGAGCGACTGCCTATCTGACCTCCACAACCCAGTTACTGGGTAATACGGTACTCCTCTAGTAAGGGTGCTTACATTAATAAACAGGTTTCCGGCACAGACAAACCCGTACGGGTTGTTACCGATTGGTACAGGAGGGTGTTTCTTTAACCCGTATGGGTGCTTACATAAAGAACAGGCGTGTCTGTGCGGGTCGGTACCGATCGGTGCAGGTATAATATTCCCATGTTATCTTATGTGCTCACTTATAAAGAAACAGGTTTAAACTACCTGGACCGCCGACTGGTGCCGACTACCTGGACCGAGCCATATGGGTTAAAGAAACAGGTTTCCATAAAGAAACAAACAAAATGTAAGAACCCTACGACTGTTTGTCAGATTTTAGGAGTCTGATGCCCTGTAACAACTGTTAAATATTCACGAATAACACCCGCAAATATCCATGAATGACACCCGGGAATATCCACGAATGACACCTGGGACCAATGGCTTAACATGCTATCCGAGGCACGGAGGGGTCTTGGTATATAAAGATGGTCACCCATCTACAGACCAACCGTGCCAAGCATTGCTTAACCTGAACTTACCCATGCGGCTGTTGTTACTTAGTTATTGTTGGATGTGATTCAAATTAGTACATAAATATCTTTTCCATAGTTTAATAGATATAGTATTGCTTTCTAAACACAACAATATCTTTGCACTTCATAACTGTAGGGAGATAAGCTATTACTGATAAATTGTATTGTAAAGCCAATGCATTATGCTTAATTTCCATAGTTTAACTTTACCTATTTATGTCAAAGAGAACTTAATTTACGTATCCTTGATGAATTTACCAGAATACAAAAAGCTGAATAAATAACACGTGATCAGAAATGCAAACAATTATTTTACAGAGATAACAAATGAATGAGTTTGCAAATTAATCTGACATAATTAGTTCCTGTAATTTAAACCTACTAATAAATAATCAGTTCTGATACTGAATGGAAGAAAATAATGTTTGAATGTTTTCAGTTCTGTAACAAGACAGATTGATACTTAATTTTGTAATTGTAACTAATATTATAAATGCTAAAGTGAGTTTGTTACACTCTCTCGCTGGATGACGACACATAAATAACCATCAAGAACTCTAATGAATTAAGGACTGAATCTATAATTTGTACTTACTACAGACATTTGCTTGTTTTGATAAAATGGACACCACCCAATGTTTGCAACCATTTTATAGATTTCACCATTGTCTATTTGTGCCCATCCATAGTACACTCCTGGCTCCATCTCTTTGGGCAAAGATTGGACTACTTCCAGGGAGTAGTTTGCTGTAAAATAAAGATAAAAAAATAAAAAATCTATTTTGGTTATAAAAAAAGAACTACCAAACTATTTTCAAGCCATAATAACTTATTACTTGTTGTAGACACTGTTGTTTAAGTTTTAACCCAACCTGGGAATTGAATGAGGCCTTCGCCCAGCTTTGGGTGAAGGCAGGTTGATCATGATGATGATGTTAACAATTAATGAATAACTACAGGCGACCAACTATGAAAAAAAAAAATTCATTTAACTTTACTGAAAAAGACATAAGAAAATGTTTTTAGTTTAATAATTTCTAACTTAAATCCTTTATCAAATTACTTGAAGGTAACATATGAAACTATAAAAACTTACGCGTTATTTTTTCAATTACCTGTAGGGCATCCAAGATCCTTGGATCCTCTTCCAAAGCCTTTTACTACTTCTCCTTGAAGAAATAGTGGTAAGTGTTTTGGTGACATACTTTTTCGTCTTATCGCCGTGGATAATATAAGAGACAAACAGCCTATTGTGTTGGAGTTTACCATTCAGTAAATTCGCGGTAAAGTCCTTGAAGAGTGAGTAAATAATGCTAAATACTCTAAAGTTGTCATGGAAAAGTAAAGTTTAGTTTCAATATTACGAGTTAAGACACTATACAAATATAGCACTTTTTAAAAGTTAAACTGCATATCTAATTTAATAGGTGTCTTCAATCGAAAGTCTGATCAAGACTGAATAAATTCGATAGGTTTGTCTAATTTTATTGAACATTGAACTGACGTGTTTTCATTGAAATCATTGAATTGACGTCTATTGACGTCGAAGTATTTTTGACGAGCCGTTTGACATAATGACATCTGTCAATTTTAGGCTGCGTTCCGAGTTACGCAGTTATTGATTTGAGCGTGCTACACCCGTTCCGAATGAGGATGAAAACAGCCACTTGCTCACTTTAGATGGCGCTGATCTCCAGAGTCTTATAGTTTGACAGCTAGGCATACATTTTTGTAAACATGGTACTTCTTTTACGCATAATTAATTAATGAGGCCAGTTGCACCGCTATTTTCTGCAAAAATACGGGGACCCACGTATTTGTCAAAGCCGTTATAATGAGAAAACTGTGGGAAAAAGCTTTTGAAGAAGAAGAACAAGAATCCGATATTTCGTCGAGACAATGTAAATACGAACTTAAAGTCAACAAACACAAAATAACCTATAAATGATAAAACTTCCATAATTTATTGACTTTTCCACTACAGCTGCTTTTTTACCAGTGGTAGACGCTTCCCCTGTCGTTACCTCGTCTATTAATAGTGCTACACTACAAGTCTCATACAAATTTATCTAGTTTTCGTATAATTTGTGATCGACACAAAAGTTAACAAACACAACAATGGCGGTTTATAAAGACGTACAACTGTGCTGCCATCTGCTATGAGCTTTCAGTTTTTAACCTCATTGATCTGTGAGGTTAGTACTGGATAGTTTTGAAGTTGAGCGATGACTGTGAGCGCGTTCACGAGCGTTCCGAATAAATTGTTTACTGCCCTCAGCTGTCATAATTGTGATATTTAAATCGGAACGCAATTTATTTATATGAGCGAAAGTGTTAGGCCACACCGCGGCACACTGGTCCCAAATGATAAAAAAGGGGACATTAAGAAATTTTTGACAAAAGGTCAACCGATTCAGCTTATTTTTTTTTTTGTAGACAGCTGATGCAATTACAAATCACTTTTGTACATTGAGTTTTTGCCAAAAAAGCTGTATTTTCAGAGAAAAAAAATATTCAAATATTTTTTGTATGAAAGAAATCCTAATTTTGTCTTTTTCTTCCAAGATTCAAACGTATTCAAAATAAAACTTAAAGCAGCTTGTAGAGATGCTAATTGCTCACTACTTTGTCATAGACACTCTTCTGCGATTTTGTGCTCCTTTTGAGTTACAGGCACTTTAAATATTTTTTGTATGAAAAAATCCTAATTTTCTCTTTATCTTCCAAGATTCAAACGTATTCAAAATAAAACTTAGCGCAGCTTGTAGAGGGGCTAATTTCTCACTACTTTGTCATAGACACTCAACTGCGATTTTGTGCTCCTTTTGAGTTACATGCACTTTAAATATTTTTTCCTAATAAGGCATATGAAATGTAAAATAAAACTTTTTATTTGACTACCCCAACAGTGGGTAGTCTTTGTTTACAAATGTAATACTTTGCTAGGGCTGTCGTCAACATAATATGAATAAATAAATAAATAAAACAAACACAAAAAATAAAACAAAGCGCATTTTTTTTCAGTACCTGTAAACTTAATAACTAAAGTAAACTATTATTTTACAAATTTAAATAAACTAGAACATAAATTAATTTTAAGCGCATTTTTTCTCAGTACCTATAAACTTAATAACTTAAATAAACTAGATTACAAACTTACAAACTTAAATAAACTAACATGAACGTGCGTATGTTACAATGTGAATTATGCTAGCGGATCTTGTGGGGGATTATTCTCAATGTCGACGTATACTTCTTCCTCATCAGCATCTTCTAAATCGAGTTCATTGGGTGAAACGTCATCCTTTAGAAGATTTTCGGCTTCTTCAAACCTCTGCTGCTTTTGAATTTTGGTGAACTTCGGTCTTATGTTCGTAATGTACGGATCCGAGCTGATAAGTAACTGGTGTAAAATATCTTTATTTGTTTGCATTCTGCCTATCTTTCTAGTATGCTTTTCTCTGATTGAACGAAAATCTTTGTTTCTTGCTTCTGAGGCTTCTTCGGACATCATACCAATTGGAATAAAAGAAAAATGCTGGCAAATATCTGCACCATGCACTAAAAGTTTATGTACACTCGAAGGCATGTAATACCACGAGTACTCGCTGACATAAAGTTCTGCTGTTTCTCTGCAATAAATTCTAAATTTTTCAATATCTACATTTCTCCCAGAAGATATTGCCTGCAAAATTACAGCAAATCTCTTAATCAAATTAGCATTAACTCCTGTTATCTCAGCTGACCTTTCGTAATCATTGAAAAACCGTCGAGCTGTATTGCCATCGTTTGTTGTCCCAAAGCCTTGTTTGACGATATCAATCATTAAGCCAGTTACAACAAAAAACTCATGCTGCGTTAACTCTTTTCTTGATTTTCGGAGCAGTTTGTCCTCACCCCGAGCCGCCCATTTTTTGAAATCTAAGTTGTAAGATATGTGCAAAATACATTCCATGCATCGCAACCACATGTGAAGTGAAGATAAACCATATTTGTACATATCATGGTTTTCTGGTTTGTTAAAAACGAGGTTCAAGTTGTTCATATCTTTCGGATTTGTTAAGCAAATGTTGCAATTGGCTGCAGACTGTGTCTGTGAAAGTGCCGTGCATACTTTGCCGTCGATCATCGTCATATGCAATTCATGAAATACTTCAAATTCGCCATCAAATAACTTTGTTGGTAGAAAGTTCTGAATTTCTTCTTGTAATGTTGCTTCTACTTGCTGAATATATTCTTTTGTTTCTTGTTTGAATTCGAACATAATTGGTCTGCAATAGTTTGTTGAAGAAGGGCGCGGATTTTCCCATACTATCACATCGTTGTCACTCATAAGGCGAAGTGGCACAAAACTAACCATAAATACAGAAGATTCTGAAAATATGTCACCAGTTGGTTTTTGTTTGTAACAACTTTGTGAAGAAGCTCCGTCACAGCCCCATTTACTAACTAGCTTCAAAACACCACCATTAATATTTGAACCAGTCACTTTCAAAATCTTCTCGGCAGTTAAATCTAGAACTGCCTGTAACTTAATTTTAGCTCCTGACTCCGATATCACAATATCTTCTTTTGCTGGATAGCATTCTTTCTTCTTCAACAGTAACTTCTGGTAAGATGGAAAAGCCGCTGTGCCATTTGTACTTAAAATGGACCTCAAAGTTAGATATTGCCATTTTGATAAACTCAATGCTGTGGCAAGAGCTAAGGTGTCTTCCTCGGAAATCGATTTATCAGAAGCTTTATATAAAAAGTCACTTACTTCTTGCACCTTTTCTGGCTTATTTGAGAGGCACTTAATAACTTTAGAACAAACAGTGCGCCCGTTTTCATTAAGTTTAGCAATAAGAGCATAGAACAGCTCTTCTTCGGAATGCTCCAAAAGAGACAAAGAACGTCTTTTCTTCTGCTTATTTGTTAAATCTTCAAATGGTCGTTTATTTCTAGTTCTGGGAGTATTTGTGGTAGCTTCTGATGTAGATGCACCCGCTTCCTCTTCGTACGATAAATTATGCTCTTCTGCGTCTACTGAAATGTCCTCTATGGTATATTCTGGATCAAACAACATAGGAAAATTCACAGAAGTTAAAGTTGGCCACAAAATTTTAGACTCCAACCACTCCTTGTTTTTAACACCAAATCTTTCGTTTCTACCTGAATTGTCCCATCTTCTAGCTAGGTTTGACGTATAATTTTGGCAAAACTTTTTGATAATACTGAGCTCTTCGTTTGGAATTTCACTTGAAATACGATTTATAATGGTTTGACACAGTAAATCACTATTTTTAAGGCACCCACTATTACTCAAAAAAGAAAAAATGTCTAAATTAGTCACAAATGTAGTCATTTTGATACAAAAATGTTACAGGCAAATAAATAAAAGTTACAATGTGGTGATAGTTGATAAAAAATTGTGTTGTTTTTACGAGCACAAGACGCGTAATGAACAAAAACGGGTTCCGCTTGCCCTTATACTATTGATATATGACTCATTACCCAACTATCCCGTTACTTAATGGGGTAGTTAGATAATGGCTCATTACCTAACTACCTCATTACTTAATGGGGTAGTTAGATAATGAGCCAAATATTCTTGCAATTTGGATGAGTCACGAGAAAATAAAACATACTAAGATGTGCTCCTACATAAATACCGCAAAACTACAAAGGGAATTTTTAATTGCAATTTATATACCTATTCATCATTCAGCGTTTTCGACGCGTTCGACTAGATGACCAAATAGAGCCGAAATCGTCACTTATAGGGTAATTAAGCAATGACTCTATACAAAAAAAAAATTTACATACGAGTCACACAATAACTTACCTGTACATAAACATGTTTGAACACGTTTTGAGATTTCCTTGTTTGTTTATTTGATACTGATAATTTCATATATTTGTAAGAGTTACTCTACAAGCTGCGCTAAGTTTTATTTTGAATACGTTTGAATCTTGGAAGATAAAGACAAAATTAGAATTTTTTTATACAAAAAATATTTAAAGTGCCTGTAACTCAAAAGGAGCACAAAATCGCAGAAGAGTGTCTATGACAAAGTAGTGAGCAATTAGCATCTCTACAAGCTGCTTTATGTTTTATTTTGAATACGTTTGAATCTTGGAAGATAAAGACAAAATTAGGATTTTTTCATACAAAAAATATTTAAAGTGCATGTAACTCAAAAGGAGCACAAAATCGCAGAAGAGTGTCTATGACAAAGTGGTGAGCAATTAGCTCTTCTACAAGCTGCGCTAAGTTTTATTTTGAATACGTTTGAATCTTGGAAGATAAAGAGAAAATTAGGATTTTTTCATACAAAAAATATTTAAAGTGCCTGTAACTCAAAAGGAGCACAAAATCGCAGAAGAGTGTCTATGACAAAGTGGTGAGCAATTAGCACCTCTACAAGCTGCGCTAAGTTTTATTTTGAATACGTTTGAATCTTGGAAGATAAAGACAAAATTAGGATTTCTTTCATACAAAAAATATTTCAATATTTTTTTTCTCTGAAAATACGGCTTATTTGGCAAAAACTCAATCTATAAAAGTGATTTGTAATTGCATCAGCTGTCTACAAAAAAAAAAATCAGCCGAATCGGTTGACCTTCTGTCAAAAATTTCTTAATGTCCACTTTTTTATCATTTGGGACCAGTGTGCGCGGTTAAGCTACAATTTCCTTTAAAAGCGGTAGCCGCACTCGACGTAGTGTCGATTTTCATGAAAATGATGACAGCGGCAAAGATTTAAATCGTTAGATTCTCCCTACCGCGTCAAAAGATAGCCGCGTTTCTGTTTCGTTTTGGCACCTCTGACACAAAATGACGCAGTGACTACACTTGTTTGTCATGGAAACACTATTTAATAATGTATGAGCTCACTCTTTACAATATGGATACGACGATGGTCTTCTTGTGACTGAGTACGATGAGGGCAAATAAAGCGATTTAAATCTTTGCGCGCGTGGTTAACTGGTAACCCCGCCCGGGTACCAGTTAACTGCGCGCAGTTTGTAGCCGGAAAGTTGGCATTAGGCGATGTTCATACAGGAGGCGATGGCAAACTTTCCACCACTGTGCACCACTTGCCTCTGAACATTACATTATTTATTTAGAATTACAATTTACAGAATGATTTTATGGTCCAGCTACAAGCTCCGCCTTGTCTTTTATCTTACAGTACAGGTAGGAAAGTAGCTGACTCGCGCAGCCTAAATGGTCTAGCTATTCGCTTCGAAGTAATTAAAACTGCGCAGGCAAGACGACGGAAAAGACGGAGCGTTTAGCTGGCCCGAGCCTTACAGTAAGTTCCTGAGCTTTCCACGCACGAACGAGTGATTCGTGAATTAGAATTCAACAGTATTCATCGTTTTATGAAGTCGGTTTTGATATCGACTAAATTAATACGATTTTAGTTGATCTTCAAAAAAGTGAAAAATTACAGAATAAGTCAAACTTGTATTTGTCACTCGTAGTAAAAAAAATAATCGTACTTATTATTGATAGGTATACAGACAAATCAGAAGAAGTTTTATTTCTGTTTTTCTATTAGACTTTTCTCGCAGCATTCATGTAGTCAGGACGATTGTATTCTTGTGCTTTTTATATAATTAGAAAATAATATAAACATGGTCAAAATTAAGTGAATATGACTTGCTTCATGTTGGATGTTGAGTGTTGACAATAGCAAGAGTTACGAAGTTACCTTGTACGTTCAATCTTAGTTGGAACGATATGGAACGGTATTATTGTTAATAAAATGACCGAGAAAGGCTACGAGGGCGAGCAGTTGTCGCCGTCTTGGGATATCGCTGGTCCATCATCTCTGGCAGCCATCCTGGATACTGTGTTTACATCTACAACTTCTGACAATCAACAGAGGAATGGTAAGTACTTAGCTATAGCTTTCAGCTCCTCTGCTTCGTTCTACTTCTAGTATCAGTATGATGGCTGTTTTATTTAACAACTAATTCATTCAATGAGGATATGGAGTACCTATGTTAACTTCCCTATGTAACGAATTATCACAGTGAGTAAATAATTTGTTCCCCCATTACTATTATATATATTATCAAGATACTGAATGCATAATTATATAGTAACACTTGCTTCAAGTGGTTTTTTGTTTGAATACTCAATTGTATTTTGGGAATAGAACAATCCTAAAAGTTCTTTTATGTTATTTTCAATCTTCTGCTCATGGTCTTGCAGGTATTATCATTAAAAAGTAAATAAATAATCCTCAATCTATAGTGAAAAATTATCAAGCTGAGGGTAGACATAAATTTTGAAACCATTGGTACATTGATTATATTGATGGCAAAGTAGCTTAGAGACAGTTACATCTAAGTCAAGGTATATGTTAAGCATGTTCAACTGTTGTGCATTATCCCAGTAAGAAAATCTTCTAGAATGAATTGAGTTCAACAAATAATTAGAGCGAAATCTGCTGTAAATGAGCGCAAGTAAAAAACTAGTGCGTGTTGTTGTTTTGGAAAAGAAAGAAAATTTTAAGTGAATGACCGGAGCGAGAAACACAGTACATAGGTTTATAGCTTATATTTGTGCGTAAATGTGCACCGAAAATGAAATTTGTGCACTCTAAGGTTTTCGAGATATTTAATTTCCTGCTGTGGTAACGTTCTGCTGAATCTTATTTCTCGGAAACCAATGATTCTGCGGCCGTAGAATAAACGTATATCAGTAAGTAGCTCTTAATTTGTGCATTAATTAGATTTTCAAAAATATTTACCATTTTAAAGTTATCAAACATTAACGAAAACACAAAAAAAAAATCTAGCACTTAAATAAACAAACATATAAACTCACTGAAAACGGTATTCTGTTCTTCATAATCTGATTATTCATAACATCTATAAAATGTTTCAAGACTAAGTATATACGCGTTTTTAATAAGATCACTTTAAATCCAAACCAGACCAAACCAATCATGATGTTGAAATGCAAGAAACAGAATAAACCCAAGATGTTTGGGTTTAAACCAAAAATAAGAGCATTTAGTGAAATATATATCCTGAAAATTTCAGCATCAAATGGCTCGTATTATAGTAGATTTAAACATATAATAAAAACCAAAACAACACCTAGATTTACTGGTAATCCAACCAAATTAGAATGACCACAAAAAAGCGACGCTTTCATACATGTTGATGACCTTCTTAACTTTTATTTTAACTTTACATAAAATCAAGGAAGTTGGTACCTGTGTTTATAAGGATGTAAATGAAGGTTTTAATGGAACCTATCTAGTTCACACTGGATAGATAGGCTCCGTGCAAACTGGAAGGAGAACGCGCGGAAAGGCAAAAGATGGTAGGAGTGGAGGGAGGCCTTTGCCCTGGAGCAGGACCAACAGCAGTTAAAACTTGAAAAAAAATCGGGACCGCGGTAATCAAGATGTTGATGTCTTTTACTCCACGCACCGCGGCAATCAACGCGTTGATGTCTTTTTAATGGTCAGAAGCTGGTATCGTCACAGTGTCGTGAAATCAATGGTTAAGTCCCATCTCAAAAATGCCCAACGCGCCTAAAGAAGTTTTCACTTCAAACAAACTTTTACTTCATTTGCGTCTTTAATCTGTAAACTATGTTGCTCTATGCTCTATACTGTTAGACTTACAGATAATTATTGATCTGTGATTTGAACTCTTAGGTACATGACTAATAATTAAAAGAATAATCAAACAACAACAAGCTTTTTTCATTTGACGTGTCATATGGCAAGGATGTTTTTTTTTTAAATTTTCTAATTTGCCCCCTAACATCAACTCCTGTGATTACAATTTGTTAATTTACATTTCACGTCCGTGATTGGGTCACCAAACTCCATATAAAAAATTTCAGATTGCTTGCTAGGTACTTTCTCTCGTACTTTAGTTTCGGAGAAAATTGGGTCTGGCGGACAGACATAAGTAAGTACCTACCTTCTTATTTTCTTTTTATTTTTGTATTATGGTAATAGGTATGGTTAAAAGTACCTTTGGATAAAAAAATAGTAGATTGTTATACAAGGGTCGAAAGGAATCAATTTCCATACGAGGTGGTTAGACGCTCGATCGCAGCGAGGGCAGCTATATCCCGAAACACTCTACTTTTCATTTCGAATTTAAGGAAAGTATCAAACTTGTAGTTTTTCTAAAATATTTATTGATATTATTATTATAAACAGGAGTATTCTAGTACCTATTAACTTTTGAAAATTTTAAATATGGAACACACCGCGTCACCGCCGCGGGTCGTCCCGCTTAAAGGGTCTTTCAAACAGGCGCGACACGCGACGCGACACAAAGACTTTAAGGTATTTATTTTTATAACAGTTTCATTCATGTTGATGATCGTCAATGAAATAAGGTTCAGAAAACCTTTAAGCTGGGGCCACACCAACGGGAAACGCCGTTGATTATCGCGATGATGGACGTTAAGCCGTAGGCATAAAGCCCATTCCGTTATCAGTGAGTTTATACGTTTGTTTATTTAAAGCGCTAGTTTTTTTTTTTGTTTTTCTAAATGCTTGATAACTTTAAAACGGTAAATGTTTTTGAAAATCAATAATGTACAAATTAAGAGCTGCTTAGCCGACGTTCGCACGGACGTAATAAAATCGAGGCGGGATTTTCTCACACGGACGTAATAAAATCGACCGTGGAGTTGGTGGTTTTCCAAATTTCAAACCAGCTCTGCCTGATGCCAACCAAGGTCACCTCTGTCGGGGACGCAGTTGGCAGCCGTGTAGCATGCCCTTTAGATTTTCAACTCTCGACGGTAAGCAGAGCGTTGAAAATCAATTGCATGAAAAAAAATCGCCGCGATTTTATTACGTCCGTGTGAACGTCGGCTTACTGATAAACGTTTATTCTACGGGCGCACAATCATTGGTTTCCGAGAAATAAGATTCTACAAAAAGTTACCCCAGCAGGAAATTAAATATCTCGAAATCCTTAAGACGCACAAATTTCATTTTCGGCGCATATTTACGCACAAATATAAACTATCCACTGATGCGCTCATGTACTTTGTTTCTCTCTCCGGTCATTCTTTTAAAATTTTCTTGTTGGAATAACGTTACTCCAGCAGGATTCGTTTTTCCATTTCTTTTCCAAAATAACAACACGCACTTTTTTACTGGGCGCAAGTTTACAGCAGATTATGCTCTAATTATTTGTTGAACTCAATTCACCCTAGAAGAGATTTTCTTGCTGGGGTAACGCACACGTTCAACCGTGGACAGTGAGGGTCGACCACTTACTTTTCACCCTTATGTTCTTAGTAATAAGGTTGAAAAATGATCCACCGCCAGTGTCCGCAATGGTACATACCACATTAAAGAATGATTGTAACTATCCTTTTCCTTTTGAAGTTATTTTCCTCTTTGCCTTATTTGACCAATTCTGTAAGCACAGCTAATTAGTTACCTACTTGTTTATAAACTAGACAAGACTTAGGAACATAAATTAGCTAGGATAAGATGAAAATACAGTATGTTAATTAACAAAAGGCGTTCCCGTTTACCCGCAACAGTATAGCATCCATACATGCTAAAAAAAATATTAACATTCAAAAACAAAATGTTTTTATATTTTTTTTATAATAAAATATTCTCAAAAAATATTAAATTGACACGTAAAAGAAACACTCTGTACACGCGCATTTGTATTTCAATTTGGAAGTATGGCAATGTCGCAACAAACTTATGAATGACGACTCGCGTGTGCGGCGATCTATTGATGCGCCTAGCCCCGCCCCCGCCCCCCAATATCCACCTTATTTTATTCGGAACTAAAAATAGCAACGTTGCCGGTTTGGGCAGCGCGAATACGCTAGGTACTTTACCGCGCTACTATTTTGATTTTAAACAGGACGTTTCAAATTTATTTTCATTTATTATTTTTTTTCATTCGGTTTTTTTTTTATACTTATTTTTCTATGCTGATATTTTTATTTCAATGTATTAATGATATAGATTAACTACTGTTTTAACTGTTTTACTACTAATTTAACATACTGTATATTAAAATAATATCATTATCACAAACAGTGGAAGCAAAGACATGTAACACTGGCATAACACTTGCAAATTTCAACAGTTATGTTTAAGTCATGGCATTACAGCACAGAACCGGTCTAAGTGGCAGTACTTGGAAGAGGTTTATGTCCAACAGTGGACGCCTTTCGGCTGAAATTATATTGATTACATGGGTAATAAATTGTTAGCCTAATGCCACTAACCAAGTATAATTCCAAACTAGCAGTCTGCTACTGAGAAATTATTAATGAAAAAATCTAATAACAGTGCACAACATGGAGACCAGACCCAGGATTCTATGCTCAGCAGTAACACTTGCAAACACTAGACTTAGACCAATGACGCAGTGAATGAAAATGTGAATCTATTTTTTATCAAGAAAGTACAACAGTATTCCTAGAGTTTCACAACTGAGTTTAATCAAGATAGTGTGATACAAAAGTCAGAAATTGGTACTCCCAAGTGTGGTGCCAAATTAAAGGAATATTTTCATTCTGAGGTCTTGATGACCCAGAAATCTGAAGGACCTCAATTCTTCGACTGTTTTCTATGTACATCTTGTTATTACATAAAATATGTACAATTTGTAATGCATAACATAGATGTTTGGGGGTGTTTGAGATAATAGTTTTCAGTTGGAGATAACTGAAGATGCAACTATCTTCGTAGCTACTCAGAGATATTCATAGGGTGTAATTATGGAGCCCTTTTTATTTCTTATGCTCTTGAAATCCATGCTGCAGCTGTTGCAGTGCTGATGCGGAGTGCATCAACACTGCAACAACTGTAGTTTTAACAGCTTTGTTTGTTTATTATGTTAGTGTATCAAAAATATTCACTTTATTGTATTCTCTCTCCAGTGGCGTGCCTAGGGGTCAAAATTAGGGCAAGCCGCCAGATTTTTTACGATAAAAAAAAGAACAGCCAAGTGAGGGATTGACTGATTTTCATATGTTGTTTATGGTATAACATTATTATAATTTTGGTTAGAAAACCTTTAAGATTCGAAGAGGTCTGGCATTAGTATGTAATTGTCATAAGCGCCATCTACATTAATGAATGCGCGTAATCACACCGCTTAGCCGAACCTTTTTACCATAATTCATATTCGCTTGTCAAATGCAAAATTTTTCAATCAGAAGCCACTAGATGGATCCCACATTATCGATTTGTTGTTCTACTGCCGTAGGTACGCATAATTTTACGAGTTTAAAATTTAATGTCGATTGAAAATGTTAAAATGAGATATTACCTACTTAAATATTTTTTTTATAATTTATTTTAATGACAATAGCCAACTCTAATCTTTATTTCAAAACACCTATGAAGAATCTCTTCGATACGAACATTATTGTGTTTTATGATCTCAAGATGTAGGTAATACATAAGATGGTTTATTTTTCAGTGGTTTACTAAAACTACGAGTTCCATAAAAACAACCCTAGTCATGTGCTTTCATGGCACCAGCTATTCACCTACATAAATTTGTATAATAGACAATCGAATGCCTTTTTCTTTGAATTGAGTATTTCAATATATTCTTCGACTAACAAAAATACTGTTTTTTATTTCCGAGAAATAGTTACAGTAATTTGATGTTGGTTACGGTGAAGTAAAGAGTTACTTACCTATGTCAGAAAACTCAATATGGCTAAACTCAAAATACCTTTACGAACACAGTCTCCGAATTTGATGATAAAAATAACACTATAATCACTTACAAAAAAGCGCGGAATGACATCGCCGCAATAACTATCACATCATTTTAAACAATAAAACTAATTCATTACTTCAGCACGTGGAAAATAAAATACTAGTCTCAAAATATTAATTTCAAAACATATACAATAACAAATTCGACGTCGCGTCGCACGGACTTGCAACTCACTTTACGCGGGTCAACAAAGCGGATAGTGCATTTGCGTCGTTTGCGCGAACTTAAGGCCTCTCAAAATAAAAAGTACTCTGTGCGCATGTGCGCTCAAAAGCCGGGCTTTTCATTTCATAGAAATCTGCGTATATGTACTTACCAATATATCAACAAATGTAAACGTTTCTATAGCAATTTGTAAGCGAAAACTGCGAGACAAAGAAAGGTGAGGCAAGCCAGATAAGAACCCCACGAGTGTGAGCGAGATGGCGCAATTAAATGCATTGTATTGGCGCGTGGGTTTGGCAACAAAGCGCGCGGAACTTAAATTTTATTTCTATGATTACTAAATGAATGATTGAGTACAATGAGTGCGTAGATCTGGCAACCTAGCCCAGTGCGCGCGGCAGAAAAAGCAGATTTCGAAATTTGATTATTCCTATGACATGCATGATTGAGTTCGAGTTCATTGACTGTTTTTTTTAAATTTTTTTTTTGATTGGTAGGCTTTGGTTTGTTCTTGTGAATTATGATTTTATTACGGCAAGCCGGGCTTTTCGGCTTCTATGAAGGTACCGCCACTGTCTCTCTCAGATATGAGTAAAATAGAATATTTCCTGTTGAACATTATCCTTATCCATATCGATAAGGATAATGATCAACAGGAAATATTCTATTTTTAAAAAGAAAGGAATCAACATTATTTTCTGGTACAAGATAATAACAAGCACCCTAGAGTATAATTAGTAACAAGTAAAATAAATTCTGCCGTTTTATTGTACATACATTGTACATAGATGACATAATCATTTGTTAACACTTCATTGAACTCATTAACCACAAAATAACATTTAATCCTTTCCCTGTACGCGGTACATAATATGTATCATTTAATAAAATACAGCCGGTAACCAGCGTGTGTTTATGACCAAAAGGTGTATGTAAGGATCGTAGCAGTTGGCGTTCTGTAGTTTCTGCCCACCCCCATGGGAAAAAGGCGTGAATTTAGTCACTTTTCCGCTTAGCTATTTCTAAAGAGCCATAAAAAACCCTGAAAGAAATCGACATGTGTTTCACCTCTCAACGAGGCATCTTCAGGATGACGATTGACTTGTCAAGAACTCGAACACGGCGTGTTGCCACACCAAATATATCCACGTCTATTGTATTTTATAATGGTTTTCCGCAAGGTCACGCCTGAATCAATTAACTATCTGTACTTATGTAATAAAATACAGCTCATTTCATTACAGAACAAATGGAGTGTGATGCCCTATTTGCAGAAAGTGATGATGAAGTAGAAGTGATGCCGACAACATCTGACCCAGTTGAAAGCGTCTCTACGGGAACTGAGACAAATACTAATGAACAAACACCGAAACCTGTCTCATCAAACTATGTTAACTCTACAACTCCGAACCAACCTTATGAAGTAAACCTGTCCTCACTCTCCCACCCTGCTGACTCACACACTCCTGTCCCTGAAGAATATCAACCCTTACCAGATAGCTCTAGCTCCCTCGACTACTCTTTTGGTACTAATAATCCTGACAGTACTGATGGCACTGGCCAGAGGAGAATCCCAGACATAAACATTCGTTATCAGCCAAAACCACACTCACTTAACCAACATGGTTACTATTTTCCGAACTATGCACATTATCCGGGCATTCAGCCGCCAAGGGAGTATGGAGCCCCTTACCACAACAACGTTATTGTCCTGAGTGAAGGCAGAAACTTTATGCCTCATCCACTCCCATACTCTATGTCCAATGGAATGCAAATAACTGATAATCACCCAGAATATGAATATTTACATCCAAGGTCTAGTGCATATAATCAAGGAACTGCCACAGGAGAGAATGCAATTCAACCGAATGGCTTAGAACGGCCTAGTCGCAAGCTCAACATCTCTCCTCGGAGACGACACTCGAAAGAGAATGAAGTACCAAATCTAATAGAAGTAAGTTCAGAAGAAGAAGAAGATAATGTGTCCACACCAAGAAAGAAACAATGCGACAATGGTGCTGGGCACCTGACTGCCAATGGCAATGGAAGTGGTACAGGCAATGGAAACAGTAGTCACCCTGGAGAGCCGCCAAGAGTGGAGATCAAAGGTGAGCCTGGCACACAACCTGTAAGGAACACAAATGCTACTGTACCAAATGCTAGCAATCTGCTTTTGCAAACTGTAGATCAACGAAGGCAAAGCAGCCAGAACAACAACACACAAAGTCCAAATATGTCTGCAGTGAAGATGCAAATAAAGCAAGAAAACACAGGTTGTGGATCTCGCAGTAATTGTGGATGCAAAGTGAATTTCCACAGTGATTTGTCACAGCGTCCTCATAATCACACTGAAGAGTGTCACAGTCCAAATAACAACCGACAAAATGGATCTCAAGCAAGTAGAGTGCCTAAACAGAGTACTAGTAATGCAAGCACTGGTGGTGAAGCATCAGGATTTATGGTAAAGGTGAAAGAAGAACCTGGTACGCAACAGCCTGTTATTAAACAAGAGCCAACAAAAGACGAAAACATGCCGTCAGTGAGTGCCATCAAAACAGAAGTTGTGGAGCCATGTCAAGTTAAGATAGAACCTGGTACTAATAACGGAAACGTCACTGAAAATGTTGACGTGAAGCAAGAACTTGACAATGCAAGGAGATGTTGTAAAATAGATGCTGGCGGCGACAGAAGACCGAAGGAAACGTCTCCACAGCCAGGGACTAGTTCGGGGCGCCAAGCGACTGATAACAGGCCTACAAATAATCAGGTATGGGGCCCCAGATATCAATTTAATGGCATGATGGACTTAATTATTTGTAGACTATTGAAAATATGACGATTTACAGTAAATATAATTTCGAGAGCCACAATTACGTTTTAAATTATTGTAATATAGTTATTTAAAAAAAAAACATAATTGCCGCGTAAATAATTTTGATCAACAAAGTTAAATAGAGCACCAATTAAAAAAAAAAAAATGCGGTCTACATTGAAGGAATCTTCTTAATATGATTTAGTTACGTTTTTGTTTCTCGTAACTCAGGAACCGCAAGTTACGGAACCTTCGGCAGCGCCTGGTAACGTGCTGTCAGCTCCTGACTTACAGCTGGATTGGGTTTCTGACTCCAGCTCGGATGATGGCGTTATGCTCGTAGGAGACGACTCCAATGCCGTAAGTATTTCAGGGTCGTGGATCACATCTAATGTGCTGTACCAGTACATACAAAATATTATAAAACACTTTTTTAAAAGAGTAACGTTGGAGATTCTTGCCCATTCTTTTCCATACGAAAACTAGCTTTTGGAAGGAGCGACTAGAATTAACTCGATTTTTTTGTAAATTTTGATGTTCAAAAGTGCCTTATATATATGGGCCTATTTGAAATAAATGATTTGTCTTTGACACCAATTTTAATAAAAAAAAGGCCGAAAAGGTCACCAAATCGAAGCCAGGATATAGACGCAAAAAAATTTATACCGAGCTCGTGAAGAGGCCGATAGAAGCGCCCGTAAAGCTCCGTTTGCGCCAGTTCTCTTTAGCCATAGAGAGCCCCTTGTCTACTGCGACCACATCACGGTGCATACCTACTTCGGCTTTAAAAAATATTCCCTGAGACTGCATACCTCGCGGTTTGTTGGAGGGTCTTCGCGTTTAAAAAACGTCGACTCCCGCTCTTCCACGGGATGTACAGTTTCATCACCGATGATTGTAGGTGATGCATCCGGTTTGCGATCAGCAGTGTACGGCACAACATCCTAACACGGTACACGGTAGTTTAGTTTCCCCCTCTGTAGACCCGTTATATGCACGCATGACGTTTTCCTTCATAGACTGAGTCTATCTCATGCGCTGCACACAACCGCCGGCAGCGGGGACCCGGCTCGGGGCCGGTTGGCCCCTAAAGTCCCAAGCTCCTCGGTGGCCGGCCTCTCCTCTGCCGACTACAGGCGGGCAAAAATACTCGTCGCTCGAGCTCGAAGCAACTACCGCGGCCAGTGTCGTCACAGCGCTCACGGTGGGGCTGGGTACCGCCGATAGCGAGGCGGAGCAGAGCGAAGAGTCCGAAGTGGTGGGCGTGCTCGTGTTGTAGCTGATCTCATCAAGATTTTTTTAAAATTTGATCGAGCTCGCTTCGTGGAGCTGAAGATGCACCCTCTGAAAACCTGCCGGGGGCGCCCATGACTTCGTCAATGGTTACATTGACGAAGTTTTAATTCGTATTGGTTTCTTTTCTATCCATTGTTTTTTTGTTGTCTTCCCCTACTGTTATAGCCATCCAAATTCATACTCAAAACTTTTATTCGACATTTTCCTCAATCCTCCACACATAAGCATGAGCATATCCGACCCTACCCATAACCGATTTCCACACAACTTTTCATTCACCAATGGCACTTTACCTTAATCAATTAATATATTTCGTAAAAACAGCAGCAAGAGGTGATAGACCTGACGGGGTCTCCGGGCCGAGTTGGCTACGCGGCGGAGGAGGCCGCGCCGCGCTCGCCCGCGGCCCCCTCGCCGCCGGGCGCGGGCTGGGTGGGCAGCGCGCGCACAATCCTCGGCGTGCCGCGCCGGGGCAGTTACCCGCCGCATCTCGCGCACAATGAAATACCGCCGCACGCTCATCTTGTTCGGACTAGGTGAGTAACGCTTAGATAATGGGCAAAAGTGTTTTAAATGTCCACCACTAGACCTACTAAATAAAATTTTTAAATGCATTCATTGACAGACTAGATATCCTAAACAACTTGATCTAAAAGCAAGAAATTTTGCACAAGAGTTCCTTAAGACGCAGATATATGCCAGTGACCTTGAGTGGTTAGCTTGCGTTTTCTGTACTGAGCTCACGCAACGCGTTGTACGTCCAGCCAGTAATAGGACTTGCCCATCAAGGAGCGCTGTCCCAAATAAGACGTATTATTAATTTATTATGCATAAAACAAAAGGTATTTTAATAAAACGCGTATACTAAAACATCAATAATTAAATTATATTTAAATAGGTGAAGGTTTCAGAAAAATACGCTTCATAGATTTTGCGTGATTCCCAGTTTTTTATCCGCGTTAGACATAACTTTAAAAATTAATTTCACTATATATTATAAACATAATCCAAAATATGGCTATATTCAAAAATGCTCTAATTTAAAATATATTTATTTTCCAAATCATTAACACTAATCGTTTAGACATCATCTTCAGTATAAAATCATTAAAAGTCTGTTATCGTCGCCTTAAACAACAAAAGCGAGCAGTAAAGATTTTTAGAAATTAATCCCCTAAAGGGGCTAAATAGAGAATGGAAGTTCGTCAATTTTGTTGATGGAGAATCTCATCGCGCGCACGGCTTGTTTAGCTATAACTTTTACTGATAACTTTGCTTTTAGGGGTGTTAGTAAAAGTTACTCCTTATTTAATAGACTATTCAGTGACATAGGTCTCGTTACTGGTGGACATTTGGAGCAGCCCCATACATTATGGGGCTGGACATTGATCATTGGTTTCGAAAAATTTGGGGTTAGTCTTCCATGGCCAATAACATTATAATATATCTTTGTGATTGAGTTTTACTATCTCTTGACTTGACGAGAAATAGTGCGTTTAAAGGTCTAAACAAAACTTTTAAAGGCACATAAATTTGTAGTCTGTCTGTACCGGTTGAGCAGGGTTTCAGTCAAGTTCCGAGGTTTCGATATTTCAAGCCAAATTTATACCAAATCCAAGTATACATCTTACCCAGTAGTCTAGATATTTCTGTTCTTATTTTATGCCTGTTACTTCGGAAATGAATCGTATTAAATGCATGTACTGTTCGTCCGAACATTTTTATTTGAGTCGTAGGTAGCGCCGTTAATCAATTTCATCGATATCGGTCACTCGATACGGTACATTGTGATGTAAGTTATGTATTCGTGTAGAAGGTCACTGAGTTTTTGTGGAGTACCTATCTACCAGATTATTAAAATTTGTTATATTTTTGCCACAGTCAAGATTCTTTCAATGCAATTCAGGAAGGCCCCGTTTATTCTAAAAGCCAAGTTAATTGTCAGTGCAGTGTTTTTAATATAGAGTGAACGTGGTACAATTTAACTATTTTTTTAGCAGTGTATAGAGACGCAGGTTTTTAGTGTGTTGATGTGGGTCAGGAACGACGATTTAGCTAAGATAGAAGGCAGAACGTGGTGCAGAATCGCCAAAGACAGATCAGCTTGGTAACGGCTAGAGGAGACTTTTATCGCTATCGATAGCGGTCCTTGGACATCGTCCCAATAAATGTTTTTGTATGTATTTTTACAAAAAACTTGGGTAGTATATTTTTAGTTAATATTTTTACTTACAAAGAACATAGTATTAGACAGATAAGGAACAATGTCATAATACCAGTCTTTTTTTTTTTTGGTGGGTAATTATCAAATAACTTCTCCCTCTCTGGGCGGAGCGGGAGGGCGTGTCAGTCTCTTACTGACTAAAACCCACCCGTGTTCCTTCGGTTGCCCTGTTGCCGGGGGCCACGATCTCCCTTTCGGTTTTCTTCGCACCCCCGGCAGGCATCGGTCTTAACGGACCCCGTCATACCAGCCTATTGATGTCCCACTGCAGGGCAAATCATACAATCATAGGGCATATAGAGAAGGCACGAGCATTAATCATCACGCTGGCTCAAGATTCTGGGTAGACCATGACCTGGGTTAGGTCATGGGATACTTTTTATTCCAATATTCCCACGGGATCGAGACTTATGCGGGTGAAACCGCGGGGCGCAGCTAGTTAACTATAAGTCCAGGTTTCCTCATGATCTTTTCCTTCATCGATGTTAGTAATGTCCAAGATAAACTCAGAGAAATTGAAAATGTCATATTGGTACTTGCCCGGATTTGCCCCCACAATCTCGTGCACGAGAATCGAAGTCTTAACCACTTATTATTATTATATTATTATTATTATTATGCGTCAGGGTCCGCGTGAGCGCGTGCGGCGGCTGCCGGCGTTGCTGCTGCGGCCACGCAGGCTGCGCATGCTGCGGCGCGCCGCCGCACGCGCCGCACCACGCTCACCAGCCGCCGCACGCGCATCCCACTGCCCACCACCACCACCACGCGCCGCCCGCACACAGTGAGTACACCTTATCGGCCTACCCAAATATGTTATACTAAAACAATCTTGCTAGACAGATAAAACTTAAAATGTAACTCAAATGTTCATGGTGAAGACTTAGAATCAATTTATAACGGGTGTAAAAAGACGCTTAACGTAACTGAGACTTGTACTCCTCATCATTATGTGTTTTTTTTTTGTACGGAACCATTCCTGGGAACATGCTAGTTACGGTGGTATTAAAGGTCAAAGTTCCAACTTTTTTTTACGAAACCAAATAAATGTTATAACTTAACTTTAAATACTTACCTACACAACTCCTGTAGCAGCATTAACTCAAAAGTACTTTTTTTTGAGCGCTATGCATTGCGTGCTGGCTTAAACAACGATTTTTCACACCAAAAAGATATGCTCAATGTTACTTAGTTTGATGAACAGAATTCGTAGATAACGGCTATGTACACCGTCTTTTTACACCCTAAATTGCGGGCTTACGGCGGAAGAGAAAAGAGGAATTCCGTGTGTGTGATTGATAAATTTTTTTCCACAAAAACAGTGGGTGAACGTCGTCGGGACGGCATGTCGGTCGCTCCGCCGTACCTCGTCCACGAGCGGCTCTGGCAACGACAACATCACATGATGGTAAGTACACTAACTTAAATAAAGAAAAATGCGTTTATTTTAAAACACCTTATAACTATTAAAACAGGGATAAAACAATGGTTATAACCAAGGATGTTAAGAAGCTCCGTAACCGTAACCGAAACTACCGGATATCCGAAATAAAAATCTATCCGTAACCGAATCTGATATAAAGGTTTCGGATAAGGGCGGAGTCTAAATCAAACACGTTATGGCAGGTTTTTCTGCCCGGCCGAGCCGAGCACACTAGCCGCGCGCGTCACTTGCATGTATTTTTATTTCTTATTTCTGTTTTACTTTTACATTTTCGTAAAAATCTAATATCCGGTACCGAAACTATCCAAAACTAACGGATAATAAGAAATAATTTCATATCCGAAACCGGTATAATATTATTTCTATATCTGTATCCCTATCCAGATCCGAAATTTCATATCCATAACATCCCTATTTATAACGCCAAAAGAGGAATAATAATAACACACATGCATAATAA
The DNA here is from genome assembly GCA_916610215.1 of Omphaloscelis lunosa. Taxonomy (NCBI): domain Eukaryota; kingdom Metazoa; phylum Arthropoda; class Insecta; order Lepidoptera; family Noctuidae; genus Omphaloscelis; species Omphaloscelis lunosa. The sequence goes on along the minus strand of OU744265.1, from coordinate 8,915,939 downwards.
TATACTCAGTATAGCTATCACTATAGTCGCAGAATTTCAGAAGTCCAATGACGTAACATTACAGTACACACTACTGCTTTCACAGTTATTTAACCTCTGACAGTAGCAACCCAAAATAAACTTTATTGTTACCTTAATAAAGATCACTATGATTTCTACAGTGATGCAAAATCAGAGGTATAATAACTGTGAAAGGACTGTATTTCTCACGTTCTCGAAAACTACAGTAGAAAACAATATTAATATATTTTTTTATGTCTGTTAGCTTGTACAGTTATATTACGCTATAAATAAAAACCTTCCTCCATTTTTCTGGTTTCTGGCCTGACTAGTTTTGTGTTCAGACTTTGTTCGGCATGCGGCACATTTATCTATGTTAGGTGAGTAGTTTTTTTAGCAACATCTTTGAAAGAAAGAAAGGAAAAGTATTTATTGAGACTCGCACAGGAAATTACAAAATAAACACTAATTACTAACAACTATTTGTTATAATTTCAGGAGCTGCAACGTCGCAGTATGATGGGCGACGGCTTCGGGCCCACCTTCGCGCAGTTCCCGCCCGTGCCGCTCCCGCCAACCACAGTGCTTGCTGTATATTCATTTTCTTTATTTACTTCATCATCATCATTATTAACTATCGGTTACCTTGTTACTTTATGAATTAGTTAACCCCCTCTTGCCTCAACCTATATACGCATTGTAAGGTCCCACGATGGCGGATTTTTTCTCTTTAATTTTTTTGTGTAGAATCGTGATCTGAACTCATTAGAGCCTATGTGTAGACAGACAAGATTACTCATTCAAACGGATGAGATGGTATTATCGTCTGCCCTACCATCTCTCATTCTTGTTACACACAGTGGTAATGCTTCCCTTATTTCAGTTCCCCGATGAGTTGGAACAACGTGACATTGGAGGAGGCCCGCCGCCGCCCATGATGCTGTAAGTACATATTTCTATGTTTTAAAGTATTTAATTTTATTACTGAAGATCCAATATATCTGCCAAATACTGAATTATTAAATCTGCTACTTGCCTTATTGATATTTCGGTGGCGAGCATGGTGAACTTGACAATCCATGATCGCAACAATTAACAGAACTCGTACTGGTACTGATGTTGGGCCCAAATATCGATAGACTCGTACTGTCTCATACTGTTGACCAAAATCCGCGCGGCGAGAACAAATGTATTCGCTTCTAGGCGGCGTCGACTGGCGAGCCGGGTGATTGCAGCGATTCGAGGGCAAAGACCCGTCACCACGAGGTATCGTCAGCCTTTATAACTCCATAGGCGAAGTGTAGATATTACCAATTTACTCAGCTCAAATCAGTCGCTTCGTCTACTTTGTTCAACTATCTACTCTACGATTTTACAATCTGCATTTTGAATTAACATTTCGGAAATAATTATCACTTCAGACTACAATTCCTACAAAATTTACAATTTTTCATTCATAAATGAATTACGTTTTGTGCTGTAATTGAAAGTGTCTTATAAGAAGTTTTTTTTTTCAGTGATAGACAACATATCCACCACCACATGCATCATTACATGCAGATGCACCCCTCACCGCCGCACCTCCACATATCTATCCAGCCATCGTTTATGGTAAGTCAACCAGACCCACTGACCACAAATTGATCGACTTATTTTTTTTAATGCTCTTCTACACGAGGACAGTTTCTCGTCTGTCAAGAGGCGAGAATGCGACTCGTCGAGACTCACAAACACCGTAGGTAGTGTAGTTACTTCAAGTACGAGTTGAGAAAAGTTTAAGTGCTTACGTTTAATAAAAATATTTTTTTTAACAGATATTTCAATTAACTCAATAACATACGATCGTTGACCCCAAAAAGAAATAATCATCAAATGCGTTTTCTTTTTGTTTTATCATGTTTAGATATCCCATCACGTCTGTTGAGTTTCGCTAAATACTTTAGTTTGACCCTGTTTAAAAAAATACTTAGTAGACTCAGCAATAATAAAAATAATGAAACATATAAGCCTTTTTTATGTTTCATATAACGTGTTATGTTTCAGGGTACCGGCGCCATGGCCGCGGCGATGGTGTACGCGGCCGAGGCGGCCGAGGAGGCGGAGTCGCGCGCGTGGCGCGGGCGCGGCGCGTCCAGCGCGGTCATCGAGTCCAACACGTACCGCCACGCCTACCGCCCCGCGCCCAGCCACCAGGACGAGAAGTGCACCATCTGTCTGTCGCTGTTCGAAGTCGATTCTGATTGCAGGTTTGTGGAAAAAACTGGATCTTCTTTCTGATTCTATTATATTTTTTTATGATTTTATTTTTAACTTGTTTTCGATATTATTATTTTTTTTTTGTTAGCCTATATTGTGCCCCACTGTTGGGCAAAGACCACCCCCCTTTTTCCTTTCAAATGTTTCCTGTTTTGTGCGATTTCCGGCCATGGTGGCTCCGCAAACTTTATTTATTTAAAAGTAATATAATTTTATTACCTTTGTTGCATAGAACCTGAACCTGCTAAGTTATACCTAATTAATTGTATGACTATTTTGTCGTGATCTTCCTTTGTTTTTGGCGGGATAATGCCTATGCGCCTACTATACCATTTTTAGAAATGAAATGGATGTGGAGCTTGCACTCACTAAAACTACGACTTGTGGTGTTCCATGTATTTTTGCGCCTTCGTAGACGCCCTGCGCCAACTCATTCGGTGGTGCTGTGAGAAATAAAGCGTCTGACTCTGCAGATTTATCCTTAGGTACTTACATACGTTACGAAAAATGTCGCTTTCGAACCCATTTCCTTCAAAGGGATATGACAGTTCTCCAAGGGGTAATATTAGGCCCATTCCTGTGGAACCATGCGTAATGACTGTAATGAAGTCTACGTTAGCGTTAACGTCGTTTCCTAGGCGGATGACACTTCAATACTTGCTCGAGGTCCACTTACGGCTTTAAATTTGGGTTGGTAGTTTCTGTACCTAAAATATGTCCACTTACCGTCTGACAGCCCATAACTCAATCAATCTGCCTAAGCTTTTCCCCAAGTATGTTAGGGTCGGCTTCCAGTCTAACCGAGTGCAGTTGAATACCATTATTTTATACGGAGCGACCTGACGTTCATAATCCAGTTACTGGGTAACACGATACCCCTTGGCAAGACTGGTTGGGAGCCTAAAACTCATCCTAGTCAAATGTTTCGTGTGTTTTCAGGCGGTTACCATGCATGCACCTGTTTCACATGGAGTGTGTGGACCAGTGGCTCAGCACCAACAAGCACTGTCCGATCTGCCGCGTGGACATCGAGACACATCTCAACAAAGATGCCACGTTTTAAACACCAAGGTATGTCGCTCGGGTCTTTTGTTAAAAAATTACATTATCATATAAGTAACCGACTAAACGTAATACCGGTCACTTCAGTTGTCACGCGACGTCGCAGTTGTACTCTTCAATTTAGCAACTTTATAATTCGTTTACAGTTTGGGCTCTTTACAAAAGACAGATTACAAAATATTTTAATATTTTCAAAATATTTTAATTCCATATAAATTTGCCTAAGGCCTCTTAGGCAAATTTATATGGAATTATTATAATAAATCTAACTAAAAAATTGTGCCCAAGCAGTAACATCTATGAAGAGTAGTTAAGAATAAATGATAAAGTTTAACATACATTATTAAAGGAGGAAACTATTCTAAAATTTAATTTGGTTTTAACGTATTTTTGAACAAGTGTCATCTATAAAAACCTTTTTACGATTTGTTTATCTATATTTAACTACCTAAACCTATGGAGTATACAAACATATACATATTATAAACTAGCTGACCTGATAGACGTTGTCCTACCCAAATTTCAATTATTCATATAAAATTCCAATTTTTCTCTACATAAAAACCTAATTGCAAACATTTTATAACCAAAATTGTCAAATCGGTCCAGCCATTCTCATTTTTATTTATATACAGATTAAAGTCTCTTTTCGTGTGTCTGTGTGACCGCATTGTTCTTCTAAACTACGCATCAGATTTTGATGAAGTTTATAATAACATATAATAAAGAGCCGGTCACTAAATACATATTTCTTCAATTTAATAAAAATAAATTGTATCCTAGTTAATTATATATAATAGAGTGTAAAATCCACCTTAGACAAAATGCTAATTTTTCAAAACTATGAAGTAAAACAACAAAAATGTAGTTTAAAAGTATCTTATTGTCTATCACACTAATTACAATTATAAGAGAATATATACAGTTAATTTAGCTGGCAGGTTTGCTATAGTTTTTTTTAAATTGTATTACTACTACTCTCGAATAAATAATTTCTTCTTGAATTTAAATTCTATAAAGAATTGATATAAATGGTATTTTAAATAACTTGTATTTATATAAATAGATGTGAACTACAATACAATATTTGAACACAAGCTACTGCCTTATGCCTCTAGCTGTCTTGTTCACTCACATCTACAATTATTTCCTTGTATCTTGACTACCCAGCACATAAAATTAAAGCAATAAATTAAATGTTGCGAGTGTAGTAAAACAAAGATAAATGTAGTGCCACACTGCCGAAAGTTACGTGAAAGACGGTACTAACCGCGAGCATTCGCTTCACGAATTTGTTTTCCAACAGTTTGTTGCGCGAGCTGTTACGCTTGAAAGGAATAGTTTAGTGAGTACAGCAACGTGTTTCTGTGACAAATTAACTTATTTTTTCTTTCTTTCTTTTCTAGTCCTTTCAGTTATTTTACCTCTGATTGCGCATCAATGTCAATCACAATGATCTTTTATACGGTTGCTGTTGGGTTACTTCCATTGACAATTCTGTCAATAATAATTCATTTTTTCTTGGCACGATAAGGTTGCGATTGGGTTGCTACTATCAGAGATAAAATACATAATTGTGAAAGGTCAAAGGACTGTACGTGAATTCAAACACAAAAACAAATTTTAAGGCTGACTGTTCACTACTGGAGCGGAGCTGTGCAATAGAATTGCATAAAATCTCCGCACAGGAATTTACGAACTAGTTTAAAAATTTATACAAAACAGGGAAGCGGAGCGAAAAAGTCGACAGGGGAAACAGAAAAAACCGGCCGCGGGTTATTGCAGTCCGCTCAAATTCGCCCCGTGAACTCGGCCTAGCTCCACACCGTCCGTAACTCCGCTCCGTATTACTCCCTCGCTCCGCTCCACTGCCTCGCTCCGCGCAATGGACAGGCAGCCTAATAGCTGTGCTAGCGCACGAATGTTCGTTTAGCGAATTTATGTTCGTTGAGTAGTTCGGCGTGTTAATGGCCACAGCGCAAATTACGCGACGTAATTTTATATTAATATATTTTAGGTATTGAGCATTGCAGACGAAAACACGCCGTAATTTTCTATGCATATTTTTCCATAAAGGTGCTTGCACGGGCAACTAAAATTCTTGGCAATTTCAATACAATCTTAACATTGCCGTACATTTTGTGGTGTTGTTGCCCGTGTCGGCGCATCTTAAGTCTTCAATTTGCTTTTCTTCTCATTCTTAGCATCTAGTTTCAGTTTATTCTGCAGCTGCGGGGAGCTAAGGATGGCCTGCTGCTGCAGCTCCAAGCTCTCTTGCTGCAAATCGTGTGTCAGCTGTTTCTGCGTGTTGCAAGCCCTGCAACACATGCACTACTGCCACTTTATGTATATACACAGAATATCAATTAAGGATAAGAGTATTTTGTTTATAAAATTTTGTTACATTATCATTATTACAATGTTAGAAGTCAAAAGAAGTGACTATTGTTGTTTTACATATTATGTGCATATGAAATATCTAAATATATGTATTAAATTTAATTTAAAAAGCAATCTGTTAATTTTGAGCACTCTCCTATAAAATATAAAAGAGGAAAAAAATGAAAACTGTAAAATATTTGTCTAAAAACATAACATGCTTTAATAAACTATTTTTTTTTGTATTATTTTTGTTTGTTTACCTGCATGCATGATCAATACGTTCACAGATGGCATCTGATGCGGCAATGTTCCCAGATAAATATGATATCTCTGCTGCAACTGTTGCAATTTTTTCTGCATAATCCATGTAACCTGAAATTTTTTAACTATAGGTAGTAACAGGGCAGGTTGGTCAAATAACGTGGTTATTACATGTATGCATGGTTGTAAATGCTTGTGCAAGGTATTAAATTGATATGTATGAGAAGTACATTATTAATTGAGTAACTTACTAAATAAAGTGTGAAGATTGTGATTTAAATCACACATTGTTCCTCTCACGGCAACCAGTTGGTCCCAATGATGTGGTGGAGTGCTGTCCTCACCCCACTCCAGGGCTTGTTTTACCAGGCAGATCTCTCTCGACAGAGCTTCTCGTAGCCTATGAAGCAGAACAAGAGCCAGAAATAGAGAAATTAGATCAACAAAAACATACCGATCCTAATATGATAATATCAACCTGTGGCAATTTTATAGCCTTTCAGTAATCAACATTTGATAATGGTAAACAGTTAGATAAGTATCTACAAATGAGGCTGTAGGATTAAATTTCATTTGGCTCTTGATTCAATGAAGTTGGGAATCTAGCAGGCTAATGATAATGAAGCCACAATTTTAGATTATCAAAATGTGTGAAGAGAAATAACTACCCATGATGATTACCTTTCACTAGTATCTTGGATAGCGACTAATGTAACCGTCAGAAGCTGCGAAGCTGCATTTACATTGATGGTCGTAGCTTGACGGATCATAAATTCGTGTTCTAGACTATCTACATCCAAAGTTACATCTAGCTCTTTTTGTTTTTCGTCACAATATGCCGTGGTTATCAGTCCAATGGTTGCTGGAGCATAATTACGAATCCTTGAACCAACCATCTTACGATGAGTTCGGTAAGCAGCTTTGGCAGTTTTGATAAAAGAAAATAGCCCGTTTCTAAACATCGTGTAAATGGGATGAACAAGGATAGGTTGGTGAAAATTTTACAAATTATTTTACATCATTTTTCGTTTTAGTTCAAAAGAAAAAATATGACACCCGATTTTTCCCGATTCGTAAAATTAATTGAGGTTATGTTTTCTGTTTTGGTTCTTCTATCAGTGTTTTCACTTATGTTTTTGGTTTTTCCCCAGTTTTTTAATGAATTATCCCGAAATTTCCCAAAAATCTTCAAAATTCCTTGGTTTAGGGATCATGCATATAATAAATAATAAGTTTAATAACACATCATTCCACATGCTTAATAACATAAAATACCTACAAAACATTCATAAATTTACAAGATCCGATAAGCCGAAGCATTACTTTTACACTTTTTCGCTGCATTTAACATAGCACTGAACACTTAGAAATATTTTATCGCTGTTGTTCTGTGACCTGTTTGCGATGCAGAATGAAAAACAAACCAACTCGTAGATATAATGCGACTTAGTTTCAATACCGTCTTTAGCCACGGTAGCACAATAAAATTAACATGGAAAACTAAAATTAGACGGATTACATTCATTACGAGTTTGAGGGAATCCTCTAACGTTGTCAGTGGTACCTTTAAAGTAATACATTGGTTGCTGCCTACTATAAACTATAGGGTTACCAAGTTAGCAACTCAAGTTCAAAATTCCATATCCCTATCAATATAAAATATCCCTAAATCATGCATAATATTGGTAATTTTCCCTAAAAAAGGGAGAAATCCCTAAAAGTGGAAACACTACCTTCTATTCTATTTTTTTTAAACCTGTCAGTAGTCAGTCAGTTCAGCACCTTGTCAGTGTCATTGCGTTTGTTGGAGCGTTGCCAGATTTAAAAACAAAATTAAAAAAACTCAGAAGACGAAGTTTTAAGTATTTTCTGAGAAAAAAAAAAAATACGTTCTGCATCTAAAATCGCTTATGTCAGTTTTTTTTGTTTCAATATCACGACCGGAGAAAGTTCATGCCTCCGCCTTCTTTTTTGTAATCCCAATTACAAACTCAATGATGGCTAAATACTGAGGCTAATGTGGCCAAATTGCTAAAAATTGGCCTATCTGCCAACACTGCTGTTTGACAACTTCTTTTTCGTTCGGAAAAGATGGTTCTTAACGGGACGCGCGCGCATTGATATTCAAAAGCGCAACTGTTTCACAACCGCAAAAACCCTTAATTGTTTTAGTTTAATATACACTGTGTTACACAGTGAAGGGCGGTGCAAATGTACTCTGTGGGCGGTGCCATATGGTGCGTTGCGGCACCGTAGTAAAGTAGCGCTCACAGAGCATGTAAAGGGCTTGCTACATGGCTGTCAACCGCGGCCCGACAGAGGCGACCTTGGTGGTTTACAACCAAAGTTCAAACAGCTCTGCCTGTCACCGACCAAGGACACCTGTGTTGGGGACGCGGTTTGCAGTTATAGTTACATGCTCTATGTTAGCAGCCCTTTAAAGTAGGGCTATTAGCGGTGCCGCCGTTATATTATAGTACTCTTTGGGTGCCGCACCGCACCACCCGTCTCTCCGCACCGTATCATGCATATGTCGTAGCTAGATCTTAGAATTGAATTCATGAAATGGCAGATAAAATTGACCATATCGTTTAAACGTCAACGTTTAATGATATGGTAGTCGACGTTAGGCCATATCATTAAGTATGGTAAGTATCCATGCAAATATTACTGGCATTCAAACTTTTAGTAATCTTTCATTCCAGAAGAAAAATGATAAGATTTGAATAGTTAAATATTAATCTGTGAAATACGTTCCAAACTCCATGGTTTTTTAACGTTGCGGTCGTTTTTGGAATGACTTTCATAAAAGTCACGTAGATTGGTATAATAACGATACTTCACTGCACTTTTGTCTTCCATTTCTAAATTTACAATTGCTTTTCCAATCTAATTATCGTCCGCCGCCATGATGCACAACAAAAACAAAGCGACATCAACGCCTCTACCGATGGATAATCTAACTATTTTACGATATGACCATTAATGTTTGGCGACATCATGAAGTACCTAGTCGTCCATTTAACTGTGCATATCGTCAAACATTGAGTATTCAATGATCTGGCCAGACAACATCATGATGTGGGCAGCGGTCGATATTCTATTTCATGAAATGGTTGATCATTTCAAGAAATGATCTGGATGAGATGAATTCTAAGACCTGGCTACGACACATAGACTATTTAAACTAATATATATGTTAATTAACGAAAGACGTTCCCGTTTACCCGCAACAGTATAGCATCCATACATGCTAAAAAAAATATTACCATTCAAAAACAAAATGTTTTTATATTTTTTTTATAATAAAATATTCACAAAAAATATTAAATTGCGCGCATTTGTATTTCAATGTGGAAGTATGGCAATGTCGCAACAAACTTATGAATGACGACTCGCGTGTGCGGCGATCTATTGATGCGCCTAGCTCCGCCCCCGCCCCCCAATATCCACCTTATTTTATTCGGAATTAAAAATAGCGACGCACGGTGGATCGAAAATCGGCTGTAGAAGACATAGGATCTCGATGTCTTAAGTTTTTTTTTTTTGCTGGAAATGACTTCTGCCGATCATTACTGTTCTATAAAATGTCATATGAAGTAATTGTGTGCACAAATGGAAGAGTTATAATTTTTTAAGAAAAAAATGTATGGAGCTGACATGAAGAATGAGGATATCTCTGGAATCGCAAGGTTCGCCGTTATATCCTTGCACACTGTTATAGTACTATTTATTTGTGAATTTTTGACATACTTAATATCGCGGCATCACTTGCGATTTTTTTTTAAATCGTCAAAATTAAAAAATAAAAAATGTTTCGATATGTACATTTTAATGCTTAAGTATGGCTATACCAAGTGTAACTTACAAAAAAATTTATGCTTAGACCAAAACATTCTAAGAAATCACAAAGTCGTATTACCTACTTATTTGAAATGACATGGTAATTATGAATTACATAATAATGTAATCTTGTCTAATGCCTCAAGTCCACATTAGCTAATGATTAATAAAACTTAATACCTATATACCTGTTAAAAGGATACGTACCAAAATAATTTGGGGTACTCGCTAATTTAGCAATTAGTGCAGGATTAACTTAATGAAAGTAATTAAATAAATGTGATACCATCATTAGTCGATAACAATAAATAGTCAAACATTGGATTCACAACTTCAGTTCATTTAGAGCATTTCTAATACTAACATCTATCCTACCGTGTCTTTTTACTCAGTGATCGTGAATAATGGAAAGCATTATTACAAATTTGGATTTGTTTGTTATTCTGAGCAATCAGGATGCTTCGTCTTTCGATCACGAAATATTGTTCAACACACTTGTTATTCGACTGGGCTCTAGCCTTTCAGATGAAGACAGTGTTACCGTGAAAGAATTTTGTCGAAGATTTACACGGGCAGTTCAAAAGAGATGGTTACGATCCCACAGGAAAAGGGAAGTTTTTAGACGTGATTACAGTAATTGGCTTGAGGCAAATATTGACTGGCCAAACTGCGTGCAAGCCAATTTGCTCATTCAAGAATCAACAAGTGAAAATATTTCTACTGAACCTGTACCATCAACTTCAACAATGAAATCAACTTCAACGATGACAAAACGATCTCGAAAGCCGTTTGAAGATCTAAGTAACAAGCAGAAGAAGAGACGATCTGATGAATATATAGGCGATGACCCTAATGAAGTAGCTTATTCAGCTGCAGCACTTTTGAAAGGAGATGGTCGTGAGGATATTGCATCTGTTATTGAACATATGCTCCAAAATCCAGAAGCAGCAGCAAAAATCAAGGAAATGTTGAACAAACCAGCTCCTTCAACAATATTTTCACCAGAAAAAGCACTGGGTTTGCTACTTTCATTAAAACTATCGAAATGGCAATATATCACATTAAGGGAAACGACTATTCGAGAAGGTTCAAAGGAGATATATCCGTCTTACTATAAAGTGCAAAAAGCTAAGCTACAGTGCTACCCTCCGAAGACATTTGTGACTGTAACGGATTCATCTGCTAAGATTGCACTACAAGCGTTACTAGATTTAACAGTGAACAGAATTTTTGAAACTATTCGTAGTCCTGATGCGATACAAGATAAACAATTGATATTAATATCAAAGTGGGGATTTGACGGTGCATCTAACCAAAGTAGATATAAGCTAAACATAGAGAGTGTTCAAGATGATTCCAGCATATTTATGACCTCTTTGGTTCCATTAAAGTTGACAGCTGACGGTGATACCGTATGGGTGAATCCAAAACCCTGCTCACCTATGTATTGCCGTCCAGTCCAGTTTAGTTTTGTGAAAGAAACCAAAGACGTTGTCATAAATGAAAAAACTGCAATGGATAACGAAATTGAAGCTCTCGTTCCCTCAAAATGTCAAGGACATGAAATTAGTCACAAATTAATGATGACGATGATTGACGGCAAAATTTGTACATATCTGTCTGAAGCTAAATCAAATGCGGCCTGCTACCTGTATTTGGCTAAGCCTACAGAAATGAATAAGTTAGATGTCATTGCGTCAAAAACCATTTCTTCTGGTGTGTATGAGTTCGGATTATCATCACTTCATGCCCGCATTAATGTGATGGAATGTCTTCTACACATAGCGTATCGTCTCGACTTCAATAAGTGGTCTGCAAGAGGAGAAGGTCATCAAGAGTTATTGCATTCACGAAAAAAACTCATTCAAGATCGATTCAAAGATGATCTCAACCTTTTGATTGACATCGTTAAGCAAGGATCAGGCACAACTAACGACGGGAACACAGCAAGGCGGTTTTTTGAATTTCCTGATAAAACTGTAGCGATCACTGGATTACATGAAGACCTAATACGCAGATTTGCTGTGATTCTGCAAGCTATCACATCTGGAGAGATTGTAGACGTGCCGAAATTTAAAGAATACACTAGAACAACCGCTGAAAAATACGTGGAACTGTATGATTGGTACTACATGTCATCAACCGTCCACAAATTTTTGATTCACGGAGGGGACATAATTGCAGAAAATGCTATTGTACCAATTGGAAGTCTTTCGGAAGAAGCTTCAGAGGCCCGAAACAAAGACTTTAGGAGGTTCAGAGAACACCATTCGAGGAAAAAGAGTAGACAAGCATCAAACGAGGATATCCTCAATATGTTTATCGTCTCTTCTGATCCTCTAATTTCATCCACAAGACCAAAATTAGATGCCCACAAGAGGCAGACATACTTTAAGGAAACAGTAGAACTACTGAAACTTCAGGATCAGGAAGCTCCGACAGAGTTCTTAGAAGTTATATCTATTGTAGAGCCTGATTCTGAAGTGGATTCTGATGGTGACGAATTATAAAATAAGTTAACTTTTATTGTTTATGTTAGGTTAGGTTAAGTTAATATTTTTTTTTAATAATTTGCTCTTATTTTTAATCATACAATAGTTTACCATTTATTGTTATTGACTAATGATCACGTTTATCTAATTACCCTCATTATGGTACGTATCCTTTTAACAGGTATATAGGTATTAAGTTTTATTAATCATTAGCTAATGTGGACTTGAGGCATTAGACAAGATTACATTATTATGTAATTCATAATTACCATGTCATTTCAAATAAGTAGGTAATACGACTTTGTGATTTCTTAGAATGTTTTGGTCTAAGCATAAAAATATTGTAAGTTACACTTGGTATAGCCATACTTAAGGCGAAAGCGCCGACCCTGCCCGCGAAATTCAAATTTTCTTACGTTTTTTGTATTTTTAGGTCAGTCTCAGATCTCATGTTAATGATTGATTGATTTGCGGTCGTAAAAATAATAAATATATATTTAGAGAATGTTAATAATTAAAATCGTAAATCCAATTCTCAGTGATGGTGTATAATGTCATAAATTCACGAAATTGACATTCTTAGCAGCAAATAATTTGATATGTTATTTAGGTAACCGTGAGATGTGGAAGAAATGGAGGGAGGCCATCTTTTATGACCGCCAATCAATCAATCATTAACATGAGATCTGAGACTGACCTACAAAATGAAAAAAACATAAGAACATTTGAATTTCGTCGAACTCACTAGTGGGCATGGCCGAAAAGCATGCTGTGTCACCTGGCATCGTGTCCAACAGAGATAGTATCAGTGATGAGCAGTTAGACACTGGTCTACGTGCACAACGTCTAGTTTGCACGCACACAAACACCGTTCCGAACTATTTTAGTAAAACGAGTGCGTAAAAAATTACGAAAAGTCCTTTTGAAAATAGGTTTTTATGAAAAAACCACTGCATAAATAAATTACAAATAAAGTTTATTTAACTCTTCGACAATTGAGCTTTGTCGGTGCCGACTTTGTTTTGGAGATTTTACACTTCTTTTATTGCTTATTTACCCCCAAAGTTGCGTTAAAATTAGCAAGAAAAAGGAATCTTTGTGGGCTCCTAACTTTTTAATGGCTCATTATATTACTATTCTGTTTCCGCACAGACAAAATTAATAATGAAACAAAACGATATCATGTTTAACTTTGGATGTACCATGTCAAACAGTGGAGTAAAACCCCCCTGAAATTTGTATGGAAAAAATATCAACTAGTTCCACCTTAAGCATTAAAATGTACATATCATAAACATTTTTTATTTTTTAATTTTGACGATTAAAAAAAAAAATCGCAAGTGATGCCGCGATATTAAGTATGTCAAAAATTCACAAATAAATAGTACTATAACAGTGTGCAAGGATATAACGGCGAACCTTGCGATTCCAGAGATATCCTCATTTTTCATGTCAGCTCCATACATTTTTTTTCCTATAAAAATTATAACTCTTCCATTTGTGCACACAATTACTTCATATAACATTTTATAGAACAGTAATGATCGGCAGAAGTCATTTCCAGCAAAAAAAAAAAAAAAAAAAAAAAAAAAAAAAAAAAAAAAAAAAAAAAAAAAAAAAAAAAAAAAAAAAAAAAAAAAAATAACAATTTTAAGTCATCGAGATCCTATGTCTTCTACAGCCGATTTTCGATCCACCGTGCGACGTTGCCGGTTTGGGCAGCGCGAATACGCTAGGTACTTTACCGCGCTACTATTTTAATTTTAAACAGGACGTTTCAATTTTTTTTTTTCATTTTTTTTTTTTTCATTCGGTTTTTTAAATTCTTATTTTTCTATGCTGATATTTTTATTTCAATGTATTAATGATATAGATTAACGCGTTTAAGGGAGCGCCCTCTGTTATTTAACATACTGTATTTTCATTGTATCGTGTGGTATGGCTCAGAGTGTTCAATATTGATAATGATCACAGCCTACAACCTACAATTATACCTACAGGGTGGCATGGATATCGATGCAAAAACCACCATGGATTCAGTGCATGATTAAATCTCCTTGCGTTGAAATTTATCGTTGGTTATTTTTAAACAATCTGCTCTTCCATACTTTCCTGAGAAACAGCAGATTTTTGAAGTGAAAACTCATTTAGGCGCGTTGGGCATTTTTGAGATGGTACTAAACCATTGATTTCGCAACACCGTGATGACACCACCCTTTGACCATTAAAAAGACATCAACTGATCAACGCGTTGATTACCGCGGTGCGTGGAATAAAAGACATCAACGCGTTGCCGTTTTTTTTTTTTTTCAAGTTTTTAATTCTGTCGGTACCCGTCAGGAGTGCCAGTTTTTTAAATTTTTTTTTAATAACCTACGATAGTGTTAAACGCAGGGGGGTCCACCCAGAGCGGGAGAAGTTATTTGATGATTTCACACCCTCAAAAAAAAAAAAAAAGGGGGGGGGGTTCAGAATCATGTACCTACTGAATCCATGGTAACAGTTTTCGCGTCGATGTCCCTGCCACCTATTTATAATTGCCATTTGCCACCCTGTATCCTGTATAGGGTAGTGATCATAACCATCGCGGAGTCATATAATTTGATTAAGTAATTAAACACTATGTCGATTTAGCATGCTGAATAATATATTACTTTCACGATAGGTATCTCTTTTCAATAAAAAATATGGGAATAATCTTTCTGTTGTTCTGAAGCAGCAACTACATTGAAGAAGCGCGGGAAACCTTGAATACGGCGGTCGTGTTTTTTCTTTCTAAGTGAATTTTAATTTCCTAGAATAAGTTTGTTGGGATCTTTTTGTGTAAATAATTAGTTTTTTGTTTATATATTTCTAGTAGTTAGTTTTTTTTTTTAGTGTGTATTAATAGTTGGTAAGTTTTTATAACTCTTCTATTATGGACCCTCCAGGGGATCCTGGGGGGTCGATATCTCCGGTCGTAGCTCACTACGTGACAATTTCAAATAATGAAACCAGTGTTGATACTGATTGTTCAGTATCAACAGTAAATAATATTAGAAGGAAGAGGGTTTCAGCTCGGCCCAAAATTTGCAAACATTGCAACAAAAAAAGGCGTAAAAATGGCGGCAAAAAGGATTGCAATTGTGAACCAGAGAATCAGGAGATGGAAATTTCTCATTTCGAGAATGGTTCAGACCCCTCACAAAAAATTTCTACTCAGGTATCTAATGAATCAATCATTGTACAAAATAAAACATCTCCACAGTCTGCAACTCAGTTGGCTAGGTTGACTTTTAAGTCATCAGATGCTGCTCCATATGTCGTTCATGTGCAACGTGAACAAGTCACTGAAAAAACATTTTTACATCCCATTTCTTTTGGCCGTTTTTTGAAAAGAAATAATTTTAAAAATGTGATAAATGGTAGTCTGAAAAAAATCGGCAGAAATCGAATTTCATTGGCATTTTCTCACTATGATGATGCGAATCTGTTTTTAAATAATACTAAATTAGCTGAAGAAAATTATAAAGTTTTTATCCCTGCTTTCTCCATAACCCGTATGGGTGTTGTAAGAGGCGTTCCTGCCGATTGGTCCGATGAGGAGGTTCAGGAGGCTATTTCTGTTCCCATAGGCTGTGGAGAAATTTTAAAAATTAGGAGGATTAGAAGGAAAGTAATGGTTGATGGTAATAATGTATTCAAGAACACGGAAACAATTATAATTACATTTGATGGGCAAGTTCTACCAAAGCGGGTGTTTATGTGTTACACAGCCTTGAGTGTTGAATTATACATTTACCCAACTATTCAGTGTTATAATTGTTGTAGGTATGGTCATGTAAAAAGTCTTTGTAGGTCTAAGCCTAGATGTTTTAAGTGTGGTGATGGACATTCAGGCGAGTCCTGTTCAGTTCAAGATGATGATGTCTCTTGCTGTTTGTGCAGGGGGTCTCATGAAGCTACTAGTAAGAAGTGCCTTGAATTTGAGAGACAGAAATCGATAAAAGAAACAATGTCCAAAAGTTGCATTTCTTATGCAGAAGCATCAAAACTACATCCTTTTGTTTCTAAGAAGTCATATATTGACGCCTTAACTACCACTCATGTGTCAGATAGCTTTACTCCTTCAGCTCCACGGGTTAAGCCTACATCTAATCAGTCATATTCATATAAAAAAACCGTTTATACTAAACCTCGTTCACCTACAAAATCCTCTATAGGTTATGATCGTCAATCTCATCATGACCTTATTAAGGACTATAATAACACTTCTTCACTAAATAATGGCACTGCTCTGATTCCTAAGGACAATCTATCTGAAACTACAAGAGATTTAATCATAGCATTAATTAAGTCTTTGTCACAGTCTAACTTAATTTCACCGTCTCACGTTGCCTCTGCACTCGAAGCAGTTACTTGCACTTCTAATAATAATAATGGACAGTCCAGCCAAGGTAATCCAATGGAATTGCCGAAGTGCAATTTCTAAAAAAACTGAAATAATTTATCTTATAAATAAATATAATCCATTTATTTTTTCTTTACAGGAGACATGGCTTAGCCCGGACTCTTTGTTTAGGATTCCGGGTTATGCATGTCTCAGAGAGGATCGATTTGATAAGTATGGTGGAGTAGCCTTACTCATCAAACATCCTCAATCTTTTACTCATTTTTCCATTCCTGCTCATAATAGTGATTTTTCTATTATTGCAGCAGTTGTAAATAAAGTTTGTTATGTTTCTATATATATTCCTCGTCCATCTACTCTGATTTTCGATGAAATTGTAAATATTCTTTCTATTCTTCCAAAACCTTTTATACTATTAGGTGATTTTAATTCTCAGCATCAATGTTGGGGTAGTTCCTTGACCAATAGCTATGGGGTTAATCTTTTGGATCTGATTGACACTCATAATCTTTGCATTCTTAATAATGGTTCTCCAACACGACGCACTGCTCCCAACGAGGAAATAAGTGCTCCTGACTTGTCAATATGCTCTCCCAGTCTTACACCTTATTTATCTTGGGAAGTCTTAACTTCTACTCATGGTAGTGACCATTTTCCAATATTACTTTCATTCCCTTTTTATAATAAGCATTATTCTAAACCTCCTCCACGGTTAAAGTATAGACTTGCAGATGCCAATTGGTCATTGTTTAAGGAGCAGTTGGATTTGTACATTTCGGAACTTCCTGAAATTAAATTTGGTGATGAACACTTATGTGCTGAAGCTTTAGCAAAATTAATAATAAGAACTGCTGATAGTCATTTCCCTATAAAAAATACAGCTCTAGGTTATATCCCATCCCCTCCATGGTGGGATAGGGATTGTTCAATTGCAGTTAAAAAGAGGAAACAAGCAGAGATTCAATATTATGCCAACACTACAGATGAAAACTTTGATGTTGTATGTTCTGCCATTACTGATACTCGTAAATTATTTAAACAAAAGAAGTTCGAAGGTTGGAGACGTTTTTGTCAGAACATATCACCCAATATTCATCCATCAGTTGTGTGGCGAAACATTCGTAGGTTTAGATCTGCATTTAAGGAGTCTCCCTCATCTTTGCTTCCTTCTTCAATGAAAGACCAATTTTTAGATAAGCTATCACCTTCGTATGTCCCTGAAGAAATAACTATTTATTCTATACCTCTTTCCGATTATGTCAATCTTGCAGAACTCAATAGTCCATTTTCTCTTGCTGAACTCAAAGGTATTTTGACCCACCTAAAAGATTCTGCTCCTGGAGTTGATGGTATTCCATATTCCTTTATGTCAAATTTAAGCGAAACGTCACTTGACTATTTTTTAAATCTTATAAACTCTATTATGGTCACTGGCAACATTCCCACATCCTGGAAATCCCAAATAGTTTTACCAATCTTGAAACCTGACAAAAGCCCGTCAGATAGTAATGCCTATCGTCCCATTGCACTTTCTTCAGTTTTATTAAAAGTTACCGAGCATTTGGTAAAGAACCGTTTAGAATGGTTTATTGAGAGCAATGATTTATTGAGTGACAGTCAGTTCGGTTTTAGGCGGGGCAAAAGTACTTTAGATAGCTTAAGTATTTTTGTCACGGATATTAGGTTAAGTTTTTCTGTAAATAGTCACCTTATAGCTTCGTTTTTAGATATTACTTCCGCCTATGACAATGTAGTTATTCCGATTTTAAGAAATAAATTACAAAAGTTAAATGTGCCTACAATTCTTTTTAATTTCATTATGAATATTTTATCTGAGCGATGTATTAATGTTTTATTAGAGGATTCTACTTATGAATCTAGATTAGTGTGGAAAGGGCTTCCTCAAGGGTCTGTTTTAAGTCCTATATTGTATAATATATATACATATGACCTCGAATCTTCCCTGGACAGTAAAGTAAAAGTTCTCCAATATGCTGATGACCTGGTTTTATACTGTTCTCATCGCTCTATTGAAACGGCTTGCTCTTCACTGTCTTCTTCTCTTAATCTTTTAAAAACATGGCTTGATCGTAATGGACTAGAGTTATCATCTTCGAAAAGCTCTACTGTTTTATTTTCACGAAAGCGGCTTCCTCCTCCTTTTTCTATATATTTTGATGGTCAACCGATTCCAGAAAAATCTTCGGTCAAATTTTTAGGAGTTATTTTAGACTCCAGGCTTACTGGTATTCCCCACTGTGAATATATTTTTTCTAAATGCGAAAAAAGGTTAAATATGTTAAGATGCCTGGCTGGAGTATGGTGGGGTGCCCATCCTTATTGTTTAAAACTGCTATATAATGCTATAGTTAGAAGCGTATTAGATTATGGGTCTTTTTTGTTAGAACCAGGGAGTATTGTTGCTTTTAAAAAACTTAACAATATACAGTCAAAAGCACTAAGAATAATCACGGGAGCTATGAAATCTAGTCCAATTAATGCCCTTCAACTTGAATGTGTGGATCCTCCTCTTTCACTTCGCCGTCAGTTCCTTTGCGATAAATTTTTATTTCGTTCATTGCAATTTGCTAACCATCCTCTACATACAAAACTTCCATTACTTTTAAATCAAATAAATTCTTCTAATTATTGGTCTCATAAAAATCCACCATGTCTTATTCAGAGTTACAAAAAGTTTATTGCCTTACAGGCTCCAAGCTACAGCTCAAATTTATATCCTCTTTTTTGCAGTAATTATGAATCTATAGTTTCTATTCCTGACATACATTTTTCCTTGGGTTTAAATAAAGAGGATGATTTTACGAGTTTCTTATTTAATTCAATCAAATATAATTATTGGAAAGATTGGCATCATATTTACACTGATGCGTCCAAACACGATAATTCTGGTTGTGTAGGAGTCGGAGTTTTTCATTCTCAATACAATATAGTTCAAAAGGTTAAACTTCCGCCTGAATCATCAGTGTTCACAGGAGAATGCTTTGGTTTATTCAAAGCTGTAGAATATATACATATTATGAAATTAAAAAAGACGGTCATATTTTCAGACGCTTTGAGTGTTTTGCAAGCTCTTAGCAAATTTCCATTAAAATGTAAAACAGTTTATCCCTTGGTAATATCTATAAGAAATTTATTGTACAAATGTTATCAGCAAGGGCTTGTAATCAGCTTTGCATGGATTCCGGGACATAGCAACATTTTGGGCAACACCAGGGCTGACCAGCTTGCCAATGAGGCTGTTGATTGTGGAGATCGTTTTCCGTACATTAATTATTGTCATGATCTTGCAGGTCTCCCCATGACGTTCCTTCGGGAGTCTTGGGGAGAATTATGGTCAGACAGTTCAGTATTAAAAGGTAAATTTTATGCCACCATACAAACGTGTATTCCAAAAAAACCTTGGTTTTTTAAATTAAAGTTAAATAAAACTTCCACCAGTTGTATTATCCGTATGAGACTGGGACATGTTTGTATTCCAGTTCACCTTGCACGGCTTCATATCATAGATAACGATATTTGTGAGTGTGGCGAAAGTGTGGGGGATCTGAACCACATTTTCTTCTCGTGTTCTCTTTATAATCATTCTCCTTTTATGGACTCCTTAAATCGTCATGAAGTTCCTCTTCCTACTTCCATTCTTACTCTTTTAGCATCTAATGATCCTATAATATACAACTGTTTATCTATTTTCATTAATTCTAACTCAATCCGTATTTAGTTTATTATATATTTTATTTGAAAATTTATTCCTTTTCCGATCCTGACCAATTTATATTTCCAAATTCCGTTCAGATACCATTTTTTTAATTATTATAAGTTCCCCCGTTTTTGTTAGTGGCAAATGCGCAAATAGCGACTTGCCAAGAGAGAAAAAAAAAAAAAAAAAAAAAAAACTACATTGAAGTTCAATACGGCGACTCCACGGTCCACAGCAGTTATAAGGCGGTATGGGTCGAAATCTAAACTATAAACAGGCGAAGCTTTCCGTTGTGTGAAATACATCTGAAAAATTGACATAACAGCTTTTACTAATGAGTAGCTATCAACATATTGTACAATAATAATGCAAGCAATATAAAGTTTATTGACCTGAACATGATTAATTTGATTGCGCGTATCAAATAACACGCAACGTGAATATTCAGCCGATCCCGCTACAATGCCCCATTGACCATCAGATTTCACACAGTAAAATGTGCATTGAAAAGGATCCTTTGTATTGTACACCTGAAAAAAAAATTGCACTACTAGTTCATCACATCACCATTTCAGCCGAAAGACGCCGGTGGATTCTAAATATCTATTGATATTCAATGGAATTTAATTTTACCTACACTATTTTTAACCACTAAGTTTTTTTTTAAATTCTTGACTGTTTACTTTATGATGTGTATGATAATAAGCCTTTCTGGCGTATTAGACTACATATACAAAAGAATATTATGGATTTTAGTTCAACCCTATTATCAGTATGTTTGATAGTACCTATGGGGTATGTTACAAGGCTGTGAAAAATACTTTACCACTTCATGTGATCTTATGTCTATCATTTGTAGGACTCCTGAGTGTGTGACATATATTATAGTGTTCTCATCATGCCATCGTATGTCACGGACAGCTTGTTTAGGATTCTTGGTCGCATCAGCAGTCATCAGGAATCTGGGGCTGGAATAACACTATTGTTGATTTTATTATTGTTAATTTTAATTAAGTTAATTAGCATAAAAAATCTTTTATAGCATTAAATTATTTATAATTTGTTATTGATATAAAAATATTACACTTTAATGTCCAGAAATTTTGTAAAGCATACATTTTAAATAAAATAAGTATTACTAAAGATAAAAATGAAATAAACATAAAAATACGTACGTATTCACATCAAGCAAAAGAGGCTTACTGTTTCCATTGAGACCTATTGCTAATTTGTCTGCTGTTATGTTCAGAGCCATACATTTTGTACCAGCACTCTCATACATAGAGACATTATATATATCTGAAATAAAGCAATACAAGGATTAACACTAGCATATTTTATATGAATAACATTTTTTTTAACCAATCACACTTTGTAATCCATATCCATACTATAATAATATTATTTTAATCCCAGTGGTATTTCCGTAGGATATTTGATATCGGACCGACAACCACGCAGGCGAAGCTGCAGGCAAAATCTAGTGATATTTAATAAGTAAATGCAATTGTAACTCTGTCTGTCTGTTATATTTTCATGCCTTTACTTTCATGGTTTTAGGTGGTTTATCACTGAACCAATTGTTATGAAATTTAACCGATAGGTAGCCTGGGATTTGTAGAAGGATGTAGGCTAACTTTCATCTTGGATATCTGTGATAAAAATGATGAAATACAAAAAAACATGCCAACGAAGTCACCCGCAACTATAAGTTCATTATAATAATAAACTTACTTGTTTCATTGCCTCTTAAGATGTATGTTGTATTTCCATTGTCTTCTTTCCTTAAGCCGCAGAACCTTAATTCAGAGCTGTTATTAGACCCTGTAACAACCATGACTTGACTTCTACCATCTATCACCTCAACTGCAGTGACTTCCTTTTGACCATTCCCATGACAATCTTGAATATGATACTGTAACCATGGCCTCTTTTTTGTATTGTTGACTTGATATAGTGCTATACAACCATCTCTGTAAAATAAATGATTATTTTATTAATCAAATGTTTAGTTTTAAGAATAGAGGTTTTAACTATAAAGTCAGTGGCAAGACAGCCTGCCTGCAATGTTGTTTAAAATGTAATCTAACTACTGATTACTAACTACAAATGTAATTGTAGTATAGATTTCATGAAATAATTGTAAAAAGTAGTTAAACATTTTGATTACTAACTACTAAAAGTTACTTTCAACTTACATTAGGATTAAGAAAAACAACACATACCTACAACATTTAAAACTAAAAATTGCCAAATCGGTCCAGCCTTTCTCAAGTGCTGTGTTTACCAAAGAGCAGCCTTTCAATTATATTTATATAATAATAAGAATAGATAGATAAATATTTTGGAAATAAATAGATTTTTTTTATACGGCCTGAGCGCCTGATTCAGAAAGAATTTAGTGAATTAAAAATTGTTGTTTAAAAACTCAATTAGCAGTATGCTATGGCATGTTCTGGTAAATCAATGAACACAAGAGTAGATATAATTACAACTTTTTACAAGTTAATTTACAAAACAAAATATTTTTAGAAGGAAAGTAATCAGTAGTTATAACTACTTTATTGCAGTAATCATATTAACAATTACTTTAGGCATAGTATTATATAATCTGTGCTTTAGGTAACCTGATTATTGTAGTCAGATTTCATGTAAACATAACTTGTAGTCGTAATTAGTAATCAGATTACAAAATAGTAGTTGATTACACCCTACACTGCCTTCTTGCCTCTCCCATCCTGTACTTCTGTTCCTTGTTTATAGAAAATGATGTTTTACTCTTTAACAAACTAGCTTCTGCCTCCGACTTCATCTGCATGAAATTTCTTTTTCTTTCGTGGCATTGCCTGCCCATGCTATTACTTCATTTTCGCTTAGCATTCTCTCGGGCTTTTATCCTTTCTGCTCGGCTCCTATGGGTCGTAGCGTGATGTTAATTAATAGCCTACCTTAACCTTTCTTAAGAATTGGGCTAGCAAAAACAAAAAGAATTTTTCAAATCCGACTGGTAGTTCCAGTGATTACAGCGCTCAAACAAACAAACTCATCAGCTTTAGTATATAGTTTGGATATACAGACCTGTTTCCACAAGCTAAATAATTGTTTTTCATCACAAATCGGGAGATATCATTGGTCCTCACATCATGTCTTTGTATTTTAGGTACATCTACTTTCCATAGTGTTTCTCTACAGTTTGGAAATCCTTTCCTATTTGTTGAGTAACAGTGCAGCTCAGAGCCCACTGACACAAGTAAGATTTCAGAGTTGTGGAATGTTAACCATGGCATGTAGTTAGTGTAGTGATTGATGACCACCTGAGGAGTACAACATTTTAACATAATCATGGCTTATTGGTGATGAATAACATTTCAGAGTTGCTACTAAGTATTGCACAATAAGTGTCACTTAACAGCTAGTATGTGTCTTTACCTTACTTTTATAAAAACCATTGCACCAGTTATGTGAAGTTCTGCATCGATGATACCATAATTCGTTTGATTTACTAAAACAGGTAATTATTATAAGTAACACTAAGACAAAAGGGAAGAATAGTAGTTACACGAAGGGGCGATAAACACCGCAGAAATTGGAAATCAGAGTACCTGTTGTCTGACAAATCAATCATCAGTTTATTTCGGGTAAGGGGCCTCCAAATTGTATTATCATTTTTAATTAGATCATTGAAAATCTTACAAGATAGCATTACATTATGAAGGTCTGATAAGTTTAACCTCTTAAAAATATTTACTAATATATCAACGGGTAATAACAATATATTATCAGTCGTCATTGTATTTTTTTTCTATGTCATAATGTTTCAGATTTGATCATTATTTAATATTAATGAATATTTATTATTTTTTTAGTAATTACAGATCGAAACCCATGACAGCCATGTGTCAAAAATGATATTGAATGTTGTTGACTGACAATTATGACAATGACACAAGCAGGACTTACAGCACCATAGACATTTAATAAGTATCTCAATGTTACAGGACACAAACAAGACAGACTATACAAATGAGGTTAATAAAAACTGAAAGCTCATAACAGGTGACTTTCAGTTTTTAACCTCATTAGGGCGTCAGAGTGGACCCGGTCCGCTTTACTCCCTTAGTGTGCTTACCACCGTGCACTGTAATAATACTTAGAACGGTTAGGGCAGTTATTCGATGCGCGACGAGCGCGGAGAGCGGTCCTGTGTTTTGTTTGTGTTTATGTTTTCGCGCGCAACCAAGTCCTTTTTCCATTCTCCCATTCTCAGGTAATTTGCTTTTTTTTTGTTTTTGATGGTTTTTGCCGTTACCTCCTTCGTGAGGGCGTGTCAGACTCTTACTGACTAAAACCCACCCGTGTTCCTTCGGTTGCCCTGTTGCCGGGGGCCACGATCTCCCTTTCAGTTTTCTTCGCAACCCCGGCAGGCATCGGCCCTAGTGGACCCCTTCAAATCTGCTGACATCTCTTTGAGGCGCGCATGGAACACAACGCGCCGTCAACCCGGGTCTGGTCTTTATCGGACGGTGAGCCACCCATTGCTCACCGTCCGCAAGCCCGCGCCTACGGTGGCCGGTAATCGCCTCGCGATTCCCGACGCCCTGGGCGTCTCCTCCTGCGGCGGTTAGGGGCGTGAGGGCGCGAAATTTGCCTTTCCCTCACGCGTTCCGCCTCCTCCTTCGCGAGCATTACAGCTTCGCAGAAGGAGGTGACGGCCTCCCATTTCCTCTCGCTCCGTACCATGGCCTGAACCAGGACCGGACGCGAGAGATCACCGCCGCCGATCGCCTCCACGAGGACACGGCGATGCTCCGCCCAAGCTGGGCAGAACTCCACCGTATGCTCCACCGTGTCCTCCGGGCGATCCACACAATGGTGACACCCGGGCGTTTCCTCCGACCTTACCCTGTGCACTAACCTCCCGAAACAGCCGTGTCAGGTGAGGACCTGCGTCAGGCGGAAGGTGAGGACGCCGTGGCGCCTCTCTAGCCACTCCTCAAAGAGGGGTCTTATCGCCGCAATTGTGGCGTGCCCAGCGCTGGGTTGCGACAATCGCACTCTCCATGACGCCATGAGATCCCGCCGGAGCTCCGTCCGCTGTGCCGCGATTTCTCGCGGCAGCGGAGTTAAGCCCCGGCGTTTCTCCTCCTCGCGCCACTCCCAAATGTGCGCGAGGACCTTTGCCTCCAGATCCCATGGCGGTAATCCGGCAAGGAGGCTCGCCGCCTCGCAGGAGACCGTGCGGTATCCTCGGGCCAGCCGGATGGCCATGACCCTCTGGGACGCGTTCAACCGGTGGGCTGGCCGCAGCCTTATTGAACGCGCCCACACCGGCGCCCCGTAAAGGGCCATGGACCGCACGAACCCCGCGTAGAGCCTCCGGCAGGAGGCGTTTGGATCCCCTAGATTGGGCAGGAGCCGCTTTAACGCAGCCCCGGCCCGCTCCAGTCTGGGAGCCAAACGTCGGGCAGAAGACGCCCTGGGCGTCAGGAATCGCAGGCTGATTCCCGGCCACCGTAGGCGCAGGCTTGCGGACGGTCTGCCGGGGTTGCGAAGAAAACCGAAAGGGAGATCGTGGCCCCCGGCAACAGGGCAACCGAAGGAACACGGGTGGGTTTTAGTCAGTAAGAGTCTGACACGAAGAGCGGGAGAAGTTAGTTGATAATTTCCCACTAAAAAAAATACAATCATAATTTAGGAATTCATTTGGTTCCACTCCGAGAATCCACATTTCCCTAAGTTTTAAAAATTCTGTCTTTCTTCTCCTGATTGTTGCTTTTTTATCCTCGTACGAAAACAAATTTGTGTATATTTTGTCGTATTTCAACTAAATCAATGCCTAAAACTATAAGAAGCAGTGCCAGAAAGTTCTTATACACTGTGATAAATAATTACAATCGATAGTATAAGGTACAAGACCAGGGTGGCGTACCTTATACTCAGAATATCCACAAGGTGGACCGAGACCTTTTGAAGGCTGCAGGAATCCGTTGTATGCGGGAAGCACAGAATCGGTCGAAGTGGCAGTGCTTGGGCTCCCCCAAGTACTGCCACTTCGACCGATTGCCTATGTCCAGCAGTGGACGTCTTTCGGCTGAAATGATGATGAACCATGGACTTGAAATGTTACTCAAAATAACGTCAAGCGACGTTCCGGTAACGATAATTTGTACCGTTCCACCAGGTTCGCAACAAAATTAATTCCTTGCCTAAAGCGATACTAACAAACGAAATATAAAACTATTTAATAAGAATATTAAAAATATATCGTTATTAATATATCTGTATAACGAAATAATAACGTTATTCATTTCGATACGCAACATTGCAAAAAAAAAAAAAAAATGCCAAGTACACTATCACATCACATAAATATAAAAGCAGGTAAGTAACCACAACTATTCATTCACAACACTGTCTGTAAAAGATGCGGGAGCCGGTGGTGGTGGGCAACGACGGAGCGGTGGTCAGAGGGAAAAATTAGAATAACGTTATACAAATGAATCCGTAACGTTATTACAAGGGTATATACGCATAATGTTACTGATACCTATAACGTTACTTAAAATGTTGTTCTACAAAAATTATATTCTATAACGTTTCTTTGAAGTGAAACTTCTTTACGCACGCTTGATTTGGGGAGTAAGCTGGCGAACGCGTGACGTAAGCGTTACGAAAAGTGTGATCGGGCAAGGCGAACGGAAGTTGAGTGGGGGATATAAGCAAGAGACAGCAGTGCGCGCGCACATTTTCTTTCTCTCTTCCTCTCATAGCCAAATACGTTCCGTATATCTAAGATTCATATTTATATGTGACAATCTGCGGCTAAAGGTACCTTATGGACGTTTATAGTTTCGAAGATATTGAATGTTTTGTAAATTTTGCAAGAAATATAGATTATTTTTTTATTGCTTTTTCGCAAAGCATAAGATCTGAAATTTATTTCCCTGTTATGTGCCACTATGTAACTTACAACGGCAACATAGTGTTCGAGGTGACTGAACTTAAAATGTCTGTTTCTCGAAATTGCACAATTTCGAATATAATTTAAAAAAAATTATATCTCCGTAACAAAACATCGTAGGAGGTTGATCTTTTTTGATATCTACAGCGTATTAATCGCAGATTACTAGCGTATGCATAACTCCATATCGACCACAAGGTACCTTTAGCCGCGGATTGTCACATATATATATACATACAGATGGAGCGAAAGAAGTTTCACTTCAGTCGTGTGGTCATAAGCACATTCGTTTTTTTTTTCTAGAGCCTTTTTTGAGGTGAAAATTTCCATAGGCGCGTTGGGAATTTTTTAAGATGGGACTAAACCAGCTTTAAACATACATCAACACGCGATACATTATTTCCTGCACAATAAAATTGTTCAAGTTTTCACTTCTGTTGGCGTTCCCTATTTTTTTTTTGTTTGTTTTGATATTGAAGGTGGCATGACGTCCACCGCTCCAAGATTCACTCTTTTGTTTTTTTTTATATTTTTATCTAGGGCATCTCGCCACTGAGGTATTGGCTGCTTAACCGGGCTTTCCCGTGGCTGCCTAAGCTTCTACACTTAAAGCCTCCAGCCAGGGGCAAAATCTATTCTAAATTAAAACTAGGCGAGCGCTCGCTAAGGGCACCCCCTGTTGGGTACGAACCTCGACTTAGGCTTCGCTTGGGGGAGGACAACAAGAAGGGACAGTCTGGATCAAACATAGATTTGATGAGATCATCATGATTATTATACGGGGTATTTAAAACTACGTACTGCTCAGCTGCAACAACTGTGGCACCTCGTTTTCGAGCAAGGGGCGGCGGAGTCGGAATGATGGGTGTCGTCTGTATCTGTGTACTGTACTGTTGGCCCTATTCTTCTCCTGGAGAGGACATGCGTCGGACGGCGTATCTTACTGATTCTAGAGGGGACATAATTGGCTGCCTCGACAATCAGAGGGTTGCGATGTTTGGGAGCAGAGTTAAAATAATGCTTGAACATGCGTTTTAAGAACTCGTGAATTGAGGGAATTTTACAGTCGAGATGGAGGATCTCGTTTCTGACATGCCAGGGGGGAGATTCGCTCTCTTTAGGGCTGCTCTCTAACAACGGACACCTCGAATTAGGGGCCACGCCCATCCTTAATTCAGGGTCCTGAATCAGTGTAGTTTATTACGCATTTCTACACTCTTACCTCTCTACGTATGTTTTTATTAATATATTTAAAAAAAATGGAAGTTATGGTGCGTCCAAAAAGTGTGAGGCATGCGCGCGCCGCGCCACAATAGCATTTGAAGCACAACCACTCCACTGCCTGAACGCACCTCCAGACGTTCGAAAGATTTCACCCATGGTCCTTTCACAGTTTTACCTTTGACAGCAGCAACTCAACGGTAACTTTTAGACGAAATTAGAGATTATTGTGAAAGGACTATAGTAAGTACTTTTTTTTAGGTGGGACATTTTCAAATAACTTCTCCCGCTCTGGGCGGAGCGGAGGGCATGTCAGACTCTTACTGATTAAAGCCCACCCGAGTTCGTTCAGTTGCCTGTATTGCCAGGGGCCACGGTATCCCTTTCGGATTTTCCCGCGATACAGTAAGTACTGTAGATTGATTTCACCCAAGAAGCTTAAATACAACCATTAACATTTCATGTAAAGAAGGTTACCAAGACTTGAATAACGCTTTCACTGTTATAAAAGTTATCAGACGGATAATTCCCGTAATTTTAGAACGCTCACAGTCTGATTTCCTACATTTTTGACATTGATTGTCGCCGAGATGAGATTGCGACTAGAATTTAAACGTTTTTAATAACGGGAATTGGTCTTCTGATCTAATTTATAGCCAAGCCCCTAACTCTACCCTTAAATCTTCGTCAAAATATATGGCTTGGATCTACGTTGCATCTGATAACTTTTTAACAGTGAAAGTGCTAATTTGACAGGTGCATACTCCAAATTGAAAAAAAACAACAACAATTACTTGAAAGGTTAAGTTAGTCTCTGGGATTAAAAAACCAGCCGAGTGCGAGTCGGACTCGCGCACGAAGGGTTCTGTACCATAATCTCTAAAAACGAGCAAAGAAATCACGTTTGTTGTATGGGAGCCCCTTATATATTTATTTTATTCTGTTTATTAGTATTTATTGTTATAGCGGCAACAGAAATACATCATCTGTGAAAATTTCAACTGTCTAACTGTCACAACCATGACAGTTAGACATAAGATACAGCCTGGTGACGGACGGACAGACAGACAGACGGACGGACAGCGGAGTCTTAGTAATAGGGTCCCGTTTTACCCCTTGGGTACGGAACCCTAAAAACGAACTTTAAGGAGTTGGAGTGCTTTCTGTCTTTTATATTATAAATAAAAACGAACTTAAGCATTGGATATGTCTGCGTATGCATAAGTGATTTAAGTGATTTTGAAATCATCAACGAGTCACCGCCAATGACTAAATTCACCGCGTCTGTATCCAGCATTATAACTAAGCGATGGCGACCGTGGCGGTTCCACTCATTGTGCCGTTTTTTCTTAGTCCTATTTCACATAAATGTCAAAGTGTAAATCTTTGGCAATCTGTATTTGTACAACATCACATCATCGATGACAGCAGGATAGAACTACTTAATATCATTAGGAGTGAAAGGGATGCAGAATGTAAAAGCGTAACGTTTTCTCAATGATCTCAATCTCCTTCGTTCGTAGGGTCAAGAAAATACTAAAAACTGAAAGGAAACGATTACAAAATTAGATGTGATATTAAATGAATTTGTGTAGCGTTTGTGTTTAAGTTTATTTAGTTGTTCAAGGAAAATTTACGTAAACGAGCCTTTCGATGGCTATAGGGAGCAGTAATTGATTTGTTTTGTTTGTCTCAAAATAAACCATTGTTGTTCTTGGTTGTTATCGTTGTTATATGCCTGCTGCACTGCAGCGGTGGCCGTGGGCCCTATGGATTTATTTAAGGGTACGTATAGCCGTAATTTGATTATAAACTTTTGAACAAAGTCGCTGCCGTAACACAGGAGTAAACGTCAGTAATTAATCCTTCCACGCGATTACGTCGAACTCTATCAAGGCCGCGTACCGTGCTGTCCCGTACCTGGCACGCGATACTGAGTTCAGAGTTGGAACCACTGCGGAGTGGTGTGCATTAGTGTTCAGTGGGTGGATCTCGATATCATAATATTTTTATCGCGGGTTGAGTAGCGGCTGGTTGCGCGGTACTTGTGTCAAACAATTGCTTACAGCCCGAGCTGTGCGCAGTGTATTGCGATCTTTGTCCTCGCCTTGCCGCATTCGTGTTCTAAACTACGATTTACTATCGCAGTATCATAGTCATAGACTTAACAGTGGATATAGTGATGTTTTTGATACTGTTTTAAGTGTTTCCAATCAAATTTAACTCAAACAAGTAAGTTTTTGTGCAATTTTTTATAACATTTCTTTACCATTTATTGTGTTAGTGAATTGTTAAGTTTTATGACTCATTTGTTACTAGAATCTTCAAACAAGTTTTGTGAGAAATAATTTTTTGCCTTATTGTGTATAAATAACTGGAAATACCACAATTTCTAAGCATTTTTAGTGTAGTCATCAAAATCATTCAACTGTAGGACTGAAGTAGGTAGTAACAATCTTCTGAAAACAACTTTCTCACATTTATTCTCAGTAGCTCTATAGACTTAATTTCCTTAATCCTAATTTACACTTTAAACTTGTTAAGTTCCACTTTAATTTATTCAGTGGAAGAATTAGTTACAATCAGGTCTGAGTATTTTTAATAAATTAAAATTCTAATTACGAAATAACATAGCTAAACAGTAAGTTGTCATTCAAGGCTAAAGGATTATGAATGATTTATCAAATTATTATAGATACACTTAAGGTTATTTTTCGTTACTTTGCCAAAGGAAGACTAAATTTATGAAAACAATTCATTACACTATACCTGCTCATAGGAAGACAGAACCTATTATTTTGTGTTTTTGTGGTTAGAAATAAGTTATGATGAAATCTATCCAGCAATTATTGTTAAAAATAAAAAGGAATATATTGTTATATAGCATGTTGAATAGTTATAATTTTTTCACAGACATGAAGGGTCCAACTCGGCCAGCACCAAGTGTTCCTGGCATGGTGAACAGATACTCTCCTGTTACAAATTGGGACGATGATCCCTTTGGTGCAGATGTCTTTGAGCCATCACCGAATTTCACACAGAAAAAGAAACCACCACCACGTCCACCACCGCCAAAGGTCAACAAACAACCTGATATTCCTACAAAACCTTCACATTTTATAAGAAAGCCAACAGTACTCACTTCCCTATTATCTCGTAAATCTAAAACAGTAGTGAATAATCAAAATATGAATGTTGTCCAACAAATTACGATAAAAGAAGCAAACAGTGATGTGGACACTCATAAAATGTTTCCTAAATGTGAACCAAAGAATGTGCAGACAGGTGCTTTGATTGATTTCTCTTCGCCTCCCAGTTCACCCACATTCACCACCAGGTCAAGTAGTGATGGTCTCAGTGTAGACAGCTTTGGTTCAGATGCCACTACATCTACCAACCATCACAATGCACACAATGGTGGCAATGCCTCACAAGCTGAGAGTGGGTTTGAAGATGATTTTGATCTATTCCTTCACTCAAGGAAACCTGTGAAGGAGGACACAATGGAGGATTTCACTGCTGTTGATCCATTTTCGCCTCAGCCAATCACGAACCTGAAAAGAAAACCTCCCTTGAAGAAGAAACCTATTTTAAGTAAGGAAAATGTATACGAAGTATCAAATAATTTTACGAGCCACATATCGGTTCCGGCTCCGATGCTCAATGGGCCGACGATAATCCGGGCGAAGCCAGCCAGGCCTAAGCCCCCAGACAACTCGGCTTTGTTGAAGACTACATTTGGAAGTAGTTTCCCTGTGACCACCATGACTGTGAACACCACCACACCCATACAAAAAGTCGCCAATGGATTTGGCGATAGTTTCGTAAGTACATTTACATACTATTGATTTCTCTTTTGTTTCGTAAACACTAATTACCTAACGATTTCTTTATTTTCATAGAGAAGTCTTTTGATGTTAAGGCCTGCAATCTAGAAAGATGGTGTTTCCAATCTTGATTTAAATTGAGAGATTCTATAGTAAGGGCTGGCGCATAACTTGCGAGGCGCAGCGCAGCGCGGTTGTCACTGCCAAACAAATATCAACATTGTACCGTGCACGCCTTTAAATAAAGTCGAAAATAAATAACCTGAGATGCGCACCTTTTCCGCTTTGATACGCTCTCGAGCTAATGAAAGTTTATTTATTTTCAACTTTATTTCAACTAGGTCAAGGTCAATATTTATTTGGCAGAGACAACCGCGCTGCGCTGCGCCTCGCCAAGTGAGCGCCGGCCCTAATCCTACCTCTTCCTAACTTTAATCTAGTTTTCCTAACAGATTATTTTTTCAGAATAGGTATGCACATGAATAAGCACTGCCTTGTTGGTCTAATGGTCGCAAGCGCTACTGGTGAGCATGAGATCCTGGGTTCGATTCCCGGGTCGGGCAAAGTGTTATTGGGTTTTTTCATCTGGAAGTTTTCTGGGACAGCCCTGAGTTTAGATTTGTGCCCAGTTGATGGTAATAGGCTCGCCACCTATTACATGGGACTTTAACATAACTGGCGAAATGTGGGTGTACTATAGTACACCTAGGAGCACCTCTGCCTAACCCTTTGGGGAATGCAGCCGTGATGTTATGTTATTTTATGAATAAGCAATTTCTTTCATAAAGTAGGTATTTGTTATCACAAATAATTTACAAATGATTAGATACTGAATATTTCTTATTAGTAAGCAACTATGTGTCACGGAAGCTTTTAAAAATTAATGAAATTCACGTTCGACTAGGCATTTACATCCTATGTGTGCGAAAAATAGGTATTACTACATATTATAAAACAAGGTCCCCCCCGCGCGCCGCGTCTGTCTGTCTATACGCGATAAACTCATAAACTACCGAACGAATTTCATACGGTTTTCACCAATGGACGGAGTGATTCATGAGGAAGGTTATAGATAGGCTATTTAACATCACGCTACGACCCTTAGGGAGCCGAGCAAAAAGATAACGCGGGCGTGCGTAGCGATGTGGGGGCCGAGGGAGTTTTATAAAAATGTTGCTGTTATTTTAGTATAACTTATAAGTTCCACGCGAACGAAGTCGGGGGCAGAAGCCAGTTTTATATAAAAAGCGTAGGCATGATAACAGGTCGTGTCGTGGCACCGCAGACCACAATGCGTGCTAGGCATGCATGCTATTTGTGTTTTGTGTTCATGACCGTACCATTAATTAAGGTGCTTTAAAATTTGCACGATAATTATCACTATGTCCGTGAGTGAGCTCTTTGTTTAAATTGTGGGTTTTCATTAAAACGGTATGATAGTGAGCTCCACAGCAGATAGGTAGATATCAAGTGATATCTTTGGCTATCGTGGTCGAGCACATGATATTTATAAAGTCATTATTATCCGAGATTTCGATCAGGCTGTCCCAACTAGGTAACCAAACAACGTTTACCACCTACATTATTATGGGTGTATTAAGGTACAACTGTGCCTAACCCTTTGCGGATTGTTGTCGCGATCTAATGTTATTATTTGTAGAGAGCAGCAAGAATGCGAACAATCGGTATTTTGTGTCAGCAAATAATATGGCTAATAACTGTGTATATCTAGCTGACGCAACCGAGGCTGCTGACCGAACACAATTCGGCGCGTCATTTATGTGACCGAGAATCGATCCCATTCCCAGGTCATTTACTTTTAGTTAGTAACCCGGGATGGACTAATTTTGGTTTTTCTTATTGGGTTTTTCCTGTTCGCAAAAATCACGGCTTTAATAGCCGGAACTTGATGCTTGTTAGGCGATAAATCTTAAAACCATGTCTCAGCGTAGGTCTTTTCTACTTTAGGAATTGTATGCATAATAGTTTCGAAACAGTTTACCTATACGTTTCCCGTGGGCGTCGCCGACGAGGAATTTTTATCTATGGCACTCTATGGATTGGTCAGCATCCTCTTTTGTGTCCCACAAAAGTTACTGATATAACCAATCCGCACCCTAATTGCGTAACACATGATCAATCATAATCTGAATCATTTTGAAGGATATTGTTAATCCATTACTTCATATGTTCGAAAGTGTTCGCTCAACAACGTAAATAACGTAATGAATGTTGTTGAACTTTCAAAATGAAACAGATTGTGATTGTTCGTGTCTTACGCAATTATTAGGGTGCTGATTGTAATGCGTTTTCCTGACTTGATTATGACAATATTCGGTCTGAGTAAAAAGTCAGTGTGCAGTAGATGAAAAGACCTATCCTCACCAGTGAATTACAAACTGATATGATTGATTCAAGAATTGATAAAAGACGTAGGTTTATGTACAATATCCACACGATAACTATGTACATCAATACGAAATTCAGCGCTGTAAAACATTTCATTATCATGAACAGCTAGTAACCTGTTTATCTCGAATACATCACATGCAAAGATTTTAAGTGCTAGACATAATAATGCTACTCTAATGTACTTACCGACATTAGAGTTATAGACACAAATGTACCAACTACTAATGTGCTACGATTCTAGTGTTTAGGACCGCCTAAACTCTAGAATATCATACATAGATATGTCGCAGTAAGATGGTTATAGCCGTGATATAGTTAAATCCCAAGCGATACAGCTATATACCGTAATATAGTTATATGAAAGCGGTTCATAACTGTCGGAGTGCTCTAATTTTGTTACTGCGACCAATTTTAAATTAGCGCTCGCCGGCCGCTGCCGCGGCACTGCTCGCTCGGCTCGCGCGTAGGTGGTTCTAACCTGACCTATTTGGTCGGATTGGTAGATCGTGCTCGTATTATAGTTATATTCCTAGTAAGATATTTATGAACCGCTTTCATATCATTTTCATACCATGTCTTCAATAATTGATGTTTTTTTCACCCATTTTTAGCAATTGTTTTTAATTCTTGTATTGCATCTGGTGTATTTCCTGAACTGATGAAACTTAGCAAAGTGATTTCACTGTTCAAATCTGGCAGCACAACCGATCCCACGAATTTTCGTTTATCAAATCAATGTAGGTAATAGCCTATTTCGCTATTACCTACATTGAGCAAATTCTTTGAAAAAATAATTTTAAAACAAATGTTAGGACATTTGAATGCACATAATTTACTTCTTTTGAAACAGTTTGGTTTTACAAAGGGTCGTTCAACTACAGACGCGGGTGTGGAATTACTGAAGAACATATTCGAAGCCTGGGAGGAGTCGCAAGAGGCTCTTGGCATTTTCTGCGACTTGTCCAAGGCCTTCGATTGCGTACAACATGATACACTCATCAGGGAACTGTACCACTATAGTATGAGGAAGAAGGTTCTCGCTCTTCTGTTTTCTTATCTGAACAACAGCATTCAGATGTTAATGACAAGAGATCTGCAGGATCTGCGGTCACCATGGGCGTTCCGCAGGGTTCAATTCTAGGTCCTTTCTTATTTTTATTTATATAAATGATTTACCTTATCATATAAGGGATAATCACAAGATCGTATTATTCGCAGATGACACCTTCCTCATTTTTAAATCAAACGTTAGTAAGTCAACTTTGAACAAGTTAACGATGCACTCTCTGGAAGTTGTGCATTGGTTTAATGTAAATAATCTTCTCCTGAACGAAAAAAGACTTAACTCTTTAAATTTTCAACGCCATATGTCAGGCAGCTATCTACCTATGTTCAAGTTAATGGAATAGAATTAGACACTGTTGAGTCGACAGTTTCTTGGAACCACTATTGACGGTAACTTACAACGGGGCCCACACATAGAAAAATTGTCAGGAAGACTAAGTTCGGCCGCCTATGCTGGTAAAAAAATTAGACAGATAACTGATGTAGATACAACCAGAATTGTTTATTTTAGTTATTTTCGTAGTCTTATGTCCTATGGGATTCTTCTCTGGGGAACCTATGCGGACATAATATGTACTATATTTGTTCTGCAGAAAAGGGCTCTTCGAGCCATTTACAACCTACGTCCAAGAGATTCTCTTACAGAAAAATTCAAAGAAATAAATATTCTGACTGTAGCCTCACAATAATTATATTTTTGAAAACCTATAGTATGTACACAAAATTATATCATATTTTAAGAAAATGTCCGATATTCAAATACCAGGAATAAACACAACCTTGCTGTACATCGCATATGTCTCCACGGATAGGCAACTAAGTCAATGTAAACGCTTTTACAAAAATTGTGATAAAACCATAAAACTTGACGTTTTAATTGTTATGTAAAATCATCAAAATATACTAGTTTTATAAACCACATTGTTGAAAATGATATACAAAATGACACTATTACTTTGTAAAGTATTATATTATTTTAATTATTTTGAATGTGAGGACTATGTGAATATTATTATGATTTTTATTTCTCAGCTAGTTTTAATGATGGTCTGGCAGTTTGAGTAGTTTATGCGACCTACCCGAATGTCCTTACTTTAGTATTGTTCGACGAGTTGAGCTCCTTAAGTTCTGAGTTGAGCTCCACGATTACTGGCAAATGCTTGGACTGAACGGACAGGTCCACTCAAATCTGTGTGGTTCTTTTCTCAAAAGATTATTACAGACACTAATCTATATGGTCCTCATATAGCCTGACCAAGATTATGTCTGGACTTTAAAAGAGACTGAGACCTCTGAGTTTGTTTCGGCCTTCTCAGAGTAGTCAGACAGGAAACGTCGAACTTATCCAGCTTATTTTTAATATTTTTTTAATAAGACGTGTAAAAGTGATTCCGATATCCTATTTCCAGAATAAACAATTTAATTTAATATAACTATATTACGGTATATAGCTATATCCCTAGGGATATAACTATTCACGGCTATAATCATCTTACGACATATATACATCCTAACGCTGTTTAAACATTTCGCAATTATTAAATAGAACGTGTTATTAGACGTTGTTATAATGGTTACAAAACAGAATATTTAACGTCGGAGATCAGCAAAAACAGCTCATAAACCGCCTGTTAGCGACATTATTAACAACCGACATGAATACATCAAGGTGCTCATGCCATGACCCGCCCAGAATTTTAACTACGAACAAATAATTTGGATTCACACGGTATTCGAAGCACATAGCATACCCCAGATGTTTTTCGGAGATAATACGGAAAATAAACTATTTTGCTAAGGTACCTAAATGTGGTACCAAAAGTATAGAATTCTTTAGAATTAAAATAGCTCAGCGTTAGTATTTGCAGATTTATAATAGCGATAACCTTCAGCCTTTTTATTTAGCGCTCCATACCAAGAAGCGTTAAAATTAGTGTTGAGAATCGCTTCACACGTGCATTAAAATAAATGTATCCATAGATTATGGGCTTATGTTTGCGATTTTCTACAGGAATCAAAGCCGTTCGGCTGGGACGATGTCGATGAGGAATGTTCTCCGGAGAGAGAACTGTCGCCACCCATGCCGACGATCCCGCCGCCGCCGCCCCCAGTCGTTGTTGATGACGATGTGACGAGCTCTTGGACCACTGACATGCCCGACTTCGCGCCCGATCAACTTGCCAGCTATGATGAAGTTGAAGAGCCATACGCGATTGCTCTTTTCGATTACTTCACTGATCATCCGGACGATTTATGCTTTTCGGTAAGTAGTTCCGAGACGAATGCATTGTTTACTTAGCTCTGATCTGACTGCTCAAAGGCTTGATTTATTACCAGATATGTTAGATAATTCGTTTCCTCCATATCACTTTATCTCTCAGATTGAGAGAACAGACGGAATTCGCACGTTGCGATGCCTTGAGATACAATTTGCAAATATTAGGCTACTTTGTTTGTTTACATCTCGTGGCTGCTGGCCAAAACACCTGCGTATTTTTAGAAATTGTTATGTAGGCGTAAGTATCGAGGTATCGTCATTGACTTAAACTTCTGTGTCTACGAAGCAAGTTTAAGGTCAATATACCAGTACTTTGGCACTTTCGAATACTTACATATATCTGTTTTTACAAGCTTTTACTTAACTTGCAATGTATGTATGTTTTTTCATTCATGTCACATTACATTACTAAGCTTGAATTCGATAAGGTTGGGAATTTTGCGTTAACGATAATGATAGTAGTACTATCTACTGGATCCATTACATGCTAATTTCTGATACACAAACAAACAACAGGTTCGATGTGTTCGACATTGGATTGAAAATTGCTAAAACCAACCTTTAATGAAAAATAATTATTGAAAACTGGATCTACTAAAGTGACGATAACTGATAGGGTCTTCCGGTTGCAATTCGTCATTAAGTATACCAAAGAGTAGAGGTGTCATAGGTAGACTTTGGTGCTCATCCTCAGACCACCAAAAAAAATGTTAGTCTGAATGCTCACCATTTTGAATTCCAAAGACATAAATATCCATTGTATTGACATGTTTACTTATAGAACAATATAGAAAAATCAATGAACACTAAATAATTCTTAGTTAATAGTTACAGATTTGCTTTTGAACACAAACATACTAGAATGTTTATTTTCTTTTTAATCGATGATCACGTAGTGCAACGGTTACGAAAACGACGAATGACCACATTTTTATATTGTGTTTTATTTTTATAAACGCGAAACAAGCTTGAACGGTATTACGTACCAAATAGGTATATTGACTCATAATATGTTGCTAAGTGGTGAGATCAAACATCCGGTAATGGAATGTTCGACGACTATCATAAATTATGATAGATTTCTTCTCAATATACGACATAGGACAGTTCTGCTTAACCCTTCGGGAAAAAACAAGCGTCTTTTAGAGAAGAATGAAACATAGGAACGTGATGTATCTCGTAGGAACGCCAGTAAGGCAATAGCAAGCAATCTTGATTCCTTGAATCCTGATACGGAAAAACTAGGTGACATTAATCTCCATTTAAATGTCTTTGTTCACAGACTAGACATAATCTTTATCTATCAATGTCTATACTACAATGAAGAGTTTGCTTGTTCTTTTGTTTGTTTGAACGCACTAATCTTCGGAACTGCCAGTCGGATTTGAAAAATTCTTCTTGCATTTTATAGCTCAATTCTTGAGAAAGGATTCGACGACCTATAGAAGTCGAGCAAAATGAAAAAAAAAAGAAAAAAGAACGCTAAGTAAAAACCAAGTAATAGCGCGATACGATACTACGCGGTGCGTCGAGAGGGCCGAAATTTCACGGGGACGATGTCGCGGGCAGGAGCTAGCCATACATATAAGTGATAAAATTGCAATTTGTAGCACAGAATCTAGGGCATATTAAGTACAAGAAGACAAGAGTAATTAAAGTGATATCATGGGCAACGAGTCGCGTTAACTTTTCGCTGTACATTACTTTCCAATTCACACAAGTTGCGTATTTATAGTATTATAGGAGCGGTTTATTTCTAGAATATTTGTTAGGCAACGGCTGAGGGCCTCAATAATCTGATCATAAATACATTTTTTGTTACATGTAATGGAATTTCGATAATTCAATAAAGGTATTTGCGTAATGAATATAGCAACACCTATAACTTTATCATAACACTGTTGCTATATGAATTTGAATGGGTTAATGTCCTAATAAACACAGTTCACAGTTCTACAGATGTTTGTATGGGTGTTGATATTATACAAATATACTGTTCTGCCTATATCCTTGGCGTGGGGAACAGAAATGAATGTCTTATGTTAACTTATCGTCTTCCCCTCGCGATTTCCCTCACAACATTCGAGGGGAATGGAAATTTTCCTGAATGTCAATGAGTGATTGGTTTCGACGTGAATAAAAAAGAGTTCAACACATAAACCCATTTAACAGATGTGTTGCTAGATACCCATTTTGCTTTGTAGGAGATGTTTAGAATTCAAAGGCATAAATAAATAAGTCTATGACGTTACGAGCGCTGGCTCACAATGCTAACCAATTGTTCAAATTTGCACCGATAACTTTTATTGGTTGTTTTTCCGCATTACCAATATGCATTGCCATTCTACATTGGAACACATGTAGTGACGTAAGCAGCACACAATGAGCCGCGTGGTATCCGTTACGTTAACAAACGTGGCTGGAAGATGTAATACGTTCTGACTTTCCAGGAATTTGTTGTTTGGGGCGTATATCGTGTCTGTTTTCATAATCGGAATTGTTTATATTATATTCTGACGTTTCACGCGTGTTGGCAATTTTGTTGATAAAATGTTTTGCATTGAGCACGGCATTATCACTTAGACAGGAACTTGTTATCATCGGCACTTCCCATATTATTGTGTTGATCGTTTCACAAGATTTTATTGACACCATTATTGGAATGGAAACTCCTGTCATTTATAGTTAAACACGTTATATTTATTAATTAACTTAACACAGATATTAAGTCAAATTAATTACCTAAGTATTTTCGCGAATTTTATTCACCTTTCCCGTCTGCGGTGTGTAATAGATTTAGTCGGCTTAGCATTTTAGCGGATGAAAACGTCAACATTACGCGAAGCCACATGGAACAATCCAATTAAACCAATTTAGTTTATTAAACTGTATTACAGTACTGACGCATTTGGCGAAACTTCCACGTGGATCTAGAACTAATTACGAAATGTAGGTTTATGCAGTCATTGGAACTCTGAAACACCGTTCACGTATCTGGAGGTGCCCTATATAATATTAAATAGCGGAATTGTAAATAATAATTGTAAATTGGCTGGAATGAACACTGACGAGGAACGGAGCTCCCACCTCATTCTTCGCAAGAGCAAACGTGCTCGGAGGAAGGAAGTATTCCAGTAAGTGCTCGTAGGGATCTTGGCCATCTTCCGGGCTCTAGGATTGTTCTATAAGCCGTGGAATACCTCTCCACTCCTCAAGCACCTCAGGACTTGTTGTTCCCTTGTCGCTACGTCACTATGTGCTAGCGACCGTTTCCGGGGGCCCATTATTGAGTGTGCAAGTCACCTCCTGCAATTTTATTCATCAAAATACGGCTATAGTCCTACCATAATTCCAGGTAACCAGTCCACTTTAGCCACCCAAACCCATAGTCCAATATCTTTGTTTCCATATCCTGCAATTGTCCTACACCAACCAGGAGTTGTCCTTGGGTGCACTTGCGTAGTACATACAGGGATAATCGTCGGTTGGTGCCTCAGTTCATTAAAAACGTCTAACAGGCCTCTGCGAGTTGGCTTCGGCCCCTCGTACGCCTTCCAAAGGTCCGGGACTCCAGGGTCCCGAGAAATGTCAGACCCTTTAAATAAAAATAATAATTACTAACATGTTGATTTACCAACATGATGCAGTTATAAGTACTATTTACTAACCATGTATGGAATGTTTTATACTGAAATAAATGATAAATAATAATAAAACCTCTGCTCAGATTGATAAGAATCAAGACTAATGTACAAGGCAGTTTCATTCATACTTTTAATAACGGTTGAGCATAACTTTTTGCTGCTAACAAACATTAAGAATCACCAGATGGTTCTAAATTCACTCACATCATGTTAACTCGTCTGCTGTACACAATTAATTATTTTCAACTCGTTTATATCTTCGCTTCGAAAAAAAGGCCTCCCAATGTACCTATTCAAGTACTTACTTACTCTTACTGCACTACGAAGAAGATTCGTAAGTCAATCTTGCTATACGTTTGATACGGTTCGGTGGTCACAGTAGCTCAAGGCACTCCTCACAGTGTGCAGTGTAAAGAACATTACTTTCGTTTGTATTGTATCCATAAATAAAAGTAAGCAATTAATAAGTACATAGTTTCTCTCAATTACTGTACTGACTTCGAATTTCTTGTTGCATGCTTGACCTAAGTTGGAGCATCCTAGTCGTGAACAAACATTCATGGAAATGAGTTCAACAATTTCCGAGATATCAGACGAAAAACATGCATACGCGTTTGAAATTAGGTTCAATGGCTTTTGATGAGAATGGCGTAAACTCAGAGGTTGACCGTCATAATATCTAGTACGTATTGCTATAGGTACCACCTATAACATATGTCTTTTTAAATTTGGTTAAGAGGATTTGACGGTTCGATGAACATTAACAAACAGTAGGTTGGGAATTAAACTTTATACCTACTTAAGTACAACATTCAATCCCAAATTGCCAATACATACATTATAACGTTTTTCGATGTTTACAAATAAAATTCGCTGTAACCAACGACGCATATGCGCGGATATTTATTGGATAGCTAGTTGATATAATTATCAGTTGTTTTGATGTCAATTTTGTGTCGCAGAAGATATATGTGACGACGCAGATTAATTTAAACTTGTGTTTTCTTTATGTCTGTGTACTCAAGAGTCAGTGATATCTAATCAGATAAGATATAATGAATTAGGTAACTAATGTGTGTACATTATTCTGACTCATTTTAAATAAGTAGGTACATTTTAAATCGTTTAGGTTAGGTAGGTGCATTTTATAAACAAGCCCAAGATTAGATTGGTAGATAAATCCAAATATAATCAATTTTTGAATTGAACGGAAAGAAGTTCAAATGTGCTAGTTCAATAGCAATCTACCTGTGCATACATACTTTTACTTGTTTTGATCTATTAATTCTGTGGTGTTAAAGTAAAAGGGGATAAGTCAATAAACACAAATTTTCACTAGAGGCGAAAGAAAAAAACGCTCTTTGGTGTCAAAAGATAAATGCATATAATCAAGAATATAAAAGATACATACAACAAATTTGTTACTATTTTCATTTAACAATATTGCCTCTTGTTTATCGTAATTTGAAAACATAATTGTATTAGTTATTAACTTATTAATTAAAATAATTGACATGTCTCGTTTTTCCTTATCAAGAACAAAAATATTATATTCATATTATTGACTCATCTCTATGCAATATTTATTTAATTTTCTTCTTTTGTTTATTATTCATAGTTTTTTTTTTAAATAGAATTTGGAAATATTATTTATTATAAACTAATATATAAATTGGGACGGTTAAATAGAAAATGCTGACAAAAAAAAATACTAGGAATTTAAACATCGTTGAACTCTTCAATATCGGGATCTATGTCACTTGTGTTAGTACTAGTTTGTAATTTATTGTAGAAGTCATGGCAACTATTGTCAACTATGTGAAGAATACTTAAAAGGTCTTTCCTTTTTTCCTGGCTTATAGGTACTTGACACTCATATCATTTCTCAGGATTTAAAGTTTCATTTGATTTGCCCCTTCGACAGAAAGAAATTTCCTTAAACTCGGTTGAGTTGTCTAATTTTGTTTTAAATTTAATTACATCTGGTTCGTATTCGTCACTAAATCTAAACCATTTCA
Organism: Omphaloscelis lunosa; assembly: GCA_916610215.1. NCBI lineage: Eukaryota > Metazoa > Arthropoda > Insecta > Lepidoptera > Noctuidae > Omphaloscelis > Omphaloscelis lunosa. The sequence goes on along the minus strand of OU744265.1, from coordinate 8,872,109 downwards.
CATGCCATATGAACCTGTGCATACATACTTTTACTTGTTTTGAACTATTAATTTTATTATTGCAGGTTCATGCATAAATTACACAATTATCTCGATAGTAAAATCCCCACTATTCATAATGTCACTGTATTTCAACCGTAAGTTATCGTCAGCGTCATAGAACGTCGCAGTCGTCGTTCTGATTAACAGGGGAAAGTTAATTAAGTCAATAATAATACCCAGTGATGTCTTTAACCTGTACAGTGCGTGGTTCGCAATTCGCAAGTGATTGAACTTAAATACAGACACGCAATATTTCGTAATTATGATGATTAGTGAATCAGAGCGGGTCATGGGTTCATTGCAGTTATATATAAATCTTGAAACAATTGCACGTTAGTATTTGTAGCAAGAACCAAGAATAAGGGCTGGATTCACAGACCGCGCTTTGATTTTGGTTAGTAAAGTGAGCATCTCTTAATAATGTGAACTTTATTGCTATAAAATAAGGTTGATATTCGCATGAAACCCTTCCTCACATTCGCTTATACGAATGTAAACATTGTAACTATCGACATAAGGTTAACATTCGTATGAAACATCAAAACGCGATTTGGGAATCTTGCCTTAAGATTAGAGGTCATAACACTTCGCTTCTCGCAGAAGGTCGGATCCTTAATATGAGGATGTACTTATCGCGTGAGCATCATTTTATTAGGTCACTAATTACGCCCGATCAATTGAATTCACGTCCTCTGATACCGATTGTCCATTCATTAGGCACTAGACGGCTGTTAATAAAACTTGAATTGGCGTTACTGGCATCAACTGGCACCAATGTCAGCTACTACACTTCGTTTTTATTCACTTGTTTTTACTTATTAACAAGTTGTTGACGTCAGTAGATAATTATGACGTATTTTGTTGGCAAAGTCTGTTTTACAGCGTATGGTCTCAAAAGTTTATAATTATAAACACACAAGAAAAACATGGAGGACAGTTTTATGAATACCTTGAGATTCTAAATGCTGACGTTTAAATCGTGATAATTACGTCTACTCTGAATTAATTGAGGCATTAATAGATAAGTATACACAGTTCAATGTCTCAAGATTTATTTTTATAATTTGCAGGCCAACTCGAGAATTAAGTTGATACGGCGAGTGGACCACGAATGGCTATGTGGCAGTCTGAGGAGCGGCGCCCAGGGCCTGTTCCCTTCCAACTACGTGGAGATCAAGGTTCCCCTGCCGAACGAGTCAGCGCCGCCGCCCCCGCTCATCGGTGTCGCTGTCGCTTTGTACGATTTCGAACCCGTACAGCCCGGCGACCTACGCTTCATCACCGGCGACACCATACAAGTTAGATACAAAATAAACGAAGAGTGGTACTTCGGCGAGTGCAACCGCCTGAAAGGACAATTCCCCATTAACTATGTTCAGATGAGTTAAGCAAGGAGTTTCACTAGCGGATCAGTCCCGCGACTCGTCCCCGGTGGTTATAATAAATTGCGAGTAACTTGTGATACCTGCTGATACACCAAGACTGACGTCTACCATATGTCATGATGTCACTATTTTCTATAAGGTATTTTGAGAGATATTGCAGACTATTAACAGTCTATATTTGATGGAGATTTGTTTTTCCTTGGTGCAAGAGGAGAACAATATCCGTCCAATTTACTGCTGATGATATTATATTGAACATCAGAGAATGACGTGTGAGCCATGGATTTGTACAATTATAATGATTTATTTGCGTTTTCGCACTAATGTTGCCATAATAACGTAATGCCCACTATATGCTGTATTACCATTTCGGGCTTTTATGAAATTAATAATATATTGAGTAGTAACGTTCCAACGACTGAATGTAAATAATAAGAGCTTGTATAAATAACGTCCCTAAAATAGATATTGTAGATATTATTTTGTAATGGTTGTGTAGTCTCTTTTCGATCTGATTGTTTGTTTTAATTAAATTGATTATGACTTCTTAATTTTATTTGAAGTGCGTCTAACTACAAAGAGTTTTGTATTTTGTCGGAGATGTTACTAACACTGGTCGGGTAAGGTTTATGCTATGCAATACATAGTTGTTGTTGTTCTTGATCATTTCTGATGCAACGTTAAAACCTGTTATTAGTATATTGATGTATTAATTATATTTTAAATTACAAATATTGTCGTAAAACGTAGTATTTAAAAAACTCAAGTAGACTACGGGCGTGAAATTACAGTATATTTTTGTGTAGAACATTTGGTTAGGTGTCAATTTTGTAAATTTTTTATTGTTCTGTTTGTGTCATAACTTTAAGTGTATTATTTGGAGGGACCATAATGTTAAGTGCCTTGAGTATTTACTTATGTGTATATGATGAAGTAATTTATACCTAACAGAATAAATCTAATAATTCCAATTAAATCCTCTTTTAATTGTTGCCTTAGCGGGCTGATTTCTCTAAACTCTAAGACCACATACAGGATATTTTTCACATACGGTTACTTAAAACAAAAAAAAAAAAAAATGACATGTGACATCTACCAATCCGCACTGGGCCCGCGTGGTGGTTTACGGCCCACTCCCTCTCACAGAGAGAAAGACTGTGTCCCAGAAGAGCCTATAATGCCTATAATGTTCATAATGATATTTACAACTAATTTTTTTATAAAACATACATGATAACATCATTCTTAACTACACCGTTACCGATATATGTATATAAAAATTCGGTAAGCAAGCAATTCAAAACTTCGCAACATCAATTCCACACAAAACCACATTCATACTTCTGTCCAAAATGGGGACACATCCAAAGTTTGGAAATTTCTTAGATCATTGGGGGTCGGTAAAACACGACAAGACACAATTCCAAAAGACATAGACATTGATGCAATGAATATTCATTTTACTGCCTCGTCCAATTATAATAGGACAATCAAATTAAATACACTGAATTATCTTTCTTCACTTCCGACTCCCAGTTATTCTCCATTTGTTTTTAGTCAGTTCTCTGCATGTGATGTTAAGAAGAGCATACTATCGATTACTTCCAATGCAGTAGGAAGTGACTGTATCAGCCGTAATATGTTAGTACCTGTGCTGGATTTTATCCTTCCCGTCATTTGTCACATTCTCAATTTTTCTGCATCTAGTGGTGTCTTTCCATGCTCATGGAAAGATGCTCAAATAATTCCTTTACCTAAAAAGTCTAATCCCTCATCTTTTTCTGAATACCGTCCAATTTCCGTCCTACCATTCCTATCCAAAGTCCTTGAACGGTTAATTCACAATCAAATTAGCACTTTCCTCTCTAAAAATAATCTCCTCAACCCCTTCCAGTCTGGCTTCCGTCCTGGTCATAGCACCACAACAGCGCTTCTGAACATTACGGATGATATAAGGTCAGCCATGGAAAACGGTAATCTAACGGTCTTAGCTTTGCTAGATTTCAGTAATGCTTTTAATACCGTTGATTTTGATGTTTTGCTTGGCATTTTATGCTCTCTTAACATATCTCCATCAGTAATTGACTGGTTTCGTACTTACCTGTTCGGCCGCCGGCAACGTATTTGCATTGGAGAGACCTTCTCTTCCTGGAGTAATACTTCTGCCGGTGTACCTCAGGGTGGTGTGCTATCTCCTTTACTTTTCGCAGTTTTTATTAACTCAATCTCCGACGAACTAATTTCTTTCTACCATCTTTATGCAGATGATTTACAAATTTACTCGCAAGCTCCTCTTGGAAATCTATCCGAGGCTATCTTAACGATTAATCGTGATCTGGCCCGTATATGCGACTGGAGTAAGAGATATGGACTTATGGTCAATCCCATAAAGACGCAGGTTGTGGTGGTAGGCAGTTCTAGGACGGTCTCAAGGATCGACTGGACGACTCTTCCCCAAGTTTCTTTTGACAATTCAGTTGTTCCCTTCAGTGAGAAAGTTAAAAACTTGGGGATCTTCATCGATAAAAACTTTTCTTGGACTACCCAGCTACAGGAAGTTAGCCGTAAACTATTTGCATCCGCTGCATCTTTGAAGAGATTACGTAATTTTCTACCGACTGCCACCAAGATTGCGCTTGCACAATCGCTACTTCTACCCATCCTTGACTATGCCGATGCCAGCTATCTTGATCTTACCCAAGACCAACTCGATAAACTTGAGCGGCTTCAAAACGTTTGTATAAGGTTCATATTCGGTTTGCGCAAATATGACCATGTTTCCGAATTTCGCGTGAAGCTCAAGTGGTTACCAATTCGCCTTCGCCGGAATGTTCACATTCTTTCGCTTTTGTATAACGTGCTTTTTTCCCCTTCCACCCCTCTCTATCTCAAGAAACGTTTCCAGTTTCTTTGCGACTCCCACACGAAATTTTTAAGGTCATCAGATAACTTAAAGCTTAAAATGCCTATGCATTCCACAACTTTCCTCGACAAGTCCTTTACTGTCCAGGCCGCTCGTTTGTGGAATGCATTGCCAGTTCAAATTAAACGCGCGCAATCGTTACCTGTATTTAAGAGACTCGTGAAGGAACATTACTTGTCGTTGTGATCTTGTTCTCGTAACTGTAATTATCTTTAGTTTTCATTTATTTTTGTTGCTTATATATTTTGTAAGTATGTATGTATTTATGTATCTATTATTTAGGATATGTATATATCCGTGTATTTATTCTAGTTTAATTGTATACTTATTTGCACCGACGACAGCCCCATTTTATGTCCAGGCAAATCACTGTCCATTCCAAGGTTGCCTGGAAGAGATCGCGGAAAGCGATAAGGCCGCCCATTGTATATTTTGTAGTGTTTGATTATTTTTTTGTTATGTATTTTTGTGGTGTACAATAAAGTATATATAAATATAAATAAATAAATAAATCAATCATGGAAACAAAACAAGGTTAAATGCACAGCAATTACTGAATACAGTATATAGAGCACACATGCTATATTTGTGCCCAAAAATGTTAACATAATTATGCTCTAGAAGTTTCTTAGATTTCTGTCGTTTTGGCGCTGCTACAACCTTAATATCATCGTCGAGTGGTAACGCAATAATTTCTCGTGAAAGCAGTCGTCTGGACAAGAACTACCATTTCCATTGGCATGTAAAGGCTAGCGCAAATTGGGGCGATATAAGGCGCCATAGCGCACGTGCTCTTTGAATGCACAGGCGTCTCCAAGATTAGAATAGAAACCCTCGGGTCACCCAGATCCTACACAGATGTCCTGAATAGACCAGGAGACTTAATAAGCTTCTGGAGGGAGGTGGGCTGGTTGGAGTTACCATTAAACGACCGCCATGACCCACGCACAATGGTCCACTTTACGTACTAAGTGCGGAAACCAAACCCTATAACATAGAACATAGAAGGCGCCATCTCCAAGGAAAACCGCGGCGACAGTCTCGCCATGCCATCAAATTCAATATATACTCTACGAATCAATCTCTAGACGGTGATAATTTGAAAGCACAGCGTGACTATAGCCGCGATTCTCTCGCCCGTGGAGTTGGCGCCTAACGCAACATTGCAAAAATCCTCATTCATCACTTCACATCATTTTCTATAAAACAACGCACACTACAGTCGGGCCACACGGCACTTTTTTGTATGAAAATGCTTTACGCTGCGTATCTTGTTGTGTATCTTGTGTAAGATATTACATCTCAACTTAATCGGCTATGCCGTAGTATCATGCGAGGTGCCCTGACATCGACTGATATGATATCGGCATTATTCAGCATAATAATTTATGAGTAAGTAATACCAATGCCAGCTCATATTCAGAGTGATCTTCACTTCGAGGAAGTAGAAATTGGATTTAGTTATCGAAGAAAAATAGTAGCAACGAAATGCATGATTGCTCCGACTTGCTTCTCAGTGTCACTTTAACATGGCGACAGAAATATGGTGCTGATGGCAGCTACAAATTTGTCAGCCATATTATCATAGATCTATGATATGCTCAGACCAGGGAGTAAAGGTAAGCTGGTACCAGAGCAGTGTTGGCCCAGTGGTAACTGCCGCTTAAGTGTTGAAGGTAGTAGATTCGAAACCGGCTCGTGTAGTCTCGCGGCGGGTGGCGCGGGTCGACTTGCTGCCATGGGTGGCTTCGCAAACGGCCGCGCGGCGATCGGCTGGCAAGCAGTCGTTCGCACAGTGCCACCCACCAGTTTCTTGTAGTCTATCGACAGGATATGGCAGAAATGGCAGCTGAAATACTGACACTGAAACGGCAGCTCGAATAGCGGGCGGCGGCGCGCGGTGCCGCGTACCTGCCGATCTCTACTGGCCTCCGCCTGTGAGCCGCGTCGCTGTCATTTCAGTGTGAATTGAGCCTTACTAACTTCTCTCATCCAGTCACCTGCTCGATTTCATTTGGCTAAACCTTTATGTTAAGTTTAAAAATTATTTATTTGCAGAAAATACAGGTTTTACCGGTTGAAAAAGTAGGTGGTTTATGAACAGTCCATATTTTGACAATATTTGACCATTACAGTCATCAGGAGAGGTTTACGACCAGCCATGCTATTCTCTAAGGATACAGCCTTGTGGTGCAGCGCTGCCGCAGCGGTGAAACTCAGTTTGGTATTCACTAAGCTGTATAAAGCTACACTAGCGCCCAAGGCTGTGACGGCCGTGAGTTAAAACTACCCAACGGAGGTTACGGAGGGCAATATTGACAGTTCTTCATACATTTTGGTATTCCCTAAGAAAAAACAGCGACGAAGTCGCCCACAGCCACGCCCGCAGCCTCGCTTCTAACTGTCAAATACAAAAGCTACAATATTTGCGCGGAGTTTTGACAAAATTATATACAAACTGTACTAATTAGAAACTTATTTTAAAAAAATGGCAGCTCGGTTAATTATAAAGATACATTTATTAGAAGAAGCAAAGAAAAGTGATAATTTGAAGAAAGCTCGACAGGCGAAACTAATAAGAAAGTTTAAAACAATATCCCGTGATACAGAGTTTATCCATATTTACAGGCTTTCTGAGGATTTAATTAATATATTGGAAAGTGATTTAACTCCTTATATGCGTCCGCGAATTCGTTCCAGTGGTTTAACCAAGAGGCTAAAGGTTTGTTTACAATTAAGTTTCTTGAGATATGATGGGTACCTAACCACACACCAACAAAAGCTTATTGAATTCCTGATGTTTCAGATATTATGCACTTTATCATTTTTGGCTAATGGAAGTTACCAAAAAATCGTGGGCAAGAATATAGACACCTATATATCACAGACTTCTGCCTCTAGGGCAATCCACGAAGTTGTTGATGCTCTGAATAATAAGAGCATCATTAGTAAATACATTAGATTTCCGCAAAACCACAATGATCGACAAGTGCTCAAGTCAAGGCAAGTATCAAAAGTACCAACATTTTCTTATTAGATTTGTCTAAACAAGGCCATTGTTTAAAATTTGAATGCTTTTACTTACAGGTTTTATGAGAAATTCAAAATTCCAGGGGTGCTAGGTTGTGTTGATGGCACCCTGATTTCAATGGTACGTCCTAAGGAATATGAGGAGAGATATTATTGCCGAAAAGGCTATCATGCCAGGAATGTTTTAATTGTAGGTAAACTGGTGGTTTTTCCTAAATATAATAATGTAGAATTTTATAGAATTTATTGTAATTATTATACTTATTTCAGATTAATGATGCTGATCTTAACATCTTGCATGTGGATGTGACTTTTGGTGGTGCAACACATGATAGTTTTGTTTTTTCAAACACTAGAGTAAAGGAGCACTTGGAAAATTTAAATAATAATGGAGAAATAGTGTACTTACTTGGTAAGTTATTATTTACAATACAATGATACTTAAACACAAGTCAAGATTGCACTTAATTCCAGCTTTATTCATTTATTTCAGGAGACTCGGGATATCCTCAAAGGCCTTTTTTAATGACTCCCTTTAGTAATCCAGAAACTGGAACTCCGGAGAGCTATTACAACAATTTGCACAGCAGTGCGCGGAACAGTGTGGAGAGAGCTATTGGAATACTGAAAGGGCGTTTCAGATGTCTATTAGTTCACAGGGTATTGCACTATGATCCTATAATGGTGGGAAAAATAGTGATAGCTTGCTGTGTTTTACACAACATGTGTAATCGTGCTGGGCTACCAGCTCCTAGGTTAGACCAATGTGACTTAGATGAAGAATCTAGGTTACTTGGAATCCTGACACATCAGGCTCCAACACATGATGATTTAATGAGTGGGCAGATAAGTAGGCGAGATTTAGTTAATCAATTATGGCGAGCACGTCATATATAAAATTCTAAATATGCTTTCCTTTATTTCCAAATGTGGAAAACATTTTTAGATAGGATGTACTCACCATAATTGATTAGATAATCATGGTAGACTAAATAGGTATTTAAATTTTTAAGTAATGAAAGTATAATTTGTAAATGTTAATGTAGATATAAGTGCATAGATTAACCAGTATTATTAGCTTCTTTAGATAAACAATTTCAATTATGTCATATATTTAAGGTGTGGTGTATATGATAGGTATATTATATTATAAAAATTATTAGACTAAGTATATATTTATACCTTTGTCTTTATTTTTACTAAATTTTAAAATGTGCACACAGTATGGGGCATGAGAAATGAAATAGATACGTACTTATTAATATGTTTTTTATTTTATTTACCATTAAAAACAATATCAAATCAATGGTAATTTATTCAAATTAGGCTGAGAATCAGCACTTTCTAACGCCAAAATTACATAAAACAGTCCCCCAAAACGCCCATCCTTCACCACTTCCTAGTGCTTTAGCTGGGAAGAGGTGGCGCAACAAACTCCCCAGCAGCAAAGCTCTCTGTTCAGTTAGAAAAATTTGATTCTATACAATAGTAGGTATGTAAAGTAATTAACATTACAACATTAAATTATTTGCCATAAGTCAGCTAGAACATGCCAATATACCAACAAATACAAAGAAAACAACCCAAGCAAAAAAAAAATTACACAAAACTAAATAAGAACCTAAATAAAAACCTCCAGGCATAAAGGGCGTGCTCTCTAACAAACATTAACATATAAAAAAACACTTAAAATTCTTAACATCTATCATAAACTTAAATTAAAATTATAGTAGATCCATATTTCGGGGATTCAATTCCCTCGTCTGATGGATGCACATAAATCCTGCAGTGCCTGGGTCTGCCTTGACCATGACTCACTTATTTCCTTAAAAGTTTCAATAAGGAGTCTTTCATTCTCCAAACGCCTCTCTTCAATGGCCACAAAGCGTTCAGTCAGGCTCGCCATTTGTGACTGCCTTTGGGAAGGTGGTGAGCGCTGAATCAAACGGCGTCGTACTGTCCGACGCCTACGAGGTGCTACGAATAGAAAAAATGCAACAACTAAGTAACTAGAGGTAAAACAAATATACAACCATTATATAAGTATAACAGCATCACATCACTCTCTCTGAAGGAATAGATATTACAATGTAGTATACATATTAGATGAAGTATACAATCATGTTGATTGAATAAGGGCTGCTGTAAGAAAAACCTACGGAAAATCCCAACAAATTGGCCCAACCTGGGAATCAAAAGTGAGACCACTACTTAACCAAATTATAATTAAGTTAACCTTACATGAAGTGGCGATTGGGGCATTACTCCTATGACGCACTGCAGGTGGTGATCTAGCCTCAAACTGTAATACAAAAAAAAAGTTATCTAAATGTCCATTATAACATTGTAGGACTTTCATTTAAAACCTTACCATTTGTTCCGTATTAGGCTGGTTTTCCATTGGCATATTGTCCCTATGCCAAGATGGGCCTGGTTGTACATCCTGTAAATATATATATTTTTTGTAATCAGAATCATCAGCCTAATTTAGAATTTAACATCATCACAATGTTATATTATAATAGAATTAACATACTGGTATTGAAGGTGTGGACTGCTCAGTCTGGAGCGTGCCTGCAGTAGTATGTTCTACTTGGAGCACATGACTCTACAAAATTAAATTAGAAAATTATAACTTCACAGTATACAGTTTTCATATTAATTTATTAATGTAAGTAATTTAAATCTAGTAATACCTGAAGTATGCTCTCTGACCCTGGTGTTGTATTTTCCTCTCCTGTAACATCTTGTATACTCTGCAAACAAATTTTTGACTTACAATGCATTGGGAAGTAATATAGGGACTTATGTGTTGAATAATATTTCACTAAACATACCAAGAGCATATCATCGGATACTTCAGGATTTGGCACTTCAGGAGTCAAATTAAAACTTGGCCCAGGTTCATTAGCAGGCTAAAAATTAAATGATTGAAAATTTGATTCATATTATATTTCAGGAAATATCTTACTATATATTTTATGCACTTATTAAAACAAGCATAACTAAAAAAACATAAATACATGAAGCTCGATTTCTAGCTCCCTATCACCAGTAACAAAGCTTTCGCCACCCATTATTGCTATTATTCTTTCTTCAATTGTAGAGAGAAACCCTTCCTCTAATTCACCACCACCTGTTCGTTGCCTAGCCATCCGTATTTGACTAGCTTTTTTTCTAATAGCTGATTTCTTATCCTTCCAATACTAAAAAAAATATCCAATGTCTAAATATCTAGAATCATAACATGTAATATACAATAATTATGTTTCACGTTATATTATAGCCAATGTACAATGCGCTGCATCAATTGGGTACCCAATTGATGCAGCTCACCCTATATAGGTAAGTACTTACTGGATTTTAACTTTTTTCTTATGAAACAAACAGTCAAAGTACGCATGCATACCTATACAAGCTAACGACACACACCACAGTAATATAATACATAGGCTGTTAACAAACCTTTGACCATTGCTTCCAACTTTTTATGCAGCCACTTCCATCACTATTTAGCTTGGCAGCTACTTCTTGCCATGCTGCTTGTGTGCGATCTCGGGCATGTGATGTCCGAGGGTGCCCTGTGGCAAGCCAACGTCGCTCTTCCAAGCTCTCTATTAGCATCTCTACTTGCGCACGGGATGGGATCGCACTTCTTGGCATGCTTAAAATACACAACGTTACGTTACAACAATAAAGGTACATGAGTCAATTGCATAAAAAATGTACGTCATACAAAAGAAATACAGAGGAATATTTTTTTTTTTGTCATACAAAGGAATTTAAGTCAAACAAAGGAATTCATAAAGATGTGTTCATAATGAATTTCTATCTCGTAACATATAAAAAAAAAATGATTTGGTATTTTTAAATTTTATTAAAAATTAAACAAAGTTAAACATTGCCTTAAAAAAAACAGATTTTTTATTAACACAATTCCAAGACATGTAGTTTGGTCTCCAAACTACGTTATAAAAAAATGGCCTGTATAATTTGCGCGCGATCAGAATGGGATGGAACTATGTCAAATTACATACAACATACTTATTTCTGTAAGCATACATACATTCAAACATAAGTTACACAACAAACATACATGCCTGCGTAGACATAACGATCTACTAAAATTAGTTCTGCATTAAATTCACTTATTTGCTAAAGCTACTTTGCTTGAGAACTGTGATATCTCGATTTACAATGTCCCAACCCATTCTGGGGGCCTACCACAAGCTCATAAAGCAGTATTATTTTAATATTACTTCAGTGTGGGAAAGAGATGAAGCTCTACAGGACGTATAGCTCCATCTCTTTCTCCCACTGAAGTAATATTAAAATAATACTGCTTTTGAGCTGGTGGTAGGCCCCCCGTTCACGTGCGGATTACAGAAATCAAATCAAAGGGAGTTTTGTAATTAAAACATGTTTTTTATCTTTAAACAAAAGACTAAGAAAATAGAGGTTTGTTTTCAAAAATCAATATCTTTAAAGAAATCAAATGAAAGAGCTTTGGCTCCAACTTGGAAGAAAATAATTTTATAACTCTAAACACAAGCTCTTAATTTTTAAAAGGCCATTCTTGGTAATTTGTTCCCTACAAACTTTGAACTAAAACATCTTTATAATAACTATTTAAATAAGCTAGATATTATTTAGTGAAAATACAATTTTTCGGAATAAAACATACTATCTGCAAACGTGTATTAAGGTTCAACACAATCGGTCCTAAAGTGATAAAGATATTTTAATTCAAAGTTTGTATGGGAACGACTTATTGGTATCCAACTTAACAATTTAAAAATAAATCTGGTCATGATCATCTGCTAGTTTAAACTCATTTGATACAAATTTTAAATGTATTTTTTTTACAATACATGCAGAGGGAACTACATCTTTATCGACTTTTTTTGAATTAATGAATTTCAGTTGAGGCTTTTTTACCGTTTTTAAAAAGCGAACATTATAATGAATTTCAACTATTTTAAATACGACACCTTCAATAAATCCAACATAATATACCCACTTATTTTTTTCATAATATCTTACTAAAACGCTATCGTTAGTATTATATGTCATGTCTCTCATTTCTGTTTCTGTCAGTTTTTCACTTTTAGTTTCTATTTTAAAATTATTTTCACAGCCTCCATCATTTTCTATTTCAGTTCTAATACTATGTTTAAAATAACTTCTATTATTATAATTCTCCTTGTCTTCCATCACTGCCTCTACAGTATCAACTTCCTTTTTATTAACGCCTGATGTAGAAGGGGTAGGATTTTTGTAGATATCATTATTTATTTGAAAACTTGTGTCTATCCGTTTGAGTGTAAATGGACTATACTTATTAAGATCGACATATCCCTTGCTTTCTGGCTTATATCTTATATCTGACAAAATTGTTACTTTTCCGTCAATGTGTTTACCGGCTGTTTCTGTTTTTGTACTGACCGCAACATTATTTTCTTTCGATTTGATTTCTATTATACCATCGTTAGTATTTCCATTATCTTCATGTTCGCATTCTGAGTTATCACCATTCCAGCTACTTTCATCCGACTCGGCATAATTGATCTCACATTCAGACTCGCTAGTATCGCTTGACCTTTCAATTCGTCGTTTTTTGATAATCTTCGGTGACTTTCCTTTTATTTTTATTTTTTTGTCATTATTTGTTTTGTGTCGTTTTAAATTATGTTCTTTTACATCAAAACAGTCACAATAACCAGCAGTTATCCCACAAAAACAACTTAATTTTCTAAATTTTATTATATCGGGATTTTGCATCGAAATCACTTGATGAATAGCTATGGTGTTGGGGACGGGGATGAGGTCTTTTGTCGTTGAATCTAAATCCTTTACAAGGGTATCTACATTTTCATCAGATATTAAAAAATATTTGATCTTTGAATTACTATTGACAAGTGCTTTGTATGCTGCCTCCGCATCGGGAATATCTTGACCGTGAGCAACATAACTGTCCAAATTTCTTTTTGTGGCTCCTCCTATCCCATCTGCGGCGCCTTTTCCATGACTTGCCTCGAAAAAGGACCAAGTGGCCTTTTCGAATCTAAACAGTGATATCATTTTATTTAACATGTAAAAGTTTTTTTTTTGTCTATATTGTGTTGTTGGACCATCTGAATAGAAGTGCAGTATAGTTACTTTGGGATATTTCTCTTTAATAAGTTTTAATATAGGAGTCAGATGGGCCCATATTGCTCCAGGGCTATGATTGGTGTTTGAAGATATTGTACAGAAAGATGTGGTCTGCGGCTTATCATCATATTTGGCATAAAAAACGCCAGTGTGTAAGGAAATTTGACGTTTTGATGCACCAAAGTGTAAAGCTTGAACTTCTTCTGCTAGTTTGCAGCCATAGTTTTCGGAAAAGTCGCAATGCAACAGAACTTCCTGTTCAGTTAAGTTCTCCTTACAATTTTTATACATTGTGTATTGGTGAGTGATGTTGAAATAATGTTTCTTGAACAAAAGCATCTGATCACAAAAGGTTTGTAGCAATATTTCTAGTGTCTGTGTCACTTCCTCTTTCACTGTTCTCTTAGTAATCTTATTATCATATTCATGTTTTTTTGTAACCCATCTTTTCCATGTCACTATGTCCTCCAGATTTCGTTGCAATAAATTACAAATAACGCTTTTATTGGAGCAGTTATTACACTCACCATACATACATTTGACATTGTTGACATTGCACGCGATAGTAGAAACTAACTGGGCTAAATTGTCACTCTTTATTACATTTAGCTTTTTCAGCTTTTCCGCCATGAAATTTAGATTGGCGTGCTTAACACATGCACAAGTGTTTCTGTCGGTCAATTTTGGACTAAGGATATAAAAAGGTTTGTATCGAGTAAACATTTCGTAAGATAATTTCCCACCTTCACCTTTATATTTTGTATGTAATTTTTTCACAGTATCTAATAAATAACGTACCTGTTCTCTCTTTTTATGTAACGTTCTATATTCTTTTTTACCGGCCGTAGCGCGGCTATTATCGTCTCTGCTTAAAAAATCGCCAACTTCTTTCAAGCGACATATTTTTCTCTTTTTCAATTGCTCTCGGATCCTTATTCTTCCTTTTAAGCCTATAACGCTGCTCAATTTTGTTTTCATTTTATATTTTGCTATAGTGTCGTTAGTTATAATTTTTTTAAATGTATTTCTTTCTTGATTGTTGGTTGTTTGGGAGTACTGCTCACTCAATGAATCTTTTATCAATATGTTTTCAAATAGTACTTTTTTCACAATATTTTTCTCTGAAGTGCTAATTTGTGGCAAACGTTCCTGAATGAAAGTGTCGGTTTTAGAAATAGGAGTTTGTTTGTTGTCTTGGATTATATTAATATTAACATTTACAGTGTCTTTTTCTGAAGGTGGGTTTCTTAAATTCGTTACTATTTCTTTTAAGTGTTTTACTTGTTTTTTGTACCTGTAGATGCTTTTTTTCTGACATTTTATTTTTCTTAGTAACAGATCTATCGTAGACTTTAACTTTGAATTTTCTTTAGCTAATAGGTAACGAAATCTACGTTTTTCTTTTTCTTCTGTATTTTTTTGTGACTCTTTAGAAACTTCTTTAACATTTCTTTCTCTTTTCGCCTTCCTCCATTTTTGTCGCTGCAGGTCCTTTTCACTTTCATTAAGATCTTTTGCTTTTCTGTATTTTCTTTTAGTCTGTTCTAAATTCTTTTTTTTTATTTCCTCTAACTTTTCAGGATTGCTACATCTTAACTTTTGAAGATATCTTCTTTGTCGTTCTGCCCCGGATAAAGGCATAGTCTAAAAAAAAATGAAACCTATTAACACATATCATTTTCAAACATATTTCTCAACTCACGGTCTGTAAAATATCATATAGGTGTGATTTTTTTCAAAAAAGAAATTAGTTGAATGCGTAAATTTTCGAGATATATCTAGAAAAAAAAAATTAGACATCCACAAAATTATCGCCATTCGTTATCACCACTATCCACAAAAAGTTAGCTTTTTACATAATACATTACGGCCAAAATATCTTGGCGTGTCCGAATTTCGCGCAGAAGGCTGCGCAGTAACATTTTTTAGGAACCAAATGGTGACATGAACCGAGTCTGAGTGAGCAAACATGCGCGAAAGATCTTAGTGCTTATTTTCGGACTCGCCAAGATATTTCAGCCGTACTGTAATAATATTTGCTTGTAAAAAGACTGACAGACATTTCAGTTGTATTTTCATGAATTAAGCTATTAAGCCTCGATGAGGTAATATAATTAAATTTACAAACACAAATACATCGAAAAACATTACCCTCCTTCCTTGGGCAGTCGGGTAAAAAACTAAGTGGTGTATAGACCTTTAGGTCGTTTCTTCTGTATGACGTTATACAATGTCATCCAATGGAACCAAATTTTGATGTGACAAAACCATTACAAACAATCAGGTTATAATTTTGAAAGATTTTCACAGGCCCGATGTACTCAATGGGTTACACATACATTAATGTATTATGTAAAAAAGAATATTATGTATAAACCATAAAACTTACCTGATATTAGCGTCACACAATTAGACCTTTTTCAAATGCCAAATTCACTTCAAAGTAAAAATGGAACCACTACTAGAAAACTAAGATGGCTGACATTTGGTTTTGTTATGTTGGTTGTAGTAATAGTGTTGCCGCACGTGAAAAAATTATGGATGCGTTCGTTAGTGTTTACAAACTTCTAAATCTCAGTCATACAATGGATGTTATACAAAGGAAGAAAAATTGAGACAAGTTTTTTTCAGGAGTTTTTGTAAAGAAATTAATATTCAAATCTAAAAAAAAGCATAATAGAGAGAAGAAAATGTATCAGCACAGGTAATTAATGCAAAAAAGTTGTGATTTTTAGGCGGGTTCAAAAGATACTGGATTTGGTTTATACTACTCCAGGGGTAGGACAATGTGATTTTGTATGACAAACGAAAACTATTATTTAAAATATTTTTTTTTTTCTACTATTTATTAATTCCAAATAAAATTATGAATATTATACTTAAAAATATAACCAGTAGAGTAAATAAATGCAAAATTATTATGATGTTAAACCATCCATACTTCTTTTTAGACCTAATTTATTATAGTGGACAAACAATATTTTCCAAATGGACAATAAATATGCAATTGACTCACATACTACCTTACATTATATACTCTATTATAAAACAATAGTTGGTAATTTACATAATTTTATTAATATCTATCATACAATATTATTTGACACATTATTAATAGGTATCCATGTAATGAAAATATCATAATACTCACATTTCAGTACGTAGGTATATTATTTTATACTCTTAGTCACAGACTCGCTGATACAAATAATTATTATACAATTAACTTAGGCACCAAAAAGTTTTCAAACTGTTTCAAACCAAATAGAAGTTCAAGTGTTTTCGATAGCGTCGCGTCGTTTGTGATTGTTGTTTTTTTATTCATCGTCGGGCGTTCCTCGTATTAGGCAAAGGAATCGTCATTCAGCCTCAAAATGTAATAATAAATCTACAAACTCATAAAATATAATGATATTTGTTTGTAGTTTTACTCAATTCCCTAAAATACTTAATGATAAACCTCTAATATATATTATAAACCCATAAAACTCTCAGTCGAGATTTATCGATTATAATTTAAAGAATTTGTGTCAAGCCCTTAGTTCGTCTACGAAACAGCGACGGGAGGGAACAGCCTAGGGTTCGTCGACGAGCACAACTACGTTAGAGAATACGGTTTGAATCAGCGCTGCACGCTCGGTCGATCTCAAGGCTGTCTCGACGACGAGCTCGTCGCAGCTTACAGCCATGAAATTGTCAGTTCCATTGTCAACAAATCACTAAAAGAAAAAAAAAATCTGTGAGGTAAGTTGTTGTAATGAAAGATGTATCTTCTTCACATGTAGTGAGTTTATTATTTGAACAAAAATAATCTATAAGTTCTTAAAATATTTACAATTCCTTAACTTACAACTTACTGTCAACATACCCTGTCCGCTTTTCAACCGTTGCGTTCAAACACTATTTAATAACTAAAACGTTGGGTGGCAAGAGAACATTCCGAGTGATCTAAGTTTCAATGAAAATCTTATAATTACGGATAAGTTGAGTAGCGATGATAAGTCATATCGGCCCATTCAATATCATTCACAACATGTTGAAAAGAGAAAAGAGGGCGGGGATTCTCTTAATGTTAAATAACATTATATAAGCTAATTGTCTAATAACACAGTCCCATACATTTCCCTAGCATATACTTTAGAATCGGCTCCGCGATACAATACTGTCGCTACTGTTTCAGATTCCAACTGTTCCTACAGAACTAATGTGGACATTCAGGTACATAACATACGTAAAGCAATATAAGTATATGCTTTAAAAAAAAAGATAAACGAATAAATGAACGGATGACAAAACAATTGTGGTGATGAGAATGAATTGGGGGAATAATGACCACCGACCTATATCAATATAGTTAGTCCAATATAAATGTGAATAAAAATAGCGCTGACATGGGCTTCGTGCCTCGGTTTGTTATGGGAATAACTACTTCGTTACATTTACACTCAGTGCACAATTGCAGGTCTTTCTATACGTCGGGTTTTCAACCATTCTATTAAAATAGATAACATCATTATCATAATTATGTTTCCTTTTCTTTTCGCAAAACGGAACATTGAGCATATTTTGTAGTAAACAAAAAGGAAACAAGCAGTGGTGGCCCAGTGAGCAGTGATGGCCCAGTGAGCAGTTGTGGCCCAGTGAGCAGTGGTGGCCCTGTGAGCAGTGGTGATTGACGAGGTCATACGTTCGAACCTGGATATTCGCTTTACTTTGCGTAAATTGTGTCATCAACACTGCTCTCAAACGGTGAAGGAAAACATCGTGAGGAAACCGGTATGTCCCAGAACCAAAAAATAAAATCAAAGACATGTGACATCTACCAATTCGCACTGGGCCCGCGAGGTGGATTACGGTCCACCCCCTCTCACAGAGAGTAGGCCTGCAGTGTGATCATTATATAACAAAAAAGAAAGCGAAACATGAAGTAGTAAAAGTTACTGTATAATAACGTGTCTGGCAATGGACTGCTTAGCTTACGAAGTATGATACAAATGATGATATTTATTTCATGAATAAGTACATAAGGCATTTCAAATGCTTAGTATGTTTTTGATGATTCTTTAGGTATATTATTATCGAAATAGGTCAGCCGGCAATAAACTGATTAGGTATAAACCGTAAAAAAAAAAACAATGACATCACAAAATACACAGGCTTGTTTTTTAGCATACAGTATTCGTCAAATCTTCCAATGTATTTCCACCGAGTAGTCGTTATGCGTGTGACGATCACCAGGAACCAACACACACAGGGATATTTTAAATTGGCTAGCTAAACTCCACAGATGCGATGGGCACCGACGGAAACGGGATATTTTTTTTTTACTAATTTGATGTTTTTTTTTTTATGGGTTCATCGACCGCAGTTATAGTACTACGATTACTATTCTCTGTAAACATTTGATGGGTATCGATATCTCAACACGATAAAACATAAGAAAACAGTTTGTCTCAACTCATACTTTAAGTAAGTCCAACATTAACAGCGGTCGTTAGTCTCCCAAGAAAACATCACATCTTTTTACTTTTAATTTTTTTATATAAAACTTACATAAACATAACATCACGCCTGTATTTTCCGAAGGCTTAGGCAGAGGTGTACCTATAGTACACCAACATTTCGCCAGTTATGCTTAAGTCCCATGTAATAGGGGGCAAGCCTATTGCCATCAACCAGGCCCAAAATCCAGACTCCAAATTCCAGATGGAAAAATCCAATAACATTTTGCTCGACTCGATTCCCGGATCGAACCCAGGACCTCATGCTCAGCAGTAGCGCTTGCCACCACTAGACCAACGAGGCAATTTTTATTTTAGATATCGGTACCCATCGCATCTGCGGAGTTTAGCTAGCTAATTTAAAATAACCCTGTAGGCACAGCACTACACAGACCGATACAAACAGTATATCTACCTTTAGATAATTGTAAGTATAAAAGTGCGTTGATAACATAAACTTCCAGATATAAACGTATCTGAAGTAATGTTCTAAGTCTGTAGTAAGTTCATATAAAGATTCAATTGTGTAAATTCGAGTATTGATGCAGTACAGTACGATTGCACATTTAACAAAAAACAAAAAGGTTCCATATATATTACATGTTGCTAGCACTTAGCCCATCATCTACAATACTAGTTATAGTAGTTTTTATCAGAACTTCGCTAACATATTTTGCAGCTTCCAAAAGCTTTTACATCATTGTAAACTTCAAAAAATATATACACATTGCGTTAACATTTGCAGTCTAAGCTTGCGATATAATGCGACACCTATACACAGAAAGCGTTTAACAGTAGCAATTATTTGTCCGTGTTTCAATGTACTGTTAGCTTATATTTACATAAACAGCACTATGTCAGGAACGACACCGCTATATGTCTCCAACACTGTAATCCTAATTATACCAATTCGTGTTCGCTACGCGACGGTAACAATGTGTGTTTTCCAAAAGATTTTGACAGTCAGTTTTTACTTGGGATGCTTCTCAAATAGGTTATATTCTGGTTTACAGGTTCATTGGCTTGGCCATGCAATTTGTTGTTATCTTCGAGATGCAATGACGTATTAAGATTTATGTGTAATATTTACAGTACAGTTAGTCTACGATACTGGGCCGTGGGACCCTTAGTCGGGTCTGTATATGGGTATTTTGGGAACAAACTCTATTAGAAGTACGTATTCCATCATGGAGGAGGAGTCGCAGTGTTGTTTCGTGAGTCGCCAGCGAAGGCCCAGCTTGTTGTACAGTCGACTGTTTTCCCATTCCAAGAGTTTGTTCAGAGAGTGTTGCGTCTGGAAAGAAAATTACAAAGTTATTATCGTGCTTCAAGTTCAATCTAACGTGTCGAAAACGAGGTGCCCGCAGCTGTTGCAGCTGAGCACGTAGCGTTAAATACCCCGCATAATAATCAAGATGAAAATCTAAGTTTGATCTAGCTTGTCCCTTCTTGCTGTCCTCCCCCCCCCCCCCCCCCCCGCGACGCCCTAAGACTACGTAAGTACCTTAGCGAGCGCTCGCCTAGTTTTAATTTAGAATAGTTTTTGCCCGTGGCTGGAGGCTTTTAGTGTAGAAGCTTAAGGCAGCCACAGGAAAGCCCGGTTAAGCAGCCATGACCATAGTGGACGCGAGACGCACTAAATAAAAAGAAACGAAGTGTCTGCTAGCCATTGGTCGACGGGTTTATATATATCTTTTATAATAAAAATTAAATGCTGTTCGTCGGTAAGCGCATCACTAGAGAACCGCTGTCGCTGCTCCGATTTAGCTTTTTTTTAACCGACTTCAAAAAAGGGGCGACGTTCTCAGTTCGTCGGAATCGTTCCCCGATTACTCAAAGACGGCTGGACCGATTAAAAATATATATTTTGTTTGAAAGGGTGTACTTTCTAGTTGGTCCCATTGTCATTTGGTCACGATGGATTTTGGAGAAATCGAGGGAACTCTTCAAATATTATAGGCAATAATATGTATTACACCCAAATCCATAGTCCAATATTATCTATGTTTCCATATCCATATTTATATTTAACACATATAGTATATTTTAAGTTACTTTGTCGCATTAATTTTATTATTATCTGTAATGGCAAAGAAAACATGGCATGTAATTAAATTAAATAAGTGCCCTTGTAAGTTTATATGAAATCCTGCAATAGCCCTACACCAGCCGGGGCGGGGGTTGTCCTTGGGTGCACTTGCATAGTGCATACAGGGATAATCGTCGGTTGGAGCCTCATTACTTTAAAACGCCTAACGGGCCTGTGCGAGTGAATTCGGCCCTGTTGAACCGGTCGCATATATTTATGCACTGGCCTGTTGCATAATGCACATGCCTGTCACCGATTCAAATTAATATAGTTACGGCTTATGTTTTTGTACCTTGTCATTTGTGTAAAAATATTGACCACGAAATATAGTAATTTATCAGACAACTGCTCATTATTGCCCCTCCTGCTTTCTATCAGGCCCCTCGTACGCCTTCCAAAGGTCTGGGACCTCAGGGTCCCGAGAAATGTAAAAGACCAAATACTAATAATATAAGAGGTTTATTTTCTCTACACAAGTTATGTACTTACTTAATTCTAGTATTTGACAATAGTGCACGAACACGCAGCTAACTTTGTGAGAGACTGGTGCCTGAAGTAGATTTGAATAAAAACCTGTATTACAGGTCACCAGGGTATAGTAGATAAAAGACAAGCGGTACTTAAACTTATAGTTAGTAAACATTACAACGGCATAATTAATTAATTGCAACAAATAATATTATCAATACCGTGTCATGTCATTGTAGTCAGTTCACGGTAGGTATATGCAGGGGTCGAAACAGGTTCAGTGTTCAAAAATACTGATTTTACTGACCAGAAATCTAAAAAAACTGACTTTTACTGACCATCTGAACTAACTTAAAATAAAAGTTTCATGTGGAATTGAAAAAAAATATATTATTGGCCTCCACCATCCCCATAGCCAACCATCACCACCTTTTTATTATTAAAAAGTTTACAAATAGTTATCAGTTTTAATATTTGTTAGTAAGCAAATGACACACATCCAATCATGCAAATAATATTAAAAGTTAGAAACATTAGACATTATGATTTCTTGAAGAAGTTAGTAATCAAAGCATTTTTCTTTTTATCTATAATTTTTTGTACGTTTTCTTCTTCTTTAATTTTCTCCTCGTAGTCTTTTCTTTCTTTAACAGCGGCATCTAGTAATGTCTTGGCCATATTAACGGCGACTAAGTCTTTGTCCTTAATTCCTTCTTTTAACATGCCAGTAGCGTTATCGAGCAACCTGAAATATGAAGGATATAAAAAAATCGTTAAGACAGGTTCGTTTGGGTTCAATCTACAAGGTTCAATTCCTATTAAAGATGGTTTAAGAACCATGACTAAGGTTTATCGGGTCGTTGAGACCCGATGAGCATCGATGTTCTCGATGAATCTTAAGTTAGTGTCATATCATAGTTCTCCCACCACACACTAGAAGAACACTGACACATAATAAAACCATAAAACCGTTAAAAATATCATATACCTGTCAACGGTCATCCTCTTGATTTTTTCTTCATTTTTAATTTTTTTTTTAAAGTTGTTTCTCCTTCTTCAATGCTTTTTTTTGTATCTTCATACTTTCTTTTCAATTCCTTTTTTTTTAATGTCTTCTTCTTGACGTGTTCTCTCGTTCAACTTCTTGTTTAGTTCCAACTGTTTTTGCTCCTCACAATACAGTCTATATCTTATATACGCTGTTCGAGCTAAATTCATTAATTCTTTAGTCAGAGGCACAAGATCTACTCTATTATTATACATATTTGTAAGAGCTGACTTTACTGTCAAATGTGCGTCTAGAGTTCTTTGAGACATTGCCGATCTTTCTGGTGTAAGGATATGTCCGGAACGTGAAAATCCTCTTTCTACGTCTGCGTTGCCATGAGAAAGAGATAACGCGGCTCTGACTAATATCTCCAAATTTGGGTACATTGGTTGTCCAGTCTCAAATGTTGATTTAAAAATCTTAACCCAATACGTTTCAATACGTATTTTATCAGGGTTGTCTTCGTAGGGCAATTGAACCAGGAGACGACATTCATTTATTAATTCAGACTCTTGTATTTCAATGGGAAGGGCTTTTGCAATTTTTATAAATTCCTTATAACAATCAGCGGCTCTGTGAGCATTGGGTCTCAAAATGCGCAGGTACTTCGCCAATGAGTTATCTACAGATGTCTTCTTTAATATGTGCTTGCATGCAGCAACATAGTGATTCCTCACTTTCATCAGGAACGTCAATCTGTCGCGTTCTTGGATTTGCGCTAAAGATTCTCTAATGGATTCTTCCAGAACAATGTCCGATAATTCTAAATAATACTTTTCCTGAAACGCGTCAATGGTTCTTGGTGCATTACTTTTGCAAACTCTGTTTATTATTTTATTGACGAGATGTTTTAATTCATCGTAGATCAAGTGAACAAGGGGTTCTTCCCGCTGAAAGAATCCTGTAAATTTTACAAACATTTGTGCACTTGAAGCAACGAACATGACCTCAATTTTCGCCGTCTTTTGAGTTAAGAAATTGTGTATATTTTTGAAGTTAACAGATGTAGTCTTCTCTTTGTTTCTCTTTGGTAAGTGCTTCGTAAAATATTCAATTATTGCAGGCCACTGTTCTAAAATCCTTTCGGCGGCAGTGCCTAAAGTCAGCCATCGGGAAGAGACATGTTTTAAAAATTTTTAAAAACTTTTTTGATGGCCAGCCATCAAAAAAGTTGTGAATTTGATAAATGAAATCTGATACATTTTCGCCTAGCTCGCTCAAACCCTTTAAAAAAGCGTTATGCACAGTGTGTATATTGCATGTTCCTATATCTGCTAGTTTTGGTCTGTCCAATAATACCAAAGCCTCGTTCATTAATCTTGTGACGCCTTTATTCACATTGGGACCATCAGATCCTAGCATAAGAAGTCTTTTTCTGGAGAGCTCAGCATTGTCTAAAGCATCGTTCAGTTTGTTGAAAATATCTTGGGAGGTTGCTTTACCGATGAAAAAGGTTTCCAGGTGACTCGTAACTATCATCTCCTTTATTGGAGACCAGTATTTGATAGCGACTTGAAGTTCTTTTCTCGATGCAGCATTACACGTTTCGTCGTAATAAAGAGTGAAATAAGAATTTTTACAGTCGTTTAGCATCTCTTTTTTTAAATATGGCGCTATCGCATCGCAAATTAGATATCGTGCCTTGGTTGTAGACATAGAAAAATCTTCTGGTACCGAATTCGGGAACATTGCCATGAAAAGCTCATTTATTGAACTGCAGGATGGCTCTATAGAATAATCAGATGCTACCATCTTCATAGCCCATAAAATCTCAGCTCTGGTAGCCCCATCTTTAACACTATATAGTTGAACGGGTGCTCTACCGGGTGAACCAATCGTCGGGTCTTCAACGGGCCGAACACTTGCAATTGAGATGCAGCCAGCTTCACCTTTGACTGTTCAATATGTTTTTTTGATGATGCATGTTGCTCCAAAGCCTCAAATCCCCAAGCCACAGAAAACGTTTTCATGCACACACAACAAAAAACCTCATTTTCACCATCCCTTTTTCCCCATTCAGATATAAAGTGTCCATTTTTATCTTTTTTATTAAGTCAGTCCTCATTAAATTTACATTTCCCCATATTAGTTAGTTGGTTAGTAGCCACAAACAAATCACACAGCAGTCAAATTAAATCACATACAATGCAGGTTAAAAAGCTGAAGCTGTAACAAATATGCAAAGTCAAACATACAATAATAAAATATGTATTTATTTCGAGAAAAAAAGTAGGATTGGACTTTTTTCCTCGAAATAATGATGCTACAATATTAAGTTGCCACAAGACATCATAATAGAGCATCAGCTGTTAGTTGCCCTCAAACCATCACTGGGCCGGGCTAATAAAATTAGAAATGACTAGAAATTTGTTTTTTGTTGACACAATCTAAATGTATATTTAAAATGCTAATGTTAGGACGGGAAGACAGGGTTTTCTCTATGACCACCAACTCCAATCATCTCCCCTTTGGTCTCCTGGTGAAAGTAAGGAAGTTTGGTCGCGGTTGTGGGTGGCGAAAATGTGAAAAAGTGTTGCAACTGATGAAATGAATGGACTTGAAAGGTGAAACCCGAGCAACGCCGAGTTTGGCTGCTAGTAGGTATACTATAAGATATATATTTCTTAAGCAAAATCTAGAAGGTAGGCGTAAAAAGGAACGACACAGACAGGCAAAATTGTGTCAGTAAATAATTAATAAGGTTCCAAAAAAATATATGGAGCAATATATGTGTTGATCTCAAAAAAACTGAAAAAACTGACCATTTTCTCAAAAAACTGACTTTTACTGACCATGCTAAAAAAAACTGACTTTTACTGATTTTACTGACTAGTTTCGACCCCTGTATATGTATAAAACAGTTAAATCATTCAAATATGTACCCTTCGTTTTCCCGTCTCAGATAAAACGAATGTGAAATAGTATTGAGATCAAAATATGTGCATATTTTTCAAGGATTGATTGTGTACTCGTATGTTTGAATTTTACCAAGGTTATATTTTGAATCGAACAGAACCGGTCGAAGTGGCGGTGCTTGGGGGAGGTCTATGTCCAGCAGTGGACGTCTTTCGGCTGAAATGATGATGTTTTGAATTTGGGGGAGACGCGTTTTATCATATACATTATAAAATCATGTCTCATTACAATAAGTCCAGTCCTACGCGCAAAATAGGAACCACATTTTATCCATTTTGTCGGTATTTAACAGCACAATTTCTGACATTATCTATGAATCAATGAATGAAAAATATATCTGTATTTATCTACAGGGAACAAAGTGCATACCTACCTATCTAAAGTTTCCTACATTGGAGTGACATAAAATATTACATTAAGCGGTTTTTGTGGTCTAATTCCATACTGGAGAAAAGCCAGCGAAAAGTTTACAGAACTTTCTTAGGTCCTAAGAAAGTTTACAGAACTTTCTTAGATCCTAAGAATATATAGAAGGTACCAACATAGTGTTTAAAATAATCTAAATAAAATAGTGTTACGTGGTAGGTAATATAATACAAAAAAAAATTGACCAAACATTGATAATGTACTTGAATTCAAATTATAAAACGAGACATGCTATGATGCCATTTTTTTTTTGTATACTTATTTATATAAAGATTTATGATACATAATCAACATAAAGTTACTTGGTAATAAATAGACAGCCGACACAAAAACGTGAACAAGTGTCGAAGGCGCAGTTTGTTAAAATTAAATGATCTCGACCATTCTCTCGGATGTGGTATGGTCAGCAATGAATGTCAGTTAACACAATTACTTACTATATAAAATATCGAAATTAATACATTTATGTGATAATTTATTTTTCGTTTATTCTAAGAGTGTGTTAAAATCGAGTATTTTTTTTCGTTTATTTAGAAGCGTTAATCGTCCTTTGTTGCTGACTGTATAAGGTGTTATTTACTTTAGCAACAATAACCAGGGCAGGGTGCCTATAACACTAAATCAATAAGGCAGAGCTTAGGTTTAAAAATGAACTCTGTATTAGTAAATTGCTCGAGCGAAGTAAAGTTGAAGGTTGAGGCGACACGATGTGAGGTTGTGTGCATGTTATTTTAAATATGACTGTGGGCGAATCTTTAGGTGTTCATTAAAAAGCAAATAGCCTGGTTTCTTACCATGTTTTAAAGAAGCTGTAGTAAGGGGTGTCAATTTTAACCAATTTTAGAATTTCATTTAATTTATCTATGATTTCTTCCGAAATACAGTCAAAACCGTTTATAACGACTTCGATGGGACCGTAGTCGTTATAAGCGAAGTTATAAACGGTTTTGACTGTATATTGCTTTTTGCAATTTATGGCTTTTTTAGTATTCTGACCCAATTAGTCCTGAAGAATCTTTTAATTATCATCTGAAACTGCAATGGTTAGCAAGATAAAATAAAACTTGATAATTGACGATTTCCTAGCTGACTAATTGGTAACCATTTTTACAAAATA
The DNA here is from genome assembly GCA_916610215.1 of Omphaloscelis lunosa. NCBI lineage: Eukaryota > Metazoa > Arthropoda > Insecta > Lepidoptera > Noctuidae > Omphaloscelis > Omphaloscelis lunosa. The sequence goes on along the minus strand of OU744265.1, from coordinate 8,845,011 downwards.
TGTAAAAGCAATTACCAATTAGTCAAAAAGTCAAGAACAGTCTTCTAAGAAAATTTGTCTGTAGATACAGTGGTTAAGGGACCTGCACTTATTGCCCTGTTTCAAAAATCTTTTATTCTCACATCGTTTATGCCAATACACAGTTCCAAGGCGTTGCTGGACTTTCTTGAAGAGCTGCGGCGGATCGAATGATCCATTGTCTCCGTCCGTATAATATGCGCTTGGACGTGGAGTTGCAGACTCCAGCCCATTATACAATACAGTGTTTACGCAGGGCGAAGAATTCTAGATAGATACATACCCTTTTACTTAAACAAATAACGGGCCAGAGAGAGCATCCTAGGGTGCAGCAGCAGCACACGCAGCCGCAGAACAGCCACTTAACGTTGACGGGCAGAGTCTTCTTGAGCACGCTGTTGATGCGCGCTACCGTCGCCTGGTACTCCTCGGGCGCAACTCTGGACTGCAGGCCTGAAGGGAAGTCGCCGTTGAAGCGGTTACTCAGGCCAAAACTGGAATGGGTAATGGTAGTGGTTACGGTAAGGAAAGAAAGAAAATATATTTATTAAACACAGACTAAAAGGTACACAACATATTCTGCAAAATGGTTATGGTCATGAAATTAATTTTTTTATTCTGTAAATAGGATATCGGAATCACTTTTACACGTCATATTAAAACACACAAATGTTGTTATGTCGATGTCGTGAGGAAAGTTTTAAGTGTGAATGTTGATAGCTATATGGGTAGGGAAAGTAACCCAAGATATGATGGATGGACTATGTGAAAGATGGTACGGCTAGAAAGGGGGTGATTACCGAGATCAGGACTCATAAAGAAGTGTGGAAGAAAGGGACACGCCGACCACAAATAAATTGGGATAACTGCAGGAGAATGATAATTATAGTGGTTATGTTAAGTATGTGGAGAAGAGAGGATTACTGAAACAAATGCCTTAAAATTTATGGAAATAATATATAATAATAACTGTTGGTCTGAAATTCGCAGTGGATTAGAAAGTTGGCATAATTTGACGAAATTCTTTCAGGGAGACATCTGTAGTTTCGACCACTTTTCAAAATGATGTATGTCAATTTATTTCTTGCAGTTGGCATTGGCGCTGAGTGGTATATTGTCAAGAAATGTTATCAGGTTATTTGAAGTTATAATGAACTTTATGGTTTCTAATTAAAAGATAAACAGTTTTAAAACACAAGTTTATTATAAAAAAACCGGCCAAGTGCGTGTCGGACTACGCACAATTAAGGGTTCCGTAGTTGGGATGAATTTATCCCAAATACAAAATTAACATTGTAGTTGAAATATATGTTCTTCCATACATTCCAACTGCAAATGTAATTTTGTACGCACAATATTGAGAGATTTACCGTGTTATTTTAAGACCATAGACTTCTTATTGGTTTTCCTGTTTATGAAATATTAAAGAGCCATATTATGTATTTTTTTCAAAATTTTAGGTCCAGTAGTTTCGGAGATAGGGGGAATGGTCAATTTTCTTAAATATCTTTAATAGTATAGTATTTGTAATATCTATATTTAAAAGAGTGTCCTTGGAGTTTCTTGCCCGTACTTCTCCATAGAGATCTACGTTTTGGAATGGGCAATTAGCTTCAACTTTCTGACTAACTGACCGACTCTTTGACAATTCAAAAGTGCCTGTAAATGGTTTAATTGAAATAAATGCTTTGAGTTTGAGTACTTATTTTAAAATTATTTAAAAAAATATGTTTAAAATCCTCACAACAAGCCCTTTCATTTGATATGTCACACAGTACTGTTAGCAAAACTTTTTTATTTTTAGTTTTCTTGATTGCCCCCCAAAAGTGACTCCTATATTTAAAATTCATTTATTTACGTAACACGTCCGTGTTTGGGTTACAGAAATACACATGTGTACCAAATTTCAACTTAATCGGTCCATTAGATTCGGAGCAAATTGGTTGTGACAGACGAACAGCCAGACAGACATACAAGTGATCCTATAAGGGTTCCGTTTTTCCTTTTGAGGTACGGAACCCTAAAAGCCAGCAAATTCAGCTCATGATTCAATGCCCATTTTTGTACATTAACTCCTAGACATGACCTTGTGAATACTGCTTAATTGAATAGCACTGTTTGAGGACAAAAATGCAATTTTAGAATCAATAAAATTTTACTGGTTATTGTTCTACTTAAACAGGCTCAACTTGTTTTCCAGTTAAAAATACTGCTTATTAAAGCATGATAAGTAAATTTATTTGAATGAATAAGTTTCTTTCTAGGTACATATTATTGGACTCTGGATTTCATTCATTTTGACTCTAACTTTTGCTTTAGTATTTCATGTCTTAGAAATTCCTTGCCGTTCTGTCCCACCCATAGACCTAGAGGCCGTTGCCTCTATGTCTAATGGAGATCAGTAATCAGGGTTTCACAAAGAAAATACTTGATTGTATTTGCTAAATCTCTAAAACATTTGTAACTTCTAATCAATACTAGTATAAATAAAGCTGAAGAGTTTGTTTGTTTGAATGCGCTAATCTAACAAGTAACAGTTGCATTTGAAAAATCTTTTTGCATTTGATAGCCCAGTTCTTGAGGAAGGTTATAGGCTATTTAACACCACGCTATGACCCTAAGGAGCCAAGCAAAAAGAAAAAAAAATGTCAGAAAGAACGGGCGGGCTGTGCGACATATTTCATGTGGACGAAGTCGCGGGCAGAAGCTAGTGAAAGATAAGATTTAGTAAGTAGGTTTAACATAGATATAATCTTGTTATGTAGGTAAATAACTTAAACAAATGCTGATAAGCAGTCATTACAAACATTGTGTAATGTGTGACTATGTATACACATACCGTAGAGATGCCGCGAATAGTCCAATACCGATTAATCGCCATTCCCTATGACGAATAGTCGAATATTCGCCATTATTACTCGACGAAAAGGAATATAAAAAAAAAGTTTATTTATTCTCAAAAAATAATATATAGTTTATTTATTTTCTGAGGCAGGTTTGATTTATGAAAAAAAAGCACAACCGACTTGATCCCAATCGTGCAGAAAAACTAGTTTTTCTGCTCCACAATCCTTTTGGACTTTAAACATTAAATTATTAATTAAAAACCCTAACTAATTAAATGAATGATTTTTGGCAAACTTTTTATATTAATGATAATAATACTAAGTGTGTTTTGTTGTTAAACATTAATAAAAGTTTAATTATTTTTAAGTCTATAGTTTTTCTGTTCATTAAAAGTTTATTTTTATTTAGACACAGCTATTCGCCGAATGTCAAATAATAGACACTATTATTCGGTATTTGAGGAATAACAAAAACAAATCGAGTAATACCAAATAATAGCGAGTATTTGCGGCATCTCTAGTATACAGGTCATAAAAACACCTTTAATATTGTGTGCAAAACACAATACAGCATTAATTATGTATAATGATTACTAAAACCACAAGCCACAAACTAATATTTATCATACAATTACTTATCAAAGTAAACCACAATCATTGATGTTATTTCTTTTGAGTGAACTGAAAAACTGTTAAATTTATTATTATGCAGCTCATAATAACAACTTTGAGTTGTTTGAATAATGAAAACAATTTGATTCTTGAAGTAGAGGAAAATATTTTATAAAAACCATGTAAGAATAAATACATACAATGAGATAAGTATTGTGAATACATAATTAAATATACACATCAATAATGCATTCTACATTTCATATTGATGTAAAAGGGACATGATTCCTTTGAAGTTGTTTCAGTGTGAACACAGCTTTAGGCTAACAAAAACAATCACAAACAATGTTGTGTGAGTACTTAAATGTGTAATGGTTCTTTTTATCTGTGTACATAGCTCTTTGTCCTGGCTGAGTGACTGATTCATCTGTGCCTTATGTCTCATGTTTTGAGAAATGAATTTTATTTTAAATATAATTTGTTAAGTAAGATTTATTGAAAGCTTTTAGATTACTAATATTTTTTTAAAGAAAATAAACAGAATCTTTAGGTGACATTCTAACGCATTGTTTGTCCTAACTACTTTTTACAAACTTAGAATACAATATGATACCCTAATGAATCAGTATGATTGGCAATAAAGAGAAATTACTAAGTTAGTCAACACATTTAAAAAAAATTGGGTCATGGTTTAATCATTTGTTTTTTTTTTTTAATTTGTGTTCAATTAATTGTTATCATTATTTTAATTAGGTGCAATGTCTAGACGGACAAGGATGATCACACACATTTAAATAATTGGAATGGTAATGTTTTATGAAAACAATAACAAAATAATTTCTTAGTGTTTGTTTATAAATTAAACTCTGCACTGCTGTTCAAACAATTGGACAGCAGTAAGAAAGCTTATCTAATCTAATTAAAGGTATAACATATTGAAACTTGGCGCCTGGTCAACATTATGCATAAAGAAATAGTCCTTCAATGCCACAGGTCGAGTGACAAAGACTCAAGAATAACTCTCCAGCACGCGACCCACGGTGCGTGCAGCCCCTTGTTGCCGAGCCAGGAAGGTAATAGAGTCCCAACAGCTGATGTTATTAAACAGATATCACAAATAAAAGCTTACACTGTCATATTCCCAGCCCCTCGAATCACGATCGGATCAGGGACAAGCGTAACATGTGTCTCTTCTATATTCTCCTCGAATTCCGTCTCATCGGGGTATATTGCATCAAAGTCTGCCATTGTACTTAACACTAACTAAAAAATCAATTCCGTATATTATAAACACATAACAAAGCACAGTGTTTGTTGGATTTTACACATTCACGAAAAAAGGAATACAGAAAGTCAAAAATGACATTTTCTTTCATAAACAAATGTAAAATGTTGCCATACTTGGATTTGAAAGTGTTTTCTATGCGAATGCTTTTTTCTGTGTTTCTTTACAAAATGCATGTTTAGTAAGCATTCAGCACAGTTAAAGTTATTCACGATTAATCCAGATTGATTGTTTAATTTAGAATTTTATGTTCCATGTTATATTTTGAAGTATTGGAACCACAGATAACTATACACTAGTCGGAGATTGGAACATTACTTTTGGAAGTACACATAGCATAATTCCAATGATTCATACTAGATGGCACTGTAACACTTGTTTGGATTGGAATCTTAAATGATTATGAAAAAGTAAGTACCACAGATTTAAATCTGTGGTAGGTACATACTTACCTAATACTATCTAAAGGGATGATTATTTTATTGTCATTTGAACAATAAATGTCCTTGAGCTCTTAAAATCTTACCTTCATGACAGAAAACAATTAACCGAAATAAGTAAAATTAATATACGCACCAAAAGAGAAGAAATCTTTCGATCAAATGAACGCAACGTTATGTACGGAGTTCCACAAGGAAGTATACTAGGACCACCGCTTTTTACTCTTTATATTAATGACTTTCCAAAGGCAATCAAACATCCGATGACACTATTCGCGGATGACAGTACAATAACGATACCGTGTAATCAAAGAGATTTTATATATTTTATATATACATTAAAAGAAACTATAGAATGGTTAGACAATAATAATTTAAAAATTAATTTAAATAAAACTGTAATAATGCATTTTGGCCAGCGCGCCTTGACCTTTTCTAATCTTGACATAACATACAATGACATTAAAATTGACACAGTTAATACAACTAAGTTTCTAGGACTTATAATAGATCGAAATTTAAATTGGAAGGTGCATGTAGAGGCTCTGACTAAAAGGCTAAGCAGTAGTGCGTACGCCTTGTATATTCTGTCACGCACTGTTAACATAGATGCGTTATTAACGGCTTACTACGGGCTAGTTGAATCTGTTCTCAGATACGGTGTTATCTTTTGGGGTAACTCAACTAATAAAGAATCTGCATTTAAAGCACAAAAGAGATGTCTCAGAGCCATGTTTAAGTTAAAAACCACCGATAGTTGTAAGCCCTATTTTATTCGTTATAAAATTTTGACATTGGCATCACTTTATATTCTGGAAACAGTAATGTTTGTTAGAGGTAATTTTAATTTATTTTCGCGAATGGCAAATAAGTTTCCAAGAAACAGGCGTGATCAAAGTCAGCTCTGTATGCATAGGAGTAGGACGGCACTTATGCGCAAAAGTGTTTTTTGCATGGCATCCCATTATTTATAACAAGTTACCCAAAAGTTGGAGGGAGCTAAATAATTTACATTTGACGAATAAACTGAAATCATATCTAATGGACAAAGCTTACTACAATATTAACGAATTTCTGACAGAAGAATTTATATTGACATAAACTTTGATGCAACATTATCTTTTTTTCTAATATTGATGTTTATAATTTATTTTGTTGTTTACTAATAATGTTTTTGACTTCAAATTAATCATTCATAATATTTGCACGCCATATTAGGTGGCAAACATGACTGATCCTTTCCTTTTTATGTTATCCTGCATGCATTTATATTATTGTATGTGTACACATGTTTGAGCAAATAAATATATCTTATCTTATCTTATCTTATCTTAACAAAATCAAAACATCACTATTTTAAAGAGATATTTCATGATATAATTGCAGCAGTGTAGGTACCTACCTATCATAGATTCTGAGGCTATTCTGAGGTAATAAAAACCAAAATTTACAAAGAAGTACGGGCAGTGACCTAGGCTCACACTCTCTGAAGGAATCACTCACCCACCAGTTCACCCCACCAGCCCCAAAAGTTTTGCTATCTAGGATGGAAAGATCACTCCAGCCGCAGTATACGTACAGCAGGAAACACAACACAACATGGCTGGGTTAGGAAGCTGACATTTCGAAATTGCAGAATGCGCCGAACGAAAATAATTATGATATCTTTAACATATTGATATTCGATGATTTTGGACTGGAGAGCCTTCTTTAGGGCTAACAAGTAATAATATTGAATATTAAACGAGCAATATTTGTATGATATATTTGTTTGTTTATATATTTGTACCCACGTTCTCGAAATCTGCTCTAACGATTTCTATGAAAGTTGCAATATAGGTATTTACGGGGGCGAAAAATCGTTCTAGCTAGGAAAAACAAAAAAAAAAACGTCATATCACCATAAAATCATCATATCTGGGAAAATTCGTTTTCTCTATTTTCACAGCCTCGAGAATATGATACCTACCATGCTGGTATACCTGGACGATATTTAGTATGTTTATCTATTTTTACCCGACCAGAGCTCGGTCGACCAGTACCCTAATTTCGTAACCTATTTTCGTAAACAATTTTGCCTAATTTGTTTCATTTTGACAGTAACAACATTCATTGCGTTATTTAAGTTGTTGAGCAGATTTTTTTTTTCTACCTTCTGAAGTAATGGATTAGCAATCTGTTTCAAATCTAAACATTGTGACTGTGTATTGCGCGAGTAGTAGGTACAGGTACTAGTATTGAATAGACACCTAATTGCTTTGACAAATTGGTAGGTTCACAATAAAACAAGATTAAAGTATATTTTGTGCCATGTTGAGGTAGCCAATGGGTGTGTGCCAGGTGCGAAATGAATCCACTGCTCACATGTTAGTCTACATTTACAGACTTATCAGTAACACACAAATCTACTTGCGATCAATAAAGTGGAGATAATGTAGCCGTGTTGGTGCACATCATGACGTCATCAGCATCCTCTACAGTACAAAGGTAGGTAGAGTGCGCGCCACGAGAGAAGGCCGAGTACATTTTTTTAATGCAATGTAATGCAATGGCATAGACACTAGCGCCGAATCGAAAGGACTTCAGTCACGGTAATATTACCGTGCTTCAGTTGTGGGTGGCGCGGACTCTACGTAGTCAGTGCTGTAATTATGCTAGGTAGGAGGGTATGGGTGTTAGGTATTAGCGTCTGATGTAGTTCACTTTGATGAACGTAAGACAGTACCTAAAGATTAGCTTAAAACTTAAATTGATGAGCTTTGGCTCCCGTATTTTGGGGGTCTCGCAAAGTAAAATAAATAATATAATAATAGGTACTACCCGTAGCAAAAAAATGCTCTATAAATGTCATTAAAGCCAAATAAACCATATTAATACTAATAAGATTGCGTATGGGCACAAATTATAAGGAAAAAAACCTTATAGGGATTTTATAGTAACTATATAATAAGCTAATTCCCCTTAAACTCGCCATGTAAAGGCATATTGTATGGCTGATTAACTATAAATAAGCAAGACATTTGCTTTTGTGTAGCAAATTACCCTTATAGACGCTAACAAAATTCGGCTATAAAGGCAATTGCTCTTGTTGAGCAAACGCAATACGAATATGAGAAGTTCATGATTTATTCACGCGTCATTTGCCTCAATACGTGATTTATAAAAGATATTAATAAACATTGATCACATCGCTCTTTTTTCGTATATTATTCTGGAAGTTTATGTGGAAAAGCAGATTTGTGAGAATTGTGGGTAAGTTTTATGGAAAAATTTTAATGCGCTTCGATAATTCTGTTTTTTTCATTTTAAAACCTATTAATACAAATTACCCTTATAGCCGCTACCAAAATTGGCTATAAGGGCAATTTCTCTTGTTTATTCTATGTAAACATTTTTTAGTGTAGATTACGTGATAAACTCGTACTAAGGTCTCTGTTTTATGATTTTCAAGTTAAGTTATTCAGTTTACAAAATTAGTTAAGTACCTACCTGTTTGATCACCTTGTTTTTTTTAAATTACAGATAAAGAATGTGACAAGAACATTTTGTGTCAATTGATTTCACCGACATTTTTAATAAAAAGCTTTTTCATGGAAATACTATTTTATTTGCCTGAGCCTTCCATAATTATTATAATATCAAAGACTATAAAAAATATAATTCAGTGTCGTATTTAACACTATATATCAGCTGCTGAAAAATCAATATGGTTGGTGGTGGTTTTCTCAATGCTTCATAAATCACATTTTTTTAATTGTTCCGTTAGCCCGTTGTGCCAATAATGTCCAGTGCCCATTTTAATTATTTTTATTTTAACTGAGTTAGTTACTTTTAAGAAGTGTGCGTGCATCTGTTGGTAATAAATGGGGTACTACTTTATCTACAATTTTGAAAAGTTTACTTGAAGCACAATGCGTAATGTTATACTCCACAGGCCAAGTAGCTGTATCATCTCTAAACCCGTCCTTTTCTATGTCTCTCTTTATGTCACGATCACTCTCATCATATGATTCATCATCACTTTGAGTAAGGTGACCATCATCGAAAGTGTCATTGTCAAAATTCTACGGAACCCATAATTTTTTCTTACATTTCTGCCCTGGATGGAGTCGCTGCTGAGGATAACGAATTTGATGACATCATAGCCTCGTACCTTTTTTTCTATGAGAACCATTTCGCTTTTATTTGTTCCAGTCATTTAAATCCATTTTCATAATACGAAGTTAGTATTAAAGTTACCGATTCTAAAATGTCATGGCTGACGATAAACTTACGTAAAGGCAAAAGTCAAGCATACAAATAAGAATAAAGATCTTGTACCTGTAACATAGATGTGCAGTCAACATTTTATTTATTTTATAGAAGCTATGTAACTTGCCTTTTGTAGGGTTCCGTACCTCAAAAGTACTGTCTAAATCTAAAATGTGAAAATCTAAATGTCAAATCTTTAGGTACTGTTTTATGAAACGCAGATAAAAACTTACCACGATCTTTGTAATAATGTTTTTCGAGCCATTGATTTTCCCACCGAATTCACGGAATGCAGTCGTGGGTCATGCAGCTTGGATGACCATAAAATTGTATTGGATAGGTTGTATAACCGTATTGTGGAAACCCTGAGTAGTGCCGCTGTTGGGTCTAGCGCAAAGAGGAGCACTAAATTAAGTAGGGGTGGGCATTTATGTGGCTGGAATCCACATGTTCGTGAATCTCATAAAGTGGCCAGGCTTAGGTTCCAAACGTGGATAGCTTGCAACCGGCCCACTTCAGGTATTGTTTATGACGAAATGCTCGAATCACGTAAAATATTTAAAAGTCGCTTGAAGTGGTGCCAGAATAATCAAGAGCAGCTAAAGATGGATATCCTGGCTAAACACAGATCGGCAAAGGATTTCTCTAATTTCTGGAAAACCACGGGAAAGCATGAAATTAAGCCTGGCCTCCCGGTGAGTATGGATGGAAAGAGCGAACCAGTTCATATTGCAAATATGTTCAGGGAACATTTTAAGGTGCGCTCCCCGTTGGGTCCTTCAGCGTCATTTGCTAGGTCTGACCTCGGATATGAGGGGGATGATTTTACGGTTAGACAAGTAAAATTCGTTTTGAAGAAAATGAAAGGCGGTAAATCTCCCGGTCACGATGGGCTTAGTGTGGAGCACCTGCGGCATGCGGGGGTTCACCTACCGAGAATCCTGGCTATGTTTTTCACGATGTGCATGAGTCACTCATACTTACCACTTGACTTAATGAAAACCATTGTAGTGCTTATTGTGAAGAACAGGACTGGGGATATCTCGGACAGGGGGAACTACCGCCCCATATCGCTAGCAACGATAATTGCTAAAGTGCTGGACGGTATGCTTGATTCCTGCCTAGATAAACATGTTAAATTACATGACGCACAGTTCGGGTTTAGACCCGGGCTATCCACGGAAGCTGCCATCGTTGGCCTCAAGCATACTGTCCAATACTATATGGACCGCAGGACACCGGTGTACGCGTGTTTAATTGACCTCTCCAAAGCTTTCGATCTTGTCTCATATGATGTGCTCTGGAGAAAGTTGGGGAACGCGGGTGTACCGGTGGAGGTGCTCAACATGATAAAATATTGGTATTCTCACCAAACAAATTTTTGTGAGGTGGAATACTACGCTCTCTGAGGCATATTCGTTGGAAAGCGGGGTGAGACAGGGAGGTTTGACCTCGCGCAAGCTTTTCAACTTATACATAAATGACCTCATCGTCGAGCTCAGTAGCAAGCGTGTCGGTTGCTCTATAGATGGCGTCTGCGTTAACAACATCAGGACGACATGGTGTCCCAGCGGACTCTCCGTCCGCTTATCGGCCCATCGTGCTGCTCGACGAGGTGGGCAAGCTCTTTGAAAGAGTCATTGCAGACCGCCTCGTCGAGCGGCTGGTGCGGGTGGGACCGGATCTGGCGGAGAGCCAGTATGGCTTCCGCAGGGGGCGCTCTACGGTGGACGCCATCATGCGCGTGCGGGCCCTCACGACGGGGGATGCCGTGGCCCGGGGTGGGGTCGTCTTGGCGGTGTCTTTAGACATCGCCAATGCCTTTAACACCCTGCCCTGGAGTTGCATCAGGGAGGCACTCCGATATCACCGGATGCCGACCTACCTCTGTCGTGTGGTCGAGGCCTATCTGACGGACAGGGCCGTCATCTACCCCGGTCACCAAGGAGAGTGGAACCGGCGAGAGATGTCGTGCGGTGTCCCACAGGGATCGGTCCTGGGGCCGCATCTGTGGGACATCGGATACGACTGGGTGCTGCGCGCCGACCTCCCTAGCGGCGTCAGCGTCATTTGTTACGCTGACGACACGCTGGTCCTGGCGCAGGGGAGGTCATACCAGGCGGCGGCCGACTTAGCGACACGCGGGGTTGCGACAATCGTCGACAGAATCCGGCAGTTGGGACTCGAGGTGGCCTTGCACAAGTCCGAGGCCATGGGTTTTCATGGACCTCGGAATGCGCCACCTTCGGGTTCCCAGGTGGTGGCGGGAGGGGTTCACATCGGCGTCGAGTCGACGATGAAGTATCTAGGACTCGTCCTCGACAGCCGGTGGAATTTCGTCGAACACTTCCGACGTTTGGCTCCCAGACTGGAGCGGGCCGGGGCTGCGTTGAAGCGGCTCCTGCCCAATATAGGGGAGCCAAACGCCTCCTCCCGGAGGCTTTACGCGGGGGTCGTGCGGTCCATGGCCCTTTACGGAGCGCCGGTGTGGGCGCGTTCACTAAGGCTGCGGCCAGCACGCCGGTTGAACGCGTCCCAGAGGGTCATGGCCATCCGGCTGGCCCGAGGATACCGCACGGTCTCCTGCGAGGCAGCGTGCCTCCTTGCCGGATTACCGCCATGGGATCTGGAGGCAAAGGTCCTCGCGCACCTGTGGGAGTTGCGCGAGGAGGCGAAACGCCGGGGCTTAACTCCGCTGCCGCGAGAAATCACGGCACAGCGGACAGAGCTCCGGCGGGATCTCATGGCGTTATGGAGAATGCGATTGTCGCAACCCAGCGCTGGGCACGCCACAATTGCGGCGATAAGACCCCTCTTTGAGGAGTGGCTAGAGAGGCGCTACGGCGTCCTCACCTTCCGCCTGACGCAGGTCCTCACCGGACACGGCTGCTTCGGGAGGTTCCTGCACAGGATAAGGCGGGAGGAAACGCCCGGGTGTCATCATTGTGTGGATCGCCCGGAGGACACGGTAGAGCATACGGTGGAGGTCTGCCCAGCTTGGGCGGAGCATCGCCGTGTCCTCGTGGAGGCGATCGGCGGCGGTGATCTCTCGCGTCCGGCCCTGGTTCAGGCCATGGTACGGAGCGAGAGGAAATGGGAGGCCGTCACCTCCTTCTGTGAAGCGGTAATGCTCGCGAAGGAGGAGGCGGAACGCGTGAGGGAGAGGCAAATTTCGCGCCCTCACGCCCCTAACCGCCGCAGGAGGAGACGCCCAGGGCGTCGGGAGTCGCAAGCCGATTTCCGGCCACCGTAGGCGCGGGCTTGCGGATTGTGAGCAATGGGTAGCTCACCGTCCGATAAGGACCAGGCCCGGGTCGACGGCGCGTTGTGTTCCACGCGCGCCTCAAAGAGATGTCAGCAGAATTGACGGGGTCCGCTAGGGCCGATGCCTGCCGGGGTTGCGAAGAAAACCGAAAGGGAGATCGTGGCCCCCGGCAACAGGGCAACCGAAGGAACACGGGTGGGTTTTAGTCAGTAAGAGTCTGACACGCCCTCCCGCTCCGCCCAGAGCGGGAGAAGTTATTTGATGATTTCTCACCCAAAAAAAAAAAAAAGGACGACATGGTGCTGCTGAGCCCGACGGTGAGGGGTCTCGGAGAGTTGTTAAGAGTGTGTGAGGCCTATGCTGCTACACATGGCCTTGTATACAATATTCAAAAGACCGAGTATATGGTTTTCAGGGCCGCTGGTGGATGCCCCAGGTACCCACATAATATTACCCTAAATGGCTTGAGGATAAATCGTGTTACGAAATTTAAATACCTGGGGCATTTAATTACCGAAGGTCTTGAAGACTATCTGGACATTGAGAGGGAGCGCAGGGCCCTAGCGGTCAGGGGTAACATGCTGGCCCGCAGATTTTCCCGCTGCTCTCCACTAGTTAAAATAACGCTATTCAAGGCATATTGTCAAAGTTTTTATACGGGCAATCTGTGGGTCAGTCACACCAAAAGATCGCTGGATGTCCTGCGCATCCAGTATAACAACATCTTCCGGATGATGATGGGGCTGCCTAGCTTCTGTAGTGCATCGGGGATGTTTGCGCTGTATCGCACTGATGGCTTTCATGCCATTATCCGTAAGAAAACTGCATCCCTGATCTACAGAATGCGTGGCAGCTGCAACGGAATTCTAAAGACTATCGCAGATAGGATCTCTTCCCCGCTATGGAGATCTCTTATTAAGCGGGTTATTTGAATTGTTTATTTATTTTTATTTTTTTTGGCCTTTTTAGTTATTTTTATATATTAAATAGAATTGTATGGATGAAGTCATCGGAAATGAATGGATTTTAATTTAATTTTAATTTTAATTAATGGATCATCTAGATTATGAATTTTTAATTTAATTTATTTAATTTGTGTGTGGTATAATATTGATATTTTTATCTTTTATGTTAATTTAAAATAATGTTGTTGCCTAATATGGGTTTTGTTACCTGAAATAAACGAATTTTATTTATTTAAAAGGAAAAAACAAAACCCTTATAGGATCACTCGTATGTCTGTCTGTTCGTCTGGCACAACCAATTTGCTCCGAATCTAATGGACCGATTAATTTGAAATTTGGTACACATATTTATTTCGGTGACCCAAACACGAACGTGTTACGTAAATAAATGAATTTTGAATGTACGGGTCACTTTTGGGGCCAACGAAAAATTAAAAAAAAAACGTTTTGCTAACAGTATCGTGTGACATTATTTTTTATATAATTTTAAAATAAATTTATAGATATTTAAGAAATTCGATGAAAATTTACCATTACCCCCTTATCTCAAAAACTACTCGACCTAAAATTTTGAAAAAAAAAATACATTGTGTGGCTTTTTACTCATAGATTACAGGAAAACCTATAAGAAGTCTATGGTCTTAAAAAAAACATGGTGAATCTCTCAAAATTGTGCGTACAAACTTATATTTGCAGTTGGAATGTATGGGAGAACATGTTTTTCAACTACAATGTTAAGTTTGTTCTTGGGATAAATAAATTCATCTCAACTACGGAACCCTTAATTGTGAGTAGTTCGACACGCACTGGGGTGGTTTTTTGCATTAGTTTTTTAGCTGCATTAAAATAAACATTATAAGAATAGGTTTTATAATAGCCCTATTAATTTTACAAATAGTATGAGGCCAATGCGACAACAAGGCTAAATTATAGGTCTGAAAAGTCATATTATATGCTTCTATGTGTCCAATGCTTTATAAGGGATATTTACATAGACCAATATACGAAATTAGCAAAACATTAAATCCGCCTGTGTACATTTATGTGCTTAAAGTATTAAATAAATAAATAAAAACACTTAAAACATGCTTTTATAAAGATAATTCTAAAACTAATGCTGTTATAAAACATTTACAAGAGTTATTACCTTATAAATCATTCGTTATATAGCGCTTTTGCTAGTTGGGTAGCCTATGTATATTACTGTCCCATGGCAGGGCAAACGCCTCTTCTCATACAGAGAAATTACGAGCATTGATCACCACACTTGCTCAAGACGGATTGGCAATTTCAGACTTATATTAACCATAGGTCCAGGTTTCCTCACGATGTGATCCTTCACCGATGTCAGTAATGTCCAAGATAAACACAGAAAGTATATAATATATTATTTGAAAAAGTCATATTGGTACTTGCCCGGATTTGAACCTGAACCTTGCGCCTGAGGGGCGATGCCTTAACCGCTAGGCCATCACGACATTAAAGTAAAATAAAGTGAGAGCTAAATACATTTTATACCATTCTTCTACTCTACCATAGCTATTCAATTCTTTACCCAACCAGGGAATCAAGAGCTGTTAATGCTGTCATTCCACTTGATGCTAGGGATTGACATAATTGACAGGTCACCTCAAGCCCACTTCAGCTAAGTTTTCACGGTGAGATTTTACAATATAGACCAACTGGATTCGAAGTTTCAGAGTTTTGAAATAAATTCGTAATATTTTGGCTAACAGAAATCATTTGAAATATTGGTACCTACTACATATTTTTTTATTAATACCATTTTGTTTGTCAATGTTTACAAAACTTTGGTAGCGAGACCGGTAAGATCCCGCCGTCTTTTCCTTTTACCCGACCTGGATATGAACCCTGAATTTAATGTTTTCCTAACGTGCTCAAAACTGTGCAAGGATTGGTCTTACAATAATTTGTATTTCTAAAAGACAAAGTTGAACAACATATTGCAATATCTAGTTCAAATAATAAACGTTTTAGTTTAGGCACAAATCGATTGTCCGTACAAGGCTCGACCATTATGAATTATCTCACGACTCACTTGTATGACCACTATCACACATGTATGCACATTGATAACGTGCAGCTGTGACCCAAAAACTGCCGCCTTGTTATACTGCCTCCCTGCTGCATGTTATAGTCCGAACTTACGAAACTACCTCAAAAGGAGAAGGCATCTCGAACACGAAGCATCGTTAATCAAATGCAATTATTGACGATTTTTGAGTGTCGAATGCTCTTTACTTTAATTTAAAATTATTTCTGACAGATATTAAAATGGGTAGGTATTTTAACAAGTATTCCAATTATACTACTTAGTGCTTCAATAAGGGATGGAGATCATGAAGAGTTTGCCCAGCTGGATATGATTTCGGCCTCTACATGAGCTTGATATATTTAAGTGTCTTCCGTCGACAAAACCCGTTTCTATTGTGGTAATGCTACGCATGCTGGCTCATTTGCTAGGCGTCATATCATTGATATTTATAGAATTGTTAGGTAAAATATGTACAGTGATCTTGCTCACAGCCCTTGGGCTGTTCTCTTTCTGGGCTGCAATCATCATAATCATTATTTCAGCCGTCAGACGTCCCCACTCCCCACAACTGACCGTAAGCCTCACGAAAGGATTGCCGACGAGCTGATTGACCGTTTTGGGTTTCTTTTTAAGAGCTTTTAACACCTCAAAAATGTTATCTGCCTTCGCCAAACATGAAAATATAGAGAGCTTGGTCGCGGGCGATTTTTGTACTATCGTGTCACGGAAGTAATAATCTGTCGATTATTATACATCTGCTGTAGGATTCGTTGCCCATTATCTACTGATTGGAGGATGCTTCTTAATAGCGTTGATAAAGATAAGTATTAATTCACTCAACATTATCTTACCTTAATGGAGGGCAAGATTATGACATCATGAATCATGGGCACTGTGACATCTTCTTTCGATTAAGCCCTATTTCTAAAATATAGTCTAACTATACGTAATTTTTCAAATTATATTGAGAATATCGGAACTCCCAAATCTACTTTCAGGCATCCGAGCCAGTTGATCAGTTTCAAATAATAGATATTAATTCAACCGGTATGGTAAAGGGTATAGGGTCGGCCGTGACAAATCAAACGTTTTTCTAGGCGGGTGCATTAAGCAGTGCAAGTACACATGCATATAAAAGCGACGTGTGCGCAACCCTCAGCGTCACAGCGAGTTAGAGCGCCCGCCGAAGGTACTCACGCAACATGAAGGTATGGGAAGTTTTTCTAATAACTTAAATTTTATTAAAAAAATATTTTTTGTCTCTTTTGATTAATACTACAATAAATTTGCCACAGCACACAGGCACATAACAAGTTATTGTCACACTTGAAATAATCGTACCGACTTGAAAGTTGTAAATGGGATAGAAATCTTTTATTTTTTTGGGTGGGAAATTATCATATAACTTCTGCCGCTCTGGGTGGAGCAAGAGGGTGTGTCAGACTCTTACTGACTAAAAGCCACCCATGTTCCTTCAGGTGCCCTGTTGCCGGGGGCCACGATCACCTTTCGGTTTTCTTCGCAACCCCGGCAGGCATCGGCTCTAGCGGACCCCGTCAATTCTGCTGACATCTCTTTGAGGCGCGCGTGGAACACAACGTGCCGTCGACCCGAGCCTGGTCCTTATCGGACGGCGAGCTACCCATTGCTCACCGTCCGCAAGCCCGCGCCTACGGTGGCCGGAAATCTGCTCGCGATTCCCGACATCCAGGGCGTCTCCTCCTGCGGCGGTTAGGGGAATCTCCTCCTGCGTGAGCATTACTGCTTCGCAGAAGGAGGTGACGGCCTCCCATTTCCTCTCGCTCCGTACCATGGCCTGAATCAGGGCCGGAAATGGGATAGATTTGGAGATCTTATAGCAAGAGAAATAGTACAGGATCTCTCCTAAATCTTTTGTCGTCGGCGGCAGTCATTATTTCAATTTTGCAAACCAAATAGAATTTCTATAAAGTGACCCATAGATTATTGTAATTGTCTGAAATTAGAAGCCATAACCTGGAAATTGAGTATTAATTTGGGTCTAATAAGTATCTGTTAGTTAACAACTTTATGACTATGTCTATCAAACAATAAGAAACAAGATGATATTTTATTTTTCCATGTCTAGGTCATAATCGTAGCAGCTATCCTGGCGGTGTGCAAAGGAGCGGCTGGTGGTCTGCTGCCCGCAGTAGCATCACCCTACGCATACGGCCGCCCCCTGGGTTACCCCGCCCCTCTCGCAGTCGCTCGGCCTGCGTACGCGCACCCCTTTGCCGCGCCACTCCTGGGCCATGCCGTCGCGAAGGTCGCTCCCGTCGAGGACTACGATCCCAACCCACAGTACTCCTACGCTTATGACATTCAGGATGCCCTTACCGGTGAGTATTGCTTCAATGAGATAAAACGGGAAAAACGAATTCGCCGGATGCCATACTTTCTGTAATGTCAGTGAAACAACAATTAGCCCCAATCTGCGAAGCAGTTGGGTTTGCATTATCTCATTATTATTATCCTCGTACTGCCTCCTAGGACTGTCTCGTTGGTCTAGTTGTTGCAAGCGCTACTGCAGAGCAAGAGGTCTTGGGTTGGGGAACTGTTATTGGGTTTTTTTATCTAGGATTTCTTAGTAGCAGCCCAGATTTTGATTTGTGCCCGGTTGGTGGCAATATGTTCGCCCTCTTTTATATAGGACTTAAACATAACTGGCAAAATGTGGTATTTCAGGTATACCTCTGCCCAACCCTTCGGAGAAACAAGGCGTAAAGTTATCTTAAAATCTCGAATCAGTATTTAACCCCTATTAACGAAACTGCATAGTTTTCGCATATAATATCCATGTTTCTGACAAATTCATAGCTCGATCATTATTACATAGTCAAAAAGGTATTCTAATACACGTAATTTTTACAGGTGACTCAAAGAACCAGCAAGAATCTCGTAACGGCGACGTTGTCCAGGGCTCGTACTCTCTGGTAGAACCTGACGGCACTCGGCGCACTGTGGAGTATACTGCTGATCCCCAGAACGGCTTCAACGCAGTGGTGCACAAGGAGCCCCTTGGTGCTGCCGTCGTGAAAGCAGTAGCTGCCCCCGTTGCGGCCCACGGCTTCTACCACTAGTCTCAACAAAACCTTACCTTGATTAGACGGATCCAGCTTATGTTGACAACCAGAACATCGGTCCTTAGAGAAAGCTTTTAATCTATTAATTTCCAGCAATGGTCAATATCGTCGCACTATGTATTGCACAGCATTGTTTTATACTTTCTAAGACTCATATCACGGATAATATCATGGATTTATTGATAGACTTACCAAATCTGGCTGCTCAGCTTACCAGAAATGTAACTTAACATGCAGGAGCTTAGCATGCAAAGCTCTTATTATATACCTGCTCGTGTTTGTAACAACGAATTGATCGGTACGTCATGTTTAGAATGAGATAGAGACAAGTTAGCCAAGCACTTAAAACCCGCTATATTTGGTGAGTTCGTAATTGTCAAGTTTTGCTCATTGTAACACATACTCATGTCTCTCTTGATAAATATCGTATCAGTAATCAGGATCTAATTCAAGCATTTTATAACTAACCTAGATCCGTCTAAACGAGCATATGCCCGTCGAAGTGACCTGAACCGTATTACGTTAATGTTATATTTATGCTTATTGTAGAGTATTGTTAATTGATGTGTTAAAGCTGAGGTAATAAATAAGAGGAATCGAAAACTTGTTGCTATTTTATTTTTGGTTCGATCGTAAGGTGGATTAAATATAGGCTTTTACGCGACAAATGTGGCTCCATTATGTTTCTTTATAGGCTGTTTTTATTGTGAGTGAACCAGTTATATTATGTGGGTAAAATAATGACATACGTGAATGTGTGTCAGCCGCGCCCGGCTATTATGTGCGAGCCTTCGCGGGCGCAGCGTTGTTGTTACAGTACGCGACGCGACATGAGACACCTTGCTGTTTCCCAATCTAGACCGGGGCTAGCAAAAATTAGTTGTGACCTGCTCTATTTAGACTGGTTCTAATAAATGTCAATCTCAAAACAGGTATTTGTCTAGTATCAATTATCAAGGTTTGCATTTACTTGCGACCTTTCTTTTATTTCGTTTCGCACTAAATATAATATTTATTGCACAAATAAGTATAATAAATAGGTATATAGTAAATATAGTACTTCTCGTATTACCGACAATACCTACATTGCTTAATTTGCTTAATACAATACTTAAGCAAACTAGCGCAATGTCAGATGCAATTAAGTAATTTGGTTCATTGCGGATGCATGCATTTAGATATGTAAGCATAGATAAATTAGTACCGATATGTAACGTATAAATAAATTAATCAAGGGAGTTATAAGAAATATTTGTAATTATTTATAATATTTGTAATGCCGTAAGTCCCAGCAACAGAATACGAGCGCGGAGCGTACGCTCAACGCTTCGTGCTACGCTATGCTACGAGCTTAGCTACGCACTACGCTATGTGCTACGCTACGTGTTACGCTGCTGGCTACGCTACGTGCTAAGCTACGGGTTTTACTGTGTCCCAGGGATAAGTGACCGCCCAGTGTTTTTTGAATATTTGTACAAAATTATTAATAATTACATTTATATTTGTGACTTAGCGGCTTTAGTTTTTTTTTATGATTTTTTTCTTTTTTTTGTAAAGACGCGTGACGTGCTGCAGTTTTTTTACGATATTTCCTAAGTTTGTTCATCTTTTTCCATTATTTTTTTTTTACTGACTAGCCGACATCATAGTTTATCAATTAAAATCATTAAACATAACTAAAATGTAGTAAAACATTTATTAATTAAAAAACAAAATTAAAATTCGAAGAAAAAAAAAATCTTCTTTTCAGTTTTTTCAAAATAAATCTAAAAAAAACTAAAGCCGCTAAGTCACAAATATAAATGTAATTATTAATAATTTTGTACAAATATTCAAAAAACGCCGGGCGCTCACTTATCCCTGGGACACATTGTATATTAAAGGTTGACTGTAAGAAGAAAAAGTAATATTTCTACATTTTTATTTATTTATGAAGAGTTTACAGTAGTCTTTTACTTAAAACTACACAAAATCGTTTTCACGGTTTGTCTGTGGGAACGGATCATACAAATTCTTAAAGTTTAATAGTTCGTACTTACTTTCGACTTAATTAATGTTACTTGCTTAAATGTATACAACCTTAGTTTTTGTTTACACTAAACCTCTTAAGGGGTCATTGTACTCATCATTATGAACAACTTTCACTATGGGACCAACGCTGAAATTGCGAAAAAAAAATCAGCTGTTCCCTACATTTTGACGAGATATGCAAATATAAATGTGGGAACAGCTGATTTTTTTTCGCAATTTTGGATTAAACAAAATATACAAAAACTAAGCTTGTATAATATATTATCGAATAGGAACATAGGTATTGTTTGTAATTTACATATATTTGTAGTTTTTATACATAATAATTAGTATTAGTATTCCATTTATCTATCTATTTGCTACACTATGTGCTACGTTACGTGCTACGCTACGTTGATCTTTTCTTAACGAAAAAATCGATATATAATAAATCGATCGAATTTTTCATTTTTGCTACAAAACATACGATGGATAACTGTACCAACGTATTAAATAAGTAATAAGTAATATAAAAATATTTAAGTTCCTATACCAATTCGCTGTTTTTGCAGAACCTATGTTTTTAAAGTAACTTCCACGTTAAAATTGTGTGACAATTGAATTTAATAACTGGGTTATGCCATTCCTTTACTTTTTTACCTCCCAGCAATCCATTGCACGTTACACTTCCAGGTCATCATGACCAGGACACAAGTCACAAAGCGGCTTTTGAGTTTTTAACATGACTCACGGTCTAGTCGCTGGTCACGGTTCACTATGTCGTTAGTTTGCGTGTGTTTAAACGTAATCCGCTTCTTGTAGTTCATTGAGATAATTACCAATTACTTTTAAACTCCACTCTTATAACTTGTATGTTGTACTGCAGTCGTTTGTGCCGCTCTCATCGAGTAAACGATTGCGTTGGACTAGAGTGGTTTGTTGCCTAAGAATCTGTTGAGTGTAGCCCGCCCCGAAACCAAGTTTATCAGAAAAGTTTTTTTGGTCATTTTCCTTATTTTAATTTTAAAGAAGTTCAACATACATGCTGTAAAGGATAATGCCCATTTAGATACTTTCCTTCAATAGCCATGTGTAAGTGCATCTCATCATCAGCCCTTTTAAAACTGAACAGAAGTTACTCTGGCGCCTAATTCCAAATCTTTGTCCGTTCAGAGTTGTACAGAAAATACTGATATTTACCTGCATCTAGTTAGATTGTAAGATGACCCTTACATAGTTGGGAAAAGGCTAGGCAGATGATGAATGAATACATTACATAAAAAGCATTACGCCTTAATTTTAATAATTAATAGCAAACATCGTAAAAGCTCGTGGATAAGATGACCGATCACTAAGAAATGTAGGTATGGGAAAAGTTTTTTGCGATTTGTGACTTTTCTAGTACTCTAACCTCAGTTGGTCTGACTTATTTCAAAATATAAAGAGTATTTACGTGCGCTGTATGTTTAAATATGTTTAAATACACGCAAACTAAGCGACAAGTAAACCGTGACCGTGAGTCATGATAAAAACTCAGAAGCCGTTTCGCAACTTGTACCCGGTCATGACGACCTGGTGCCTAACGTGCAATGGACTGCTGGTAGGTTAGAAAGTAGTGAGATGGCATAAACCAGTTATTTAATTCGATTATCACACAACTTTTTAATATTTAAAGAATTTGCAAATATGACATTTGCTAGCATTATCGACTGTTTCTACGGCAGCTCTAAATATTTTTTGAACATTTGTAGCGCGTTAGATAGATAATTAAATGAAAATGTCTTCCCCGTAATTTTTACGGATAATGCATCGGTAAAATTTTGAGATAACTGGTGTCAAAGTTCATGTTCGAGGATAATTTTAGAAAATGGTTAATAAACTTCTTCCTGTAACTTTAGAGTGTTTGGTGTTTTAGAAAATTTGGTTTCATCGAAATATTTGTTAAAGTATTAGGTATTTAATGGATTAGCAATGAAGGCCATTCAATTTGAGAGTTTGGGGAAACGTGATATTTAGTGACGAATTCTGAAAAAATTACAAAAATTCATTAAATTTGTATTTTCTCGAATCCCACGTATTTTCGCCTAGGCTTTATGGGGCGCTTAATTGTTACAAATAGATCAAACTTTCACGTCCTGGAAGGAATACGTCAAATTACAAGTCATCCCTGTACAGTTCACACGGAAATCAAAACAAAACAACGATAAAGTACTTAGTTCTGAATGCAAATTATTATACTACAAAAATAATTGATGGACATGGAAATTAGAATTCGTTTGTATTCGGAAATGCGAAGATTTCCGAGGGACATTAAGAAAATAGAAATACTGTACGCAAATAGACTTGGTCTGCAGACTTCTCAGGGCATTTTCATGGATTTTGCTTAATCACTATGCTTTCAGGCAGAATGCATTGCTGATCCACCAGCAAGCTTTACCCGCGGTCTTATTTATCCCGCGGGTAAATCTCGTTTTTCCATCGCACGACGAAACAAACAAACATACAGAGATGGAACAGCTAACTTAACATAACGTGTATACACATACACCTCTGTTAAGTACCTACGGTGTATATTAAGTATACAATATAATAATCAATACTGTAGTTCAAGCCATTGTTAAAACAATGTCAACCGCCGATTGTTTGACCGTGATTAAAGCTTAAATGAAAATGACAATATAAAATCATGCCCGGAACTGCAGTTTCAATGCCTAGTACAGTCGTATATACGCATTAAGATCTGTACAGATCTGTATCTATAAAGATATTTAGATATAACTAAGACATTGAATTGCATCATGCTATTACGCAGTAATGGCAATAAGGGCTATTTCGTTATGTAGGGGAGAGGTGTGTCAATAGTAATTTTAATTAAAACTCACAGCGCATTCATTTTTGGTCACCATATAGTTGAATTATCTAATTGTAAAATCCAATTCAGAAAATAACAAAAACGTCAATAAAATTCTAGTAATTGTCACTTAATGAGATCAGCTAATACAATTGCTGCACCGAGAGAGGCAATTGTAACAGCAATAAGAATCAATTGTAACATACAAAAATCGTCAATAATAAAAAAACAAAAAAAAAAAAAACCTTTGGCAGCAGTTCACGCTTAACACTTCTTAAAACACTTAAAAATAATAAAATCACTAACAGTCATTCCGACAAACAAATTAAGCGCACAAAAAATAGATTATTGTTTGCACAGCTGGACTGTGCCCATTTATGGCAGTCTGTGCATTGTAACCAATCTTCTCTACTCGTTTTATAATGTGCAAAACAGACTATAAAATAATTATCGTCTTCGTCTACATCATCGGTATCTTCATTTTCTTATCTTATTATTTTCAGTTTTCACAATATTTTTTCTAGTCAATTTCTTCCCTGTCGGGTTAGATTCTAAATTTCTTAAGTTTTAGTTCCCGTATATAATTCTAGTTTCCAAATACTTTATTATTTGGCGCATATCCAGTTACAATTGTTTTATCTTGCTTATATTTAGTGACATGCCTGGATAGAATAAAACAAATGACACATGCCAAAGTTGGTAGCTACACTTCTGACACTCTTCCCTTGCTTAATTACAATCTCACAAGCTGCAGTATATTTTTCTGGTGACACGGTGCCACGCAATGTCTTCCAAGGTCGTTTATAAACCATTTTGTTATAATTTAGAAAATAAAATTGTGCTATTAAATAATTAACTAGTGTGAAAAACACAAAGTGTCAATTGTAACATGTTACAATTGCGCCTCCTTGTTTTGTTACTTTTGCACTGCCGCCATTTTGCTTTGAAAACTTATTTAACAAAAATCTATGATAAATTTGAACAACTCACATACCTGCACGTATAAATTGGATGTTAAAGTATCCGAAAATCACCGCTGAACTATTGTAAAACATTTATTTAATTGAATTGTTATTTAATTAAATTGTTTTATTTCATTAGAATAACAAAAACTGTGCCGAACAATAATTTTACTCAACTTGCTAAAATATCTCATCTATATATCTATCTACTGAGAGCACATACGCGAACTGTTTTACCTATAAGTTCTGTCGGTAAGACAGCATCAAATAAAGCTTCGATTGCCACCAAGAGCTACCGCTACTCGTCAGCGTTACATTTGCCTCCCTGTAACAATTGACACAACTCTCCCCTACACATTCTAGAAGGTATTGTAAAACGAATGAACAGCTTTTAAGTAGGTATTTACTAAGCAAGTATGGTACGATATTTTTTAGGGTTCCGTACCTCAAAACGAAGACAAAGGAACCCTTATAGGATCACTTCGTTGTCGATCTGTCTGTCTGTCAAGACCTCTTTTCTCAGGAAAGCGTGGAGGTATCAAATTGAAATTAATATCAAATAATTCGGCTACACTCCCTTGGAAGAGTAAAAAAACAAACAATACAATAAAATAATAAGGCCATTTATGTGCATATTTTCTCACTTACTTAGTTACTTTCGCATTTACAAGTAATCTAAATTAACATTATAAAGAGAAAACTTTTTATTTTTTATTGCATGTATGTTTGTAATGGATAAACTCAAAAACTACTAGACTGATTTTAAGAATCCATTCACCAGTAGAATACTCTATTATCACTGAGTAAAATAGACTATAATTTATAAACATATGAAGCTAGTATTATGTATGGATGAGTACTTTAACTTAAACTTTGGCGGATTCGATTCGATTTCAATAAGGGTGTAAAAAATCGTTACAAGTTGTCTAAGGATATCAGATTGAATGTGAATGACTTCAACAGGTTTTTAAAATTATTTCTACCACTTCCCACTGGCTGGTGACCCTACATTGTACTAACGAATACAATACAATAAATATTTTAATGTATAGCTGACAAAGCAATGGCCAGTGAAAGTAAGGTCTTACGTTAAGGCTCTATAACTACCTAACTATTTAGATACAAAGTCACTCAGGTCTACGAAATGTATTTGCATTGCTTACATCCCTACAACAGAGTATGTAAGACGTGTACTAAAATTGAAAGGTTAATCTAGTTTTAATAGTAGAATAGAACTGTTTTTTGTTACAGTTCAAAATAAAAAAAATATTTACTTATATAATACTTTAAGCACACAAATGTACAAAGGCGGAATTTCTACAACATATCTCTAGGGTGTACAAAAATATGAAAATAAATAAAAAGAATATTCTAACATAGATAGGATGAACAGAAAACATAATGATGTACAAGAATTATTCTAAGTTAATATAGGGAATGCCAGAAATATAAGATTGCACTTTGTACACACATATTCCTATTTAGTAAAAAATAAAGTGGGTAAAAGTCTAGGGAGTCAGTCAACCCTGCCGGGGTTGCGAAGAAAACCGAAAGGGAGATCGTGGCCCCCGGCAACAGGGCAACCGAAGGAACACGGGTGGGTTTTAGTCAGTAAGAGTCTGACACACCCTCCCGCTCCGCCCAGAGCGGGAGAAGTTATTTGATAATTTCACACCAAAAAAAAAAGGGAGTCAGTCAGGAGTAGAAAGGGCATCTTGTTTTATCTATTCCGTGTAAAATATTATAGTAAGCAACTATAATATTTTAGCACCTTCATTATTTGTCACGAAGTTTACCGGATAAAGTTAGTTTATCCCAATTTATTCTGAAATTTATGCAGCTCATTAAAAGTGCCCATAAAGTATGATCACCCTATAATGTTCACACTACTGGGACACAGGCATCCTCCCTGTGCGAGAGCCCAGTGCGGGTTGGTAGATGTCACATGTCTTCGAATTTTTTGGTTCTAGGACATGCCGGTTTCCTCACGATGTTTTCCTTCACCGTTTTGAGAGCAGTGGTGACGAAATACACAAAGTAAAGTGCCTGATTGGGTTCGAACTCAGGACCCAGTACCACTTGGCCACCACTGCTCTTAAGTGAAGTGTAGTAAAGTAAAATATGTAAATGTAAAATCATGTATCTTTACGACTTAATATCATGCATAATATCTATTCCTGTGCAGTTGTACATAGTCCATCAAATATGTGAAAATGATTAATGAATCATCATCACAAAAACATTAATTATTTTAGCTGCTCTTTTCAAATCATTTGTAATAATAAAAATACAACATTGCACCTGTCCGTGACCTCAAAGAAACCGTAATATATCAAAGAAACTAATATCATTACTGTGATTATAATGAGATATTAATTCAAGCTCTATGCTAGGTTCACCTAATCAAGATCATGGCTAATAACATGAATAATGTATTTTAAAAATGGTCGTTAAAGTTGAAAAGTCTATGCATTTGCATAATATGCTGTCAATTTTGCATAATGCAAGTAGTAAGCTATCTACTATCTATAAATACAAGTTAGAACTTTAACAAGAAGGCATATTTAAACGTAAAACACTCAATTCAAATATATAAATACCATGTTTTAAAATGATTAATGTTATTTGCATCGTTTAACGCATAAAGTAGATACCTTATTGCTACCTCATAGCCTCATTAATTAGAGCGGCTCAAATAAGAAGCCATAAACCAAGATTGAATTAGATTGTAAGAGGAACATGACTACCGGAATATTGTATCAGAGAGAATCAGTGAGCAGTAAAATTTTCATCGGGCAACTGTACCGACCTAATCGTAGGCTACAATGTAACAATTAGGTAATAAAGCTCTAATTACGAGTCGATGTTAGTTAGAGAGAGACTCGAGCAGCCGAGGCTCGGGCGCCTGTTGCCAATAAGGAACATTCGAGTGAATGCACGCCGCTTCTATAAATACGACAGCGGTCGCCGCGCGTGTGTACTATTTACTTCGAACCCTATTGTGGAACAAGTCTGCACCATGCTAAGGGTAAATGTCTTTAATTAATGTCTTTAATTTCTATTTGTCCTGTGTTCGTTTTGTGATGTACCGACGCTGCAAGTGTAATCTTTGTCGTTATACTTAGGTGCAGTCCTGTTTGGTTTTTTTAAACTTGTTTATTTCTAGTGCATAGAGGGCTTGTGTGCTTTCAGGACTTGCAAAAGACATTTCGTAATATTTAACAGGTTAACTTCGATTTAATTGCAACGTGTGTTTTTAATTTTCAGGTGTTATTGGTTCTGTGTGTCGCGCCGGTGGTGTTCTGTATCATAGTGAGGGATCCACCGCCTTCCCCGAATGACTACAAATACTCGTACAACATTGAAGACCCGACGACTGGTGACAGCAAGAGTCAACACGAGGTGAGGCAAGGTGATGTTGTTACTGGAGCTTACACGGTGCTGGGTCCTGACGGGACCAAGCGGACGGTGGAGTACACTGCTGACGATAAGCACGGCTTTAAAGCAGTTGTGCGAGAAGATCCCGTGAGCCCGCCCTTGGTGACTCAGCCCCCTGTCCCTCATCACAACTACAATACGATTCAGTACCAAACTCCTACTCCTAGACCTGTGTACGTTCAATATCAGACCCCTGCCCCCAGACCCGAGTACGTCCAATTTCAGACACCTTCCCCTTCCCCTAGACCTGAGTATGTGCAATTGTTGCACCCTGACCCTCAGAGCAACTACGTCGAAGAACAGCCCACAGTATATTTCACCCCACAAAACGAAGTAGAGCCCAGGGTTCCTTTTCATGGACAGTATTTTATACCGGCGACGGCAAACAAGTATTAGACTGATATCTAAGTTATATAATTCTTACCCTAAGCTTGTGATATTAAGATAACTGTGTTATATGAGGTCTGTAAAATAATATGCTGTGAATAATGTACCTAATTAGAGATATATAATGATTAACATTGAGTGTACTTGTACATATTGGTTCTTTGAGTGTTTTCGTGCAATTGTTCGGTATGAAAAGTAAATAAAAATATCAGCGACCGCTTGAGATTAATAGAAATAAGAAATAAAAGGCAACGCAAGGCTAAACGCGTAGTTTGACTTATTTTTTCTTCGGTAGCTCGGCGGCCTAAACAAAAAGTGTCAGTTTTATTTAACCCTATTGCTTCCTTATTTCACATTGTAGGCATGAGGAAATGCAAAAACATTGAAATAGATTTGCATTAAAGATTAATTTAATGTCACTGAAAGAGCCAGTAAAGTTCCGGGGTTCTGTGCACCGGATCAGCTGGTTCAAGGCCATGGCGCGGGAAGTGGGTCGGCGAGCGAACGGGCTGGCCTTACACGCTCGGGCTTCGAAACCAGCGATTATACGACCGGAGCGAGGCGTAGACGACCGTAACTAATGCATTATTACTAGTTTATGGAGCTCATCAGGCACGTGTCTACGTGCCTGATGAGCTCCATAAACTTCAGATAATAGATACACTGTAATAGTTCACTCTTTACAGTTACTCTGGCTCTTTTTATTTGCTCTGACCCTCACTTAGAATTAATGGAAGTTGGGTAATGTGATGCATTGGCCGTGATAATTAAATTAAGGAATCAAATCTGAGGAAATAAAGCAGACTTCCAGAACTTTCTCAGCTTGAGCTTTTGCTCAATCGACGAAGTAACATTCGTATTTGAAGGGCATGGTAGAAATACTGGCAGCGAAAATTATATTTGAACGGATCAGATCGATTGTCTAGTTTGAATAGATACTATTTTTTTAAATATTTTATGATACCGCGATTTTGCAAGCCCCACATGGCTTCACTCTTTTATTAACACGTATTAATTATTTCACTTAATTATTTATTTATTTTATTTATTTACTTAATAAGGCACCAAGTCCCAATATACTAACCACAAATACATACAATATTCATTACATCATTAAAATAATATATGTACATTAAAATGTACATATATTATTTTTATGATTTTGAATTTAAATTTTTATATACTAAAATTTTTATTCAAAATTCCATACAATCACAAAATAAATTACAGTTGTTTTATCTCAAGAAAACGGCTGAGCCATACTTGTAGTTGTAATGAGTAAAGACACGCGCTCTTGTGTCCGTAACTACAGATAGCGTTAGCAAGCTCATCGCTAATGAACTAAATAATAAAGTTATTAGATTTTTGTACATTCAAACTGAGTAGTCATTAAAATAAATTTTTATTAAATTATTACATTATCACTATCTAACAAAAACAAACCAAAATAACACAATCTCTATCGTCTGTTGGCACTCCGATGGACTTCGAGCCAATACCTGTGGATCGGACTGCTCCAATCCTCACGAACGACCCTCAAAAGTTGATTAGTAGATTTTCGCAAACCAATGGATCGTCGTTTCATGAGGCAAATACTTTTGAAACCCCACTCAATCCAGATGTACAGTATTTCTATTTTCTTAATGTCCCTCGGGTATTATCGGATTTCCGAATACAAACGAATGCTAATTTCCATGCTCATAAATTATTAGATTTATCTTGTATAATAATTTGAATTCTGAACTAAGTACTTTATTGATGTTTTGTTTTGATTTCTGTGTGAACTATATAGAGCTGTAAAACTATTTTCGTGCCTGCGACTTTAACGGCTTTCCTCCCTTTTTTAAAATAAATTACATTAAGTTAAAAGAGTTTTAACAACTCTATATACTTCCAAGTCGATTGAGAGCGTCCGGTCTGCACCAAGTTCAAAGGGCAACCGATAGAAATCCGACGACTGACGAAACACGAGGTTTGCCGAGCGACATTAAGAACATAGTTTGTTCATGTTAAAGATGACCAAACTTTGTCATCCCTCGAAGTCTCATGTCTATAACTTGACCAAGTAAGTAAGAATTACTCCGTTTTACCACCCCAAAAAATCCACCTTATAATGGTAAATTCGCGGAAATGCATTGAATTGTAAGGGCGACTGCTGGGCATCGGGTCCTATGTTTCAATTTGTTATTGAATTCGGTTTTCCTATTAGGAATTTCTCAGAAGCAGCCCGCTCTGGATTTGTGTTATAGGAATCGCCCAAGAATAACTGGCGTAAAAAAACTTGGGTACGCTATAAATATCCTATCCTATACCTCCGTCTACCCCTTTGCACAAAAAGGCGTTGTTTTATTATGCTCTGCTACTTAGTTAAGACGCTGACAACAGCTAAAGCGCAGTCACTGTCGGACTGCATAGAAAAGAAGGAGAAGCGCGATGACACAACGCTGGTAATTTATTGCAAAATATGTGAACCAATATTATCTATTAACAAAAAATCTAATGATTGGTCTAAAAAATTAAAACACTTATGTTATTATGTTGCTTGTAGAATAATCTGAAAAAAAATCAGAATGATTGCATGTATGCATATAAATATGGTCTTTAATCGTTAGAAGAATTTTTAGAGGTATTTTCGTGATTTTTTTCTATCGTATTAAATTAGTTGTATTCTGTTTTCAACACACTATCTAACTAGCAAAATATATTTTCTGAAGATAATCATATATTTTTCTGATTTTATTTACTGCAGTGGATCCTATACTTTTAGGCATTATAAAACTTGCTTTTAGCTCCTGCAGTGCCTTAAATGCGGGAACTTTATATCGTTAATTTGTGAAGTCAATTACCGCTCATTTGCGAATTTAAAGTCATTACCCACATATTTGTTGATGATAAAATGAACTGAAGCTTGTAACAGGCAATTATGTGTTGGCTTTATTATGTAAAACGCGTGGGACTCAAGGTCTTCTACAAAGATATTTAACAATGTTATCATAACATCGGTTAAACCTACTTTTTGTAGCTTGTATTCATTGTATATTACTATGAACAGCTCGACACTAATATCTGATTTCTTGATTCATCATCGTCAAGATGACGGCAAACACATATATCTAGACAGCACAAATATGTGACATCGAAGGAACATCAAAACTAGGTACTTATCTGACTACATACAAGATAAAGTAGAAATCTTACAAATAGAGTCCTAAGAGCCTGTGCCTGTGCCTATACATATTAATCTTGCCGAAAAAGAGGTAAAATAAAATCTTGAAAAGAAACATTTTGTAGGGTACCTCCCTTGCACGTAAAGTGGGGATGATATTTTCTTTTTTCGTCTATCCCATGATGTCGGGTATGGTTGCATAAGTGGTTCAAAAATATTGCGGGTCTATAAAAACCATTTTTCGATTCAGAGATCGATCCGTTTTCGTTATATTATTTGAGTGTTCATTTTCGTAAGAGCCTGTTCACGCGATATGTTGGCTGCGAAATCATTGCGGTCTGGCGCCGCAAGCAACGCACCGTGTGAACAGGAACGAAGTAAAAAGGAAAACTATCACAGCTAAGTAGGCTTTACAAGTTAACTAGTATAGACGAACAACTTACATTTGTAGTTCGATGGAGAGAGTTGTATTGGAGAACATATTTTTCAACTACAATGTTAAGTTTGTTTTTTTGAAGAAATTCATCCTAACTACGGAAGGAAGGATTGAAACATTTCAATGTGCGAGGTCCGACACGCACTTAGCTGAAGTACGGTATGTCAATCCGTCAAAATTTACAAAAAAAAATCGAAACAAAAGAGCGTGTATGACAACGCCCCTTGTGCGCAGTGCGCACGGCCTATGCCGAGCTCGCAGATTTTTGCAATGCGATGCGAATTCGCAGTTTTGTGTGGGAGCCCTTAGCCGACGTTCGCATGGACGTAATAAAATCGCGGCGGGATTTTATCACTCACTGAATTTTCAACTCTCGATGTTAAGCCGAGCGTTTAGAATCCAACGCGCTGGGAGGCATTCTCGTCCCAGCGCGCTGAAAAAACACACTGTTGAAAAAAAAATCGCCGCGATTTTATTACGTCCGTGCGAACGTCAGCTTAGTCTTATCTTTTTCTCCTTCTGTACTGTGATCGTGTGTCAGTAAAGTAATAAGCACTGGCAAAGTGATAGGGCGGGAGAGGGGCAGTTGCAGTCCGCCACGGGCCCTCAATCCTAGGGAGCCCAAACAAGACCAAAATATGTTCAGTTGGTAAACGCCTACGCCTACCAACTAAATATTAAACGAAGAGTGCTAACATTTTCGAGCTTGCTTCGCTCGCTCTTGCAACCTACATTCTCTTTTTTCACAGACTTCTCTGCGTAAGTCGACAAACTTAATGTTAATGACTTAATGTTTCAATTATTATTTTCAGCTTGAAATACGTAACTGAAACATTAAGTCTGTGTAAGTATGAAACTTATGAAAGTACAGTTTTCGTGGTGCTACATAACTAATGTCAGCCACAGCACCTGTTAGCACTCTTCGTTTAATATTTAGCATGGGTAGGCCCATGCTAAATATTAAACGAAGAGTGCTAACATTTTCGAGCTTGCTTCGCTCGCTCTTGCAACCTACATTCACTTTTTTCACAGATTTCTCTGCGTAAGTCGACAAAGTAACTTGTATTTATGTACTAATAGTCAGAAGAAATCCTTACCTATCCGGGGCGGGGTGCTAAAATTTTCGAGATCGTTTCACTCGCATCCTTTGCAATCTTTTCTGTGTAAGTTGACAAAGTAATTACTATTTGTGTAAATATTCAAAAGAAAACAAAATGTGGGGTGCTAAAGTTTTCTAGTGAAAGTCTTTAAAGTACGGTAGCAATACTTTAATGTTAAATATCGTAAATAAATATAAAACTAATCTAAAGTGGTGCTACGGGGCAAAGTAAGAACCAGTATCCGCAACCGCAGCGCGTGAGGCAGCCCATGTGCAGCCACATGAACTCCAGGTGGTTGTCGTGGATGCAGCAGCTGCAAGCCAGCAGCCGCTGACAGAAAGCGCTCGGGATTAGGTTGGGACGCTCGCGGGTACCGGGACCTGAAATCATTTGGTGAATGGTGAAGATGCAGAATCAACCAATCAGTTGTAGGATGTCAGAGATAAGCTTCTTCAAATCTATTCAAAATTGATGATGATAATTATTATTGGAAAATAACGTGGCATTTTTTGGTCATAAATAATACCCGCTAATCAACCAAACTACGTCGTCCTACCTTTAAGGGTCCGTGCACGAGAAAAACCCCTTTTCTCGTGCAAAAAAAAAACCAAAAAGGGGTTTTGACTTTCAATTATTATTTTCAGCTTGAAATACGTAACTGAAACATTAAGTCTGTGTAAGTATGAAACTTATGAAAGTACAGTTTTCGTGATGCTACATAACTAATGTCAGCCACAGCACCTCTTAATAGTTGCATCACTTCCGCGCTCTCGAAAATATGGTTTGTTTCGCCTTTGATTTACTGAATGAAGATATGGTATAATCATAAAATAAAATTTTGATTTTATTTTAAGGGCAGCTGAAGACTAATGTGTGATTTTTTAATTTCTTGATATGGTTTGCTAAATTATAGGAAAAAATGCATACCCGCGCCCCATGTCATATCCCGTTAAAGTCCCCATTTAAAAAAAACGTGTCGATTTTTTTTTTTTTTTCTTGAATATTACCATATAATAGACTCTCAGTACGATACCTAACAACACCCTCACGGATCAGACAGCATTTTTTTACATGTTGTAGATAGACAAACACGCATGATACTGATCTATATTCGAGTTATTCTTAGGTTCAGGTTTCATTTAGTCATCCTTGAAAATGAGAAAACAATACAATCTTATGCGAAACTGAGAAACTGATCACAGCCGCTACCTGATACACCAAGGTTGCGATTTTATATCAGATGCCCGTAATTTTATCAGAACTTTTACTTAGATTTTTTTTTAATTCGATGTGCCATATACTAGGGGGCTCGTGGTTAAATAATAACAGCCGCACGGGTCGTGCAACCATTACTTATTGACACCCCTCTGTGCTTCGGAAAGCACGTTAAGCCGTTGGTCTCGGCTGTCATTTGTAGATCTTTGACAGTCGTTACGGGTAGTCAGAAGCCCGAAAGGCTGACAATCAGTCTTACCAAGGGTTTTACCCATTAACTGGGCTGTGGAGGTCAGATAGGCAATCGCTCCGTGTAAAATACTGATATTCCGCTGCATCCAGTAGGAATGGGAGCCGACCCCAACATAGTTGGTAAAAGGCTATGCAGATGATGATGTGCCATATCCTCTAGACTGGTATGCGCCGTGGTGGGTACGCGGTTTACTCCAATGCGTTTATTTATGAAAATTAAGTCCTTCATCTCATTCTTTGCGAAAGACTGATAACAAACA
This sequence comes from Omphaloscelis lunosa, assembly GCA_916610215.1. Taxonomy (NCBI): domain Eukaryota; kingdom Metazoa; phylum Arthropoda; class Insecta; order Lepidoptera; family Noctuidae; genus Omphaloscelis; species Omphaloscelis lunosa. Next base: position 8,810,092 of record OU744265.1, on the reverse strand, counting down.
GCAGAGCTAACAATAAAACGCGACAATGCTACTAATATTTGGGTTATTAACATCCGCGTACTGTACCTTTCTTGATGGGCATGATACGGAAGGGGTCGCAGTCACCAGCCAAGTGTGCGAGCAGCTCTCTTTTCTCAAGGCCAGTCACGTGGTCCAGGGGATCGTGCATGCCTCCGTAAAGCCGGGAGCCCAGAGGACGCAGGCGCCGCACCGTATTACGTAACATTCTGAACCTATTGGGATTTACACACACACATAACATCACGCCTGCATTTCCCGTAGGGTTACGCAGAGGTGTACAAACTATTTTCTTAATGTTCCTCGGCAAACTTCGTGTTTCGTCAGTCGTCGGATTTCTATCAGTTGCCTTTTGCAATTGGTGCGCAAACCAGACGCTCTCAATCAACTTAGAGTTGTCATATAGAGTTGTTAATACTCTTGTCATACAGTCTCATATAGAGTTGTTAATATCCTTTTAACTTAATGTAATTTATTTTAAAATGGGAGGAAAGTTGTTAAAGTCTCAGGCACGGAAATAGTTTTACAGCTCCGTATAGATCACACGGAAATCAAAACAAAACAACAATAAAGTAATTAGTTCCGAGTTCAAATTATTATACACGATAAATTTAATAATTGATGAACATTAGCATTCGTTTATATTCGGAAATGCGATGATTCCTGAGGGACATTAAGAAAATAGTCTAATTGTACCTATAGTACACTGTACAACACACAGGACCGTAAAAACAGTGTTCTGTGGTACAACGCCCATATTTCACCAGTTATGTTTAAGTCCATGGGAGGCGAGTCTATTGCCATCAAGCATTGTGCGAATTGGGATGACGTTATGGTTTAGTCCACTTTTTAAAATTGCCACAACGATGGGAATTACTACCTAAACAAGCTTTTAGAATGAAATAAATAATAACTATTCATTGTCCGCCCGGTTATGTTCGTTGTCCGCCCATTTCTCCGTCAATTGTGGACCGATTTTGACAATTCTTTTGTTTGAAAGGGTATGCTCTCAAGGTGGTCCCATATAAATTTTATTAAATTTGCTTGGTTAGTTTTTGAGTTAGCTTCAATAATACGTATTTTTTCCCACTTAGTATGTGGATGATATGATAAGTTCCTGTCACTGTTATTTACATAGTAGGTAGTGGCATTCAAATTTGTGTGGGGTAGGTACCACAACTAAAAAGTGAAAAATACAAACTTTTTCCAAAGAAAAAAACAACCGACTTCCAAAAAAACACTACAAAGTGAAAAATAACTTTAATTTCGGAAGTCGGTGGCAAAAAACGAAAAACTCTGAGATTGAAAGTTATTTTTCTCTTTGTAGTGTTTTTTTGGAAGTCGGTTGTTTTTTTTTTGAAAAGTTTTTTCCTTTCATCTCTCGTATCAGCACAAGCTATACTAGAACTTGGCTTAGCTTATGCAGTGCAAATGCATTGGGAAGATCAGCCATACAGTCTGTTGGTTGGAAGCGTGGCTGAGACCCAGGAGGTACGGGTACTACTAAACGACCTTTGTCTCCAACGATTTAAAATCAATTTTTGTCCCGGACGAAGGCTTGGTGCCGTCCGTCGTGGCACCTATTTATGGTTGATAATTAATAATTAATCAATTAACTCACCAATCAGATTTTATCACTAATGCACTTAATTACGCGGGGGAAACCTATAATATAGTAGCCAAAATTATGCTGAAACCTCAGCTTTCGTTTACTTTGGAAATGATGTGACAACTTCAAACTTTCCTTTTGAATTTAGAATTGTCGTATCCAACTGAATTAAATTACGGGTGCCATCACTTAAAAAGTTCAATAGAGCATTGCCATGCAATGAGTATGTAGGTACTATATTATAGTACCCACAACTTTGGTTTTTGCTTATCTTTTTCAATTCAATCAAAAGATACAAGAAAAAGCGAGGAAACAGGAGATTTTCCACTTTTTAGGGTTTCGTACCTCAAAAGGAAAAAATGGAACCCTTATAGGATCACTTTGTTCTCCGTCTGTCTGTCAAGACCCTTTATCTCGAGAACGCGTAAAGGTATCGAGTTGAAATTAAAACCATTTACTCAAATTTACAGTCCTTTAAAGCTGTGAGAAAATCAAACTTCTAACTTAACGTACAAAAAAGATCGGCCGTTTATGCCGCAAAAAACGTATATTTCGACACTCTCAAGGGAAACACAATTTATAGGGTACTTCCCGTTGACCTAGAATCATGAAATTTGGTAGAAAGCAAGGTCTCACAGCAACAAGTAAAGGAAAAAGTCCGAAAATTTAAAATTTGCAGTTTATCACATAAAAAAAAAGCTATTACAAACTCAAACTTACATTTGCAGTTGGAGAATTGACCGTGACGTTTATCGATGTATGAGAGAACTTGTTTCTCAATTACTAAGTTTATTCTTGGGATAAAGTCATCCCAACTACGTAACCCTTTTGACACGCATTTGGCCAGTTTTTTTAATAAATTATTGATAGGCTTGCGTTTGACCATTATCTCGCTTTTGCAATGCATACGAAAAAACAAGAAAGCCATGCTTTTGTGAACAATTTAAGCTAAGTGGTTTGTAAATATGAATGCACGAATAAGGACTCTAAAATTGCACTAGTATGACCCAGCTCATAAGTTACATCAACAATTATGCGTCGACGCAAGGACGCGCCGCACAAAAATCCGACAAGCATTACAAGTGATCTTTATGCCCGAGATCAATCATAGCCCACTTGCTCTTATAAACATATTATACGAACTAATTCGGTAGACACTCGCGACTTAAATGTATTATTGAATTGTGAAACACTCCAAAGCGACCGGTTCATACGAACTTACTGGCGACGGTGTAATAGTAATGCAATGCTGAGGCAGCTGGGCAGCATATAAAAAGTCGAAGAGACACAATTACGGCACATTCAACTTGAGATCTCCTCATAGTGAAGTCACTCATATCAATCAAAAATGGCTTTCAAGGTACGAAGCCGATTCATTAAATAATTTAATAAAATATTTTAAATTAAAGGCGAATAATAATAATTCTATAGAAAGTGCAGTTGATGAAAATATTAATAGTGTTTAAACCTGCAATGACTGACTGCTTTTAATTTGGGATTACCTACTTAAAAGTTCACCAATAACGGTACTTCTTAAATATTATAGTAATAACCTTCATTTAATTTTCAGCTGGTAGTCTTGGTCTGCGCTTTCGCTGCCGCCAATGCGGGTATTATTGCCCCTGCGGCATACACGGCTCACCCCGCCCCCGTCGCATACGCGGCTGCACCCGCTGCGCACGTCGTGCACGCTGCTCCCGTGGCGTACGCCGCGCCCGTCACTAAGGTTGTGGAGGAGTACAACGCACACCCCCAGTACAGCTTCGCGTACGACGTGCAGGATGGTCTTACCGGCGACTCCAAGAGCCAGCATGAGACTCGCGACGGTGACGTCGTGCAGGGCTCCTACTCCGTGGTGGACCCCGACGGCACCAAGCGCACCGTAGACTACACCGCCGACGACCAGAACGGTTTCAACGCCGTCGTGCGCAAGGAGGCCCTCGGCCACGTCGCTAAGGTCGTCGCCCCCGTCGCCAAGGTGGCCCCAGTTGCGTACCAAGCTGCCCCTGTAGCGTACCAAGCTGCCCCTGTAGCGTACCATTCCGCCCCTGTAGTGCACGCCGGTGCCCCTGTCTACCACTCCGCCCCTGTCGCCTACTCTGCCCCTGTCTACCACCACTGAGAGTCAAACCTAGTCAAGCCTTGAACTGAGGATAAATATTATTTATTACATTAGACTTATAATCATGAGCAAATAAAATATTTTTTACGAATATAAATGCGAATTTATCATTTATTTTTAATTTATCATTTATTTATTATCATCATTAACCTACCCAATTTAATATAAATAATACCATGCTATTAATGTCCCACTGTAGGGCACAGGCCTGTTTTCATATTATGTAGAGAAAGCACAAGCATTAATCACCACGCTTGCTCAAGGTGGGTTGGCGATTTCAGACTTAAGGCTCATACAAACAGGCGCGACACGCGACGCGACACAAAGGTACGTCGCGTCGCGCGACGAGCGGTGTCTTTGTGTCGCGTCTGTTTGAAAGAGCTTTAATACGTACTATTAACTTTTATGATGTGAATCATAAATAAGAAAACTTGTTGATGTTGAACAATATTTGTTTTATGTATTTTAAGGATTATAATGGGAATATTAAATCGAGAGTTTTAGAAAGACATAATACAGTTACTTGACAACAGTCGGTGTCAGTACTAAACAAGTATTAAAAATAATAAATAACAACCAAAGAGGATTGTTCCTCTTTACACCCTCCGAACTTTTTCAAAAATTGCTTATCTTCTTTAAGCCAATTTTTGTGCATAAATTTTCAATTCTTGGTCCGAAGAGTGGTTTTGTGAGCATATCTGCTAACTGGTGAACTGCCGGTACTTGCTTCACTTCAAGCTCTCCATTAGTTGCACACTCTCACACAAACAAGTGTTTTAGTTTTATATGTTTAGTGCGCTTGTGATGCTCGTATTTAGGGTTGTGAGACAACTTGATCGTAGATTCATTGTCGAGATATAGCACTGGTTTTTGTAACTTGGCTAAGTTCTTTAAAAGACTGTTCAGCCATACAATTTCTTGTGCAGTTTCACTCGCAGCGATTATCTCAGCTTCGGTTGAAGAGAGAGAGACCACGCTTTGACGTTGGCTTCTCCAACTGATAGCCGCTCCTGACAGTAGGCAAACCATACCGGTTGTGGATCTGCCTGTTTCTTGATCACCCCCGAGGCCAGCATCTGAGTAGCATACCAAATGCGTAGATTGCTCGATGGTTGATCTGTACACTAAACCCTTTTCAATCGTTCCTTTTAAGTAGCGGAAGATTCTCTTTAATAATAAGACATCTTTAGCCGTTGGTGTCTCCAAATTTCTTGAAGCTCTACTGATAGCATATGCTAGATCTGGTCTTGTACCTACTGCTAGTTAAGTAAGGGCTCCAACAGCCTGTCTATATGGGAAATCTGACGCGTGATTCTGGTAATCACGGTTCATCACTGTCGTCAAGATTTTCTTTTGTTATTGGAGTTGGCGTTGGTTTGCAGTTCATCATGCCAAACTTTTCCAAAACCTTTTTAGTGTAGACTTGTTGGCATAGTGTGATTCTGCCTTTCTCGGCCTTTATTTCCATGATGCAGATGCAGGTTTTGTAGTTATCTTGAATCGAGCTTGTAGTTCCTTGATAAACTCATCTGCTGCAGATGTAGTATTGCATGCTAAAAGTCCATCATCGACGTACAATCCGATCAAGAGTTTGCACTGTCCTCTGTTTCTGGTGTACAAGCAAGGATCTGCTTCACATTGTTTGAAGCCAATTTTTCTCAAGTATTCAGTTATGCATGAATTCCAGCATCGTGGCGCTTGCTTGAGTCCATACAGGCTGCGTTTCAGTTTGCACACCCGGTTTGTTCCATCGTTGAAACCTTCAGGTTGACGCATGTAGATTTCTTCCTCAACTGTGCCATTAAGGAAAGCTGTTGCTACATCGAATTGACGTAGATTCAAATTTTCTTTAGCAGCGATTGCTATGATTGCTCGTATAGTGCTAAGACGAGCCACAGGACTAAACGTTTTGTCGTAGTCGACGCCTTCTTGTTGAGAATATCCTTTGACTACTACTACTACGTTGTCTAATGTGTTTGAGTAATAGTTGTTCTTTATTACTTTTACGTCTTTTGAAATAATTGCCTTACGTTTGGACGGAATGTACACTCTATATGCTTTGCTGGTGTCAGAGTAACCAACAAACATCCCTGGTATTGCTTTTGAAGCAAATTTATGGCCTTTAGGTCCTTTCTTCAGTACAAAGGTTTTGGATCCAAAAGACTGTAAATGGTTTACACAGGGCTTTCGTAATACCCATAACTCGAAAGGCGTTTTATTTTCGATGCTGCTGTTTATGCTTCTATTGCAAAGATAGTTGGCCGTGCCAACAGCTTCTGCCCATAGTTGCAACGGCGCTCCTGCGTCTATCAGCATCGCCCGAGCCTTTTCAATCAGCGTACGGTTCTTGCTTTCGGCTAGTCCATTTTGGTGGGGGGTGTAAGGTGCGGACAGGCGTCGAGCTATTCCTTGTGCTTTTAAATAGCTATCAAATTTTGCATTGATGTATTCTGTCCCGTTGTCCGTTTGTAAGCATTTTATATTATTGCCAGTGAACTTCTCTACTTCGTGTTTGTATTCCTTGAACTTGTCTAGAACTTCTGATTTGTTTTTCAAGAAGTACACACGTCCGTATCGACTGTAGTCATCGACGAAGGTGACAAAGTATCTATTGCCGCCCACAGAAGGTGTACCGATAGGGCCACAGACGTCACTGTGAACTATTCCTAGTCGTTCTGTTGTTCGAGGAGTTGTACGTTTACGAGGGCAGGGAACTGTGGTCATTTTTGCTTTGATGCATGTTTCACAGTCTGACAAGTTGTCGGTTTTGTTAAATTTTAAACCAATAAGTGCGTCATTGTTAAGTGCTGTGTGAAGATCTTTTTCGTTCATGTGAGCAAGTCTTCTGTGCCAGTCTAGTAACGAGCCAGGTTGTACGTTCGTTGAACTTATGTTAGGCGTCGCTGCGAAGCTTCTATTTATTTTTGGCGTTTGCACGTAGTAAAGCCCGTTGATTTTGTTTGCAGTCAAAAGCAGTCTTCCAGTTTTGTTCCGTATGAATGCTTTATCCTTAATGAACTTTACTGAAGCCCCATAGTCGGTCATGCTCGGCACTGAGAGTAAGTTAGTGGAAAGTGAAGGTACAAAGAGTGTATTTTGCTAATGGATTTTTCCAGATGTGTTTTGAAATGTAACTCTGCCTTCCCCTTTGATTTCGGTCGAATGTTCTTCAGACGCGAAGTTTAATTTTCGAGATACTGATTTCAATTCCTTAAAATAGTCTTGGTGTGGAGTCATCTGAGAGGTGCAACCGCTGTCTAGTACCCAGTCGGCTCTATTTGAAGACAGGAGGCATTCATCAGCGTAGTTAGAGTCGTCGACTTATTTTTCTTCCAGCAGACAGTACAGATCTTGTGTGTCTTCTTTTGGAATATGTTTCTACCTGATTTGTTACAAATTTTGCAGCAAACGTAGAGTGCATTGTCCTCGTTGTCTTGTGAACCAGTGGCATGTTGCGAATTGGTACTGTTTTCATGACGAGCGTCACTTTCTTCTATAATTTTGATTTTAAGTTCTTCGGGTTTTGGTAGGGCGTCACGTGATTCTATTGCTACGCGAAAGTTATCATATTTTGGCGAAAGGCTGTATAGCATCATAATGGTTAGTAGATCTTCAAGAATGACTACGCTCATGTCAGCCAGTTTGTCCACCGTATCCATGAACTTGTTTAGGTGTGCGCGAACATCGTTACCTTCAAGTTTCGTAAGGATCAACTATTTGAGAAGGGATGCTTTACGCGCAGGACCTTGACTCGCATGTATCTCTTTCAGTTTATCCCATAAAGCTTTTTCAGAGGTGCACTTTTTAATTTCTCTCAGAAGTGGAGCGATTATAAGGATCAACTCACATCTCGCTTGTTTGTCTCCTTCGATGTCTTCAGCACTTGCGTTTTCAGCTAGGGGAGCTTCTACATATTTCCATAAATGTCGTTTTACTAAAACTGCTTCGGCTTGTATTACCCAAGTGTCGTAATTATCTTGACGTAGTGGGTCAATGTGATACGTAGTTTTCAGCATTGTGTCCAAAAACCGATCAGAGCCCATTTTCCTTATGTTCAACAACGATCGTCATTTGTGTGACGACGAGAAAAAAAAAATTCTTCAGTCTTCACGCTCTGCTACCATATTAACTTTTATGATGTGAATCATAAATAAGAAAACTTGTTGATGTTGAACCATATTTGTTTTATGTATTTTAAGGATTATAATGGGAATATTAAATCGAGAGTTTTAGAAAGACATATATCAGTTACTGATAAAACTATATTATCATTATAAAATAATACTCGTGGTTGTGACATGTAAAAATATAATTTCATTAATAACAGCGGTTCCTAGGCAATATCTGACATAAGTTTTATAGGGCTATCAAAAAATAATAAGGTTCTAGTATAACATACTCCTTAACATCCTCCCTTTTTGGCAACCCTATTACTATATCAAGCCAATTTGTTTTGCGATTGATACAATCCGTGGCTTATGTAATGCTTTGGTCAGTAAATCCGCTAGTTGGAACTCGCTGGGAACGTATTCTACACGTATTTCTCCATTAGCAACGAGTTCTCTCACATAGAAATGTCGAATAGCAATATGCTTGGTTCTTCTATGGAGTTCTGGATTGTGTGAGATCTTTATGGCTGCATCATTATCAACCTTTAGCTTAGGTATTTCTTTTAATTTAGATATTTCACCAAAGAGTCTTTTGATCCAGACAATCTCTCTAGACGCTTCACTGGCAGCAACTAATTCGGCTTCGGTGCTTGATATTGCAACACATGTTTGTCGTCGACTTGTCCAAAAAATTGCTCCTCCAGAGTATAAGCATAATATGCCTGATGTCGAACGTCCGGTACTTTGGTCTCCACCATGGTCAGAATCACTGTAGCATTCTAGAATTCCAGCATTGCAGCTCTTCTTAAAAACTATTCCATAGTTGAAAGTTCCTTTGATGTATCTTAGGATACGTTTCAGCCTCTGGATGTCTTCTTTAGAAGGGTTTTCTAGACTCCGGGATACAACGCTTACAGCATAGGCTAAGTCCGGTCTGGTTCCAACAGTCAGATATGCGAGTGCTCCCATAGCTTCTCTATACGGAAATAAAGCAGGATCTACCACTTCTTTATCCAGATCTGGCAGTCCATCTTTTTGTATAGGAGTGGTAACAGGTTTGCAATCACTCATACCAAAACGATCTAAAACTTTCTGAGCATAGTGCTTTTGCGACACTTTTATATTACCATCATGGTTCTCTATTTCTAGTCCTAGAAAATAGGATGCATCTTTTATCGTGATTTTAAATCTTCTCTTCAATTCTCTCATTAACTTTTCAGAATCTTTCTGATTTGTTGCAGCGACCAAACCGTCATCTACATAGAGAGCAAGAATAATTTTGTTACTTGCACGGTTTCTTATAAACAGGCAGGGGTCGGTATCGCATTGTTTGAATCTAATGGTTTTTAAATAATCCACCATACATTTATTCCAACACCAAGGTGCTTGCTTGAGACCATACAAACTTTTCATGAGTTTACAGACCTTGTTAGATCCATCAGAGTAGCCATCAGGTTGACTCATATATATTTCTTCACTCAGGGAACCATAGAGAAAAGCAGTAGATACATCAAACTGTGTGAGCTTTAGGCCTTCATTTGCAGCAACGCTTAGGACTGATCTTATTGTTGACATCTTAGCAACTGGGCTGAAAGTCTCATCATAGTCGATGCCCTTTTTCTGTGTATATCCTCTAGCAACTAGTCTTGCTTTGAATTTATCTAGAGAGCCATCAGCATTGGTTTTGATCTTATATATCCATTTACAGGATATAGGCTTCCTGTCTTTTGGAAGGTCCACCATTATCCAGGTTTTGTTTTCCTTTAAAGACTTCACCTCACTTTCCATTGCTTTGACCCACTGATCTTTATGCGTACTAGTCATTGCTTCTTTGTAGGTTTTAGGTTAATTTATCTGATTAAAAATTTCATCTGACATCATGACGTAATCTCCGAATCTAATAGGTGGTCGTATTTGACTTCTATCTCGTAGAGTCATTCTAGTGGCTATCTCAGCTATGTCATCTGAGATTCTTGGTCGTTCAGTATCATCACCATCATCCAAGGCGTCTTCATAATGAGGTGATTCTGGCATTGATGCTTCTGAAGACGTTTGTAATGGTTCAGTAGAGTCATCTTGGCTTTCTATTTCCTGACTTACAACCAAATCCGGCGATGTGGGGGGCAAAGTCGAACTAAGCTCATCAGAGCTACTTGCAGCGCGATCCAAGCTATGTTCGACACAACCATCCTCCCTTGCATCACACATCGGTGGTACTGAAAGTGGAAAGTGTATTTCGACTGAAGGCTGTTCTTCCAAATCACTTTGACCAAATGGAGTCAATACTGATTCATTGAATGTAACGTCTCTTGACCTTATGAGTTTACCATGTTTATTCAGTAAACGATAGCCTTCATCACCCTCATATCCAATAAGAATGCATTTCTCAGCCTTTTTAGATAGCTTTTTCCTTTTTTGTTGAGGAATATGAGCATAACATTCACATCCAATTATTTTAAGGTGACTGATTGCTGGCTTCTTCTTAAACCACAATTCAAATGGTGATTTTCCATTTTCTGAAGTTGGACCAGTTCTGTTTAACACGTATGCAGCGGTATTTATTAATTCTGCCCATGTAGCAAACGGTAATTCTTCGTGAGCATGCATCATTGTACGAGCAGCTTCAACCAAGGTTCTATTCTCACGTTCACTAAGACCATTTTGTTGCGGTGTATAGGGCTATACACCGCAACAAAATGGTCTTAGTGAACGTGAGCCTTTGTCTAATTCCAGCTTCTTGTAGAATGCACCTGACGTTCTGAATATCAAATTCACCTCCGTTATCGCTAAGAAATTCTTTAACAGAGTATCCAGCTAATTTACATTCTTGTAACATTTGTCGGAGTTTCAGGTAAACTTCCGATTTTTGTCGAACAAAATAAACGTGTCTGTACTTGCTGTAATCATCTTTGAATAAAACGAAGTAGCGAAATTTGTTAAAAGAAGGAGGGAATGGACCACATACATCAGCGTGTATAATTTCTGCAGGTAATTTAGCTCGTACTCTTGTTCCGAAAGACTGTCTGTGTGTTTTACCATAAATACAGCCAGTACACAATTCTGAGTCTAGTCGAACGTTAATTCCAAGTTCTCGTTCTATAACACCTTTAACATGTTTTTTATTCTGATGGGCTAACCTTTCGTGATATAGTTGTAGTATGTTTTCTGTTGACAAAATGTTTACATTAGGTGTTGACTTTGTAACAGTCTCTACATTGAGCTTGTATAAGCCACCATTCTTGATCCTTTTGCCAGTCAGTATAACTTGTCCATCAAATTTCAACGAGCACTGTTCCCTTTCAGACATGAAAACACTTTTATTTAGTCTGTCTTGAGTGGCCAGTACAGAGAATAGGTTTCGCATAATATTAGGTACATACCATACATCACAGAGTGTAACTCTGGATTCCTTGCCATTGATAAATGTTTTCAAGTCAACAGTACCTTTGCCAATTGCTTTGACAGTAGCTCCATTAGCAGTAGTCACTATACGATTTTCTTCAAAATGCTGAAAACTAGAAAAATAGTCGTTCCGGCAGGTGACATGATTAGTTGCACCATTGTCGACGAACCAACTGGATGTATCATAGTGTGTATGCATTGAATTCACATCTGTATTGACTTGCATGAGCATTAAGTTCAAATTTGTTGGGGCCTGTTTACTTTCAGGCTTGGCTGGTTTACCGTCAGCTTTCCATTTATGACATTGCCTGACTTTGTGACCGACTTTTCCACAATATCCACATTTCTTCTTTGCTTTATTATTATTCTGTAAGGCTAGAGCTTCTGCAGGACCTTCATTTTTCAAAGAGATAGAGCGCTCATAGGCACAGAGTTGTGTAGTCAGATTTTCTATTGTTCTATCTGTCTTTGACATCAACATCCAGCTTGATTTGAATGAGAAATATGGTTCAGGTAGAGTATCCAGAATTTTGCAGATTAATAGGATATCTGGTAATTCAGACTTATCTATCTTTATTAATTCATATATCAAATCTGACCAAATGGTTCGCATGATTTTCTGAAGAGTTTCATCTGACATATTTGCGGTAAACAGAAGTAATGCAGAACTATCAATTTTATCATATTTTTCGAGAGCAGTATTATATTGAGAAATTTCGTCGACATTGTTGGTAATAGGTTTCACGGGTTTTATTAGAGACCTGTTTATCGCGTCCAATCCACCGGGCGTACCTCTTAGTAGTAATGTCGCTTTAAATTTCCAAGTCGACCAGTTCTTCACACCCTCCAGGTGACCAATGTCAATTTTACAACTTGGTGATTGCATTTAAGAATATTTGTCTTCCCGGATTGTTTTAAACTTGGTTAATGACTTCTTTACTTACTATCAATTGTAACCACGCTCTGCTACCATGATAAAACTATTTTATCATTATAAAATAATACTCGTGGTTGTGACATGTAAAAATATAATTTCATTAATAACAGCGGTTCCTAGGCAATATCTGACATAAGTTTTATAGGGCTATCAAAAAATAATAAGGTTCTAGTATAACATACTCCTTAACAGTTACTTGACAACAGTCAGTGTCAGTACTAAACAAGTATTAAAAATAATAAATAAAAACCAAAGAGGATTGTTCCTCTTTACACGTACTAACTATAAAGGTGGTTTTACACCGGCGAGACGAGGCGTGAATGGGATGAGCGAGATTTGAAATGTGTACGGCAAAATTTAATCTTTGGTGTAAAAGGTATAGATGCGCGAGGAAGTGCGAAGCGAGAATTGAAATATTTGTTAGTACAATGTTGAACTTTATTGCTGTAAGAATAGAGCATTTATTTACTTTGTAAAACGGATATACAAATCTCGCACCGGCCATCGAGGACCTGCTCGATCTCTCTCCGTCAAGCGCTGTTTTGCTGTGTTTTGCGCTAGCACGCGCTGGCACGCACCGCCGCCGCCGCCGGCTTGCTCCGACCATCGCGAGACATCGCTGCATACTATATTCGTGGCTGGACGGCGCACGAGACACGGCTGGCCGGACGGCACGTGATAGCGCGAGCAGGCGCTACCTAGCGATAGCCGGCGCGAGGTAGCGCTGGCCATCGCGAGACGGTGCGGTATAGCCATGGACATTTTTCTGTGTAAAAGGGTAAGAAGCGTGATATCAATTCTCGCCCATCCCATACACGCCTCGCCTCGCCGGTGTAAAACCACCTTTAGTCTGGGTTTCCTCACGATGTTTTCCTTTACCAATGTCAGTAATGTCTGTAAATATTTTGTAATCCTTTGAAACCCGTCATTTTGATACGCCACTCGGTAGATTAGTTTAAAAAAAGCATATTATATAAAAAAAAGATTGCTACCCCTTTGGTCCCTACACTGGTGTCTGCCACTAATGTCAGATGCATTGTCAAAGATATAACACTCCTTTATACGCAGTGATTATTAAAAAAATATTTTTTTCGATCTTCACACGTGTCAATAAAAACCTAACTTAAATAAAAACCTAACCTAATTTGTAGGCGTGTCAATAAATAAAATTCAATTATAAACTAAAAAGTCATATTTCATGTCATTAAAATTCGCTTGATCGAAAATAACTCGTTCTTAAGTTATTTTTCCCATACTATTTTTAGCTTATTATGGTTACCGGATGATAAAATGGAACGTCAAAATCAGGAAGTACTTAGAAGAGAGAAACGGAAGCAATTATAATACTATTTTTTCAGATATTTTAACCTAGGCTTTAATCGGAATAACATAACCATGATAATTAGATCTTTATTTTTAAATCTTACTGTAAAAACTGTAACCCTGCACATGTGCCCTAATCCGAAGGCAGGAACATGTCATGTCCTTTGACCAAAGGTTCCCTGATGTAGACAAAAAATGAGGCCAAATTTTTCGAATTTCCCTCGAGATGTGGATTTCATGAGCGGACGAAATCGCTGGCAAATTGCTATATCATTTTACAATAATTGGACTTTATAATTTTGCAGTTTTCCATACAAATAGAAACTAATGAATCAATCATGAAATATATCTTGCACGTACTATTAATTTCTCTGTTAGTGCTGTGCACTTCTGTAAGTGACGAATTCACAATTCCTAAAACTGTATTTGATTTCTTTTTGTGTATGTCTTAATACCTACGTCGTTGAAGTGCCATATCAATAAATTAATTAATAAATAAATGAAAATATAAATAAATGAATAATTATAAAACTGGTTCTCCCGAATAAATGACTGGATAAAGGTGAAATTCTTCACATGACTCATTAACATTATCCCAGTCATCACGAACCTCAAACCTTCGACTGCAGAGACAATTATTGTCTTTATCTTGTAAAAGTGCAAGTTCATTAGTGAACCATGTCACTCATAACTTCTCATAACCATACCCTCATCTTCACGGCTTATAAATACGTCACTAGACTTTTGGGCTAGACAGCTTTAAAAAAAGAATAGTCTAGCACATTCTGACTTAGTAGGTATTACGATTCTAGATTATTTACCTGTTTGAAAAAACTTGAATACCTACGTGTTTGTCTTTGTATTTAAATAAATAATTATCCCACCATTTTCGAAATTTCGAAAATGGTGGGATAATTATTTATTTATTATGCAGAGAAAAACAGTGCGCAATTGCGCACTGTTTTTCTCTGCATCGCCCAAACGTTGACTGGTAGAAAATACTTCAGGTATTAAATCATTAAATAACGAAATATACTGATTTTGGGGACCTGTTTAGCAATAAGCGAATTCCTATCATGTAAACATACCAACCCGCACTGGATCCGCGTGGTGGAATATGGCTCAGTCTCTTCATTCTCACCCCTGAACTGCTTCTGTGTGAACCGCTAACCGCTTCTGCACGCTTTTTACCTCGGTACTAACTTGCTGAGTTTGTAGCAGGGTTTCTCATACAATTGCAGGTAGAATAGGGTTACTCTTGCTAACATTTCTATTAAGAAATATCGTTACTAACGTATTGACTTTCTGTTATTAAATATAGTTAATACAAATAAGAGACCGCCCATTGTATCAATCAATGTAAAATTTCTAAATTGATGTCTGTAATTTTTATGGTGTACACTCGGCTACACATCAAGCTATACATTTCCAGTATAAGCTGACTTCGCGTTGAACGGAAATCCTATACAATGCGAGATCAGCATAAACTGGAAATGTTTAGCTTGATGTGTAGCCGTGTGTACATAATAAAGAATATTCTATCTATCTATCTATAAATGATTATTAAATAAGCCGATTATACTAAAACACCCTTCATTTTGCAGTGATGCACGTTTCCACTTACGTACCTGTCGAGACTGTTCGAATTTAAATGAAGATCGAAAGTTAATAATAAGTCATAAGTCTGTTACCGTTAGACATATGTATTTAGAAGCACATTTTTTTCTGTGTTACTTTCAAATTAGTTTAAATCAAGAAATTACTGATTTTAAATAGGTATTCCATTCCGTAAGTACTCGATTTTAAAACTAACTGCTTTCTGAACTTATGCTTTCTGTTATGTTTTTTTTTTGTTAATTCTTAATAATAATTGTCATATTTTTAGGAAAACAAAAATAAAATTTTCATAAATTTAAAATTTAACCATTATCGATTCAGTGTTTACTAAATTCCACAGCTGAATAATTGTAATACTGGGTCAATATAAATTAGCCTAGTAATGTAATTTTAATTGTAAACAACCTTCAACCCCACAGCGAAGAATGAGTTAATAATAAAGTAATTTCAATAATTTAGTTGTTTATTTTCAGTTCATGATAACACTAATCACTCTATCATACATAATCAGTTAATGGTGGTAGACAGGAGCAGAGTAGGCGACAGGGGCGGAGTGGTACGCGACAGGAGAGGCGTGGTAAGCGACAGGGGCGGCCACCTTGGTGACGACCTTAGCGACGTGACCGAGGGCTTCCTTGCGCA
This sequence comes from Omphaloscelis lunosa, assembly GCA_916610215.1. Classification (NCBI taxonomy): domain Eukaryota; kingdom Metazoa; phylum Arthropoda; class Insecta; order Lepidoptera; family Noctuidae; genus Omphaloscelis; species Omphaloscelis lunosa. The sequence continues at coordinate 8,794,313 of OU744265.1, read as the reverse complement.
CGACAGCGTTGAAACCGTTCTGGTCGTCGGCGGTGTAGTCCACGGTGCGCTTAGTACCATCGGGGTCCACCACGGAGTAGGAGCCGTGCACGACGTCACCGTCGCGGCTCTCGTGCTGGCTCTTGGAGTCGCCGGTGAGACCGTCCTGCACGTCGTACGCAAAGCTGTACTGGGGGTGCGCATTGTACTCCTCCACTACCTTAGCGACGGGTGCGGCGTACGCCACGGGAGCAGCGTGCACGACTTGCGCTGGCGCCGCGGCGTAAGTGACGTGAGCAGCCGGCAGAAATCCTGCGCTCGCTGCAGCCATCACGCACGCGAATACTACAAACTGAAAAGAGATAAGAGTTAATATTATTCATAGTGACATGAGCTGCTGATAGTGGTACCTAGCTGATGGCTCTACGGAGAATGATGTAATCTTGACATAAGGCTACATTAATTATTTATTATGATTATTTATTTATAAAGACTTTACAGTAGACTTGCACTTAAGATTATACCCCACAAATTCGTTTTCACGGTCAGAAAACCCGATGATCATAGGTGATGTGAATACCAGTCGTAAACTTACAGCTTGATCTTGAAAATAACGTATAGTTTCAAACTTAGCTAATTTACCTTGAATGCCATTGTAGGAGAAGTGTATCAATAGAGTTCTATTGCACGAATGATATCAATTTTGAATCATACGCGTTATTATATACGATTGACGGAGCCCCGCGGCGAAATCTGTACTGAATTAAAACTGGTACTTGCGCTACAAGGACTACAGGATGAATACTTTAAGAGTGCATAAAATAGTTACGTTACTTTGTAACAGAAAATAATAGTTACAATAATCCGATATCATTTTTTTTTTTTGAGTCAGCTTAATTTAGTTTTGATTTTATGTATTTGACTATTTGTAGTTCTAAGCAAAGCAAGAGTACAAGAGTTTACGTGAACTCTTGTATCCGGGTAGAGACGAGCGGATGACTACGGAACTTGGAAATGTTTTTGTTTTGTCGTAGCACGTTCGTAGAGCTTTATGTAGTCGCTACGTAGTCGCTACGTAGCACCTCCGAAAAGATTATCTATCGCACGAATGAGTAAGATTATTCTTTGAAAACTTATTTTATGGGATTTCATTTTTAATTTTAATTTATTGACAAAAATACATTTTGCTAATACTACGTTATACATTTTACTGATAAACATGGCACAGTCTAAACCGGGACTACGAGCATAAAATTTTGCTTGAGTTCCCTATTTATTTTATATGATTGTATATAAAAAAATGAGCCGTCTTGGGACGCCTGGCAGATGTGAAGCATCGATATTATTATGTACAGGTAATATGCATAAAAGGATAGTTTACGACAGGAAATAAATAGGTATGGCGACGCCAACAGTCGGTCTGACACGCCGCTTTAGATGTTTCACATCAAAATAAAGAACAGGGTATGTTCGTCCTGCCGGGGTTGCGAAGAACCCGAAAGGGAGATCGTGGCCCCCGGTAACAGGGCACCTGAAGGAACACGGGTGGGTTTTAGTCACTAAGAGTCTGACACGCTTTCCGCTCCACCCAGAGCGGGAGAAGTTATTCGATAATTTCCCTCACAAAAAAAAAAAAAAAACGGTATGTTCGTAGTGTCCGTATGAATTTCAGAGCCATGTTTCACGCGGGTACTACCAATATTTAGTAGTTTTGTAGGCCCGATCCTAGAATTTGTGGTAACACTCTTAAGAAGTTTCAGGACGTCAAAAACCAGGACCAGGCCTACAAATTCAGGTAATTTATAAATAAGTATTGGTAGGACCCGCGTTTAAATATGAGACGTGGGATCCTCAATTCTTACGGACACTGTTCGTAAGACTCTCGAACAGTCCAGACCGCTAAAGATAGAAACTTGGATTTTCAACAGTAGCTGTAGTTCAAAACGAAGGTGTGTACTAAGAAAGGATTTTGCGAAAATTAACCCTTACGGCGGCGAACATTCGTTTATATAAATAATTAAATATAAATTCTAATTTCTGCGGTTTATAAACTTGAATCTTGGCACGAATACGTACGTAAGTAAGTAAATAAAAAAGTTTGAAATTATTAGCTTTTTTAAACTACCCCCATAGGGGTTTGGAGGATGTAAAAGTTTGTATGGAAAAATGTTAACTCTCGGTCCGACGAATTTGAAACTTGAACTAATAATCTTGACCAATAATAAAAATAATTGACCAAAAAACACGTACCTAGGTTTTTTTTTAAATTCATCCCATAAAGGGTTTAAGTAGGGGATACAAGTTCGTCATTTTTCAAGTTAGAAACGTGGAAGTTGTCACTTAGACTCCTGTTTTTTTTATAAATAAAAGTAACTTGCATAATCGTTTTTTGGAAACTCATCCCCTAAACTTCTCGAGAAGTTACCGATTGGAAATCCCTTCGGGCACAGTATGGCTTGTGTAGAAGTAAAACCGAACATCACTCATAAAGCACCATTTACAAATAAAAAAATACTCGACGCAAGTTTTTCCATTAGCATACAATAAAATTGAAGCAACAAATGATTTGCATCGACCGAACACAGTTTCTTAGACAGTGCAACTTTTATTGTTATTTCAACTCAAACTCAAAGCATTTATTTCAATTAAACCAATTACAGGCAAATTGTCAAGGGCACAGTTGGTAACAAAGATGAAGCTAATGGCTCATTCCAAAGCGTAGTAGGTTCTAGGGATTAACGGAAAAGAAACTCCTCAACTTATGGTATGCCACGGGCAATTAAGAGCGTGCATTCTGAAAGTGGGCAACATCGCAAATACACACATCAAAAGTGTCTAGGGATCAACATATATTTTTGCAATAACTTTTCTCCTGATTGATATTAATTAAAATTTTCTTTAAGGATTCATCAAATAAAGTGTTTTCGTTTGTCACAGTAACGATAAACCAAGTCACCTTTGCATTAATAAAGAAATTTGCCATTTTCCTAATAAAGGGATTTTTGACATTTGAACCACTAACATTAAAGTTCGAAAAAAAGACTGAAATAACAGTTTTCTTTAAAATTTTATTGGGTAACTTAAACAATTAATAATCCGTGTTTCTACCGCGAACACTAACAACACAAGAACATCGGTTTGGCATACTCAAAATGAGTTCATCCAAATCACGCTGTGGAATGGCCGCCCATGTTCGTTGCAACAACAAAAAAAGGTCTTCTTGCGACTGGATACCCTCCATATTCGGCAGAGCTCTTCTCTGTAGCATATATCCCATGCATGCTCAATCGGGTTCAAGTCTGGCGACTGAGCAGGCCAGAGCAGGACATTGATGTTAGCTGCGGCGAGAGTCTGTCTTACAACTCTTGCGGTGTGCGGTCGTACATTATCATGCATTAACTGAAATAAGGGACCGATTTGCACTTGTAGAGGAACGATGACGTCAGATACAATCGTCTCAGCATAAATTTGAGCGTTGCGGTTGCCTCTGATCCAAATCAACTCAGTTCTTCCGCCGATCCAAATACCCGCCCATACCATGATGGTTCCACCACTATAAGGATGGACTTCCTGGCAGGATTTTAATCGCTGTTGGCGTCCAGGGGTTCTCCAGTGTCGTATACGTCTTGTATCCGGTCTCATACCAAAACGAGACTCATCAGAAAAGCACACGAAACGCCATTGTTCTTCTGCCCAATTTCTGTGTTCAAGAGCCCATTGATATCGAATCCTACGATTGTGCATTGCTATAGGTGGTACCCGTAGCGGTCTTCGGGAATGAAGGTTCACTTCATGCAAGCGGTTTCTGACTGTTTGGTCGCTAATTAAGTTCCCTGAAGAGTGATGAAGCCTCACGGCTAACATCATGGCGGTTATTGTTGGAGCTCTTCGAGTTAAGATTTGAATGTATCGGTCTTGTCTCCGTGTGGTGCAGCGATACCGTCCTCCATGGCGCTCAGCCACGGTACCAGTGCTTCGGTAACGTGTCCAAAGTCGACTGATAACACTCTGACTTGTATTCAGAGCTAAAGCCACAGTACGTTGCCGGGAACCAGCTTCTATCATTCCCACGGCTCTGAGCATTTCTTCCCTGCTTAAATGACGTCGCCGCTCCATAATAACGTTGGTTTTAATCAGTAGTAGGGAAACAGTAGCACTAATAATGTCTTCAATGCGTTGTATGTTTTTATAGGGAAAATATTGACAGCTGATTTTCATCTTTTACTCGAATTTGATTAACAGTTCCTGTTTCAAATTATGAAATGCACCAAAAAGGATCCATATAAATTTATATAATCATAAATTTATTACAAAGCCATATCTCAATCTCAAGAAATCCGCATAAAAATGCTTGATCCCTAGACACTTTTGATGTGTGTAGATGTCAAATATTTCGGTGTTTGATTAATTTGGTAATATTAAAGAAATAAGGCTAAAAAGTGAACTAAAATATTAATTACAAAATGCAATAATTAATATCGTAACACCGAATATTTAGTTTTAGATGTAAAAAACCGGCCAAGTGCAAGTTGGACCACGCACAATGAAGGGTTCCGTATTTGGGATGAATTTATCTAAAAAAAACTTAACTTTGTAGTTGAAAAACCTGTTCTCCCGTACATCGATGTACGTCACGGTCAATTCTCTAACTGCAAATGTAAGTTTGTAATAAAAAATAAAAAAAATGATGTGATAAAACTAAGAATTTACGATTTTTGGACTTTTTCCTTTACTTGTGCTGTGAGACCTTGCTTCGTGCCAAATTTAATGATTCTAGGTCAACGGGAAGTACCCTGTAGGTTTTGATTTATTTGCGACTATCAAAATATGAATAATAATTATTTATTTAAGAACATAAAGGTTTTGTAGAACATAAGGGACTTACAAAGTATACATTATTAATTACATGGTGTTGGTACAATTAATAAATTGTTGGGTGAATCGCCGCTCTCCTAGCCAGATCACTGAGTAATCTGTATTTAGGAGAAACAGTTTCGATTTCCAATTTGAGTATCACAAAAATTATGTTTTTATACTTTTTGGGGTTTATAGTATTAAAACACAAAAGATAAATTAAATAAAACAAATTAGAATGCGGAGTGTAGATGTGCTGAGTCGAGTGAGTGAGTGTGCGTGTGTGTGTGTATGACTGTTTTGAGAGTGAGTGAGCGTGTGTGTGTGTGCATTTGAATAATAGGAAATGAAGTTATCTCTATATAAGTGACAATAAATACTTTTCAGTCTCGTCGAAGGTTTTATTCAGAAGAAATACACGGAGGGCGAGTTCGCATTTGCTGTGTGGTAAATTATAGATATATAAGGACGCGTTAATTTTATTATACAAGCAAGGGCCAAGATAGTAGAAAATTCTCTTAGTGTATTTAAACTGAGTTTTTGAAACAGTAGAAATCATGTCTTTCCGTCATTTCGTAATAGTAGTAAAAGGGGTTTTTAAGTGTTGGAGAAGAATGGTTTCATATGTCGCTTAAATGGCCGTATTCTTTTATTGTGTTGACTTGAAGCTTGATTTTTTTTAAAGCTCTAAGGGACTACAGACCTACTAATTTTATATTAATTTCAACTTGATACCTTCACGCGTTCCTGAGAAAAAGAGTCTTGACAGACTGACGGACGAACAACGAAGTGATCCTATAAGGGTTCCGTGTTTCCTTTCGAGGCACGGATCCCTAAAAAATAAACTTTCCAAATGCCTTTTTTACACCTCACACGGCTACAAAATCAAATTCAGTGTTATTATTGCAATTCATTATTAATACTCTAGTTCACTAGTTAGCGATATTTCATATGTCCATACTGTAATATTGCCAAATTAATCAAAACAGTTATAATTTGACAGCTATTGCGACATTGCCAACTTTTAGAATACGCTCTTAAGTCGCATCGTGTAAATCAGGCTTATCAATATAACAATGGGTCGCGGTCGGAAAAGCACCGATGCTTACATAACGGTTGCTCGGCAACACGTGCGCGGTCGTCACTAAACTCGGCCTTGAACTTGCAATGATGAGCCATTCATAAAGTGCTTGTTACTACTGTATCGTGCATCTACACATCACAATATTTTAATATTAAGAACATTATTACGTATATACGTATGTACCTACCTACTTAGAGGCTATCCTTGCACTTTATTTTTCTGTTATTTCTTCCGTTCTGTACGAGAACATGCATAGCAAAACTCGGAATCGGTTTAAAATATAACGGTGAAAACCGGTTTATTTGGGTTTTACTCGGAACTTTTCTTAAGAACGTGAACGTTTTGAGAACTTTATTTTAAACTAAATTAACCGGTTTATACGACGAGCGGCGTGTCGCTAAACGCGTTGCAATTAGTGATTACTTATGAGGATGCCACGCTTAATAAAAACCAAACAAAGAACGGGTTAATATTGCTCTAAGCTGTTTAATTCGAGAAAACCTTTATTTAAAGACTCCTCCAAAACCGGTTAAAAAACCGAACTTTCTACTAGTGAAACCGAATGTAAAGGTTTTTGCGTCAAGTACATAATAACGGTTTGAAAATTGAAACGGTATCCGAGCCTTGATGAATAATTAAAAAACCTGGCCAACTGCGAGTCGAACTCGCTTACGAAGGGTTCCGTACCACCATAAAATATTTAGCAAAAAACGTCGAATAAAAACACGTTTCTTGAATGGGGACGATTTTTATTTAATATAGCGGCAATAGAAATACACAATCTGTGAAAATTTCAACTGTCTACCTATTACGGTTCATAACATACAGCCCGATGACAGACAGACGGACGAACGGACAGCGGAAGCTTAGTAATGGATTCCTTTTGGCACCCTTCGGGTACGAAACTCTAAAAGTTGAAAATATAGAAGAGTAGTTAGCACAAAAAAAAATGTAGAAGAGTTCAAACATCACCTTTGATAATTAATTTTCCTGACTTTACATAGGTACGTAGTAATACAGACTGCAGTACGTTCACTATAACTTGACCCTTACCGTCATGTTGGCCCCACTATTTGTCAAGCTTACTCATAGAGTTCAAAATCGAGAAACCATTTTGAACTCTATGTGAACCAGTTCTACCAATCGCGTCACGAGATAAGTTATAATGAACTCACTGTAGTTATAAAGAACCTAAGTAAAGTCAGGAAAATTAACTGTCAAATATTTTTTTCGTACCACTTGCTCAAAAAAGTGACATTCTATGCCACAAAAAGCGAACATAACAATAGTCATTTTTAATCTGTTAAAAACAGGGAAAGAAAATTGTACTGAATTTATTCATCCTCTAGGGGGAGAATGTGATTTAAATTTGGAATACTTATCGATATTTATACTGAACTACATGAAGTTTATTTTAATTTATTTTTATAAATAAGTTAATGTTCTAAAAATACGTTACGATGTTAAATCAAAGCGACAGTGACAGTGAATTGTCGGATTCCATCAGTGCAAATGCTGCCGCAATTATAAATAATTTGCTTCCAACAAAGTCCAAGGAAAATTATTTAAAAACTTATGAAGAATTTTCAACGTGGAGAAGTGCGAAAGGCCTATCAATTTCAGAATCAGTACTTCTTGTCTATTTTGATTATTTATCCAAGACAAAGAATCCGAATACACTTTGGTGCATATACTCAAAACTGAAAGCTACAATAAGCATCAAACATAGCATTGAAATAAATAGATTCACGAAATTACTGGCTTTTTCAAAAAGAAAATCAGAAGGGCATTGCGCAAAGATGTCTAAAATTTTTACGACTCAAAATGTGGAAAAATTTCTTAATGAAACTCCTGACGAAATTTTTCTGGCCACAAAAATACATGATTTAACTACGAATATTTCGTATCTTAGTAATGGTAATTGTTCTATATATTTACCTGTTTTTTATCTTTGTTATAGGTGGCCTTAATTTTTGGACTCAATGTTGTTTGCCGCGGATGTGAACTTGTAAACTTAAAGGTGGAGGTCGTTGAAAAAACATTCCAATGAGTTGCTGCTGATTAATGTAAAGGAAACTAAGACAAAGAAAAATCGGTCATTCATTGTACAAGGACAATATACTAAAATCATTCTTTCATATTTTTTATTTTATTTTTTTATTCATAAATACCAAGCATTACGTCCCACCAACATGGAAAACAATAGATTTTTTATAAACTATCGGAATGAGAAATGTACTCAACAAGCCATCGGCAAAAATAAAATTAGCAATATGCCAAAGGAAATTGCTAAATATTTAAAACTTAAAGATGTTGAACTCTACACCGGTCACTGCTTTAGAAGAACTTCAGCGACTTTCTTGACGGATTCAGGGGCGGATATTACGTCAATAAAAAGAACACGGTGGTTGGAGCTCTGATGGAGTAGCTGAGGGTTATATCGAAAGCTCAATGGCGAATAAAACCATAATAAGCAGTCGAATTAACAAAAATATAAAACTTAATCCATCAGAGCCACAACCATCAACTTCCGGCATCTTATCTTCGTCCGTAACTCACGATGCACCACCACCACTATCTCCGACGTATACTATCTACAACGAAACGCAAGTTCTTCAGACGCAAGAACAGAGAAATACTCAAATCAACTCATCAACAATAAATATACCAAATAAAAATGTAACTCTCTCTATCAATAATTGGACCAATGTTTCGAATGATAACTTTTACTTTTAATTGTCATTATTTTTAATAAATGCTTATTTGATATTATTATTGTGTTATTTTTTTCGCAAATGGTACGAAAAGTAGAGTATTTACCTCGGTGATAAAGCTGTCTAAGTCTTGGGTGAACTTAAATCGTCACCCGCGACAGAAGACACTGCTTTATCCCCTTGGTTAATAATCTACTATTTAAACACAACTGTCATTCTTTGACAGCGGTTTGAATTGGCTCTAACTAACCGTAGCTCTTAAACGGCAAATTGACGTAGGCAATTTCTCTGACTGTAACAACTAAACTAGTAAACTAGTTATTTGTTATTCATAGAAACAACGAGCGCTAACTGCCGAGCATGAGGTCTTGGGTTCGATTCCCAGGTCGGGCAGTGTTATTGGATTTTCCCATCAGGAATTTCTCAGTAGCAGCCCGGAGTCTGGATTTGTGCCCGGTTGATGGCAATAGGCTCGCCCCTATTACATTGGACTTGGCGAAATTTGGGTGTACGCCTCTGCCTAACCCTTCGGGGAATACAGGCGTGATGTTATGTATGTATGTAGAAACAACGATTTGAAGAATTTTTATCTGATTTTGATCATCACCAGCCTATTTATCTTTATTTCTTCTATACAATATGTAAAAAATCCTGTCGATCCGAAAGAGGCATATAGTACAGCAATATATTATTATTGAAAATAAAAAAAGTTATTGATATTTAAAATTTTACAATTTACTATCAAAAGTACCCCAAATCCATTAAAAATTAGAAAATTTTCAACAGGGGTCATAAGTTATGACTTGTACACACCTGCTAAATGACGGCCGCCCGCACCCCATGCAAAAGCACGGAAAAATTCCCCATTGAAAAAAAAAAATTTGGTGATTTTTTAATTTATTTTCTCCTGAAAATTACCACATAAATATAATCTCAGTACAATACCTAACAACACCCTCACGTATACTGTATACTGGGGATTTTCTCGCACCAGATTCTGCTACAAACATCAGTGCAACAACTTTGTAGAAACAGATAGTTTAACAATGGACGATATGACTAAGTCTATTGTACTATCATTTAGCCTTCTATGAGTAGAAACATAGACGACTCTGCAAATGTCAAAGTCAACTACGAAATTGTTAAACTTTGCCTGGTAGTCCTTGTACTAAAACAAGGTACATTGTATTAATTAATTGGCGCGTGTCATCGACCGATAGGGTGGGTGTCAGTGCTTTGCAGCTTTCGCCTCAGGCGTTATCTTAAGCATATATAACAGCTGTGTATGATTCTAATTCATATCATACGTTCTTTAGAACTCAATTGATTCACTCCTCCTACAATGGCATTCAAGGTAATTACTAATTAATAACTGTATATGAGTTACGTTATGAGTCGAAGCAAGTAAATAAATAAATGTAAAAGTTTTATGAAACAACTGAGAATCATGACCCTTTCTCCTAAATCAGCAAAATTAACTCGTTCAAAGTCTTTTCAAATCAAAAACAAAAATCAAATCAAATTATTTATTAGCTAGAATGCAGGTATACAAATCAGGTCGTGAAGAATTAAAATTGAGCCATACATTCTGCGCAAGATTCGACATGCAAAATTTAAATGAATGAATACAATGCTATAATAAAAAAATAAGAACATTAAACACAATCAGATAAAAATTAACAGTTCAATACAATTAAAATCTATTCAGTAAAATGCAATGAATAAATACATAATAGTTAAAATGAGATCAAAATGTCAAAATACAATTATGGTCATACGTTCATATTCTCTCTTTTCAGTTTGTAGTATTCGCGTGCTTGGTGGCTGCCGCAAGCGCAGGAGTATTGCCGGCTGCGCACGTCACGTACGCTGCGGCGCCGGCGCACTTTGTGCACGCCGCTCCCGTGGCATACGCCGCGCCCGTCGCTAAGGTGGTGGAGGAGTACAATGCGCACCCCCAGTACAGCTTCGCATACGACGTGCAGGACGGTCTCACCGGCGACTTCAAGAGCCAGCACGAAAGCCGCGATGGTGACGTAGTGCAGGGCTCGTACTCCGTGGTGGACCCCGATGGCACCAAGCGCACCGTGGACTACACCGCCGACGACCACAACGGTTTCAACGCTGTCGTGCGCAAGGAGGCCCTCGGTCACGTCGCTAAGGTCGTCACCAAGGTGGCCGCCCCTGTCGCGTACCACGCCTCTCCTGTCGCGTACCACTCCGCCCCTGTCGCCTACTCTGCTCCCGTCTACCACCATTAACTGATTATGTATACCTAGTTTGATTAGTGATATCATGAACTGAAAATAAACAACTAAATTATTGAAGTAATGTACCTAAACTCTTTTATTTCCTGATTAAGGCTGCGGGGACAAAGCTTGTAATTACTGGAGCATGGATGGAGCTATAGAATATAGTAACGAGGGGTCGATATTTGACTTTTTAGCAGCTGCTCAACTCAAATCCATTGCTGGACCAGTATTCGACGAATAACCAATTTGACTAATGTAAACATTAGATTCTCTTAATTCCAGCGCTGGAATGGAATGCTGACTGATTAAAAATACAATAGGCGTGGATATATTTAGTAACTTTTCCGCGTAGCTATTTCTAAAGAGCCATAAAAAACCCTGAAAGAAATCGACACGCGTTTCACCTTTCAACGAGGCATCCTCAGGATGACGATTGATTTGTCGCAAACTCGAAACGGCGTGTTGTCTCACCGATCGCTGAGTGCAGACAAAACACAGTTTGTCTGTCAATCGTCATCCTTTTTTTTTTTTATTGGTTGGGAAATCATCAAATAACTTCTCCCGCTCTGGGCGGATTGGGAGGGCGTGTCAGACTCTTACTGACTAAAACCCACCCGTGTTCCTTCGGTTGCCCTGTTGCCGGGGGCCACGATCTCCCTTTCGGTTTTCTTTGCAACCCCGGCTTCTTCGCGACAAGTCAATCGTCATCCTGAGGATGCCTCGTTGACAGGTGAAACACGTGTCGATTTCTTTGAGGGTTTTTATGGCTCTTTAGAAATAGCTAAGCGGAAAAGTTACTAAATATATCAACGTCTATTGTATTTTATAATGGATTTCCACAAGGTCATGCCTGAATCAATTAACTGTCTTGCTGACTCATTATAAATCAGCTAGCACCATAATGTATGATGCTCATCCACAGGCCTATCACATACACATTATTAGTCAGTAAACAGAATCTGCGCTTGTATTTTGATTTGGCCAAACGCGTTGGTGTTTGGAATAAAGTGGCTGGGAACCCTAAAGTGGCCAAAGAGCTTATCTTAACTTTCGTTACCGGGAATCGTTGTCAAGATACTTATTTTTGACATCGACAGGTTAAGAAGAATTAAGATACATAATCTTTAAATTTCATAATACTTGGCCAAAAGTCAAGAACGCGCTCGAATTTTCCGCCATTGACAAATGGTAGCTCATTTCCAATTGCGTGCACATCCATAGTGATACGTACACATAATGCAAAGCGCGAACTTGAGCCGGGATGTCACAACCTGCTGCTACTATATATACCTCGCCGGAGACAACAGGAGCATAGTCGGACAACACTTCGATCCACAACTCCTTCTCAACAACAAAAATGGCCTTTAAGGTAATTCTTCCGAACTTATAAAATTATACATTCTTCTTGGTATAAATAATCTTTTTGGTATCAATTATCCTTTTGGTAAGAACCGAAATCTTCCACATTTTGCAATTACAAAACTATAAATGATTTCAAACCATAATCATAAATCCTGGTAATTCCTTACCTTCACATTCCTGTAAAACGTTAAGCTTAAAAACTACGAATTAGTAGGAGTCAAACTAAATAGCAAAAACCTAATTTACTGTTCGATCCTAATATTTCCATGATGGAGATTGAGTTCACCACTATCCTCCGGTATTTATCATAATCACAACTACGATGTTTGTTCGAGTCACAAATCAATTAAAAAACTACTAAACAAAGTCGGAATGCCTCACCACTACTTAACGCTCATTGTAATGCGGGAGACGACACCTTGCGTGTCCTTGACGAACGAGCTATCCTCAGCTTGTTAGTAATTTCTCCGCGCATGCGCTTACGCAACTGCACTAGTCTCGCCCTCGTAAAACCGTGTCACTATTTCAAGAACAACTTATGTGTCGCACGTTAAATGAGACTAGTGCCTTCAGTTATGACCATTGACGGAGTTTAACGAATCGATTTGTTTCAGTTCGTCATCCTCGCATGCGTGGTGGCTGTGGTGCGCAGCTCCGCGGTGGCCGCCCCTCTTCTCGCGGAGCCGGTCGTAGCCGCGCCTGTTGCCGCCAGGCTGGAAGAATTTGATCCTCTTCCGCAGTACAACTTCGGATACAATGTGGCGGACTCTCTCACCGGCGACTACAAGAGTCAGACGGAGCAGCGCAGTGGAGACCTGGTGCAGGGACAATACTCGCTGGTGGAGCCAGACGGCACGCGCCGCGTCGTAGACTACTCTGCCGACTCAGTGAATGGTTTTAACGCGGTGGTGCGCAAGGAGCCGCTGGTGGCCGCACCCGCCGTCGTCGCCGAGCCCGCGGTGGTGTCTGCCCGATACGCGGTTGCTCCGGTCGCCGCCGCCCCAGTCGTTGCTGCTAGATACACCGCTCCCGTCGCTTACTCAGCAGCCTATACAGCTCCCGCGGCTAGGTTCGCGTACTCAGCGCCGGTGGCGGCCGCGTACACAGCACCGTTCGCCCGGTACGCGGCGGCACCCTTCGCCTACCCTGCTGCTGCTCCTTTTGTGGCGGTCTAAACATCAATTTCCTGGTTCCTGATGACTGACGACAATGGCTAATTAAATTTTTTACGACACAAAATATGTTATTTATTTTTGACTAGCTTCTGCCCGCGACTTCGTACGCGGATCGTGTTGCTTATGCCAGCGACAACGGGGTCGTCAAAATCGAAGATCTGAAACGTCTGATGTAGAATTCTAAGGCCCAGGGACAGGAAAACAACGGGATGAGCAAGACGATTGGAGTCGTTCCAGATCTTTCATTTTTGTATGTCAACAGGAAATGCCCATCAGACTAAACAACTTTTGCTAAGACGTCATTCCTTAATATGTTATAGTGTCGCTGGGCTTTGTAGTTCCACAACAGGTGTTCCAGATCTTCAAATTTTTTCTCACAGCAGAAAATGCTCTTCACGTGGAATATTTTTTGCTATGGCACCATTTTTATATCTCTTATATCTGTTCATTTTCCAAAATAAATTATGTATAGCCTAAGGCGATCAGAATTCAAACGTTCGTTGCGCTCTTCTTCTGTCTCTTCATGCCGTACTCCAGCAATTCTTTCTCTCTCACTTTCTAACTGATTGAATATTTTGAATATTTGAATATTTTGTTGTGTGCGTGTTCGGGACAATGTATGATAATCTCGATCAGCAATTAGTCGCGCATCACGTTCATCACTCGTTTCAAAAGACCTGTTAGTAGATGTGCGAATTCACTGAGAACTCAAGCGTGATTCTGTATCGGTAAACGTCTCCGACTCGCGAGACAATGCGTGACGTTCACGATCAACGGACAGTCGCGCATCATGTTCCGCACTTGTTTCTAGAGACCTAGCAGCAGATGCGTAGATACGCTGAGAACTCAAGCGCAATTCTCTATCCGTAAACGTCTCCGACTCGCGAGACAATGCATGACGTTCACGATCAGCGGACAGTCGCGCATCATATTCTTCACTGGTCTCTAGAGACCTGGATGTAGATGCATAAATACGCTGAGAACGCAAGCGAGCTTCGCGATCCGAAGAGGTTTCTACGGAGCGAGTTGCAGCCTGATGTTCCCGAGCAGCATCAAGTCTATCCTGACGCTCTTCGGTAGATTCTTGGGATCTTATGATCCTCAAACTTTTAGCTCCTTTGGAACGCTGGGAAAGATTTGACCTCTTTCTAGTCATGGTTATAGTTTTATTCTGAAGATACCTGATCAATTAAAATCTAAGTGACTGCTCCCCTGCGTTACCGGGTAGGCTACCGTGTCACGGAGATAAATGGAAAACGAAATTAAACACTCAAATAACATAAGCCCGAAGGCATATTTACTCGATAAAATAAAATAATAAATGGGAGTTTTAGCCAGTAGAGTCAAATTTTCAATGATTCATAGAATTTCCATCGAAAATCAGTCCTAAACTGTTACCGCTTTCACCGCGTGGAGGTACTCCCAGCTTATGTTATTTTATAATTATACAGTGAAATTAGTGATAGCTTTGATTTCCACATCAGGGGTTCCAGATCTACAATCTTTATACGTCAACAGAGAGTGCTCATCAAGCTGAACAACTCTTGCTAAGACGTCATTCCTATATATGTTATAGTGTAGCTGGGCTGTTGGAGTTCCACATCAGCTGTTCCAGATCTTCAAATTTTATACGCCAACAGAGAGTGCTCATCAGGCTGAACAACTCTTGTTAAGACGTCATTCCTATATATGTTATAGTGTAGCTGGGCTCTTGGAGTTCCACATCAGCTGTTCCAGATCTTCAAATTTTAAACGACAACAGAAAGTGCTCATCAGGCTGAACAATTCTTGCTAAGACGTCATTCCTATTAGTGTAGCTGGGCTGTTGGAGTTCCACATCAGCTGTTCCAGATCTTCAAATTTTAAACGACAACAGAGAGTGCTCATCAGGCTGAACAACTTTTGCTAAGACGTCATTCCTATATATGTTATAGTGTAGCTGGGCTGTTGGAGTTCCACATCAGCTGTTCCAGATCTTCAAATTTTATACGACAACAGAGAGTGCTCATCAGGTTGAACAACTCTTGCTAAGACGTCATTCCTATATATGTTATAGTGTAGCTGGGCTGTTGGAGTTCCACATCAGCTGTCCCAGATCTTCAAATTTTATACGACAACAGAGAGTGCTCATCAGGTTGAACAACTCTTGCTAAGACGTCATTCCTATATATGTTATAGTATAGCTGGGCTCTTGGAGTTCCACATCAGCTGTTCCAGATCTTCAAATTTTATACGACAACAGAGAGTGCTCATCAGGTTGAACAACTCTTGCTAAGACGTCATTCCTATATTTGTTATAGTGTAGCTGGGCTCTTGGAGTTCCACATCAGCTGTTTCAGATCTTCAAATTTATTCTCTTAGCAGAAAATGCTCATCACGTGAAACTATTTTTGCTATGGTACCATTTTTGTATCTCTTATAGTTTAGCTGGTCTGTTGCGGTCCTGCATCAGGTGTTCAAGTTTCCAAGATAAATTATAGCCTATATGTTGCCCAGACTTAATACCTATACAACAAAAAGAAAATCATTCAAATCCGTCCAGTAGTTCCGAAGATTAGCGTGTACAAACAAACAGACAAACAGACACACAGACAAACAGACAGATTTTTTTTTTTGGTTTGGTGCTCTATTACTGTTTCTAAACCCCCCTCAATTATTATTTTTTTAATATATTCAATGTACAGACACAGTTTTTTTACTGTTTTATTATATGTATATAGATTACATCTACCAACCTGCACTGGGCCGGCGTGGCTAATTATGGCCCACTCCCTCTCACAGAGCATTATAGGCTCATTAAATTATCTTCCATATTTGATCTATTTGCATAGAATTTCGTTTCACATATTTTTTCTCATATTATCATTTCATAGAATAATAAGGTGTAACTCATCGGGAATATTGGATCAATCCGCAGAATACTTACTTTTAATACACTTAAATCATTGATTTTTGTTACAAATAAAATTTTATGTTTCGATATCCTCATATTGTTTAGTTAATATAAAACTTATTATCAAGAAAAACATTTTATCGAGTGAAAGTTTTTAAACGTTTCATTTCATACCTTTGACAAAATGCATACCCTCATAAAAAATTACAACACCGCAAAAACAATCCGGGTAAATTCTAGTCAAGCAGGAAAACAATATTGTTATTCTCATTATTAGTGACTTCTTAAGCACATACTCACTGTGTTTATTTTTCTTTTTGACAATATTTTATCATTTTCGTAACATGAACGAATATTTAAACGGATTTCGTATAGTTTCGCAAAATTCGTAGATCTATCTGGCTTTCAGACTTTTCCATGCAACAAAACTTTACTTGTATTGTTACGCATACTTCATATCTCTATATATATAATTCTTCCGTACGTGTGTTTGTCACATAACTTCTTCTAAACGGATAAACCGATTTAGATTTTGTGTGGGTCTCTGGATGGTTTGAAAATACCATTGAAACCCGGTAGGTCGCGCTGTTCGGACAGGATAACGTCTGTCAGGTCCACTAGTTTTATATATTATTCTTCTGTACGTCTGCATGTCACTGAACTCCTCCTAATCGGCTGAACCGATTTTGATGATTTTTTTTCTGCGTGTTTGAGTGGGTTCCTGGATGATTTAGATTCATAATTGAACCTGGTAGGTGGCGATGTTCAGTCAGGACAACGTCTGTCTGGGCCGCTAGTACAAGATAGATATAGAATAAGAACGTACAGTAGTCGTATCCAGTCGTACTCGTAGGTAATAACAAAAAGAAAAGAAATAATATTGTAAGTAATAAATAAGGTTTAGTAGACTCACGTAGTTTACGAGTACTTATTAGAGTACATATCAAAAATATTTATATGATGCACATCAACGGTATTTACCAGATATTAGGTCATTTGACTTCTTAGACCATAGGTTTAGGCTGGTTTCACAGCTATCCGGGAGACCCGCACGGGCCGCCCGCACACCGGAGACCCGTACGGGTAGCGCCGGCAATGCTCTGAAACTAGGGAGTTAGTTCGATACGGGTGCTAGCGTTGTACGGGCTCTACCCGGAGCGGGTCGCGTACGCACCAATCCGCGTCGCTGTGAAACAATGTTATAGCGCCTCAAGTGTGTCTTCGTTCCGGGAACCCGTACGGGCGGCCCGCACGGGTCTCCCAGGCAGCTGAGAAACCAGCCTAAATGGGCAGGCTTGACTACTTCGAAAATTTCGCTTTACAATTGTGTTAAGTATGAGCAGTTTTATTTTCAACTCTTATTATTAAAACTACTGCTAAGTACCGCTTATTTCTTTGAGTAAATATGCTTTTACGGCTTTTGATATACCACCGTAGTAAATAAAGATAATGTATCTAGAACCATCGATTTATATCTCTGAATACAGCGATACGAATTTTCCAAATAAATGCATGAGGATTACACTCCCTTGGTTTTCCTTCATGAGGTTTTCCTCATGTAGGTCTTAAATGTGCCTTGCATTCTTGATATAAAGTTATCATAGAATATACAACATATTATAAAATTTTGACTGCCTCGTTGGTCTAGTGTTCGCAAGCGCTACTGCTGAGTATGAGGTCCTGGGTTCGATTCCCGGGTCGGGCAAAGTGTTATTGGGTTTTCCATCTGGAATTTCTCAGTAACAGCCCGGAGTCTGGATTTGTGCCCGGTTGATGGCAATAGGCTCGCCCCCTATTACATGGGACTTAAACATAACTGGCGAAATATGGGTGTACTATAGGTACACCTCTGCCTAACCCTCCGGGGATTACAGGCGTGATGTTGTATAAAATTTTAATACCGTCGTCGAAAGTGTTATGTTTTTACTTAATTTGTACAGGCTATCAATAGTGATCATACTGATCAATATTGGACTAAAATTGAGGGGAAGCAATTATATGACGCACTCACAGTGTACTGTGAAAGAGGAGCTTATTTACATCGACTCGAATAGTTTGAGAAGGCGAATGCCTCGTACGACGAAGCGTTCAACAGCAATGCTGAGGACGTGCGCACACTGATGGGGCGCAGCCAGGTGTGCACGGATGCCGTGCGGCCCGTGCAGGCGTATGCCGACGCCGAACTAGCGCTCAAGCTGTCGCCCGGCAACATGAACGTGCGCAACATGCAGGCGCGCACCATGTACACCATGACCGACTTCGACCGCTTCGTCGTCATGAACTTCTGTGGACTACACCAGCGCCATCAGCCCCCGTACTTCATGGAAGACATCAACCAATGAGTCGAAAACATCCAAGACTGTAGCAGGCGACAATGTTATTTTAAACTTCATATCACTCATTAAACAATTAGAGCTGCACGAGCTGACGAATACAAGCCTAAAAAAAATTGCACGTGAGCCGAATTCCCCCAAGCGGAACGTTAACTATTGGATAATTAAATGATTTACGACACAAAACATCTTATTATTTATATATTTCTCCAGTTCTAACACATTAACCAACCCAAAATGTAGAGCTGGAGAAAGCTGGTTCTCTAACATGTGTAACTAACATGGATGTTCGTAACGTGAATGTACAAAATTTGTAGATCCATTTGTATATCACAGTCTTTTTTAATTACTTAAATTGTAGGAACTTTGTACTTGTATCTCTTACATGCTAAACAGAAGTCGAATTCTAATAAGAACTAACGGTAGTCTCACATAAAAAAATGTCATTAACAGGAAATCCGCAAAATATCATAATTATCATATAATATAAGACTCAGTAGGCTCAACTAGTTTACAAATAATAGTAGTGCTGATAAATCTCTATCCTTATGCAATGAACAGTCGTGTTTGATTGATTGAATTAGTTGAATAATCCATACACTTAAGTAGATACACTTTACCTATAATATTCTATAATAAAACTGCTACTACTTCGTGTTCCACTGACTAATTATTCTTTTACGTGCTCATTGATCAGACTCGTGACACAAGTGATAAGAATCTCTGGACTAAAGATAATGATTATTGAGTTTACACCAGATTGTAATGCGGTGGAAAGTTTAGCGTTCTAAATTTAAATAGTTCAATCGCAATTGAGTTTTTTTTTATTGATAGAAAGAAAGAAAAAACGTTTATTTGCGGTAAACATGACGCAATAAAAAGTTTAAAATACATAAATGAGAAAAGGTTGGGGAAGCATGCGTCACATCCACGCAAATCGGCTATCGCTCAGCATTATGCTACGACCCTATGCAAGACAGAGCCCCAGCGCTGGTCAGCATCATTTTCAGTACCAAGTTAATACATTTTATTAATAACAACTTAATACGTTGCTTATACGCTTGATAAAGTAAGTAAACAGTTCAAGGCCTTCATGAGAATAAGACATAGACAACATTTTAGAAAATTGGGCAGAAACAAGAAATATGTAGTTGACTGACATTTCTATTCTGTTGTCGAAAGTGTTGTTTTTTATTATTTAATTTACTTGTAGAGGTTTATCAATACTGATCACACTGATTAATACAGCACTAAAATGGAGGAAAAGCAACTATACGGCGCACTCACAGTGTACCGTGAAAGAGGAGCTTATTTACGTCGACTCGAACAGTTCGAGAAGGCGAAAGCCTCGTACGACGAAGCGTTCAACAGCAATGCTGAGGACGTGCGCACACTGACGGGGCGCAGCCAGGTATGCGCGGACGCAGTGCGGCCCGTGCAGGCGTATGCCGACGCCGAACTAGCGCTCAAGCTGTCGCCCGGCAACATGAATGCACGCAACATGCAGGCGCGCGCCATGTACACCATGACCGACTTCGAGCGCTCTGTAGTTATGAACTTCCGTGGACTGCGCCAGCGCCGCCAGCCCCCGTACTTCATGGAAGGCATCAACCAAGGAGTCGAAACCATCCAAGACTGTATCGGGACAAACGCCGGCAATGTTATGTTAGACTTCCTACCACTTATTAAACAAATAGAAGCTGCACGAGCTGACAATAATGAGCCACAAAGAAAATTACATGTTAACCGGATTCCCAAAGAGGAACATAAGAAGCAACTGACCCAAATGGAGGCCCGAAAACTCAGCACCTTATCTCGTGTACTTGCTATGAAATATCTTGGGCCAATGGCTTACGATAAATTTTTTCTTCAAGAGCTTATGGAAGACCCGCGGATTAAATCTGCAAATTCTGCTGGAAGCAAGGAATTGAAAGAAATTGCTAAAGAAGCTCTACGATCTCTTAGTGAAAGGCAGGAGATGCTACGCGCACAGAGACCGTACTATACTATAAAATTAGCTGAAAAAGCAGAATCTAAACACCAGACTAAGTATAAGGAGGCTGTACTGTTAAGGGAACGTGAAATTGGAGCTAGGACCGCAGAGCGCTTATTGAAACAGATTGAGAAGAGCATGCGTGAGCTTCGTGTAATGGATTTGATGGCACAGGCTGAGCGTATGCAGATGTTCCTCGATGGAAAGACTCCAAGAACATTACCAGACAAAGAGATATACTTAGATCGGTTATACAGAGCGGTTGGAGAAGGATACCTGTCACAGCACCGTCTGTCTTACACCCTCAGCGAGCGTAGCAATCGCCGTCGGATCGCTTTCCTCATGGGTTTACCTATTGGCCGTCCTACTTCTTTCGATTCTGTTATGGCTACTTATCCGTACAAGTTCATTGATATCGAATGTGCCACGCAAAAAGTAAAGCAAACTCTCGACATGTGTGAAAATTCAACTATGAAGTGTTGGCTAATGTACGAATTGGCTCGGTTACTTTCCAAGCAGAAGAATTACGCTCTTGCTAAGTTTTATGCGAAACGATGCCAGAGAGAAGCTCAAGAATTGGGAAATATCACGTGGTGGATGAATGGCTGCTTTGTTCTAATGAGTGGCGATATGCAACAAGGCAACGCAAACGAAGTCCGGATAGAAGTGGAAGAAGCTTTCGAGTGGTTAAAGAAATTACAGGACCCCGAGAGGGTGCAGGCCTTCCTGAACAAATGTGCAGAAATGTCGTCAGAAGCGGCAACTGGAGACGATCGTAAGGCGATATTGACGCGCGAAAAACAGATCATGGGAGTTATGGATCCGGAGACGCGTGTGGAGACGCAAGTGTTGTTTAAGCGTATGTCGACGGTGCCGCCAGGCCGGCGCTTCTCCGTATTGCCGCGCAAGGCGGACAGCTCCTTGGGTGACTCGTTCTCCGAGCGCAAGAAACGCTTGCAGCGCGGCCTGTCCGTCGTCGCCGGACCTGAGAAAGAGTTGCCGGCGCCACCCAAGTCCGGCGTTGCAGGGTTACAACTGTTTAGTATTTGAGTTATACCAAACTTTTTGTGGTTTGTTTACAATCTATTCATTCGTGGCGCACAAAAGAAACGTATTATTGTTTATTTTTATTCAATAAATAGTTAAATTATTATTTGATACATTTCTGAAATATTTTATTTGTACGCAATTATCGTATCTCTATTAAATTTAAATTGTTTTATATTAAAGTTGGTATATCTACAAAGGAATATTTTCACGTGGAAAAAATGGCAAAGGCAATAAAACCAGTTTATAGGTATAATAAATATATAATTTATTTACATTAGAGCATTCAAGATTGTCGTAAAATAAAAAACTTCTCTTAATGATGGTAGTAGGGAGCAG
Source organism: Omphaloscelis lunosa (assembly GCA_916610215.1). Lineage (NCBI taxonomy): Eukaryota > Metazoa > Arthropoda > Insecta > Lepidoptera > Noctuidae > Omphaloscelis > Omphaloscelis lunosa. The sequence continues at coordinate 8,772,288 of OU744265.1, read as the reverse complement.
ATGAGTAAGCTACAGGGGCGGCGGATTGATACGTCAAAGGGGTGGCGTACTTGACGGGGGCGGCGTATGCGACGGGGGCAGAGTGGTAGGCCACAGGGGCGACCACCTTTGTGACGGGTGCGACGACCTTGGCGACGTGACCGATGGGCTCCCTGTGCACAACAGCGTTGAAACCGTTGTGGGGGTCAGCAGTGTACTCAACAGTGCGCTTGGTGCCGTCGGGGTCCACCAGGGAGTAGGAACCGTGCACAACATCACCGTCGCGGGTCTCGTGCTGGCTCTTTGAATCACCAGTGTGTTCGTCCTGCACGTCGTAGGAGAAGCTGTACTGGGGGTTGGTGTCGTAAGCCTCAACTTTGGCGACGGGGGCTGCGTATGCCACAGGGGCAGCGATCTTGGCTACGGGAGCTGCGGCATAATAGGCGGGAGCGGCTTGGACGGCGTGGCTGGTGTAGGCAAGAGGGGCTGAGTAGGACACCTGGGCAGGCAGGAGACCAGCGCTCGCCACGGCGACTAAGCAAGACAGGACGAAAAACTATAAAACAAATGAAAATATATTTAATAACATATTAAACATATATGCATAATATAGAACAATTCTTATAAAATTATAAGTTATCGGTTTATTTAAGTACCTTGAATGCCATTTTCGGTAGTGATAATATTCAAGAGTGGGATAGAACTGCCGCTTACAGTGCACGGTCTCGTTTTATATTCAGCGCGCGTCCACTCATGCTCAGATTTATGTGACGTCACAAGCCCGGTCCGGTAATCGAGCCTCGTACATATATGACAGTTTATTGAAACTTTCGCTTTTAATTGAGGTGGTTAACCAAGGCAAGGTCGTGATCTTCGCCGGAATGCGAGAACCCGCGTCCTGCGCCGGCACAACCAGCCGTCACCGTTGCATGTAGGTACAGTCAATCGGACGTCCATGGTAATTTGACTTCTGACAGCGCCTTTATTTCGTAGCAGGTTTTTGAAGATCAAGAATTATAATAATTGACGTGCGGTATTGTGCGGACTGTAAGGCGCGGGACATTCACAAGAGGCGAGGGGCGCGGTCGAGGCACAGGGGGTGGCGACGGTGTGTCGCGGGCGTTGCACCACCCATTTCATATTTCATAAAAAATGTATAGGTACGAAGTGGCGCGGAACATATACAAGAGGCGTGGCGTGGGCTAGGCGAGACGGTCCGGCGCGGGCGTTGTGTGTATTTACCGCGCCACGTTGTTCATATAAATTTTGTATGAAATATGAAACGGGCGGCGCAACGCCAGCGCCATACCGTCGCTACGCTCTCGCCACTCGCCATTTGTGTATGTCCCGTGCCTGAAGATATTTCGTTGTTCACTAATGTCGGATAATCACGCCGAAGTGAGCTTCTGGGTACGAAACTAAGTAACTTACGTGCAATCAAATCGTTAAGCGTGTATGTATATTTGCTGTACATTAGCCGATCATTTTTTTTTTCAGAATCATGTGTTGAATCCATGGTAACAGTTTTCACGTCGATGTCCCTGCCACCCTGTATGTAGTTATACTACTCATCGTATTTAGACAAACGAGGTATTGTTGGAAGCATACATTTATTACATGTCCTAAAACCAAAGTTGCTAGCAGTAATAAAAGAAAAAACAATAAAAAATGTATCAAAAAGCGTTTATTTACATAAATAACAATAGTATAAAAAGGTCCTAATAGTACAAAACATATCAACAACAAAATTGTAATAATTTATCTAGAAGTAGTATGGGTGTGGTAGCCTGGGGGCGAAGAGAGGCGCGGGCGCGGGGGCGAAGACGGGGGCAGGTGCTCTCGCGAGAATGGGGGCGGGGGCGACCACTCGCGCGGGCGCAGCGACGACCAGTGGCTCACGGCGCACGACCGCGTTAAAGCCATTGAGGGGATCAGCAGTGTAGTCCACAATCCTCCTGGTACCGTCGGGGTCCACAACTGAGTAGGAGCCGGTGACGAGGTCGCCGTTCCTTTGTTCCTGGTGGCCTTTGTAGTCACCGGTGAGGGCATCCTGGACGTCGTACCCGTAAGAGTACTGCGGCAGAGGGTCGAGCCGCGCGAGGGGCGCAGGGGCCAGGACGCTCGCGCTCGCGACGCCTACTACGCAGATAAATACTACAATCTGAAACAAATGAGTGTGTTAATAAAGGAGTGTTGTTAGACATATGTTGTAGATAACGATAAAAAAATTGTATTGTCTTGTATAACAACGGACTGGTGTCCACAACTCCACCTCAAGCACGTATTTGGTAAAAAAGTTATAGGACTGTGTCCTAACCAAAAGCCAATTTCCGAACAAATAGTGACATATCGAATAATCGCTTTTGGTAAAGAGCGGAGTAAGTAACTGCCTGACTCAGGCAGACCATTAATGTAAGTTCTCAAACCGAAAGCATTATTATTACACATGATTTTCATATTATATGACACCATCAAAACAATTTCTCCTAGACGAGACGTCTATAGAATAAATATGACGTATTAATAACGCAATAAATTCATTACACAATAATAATAGGATTGCAACATTATAACAGTGCCACATTGTTCACAAGTGCGTCGTCCACTACATATCTTGCGACATGCTTTAAACCCTTTCCTCGTAACTAAACGCGACAAGAATGACAATACTATCAATGTATGCGCCGCATGCGCCGTCGTACGCTTGCATTTTGACTGAATGTTAATTAAGTACTGCGATTTTACAAGTTTAAGTATCAGTTGAGATGTAATTATAACATTTGTTTGCGGGAAATAAATGCGTTCTGTACTACATATTTTCATACATATTAAAGTGATCTATATTTCAATTCAATCTGGATTTCTAATAATATACATACGTAATCAATTGATGCAAGAATATCCCTTGGAAGAAACTACGCATTCTAAAGAAATCTGCACCTTCGAAAGAGCGCGCGCGTTGATGTCTTTTCAATTAGAACTAGAATTTGGCTGCGATTTCAAACCTGGGGGGGGTAAGATCGGAGCTATCCAGCATATTTGAGATGATGCCTTCAAGTTCCCAAGGGATCTCTATTGCTAATATTATCTTATAATATTTCATAATATTACCGTACGTGAAATACGCGCTTGGATGTGGAATTGCTGTCATCAGCCCGTTAAACAATACACTTCATTATATTATAACAATGTATATCTACGTTTGATAAGTTTGAAAGTTTTACTATAATCAACTGGGATACTAATGGATATAAAGGTCGTAATTGCAAATGTATATTATTACACAGTCATCAACAAAATCATTTCCGAACCTTCAATGCCACAAAAATAAAGTAACTTGATACATTATATAGGATATTTTAATATTCGTACTTGACCATGAATCTGACTTCCACGAAATTGGACCATTTATAAAAAAAAAAGATAAATTTAAAATGTTCGAGTGAACCAATTCATTGTTATGTGCAGGGGCGAGTCGAATCGAAAGCAACAGAAAGAAGGCAGTGTCGCAAAGCTTCCCGATATGGATCGCGTTGGTCAATGCGCGCGCGCACGAGCCTGCACGATCTACCAGCGCAGCGGGCGCGAGTGGCACTCGACTTAGATGATATCATGATGATACAAAAACGTTGTCACTATCTTAGATGTCATGCTTTACTTGTAATAAAGTCTGGGGACTATTGCTAGCCCTTTTTATTTCTGACAATTCAGAAGTATAGCTTGTGCACTCTGAAATGACGCGCCTCACTACCGGATTACCCATAACAATCCGCATTACCGTGTACGTAAATGCGGCAGTGGGACGCGTCATTTTAGACTGGACAAGCTATACAAGTTTAATTGTAATAAATGCCTTGAGTTTGAGTAATGGAATAAGGTTAGAATAAAAGTAAGTGAGGTCAAAACACAATATTTAACCAGTGACATTAGGATTTGGCAAATAATAATAATAATGAGAATAAAATCTGATGGAAACAGTCAGTGGTGAACTTCTTATCATGATGAATTAAGAAAGGAATTATACAGCAATATAAGTAAATTAAAACTGACATTTTTAAACAAGGAATTAAACCTTGAATTACAATAAAAAATAAAACTAAATAATCAAGATCAAATATTTTTTTTTACAAATGAATAAAATGGTAATTTATCAATATATAAAATAAAACTTTTTTAATATCTCACCTTGGAGTCCATGTCTGTTTGTGTGGGATAGGATGGTCACAGTCCTCGGTGTGGAATGTGATTCCCGTCGGCCGCCCTCGCGTTATATATCGAGCACCACGTAACTCAGGACGTGAGGTCCATACACACGGCTCATTGAAGAAAGTGCTTGAATTACGCGCAATCGATGACTCTTGCGATACATGTTACGTTTCATGAACTCGATGCTTTCATTGAATCAACAGGTTTCCGGGTTTGAATCATCGTCAAAAATTTAGAGTTTAAAATGTTCTTCGCATTAGAATTTGGCCATCTTTGTCATTACCTAAGCAGTCACAATACTCATCATTGAACCTAAATCCAGTCCTTTCTTCTGTAACGATATTTGTCGTTTGTTTATACAGCCTACTGTTTGTTTATTTTTGATACAGAAACATGTTAATATTTAATTGTTGTATTTGATAATCGCATAACAATTGAACGCTACAGAAGAAGTATTGACCTAAGATTTTGTGTTGTTAGCAAAAGAGGATTTCTGCTCATACATATATTTTATTGCCTATTATACCTCCCTTAGCTTGCTTCTAACAAGACCTAGGCTTCTCATAACGTTGTAACTACCTCGTTGGTCTACTGGTTGCAAGCGTGACTACCAGGCATGGGCCTGGGTTGGATCCCCGTCCCCAGGTCGGGCAAAGTGTTCCAGAGTTATACGAATTCTTAATGGATGCCTGAAATCTGGATTTGACTTAAACATAACAGGCGAATTGTGTGTGTACTATACCCACCCCTGCCTCAAGTACAGGAATGTGATATGTATGGTGACGCTATGACCTACTGGTGTCTTTCTTTTCCATCGTTCCCTCTCTGAGGAGCACCACTACATACAATACATTACAGTCAATGCAAGTCTACCAACTTGGAAGAAGCGCTCGCCCTGCTCGCGGTCGGTCACAGTTCCAACCTTACCTAACCCATTTGGTCGAGGTGCCCTGGTTTAGTTACTGCGACCAATTCGGCTACCGCCAAAACCTACCAATCAGGGACGGGTCACAATTTTACGGGTGATAAAATCGGACAGATTATGGACCCCGTCGATAAGTGCAGGATCGTTCACAATTTGACGATTTGACACTGATAGGTTATAAACAACCTAAAATTAATACGTTATTTGTAACAGTTCACAATTATTCGTTAGTTTATAATCTCGCTAGACAGATTATAAAATAACGGTGCTAGTTAATTGATTCAGGCGTGACCTTGAGGAAATCCATTATAAAATACAATAGAAGTGGAAATATTTAGTAACCTGTTCCGCTTAGCTATTTATAAAGAGTCTTAAAAAAAAACCCTGAAATAAATCGTCACGTGTTTCACCTCTCAACAAGGCATCCTCAGGATGACGATTGACTTGTCGCGAACTTGAACACGGCGTGTTGCCACACCAAGCGCTGAGCGCAGACTGAACGCGCGAGGATGTCAATTTCTTTCAGGGAACACGTGTCGAGTTCTTTCAGGGTTTTTTTAAGACTTTAGAAATAGCTAAGCAGAACAGGTTACTAAATATATCCACTTCTATTGTATTTTACTTACGGTGCTCACAATCTTACGGTGACATATACACGGTCAAAGATTGTATCAACGTGTAGCAATAAAACTTATACGTAATTTAACACATTGGATACTTAATTGTAGCCACAAATTGATACAATAGTATGGAATAAAGATTGTAGACAGTTAAAAGAATAAGGCTGACTGTAAAAGATTGTATTAAATATTTAACAGTTTTCTTCTGAAATTAGGCCAAGGGGATACACATAGCCGTGGACAGAATGTTAATACTATTAATATGAATGGCGCACCACTGATCGGTAATCGATACCAAATTGTCAAATCAATCTTTGACAAATCGATTACCTAACAAAAGGAAAAACCAAATGTGACACTATAATGATTTGAGTTATTGTTTTGATGGTTTCTACTATTTTAAGTACTCTACTACTATACTCGTCGACTGTTAGTTTTTCGATCACGTATAGGCATTGAGGTTCAATGTAAACTTGACCAGACACCGTGAACAAATTGCGCAACATTTTATTGTCCGGGACAACAAACCAAGTCTACTACCTGAATACGCATACACCGCGTTTGTCACATTTGACATCCGCGGGGACACATCTTTTAGTTTACATTGAACCTCAATGCGGTTTAACATGTACGTACCTGTGTTATCACTTGATTATGGTAATTTTATTGATAAGCAATGACTAGGACTAGTAAGTAGACGTTTTCTAATTGCCAAACGGTTCAGTTTTTAGGGTACTGTAGCTAATGGCAAAAATGGATCCCTTATAATTCCGTCTGTCAGTCGGTCCATCAATCCATCCGTCCGGATGTGACACAGTCATTTTACTTGAAAACTATTTGCACTATATTGATGAAATTGGAAATGCACTGCTAAACAAAAGAGTAGTGAAATTACGAGAAAAAAATATGGGTGCCTCCCCCCTTCCTATAAATGTAACCGAGGGATAAATCAATGGACATGGTGTGGTGTATCGTTGGATCCCATAATTAAAAAGATTGTGATGTTTCTAAGTGTCTTTTTATTTATGAGAATGCTTTTTGAGATATGGGATATTTTCGGTTACAGCCGCAATCATAACTTTGTTTTATATAGTTTTTATGAGAAATAGTATGAAATACAAACTTATTTATCTAACTTATGATCGGTCAATAAAATACTGTGCATGCGTAAATATTCATCCCAACTACGGAACCCTTCACTGTACGTGGTCCGGCAAGGACTTTTCTGGTTTACACATATCGAAAGTTACATGTATTATTCAGAGCACCTGATTGACTACGTATTAAGGAGATGTCATCTTATCTCTATACCACCGCTGCCTTTGGTTGACTGGTAGAGAATGCCAAAGGCGTTTAGTCCACCTATGTACCTTATTGTGTGCGAGAAGTTTCAGTTAATGAATCAATATATGTGACATACAAAATACAAGCCTTACAAGTGTGGGTAGCTAACACGCATCATGTGTCGTAATATGATAATAACAGGAGGAGACTGTTACGGTACTACACAATGGGTGGCCTAAACTAGAGTAGTAATCAGTTTATCCTGAAGTACATTCCACACAAAATCATTGTGCTAAAGCAAAGCTGCTCAATCCCAGGCCAGCGGGCCAGAAAGTAGCCCTTCAGCATATTTGAAATTGCCCGCCATAAACGTTCAACTAGTCAGCGATTGTCTTTTTAGAACAGATTTCAGGTTTTCATACCAGGTCGAAAAATATTTTGCCCTTTATAAACCAATTCTCAATTTAATATCCAGCTAATAATAAAAGAAATCCAAAACCGCACTTCTCTGAAACCGATTTCTACTGAAACAGTTACTTAACAACTATAGCGCGCATAAACAAGGGCGCAAAAACTAGTTGATTAGCATCGAAAATATTGTTGAAGTTGCTGAAGATTGCAAAAACTATCTTTGCATTGTAGAAATCCAATTTCTAAGTATTGTATTAATTGTATAGCACATGTGTGAGCACTGTGACCATTATACCTTCTACAAAACTACCATTTACTGGGTACGTCTTTCATTGACTTTAATGTGCCCTGGTGGCTGAGAGTATGCCATGCTCATTGAAATGTCTCGCTGGTAGTGGCGTGTGTGTTGGATCATTAAGTTCCCTTCAAAATGGTTGAGCTGAATGGTGCTGATCCATGCGTCATGTTCGTGAACGGGTGCCGTCAGTAGGGTCTGGTCATCTCTTGGCTGCCCATGGCTTATTTTAATTTTTAAATTGTTTTTATCTTTTTATTACGGACGCTTTTAACGTGCACGTCTTTCTACATCCTTCTCACATGTATAATTTTAACATAAATCATGTAACAATATTTTGCCATAAAACTTTTTTACAAAAAAAAAACCGGTTTTCAAGAAAAACTTTCGGAAGTCTGTGTCTTTGGTTTTGTATTTTAGTTATTTGCCACCGACTTCCGAAATTTAAGTTATTTTTCACTCTATAGTGTTTTTTTTTTGGAAATCTGTTGATTTTTTTTTTTTTTTGTAAAAAAATTTTATTTCTCGCTTTTTAGTGTGTAGTTTGTAATTTATCTAAGTTACAATAGCCTCATCTCAACTGCTCATCACCTTTTACAAAATATTACTGTTCTCGATGCAGGAACGTTAATCGTTGAGGAGTTCTCCTGGTACTCCACCATCAGCTCCACTTCTTCATGTGCATTGTGACGAGCATAAATTGCATTGCAACCATATTAAAGTAATCGAATCGCATCCCGTGAAATACTTATTTAATTGAGTAATTCCGGTAGGCATTTGTGAAAAATACCCAAATCGCTATAGGTTTGCCTATAATATTTGAAGAGTTCCCTCGATTTCTCCAGGATTCCATCATACATCACGTTAAAAGAATGTCAGTTCTCCACAGGAACCTACTATACTTTGGAATGGGCAACTAGCTTCATCTTTCTGACTGACCGACCCCTTGACAATTTAAAAGTGCCTGTAATTGGTTTATTTAAAATAAATGCTTTGAGTTGATTTTGATGGCAGCCTTTAGAAATGTTCATAAAATTTTGGAAAATGGTACCGAAAGAAGAATTTCCTGCAACTTGCTTTTGGAGATTTTAAGCAGATTTGGTTCTACGTTTTGCTCTGTGAAAAATTGTGAAAAACAAATACTTGCCGTATTCAATACAAAACATATGTCTAGCTTGATTATACCATCGACCTGAGATTTGTCGCCAAATATTGATAAATTATAAACACTACAGAAACCTCTTTAAAGGTCTCATTGTAATATTTTATTAGATTTATTTATTTATTTAAACTTTTCACACTCAAAATGGTACAAAGGCGGACTTAATGCCTTAGGCATTCTCTACCAGTCAACCGAGGGTGGTGAAGAGATTGGATGGCAGGTGCTCTGTTTAAGAGGAACAAAGAAAAAATTATTAAAAATATATCATTAGAAAAATATAGGTAGGAACAACGGTACATAAATAGGTTATAACTTATAATATACATACATACTTAATATAATATACATATATTTATTATATAATAATAATAATATAATAATTTATTTTGACAAGAAAAGGATTGTACAAAAAAAACAACTTAAAAACTAGTAAGCTACTCGTAAAATACAATACAAAATAGGAGCATCTGCAGCCGAACTAGGTAAAACCTGTATCTCGGCATGCAGCGCCAAACCTCTCAGTATATTATTTGCATAAAGAACTAAGCTAACAAGTACAGCTTTATGTAGATTAAAGAGAAATAAGTAAAAATAAAATAAAGTAAACTAAGCTAAAAATTAAATGTGTTGGTGTGCATGTATAGAGAGGGGAAAGTAATTGTGTGGGGGTGGTGAGTGTTATGATGTGTGTACGTGTGGTGATGTGTAAATTGATGAGTGTAAGCAAATGTGTGTGTTTCAGTGATATGTAGATGAAGAGTAAATACCTTAAAAGTTGCACAAAGGAGTCAAAGGACCCTGTTTACTCTGGAACGATTAATAGTCGTTCTGTATCATCATAAGTTAAGGTCAATAAGTACTTTTTTACCATGGCTTTGCAACGAACCCTATTAAGAGGGTAAACATCTATGACAGAGTTAATTTTATTATAGACATAGGGCCCCAAAAATACAAAAAATCTTCTAATAAAAGAAGTTTTAGGTTTGTGTTCACGAGTACACACTAATTGTTTCTTACGCCTATGGTTAAGGTTGGGGTCATATGCTAAGCCTTGATGTTGCTTCAGAATTATAGTTAGTAGGTAGAGCTGTCTAACAGTAAGTACTTCGCAATATTTATATAGCAATGTAGTGGAAAATAGTCGAGGCTTATAAGTGCAAATCTTCAGAATCGTGCGTTGAGCGATCTCAATAGGTTTAATTACTGTTTTGGGAGCTCCTCCCCAGGATGAAATGCAATATGTTAATACTGACTGGCACAAGGCAAAGTAGATTTGTTTCAGTAACCTAGCATCAACTACGTGACGCAGCTTTTTAAACACATAAATAAGCTTTCTGACTCGCGCGCTGAGTAATTTTATATGGTCTCTGAAGCTGAGGTTGCCGTCGAAGAGGATCCCTAAGTATTTTATTGTATTGACACGTTCTATTGGCTTACAAGTGCAGTGTATATCTAGAGAACATTGGTGAGGGACAATGTTGTAATTGCTCCCTGCCCGCGTTGAATTACGAATACTGAAAGTCAGGTATTTCGTTTTATCAGTATTTAATGTTAAAAGATGAAGTCTAAGCCATTGGTTTACTATATTAAACCCATTTTGTGCAGCATTAAACGCCTCATCCCAGGTATTGGCAGAGAAAAGAAGAGCTGTGTCATCAGCGTATGATATGATGTCGCCTTTGGGAATGTTGATACTAGTCAGATCATTAATATAAATGAGAAAGAGAGTAGGCCCTAAAATGCTGCCCTGGGGAATGCCAAAAGACACCGGAAGATCACCGCTCACGTGACTCCCTACTCGAACACACTGCGTCCGACCAGCCAGATAGCTCTCGAGAAGTCGGAGTTGAGTTCCTCTCACACCAAGCTTTTCTAGCTTAGTCATCAAGATAGGAATAGAAACGGTGTCGAACGCTTTTTTCAGGTCCAGGAAGATAGATATATACATATATATATACAAGTTTAAGGCAGAGAGATGTTGAGATGACTCTACTCTATTTGTTTTGAAAAAAAACTCTGCAATTTCCGCTTAAATGCATACCGACTGGTGGCCGTCCTGATATCAAGAGGAAGCGCATTCCATAGAAGAATGGATTGAATGTGAAAGGAAGAATGAACAAAGTCAGAAGAATGAGAAGGACAAAGTAGGAGAAGATTGTTAGAAGATCGCAAATTCTTAGTGTGTGAAGAACATAGATATTGGAAGTGAGACACAAGATAAGAAGGAGGAGTGGGAGAGTTGAGAATGGAGAAAAGCGTAAAGATTATTAATAAACCGAGTAACTAAAAGTTTTGTTTCATTTTATCAGTTAGATGACCCGCCGGATCACATGAAATCAAAATTTTGGCTCATGTTCAAAATTGGTTGAGCAGCCTTGTGCTAAAGATAAGACAAATTATCGTATTTTGTCACTCACTGTATGGATATGAGTGTCAAACCCTAATCACGTACTGTTTTATGTTCGCCATTTTTTATGCACGTAATAAACACGATGTAAACAGCACTTGCTGTTTATATTAAACCACATAAAAATATTTCTCAGAAAACATGTTAACAAAAAATATATATAATCTCAAACATTTATTTCATTTTGTAAAAAGTAACAAAACTAACTAAAACTAGTAGTATGTACAATTCAAGTCTTTAGTGGTTTGCTAGCGTCCGTTTGTCAGAGTTAGGCATGTGGTGACGTTCTACCATGCAGCGGTGTACGCAGCAGGTACGGGGGCAGGGTAGGCACTGTATGCGGCAGCCACCGGCGCGGGGTAGGCAGAGTATGCCGCGGCGACTGGAGCGGAGTAAGCGGCTCTGTAGGCAGCCGCTACAGGGGTGGCAGCGTAGCGGGCAGCGACCACGGGAGCAGCGGCTACCGGGGCAGCGGCGTAGCGAGCAGCTACGGGAGCGGCCGCATAGCGAGCGTAGACAGGGGCAGCGACCGCTGCGGCTACAGGAGCAGTAGCGTAGCGGGCGTAAACCGGAGCAGGAGCGGCCACGGGGGCAGCGGCGTAGCGGGCGTACACAGGGGCAGGAGCAGCGACGGGAGCAGCTGCATATCTCGCAGCGGTGACGACTGGAGCGGGTTGGGCGACAGCGTACCGCGCGGGCTCAGCGACGACGGCGGGTGCAGCCACCAGCGGCTCCTTGCGCACCACCGCGTTAAAACCGTTCACTGAGTCGGCAGAGTAGTCTACGACGCGGCGCGTGCCGTCAGGCTCCACCAGCGAATATTGTCCCTGCACCAGGTCTCCGTTGCGTTGCTCATTCTGACTTTTGTAGTCACCGGTGAGAGAGTCAGCAACGTTGTATCCGAAGTTGTACTGTGGCACGGGGTCAAATTCTTCCAGCCTGGCTGCGACGGGGCCGGCGGCGTATGCGACGGGGCCAGCGGCGTAGGCGACAGGGGCGGCAGCGATGGCCGCGGGCACTGCGCTACCGTGAGCGAAGGCCAGGAGGCAAGAGAGAACAACCAACTGAAAAGAAAAATGACAAAGCATTAGTCGCATGTAAACTTACAAGAAAACGCCTACACGTGGTTAGAGACATTGATATCTCTCCTGTGTCATACTATCCCCATTGATAATACGTTCGATAAATGCTTTTTAACACAAAAATGAAAATTGTGTTAGTTCCGCATTCATATACTAAATAGCCTTTTTAGAAGATTTTTCACATTTTCATCACTTTTTATGATTATTATCACTGTTTCACGATCACTGTTAAAATACACTTCACAGATCGCACTGCGCTCCGTACCTTGAATGCCATGTCTGCTGTTTGTTACTGAGATGTGTTCAGGGGTGAGTAGAGCTGTGAACTGTACCCTTAGTTTGACTCTACCAGCATTTATAGTAGTTGGTGGAACGCTTGCCTCATCCTGGTGGCATCTCCAAATTTGAATATATTCAAGTACGCACGTACGAGCCGGCCGTAGTGCGCGCCGGCGCAACGCGGGGACGACGATGGTGGAACAATGCCACGTCATGTGAAGGAAATTTAAAAAATAATTATAATTGCTCTAACCATGCTTTACTGCATCTGGCTAGATATAAGTCACTGCAGCTGTAACGTCTCATAATAACCTAGTCAATTAATGGAATTTGTTATCAACGCAGTGTCGTTGGTGCTTTACGAGCGGTGTACGGTGTGTTGCCGAGGTAGGCAGAGACGACATACGATGTTGAGCAATTTTCGCGAATCAATGTACCTAATCTATACCCACCTCTGAGTCTGTAGTATCGATCACTCAAAACTGGCATTACATATATAATCAATAACGAACCCTGTGAACAGTCAACGACGGAAAGCTGGTGCTACATCTCTTTTCAACTTTTCTTCCATGGTAGCGCTCATGCTATTCCAACTGTAAAGAGTTTATTTATAAACGTTGCTTAAAGTTAAGCAATGATTAGCGACTGTTTAACCGTAAATTTTTGACGTTTGCACGTCACTTAACTTTAAGCAACGTTTATGTATAAACCCCTAAATGTTCAATCTATGCTGCATTAGTCGCCGGCTCGGTTACATATGTAGTAAACTTAGTTAATAAGCTGGACAATGTAGCAAACGAACGCCGTAGGCGAACACTCTTCTAATTACGAAACATTTACATTCATAAAATAATGCACTTCACGTCCACAAATTAAAAACGTGCAAACATAAATAAGTGTCGCGACAGTCATGAACTATGAATTTATTCAATACATAGATCATGTTCTATTATGCATAGAAATAAGAAAAACTATTGTTGTACGTCATTGTCATCCATTGCTCAGACCTACCGACCCATCTTTTATTTATTTGTGTGTTCTGAAAAGAGTATTTAAGGAGAAGTAGATATGTAAATACAGGTATGTTGTATGTACCTAACGGTTATCTTATAGTCTCAAAATAAGATAACCGTTATTGGTTTAGCCGACCAATCATGACTAAAGAAAATATTATTTTCGGGGTTGATGGAATGATGTGAATTTATAGTCATGGTGGCGGTATTTACATTTCATCAACTCTCACTGATAATAAAATAAGAAAAGTTACCAATTTCTAGGAATAAGACGGCAGTCACTAGTAACATTACGGTACTTAAGTGACCTTCTCTTAAAATACCTCACAGACCGCGTTGGCACCAACCAAAGCCATGTAGCAACGGATAGCGTTGAATTAAAGATAGGGTCATCGTGTCACTAGCCACGAATTGTTAGCCCATTACACTGTTACATTAGAACAACTTACATGTGGCCGATTGATTAGAAAAGTTCGTGGTATCTTACAAATGTTCTAGGGCCATTGAAGGACTCGCTAAATCTTAACGGACTCACAATAGTAGAAAATTTGCAGACTTTTAAAATTACAAAAAAATCGTCTAGGACACAACTGATTTAAGGTTAACAGCAACACAGCTGATTTATGTGACTATGGTCTGAAATCGCTAACACGGATTAACCAAGCATACTTAGTGGTTCGTTCCTTCGCTGTATTCATAGCTGCCATAATATTGTTCTTATTCTGTGTGGAGATCAAACATGCCAAATGTTATAGCCCCAAAGATCAGCCACTGCAAGAACCGTGCCGTCGTAAAAAATAGTAACCTCTATCTGTAGTATCGTATATTTATAAAACCTGCCTACTTGAGTCTATAGCCTTAAACACAACCCACCGGTTGGTAAACAGAAATGTCTGCAGTGTCTGATAGGTATCCGGCAATCATTGGTAAGCATTACTTACCTTTACCTACAGCTGATTGACGATTAACCCAAATATCTGGTATTAGTATTCGGGTCCAGTTGACTCGGGCCGAGCTGTCACTGACCCAATATTTCAACAATTTAACACTTTTGACTCCACCCACTTCTCATAGAATTCATACGCCATGCCGCCAGGAGGGTTGCCAGCATTACGTTTGCGCTAAAGTTAAAAACCGTGTTATAAAACACGGTAAAACGAAGTAAAATAGTGTTTTCAGGGGGTCTTATCGTTTCTCGTCTTGCTATACGCAGTTTCCAACTTTTAAATTTTTTTGTGAATATTTGTAACAGTGAACAAAAAAAAATGCTTGGATTTTAAAACCAACACATACATAAACTAATCAATCTTGTTAAAATATACATTCGATTTTATTTTCACGGTTTATAATACTATATTCGCTAAGAAAAGCCTACATTCAAAATGAGCTCCCCTTGAGAGCTCCCAGCATCCCATATTCGACTAAGTGAACCCTCCAGGAGGGCTCCCGACACTGAACGTGTTGTATGTCAATGTGTGTACCTATGTGCTAGGTCGCATTATCGTGGTATGCTTTACAACAAATTAATTTGTACGCTAGATTGGCGATGATTTCACGGCCATTAGCTAAAGGGGTTTGCTAAGTGAACTGTCACAGCTGCATTCCAGAGCGGTCGCAGTTTTAGGCAATGCTCTTTTCATTATACAAAGAGTTACGTATACTGCACACAGCGACCCCAAACATACCAAATGATCAGTAGGACGATGAAAATCATAGAAGATCAAAAATTTATCAATTTAGCAACTTTTCCATCTTGCTACTTTTGGGATTTAAGCGGGCGTAAACCGGGGCAGACGTAGCGGCCGCGGCGGCAATGGGGCACCAGCGAGCGGCGCCGGCGCCGGCGGGCGGCGGACTTAGCGAATGCCAGGTTCAGCCGCGTACAAAAAAAAAAGCGCGATAATGATTTTCACACATCATATAATTCCATTTGATATTTACAGGATTCGAAAGTAGAGGTAGAAGAAGTTAAACATTTTGATCACCCGCTGCCGTAACCGCGATTTTTCACACCAAAAATAAAAGTCGTTTCCCGTCAAGATTTTTTTTAAAAGGTTAATTGAATTATACCACCGAGCGAGCTTTCTCTACCAAATGAAAAAATAATTTTCAAAATCGGTCCAAATTGATGAAAATATCGAAAAATATGCATTAAAAAACAGACAAATATAGAACTGGTTTGAAATCGTTTAAACTGGAGTTGATTTGACAATGAAGACGGAAGACCGTCAAAAAAGCTCTTCCCCTAACAGTTTACAGCAGCTACATTACATCGTATTTAGGCTCATTTCATTCATCTTGATGAGAACCTTGGACCTGGGAATGACTGTCATCGAGGGTCTGATGATGGAAACGGAAATTGTAAGCCAAAAATATAAAATGAATGCGAATACGTAAGCATCTTAGCAGGTGCCCTCCGGTAGTTTCTGCCTACCCCCATGGGAAGAAGGCGTGTGTATGTATGTATGCAAAAAACGTTTTACAAAAAAGTTCGTTTAGTGCCGACTCAAAATTAGTTACCTACTTTAATGTAGAAGGTTAAATCCGCTAAAATATTTTAATATTTTTATTTTTCGCTTTTCTCATAAAAACAATAATTTAAAATCTCATTAATTTTTATTAATGTCGTAAAAAAAGAAAAATAATTAGAACTAGTCGTATATACAAATCAAGTCTTTAGAGGTATACAGATACAGGCATCATTTGGTCAGAAAATGGCATTCAAGGGTAGCGGTATCCGGCGGCGGCAGTTTCTACGATTTTGGCGGGGGCAGCGCGGACAGTGGAGACCGCGGGGGCGACCGCCGTGGGAGCGGCAGCTACGGGAGCTCTGTATGCGGCCACCGGCGCAGTGTAGGCAGCAGCTACTTGGGTGGCGTAGGGGGCAGAGTAGGCGGCAAATGGAGCAGTGTACGCGGCATACGGCGCGGTATATGCGGCGAACGGAGAAGTGTACGCTGCACTGTAAGCAGCCGCTACAGCAGGGGCGGCGTAGCGCGGTGCTACGACGGGAGCGGCCGCGTAGCGAGCGTACACAGGAGTAGGAGCAGCGGCTACGGGCGCAGCCGCTAGGGGAGCGGCGGTGTAGCGGGCGTAAACCGGAGCAGGAGCGGCCGCGGGGGCAGCGGCGTAGCGGGCGTACACCGGGGCAGGAGCGGCGACCGGTGCAGTGGCGTAGCGGGCGAAGGTGGGTGCAGCAGTGAATCTCGCAGCGGTGACGACTGGAGCGGGCTGAGCGACGGCCACGGGCGCAGCCGCATACCGGGCAGACACCACCGCAGGCTCGGCGACGACAGCGGGCGCGGCCGCCACAAGCGGCTCATTGCGCACCACCGCGTTGAAACCGTTCACAGAGTCGGCGGAGTAGTCCACGACGCGGCGAGTGCCGTCAGGCTCCACCAGCGAGTACTGACCCTGTACTAGGTCTCCGCTGCGCTGCTCCGTCTGACTCTTGTAGTCGCCGGTGAGAGAGTCCGCCACATCATATCCGAATTTGTACTGTGGGAATGGGTCAAACTCCTCGAGCCTGGCTGCGACAGGAGCAGGTGCCGCGTAACTGACGGCGGGCACTACGCTACTATGAGCGATAGCCAGCAGGCAGGAGAGGACCACCAACTGTAATAGAAATTGATAATTTAGAATGAGAAATTCTGTTTCCTTTTTGTTATTTATTGATATTTTCCAGTATTCTGAGTATGACGCTTTTATCACTTTTAGGATTATTTATCACTGTTTCACGATCACTGTCACACTTCACAGATCGCACTGCGCTCCGTACCTTGAATGCCATGTCTGCTGTTTGTTACTGAGATGTGTTCAGGGGTGAGTAGAGCTGTGAACTGTACCCTTAGCTTGACACTAACGCCATTTATAGCAGTTGGTGGAACGCTTGCCTCATCCTGGTGGCATCTCCAAATTTAAATATATTCAAGTACGCACGTACGAGCGAGCCGATGGGACGACTGGACAATGCCACGTAAACAATGCGGCTACTTGCAACATACTTGGTCTATGAAACATCGCGGTCACACAGATTTTTCGCTCAATTCACGAAATAACGTGTTTTTCAGGACTTGTGTTTGCCGATCTTCACCGTTAAAATGTCGCTAAAATATTTGTGGAAACAAGGATTGCATAATAATGGGTGATTTGAATATTTTCGCTTGAATGAAATGATCCAAGAGGCTCAAGGCGAATGATGTACCTAAATATGACTATTTCTGCTTGCAGCGCTCGGCCGACATAGTAAGGCTTACCTACGAAAAAAAAGGGTCGTCTGCACGGGATTTTGTACACTGGCTCACTGTACTGTCATCATTGTGTGTAATAGTGACGACAATAAAACTGATTAACAATTTCAGTATTCAATTCAAACAGAGGATTTCAATTGCATAGATTATTTACGTTATTCAGTATTCTTGTTATTGGCATCGCTATGATTGTAAGAACATTTAGCATTAGTCATTAAACCTTTCTTAATAAATGGACATGCTTTTGACGTGTAACGACAATCGTTCCTGAATCACAACACGCTGGTGATAACAGATGCATCTCAGAGAAAGGCTATTTATATATTTAAAGCATGGGATTGAGCTGCTCGCTCTGCTAAGCCTTGTGATAAAACTTAACATTTTAATTATTTTGTAAAATCATCAAAATGTACCAGTTTTATATACACATTGACATTGTTGAAAATTATATTCAAAATGACATGATTACTTTGTAAAGTATTATATTATTTTAATTAATTAATGTGAATGTGAGGACTATGTGGATATCATTATTATTTTCATTTTTCAGTTAGTTTTAATTATGGTCTGGCAGTTTGAGTAGTTTATGCGGCCTACCCAAATGTCCTTTCTTTGGTATTATTCGTCGAGTTGAGCTCCTTAAGTTCTGAGTTGAGCTCCACGATTACTGACAAATGCTTGCACTGACTGGACAGGTCCACTCAAATCTGTGTGGTTCTTTCCTCAATAGACCATTTCAGACACTAATCTACATGGTCCTCATATGGCCTGACCAAGATTATGTCTGGACTTTAAAAGAGACTGTGACCTCTGAGTTTGTTTCGGCCTTTCTTCTCAGAGTAGTCAGATAGGAAACGCCGAACTCAACTAGCTTATTTTTTTTTTAATATGACGTGTAAAACTGATTCCGATATCCTTATTACAGAATAAACAATTTCATTTCATTTCATTTCATTGTACCCTAATTTACGTAGTTTAAATAATTTTACACCTGATAATGCAAATAACACATGATTTAGTAGCTATAGCAATGTCATTTGTACTCATTATTTAAAAAATAAAAAAACTTACAATCAATTTTTTTTCAAATTAACAAACATGTTGTTATTTCTTCACTCGTTACAAATCACTCTAAACAACGATAATGGTCTAGTTTGGTTCGGTGAGCTCTTTCGTGGATAGTCGCCGACATTTCAAACAGGCTCGTCGGACATAAAACTTGTTACAGTTACGAAATTACATGTGTACACAAATAAATTGCATCCTCTGCAATGAGAAAACTAGTCTGATCAAGCTTGATCCATATGTCACTATTTCTGTGAAATATAAATTGTTCTTAAGGTTACCTATTTACATGGGGCCCCTTCGAGACTGACCTTTTTCTGGAAAAAGCGAAATTTTCATAATACAGGTTGCTGATATGTGTTCGCACACTGCTCTAAAAAAAAACCTGATAAACATGCATTCATTTCTCAAAGTATTTAAAGTGTGCAAACTATTTTCAGGCAACTTAAACACAGACGTCTGTCTGTGTTCATACAAATACGGTTAGCTTCTTTCAACGGCAACGGTGTGTAACTCTCCCATTATCATCTATTCGTCTGTGTCTATCTCATTTGCATAACAACGGGCAGTTTTCTCAGGTGAATGTATTCGCAAGGACGGAGGTCGTGCACTATTTTGACTGACGGCTAATGGTACGTCGTTAGCCCGCGACAAAGTGTGGCACACCATATTAATCTTTGTTTTGTGTAGCGTACTACAAGATTGTACCAACGAAACATATTTTATGGGCTTAGCTTGCTATTTATTATCTCTGTCTCGAGACACGTTGGCAATTTCTGCCTTAGACGAAACTATTGTGAAAAATTGTGA